>JAOEGL010000002.1:102584416-104984416 GCA_034509955.1 Urosaurus nigricauda
AGAAATGAACACCAGCAATCTAAGATATGTGGATGATACAAAAATACAGTGGAAAACATCATGGACTTGGAACACTTACTCCCTTTAAGCTGGGACAGAAACTTCACTGTGGACTCAGAATTAAACTAGAATATATTAGATGGTTTATCTAACAAAGAATTTAACATCTAAGGCCGCATGGCTGTTAAAGTAGCTGATAATTTTGACCACTGTTGTCCCTGATCTACATAAAAAAATTATTAGAAGTTCTTTGAATCTTTGACAAATGTATCTTTTTTGTCTTTAAAAGAAAACTACTATAGGACATTCCCATATGTTCTTTCCAAAGGAGCCACACTTTCTAATTAGTACATGGAGCAACTTGGTCTCATTGTCAACCCCTTGTAAGCAAGTACCAGTTTGAGACCAAAACTATCTTTGTCTTTTCTCAGTTTGTGGTACTCAATCATGCATGTTCTCGCAGGATGTACAACAGATCTTCATCACATGTTTATTCACAGCTTTTAGTGGTAAGGTCATAGCAAAGGCCAGTCCCACAAACTCAGCCTGAGATCTTGAGCCAAGGCCATACTGAATCTGGAATCTTCTCAAAATACTTTGTTAGGTGAACATTTCAAGACCAGGTTAATGATATTATTTAACTTCATCAGTACCAGATTGGCAATGCTTACGTAAATCCATGCCCAAGAAAATGTGAGTATCTATTCTAAGGCAGCATGTACTTCCTAGCCTTATGTTTCAGATTGTTTCCCTCAGGCTTACTACAACTCATAGAAACTCCCCAACAAGCATTGCTAGCTGGGGAATTCTGAGCACTGTAATCCAAACCACTATTTTTTCTAAATTCCAACTAGAACTAAATGTAAAATGTACAGCTTCCACCACTTTTCTTCCATGTTTCTTCTCTTGTGTCATGAGGCTTAATGCAATACTGTACCTCATCTAACATCATTGTGCTGGGCTTCCATACTCTCCAACTATCTCAATGTGGCAAGGACAGTCCCAGTTAACTCTCTGACATCTCACTTCAGTTTTTTCTCTTCCACTTTTCCCCATCTTCAACTTAAATTGATGCAAACTGAGCTCGAGTGGGGGAAAAAAAGTTTGTATTCAATTTACTCAGAGGAAGGATAGAATGTTGCCCTTCCCAGTAGGCTCAGGCAAAAGCAGAGCCATCACTAGGAGGGTGCAGGGGGTGCGGAGTGCACCAAGTGACATTCAATGAGGCCACTGGACAAAATCAAACTGCTGCAACCTCTCCTGGCTTGTGTCTTCTTCTCCTTTAATAACTTTTGCCATCTTGATCACACCCTGATGTTACTTGGCCACACTTCTCTTAGTTTTCATCTGTGAAATGTTGGAGGGTCTGGTTCTGCCTTTGGGAAGGAAATGGACTAGCAACTTGAACAAGAAAGTGGTGGGCAAAGACAAAATGCCCTCTTGTCTTCTAGGGTACTTAAGTGTGTGTGCACGCATGTGCACAGTTAGGGGTAGTAGGCTTCTGTTCCTTTTGGGGTGAGAGTGGGTGAATGATTCATGACTCATGTTTTGCTTCATGGAGGGACACATACATATGTTTTAGTGGAAGGGCATGCTATCACTGTGGTCTTTCGTCAGGGTTGGATGAGTGAGAGAATGAGTGCCTTCTATAGAGATATAGTTAGATGTTAAATTACATGCGTGTGGCAGGTTGGGTGTAACTGAAGCTGCTGCCACACTACAGAAATCATGCAGTTTCACAGGACTTTAATTTTTGTGGCTCAGTGTTATGGAATCCTGGGATCTGTGCTTTGCTGTGGCTGACAGGAAAAGCTAAATACAAAACTAGAAATCCTAGCATTCCATAGCACTGAGACACCATGGAAGTTAAAGTACTGTAGTGTCAAACAGCAGCCTGAGAAGGAGAATAACTGTCTATGTTTATTATTTATTTTAAAAAGAAAGAAAGAACGGGAACTGTATGTGCACAACACATACAGGGGACGCAGTGGTTAATGGTTAATTGGAAATGGTTAAGACACTGACTGCTGATTGCAAGATCGGCAGGTTGGCAGTTCGAGGCCCAGGTGCCACATGATGAAATGAGCTGCCATCACTAGTCCCAGCCTCTGCCAACCTAGCAGTTCAAAAGCATGCAAATGCAAGTAGATAAAGAGGTACCACATTGGTGGGAAGGTAAACAGCGTTCTGTGCAATCATGCTGGCCACATGATCACAGAGTAGTCTCTGACAACGCTAGCTCTTCGGCTTAGTAACGGAAATGAGCACTGCCCCCTGCAGTTGGACACTACTTGACAATCTTGTGAAATCTTTACCTTTATGTGCATACCACAGGGCCAAAGTGCTTTATTTTCCCCTCACCACCACCATTTTTTAGTTGAGTGGTTAGTTACACTGAGATTAGAATCCAGTCAGTTCTTGCAGCCAATCACTTTCTCCTCATCTGGTGGCTTTTGAACAATGGCATCAAAAAGAAATTAAATGCAAAAAATACTGAGAATGACAATTGCATCAGGAAAAATGGAATGCAATGGCATATTGATGCTATGCAGAGTAAAACTAGGCCTAATAAAAAGGGAAATGTTAATGACACTAGGCAACATTTCCAGCTAGACAAATTATTTATTTGTTTGTTAGAATTGGTTCTTTTCATTTGAATGTCACGCACCAAGAAACTGTCATTGGTGCTTAATGCAACCTGTGCATGTATCCAGGACCTGTTCCCCATGACATCACAAGGGCCCACCTTCATGACATCCCAAGGCCTCCCTCTATGTCTATGGCATAACAAGGGCTTGTCTCTTGTTCTCAGTTTTTGTCCCTGAGTTGCTCCTGTCCTGGAGCATTTTCACACTACAGTTGGCCCTTCACATCCACAGAGTCTTTATTCACATATTCAACTCTCCATGTCTTGAAAATATTCCAAAAAACCTATTCCCCCCCTCCCCCAAATCCACACACAAAAACAAAACACAAAACCACACAACCTTGATTTTGCCATTTTATATAAAGGACACAATTTACTATGCCATTGTGAATAATAGGACTTGAGTATCCATGGATTTTGATATCCACAAGGGGTCCAGGAACCAAACCACAGTAGATACCAAGAGCCCACTGCATAGAATTATTATAGCATTATGATTCCACTTTAACTGTTATGGTGGCATCCTGTGGGTTTTCAGGTTTTGTAGTTTGATGAAAAACTAGAGCTCTCTGGCTGAGAATTCTGCGATCTCCTCTCTCTAAATTGCCAATTCCAGGATTCCATGGGATGCTTCCATGTCAGCTAAAGTGGAATTGAGTTGTTATATAATTGCATAGTGTGAAAGCACTGCTGGTAACCCCATCCTGCACCTTTATCAGTTATGCAGAAGGGAGAATTTAATGGCAAACTTCACCTCTACAAAGCTGTTAAAGAAACAGGAGCCTTGTCCCCTTGTGTATCTGGCTACTCCTCTATGCAACATTGGGAAGACAAACGTGATGGCAGCGCCATGCAACATCTTCCCATATTCCAGAGAAAAGGCAAGTATATGTAGTGCTGAATTGCAGAAGTGCCAGTTTCTTAAGTCAACACAGTAAGTTTGTTGCAATCTGTTTTTCATATTACGGTATCCAGATAAGAACAAGACAGGATTTCTATAGCCCTGAATCCCTTATCAGGGGAAATTCCCACCAATATCTCTTCCTTCCTTTTGGGGAGAGCTTTTGACTATTACTCTCCCTTTTTCATGAGATAAAGTTGGTTTCTAACATACTCGCAGGGATCTTTTCTTTTTTATAGTCACTTGGTTTATCTACCAAAATCCCTTCATGCTAAAACAACACATTTTGATGAGTAATGGAAAGATAGCATATGCTGAATAAACATAGTGAAATAAATTCTTTTTTTTTTCCTTTTATGTGGACTTATTATTATGACATGACACTGGCTGATTTTGTACTGTAAAAGAGCATGGGAAAGTTTGTAGGCTTTTGTTCAATCTTTCCCAAGATGTCAAACATAAGTAAATATTGCCTGTAGAGTTATCTGCTGTTATTTTCTTTTCCACCAATCTTTTCTTATTACCTGTAGAAACAGGTAAAAAGTCTGAATAAGGAACCCATTATAGAATTCACAGAAATAAAATGTAATATGGGTAATATAAGGGCTGTTCGACAGTGGAACACACTCCCTCGGAGTCTCCTTCTTTGGAGGTCTTTAAGCAGAGGCTGGATGGCCATCTGTTGGGGATGCTTTGATTTGGAAGAGGGTTGGACTGGATGGCCCTTGTGGTCTCTTCCAATTCTTCCAACTCTATGATTCTATGATTCTATAAGGGTAGGTAGTCACTTGGGATTATGGTTTTGTCAATGTAATTTTTTTATCCCATAAACGAGGACTAACATTTTATTCTTTAGTTCAATCTTTTGTTCATAAAAGTAATATATTGTATGAAGAAGCTTGGTTTTCTTATCCCCATTTCATTTTCTTTTTCTTTTTCTTTTCTTTTATAGTAGTCTTGAAGATAAGAGTATGGTATCTGCAATGCCACGCTGTAGTAAGGGTAAGGGGCAAAGTTAACTTGATATGGTGCCTGCAGACTGCAGTCCACTTAGAACATGAATCAGATGTAAGACTGTAGCAAACAGAGGAAATAGCAATAAAAATAATTTAATTTCCTCTATAAAGCTATATCTTAGTTAAGGTAAAAGTATTTCCCGTTGACAAAGTTGTCAAGTCGTGTCCGACCATAGGGGGTGGTAGTCAACTCAGTTACTTAGCCGAAGAGCCAGCTTTGTCTGTGATCATGTGGCCAGCATAACTGCACAGAACACTGTTTACCTTTCCACTGAAATGGTACCTATTTATCTACCTGCATTTGCATGCTTTTGAACTGCTAGGTTGGCAGAAGCTGGGACTAGTGAGGGGAGCTCACCCCATCATGTGGCACCTTGGCCTCGAACTGCCAACCTGCTGATCTTGCAATCAACAGAGTGAGCAACGTAATCACTTGAGCCACTGCATTCCCCCCTCCATCCTAGTTATGGAGTCAATAACAATTCAACAGCTTTGCCCAGAAACCTGCAATCTAATAATGTGCTGTCAGTGATGTATACAGAGGGTTGAGCCAGCATGGCATAGTGGTTTGAATGTTGGACTATGACTCTGGAGACCAAAGTTAGATTTCCAGCTTAGCCATAAAACTCACTGGGTGAACGTGAGCAAATCACATGCTCTAAGCCTTAGAAGAAGTTAATGGCAAACCTCCTCTGAACAAATTTTGTCATGAAAACCCCAGGATATGTAGCTTTGGGGGTACCATAAGTTGGAAACAACTTGAAGGCACCCAACAACAACAATACAGAGAGTTGCTCTCAGTTCTACTGCCCGACTTTCCCCACTTACTTTGGTAGTATTATATAGCTCTGTGTAACTTTCCTATACTACATCTAGTAATGGCAGCGATGGTCGGTACAAGAAGATGACCCATCCTCTATATGATCCAGGCAACTGTGACATTATGGTGACCACAATAGCTCTTCTACCTCACCCTTTTTGATATGGTACCCCACTGAATCAGGCTGTTGTTGTGTGCCTTCAAGTGATTTCTAACTTGTGGCAGCCCTAAGGTGAACCTATCCTGGGGCTTTCTTGGGAAGTTTCTTCAGAGGGGATTTGTCATTGCCATTCTCTCAGGCTGAGAAAGTGTGACTTATCCAGGGTCACCCAGTGGGTTTCATGGCTGAGCGGGGAGTCAGACCCTGTTCTCCAGAGTCATAGTCCAACATTCAAACCACAGTACCATGCTGACTCTGATTCATATTAGATTAATCTTATTTCTAAAGTGGGTCCATCTTCCTTCATACAAAGGTATGGATTAATTTGCCAGAACTGAATGAGAATTCCTAAACAGGCAAGGATGGTCTGGTCATTACCAAGGGCTAATGCTGCCCATCTCAGACAGAGAATTTAGGATACTATTTTAAAAAAGCAACAACACTATATGGAAAACTCAGTTCCTCCTCTGAGTAGAAAGAGATTTGTATAGGTCATCAATGGAGATTTGCCTCAACCTGATGTTGGATTACAACTCCCATATTTCTTGGTCATTAGCTGTATTGAATATGGCTGGTAGCATCTGGACTCCAACAACAACTAGAATGCCAGAGAATACCTACCTCTGTTATAGGTGCTGTTGGAGCTTATTTGTTGGTGCTGATGATGACAATAGAGTCAAATAACATACTATTTATTTATATTATTTATTTATTATTTTCACAGTGCAGTCTCGCAACTGTGCAAGTCAGCAGTGTTTAGTCATTTTAGATCTCACTAATACCATGTACAGTGGGAACTGATGACCTTTTCTGTGGTCCTGTATACATTTAGGTTTCATTCCCATAGCTCTGCAATGGCCTTCCAGTTTGTCGGCTTGTCCACTTAAAAATCATCATTACTCCTACATGAGGGGAGATAAGTATGGGTTAGAGCAGGCATGCCACACTGAGGAACCTTAATGTTCATGTGGAACATTAAACCCCATCCTCAATATATTAGTAATACTAATAATTACTAAAGGATCTTGGAACTGGTACTTCTAGTTTCAGACTTGAGATTTCCAAGAAGTCTATCGCTGACTTCTCCATTTGCTATCTTCATGCAAATTTGTTCTTTAGGTAGGGTGGGCATACATCGGAAATCATAAAATCAGTCTGAAATCGGGCACATCATTAAGAACTCTGTGTGCCGGGTGGGGGCTGGGAACTACAGTGTACTGTGTACAGAGGTAGCCATTTCATCAAGAACAATGTTGAGACATTCATCAAGGAAGTGCCAGGGAAGCAGAAATGAATGTCTTCCAAACTAAACAGTCATTATGTTTGTGTTAGTATGACAGAGAGAAACAGGAGGAGGGAGGGAAAAGAATGAGAAAGGAAGGAAGAGCCAGTTTGCTCTTTTACAGAACTGATCTGAGTTCTAATTTCAGCATTGAAATTTTGCTGAGCACATTCTTCAGAAGTAGCTTTCTACTCTTGCTGACAGCTGATAATGCAAAGGTGCTTATTTGTGGCCTAGCAGGCAAGAGAATCACATCTGAGTGGAGAAAATCTGTTACTTTGGGTGACATAAAATGACCATTTGGATTAGAGAGAGCCCTCCTCCATCGCGATTTAACCTGTCCTTGCAGGGTGTAGGTACACCTGCTTCTCTCTATCGGGCTGATTATGTAAAGCATGAACCAGACCAGGACTTAATAATATTATGTGTTGAGTTTACATCTCCCATAATCTGGTTACCTCTTGTCTGTTGCCTTAAATAACAAAAGAAGGGGATTATAACTTCTGATTTTCCTACATCCAAGTACACAAATATTCACATTCCAGGAATGTTTACACTGGAGTGGCAGGATTTGCACTGAGTAGCTGGATTTTTCCAAGTTATGGGTGATGCTACTCATTGCTGCCAATGTGTACAGCAGTGGTGGGCAACTATGGGAATGAAGGGGACCAGAGTAAACACTCAGGGAGACCTTGGAGGGCCACCACCACTACCACCCCTGTTCCTACACACCCCAAAAAGTGTGCTATCAGATGATCTCTATTGGACAAGGGGGGTATTTTTGCCATGTTTTCACACCTTCCTGGACCACTTCAGAACCAGGTAAGGCCCTTTTTAACAAAAGGGATTGAGCATAAGTCATTTTCTGTTAATATTTATGCTCAGTAGTAGTAGTTGTTGTTGTAAGGCCTCTCTTGCATCTAAATGGTTCCAGGATGGGCTCAAACCATGATGGAAAGAACTAGAAAGCATTTGGGGACAAAACAAAATTGCAAATAAATAAATAAATAATAGTATAAAAACATTTGACTCCTTGGAGACATCTAAACATGGTGGAAGTCCCCTCCACGCTCTCTACAGGGCTTTTGGGGGCATTTTGGAGCAATTTTAAAATGATTATTTGCTCCTGGGGCTCCATGGGAAATCACAGAAATGGCCCTGGGGGGCAAATGCAGACTGTGAGCCACACTTTGTCCATCCTTGGTACTTGTACAAAATGCTCTTTTCTAATTTAAATATGATTTCTCAAGAGGAAAAGGGATGTCAGGCAAGCATTCTGGCTCACACATTAAACTTTCTGTATGCTTGGGGGAAGTTGTGGCCAGTCCTCTACCGCAGAAAGGATTGCAGCTTCAGATAACAAGTGAACCATTCTCTGATTTCTGGTTTGCATAAATCTAAATCCATTTGCATATTCATATTTCAGGGATGTCACCTGCATAGGGGCAGTCCCCACATGGCTGCAAAACTGGATGTCGTATGGCTGTGAACAAGCACAATTCAGGGACCCAACACTAGCTCAATATTTCAGCTCCTGAGCATATTTATATTAAAGAGAAGGCAGTGTATTAACTATTAGAGGATTGGCTTTCTCTGTCCTGCAAATCCATCATCAGGATCATATACATAATCCAGACTGCACAGTTATTTTGGTGTTCCTTAGCTAATAACCACAAATAGTTTTCTGTCATGTCTTGATATAACGGGGCAATTCCTGTGTCTTATGCCGTGGCTGGACAACTGGAAAGTAAATTGGCACAAAATGGATAATCCCACCTCTATGAGGTATTCACAAATACTGTGATGTTCTGCTACAGCTTTGGATGCTGATGTGCTCAGAGGTGTACTACATTTAATATATATCTTGTCCTGTCTTCCACAGACCTCAAGGAGTATATATGCAGTAGTAGCTATAGTAGTTATTTTATAATCCACTTTCCTTCCAGAACTTAGACACAAAGGACTTACCAAAACAACAACAGAATAAAAATACATATATAGGTACAACTACCATTTTTAATTAAAGTATAATTAAATATTTATAAATCTAATTAAAATATCTATGGAATGTAAAACAATTTCAGAAGTAATAAAAGAAATAAAAACAGTACAGCACTCATCAAAAGGGTTTTCTTTCTAAACAGTTTTCTGATCTGTCGGATTTTCCAACAGGACAGCAAGGAAGGAGCTGCTAAACATTCTTGTGAAGGAAAGGAGTTCTGTGATCTAAGAGCAGCTACCAAGAAGGCCCTTTCCCACATTTACACTAAACATCCTTGTGAAGGTGGCAAGGCCAAGTGAAGAGCCTATCCCAAAGATTTCAAAAGCTGAGCAGGCTTATATGGAAATTGCCAGTCTCTCATCCATACTCTAACCAGGGTCAAACCTACTCAGCTTCAGCAAGATTATAGCATCATGCAGTTTAATCCACAAAAAGTGGAGTAGCCCAGTTCTTTGCTAGAAATTTTTAGAAAGAATAAGCCACTTGCTGCCTTCCAAATATTTTTCAGTGGCCATCAGTCTTCTCCATTGGCTATGGAGTTTCTCCCATATAATTTCTTGCCATATAATGGAGCCAATTCGCAATTACGCGAATTAGCTAGTTTAGCGAATTTACGTGAAATCTGATTGAGTTCGGAATGCGTTCAGAATGACTTACCATTTCCTGAAAATGACCCCCCATTACCCAAAATTGTGTGAGATACTCTAATACGCAATTACGTGAAACCCCATGATTGCGTTTGGAATGACTTCCCATTGCTCAAAATTGCGTGAGATGCACTCATATGCAGTAACGTGAAACCCCATGATTGTGTTCAGATTGCCATTGCATTATACCCCCAAATTCTGTCGTATGATAAACTCCTATGTGGGCTGATGGGTGCTGGAGTCCAACAATATCTGGTGAATCACAAGGTGTCAATCCAGCCATACATTTTGCTTTTCATGAAACACAATAAGACAAACCAGGGCTGGTCCTGGATATTTTGTTGTTTAAGGCAAAAGAGCAAATGGTATCCCTTCCACAAACGCATGGTACCCCTATTACTCAAGACCAACAACATTATTTTGGTCCCTGAAGAATGAAATCCTTCATCACTTCTCTCCATCTCCTTGGCAATCAAAACACAACAGTCATAATAATACAGGGATAACTGACATTTTGCTGGCTCTGCTTTTCCTGGTTTAATCAATTGCTGCCGTATCTCCACGCAGAGGAAGGTGGTTGTAGTTGCCTGATCCTAGCAACTGCCCTTATTTTCTGGAGTCTCTGCCAATGTAAAGCTCCATTACACCATACCCTCCAACTGTCACAATTTGGCTGAAACAATCCACGTTAGTCCTCTTGTCTACATTTCAAGACTTTATCACACAAGGATATAAAAGTGGAATTTCAACAGGATAAAAGCGACTTCGACAGGTACTTATCACATAATACAATGTCTATCTTGTTACTGCCTTGCATTGTATTTGTTACTGTAGTGCATCTTTTCACAGGTGGGCAAAACGCATCAATAGGCTTCAATTGTGCTGTTATTTCATTACTGTCTTCATGCGACAGGTTTCTTCCACTGTAGGTCCACTTCTCAGGCAGTTACATAGACCGTATCACACTAGATGAATCCTGTGCAGAAACAGGATTAAAAGTAGGGAAACAATGCAAATGAGGGATGTTTTTCAGACGACTTTTCTTCCAAAGAGCATTAATGCAAATATAAAGCAAACAAAAAGTCGACAAAAATGACACCTTTTTACTTTCAGGAAAGTGAAAGTAAAAAGGTGTCATTTTTGTTGACGTTCCGTTGGCTTTATTTTCACATTATTGCTCTCTGTCGCAAACGTGTCTGAAAAACATCCTGCATTTGCGGGGGGGGGGGGTTATACCTCTAAATCCCGTTTCTACATGGGATATGTCTAGTGTGATAAGACTCATAGTGTGACTGTACATAATTCTACTCTCTGCTCCTGGCAGTGATGCACCTACCAACAGTTTCTCAAATTAGCTGCTGAGTGCAGACTCACATAGCCTCAGGAGGCATTTGGCAGCAATGACCACTCATTCCCACCCTTCTTCCAAGAAGACAAAGTTTGGCAGTGCAGAAAACAGATCACATTACCATGGATGGCCAAAGCACTATCGTAGGGGAAAGTGTGATAGGAAGTTATGCCAAACCGGTATGTTTCCATTATTAATCTAACAAGATTGTGGCAGGACAGCAGACTGGAGTGATAAAGCCCTCAGTTACTTTCAATATGTCCCAGTTTCTCGTTTTCCTCCCATTTTGCCCCTTTGTACTAAGCTTACTTCAATTATTGCACGCTGAATTCAAAGTAAAAAAGTACTTTGCGCTGATTTAACTCAGCAAGAGGGAATGGAGAGGGTGGGTGGAACCTTGCTTTTCCTAGAAGGCTTGGGCAAAACCAATCTGCTGAGGCATCTCCTAACTTTTGTGTTCCTGTTCATTAATAGTTTTTGCCATCTTGACCACCCTCTGACATTACGTGGCCACACATGACCCATTTTTCATCTTTGAAATGATGGAAGCTATGTAAGGCACTTCTTGAAGCAGTGCATAGGCTGAGGAGGGAGAGAAGGAAGAGGCTGAGGATGAGTGGCAGAGAAACCTCCATCACCTGATTAAGAAAGCTGCCACCATCGCTGTGGTGCCCACAGCCATTTCATCCATGCTGTTGCACCTATGGCACCCTCTAGCTTGGTATAGTTCTGCTAAACCAGAGGCCTACAGTTTCCTAAAGTAATGCTCCCTGGTTTTTATTTTGAATTATATTTCACCGTGCGAGTTTACACCTTCCATTTCTTCTCATCTTCTTGGCTTCGACAAGGGGACAATAGTGAGTAAGCCGTGTAATTATCATCTTTATTTCCTCTCAGACACACTCAGGAAGACTCAAAGAGCGGCTTATTTGCCTTGGAGGGGCTCAGAGAGCCATTCTGTACAGCAGTAAGATTTCTAGGACATTAGCGCTTCTTTACCCTCTCAGAAATCTGCCTTTTGTTCTCATGTAGTTTTTGGCATTGCTTACTGTTTCCAAAGCAGGATATGCATAATGCTGAACCATACTTAGCTCCTTTTAACATTTCAGAGGAGATAGAAAAGGGAGGAAATGAGCAGAGGCTAACCTCTTGGGTCCTCTGAATTGTGCAGTGCACGGATACCCAGAAGCAAACAGAGAGCATCGCCTAAGGCTGTCAGGCCTCCAAAATGTAAAGCTAAACATGCACCATTACAGACTTCAAACAGTGACTTTGGATCCTGTGGATTTGCAGACCCCCACTGACATACTGTGAAGGGCAAATCCACATGTTGCCATATAATGTTACTCTTCAGAACACGGGGGGCGGGGGGGGGGAGCATCCTTGCAGATAGTGTGGATTCAACCCACTGTTTCAGTGCCCAAGAGGTGAAAAACAAAGCTGTCAAAAGCAGACTCTAGCTTGAGACATCTTGCTGCCAAAGGAGAAAACAAGCTGTCCCATTCCATCTACAGAATCCAAGCTGAATCTTCCACTCTGGCTAAAAGACTGTATCTCCCATTACTCCTGAAACCAGTAGGCTAGCTTAGAAGGCACAAAGTAGACCTCATGGGCAGAGAGGGTTCAGGGTCTAAAAATATTTTTTTAACTCTTTTAAAATGTTCTTTAAATACATCACATCTTACCAAATTTTCACTTTAACCACATGAAACTATGCGCATGCAAATACATTAGCATGGTTCATATGATACTGTAATTAGAAAATATTTTTAAATTTTGCTGGTTGTTTATGTCACAATGATTACCATTACATTCATTGTGATTTATGACTATCACTAGTACAAAAAAGATTATGAAGGATTTTGTATGGTGTGTCATGGAAGGAGGTCAATGAAGGGTGAAGCCATGAGTTATCGCACTGGGTGACGCCATACCTAGTGACTTCACTGCACATGTGGGCAATGTTGGCTTTTGGGCAATTGTGGATTTCAGAATTCCACATAAAGGAGGCTCAGGCTTTTCTTCTAAACTGCTCAGTAACCAACATTTTCTAGGCAATCAAAGTCTCTTTAAAAAATACATGCCTGAGATCAGAACATTTCAGGAATCACCCCTGACCCCACCATCAAATTGGCCTGTTTAGAAATGTTTCTTCCCCATTCTCAATAAGAAAAAGTCATGGCAACCAATTTACAAAACAATCTGAGCAGTGCAATAATATGATTATTTCAGTGAACATTTGACAATAACCTCTTATTTGTTCTGTAGTTTTGTGGTCTTTATTGTTTTTATTGTTATTGTGCAATTTTGATTTAATTTTTTTTTACAGGGGAGTGTTATTTTACTTTTACTTAAGATGCCACAAGTCACCTTGCGATAACATTTGCTTAGAAATATAAATATATATATTTGGTACAAATAAGTAAGCTCTGGTTAGTATTTGGATGGGAGACTGCCAAGGAATACCATATGCTGTAGAATATATTTCAGAAGAAGGAACTGGTAAAACCACCCCTGTGTATTCCTTGCCTAAGAAAGAATGAACTATGAAATTCATGGAGTTGCCATAAGTCAACAGGTGACAGGAAGGCACACAAACAAACAAACAAACAAACAACCCAGCCCCTACATTCATTGTGTATATATTTTCCTCCACTGCTGTCTCATACAAATCTGCTAAAAGCAAAGTACCATTCCTAATCTGTCATCTCATGAGATCTTTTGGGAAGTGCTTTCACAGCACTACATTATGCATGTCTATTCCGAAGTGTTTTACAGTATTTGATTCAGTGGATTTTTCTCCATGTAAATATGTTTGAGATTGCAGCTTTGGCCCTCTACTCTCTCTGTCTTTAAAATAATCCAGTGCAATTTATATTGTAAACCTCTTTGGGTCCCATTTTATGAAAAAAGTGGGATGTAAATCTAAAATAATCAATGACCTCAAACTATGCAAGCATTTTTGTATCTGTGGCTACATGTGTGGATTTATTATGGGGCATTGCTAGGGGGCCCAATTTGCTACTTGGGACTTCAGTTCTTTTTGTCTGGATTGTTATGGACTGGATCCAGTTTGTTCCTTTCCAGACCTTGATTCTGAAAAAAAGATTCACAGGTCCAAAATTCACAGGTCCTTCTGCACAGACTTGCATCAAGAAACTAGAAATAACTATGACCTTTAAAAAATATATATCACACATCCATGTAAACTTTGGAGACAAGATAGGCCCTAAATATGGATCAACTCCAGGTGTGTTTGTGCTGATCACCTGCAAAGTTTGCTATTTAAAAATAATCAAGCTGCTGACTATTCAGTTATGTCAATGCATGCTGCTTTTGTCATGGTACCATCTCACTCCAGCATCAGTTGGCTTGGTCTGTTGAAGCTTAACTAAGATATATGATAATGATATTGATATAACAACTTAGCTGAGGATGGTGCATTTTTTTACTTTATTGTATTAGCAATCCAGCTCCTGCAATTCAGTGATGCAGCATGAGGAAGCGGGGGGGGGGGGGGCGGGGGGGAGGCAGGGTTATGAGGGAATGCTTTAAAAGCAATCCAATTGAAGAGATTACCCTAATAAATTATTCTACTCTCTTTAAAACATTTGTTTATCTTGGCTGATGATGGAAATTTCCCTCCCATGGACCCGTGTTCCCCCATACCTGGTCTCTTTCCCTTCCAAAGCCCTTGGTGTGGGACAGGAGAAGATGGGAGCTGTTGCTCTTGTCACCTTATTGCCTTGGTTTTGATGCCCACTCTATGAATCATGCTCCTGTTGACATGTTTGTCTCTGTCCTGAGCACAGCTGCATGGTGTTGCCTCTTAAGATGTTGGGCTAGACTGCTGGTTATATAAGATGTTTTACCCTAACTCATTTGCTGTTTACCATGAAGGTAGATGGCAATCCTGGGATCTATTCCCACTTTAAAGTAGGTACAGACAATGTTCTTTCTTTTCTGTGTTGGTCACTCTCACTACCTGCCTTCCCCAGAACATCTAAGTTACAACAAGAGCAGCAATGATTACAGGCAATGGAGGGGAAAAGGATATGTTTTGCTATTTAGATACTCAGAATCTCATTTGACAGGCAAATTAACAAGGCAAGTAGAAGAGCAAGCTGAGTTATTTAATAAGACAAAAGGAAATTAAAAATAAACTCAGCACAGACCACCCTGGAATGAAAAGATACTGGGAATATAATTGAATATATAACTTCAATAATCTCACATTATGCTTCCTCAAAACCACTGTAATTGTAGAGTGCTGGATGACTTTCTTGGCCCAGACTGTATGACAGTTACCAATAAATAAAGCCCAGCTCCTCTGTGTTTTCCCTATATGATCTTGTTGAAGACATATTGTCTAGTTTTTATCTGCTTATTTTTGATGTCTGAGTTTTCAGATAGATCCAAAGCACTTTGGACTGTGCTATTCTGAAATGAACAAGGCCTGTATGTTTAAATTCATTCCATTCTAATCTAGAATTCCTACAAATCAATCCATATCAGTCCAATTCACTTTGTTAGTCTGGATTTGGCCAAATTGCTACCACAGTCCTACTCCTTACAGTTAGGTGAGAACCAGCTTGATGTAGTAGTTAGAGTGCTTGACTAGGACAGAGGAGCTCAATGGATGGCCTTGGGACAGTCAACTCTCAGTTGAGCCTATCATCTCACTGAGTTGTTCTAAAGACAGAGTTCTTCTAAATGAGTAGAGACTGTGTACTCAGCCTTTACAAGCCCACTAGGGTGTTGAGATCATCAGGAGAAACCCTTCTCTCTGTCCCACCACCTTCCCGGGTTCGTTTGCTGGGAACAAGAGAAAGGGACTTCTCAGTGGCTGCTCCCAAGCTTTGGAACTCCCTCCTTAGAGAGACCAGGATGGCACCAGCCTTGCTATGTTTTCAGCAGCAGATAAAGACATTCTTGTGCTGTCAGGCCTTTTCAAGCAGATAAGGGCTCTATTTTAAATGATGTGCGATTTAAATGTTAAGGTTGGTATTGAAACACATTGCATTTTAATTTATAATTGTTTTAACTCTTAAAACAGTTTAATTGTTTTTTAAATTTTATAATTATATATTTTAATGTTGTACTGTTTTTAAATTGTGTTGTTTTTAAGTAGTTGTTTGCTGCCTTGAGCCCCTCTATTGGGAGAAAGGCAGGATATAAGAAAACAAAATAATAAAAAAATAATGAAGGAAAGACAAAAATGTATATGTGTGTGGAAATGTACAGATGCAGTGGCGGGTGCAGAGAGTTCAGACAACACCGTGTGACAGCTATGAGGAGGGTTGACACTTGGTTGGGCCCGCCTTGTGCTGTGGCAGGGGTGTGGTGCTGCAGCCGGCACCCATACCTTCTCAGTTGCCCTGCCTGGCTTAGGGAGACAAGGCAACAGTGAAGGAGGAGTGGTGCATGTGCTTTCCCGCACCTTTCTTGGCGCCTTGGCTAGCTTGCCAGAGCTACCTGAGGCATGCACACCTCCCCACTACCTTCCTCAGTGCCCTGGCTGGCTTGCCCAAGCTAGCCAAAGCATTGGGGAAGAAGGGCAAGCACACACATGCCTGCCTCCCAACCTTCCCCAGTAGCTTGGTTGGCTCATGGCTGGTCTCTGTGGGCAGCGAGGGGAATGCAGCAGGGCAGGCCACCATTGTAGCCACCCTGGCACCTACACCGGGTGACACCAGCACTGAGAATGCCTCTGTACAGTTGTATTGCTCTTGTTAACTTGTCACCAAGCCAACTTTGACTTATGGCAACCCTATGAATGAGAGACCTCCAGCTCAACCTATCACCAACAGCCCTGCTCAGGTCTTGCAGACTCAGGGCAATGGCTTCATTGGCTTCAATTCATCTGAAATGTGGTCTTCCTCTTTACCTACTACCTTCTAACTTCTCAAGCATTAGTTTTCTAGCAAGTCATGTCTTTTCATGATACAGCCAAAGTAGAACAGTCTCAGTTTAGTTATCTTGGCTTCTAGGGAGAGTTCAGGTTCAGGCTTGATATGCCCTCTGACCAAATTCTTTGTCTTTTTAGTAGTCCACAGTTAGTACCATGTTTCAAATGTGTTTCTTTTATATATACACAGACACATATGCATATGTTTTCAATATGTATATTATATATAATACATATATATAATGTTATAACGTTATATATAATGTTGTTATTATTTTTATTTGGTTGTTAACTGTCTTCAAGTTGACCTTGACTCATTGTTCCTCTGTTAATGAGACATCTCTAAGACAGCACATCCTCAACAACTCTGCTCAGATCCTGCAAACTCAGGGCTATGATCTCCTTAATTAAATCTATCCATCTGGCATGCAGTCTTCCTCTCTTTCTACTGCCTTCCATCTTTCCAAACATTATCATCTTTGCTAGTGAGTCATGTCTTCTCATGATGTGACCAAGTATGACAGCCTCAGTATATATTAGCAACCTGTTAGTGACATATGTATTTGTAAGCCATGGTACTCATCATAGCAAATGGATATATTCTGCTGACAGTAGCAGAAGTGAGGTTGCACACACATCAGTGTTGCACATCGTGGTTGTGCATTGCTTATTGTCCAGTGATGTAGAGTCATTGTCAGGGATGAGTTAAGTGTGGATTCCAGTGCTAGGAGTAGTTTGTACTAGGTAACCACTGAGGTCTTTTCCAATTCTATGCTTCTACGGGGTTGTCTACATCCTCTGGGCTGCCTCTGGACTATTCTGGCCTCAAATTCACCCCCTACCTTGTGGTTTTGGGATCTCTTCCTCAGTGACAACAGGTGTTTGCCTTCCTACACAGTCCCCATTCGTCTCCTGGCATCACTGCCAAGGGCTGAATGAGATGCCCAGCCACGCTATTGACACTGGATGCCTTGTTCTGACCTTGAAGTGACTTGCACCCACAATGTGGCACCAGGCAACCTGCAGGGACTATGAGTGAAAAGGCAGCTCACATTTTCACTGAAATCCCTCTCAAAGCCCTCAGCAAATGGTGAGTTATTTAAATGTGTGTTAGGTGGGGGAAGCCCTGAATTGAGTGCAGGCGTTGTGAAGACAATGTGGATCTGATTTGGGGTTTTAGCCCTGCATGGTGTAAGCAGGACCCAGTGAGCTCAGGGGGGAACTCGGGGTAAATCACCCCTGTAGACGAGGCCTTAGGATTACAGCACCAGGTACTTGAAAATAGATGAGGGTGCTGGGTACCCCCAGTCCCTGGACCAGGTTGTGAAGAATGCACTGGCCCCAGAGAATCCAGGAGTTAGACATTATACTTACAAATAGATAAATCAAGCAAGCAAAAGGATTTTTACTACCTTAAAAGCCTTTTATGGGAGGCCTCATGGGTTTGAATAAGATCTCTGGGAGTAATTAACTGATGGAAGAGAAGGTGGAGTGGCAAACTGTCACATACCACGCATAGGCGGTGGTGTGGCTTGTTATTCTCATAATTCTTCCTACTGGAGGATATCCCCATTGTTTCTGCCAGTGCTGGCCATGACCTGTGATGGTGGGGTTCTGAAAAAGTAACTCCCCCCCTCCCCACACACCCAGCCACAGCAGATACTTGTTTAGATGTGCTAGGCGGATGGAGTGTAGAGATCCTCAGAAATCCTGCTGATACAGAATGCCTTTAAGATCCTGCCTTTCCCATCCTAATCTACAGAGGAAACAGGAAAAAGGAACTTAAAACTCCCTTTGCTCAGACAGGGACAAAGCTGAGCCTCTAGCCCATTCCAGTATTACAGTTCATGTGTCGCTCCCTGGTAGGCACAGCATTGCTCTACGATGCAAGGAAAGAGCAAGGACTAAGAGTTATCATCCCTCTGAAAGGACATCTGTTATTCCATGAGCTGCAGTGCAAACTGGATGGATATACTTGGCAAAGCGTGGACTTTTTTAGCACCTCTCATTTTCTGCGGATTCAGCCTCATGCTTTCAGGTAGGGCTCCTTAAGGCTATTTAAGGACCATCCAACTAATTTCTGTGATTTATACTGATGAAAGTTTCAGAATCCTGGCTTTGTGCTCTCTCTATACTTCTCTTTTTGCTTGACTCCAAGGGACATTTGTCTCACTATAAAGTGACATCAGAGCTCAGCAGTGATTGTTTGGGGATCACAAAAAAGTGGCCATGCTGGCTGGGGGATTCTGGGAGTTGCAGTCCCAAACAGTCACTTTTCTGAGCTCAGCACTGTACATTATCATAAACCATAATCTTATGCAATGTGCTTCCACGCTGGGGAAGGGAGGGAATGTGCAAATACAGTTAACTTTATAGATGTCTGAGACAAATGTACATTTTTGGTCAGTGTAGATTCTTTTTCAAAAAAAAAATCAGATGACTTTATTCTATGTTATTCAGAATTGTCAGGTGTCTGCTGAATCTGTGTTAAAGAACAGTCCGTTTTTGTTCTCTGTTGTTTACAAATAAATTTGTTACAGATGTGTTCTTAGTCTAGTTGCATCCCCTTCACTTAATGAAACCAGGCAGTACATGAAGGAAACCAGTTCTTATTCCTTTAATTTGAAAGCTTGCATGAAACCACTTAGTGGTAGTGTTTGCTTCCTTTGTTGTTATATTTAGGAGGAATCGCAAATTGTATAATTTATTATAATCAGTGGTAGAAAATTATTTGCAGGCCTTTTATGGCTGGACAGTTTGGTTGTTTAGTGAAAAATAACAATTTATATTCAAAATGAGGCCATGCACTGTCTTTTGTTTTTTCTTTTGACCTCAGCCAGTCTCTTCAAATCTAGTGTATTCTCTCCTCTTACTCTGTTTTTGAGAAGTCTAGTCTTATTTTCCTGCTCTCTAACAGTGCAAATACACTTGCCAGGAAAAGGAGAGTAAAATGAACAGCTCAAAACTAGTATTTTACAGGACCTAGATTCAAATCCCATCAGAGTTTTGGACTCTCAGTGAAGCTGGGCTTGGCTACACCACTCTCACCAAGTGCCTGTTAAATGGAAATGAGGAGTCTACTTCACAAGGTGCTTGTGAAACTATATTAGATTAAACCCAAAAACTATTTGTTAATAGTAAATTCGCATAATACAGTAATAACAATGCGATTGTGATATTTATGATATTTCTTTGGAATGATTTTTTGAATACACTATTTTTGGAAAACACTATCAAAAATAGTATGCTGGTTCATAAAATTGTAGAACTAGATTGTAAAAAGTTCTGTAAAGTTTAACAGTCTATATAAGAGGCTACAAAATACTCCCTAAAATTTCTAGACTTCAAGAAGTAGAATCTGATAATGACTAGAACACGATTCCTTAATTAGTTTAAGTGAGCACTGAAAGAGGAAAAGATAACATGACAAGATAAGAAATGCTGTAAGTTATTATCATGATAGCTTTGTACAACCTGACAAAATGCATCTGTACAACCTGACAAAGTTAGCTCAATTCAAGCCCATTAAGCATGTCAAAGTTCCTTGGCCATGTTTCAGTTATAGGTGTTTAGGAAAGCGTATGATATCTCATTCTCAGGCAAGGGAGATTTAGAAAAGAGCAATTAGAGAGAGGTTTCATTTTTGAAAGCTGAGAAGTTGGGAGAGATCAGAGACTGCTTTGTAAGGTGTTTGGCCTGTATGATAAAAATCAGAATTTGGGTCTGCTATAGGTGCCTAGCCATCAAAACCAGAAAATAACATTCAATCTATATTAATTTGTTTCCACTGTATTTGTAGGAGAAAACAAATGCAGTTACTGAGAGTCAGTCTGGTACAGTGAATAGACAGATTTTCATCAGAAAGGCCTGAGTTCAAATGCTGCTCAACAGCATAGAAGCTCATTCTGTGTCCGTTTTATCTCAACCTGGCCTTCCTTTCAGGGATGGTGCCATGATAAAAGCAAGAAGGAACACATATGTTTGAAGGAAGGACAAGATACCAGTATATAAATTATTTTTCTAGGGTGAATTTGCCAATGTTGTGTGGCTCTATAAAGCTGCACATATATCGTTGTTCCGTCATCATTCATTTTATAACATAAGGTTCTCAACTGTCCTGAAGACACTTAATCCTCTTTTGTCCCACTGGTCCCCTCCAAAATTGATATAGGCGGTGTGTGTTTGAAAGTGGAATAAGAGCATATTTGAACCCAAGTATTGAAAAGGTTCCAGCCTACATGGCTCAACTGCTTTAGGTGTGTATTGTAGTCACACCCATCTCAATAGATCTGTCAGCTTTCCCGCTTTTGTTTGAGTGTGATATCATGTTTCCTGGGGCGAGCGGTGGAAGACAATGCAAACACGCCCTCCTCTAGATACAACAGGCGGAGTCCAGGAAAGCAGTATTGACATTCCCTGAGCAGGGGAGGCATATTAGAGTCAGTGCTGTTGGCAGCCTTTTTTTAACAACACACTTAACCTTGCCCCAAGTTGTGGGGAAGGAAGGGGGAGGAGGTCTGTTGTGGGTGTTACCGCTGAGGAGGCAAAAATCGACTCCACCCTTGTTCCAAGGTGGGGACCAGGCCTCCCTCGGCTGAGCTGCCAAAAGCATGGAATGCTTCCCCTCCTTTTCCTTCTGGGTCCCACCAAGAGGATCCCTGCCAGCTGCCCAAAGCCCCGCTATCTCCGAAAACAGCTGCCAAACGGAATACGGGAAGGAATGCATTCTCCTTTCCTGTAAACTCTGTAGTAGAAAATGTATTAAAATGCAGAGTCAAGGTGACAAACTCAGGACAATTTTAAGGGTCAAAGAGCATGCAAAATTAAAGAAACATCTACGCATCTCCTCGTGGACCAGTACAGTAGCAGTTTTAACCCTCTGCCATGGCACGAGCTATGTTGTTGTTGTTGTTGTTGTTGGCAATTTTAATGGCCAAAGAGCAAAGGAATGCAAAATGAATAAACATCTGTCCTCCATGACCAGTATGGTAGCAGCTTTAAGTCTCTGCCATGACCTGAGGAATGTTGATATTCCTCCGTCCTCTTCCTCCCCTCCCCCTCTCCTTCTTCTTCTTCTTCTTCTTCCTCTTCCTCTTCTTCTTCCAGCATAACTATGCAATAGTACGGAAAGGATGACATTTTGCACAGTAGCCCACTACAAAGAACAAGTCTCATACCCTCCAACACTGCACAGGTGAAAACATGGGCCAAGCGACATAATAGTGTGGTTAAGATGGCAAATGTCATTAATGAGGAATAGCATATGAGCTAGGAGATGCTGCAGCAGTTTGTTTTGCATGGACCTTCAGGGAAAGACAAGATTCCTCTTCCCCTCCTCCTCTCCCCATCACTGAATTAATGGAGTGCAAACTACTTTTGCACTTTGAACACAGTCTGCAGCAACTGGAGTATGCTGAGAACAAAGATGGAGAGAGGAGGAGAGAGAAACTGGAACATTTTAACAGCATCTGAAAAAGTGGGATGGCAGAAAATTAATAGGGACTGTCCCTGCCCACCCACGACAGTGAGGGAGGAATATTTTTACAAAAAAGTGCTAGAATGGGACCATTATACCATATAAGGTGCATTTCCACCTTTTGTTGCTGTATATAGTTGCCTAATGCAGAGATTAATGCTTACTGTATATACTCATCTATACGTCGACCTCATATATAGGCCGAGGGCAGGTTTTGGGGCTACAATTATGGATTTTGATATGGCTAAGTTGAGGGTAAAACCTAGAGGGATACAAAAAAGGATAAAGCAAAGGAATAATGCCAAATAACTTACTACATAAAAGGATAAGGAGGGCAGATCTAGAGAGGTGGAAAATATTGTAAAAAGAGAAGACTAAGCAAATATTATAAGGCTATACTAAAATTAGAAACGGAAGACGAGACAATTAAACCACAGATGGTAACATGGGCCCAAAACATTGGTCAAAATATAAATTTAGAGCAATGGGAGGAAACGTGGGTTAAGAGAATTAAATACACATTAAGTTATAATGTGAAAGAGAATTATTATAAAATGCAATATCGATGGCACCTGACACCGTACAAACTTGCAAAAATGAAGACAAATTTGAATAATATATGATGGAAATGTTCCAAAAAATGGGCACATATTATCACTTGTGGTGGGAATGTAAATATGCTAAAGCTTACTGGAATGGAAAACATGGAAAAGTGGAAGAAATATTACAAATAAAATTAAGTAAAGATCCTAAAAGGTATTTGCTAAGCATAAACCAGGAGCAAGAAGTAGAAAATAATTTTGAAAGATTGATATTTTATATGATGACAGCGGCAAGACTAGTGTATGCAGCTAAATGGAAAGAAAGAAAAATACCAGAAATAAAGGGCTGGTTAAAAAAAAAAATAGATTATATGGAATTAGATAAACTGACTCAGATATTACAGAAAAAAACTAGAAAAGTTCAAAAAAGATTGGCATCCTTTAGTTCAATATTGGAAAAACAAAGAAAAACAAAACTGGGAAGATAGTCTAGACTGAAAAAAGAATGGAAATGTAATGTATTAACAGAAATGGAGAATGATAAATACCAAAGTACAATGGGTATAATTTGATGATTATGTAGAAAAATATTAATTTGAACACGTGTTAAGAGGTAAAATATATAAGATTCCTCAGTAGTATTCACTTAATAAGGAAGTTACAAGTTGTATGTAGGTTTAGTTGTATGTAAGATGGTGGTGGGGTTCTACAATGTGTTAGTATAAATGTTGATTTGTGTATGGTATGCTATGTTGTTATATTTTTTTTATGTTTTATACAATAATTTTTTTTAAAAAAAACTTACTACATTCCAGCAGGCATTACTTTTTGTGCTCACAATAAAGGCTGGATGGATGAGAGAATAGAGGGGGATCAGTGCTTCCAGAACAGATAACATTCTTGCCTTTTCCCAGGGGATGACTCCTTTTTGTGATAAGAATTAAAATACAGTACTTACAGTGATGTGTGGATAAGTCGACCCAGATTTTTTTGGTTAGTTTTTTAAATTTAAATTTCTACACTTATACAGAGTATATACAGTAAATCACCACAATTATTAATAAACAGGGCTATATAGAACTTCATAATCATACGATATATTATGGTAGCTCCATTTTGTTGATCAATTGTCAGGGAAAGCAGTTGCACTAATATAAGAAATACTTTTGTTTGTGAACTTTTATCTAGAAAGCAGTTACATTAATGACTAATATGGTGTTCTCAGAGATCTTTCTGTCTCCATTAGGTAATGCAAAGTTATCTGGGTTATCATGTTCAAGAGTGGGGTTGCAGCACACTCATTGGGAGTGTCAACATGGGTGTCTTTGAATGTGCTTCGTCCCCCTCCCCTCCATTGAACAATGCTGGCATGGAAAGGTGCCTCCTCCCTTGGACGGGAGCCCAGAATACATGTGTTGAAATCCCAGACTGATCACTGCTGTTGTTTACCCTCTCCATCTTTTAATTAGCTGCTCTTCCAAGCTCAGTATTTTGATAATTCAGGACATTCTTTGTAAAATTGGCAACACTGTAATGTGGCTGTGGAAGGCCCACTGAGCAGAGATGAGGAACTTGTATCCTTTTAGATGTTGACTGACTACAACTCCCATCATCTCTCACCACTGAACATGCTGTATGGCAGTGACATGCATTGCAATTCAACAATACCTGGCGGCCACAGGTCTTCCACCAATGAAGACAGAACATCCACCTGAACTTAAATGGAAACATGACATTTAAAAAAAAGAGAGATGCCAAATACTTATAGTGGGTTAGTACAAATAATTCATGATTGGCACTAAAGAGAAAAAGAAACGTCTAACATATCATCAACATCGTCCTGCATTTCCTCCAATTTGTGACAGTTAAAGCATACAGTGGGCCCTTCCCATCCTTGGGTTTTTGTTCCATCCCCTATAAATGAGAAAAAACACAGGCACTCAAGCCCATATTAGTCAATGCATGGTGATTTGTGCACACCCATGTCAGTGCACCCATAGGCATGCACAACCATCAGTTAATATCAGCTGCTCTGATAGCCTTTAAGGCTGAAGGGTGGGGTATAAATACTCTAATAAATAAATAAATAAATAAAATATGGGCAGAGCAACCCATGGGAGATCCAATCTGCAGGTAGCTAACCTGCCAATATGGAAGCACACTGTATACAGCCAAAAATTCACAACATATATATGTTTAAAAGGTAATCAAACGATCAAAAAATTAAAATAATAAGCAAAATATGAGGGAAGGAGACCACTAGCAGGCAGAAGATCATGAGGTTTGTTTTCCTATTTTCCTTTCCCCATATACAAATGGTCCTGTGCCATTCCATTTCATATATTATTTTCCCTCAGCTGGGACCCAACCCAGATGTAAGCCTACCTGGAGTCCCCCTGTGTGTTAAGGGACAGTGGCGTTGGATTTGCAGGACACAACTGGCAAGTATGGGGAAGTATTTCTTCATACAAGAACATATGAAGAATCCTGATGAATCAGGCCAAAGGCCTCTCCAGTCTAGCATTCTCATTCAATAACAGCCAATGAAGCAATGCCATTGGGCAGAATTTATCACTACCATGAGTAACAGCTGCTGATAACCTTGTCTTCTATTAATTTATTTTACAAACACACACCCCGCAGCCTTTAAAGCTGCCCTACTCTCCATCCTCCCTCAATCACCAATCATGTTATTTCCCACCTTTGGAATACATTTGTTAAGATGTCCCACTGAAGTTTTAGGAAACTCCTAACATAAACAAACAGAACTATGCTCGGTGGTTATGCCATTTGGGTATATTGATTTTATATTTTAAAAAATTATTTATGTTTAGGGATAAAACAATAGAATCATAGAGTTGGAAAAGACCACAAGGGCCATCTATTCAACCTCTTACCCTGTAGGAACACATAGTTAAAACACTCCTGAGAGATGGCCATCCAAACTACGTTTCAAGACCTCCAAAGAAGGACAGGTCACCACATTTGGAGTTAGTTATTCTACTGTCAAATCACTCTTACAGTCAAGAAGTTTTTCATAATGGTTAGGTGGTATTCTTGTAACTTGAATCTATTGGTTCATTTTCTGTTTCCTGGAAAGCAGAATACAAGCCCATTCCATCTTCTACACAACACCTCCAGTAATATTTAACTGGGGCTATCATTTCAACTCATAAACTTGTCTTCGCCCAGATAATCATATCCAGCTCCCTCCCCTGTTCCTCACAGGTCATAGTTTCCAGACCTTAGACCATCTTGGTTTCATTCTTCTAGACCCATTCCAGTTTGTCAGTATCCTTCTTGAATTGTGAACTGGACACATTATTCCAGGTGAAGTCTTACTAAAGCAGAATCAAGTGGTACTGTTACTTTCCTTGAATATCCTCCTTGCACTGACTTTTTTGGCCTGTATATCACACTGTTGATTGTTGGAAAGATAAACATTCTATCATTTAGTGATCAGAACTACATGTCAACATTTATTTTATAGACAACAACTGCAAAGAAATGTGGTTAACTTGTATTAATGTATCTGCCACACCCATTTTCATATCCTAGGTTCTCCTCCCATCTTTATTCTTTTTCCATCGTCTTTCGTCCCCACCTCTTTCTTTCAATTCTTTGTATTTGTGTTTTAAAATGCCAGTATTTATTTTTAAAAATAAAGAAATAGATTAAGTACTTTCCTTCTTCTTTGTAGGTAGTGTGGAAGCAACATTTGATTTAATATTGATCAATTCACTTCCAACTGTGGCTGATTCGGAGACCTCGCTGATCTGTATCACATCCAGATGGTGTTCCCCAGACTCTATCAAAATTGGCCGAGATTATGATGCTTTGATGAACCAGCATCCATCCCCTCTGACAGTAGTTGATGATGAGACCAGCGGAATAGCAAAGAAGGTGGTATGGCAAAGGGAAAAGTCTGGTGAAAGCATTGGAGCATACTACTGCGAAGGAAAATTCAGAGATAAAGTGAAGAGGATACATACAATGAAGATGCAACAAACAGGTACTTTATAGCATTAGAAGAAAATGTCCTCACTGGTCACAATGTCATCAGTGCCGATCCAAAAACTGGCAACCACCACAAGGTTTTCTCACAGTCTTCACTGTGCAAGAGTGAAAAAAAATTAGCATATCTGATTCTCTGAAATTTGTATAAGAAAGTTCTGTGTCAAACTACTCTCTTTTCCACTTTGTTAAATAAAGTACACACATGTGGCCAGTCCAGAAGGACAGGAACGTTGATGGAAAAGATGCAGACAAGCACGATATATAATAGTTTGGGCAAAAAAGTCATAGCTTGTCAGGAAAAAAAAAACATTCACACAATTTGTACAAACGTCTTGCACAAAAAAATGGTTAAAAATGTACAGGAATTCATTATCTCACCCAGTGGGAAGAAAAATGTTGAGTTATTTTTTTCATTTTTCTGCATAAAAGCAAGATAAGCAAAGATTTACATACCAAGTATCAAGCCCCAGTAAAGGACACATAGTTGCTTTAGTCCTTAGAGAGCATGGGCAGCTAGTAATAACATGAGATTAAATCAAGGGTGCATTTTCTGGAGGTTAAAGTCATTAATAGCTACTGGTTGTGATAGCTGTGTATTACCTCTAGTATCAGAGGCACTATGTCTTTGGATACCATTCGCTTGAAAATAACAGAGAGAGAGAGTAAAATAAAACTGCTCTTAGTTTATCACTTGGGAATAGAATACATAGCTGGACTAGCATGGCAAAAGACACTGCAAGTGAAGGTAGTCTTTGATGGCCTCCATGGTCAGAGACCATGATGCTTTATGTATGGCACAGGGTGCCATAGCGTGGCATGGGATGAGGTGAAGGTTGAAGCTATTTAAGGCTTGGCCACCTTGTCACATACCTCTTTGGATTATCACAGCATGGAGTACCATTAGCTTCACAGACAACTGGTAGAAATTTGGAGTTTGGTTGCTTTGGTTAGGTGGCTGGTGGAGAAAGGAGAGAACTTTGCTGACAGTTCTGTCCCCTTTGGAGTCTGTGGATGGAAGTGATCCCCCCCCCTTTTCCTGCTGTGTGTTGTAACGTGTGTGAGTACATGCTGAGGGAATTGGTTGTCTTTAACCTGCATCAGGTTATTCCTCCCTCTTGCTCCTTTCAAATTAAATTGACTTTAATAATGATGAGGGCAACTAAAATGGCACTTACTTCTGTGTCTGGAATCATTATTCCATAGTTAGTCATCAATACTGGACTAGGGGGTCTTTTGTCTGATCCAGCAGGGCTTTCTTTAGACTCTTGTGATCTTATATGGAGCCTGAGGAATTGTGCACAGGGCTTAAGTAAGGAGTGGAAATGGATTACAATGGATGTCCATGAAGTTCATACTGAATATGTCTATACAGTGGTCCCTTGGTATCTGCTGGGGTTTGGTTCCAGGGCCGCCTGTGGATACAAAAATCCATGGATGTTCAAAATCCCATTACATAATAATGTTGGACACCACTTTTAAGTGCTGTAACTCTATCCTATTGAATCCTGGGGTTTGTGGTTTTACAAGGTCTTTAGCCTTCTCTGGCAGAGTGTGACAAAACCTGTCCAACACTAAAACCACTACATCATGCTGGCTCTCTATTATTGACATGTAAATGCTAGGAAAGCTATTTTTGTATGTTTTACAAAGGAGACCAAGCTTTTTTCTTTTCTCTGCTAGAACCTATAGGCAGAGGTGCCATGGGACTGGTTGTGGTTCAGTTTCTATGTTGACAATTGGATTACTCTGCTTGAGAGATCAAGTATGCCTCCTTATGTTATATGATCTCTCCAGAGTTCCAGAATTTTTGTTGGTATTTTCATTGCACACATGGAGAACAGTCATTGTAATCCATGATTTGACAATCTCCTGGAAACTGAAAAATGAGGCAAATCGCACAGCAAGAATTCGGGACATTGCAGTCTTAGGAGTAGTGGAAGGTTGTGTGACTTTTGCGATTTATGAGTCCCATAACATATTTGACAAAAGGAGATAGGGCCTTTGGTGCTCAAAATGTACTGTAGTTCATTTAAGAAATTGTTCCAGCAACATCTAAATGGTTGTGTGTGTATAATTAATATATACTTATACAACTGTCCCTATCTATAATAATGGCAGCAAAACCACAAGAAGTTTAAATCAATTGACCTAACAGGAAAAAACAAAACCTAAAGAGTACAATTTCCTCGATTAATGTTAGAGGGCAGGTCTCTTGTGGTCAAATTAGATATTAAGGGGCAGGCATATTCCCTATGATTAACCCATTTTTCTTCTACAATGGTATTTCCTCAGAAATGCTGCGGCCATCAAATTAGCAAATCAAGTTCCTCTTTACCATCCAAGAAATTGTCACAAAACAAAGCACACTAAATGCAAGATATGTAAGTGTGGGAAACCAAACACTATGATAAACACCTGGCTTCTATCACTTGTGAGAGCATCTCTGTATTTTAAAAAAAAACTGTTAAAATATCCAGTTTAACTCTACCTTCTTGCTGCATGCTTGTGGAAAAGAGTGGGCCACATAAGATGTTGAGGACAGGGGCAAAGTGGAGTTCCCCACGGCTTTGATTTCAAGTTCAGGAGATGACTGGAATGGGAGCTGATCCTCATCTCACACCTTGTCTGAACTGGCCAAGACACTCCAGGGGCAGCCCAGAGTATCCTGGCCTCATAGGTACCCCATTCTCCCTATCTTATTGGGCCCTCCATTCCCTTGCCATGGTGGTTGTCTGCATTGGTGTCCCACTGGGCTGCAAGGCATAACCACAGCTGCTGTATGGTCAATATGAGGTGCCCAGCAACAAGCACAAGTCTGGACACTTTCTTCTGACCTCAGAATGAGTGAACCATGATTGCAGCAGACATTCTGGGCAGCTCAGCAGGATATTGATGTCACTGTGGCATGGGAACAAAAGGATTTGGATAATTCTGGAAGAGCCAGGGTAACAGGTATACTTTTAAAAACTGTTATAAGCCTAGTATAGCCTGGTTCCAAACTGTCCACGCCAGAACTGGGATCTGATCCGTGTGTTGTCTAAATGGGCCAGATTGGAGGGGGGAGGGGAATGGGTCTTTTGGTCCGTGTATACCTGGCTATACTAGGCTATTCAGTTCTGACAAACAGATAAGGTCCTTCACCATCCCAAAGGGAAGCAGACCATTTTTCAAGTTGTAAGAAAGACCTGGCACATACACTTTCCTCCAAGAGAGGGGGTGACCAGATTACTCAGGAGAATGGCTGTAGCCTGCCAGTGTTACTCCTTAGCATTTGCTGCCAGAGGCCCTTGCCCCCTTCTGTTTAATGGCACAAACATTTCAGAAAGTGGATTATTATATATTAAGTAATGGAAGATCAGACCAGTCTCTAAACTGGAGAAAAGGCCTATTAAATTAAGGAACCTAACAATTCAAAGCATGTTACAATGTCCTGTTTGCACAAAGTATATTTACAAGGTGTATGCAAAACTAATAGATCTGAAGTTGAACAGATGTGTTTTAGAATTTACTGCAGAGAGAGAGAAAGCTAATTGGAGTATAAATCCAAGATAACTGGAAATATTTTTCACAAATTGCAGAATTACTAATTACTGTGCTCTTTTGTCTGGAGTTTTAATGGCTGTTTTGCCAATGAAGCAGATGTTGCATTTATAATTTTAAAAAAGTTAAAGAACATCAGCAAATCCTCCAATTTTTCAGAAGAAACAAGGCTTTCTTTGTTGGATTATTTCAAAACAGACAAGATATTGTGTCTGTAACTTGAATGTCTATGACCAAAATAAGATCTCATCAGCATCTTGCCCTTTAGTGGGACCATTTCTGGAATTTTGTCACACTTCCATCTTCTGCATACTATAGTCATTTGTATTATGTCTCAGAGGTGATGTTTCCATAGATCCTAAAAGCTTTTGAGGGTGCTTCAGAAGGAACATGAGGGATATCTTTGATCAGATTTAATTAATCCTAGCTAAGTTTAATTCTCTTCTTATCTTATGTTCATTATAACCTTTACCAGTTCAGTTTGTAATTTTTGCAACATTTGGAAGAGTCCTAGATTATGGGGAGTATTTTCAAAAGTAGGCAGCCATCCATTCATCTTGTATGCTGCTGTAGCAGATGCTGATTGTACTTTAATGGAAAGGAATATGAGATGCCAGATGCCATTGAGGAATGGCTGTGGCTCAATGGCACAGCACTTTTCCCTGCAGAAGTTTACAGATTAAAAAAAAAACAGCTTCATTTATATACCGCTTCATACCCTTAAGGAGTGTCTAAGTGGTTTACAATAGTAAGCTATTTGCCCCCCAACAACCTGGGTACTCATTTTAGCAACCTCGGAAGGATGCAAGCCTGAGTCAAGCTTCAGCCCTTTGCTGGTCTTGAACTCACCACCTTATGGTTTTGAGTGAGTGGCTGCAGTACAGGCATTTAACCACTGCACCACCAGGGCTTGACATTTCTAATTGAAAACAGTTTGCAAGTAAGAAATGATTCCCCTAGTAGAGACCCCCAAAAGTTGCTGCCAGTCAGAATAGATGGTAATGGCCTAGATTTGGGGAAGACAAAGTGAGCCATGTGGGATGCATTCTGTTTTTGTGCTTTTCAACTCACAGGGTTAAAAACAGGACATGACTTATGGTGACTTCCTGATGTTAAAAAAAATACTTTTCCTGGGCCTAAAATACAACCGTATACCCCACTAGAAGGTATTTGGAGGACAATCTTTATTTTATTTTATTTTATTTTATTTGCTGGGGGGGGGTGCAGTGGGAAAGGTGTAGCACTCCAAGGCATCCTGGAGAGCTAATTCACTCTCATCAGGCTCCCACAATTGCCCACCCCGGTCTACGTAGACATTTTATCAAATTCAGGTTGTCATGGCACCTGACAAATTGCTTCTGGAATATAGAAGAAAGGGGATGGCTGCTTTGGGACATTCTGCCAGATTAAAGGAAGAAGCAGTGGCTTGGGAAACCACATCCAGCAAAATTCCCATATGTGTATGGACATCCCTGTGAACACCTCAAGGAACTTTAGGACCCAGGCCTAAGATGTTAGTCACCAAGTGATGCAAACAGTCCCTGCTGCAAAGCCCAGTTATTGTTCCTCTCTGAATAGTGCATCCATGCTATTTGTAAACTAATGAATTACTCAAATATAGGCCAGGGGCTAAAATACATTGGAACAGAGCCCACAGAAGAACATGGGATTCCTTTCCATTTTAACAATACTGTGAACCAAAGAGTCTGTGGATAAACTAAACAACTTACAAAACAAGCAGAGCTCTGGAGGGGATGGGCGGGCACATGGGAAAACCAAAGATGCAAAAAGAGAATGTTTGTAGCAAATATGATTACTGTCGTTTTTGCTGGTGTTGATTCAGTCAAACATAAACCAGTAGATTATGCAAGTTTTTGCATAAATAGCTAGTGAATACAGTATTTTCAACAAATCGTGGTGATTAGTTCCATATTAGGTCATTATTTTCATTCTGCCATCCCTTTTATTTTTGCTCTATGTGTGATTTCTGATTAAATTCAGATACGGTTTGAATTACAGATATTTTAAAATTCTGATGGCACAAGTCTGCATTTTCCCCTTTAGTATGTCATGCATTTCTCTTCCATTCTGGAGGTTTCATGGAGGTAATTTTTATTGCAGCAGATCCACGTTCCATGTGCTATTGTTTTTGTTTTTTTCTTTTCAAATTGCAGCTTCCTTCCTTCCAGTGTCCTTAACTATTACAGCAAACAAGAGAGACGATGTCAACATTCCCTTCATCAGAAAAGTTGTGAAGGAGGAAGACGCAGTCATCTACAAAAATGGTATCGATGCCCTTTTCTTGTTTCTGGTGAACACCTGTGCACTTTGGTTACCACAATTCAGTTTTCCTGCTGTGCACTAAGAAAACAGCTGGGTAACTTCTCATTAAGGGCTTTGCAGCATCACATGCAAGTGGGGAGAGTCAAGTGAGTCGAGAGGTAGCTGATGGGCATCCTTTTAGAGTGCTTCACACATTACTGAGGAGGCATTACTATGGTAGTTCACATTACTGTAGTGGTTCAATGAGCCACCCACTTCTCTAACAACTATCAAATAAAACATCTACACTGATAAAAGAATCCATTTTTACTTTCGGATTACCCTGATCCTCGATGACCATGGGCTTGTCAACCCACACAGAGGCAAGTTTGGAAGAGCTTTCAACATAGTTCCCCCCCCCCTTTCAAACACACTCCAGTATGATTAAATTGTACAGTCGGCTCTCCACATTCATGGGTTTCAGATTTGCAGGTTTGACTATGCATGACTTTGTAGTTGCTGCTTAACAAGGCCAACCTCTTCACCACCCCTCCTCCTCACCCTTCCAGCCGGAAAAAAAACAACATCATGCATGCCCCTACTTTGCAAAACTTTGCATCCTCCTCATTTCCAAAGACCTTCCCTTTGAATTCAATGTTTGCAGCCACTCCTGGGAGGATTCAGCTTCTCTCCCCTACTCCTGCTCCCCTGTTCTACTGGCCAGTGGCTGAAATAGTTTTGGGGTTGTCCCAGATTTTGCAGTGGGATTAAATTTGCCTGAAATTATACCACTGCTGCTACTACATAATGAATTAATAATGCAGCAGGACTTTTCTTAATCTTGCAGAACAGTACAGAATATCATGTCACCACTTTGACAGCTGTCAATCAAGCTCCACCAGGTCTTTGGGGCAGGAGGATACTAGCTTGTCCAAAGGTGTACCAGCTAAATTTGGGATGCAAATCTTTGTTTAAAAATAGAATAATGTGTTCATTGGCTGTAGAGGCCAAAGTATGGCATGTACCCTGAAAATAACACCACTTTTTTTTGCACTTTCCCCATCTTTGTTTTGTTTTTTTTCCTTTCACCATACCCCAAAATCTTATTTTTCTCAGATGATTTAGTCTTCGGGCACAAAATTAAGCTTCTGGCACAAAAATATGTTTTGTGCAAAATAGATAAAACCTTTTTGAAATTCCCCCTTCCAAAGTCTCAATGCAGGAAAATCTTCATTAAATGGGCAAAACCATTTGTAATCTTGCTCAGCAAAATTTGGAATATTTTCAGATTGTCTTCACATGTGAGAATAAGAGAAATATTACATCCCTGCTGCTTCACATGTGTTACAGATGTTCCAGTGATCATGTGACCAAAGTGTATGCAGGAAAGCCACCTAAAACACCTTCCCATCTTAGTCGTTTTATTCCAGAAATTCATCCTAGTGATTGGTCTCATTTTTTCTTGTATTTTGATGGATTCTTTTCTCCCCTACAGGTACGTTCATATACTCTGTCCTCAGGCACGAAGTTCCAGAATTGCTAACGGTGCCCATTCCCCAGGTGTCCGTCAATGATGCAGGAGTTTACTCTGCCAGATACATAGGAGGAAGCCATTTCACAGCAGCCTATACCAGGCTGATCGTACGGAGTAAGGTTTGACCTACTTCTTAAGTGGAAAGTGGAAAGATAAAGCTTTTGCACACCTGTGTATATTGTGCTCTTCTGATGTTTACTCTGAAATAATATCATCACTTGCCTCATAATAGTTATGTTAGAAAGAGTATGATTCAATGTGTGCTTGGTCTCCATCCCCCACCACCACCCTTATGTATCTCTTCAGGCTAAATTACAAATTAGTTTGTTCCTACCTCTTTATTTTTTTTAAAAAAAGGGCTTTTATTTAAAAAAAAGATGCTTATTATTTATTTGTTTGTTTCTTTGTTTCATTTATATGCTGCCTTTCTCCCTGGCTGCGACCTGAGACAGCTCACCAAAGGAAGCAATTCAAACCCAGGCAATAAAATATTTAAAACAGTTAAAATCACTATATTAAAAAAAATTTAAAGCATACAACAGTTTTTAAAACCTCCCTCCCCGCCAAAAGAAGTCTCCCTGTAAGCAATTACAATTTTGATTAAGTCTTCTTAATCATAAAAATGTCTTTGCCAGCTGGTGAAAGGAGAGCAGGGAAGGAGCCAGTCTGATTTAAACCTTTTTCATAATTCAGGCATGGGCCACATACCAGTTTGCTGATGAAAAATTGTCTGCACGAGACTGCCCAGACATTGAAATCTTTAGAGGAGACCCTTCTCCCAATCCTGCACAGTCCTCAGAGGCATATCTGTCAAGGGCACAAGAGAGGTTTTTCTTGGTGACAACTCCCAGGTTGTGAAACTCTCTATTGAGGGCAATCAGGCTGGTTCATTTTTTGTTGGTTCTTTTGCCGGCAGGCAAATGCCTTTTTATTCAGAAAGATAATTAAGATGTGGTGTGGCAAAAGGGAGCTTTTAATTTATGCAAATACTTGTTTTTCCCCCTCTCTTCTTGATGAATTTTCAATTGGGTTTTAAATTGGAGGACCTACATACATTCATCCTCCTAGACAATGAAGAAATCGAACTAATAAATGACTTCTAGTACCTTGGATAAAACATCAGTTAGGAAGAAGATTGCATGAAGAAATCAGAAGATTAGGAATAGGAAGGACAGCTGTGAAAGAACCAGACAAGATCCTAAAGAGTAAAGTTATACAATTGAGCACTAAAGTAAGAATCCAAGTAATAGTATTCCCCATCACCATGTGTGGATGTGAGAGCTTGACAGTGAAGAAAGCAGATAGGAAGAAAATTCATTTGAGATGCAGTGCTAGAGAAGAGTGCTGAGATATCTTGGACAGTCAAAGAGACAAATAGATGGATCTCTGAAGAGATCGGACTTGAGATCTCCCTAGAAGCCGAGATGATCAAACTGGGGCTGTTGTACTTTGGCCACATCATGAGAAGGCATAACTCATTAGAAATGACAACAGTCCTAGGAAAGGTGAAGGGAAGTAGAAAGAGAGGAAAGCTGCAAGCTAGAGGGATGGACTCAATTAGAGAGGTCACGGGTATGAGTTTATAGGACCTAAGCAAAGCAGTGGAGGACAGGGAGTCCTGGAGATGCCTCATCCAGGGGGTCACCATGAGTCAGAGTTGACACGAGGGCACTTAACAACAAAAATTGTTCATGCTGTCTTAATCTGATTTGTGTTTTTAACTTCACTTGTTTTATTTGATTGTCTTGCTAGTTGCTGACTGCTGTGTTTTCAAACGAAGGCAGGGTCCAATCAAGTTAATAAAACCAGCTCATTATTTATACTTTTGTATACAGGGTGTGAAGCTGAGAAATGGGGACCTGAATGTGGGTTTCACTGCCCAGACTGCAAAAACAATGGCGTCTGTCATGAAGATACTGGGGAATGTATTTGTCCACCAGGATTTATGGGGAAAACATGTGAGAAAGGTAAGAGAAAGCATTGCCATGCATTCATGAACCTGGTTGCCTCCATACTGTTAGACAAAGACAGACTCTTCTCCTCAAAGTTTTGTAGCCTCCCTTGGAGAAAAAAGACAAGGCATTCTGGCATTTATTGTTATTATTACTTTAGAAGGTAAAAAAAGATGTCATCTATACACATACCTGGGGTTCAACCCCATTAGACTTACTGAGGCCATGTCCATACAGGCCAGAATATTCCAGGATGCTCCTGGAATATTCTGACCCCAGATTTTGCCCATTACTTGGGCAATCTGTAGCAACATCTGTACACATCTTGCTGTGCTGCCTGTTTCTGGTGACAGCAGCCAAGTCTTTTCTTTTGAGCCAAAACCAAGGCATTGTTTGCATGGTTGGGCACCTCATTCTGAACTCAAAGGGAGCAACTCATGCCAGAGGCAGTGGTGAGTGGCACAGTGGGACACATTATAAACATCCTGGCATTGCTTTGGAAGGCACTAGATTTTCCAGGAAGATTCAGAGTAAAAGCATCTTTGGCTTATTCTTACTCTTTGGTTATTTCTGGATAAATGTTTTGGAGCTTATGAAGATATGCTAAACTGAGAAAATGTCTTCTAATTTTCAAAACTGTGCTATTATTATAGGTAGTTTTTCATTAAAGGTGTCCAGATTCAGAAGGTTTTAAACATTTGTATTAGAACAGGCTGTTTTAAGGTGGACAGGTTCAGAATCTAGGACCATCTAACTCACCACTAGGATATTTAGAGATATATCATGGATATGTAAATTTACAGTGCTATATAAATAATGTTTAATAATAATAATAACATCCAGAGCCAAAGCAAGATGGTCATGGAGCTCACACATTTCTCTTATTCTTTGTAGCTTGTGCAGAAAATACCTTTGGGAGGGCTTGCCAAGAGCATTGTGAGCAAAAATCAGGCTGCAAATCACTTGTGTTTTGCCTGCCTGACCCATATGGCTGTTCCTGTGCTTCAGGATGGAAGGGGCTCCATTGTGATGAAGGTAAAGTCATAGCCACAAAAGGTGTGTTGGTGTGCAGTGGGGTGGGATGAGTTGTGGACTAGGCTGCTAAGAGTTTGAAGGAATGCCTTTTGTCCTGCAAAAGAAAAACAACATTATGGGCTAATTTGCTGATTTTAATCAATTTCCACTTAATATATGTAGGTATGAGATTACCTGCATTTTCTATTACCTGCTCAGTCTAACTTGAGCAAGCACATCAGATGAGCCTTGCACAAGCACTTCTACAAATGTAAAAGGTATTTTGTGCAGCCACAAATTTAGGAGCATTCATACCTCCAGGCTCATAAAATAAGGTGCTAAGTTCTGGTTTGTTCCAAGTATGTTGACCCTCAAATCCATGTTTGAACAAGTATGGTCAGAAAGGCTCTTTGCTCCACTTGCTTCTAAGGGTTCATTTGTCTGCCTAGGTTATATTGATTTAATTCTAATTTAACTGTTAAGGCTGAGTCTCTCATATCCCAGATTCCAAACTCCGAAATACTCCAAAATACAAAATTGTCCACATGGGTGGCTGAAACATTGACACCTTTGCTGTCTGATGGTTCAGTGTACACAAACTTTGTTTCAGGCACAACATTATTTAAAATACGGTATTTTTTTTAATCTTCGGGCTATGAATATAAAGTATATACAAAATATAAATAAATTTTACATTTAGACTTACAGTAAGTCCTGTCTCCAAGATATCTTTATATATATATATATATATATATATATATATATATGCAAATATTCCATTTTTAAAAATGCAAAATCCAAAATGCTTCTGGTCCCAAACATTTCAGATAAGGGAGACTCAATCTGTCTATGAATTTAGATCTATTTGGAATATCAAGTGTTATCCAGAACTTCAAAAGCACGTATGTTTGGTATACATGGCTGAGAGTTAGACTGTAGACGTTGAGGTCAGAAGACAATTAAATGCAGAAAGTATTGAAACTGACTGTAACATTATTAACACTCATTTCCCCCCAAACTGATGTCCAACACCTTGACATTTGATAAACTGATGCATGTATAGTAAACATGTGATATGATCCTGGGATTTGTAGTTTGCTGAGGTATTCAATGTGGTTTGTCAGAGAGCTCTGGGCCCCAATCAAACTACAAATCCTAGGATTATATAGGATGAAATCATGGCAGTTAAAATATCAAACTGTGTGTAGCTTCACCCTTAGGTGAGAGAACTGGATTCAACCCTTACTCTTTAAGGTGCTGCAACCATCATTTTGACTGATATTGATTATGTTGTGCCATTATATTTAATGGGACTTGAGCATCCACGGATTTTGTTATCCACATAGGGTCCTGGAACCAAATCCCAGCAGATAACAAGGGCCCACTGTATTAGTCTCTAATTTATTATGTACCAAGCAGATTATGCTTGACTACTTGATGATAATCTGCTTGGTACATAATAAATTAGAGACTAATACAGTGGGCCCTTGTTATCTGCTGGGATTTGGTTCCAGGACACTCTGTGGATAACAAAATCTGTGTATGCTCAAGTCCCATTAAATATCATAGCACAACAAAATGGTGTCCCATATATAAAATGGAAAATAAAGGTTTGGTGTTTGGAATGTATACTTTTGTGGAATATTTTCAAGCCGTGTATGCTCAAATCCGTGGATAAGAAATCCGTGGATAAGGAGGGCCAACTTTAACTTGGATTTCCTGATTAACAGTGCTCTTCCTATAGAACAGGGATATTTATGGGCAACATGTCATGCTTGGAATTGTTTTGTGGATTTTGGATGATGCTGTACTGGAAAGACATGTTGATGAAAAAACTTTCCCAACTTCCCATTAAACCTACTGTTATCTCTAGGGTTGCCAGATTGAAAACTGGAGATGGCTCATGTACTTTTAATGGCTGTATAGAAGGAGAAATTTCAGAGAACATTAGTTTTTACCAGGTTGTGTTGCCAAGCAATCCCTATTGAAATACCCTATTTTATTGTACAACCATTAAAGTTACAGGAACCATCTAGTTTTCACCCTGGCAAGCTTTGTTGTTTCCCCAGTATCAATCCTTAATTAATAAACATTTTAGGGCAGATATCTATATTTTTCTGCTCTGTAAAATGTAATGCATAAATGTCACTAAGTTAAAAGAACATGGTATGTATTTCTCCCTGGTTTGATTCTCCCCATGGAAGGATATGTTGAGATCCTGAAATAGTTATTTCTTGGACTATGGGTCCCAGAATCTTCTAGTTGTGATCCAAGAAATAACTTAACCAGCTCTATATGTTCTTTTTTCCAAGATAAGGCCAGAGCTTGGAAAAATTACTTTTCAAACATTTACTATTACAGAATTTTCCAGCTAGCAAAGTCAATAGCCATCATGACTGAGGAGGTCTGGAAATCATGGTTCAAAAAGGTTACTTTCCCCAGCTTTAGAACCAGCTTGTGATATATTCAGAAATTATAGTACAGAGATAGAAAGAAATCAATACAAGTACTAAAAATAAACCTCATGATCTGGTTAGCTGCTTAACATCATTCACATTGACATTTTTTTGAAATTTACTGTTATTCTGCTCATGTGTTCTTGCAGCTTGCGAGCCTGGTTTTTATGGGCCCGGTTGCAAACTCAAGTGTACCAACAACTGCAATAACCGAGGAACATGTAACAGCTTTAAGGGATGCATCTGCCAGCTGGGTTGGCATGGTCTGCACTGTGAAAAAGAAGGTAAAGCAAAGGTAACACTGTACTGCAACAGACGTCTTCATGTTTCATACGATGTTTGTTTCAAAGATTGAGCCCTATTTGTTCTAGAAAGAATGATAGAGTCTTAGGACTTTATTACATGGAGGCACCTATGTGGGCAAAACATTGCTGAACTGTTGCAGAAGCGCGAAGGTGTGATCATCCATTATGCTTCTCAAATGTGAAAAAAGTGTCAAAAACTTTTTGTGCAGTGTTAAAATGAAAAATTGGAATTGAAGATGCAAATAATGTGTGTGTCTTGTGTGCCCTTACATATTTTTGACTTATGGTGACCCTAAGTTTTATCATGGGATTTTCTTCAGAGAAGGTTTGTCATTGCCATCCTCTGAGGCTGGGAGAGTATGGCTTGCCTAAGGTCACCCAGTAGGTTTTCATGGCTGAGTGAGGATCCAAACCCTGATCTCCTGGAGTCTTTGGTCTAATCTGAACTGCAGAGATAATACAGTTATTATTCCTGCAGTGCAGATTAACCTGTAGTCCAACACTCAAACCACTGCGCCAAGCTGGCTTTCTGTAGATAATTTAGCAGTTAAAAAATGAGAATCTAAATGCAACTGAGCTCAACAAACTCAGCCAGCCCAATTTTATAATCTTTACAGTTACAAATATGAAAGCTGTTTCTCCAGAATGACCAGGAATACTAAGCCAATTCCCTTTTATATCATGGTGGGAAAGAAAAAATGTACACTTTATGTTATGGATTCTTAAATATGTACACAGGTAAAGCAGATGAATCACCTCGGATAGAGAACTCACCTGATGCTGTGGAACTCAATTCGGGCACCTTGTTTAAATCTACCTGCATCGCTACTGGCAATCCACTTCCTACAAAAGAAGAAATCAAGCTGATAAAAAAAGATGGAACAGTTCTTAAGGTAAATTGGGGAAAGGAAAAACAATTTTAGAAACGATAACATTAAATAATACAGTATAAGATTGAAGGGGAAATAATGAGATGTTTTACTGGTGAGATTCCCCCAATTCCCCATTGGAAACCTCCCGCTTATGGTCGTGTGTGTGTGTGTGTGTTGTGTCAAGTCATTTCGGACTTATGGCGACCTCAGTACAAACCTGTCACAAGGTTTACTTGGCAAGTTTCTTCAGAGGGGGTTTGTCATTGCTATCCTATGGACCTTATCAGATGTTGGAAATTGGAAGAATAATCTAATGGCAATCTGAATGCAATCATGGGGTTTCACCTTATTGTGAATTAAAGTATCTCATGCAATTTCGGGCAAAAGAAAAGTAATTCCGAACGCAATAATGGCTTTTATATTATTGTGAATTAAAGCATCTCATGCAATTTTGGGCAATGGGAAGTCATTCTGAACGCATTCCGAATGCAATAGGAATTCATGTGAATTCGCTAAACTAGCGAATTCACGTGATTTCGAATTGGCTCCAATTGGCTCCATTTGCAATAAAGAGAAATTTCTCCCGTCTGATAAGGTCCTATGAGGCTGAGAGAGTGTGACTTGCCGAAGATCACCCAGTGGGTTTCTATGGCTGGACTGGGATTTGAACCCTAGTCTCCAGAGTCAGACTCCAACCTTCAAACCACTGCACACTCTTTCCTATCTCTTCCAGCCTTGTCTGCCTAAACCTCTTGGGGAGGATGAGAGGCTGTGGTCTCCTGCTGCCAGGGGCTTCAACATCCCTTGTCTTCTTCCTGATGCCTGGCTGCTGGCATTTTTCTTCCTTTACCTTGAACAGAACATTTGGACTTGCCTCTTAAGGTGTTGCGTCAGACTGCTGGTGTTTTAATAACCATCACAAATCTTGAACAAATAGGAATATGGATTGTGGTTGCGAAATATAATGGTAATACCAGCATTAATCTCAGTTAGGATTAATTTAGAAGTATAGTTAGCCCTCTGTATCTGCAGATTTTGCATCCCCAGATTCCACCATCTTGAAAATATTTTTTAAAAATCCAAAAAGCAAAGCTTGATTTTGCCATTTTATATAAGAGCCACCATTTTACCATTCCATTGTATATAATGGGACTTGAGCATCCATGGATTTTGGTCTGCATGGGAAGTTCTGGAACCAAACCCAGCAGGTACCAAGGGCCCACTATATAATGATGGAAATAACTTAGTAGTTTTGTAATTAACCGACTAAAAAAATCCTAAAATAAGTGTTTTGAAGAATGGTGCCACTCTGGAGTGCATTGGGGTGAACTCATGTGCCTTTTAAAACTGGCACATTAAACATTGAGAAACATCTTATCGAGGAAGATCAATGATGAAGCAACTATATAGTGTCTGGGCATGATAATCTAATAATAATAATAATAATAATAATAATAATAATAATAATATTTCCCACCTCTCCCCATGGATTTAATAAAAAATTAAATATGGTTTTTTATGAGAAGTTACACATTTGTTGCCAGCAATTTAGGAGTGTTACAGATTTGTCAGCAATTCAGCAGTGTATCCTCATAGTAGCACTTCTGACTTGCCTACAATGTGAGACTTATAACAAACTACATATTATTGCTTGTATTTTTCCAAAACATTACATTTACTTAGAGCTGTCTTCTTTTGACTTTAGGCTGTATTTAGTGTTTATTGAGTTTCTTGTAATCTGTGAAATTTCATTCAGGCCTTGGGTTTTGACTTCAGGTAGTGATCTATGCATGCTGACTTTCTTGTTGTAAATTGTGATAATCCGTACAGGTATTTTTGTATGCATGATCATTTGTTATTTGTAAAGGCTGTAGATGCAGTTATAGCTGCTGTGAGCCCTAAAGTCTTTTCTTACTTATGGCAACCCTAAGGTGATTCTATCACAGGATTTTATGGGGCTAAGAGTGTGTTACTTAGCCAAGGTCACCCAGTGGGTTTCCGTGGCCAAGCAGGGAATTGAACCCTGATCTCTAGAGTTGTGGTCCAATGCTCAAACCACTACACCATACTGATAGTATCTTCATTATATTTTGCAATTACATTCCATGACATCTATTCCTGTGTTATTTGTTCATGTATTTCTGATAATCTTGTTCATTTGTGTGCCTGTTGTTGAGTTCCTTCCATTTTGATCTTTGTTGATGACTTTGTTTATCCCAATCATTTGCTGCCTACAATGAAGGCAGATACTGTTTTTTCACCAAAAATGTCCACAGATGCAAATATCCATCCCAAAGTCCCAAAGACTTTTGTAATTTTACCAAGTGGAGAGAAAACATTTGAACGTCTTTGTCCTTGCATAAAAGAAGCAAATAAGCAAATATTTATATCCCTGTGTCTAACTGCAGCACAGTGGTATACTGTGACCAAGTAAACAGAGCCCCTTGATAGATATTACAAATTCCTTTCCTGTTTGTAATAAACTATATGTAAAATGCATTGGCTTTTTACCTCACTTTTGATGTTTCATAAATCCTAACAAGAAAAGCATTTATATCCTGAGTGTGATTTTTTCTTGGCCAGAAAGAAACTTAATCAATTTAATCCTCCATGTAATTTTAGATCTGGAGTTTTCTGTTAGGTCAAAATAACCCAAATACATAAATATCAAGGGAGGCAAAAAGAGAAAGATAGAACGAAAGAAAGAGGGGAAAAAAAGAACCGAGTTTGCTGAGTGGACAGTTCTGCACACCTCTGATTTAAAATATATTTTTATTGTTTACTGCTTTAGCCTGTCACATTGACTAGTAGAAACAACCAGTCAGAAGCAACAGAAGCTACATTTCAGATTGAGAATGTCCAGCCTTCAGATTCTGGAATGTGGGTCTACATTGTTAAGACTGTAGCAGGCATGGCGGAAAAACCTTTCCAAGTCACAGTTAAAGGTAACTGAGAATAATTTGTTATCAGGCTTGGGTAGAGAAATAAATTATTCTGAAAACATTAAAGTAAAAAAACAACAACAACACATTTTTTTCCAGAAGAAAAATGAGAAAAAAATGGAAGAATGTGGTAATAGCACCTTTTACAGATTGAAAGTCATCTTGTTATGTACAGCACTGTGTAAATTTACAGCGCTATATAACTAAAGGATAATAATAATAATAATAATAATAATAATAATAATAAACAACTACTACAGGGTTGGTATTGTTTTACTGTATTTATATTTGTATTCAGACTGTTTTAATGTGTTAATATGATGTACACCGCCCTGATCATCAGAAGGGCGGTATATAAATAAAGTTTTTATTATTATTTATTATTTATTTATTTAGGGAACATAAAATGCATTATGTATTGTCTTCTTTGGAACAAAACTATTAGGTTTAGTATATTAAAAGAACAGAGCATTCAGAAAACCTTTACAAATTTAATTTCCTTTTTGTATTTTTATTTTGTTTGTTTTGAGATTGCTGGTAGAAGAGCGGTAGAGATGTCAAGTTCACTATACTTTGATTGACAGGAGAACAGATCTCTGTCACTCTGCCCAGCAAAGCAGAACTAGTGCCATGATCATGAATACATAGGTTTTGTGAATAGTTATGGATGTGTAACTCTAGGTTACATATCCATAACTGTAATAGTAAATTCCAGCATTCATCGCTAATGAGTTCAATAATATTAATAATACAAGTGTATTAACTTTCCCCTTCTTGTGTAGTTCTTCCTATGCCTCTGAAACCTCCATCACTGGTAGAGCGAGGACATAATTTTCTCATCATTAAAACAAATGCTGATTCCTATTCTGGTGATGGACCCATTGTATCAACCAAGCTTCTCTACAAACATGGCAGAGATCAGTGGCGCCCAGTGAATGGTAAGGATTGATCCAACAGCCAAATATATATCATAAAAGATATACCGTATTTCTTCTGCAGAGAAGTCAAATCTATGCTGTGGCTGTTTTTTTCTTCCCAGGAAATCTGTAGGTCCATGAAAGGCACTTTTAACTTGGGTTTTTAAAGCATATAACCAGCCTCCGATTCCCAGAATTTGAGGGGGGAAGCTATGATTGTGTATACAAGCATAAATATGCCAATGGGGTTGTGGGGTGGTACAAAGCATCATACATTTGTATATTGTTGGTGTTTCCCAGGATGATAATAGTTGGGATTCTCTTTTAGGGCATAACAAGATGGAAGGAAAGAGGAGGGAGGGGGAAGCAATCTAGCAGCACCTTTTTAAGACTAATTTTTATTTTAGCATGACTTTTCATGGGTATAAAACCCTTTTTTTCAGATGCAGTACAGAATGATAATAAATGCTCAGGATATAAATCATATTTACACATTTGTAGGAGTGGGAGGGAATATTGTAGGATCCAGAAAGATACAAATCATGGCCCTTGCCCTAAATTTTTAAAGGGCTGCTTTTTCAAAGGTGAAACTGGTTTTCAGATCTTTACAGTGGTCAGTTAATGTTGATGTGTGAGACCAATAAATTTGCTTAGCAAAAGTCTGTTTCCTTGGGTTGAAAACCTTCTCTGAGAAGATTTCTTTTGTTACATATGCAGTAGTGTGCCATGACGTTATTTTCTTTGTTTATTACTTTGCTAATGGATTGGAATTTGTGAATGTAATTCGGTTCAGCTGTTTCTCTTTCTCATTTGCCTTGGTAATTTCCTTGTTCCAAGGACTGCAACTTTTAAATCCTGCACTGTATGTCCAGGGAGGTTGAAATCTTCTGCATCTGGTTTTTGGGTATTGCCACTTCTAATGTCTGATTTGTGTCCATTTATCCTCTTGCGCAGAAACTGTCCTGTTTGTCCAATGTAGAATATGGAAGGGCGTTGCTGGCATAGGATGACATATATCATGTTTGAGAAAGAACAAGTGAATGAACCTCTGATGTTGTGGGTGACATTATTGGCTTCTGTAATATTGCTTGCAGAGTAGATGGGGATGGTAGTGGTACAGAGTTGGCATTTGGGTTTGTGGCAGGGTCTTGTTTCTGTACTACCAGTTGTAAGTTAGTGGTTGCAGATTTGGAGGTTATCTGTAGGCCAATAAAGGCCTGCCTTAAACAGCTTGTGAGAAGACTGTATTATTCTCCAGAACTGGTTGTAGCTTGTTGATGATGCATTTATGTGGTTGCAGCTGGAGACTGTAGAGAACAGGGAATGCGGATAGAGAATGAGGAGACTGATTTTTTTTTTAAAAAAAGCTTTATTACTCCTTAGAAACTAACACCTTTGTGGGGAGTACCGATGTACAATTGGGATCTCAATCCAGAGTTATTATTAATTTCAGCTTCATTTGGTCAGTAGTGCCCATGTTGCTGGTCTGATGCGAGGGCTCTCAGTAGAGATTATGGAAAGTGTGAGTGTCCCAAAGAAAGACAAGCATCTTTTTCATAAGACTTCCTTTCCACGAAAAGAGTAGGACAACTTTCTGACAGTGTAGGTTCAGTTCCAACCCTGTTAACATGTGTTGAAGCACTCTACATACCAGAGTTGTGTGGGGCTGAAAATGAATAATTTCTGAGATGATTCAGAAGGTAGATAAACTCACGATTTCCTACTGTAAGGAGCTACAGTGATTATTGGTCGTGCCTGTCCTCTTCTTTTGTACTTTTTTATTTGCAAGGAGATTAAAGAACATCGATCTGAGATTTTAAACTAGTCATTTCCATTATGCCTACATTCAAGGAACTATTATTTGTTTAAATCATGATTAGGCAACTGCCATACAGTCTTCCCTCCCCCCCCCCCGTTCCCATTTTTTCAAGCTCACCACAGTGATATAAAGAATATTTGTCAAAATTTGATAAACTGAAGAAATATCTGTTATTCAAAGATTTCAATGCTTTTAAAAGAAATTATGAGCACTTCTTGATCAACGAGTAAGAATTTTGGTTTTTAATTCGATGGCCAGGATTTGAGTATTTTACATAAGTAAAGCTACCATTCATATTGGATTTTTCTAGCAGAGGAATATTCTTTAAACCTCTGCCAAACTTCCTTTTGACATGCTAATAATAATAATAATAATAATAATAATAAATTTTTTTATTTATACCCCGCTCTTCAGCCAAAGCTATCAGAGCGGCTTACAATTTGTTAATTAGACAATTAACTCCCCTCAAGATGGTGGTTGAAGGGAGGGCTCTTCTTGCTTGCAGCAGGAGGTGCTAACTGAGTTATTCTGTGTGGTGGGGTGTGTAAAATATTGAAAAGAATATTTTTTTAAAAAATTGCATCTAGTTATCGATGGTTGAGAAGAAAAAAATTGGTTTGTCACAACACTAAGGGTGTTTTAGTCACAACCATTTGGAGGACCAGTTTCCCAAGCTCCAGTTTAAACATTAATGTTAAAGAAGATGAGTCAAGGCAAACTCTGGCTCACTGGTGCTCATTCTTCTAGGAAGGAAACGTTTAGATGGTAAGAGAAATTTAGTCAGGGGTTTGGATCCTGGAGGAGTTTCATTTGTGAAATGGGGCTGCTATATTTCCTCCTTCTCACTGCAGCTCCACTGATCCTCTCTCCCAAAAAGGTGTAATTTCAAGACCAAAGGTCTCTCTAGAACTGCATCTGTATGATGATGCACACACTCTCAAGAAAGCCCCATATGCTCAGTGTGCTAAAGAGATTTTGCTAGAGAACTGAAGGTGTAGTATGAAGGTAGTACTTGTGGTAAATACAGATACGAGTGTTGTGGTTTGTTTCAGTAAGAAGAACAATGTATTTGAAGCAGAAGTGTGAATGCAACAAACACCTACATCTGCACACATCTAAAAATCTCCTTGCTTGTTATTTTGCAGTGTGTAATCCTTTTTTTTATTTTTATTTTTATTTTTTTGTCCCTTTCAAATTCAGTAACAGGAGAGATCTGGAAACTAACTGATCTGGAACCAAAAACAGAATATTCTATCTGTGTCCGGCTGACTCGCAGAGGAGAAGGGGGAGTAGGACACCCTGGGCCAACAGCCAGCTTCACTACAGCTGCTGTTGGTATGTAGACCTTTGGACTGTTCCCAAAAAGGAAGACATGACACTTCATCTTTCATATCTGTGGCTCCTTTATTCTACTTGCATGGGGAAAGAATTTACCCGAAGTGATAAATTCTATATATTGTTATTATTAAGGCTAGGTTTTATAATTAAATCACTGAAATAAAACTTCATGAAACTATTAGTATCATTAAAGAGTACACTGATACACTGTATATAATATCAACTTCACTACATGGAGATTACACCATGCAGTAAATTACAATACATTAAGTTACAATAGTTTATATAAAAGCCTTAGCTGCCAAGATCTCTCTCTAAACCCTTCCCCAATGGAAGAATTAACTGTAAATTAATTCTGCCATGAATACAAATCATTTAATCTTTATTGGTTTTTTTCCTTACTTCATTTTACTATTATAATTATAGGCCAAGATCCTAGATCAGCTACTTACTGTATATACTCATGTATAAGACAACCTAATGTATAAGTTGAGAGCAGGTTTTGGGGGCGAAATCATGGATTTTGATATGACTCATGGATAAGTCAAGGGTCAAACTCAGGGGCATGTAACAAAGGGGGAGAGGGGGAGGGAGAGGGGGAGGGAGGAAATCACCACTTCGCTCCCTCCTTCTCCCTCTCTGAACCTCTCCCAAGAGTCACAGTCTGGGCATGCAAAATGCAGACATAGACCTTTGATTTCCCTCCCTTCCCCACAACGTTCCCCAAGGCTGATGGCTTGCAAAAAGGGGGACACAGACCTCCGATTTCCCTCCCATCCCCACAACTTCCCCCAAGGCTGATGGGTGCTCATGTCCCATTGTATATAATGGTGTAATAAAATAGTGTCCCCTATATAAAATTGCAAAAGCAAGGTGTGTTTTTTGGTATGGGGGGGGGGATATTTTGAATCCATTGATATGGAAGGCTATATGTATTAGCCTGCAGTCTGTAATCTATGAAGAGTTCTTTCATTTCAAAGTGTTCCAAAGATATTGACATCCTTTCTTCAAACCCTTCAAGGTCTTCCTCCACCAAAAGGCCTCACCCTTCTTCCTAAAAGCACCACAGCTCTGACCTTGACATGGCAACCAGTGGTTCAAAACTCAGAAGATAACATCTACATTGAAGTAGAAAAGAAGAGTGTGTTGGACATGAGTGGCAAGAGTACCACGATCAGTCACTTGCCAAGCAACCAGTCTGTTCTGGTCATTGACGGTTTGGAGCCCAGACATCAATATATGTGCCGAGTCCGTGTGAACAGCAAGTCTAAAGGAGAATGGAGTGACTATCTCTATGCATGGACCTTCAGTGACCGTATGTTCATGGAGTCAATTAATGGAATCATTACCTAACTTTTCTTATACAGGCTTGTTGAACACATCTGCTTTATCATTTGGCTACTATTGTCTAAAAAGGTCTTCCTTAGTATGCTACAGTAGAACATTTTCTTCCAAGCTATTGGGGATTTATAAATTAATTTACCCTTCATAATAAATTCTTGCTACCTTTCACAGCTTTTTGTATTTGATCTAGCAGCAATGGGTCCTTTCTTATGCATATGGTCAACTTTTCTCCTTTTCATCCTACTTTTCTTCTAGAAAATGATGGCATCACAACAGTGCTATCACCATAACTCTCAACAGTGTACAGGTAGACTAGTTATGACTGTCACTGCCCCTTCTCTCCCCCTCCGCCACCAAATGCCATAAAAGGTTAGCCTTTGTACTACTAATATAAGAGTCTCTGACTATATGCAGTCTTCTCAAGAAAGCATAAGGAACTATATTGTTATCCTCACTTAGTTTTAGATTATGGCCTGTTTGTTGCCCAAACATCTTGACTCAGTGGCACTCCACCATGTCATCCGGTGTAGAGGGGAGCTGCTGGGAGGATCTGCCAGGGAGCAGCAGTCGCCAAAAAGGCAGCATGCTCTCCCTTTTCCTTCGCTGCAGCAGTGGCCTCCTTCTGAGAAGGGAGACACCATGGTGGCAAAGCCTGAAGGACTGCACTCACCCTTCTTCACCACAACTGCATCCTCTTCAGGAGGAAGCTGCTGTCATAATGACACATGCTTGCCTCTTCTCAACAGTGTGATGCGGCAGCTAAAAAGGCCAATGTGATTCTAGACTGCATCAATAGAAGTGTAGTGTCTAGATCAAGGGAAGTAATAGAGTATACTGTATTCTGCCTTGGTCAGGCCTCACCTAGAATACCGTGTCCAGTTCTGGGCACCACAATTCAAAAAGGATGTTGAGCTGGAGCTGGGAGAAGAGATGGTTAAGGTTAAATATTTGCAGGGATGCCATATTGAGGAGGGAGCAAGCTTGTTTTCTGCTGCTCCAGAGAACAGGACCCGGAACAATGGATCCAAGCTATAGGAAAAGAGATTCCACCTCAACATTAGGAGGAACTTCCTGACAGTAAGGGCTGTTAGACAGTGGAACACACTCCCTCGGAGAGTGGTGGAGTCTCCTTCTTTGGAGGTCTGTAAACAGAGGCTGGATGGCCATCTGTCAGGGATGCATGGCCGGGGGTTGGACTGGATGGCCTTTGTGGTCTCTTCCAACTCTATGTTTCTATGATTCTCATCCTACAGGGGGAGGAAAGCCCAGCTGGGTGTCACTCTCTCCTGTATTGACTTCTACAAGATGGATCATCAAATTTTAGAGTTTCTACAGAGCCTGTTATAGTACTTCCTTGCTAGAAGAAATATTATCTAAAATTCATCATCATCATCATCATCATCATCATCATCGCCACCACTACAACAATGGAGCTCCCTCATCCTAATTATGACTGACAATGCTCTTCCCCAAACCTACCTTCACAGCCTGGCAGCCTGACCAAAGAATTCCTGAAGTGCTGGAGGTTCAACCATTGGGAAGTGGCATCCAGAGTGCTCTCCTGATTGAGGGGTACCTTGAGAGCAGGCAGCAATTGCAATAGCAAGTACATTTCTATACTGCTTATCAGTGCACTTAAACACTCCCTAAGCAGTTTACAGTGTGTAAGCTAATTGCTCCCAACAAACTGGGTACTCATTTTAGCAACCTCAGGATGCCAGGTGGAATCAACCCTGGGCCCCTGGCTGGTATTGAACTCGCAACCTTGTGGTTTGTGAGTGAGTGGCAGTATAGGCATTTTAACCACTGTGCCATCAGGGTTCCTGGTGAGGCAGCTGGGGAGGCTCCTTAGGGTCCTGCCACAACTGCTTGTCCCAAGGCATACCATGGCTAGGAGCACACTGCCAACACCATTTCCCAGCACTTTAATTACCTGTGCTTCAGCAACACTTCAGTTGAATCACTGCCAGGCTGGGAAGGTACATTTTTGCAGTAATGTTCGGTCATTTGTGACCATAAATGTGAGCCCACAACAGTTAGGCTGTCGCAAGTCCAGTTGACTATTGAATAGAGTGCCAGACATCATTCCTCAATGACTAAGTTTATCAACTAATTAAATAATTTTTACCTGATGTTTAGTTTATTATTAACTTGTCTTTTAACAAATTTATCAATATAATTGAAATAGTTTTGCTTATTGCCAAAACCATAGTGCTGGCATCTTTTTGAGACTGAATGCATTTGGTTTAATGAGTAAGGAGAAATTTTGTTGTGTTCCCCCTCCCCCTCAAAAAGTTGCTTTAGAGACAGAATAATGTTCTTTCATAACTGAACATGATTTACTCTCGGAAGTGTTTTCATTGTGTATTTATGCATTGGCCAGGTTAGAGGCAATATTGCTTGTGGTTCCTGCCAACAATATAATTCTGTGATTTAGGGAATCCTGGTGGCACAGTGGTTAAATGCCTGTACTGCAGGCACAAGTCCAGGTTAAATGTCTGTACTACAGCCACAAGGTTGTGAGTTTGATCTGAAGTAGGGCTTCAGGGTCCACTCAGCCTTGCATCCTTCGTTAGGTCACTAAAATGAATAACCGGCTTGTTGGGGGCAATTAGCTTAAACACTGTAAACTTCTTAGGGAGTGCTTAGTTCACTGATAAGCGGTATAGAAATGTACTTGCTTTGCTATATTCTATTCTTCCAGTTTTGGAGTCCGCCAGACCTAAAAGAGGGGTGGGAACTCAAAAACATATCAAAACTCTCCCTCACAACTTTGGAGGACACAAGATGGCAACATTTGGGTTGCAGCCTGATTACACTTACCCATGGATGAGTCCTATTAATTCAGAAGTGGCCAGAAGTGTGGTTGGACTGCAGCTCTTAGCAGCCCTTGCTCACCTGCCCAGTGGTGAAGAATGCTCGGAGTTGTAGGTCAACAACATCTGTAAAGTCACATTTTGCCCACCCCTGCCTTAGTGGGTTAAACAGACTTGCAAATACTTGATTAAGTTGCTGTTGTTGTTTTTTAAACTCACTGTTGCCAACTTATAAATTCACTCAGGAAGCCATTAACTTTGGATCTAACTCAAATTCAATTTTGAATGCTTAAAATCAAAACACATGACTTCTTTAATAGGGAATAAAGATAAATGTGAAACAGAACACATTCAGATTTTCTTTTTCTTTTTAGGACTTCCTCCTTCACCTGATAACATCAAGATCATAAACATTACAGACTCCTCTGCTCTCATTTCCTGGTCAACTGCTGAAGGACATTCCATCTCCTCCATCATCCTCAGCTATAAAATTTATGGCAAGACTGAATACAATCACATTGATGTCACCATCAGAAACACCACCATTACTCACTACCACCTCAAGGGTCTTGAGCCAAACACTGAATATCTGGTTCAGATCAAGGCTCAGAACAATATTGGATCAAGCAACCCAAACCCTTCTTATGAACTGAAGACTCTCCCAGAAAGCAAAGGTTAGTAGGTTAGTTTCTGTCTGGTTAAGTGTATGCATGTTGAGTTGCCCTCATCTGGAATTCCAAGATACAAAATATTCCAAAAACCAAAACTTTTTTCATGTGTGGCTGAGATGATGGCAGCTTTGCTTTCGGATGGTTCAATGTATATAAACTTTGTTTCATGCATAAAATTATTAAAAATATTATATAAAATTACTGTTGGGCTATGTGTATAAGGTGTATATGAAGCATAAATGAATTGTGTGTTTAGACTTGGGTCTCATCACCAAGATATCTCATTATGTATGTATATGCAAACATGGGTATTAAAAAAAAAATCAAAATCCAAACCATCCTTTGGATAAGGGAGACTCAAAAGTGTACTTTACTGATGTATGCAGATAATTCTAGGTGACCTATATAATATAGTCGGCCCTCGACATCCACAGAGGATCTGCTCCAGATCCACCCAGTCACAAATACCAAAATCTGTGAATGCTCATTTTCAATGGTGGCACATGTATGTGGCTGCACTGCCATTAAGGACAACAGGTTTTGCCTCACCTTGCCTCGTCTCGCCTCGAGGCTAGAAGATGCTGCTCCCAGCAGCCAAGCAGCTGCTCCAGGGGTGGCCCATGAAATGGTGGGCGTTGAAGCCGTCTCTTTCTTGTTATTATTATTATCATTGGCCTCTGCTCCTGAGCCTTCAGGGACCTGGAGGAGGGAGGAATAGGGGTGTCCATTTTCTCATCAGTGCCCAGTGGCAGATGAGTGCCAGGGCTACCTGGGCAGCCAGAAAGAGCCTCTTCTCACCCTCTGGGGCTCACTGTCATTGCCTTTCCCTGAGGCTGAGAGTATGTGACTTGCCCTACTTGTTGTTGAGTGTTTTCAAGTCATTTCCAAAGGCAATTTGTTGTCCCTAACGGTGGTGCTGCCATGTGGAGCCGCTGCCAGTAAGGACAACACAGGCTTGCTGTCCGTGGACAGTTTAATCCACAGGTGGCAAGTCTGTGGATATTAAGGGACTGTAACAATGAACCGTGTGTGTTTCTGACAAAAGTCCCATTGAGTTCAGAGAGGCTTATTCCCAAGCTATATGATTTTAGCCTCAGTCTCTCCCCTCCTCCTTTAAAGTCAGTATCGAAGCTACCCAAACTTTTGCACTACCGTATAAGCAATTTTCCAATGGACTTTCATGATTTCATTCTCTATTGGATTTTGTGCAGACTTCAGCAGATTTTCTCAGAATATTTTCTCAAAAGACTGGGGTGTTAAAGGATGAGGAAAAGAAAAGTATGACAGACAAAAATGACGTATGGAGTAAAGGAGCAGAGCCAGGAGTAAGAATCATTAGAAATAGTGTGCTTTCAAGTCCCCTGTTGACTTAACAGTGACCCCATGAATTTCATAGGTTTTTCTTAGGCAAGGAACACTCAGAGGTGGTTTTTTTCCAGCTCCTTCCTCTGAAATATAGCCTACAGCACCTGGTTTTCAATTGTGGTCTCTCATCCAGGTACTAACCAGAGCTAACCAAGCTGACCTTCCAAGATCAATCAAGTTCTGGTGCCTTTGGGGCATTTCTAGATGAACTAAGAATTCATTAACCAGGATTAACTTTACCATGGGTGCATCTTCACTGTAGAAATAATGCAGTTTGATACCACCTTAATTGCCATGGCTCTCACCTACAGAATTCTAGGATTTGTAGTTTTGTGAGGCACCAGCACTCTTTGACAGAGAAGGCTAAAGAACTTGCAAAATGATAAATCCCAGGATCCCATAGGATAGAGCTACAGCACTTAAAGTGCTGTCAAACTGCATTATTTTCACAGTGTAGAGGCATCCCATGTCTGGTTTGCCAAACTGGTTGTGCTGGTTGGAAGATTCAGGGAGCTGCAGCTTTTCTAACTCTGAGATTTGTTTGTGAGTTATTGAAAAACTTTGTAAGACATTAATGTAAAATAGTTTAATTGGGGCTTTTTTAATAATGAAAAATAAGAACACTTTGTCTACTTCCCGCAGTTCCATATGAGTCAAAGGGAGGAAGGATGTTGCTGATCGCCATCCTGGGCTCAGCAGGGATGACTTGCCTGACCATACTGCTGGCCTTTTTCATTATGCTGCAGTTGAAGCGAGCAAATTTTCAGCGAAGAATGGCCCAAGCTTTCCAAAATGTGGTGGTAAGTCCCTTGTTTTCCTTAAAGCATCCTGACCCAACACGGAGCCCTCCAGATGTTTGGGAGAGTGGCTTCCATTATTCCCAGTTGACATGTCTATTGGCTTGCTGGGGATGATCGGGGCTGCAATCCAACACACTGGGAGGGAACCAGATTGTAGCAGGCTATCTTAGAGAATATATATACATTAAGATTTGTTTTAAAAGAAGAATCTGTTAAGCAAAGAGCTCTAGTTGACATATAGCAAAGCTAATTTTTTTACAGTTTTGCTCGAAACAATCATGGATTTAGTGACCTTTTTTGCAGTGGTGTCACCAGGATTGGCGTCACCATGTGCAATAACTCATGGTGTCAACACCCCTCCCCCATTGACTGCCTCCCATACCATACAGAATCCTTAGTAATGTATTTTGTACTAATGTTACTCATAAATCATAATTACCATATGTCACTGAATGTGATAGTAATAGTATTGACACAAACAACTAGCAAAATTAAAATTATATCTTCAAATTGCAGTATCATATGCACAGCCTAAATGTGTTTACACATACTTATTTTCATGTGGTTAAAGTGAAAATTTGGTAAGATGTGATTTTTTAAAAAAAAATGCAAAAGGCATTTCAATATATATATATATATCCTTCTCCTTCCACTGTATAGTATGAATGGAGTCATAATTTAAAATCAACTGGTTAGGCCTGCTGGATGAGAAAGTTTAAAATCAACTGGGTAGGCCTGCTGTTTAAAATCAACTGCTGGATGAGAAAGCTGGCCCTCTTTATCCACAGATTTTTTTTTATACATGGATTCAAGCATCCACGGCTTGAAAATACTCCAAAAAAGTATAAATAGCAAACCTTGATTTTACATTTTAAATAAGGAACACCATTTTCCTCTTCCATTATATGTAATGGGACGTAAGCATTCACAGATTTTGTTATCTACAGGGGATCCTGGAACCAAACCCCAGAAGATAACAAGGTCTCACTGTACTGTTTTAAATTCCGACAGCATATTTAATTATTTAATTTCTCCTGGAAAGTCATTCCAGTCTAGGGGCAGCTGATGAAAATGTCCTCTGGGTGACAATTGCCAATCTAGTTCTGGCCAATTGAAATAAAGTCGGCCCTCGGTTTCCGCGGGAGACCATTCCTGACCTCCCCCTGATACCAAAATCTGTGGTTGCTCAACTTTATTGTCCCCAATGGCAGTGCATGCATATGGCTACATCGCCATTAAAGACAATGGGACTTCACCTGTGAAGAGTGGTATGGTGGTGGATATACCAAGAGGGATGGAGAGGAGCAGGGGATGGCTTGTGCGAGAGACAGAGCAGGCAGGGGTCCAGCAGCACATTGCTTCCTTCTCCTTCTTTTTTCTACTCCACTGGGGTCTCATTCAAACTGGCCCCTCAGAATCATAGAATCATAGAGTTGGAAGAGACCACAAGGGCCATCCAGTCCAACCCCCTGCCATGCAAGAACTCCCAGTCAAAGCATCCCTGACAGATGGCCATCCAGCCTCTGCTTAAAGACCTCCAAAGGAGACTCCACTACACTTCGAGGGAGTGTGTTCCACCGTCGAACAGCCCTTACTGTCAGGAAGTTCCTCCTAATGTTGAGGTGGAATCTCTTTTCCTGCAGCTTGCATCCATTGTTCCGCGTTCTAGTCTCTGCAGCAGCAGAAAACAAGCTTGCTCCCTCTTCAATATGACATCCCTTCAAATCCTTTTTTGGATCTTTTGTTGTATTTAAATCCCAGAACTGAATATAGCAAGTGGTTCAAATGGTTTAAAACTTCTAAAATGGAAGCATTGTTTAAAGCTTTTTGAGTGACAATAGTCTAGTTATAGTCTAGGGGGACTAATACATCCCCCATCCTGGTCATGTGGGTTAAGACTACTGTTAGGGAAAGAAAGGCAGCTAATTCAAAATACCAATTTTTATCCCAGACTTAGAAACTTAAAAAAAAAAAACAGTCACAAATCATTCACACATTTCTGAAGAAGACTTACATAGATATGATTTTACTGTAACCCATTTCCTGTTGTAGTTTCTGTAGAATTTACTTTATATCACTTACGTAATTTTTTTTTTCATCCAGAGAGATGAGCCAGCTGTACAGTTCAATTCAGGAACTCTTACCCTAAGCCGGAAAGCCAAAAATAGCCCAGAACCCACTATTTACCCAGTCTTGGAATGGAATGACATCAAATTTCAGGATGTGATTGGAGAAGGCAACTTTGGCCAAGTCCTTAAAGCACGAATCAAGAAGGATGGGTTGCGAATGGATGCAGCTATCAAAAGGATGAAGGGTCAGTTCACCCCAGAAGGAAAAAGACCTTTTAGCCAGCTAATCTGTAGGAGATTTTTGGGGATGCTTGAGTGGGCTTATGTTCTTAAACAAGGTTTTACCATATGATGAATAAAAGGCTTACCATATGATGAATAAAAAGCATACAATAGGGGCCAGAGAATGGGTTGCTTTCTTTTAAAACAGAAGTACTGTAGTAGTAATGGAGTGAGAGATTGTGTGTAGAAGATGTTGGGTAAGGGTGGAAGAGCCAGCACGGTGTAGTGGTGTGAGTGTTGGACTACGACTCTGGAAACCAGGGTTCGATCCCCTCTCGGCCATGAAATCTACTGGGCAACCTTGGGCACCTCACATGCTCTCAGCCTCAGGGGAAGGCAATGGCAAACCTCCTTTGAACAAATCTTGCCAAGAAAACTCCATGATAAGCTCACCTTAGGGTTGCCATACGTCTGAAATTACTTGAAGGCACACAACAATAACAACAAGGGGTAGGCACCCATTTTTGGCCTTAGGAATGAATTACTTGAGCATTTATATGGGGAGGAGAACTGTCTAGCAAGCTATCAGTGAGCCACCCCACTGTTGGTATATACACAAAGTTAAGCCTCTGAAATTTTCTCATTCTCACACGCAAACACACCAACCATTCCAATTTCACTTTTTAAAAGGTTCTCATTCAGGACTGCCAGTTCTCAGGGTCTGACCCATTTTCTCTGGTCCTCAGAGTGAACAGGTGGAATCTCAGAGTGAGGATGCTGTCATACAAACAACTTCATTTATATACCACTTCATACTGCCTAAGGAGTGTCTAAGCGGTTTACAACTGTAAGCTACTTGCCCCCAACAATCTGGGTACTCATTTTAGCGACCTCGGAAAGATGCAAGCCTGAGTCAAGCTTGAGCTCTTTTGCTGGTCTTGAACTCGCAACCTTATGTTTTTCAGTGAGTGGCTGCAGTACAGGCATTTAACCATTGCGCCACCAGTGTATGTCCATGTATTTTCATCACTTGTTAGACTTTGTGGGTTTTCTTTGAATGGCTTACTTTGCAATTGTGGTTGACGATGTATCATGTTTAATGGGGGCCACCAGGTGTTGTGATGTCTAACAATACAAGGTGGTTATCTTTCAGTCTCAGGTTTTGGCTCTAAAACCTCAGGGCCTGAGATAGTCTTGAGTGAACAACCCTGCTCCATTTTCAACAATGGAAACTTTTTAAAAGCCTATCACAAAAGGACAGAGGTCTTTGTTCAAGGGAAAGGTTGCAATCGTGGGGAGGAGAGCAGTTCATTCCTTCCCAGCTATAACCCCTCAAAATGCAATCACTCTTCTTCCACTTGGCTTTAAAAGAGGGAAAGGTGTGTTTTTCATGCTGTATATGACTCTGCTTCCAATTGTTCTCCCTATGTCATTCCTCTTGTACATTTAAAAAAGTAACCAAGGACACAATTCATTATTTAATTTGTGGCCAGGTGGAGAGGACACAGGGCAGAGTAAGTAGCTAAGAAAGTGTGGAAGCAAGCAATGTGTAACACAAAATACATACCATTATTTGCAGAATATGCCTCGAAGGACGATCACAGAGATTTTGCCGGAGAACTGGAAGTCCTGTGTAAACTTGGACATCATCCAAATATCATAAACCTTTTGGGAGCATGTGAACATCGAGGTATGATGCATCTCTGTGGATTTTGTTTTTGAAGGTATTGTAGAGTTTAATGAGGCAATCTTTTTGCACAGGTTTTCTGAAATCTCCTCTTTCTTATGCCAGGGTATCTCTACCTTGCAATTGAATATGCCCCACATGGAAATTTGCTAGACTTTCTGCGGAAGAGCCGAGTTCTGGAGACTGACCCAGCATTTGCCATCGCCAACAGTACTGCCTCCACACTCTCCTCTCAGCAGCTATTGCACTTTGCAGCTGATGTAGCCAGAGGAATGGACTACCTGAGCCAAAAACAGGTCAGTGATTATTGTTTTCCAAACACGATTTATTAATTAAATCTGTGGGCTACTCATAAATACCTACCAAAAACCAATAAGCTAGCTCTAGCATGAGTTGTGCTAGGCTTTGCCAATCCTCAGTCCCAGTATTTGTTTTGATGTTTTTTTGATGTTTAGTCCTAGGAAGTAAAAACTGATGAAACTCAGAGCTTGAAGTAATTTTTAAAATATGTTTATCAGTCATTTTTAAAATGCATATAAAATTAATGACATCATCTGTTTTCAGTCACTATAAGACACGATTTTCAAATCAAATCAAACATTCAAAATAACATTCATTTTTCCAGTTAGGTATTGCTTCTATAAAATCCCTCATATTAGCTACCATACATATTTATCATTTTATTTAGTTATTTTAAAAGTGGATAGGTTACACTTATAGCTCCAAAGCCTAATCAAGTATCCAGTGACCCTTATGGTCCTAATTTTTAATGACAGTTCCAGATTTTTCAAAATTAACTAAGGGCCTGAACAGACAGGTCAAAATAAAGCTGCTTCGGGGTCACTTTGGAGGTATGCTGTTTAAATAATGCATGCGTCCTAAGAGGCCAGAAGCCATGCCAAAGCCACGCTCCAGTCCTAAGGACTGGAACACAGCTTTGGCGCAGCTTCTGGCCTCTTATGATGCTTGTGTCATTTAAACAGCATGCCTCCAAAGTGACCCCGAAGCAGCTTTATTTTGACCTGTCTGTTCAGGCCCTAAGATAGTTTTAAATACTTAAAAAGCAGGGACAGCATCTGTATACTAAAATAGGATTGCCAAATTAGATCTGGGAGCAAGTCCTGTCGGGGTGATGAAAGTGCCTGTTCTCCTTCACTTTACACCCCCTGGTTTTCAGCTGTGGCCATCCCCTCCCAACACTGGTACTGCTGGGAAGAGGGGACATGGAGGAGCTGGCAACAAAAACACAGTTCAATGACAAGAACAAAAGTGGCAGCTGCTCCCTTCCCCTCCTGTCTCCATTAGCTAGCGGCCTTGCTAGGATTGGTGTCACCCCAGTGCGGTTCATGGTGTCTGTTTTACCAAAGGCAAGGAGATTCTTTTCTGTGATTCTGAAGCAATACAAAATACCTATTATGTCTGCAAAAGCCTTACGATTTATTATGCCCCCTGTAAACTATACAAAAGAATATGCATACATCATACCAAGCAAACACATCCATTCAGCTTCAGGGAGCCCCCAAATGGCAGCAGAGTGGACCTCTTCTGTAGCTGTCCAAGCATGACACCACAAGCCTGAAGGTCTGTGCTGAAGCTCCAACTTTATGCCAATTTCTTAGCAGTTTTCTAGATTTCTCCAAGATCAGCCCCTAAGTTAGTTGTTTTCACAGGTGTTAGCCATGGGCCTAACACTGGCTATCTTTAGATTCTTCCTTACACTGTTCTAGCTGATGCTATATCTCTGTCTGGGTAAGCTGGGTAAGCTTCTAGGTATTTGGGTTTCTCCCTGTGTTTTCTCTCCTATACGTTTTCTCTTAGTTTAGGTCAGCTCGCTACCTCTTCTCAGTGTTTAGACTTGTCTCTGTGTTTTCCCAAAAATATGTTACTTTTTACAGACATTGGCAAATACACAAGACACATGATTTAGCAGAATCCAAGCAAGGTTTTGCTCAAGGAAGTGAAAAGCAGCTCCATTTTGGTAGCATGGAGAAGAACAGTGACAGGCCATTACACCCCCTCAAGATACTGTATGTCTTCCGAGGTTGTCCATACAGTGTCACTCCCACGGTTTTACCCCACACCAGCCAAAAGGTGTGGGCAGATATCATGGGAATTGGGAAACTCTCTGGCCACCATTGCTTGGTTTCTCCATGCACCCAAAATCTCCTCTGTCCACATTTTTGGCTGTTACTCACTGGGTACCACCCTTGGGGACACATGGCCAGTTTGGCCAGTGCAAGGAGGGTAGGCACAGCAGATCCTCCTCCTCTTTTTCCTTGTCACAAGCAAAAGCAGCTGTGGTGGGAGCTAGCAGGACACCCTTCAGATGGGTGTCACCCAATGCAGTGTTTACCACTGCAATCCGCTAGTGACACCCCTAGCATGGAAGGGTAATAGCCATGATGGGAAGGGAGAGCTACAGCTGAAAGTTGGTGTTCAGAAAATGATCAAGGACAAGTTCTTCCATCTTGCTTGATGGAACTTTATAGTACCTCATCCTGCTCCAACATCTGTTAAAGTTTATAATTATAGGAGCCCCAGGCCAGATCCAGTCAGGCAACCCTCAGCTACAATCTGCTGCTCTTCTCTACAAAACAACCAATTTTTCCCCATTTAGCCCCTTTCTGCCAGAACAGAGCAAGGTGTCATACTGATTTGAAGCATCTTTCTTTGTCATTTTGTGAAGCTATGCCCCTGTAATTATAAAAGGGTCCTTTCACACTACACATTTATAGCGCTTTGACTCCATTTCTACTCTCCTGGCAACATCCTACGGCATTTCTGGGATTTGTAGTTAAAGAGAGATATTTCGAATTCTCAGTCAGAGAGCTCAAGTGCCTCCTGAAACTACAAACTCCAGGATTCCATGGGATGTTGTCATGGCAGTTAAAGTGGAATAATTGTGTAATGTGAAAGGGCCCAAAGTTACAGTTACTCCACGAAAGGCGAGAGGTCAGGTCACCCCTGTGTGAGCTACAACTATTCTGTAAGCTATAACTACATGGTAGTAATGCCTTTGTTATTGAGAAAAGAGTGAATTGAAATTAACTAGTTATATGTAACAAGTTCTTTCTAAATTCTAATCATGGGATTATTCTCATGATAAGGTGTGGAATCCATACTCCCCACAAGGAGAGAAGCCAGCCTTCTTTTGTTATGGTCAATTGCATGGAATAGTAAACTGATAGGAAATAAGGAAGCCCCCTAGGGTGCTTCAGGATGGACACATTTATGAAGATTATCGCACCACAATTCACCCACAGGATAGATGTGGGATTTAACAGTCAAAGATGGATTTTATCACACTCTCCCATAACATAGAACAGGAAAATCTGATTTGCTGTGAAATAATCTCCATAAACTGTCCATCTTGAAGCACCCTAGGTGGCTTCCTTAATCTCCATAGTGTTTCTGAACTATTGCTTTTCTGCTATAAAAAAAAGTAAGCATCTTGTGGCGTGTTTACAGCCCATATTTCCTTCCAGCATGCAAACTGAGCCGGAGGATAAATAAATATTATTCCATTTTGCATGGGGTGAGACCTTGGGAGACCTCTGTGGGAGACTTAAGTTCTGCAAAAATAAACGGAGGGCCGTATGTGAACCAAGCATTCCCTACCCTTTTGTGAGTGAAAGTGAAATAGTGACAGATTTTCCATGTGACAAGGGTCATACTACTTTAGATGTGTGTTTTTTGTTTTAGCTTTTTCCAGTTCCACGTAATCTATTCACAAAAGTGGGCAGGCTATAGCCATGTGAATAGGAAAGGGGCAACTTGTCTTCTTCCTAACACGTTCCTTCCTGATGAGCTTGCATGGGTGGAGTAAGAAAATGACTAAGCTCTTAGTTTTGCGAGGTTTCTAAAAAGTGGAAAGAAGTGCGTCTGACACACACATATGCACAAAAAAATTAATTCAGTTTATGTAATACCTTTACCTTTACCTTTACTATCCTGAAAGAACTCAAAATGGGCAGTTGAACATTTTGTTGAAGGCCCTGTTTGTTAAGCATGTGATCAATTTAAGATGTAAGATTCACAGAGAGAACATTTGTTTCCTTTAGTTTATCCATCGGGATCTTGCAGCAAGAAACATCTTGGTTGGAGAAAACTATGTGGCAAAAATAGCTGACTTTGGATTGTCTCGAGGTCAAGAGGTTTATGTTAAAAAGACCATGGTAAGAGAGCACCAAGAGGCATTTTCAACCCTATTTGTTGTGCAGAGATATCTATTTATCCCATTATAATATTATCTGTAGTGTTTCTTTTTAAAGCAAAATCTTTAGACACATCAGAATTTAAATCTGACCTTTTGTGTAACTTTCAAGAGGACAAAGCCTGCAGCACCACTGAAATTAATGGGAGTTACTTCCTTACTGTTTTTATGAGCACAAATTGTATAAAGAACAAATTAGAAAAAGATGGGAAAGAAATGCCCTTAATGCAAAGATGCAGTAGAAATGAAACTACAGGACTGAAAGCTAATCTATATATGTCAAGAACTGATATCCAGATAGATATCCATATGAACTTGGGATTTGTCTGCCATAAATTGAAATGTTGAAAGAGTTGTGGATTCCTAAATCCACTGAATAATAGTAGGTGGCCTTCATCTTTCCAATGTCACACAGTGCACTGTGTTATTTAGCCACTGGAAGGGCTGAGAGAATCCACTTCCACTGAATGTTAGTTCATTTTCTCAAACAGTGATAAAAAGCTGAAAGTTTCAAAAACTGTTCCAATATTAATGTAATATGGCAATAACCTCCTCCCTCAAAAGAAGCTACAATGGGAAATTTCCTAATTATATGTATATAAGGCATAGGCAAATTACAGTACCAACATTTGTCTTTTATTGAAAATGGTTTGTGGTGTATAGACAAAATAGAAATGTTTAGCTGGATAATTCACAGGATGAGATGCATGGATACACCCGGTATAGAAGCCACAGCACTGTTCCATCAAGCAAAACTGGACAGTTTGATTATTAATCCCCACCATTCCTAAAATGGTATAAATCTGAAGCTGCCTCAAGTTTCAAGAGGATAAAGCCTACAGCTGCACTGAAACCAAGGGTGCTTATTTCAAATTCCACTTTTGTGAGTGTTTTGGACTGGTTTGTTAGACATCTTACTTGCTACATTTATCTGCAGTATAGATTACCTGTTGAGTTTGGATATCCACTAGTTTCCTGTAACAATTCAGGTGGCAGGTTTTGTATTTCCACAATTGGCTCAGCTGTTGAGGAGCAAGGTCAAAATACAAGCTTCACAGTGGTGTAACTTTGTGCCGATGTGTAAACATTGATTAGAATGTAAGGTAGGATGAGGAAAGCCCTCAATTATTTCAGTGGAAGGACTCAGTCCACCTACACAAAGGTGTGCATACAAGGAGGCGCTCTCTGAATTGAAAAGAATGGGAAAACCATTAGGGATAAGCAGGAGTGAGGGAGGGAGACAGGTTATGGCTTCTGAAATCTTATACCTGCTGTAACAAATTTTAAGATCTTCCTAACCTCACTATTTTAGGGAAGGCTACCTGTGCGATGGATGGCAATTGAATCTCTAAACTACAGCGTGTATACCACAAACAGTGATGTGTAAGTTATTGTCTTTATATCCTTTTCTAATTCTTTTGCTCGTTTTTAGTAATGCTGAGGCCTCACAGGTGTTACAGGCAGAAGGAGTCGGCAAGGATGGTGGAGCTGAATTCTACCATCCACACTGAACACAAAAACACTGAACACCTGTGTATTATGTTGCCAATGAAAGCCAAGCCTATGCTTTTCTTAAAAAAAAGAAAAGAAAAAAGAATTTCCTTCCATTGAAACCAGTGGAACGATCTTGATCTATGCCATCTCAAGGGCTGGGGGGATATCAGGCGCTGAACTGAGATTGGATTTGGGGTGAGAAAATCATTCTCTTGCCACATACCCACTGCCATATTCCAGGCTGTACCTGTTTTCTCACCATCTCTGATGTCACATCCCCACAATATCTGTAAAGGGGCTTAAGATATATCCCATGGTTCATTTCTCTGCAGCCTTGAAAAGGGAGATTAGATATAACCAGTGGCTCTTGGTACATTGCCCGATGAATTATACATAGGACTGTATTGTAAAACCTCCACTGAATCCAGCAGATCTTTTACTCCTTCCCACAGATATGAGTGCAGTTTGGTTGGACAGTGTACCAAGTTTTGTCAGCCCTCATGCTATCAAGATTTGTCACCCAAGAGGTTTGCAAGTTGCAACCTGTAGACAAGATCTAGTGGGGGGGGGGGGTTTGCAATTTCATAGCTGTAGACAATATTTACATATCTCAAGGTTTCTTCTCAGTATTAACATTTGGAAAAGATCAAATTCACTGCTCCCATACATGTTAAAGGAAGAATTAGTTATCAGAACATTCTTATTACAGAGGTGTCCTTTGATTTCTGTTTACCATAAATTAGTAAATGGAAAGCAATGTTCCTGTTTTTAATTCATATAATGATTTTTTTAAAGGATTAATTCTCTTGAAGTGCATGTAGTTTTTTGCTCTAATAACAAAGAGAGAAGAGACACAATTAATCATTTTTAGGGAAGATTTGGAGTGCTTTTCAGATAGAATTTTAGTACCTATCTTCCTCTGTAGGACTATGTTTTACACACATGCACACACCACAACGCATGCAGTCACTGGCTGAAATTCTGTCCATCACATGCATTCGGAAAAATTACCCAGCATAGCTACACTGGATTCACTGGCTCACATCAATTGCAACTGATTGCACAAACAGAGGTACAGCCAAACATTCTCCTGTTGTGTAGTTGTTCATTGAATTCCTTATCCACTTCTAAGGACTGCATTTACTGAACCTCTTAAATAGTGGATTCACTTGGGCAGTGATTTACTTCCGCATAACAGGGTTTTGACCATCCAGAGCACAATAGAATTTTCCTAATAGTCATGCTTTTAACTGCTTTTAATTTTATCAATGGATTAATTCTATTTTGAACTTTTCTACAATTTTTAGCTATATCAGTTTTAAATTTTGTAATTGGCCCAGAGCCCTAGACTGGGAAAAGGGCAGGATATAAATACAGTTGGCCCTTCATATCCACGGGGCTTTTTAGATTGACAGGAAAGTGTGACATGAAGTTGCCTTTTCCTTAATGCTTAGCAGCTAGACAGCAAGCCCCGGGTGTGCATTTAAAAAGTACAGGGCAGCTAGACTGAGGTATTTTTTTGTGGCTCAGCAACTACATGGGAAGCTGTCAAAACGCTACAAACACAGGCGGAGCAGCTACATGGGCGGCAAGGAACGCAGCTTTTAGCCGCGCTTTAAACATTTTTTTCCCTTGCTGGCTGCGAGTTGCGCAATTGCGCAGGTACACCATACAGTCGGAGCTTATCACATGGGGGAGTACAGGACCATTCCGAAAGAGGGAGAAAGTGAGGTCAGTTCGGAAATGCACATGATTACGCACAAGCTCATCACACACAAGACAAGAGAGCATCTACACAAAAAGAAAATGCAGAGTCAATACGAAAGAATTCATCACATGTGAACATACTGGTCGGCTTTCTGTTGCAAATTAAGGCATCTTGGGAAATGGTAGCAAAGGCTCATGGGAGTTGTAGTCTGTATTCTGTCAGAGCATTATATTGAGTTGTCGTGAGGTTTCAGCCCTCTGTCCAGGAGGGATTCCCATATGTCCTCCATTCTTGAGCAGAGGCCCCCCTTTTCCAAGTTGACCAGGCACGTCCTCCTTTGCCAGGACACGTCCTACTTTTCCAGCCTTCTTTTTGAAGAGGAAGCAGGAGGGCCAGGCGTGCTCTGGCCAGGCTCTGGGGGTCTCTTCCTGGCTCCTTCCCTCCCTCCCTCCTTCCCCGCTGCCCTCCTCCTCCCTTTGGCTGAGAGAGTGTGACTTGCAGGGAGGAAGGGCAGCGGTGGTGCTCCAGGTCCTCCTGATGCTGGGCCAGGGCAAGCTGGAAACAGGAGGAGGAGGAGGAGGAGGAGAGGGACATGGGGCCCCTCTGCTGCCCTGCCTCCCTGCAAGTCACACTCTCTCAGCCAAAGGGAGGAGGAAGGCAGCCAGGAGAGAGCCCTGGAGCCTGGCCAGAGTGTGCCTGGGCCTGCCTTCTCCTCCCCCCTTTGGCTGAGAGAGTGTGACTTGCAGGGAGGAAGGGCAGCGGAGGTGCTCCAGGTCCCTCCCCTTCTCCTCCTCCTCTTGCCAGCTTGCCCTGGCCTGGCTGAGCGCCTCCAGTGCCCTGCTGTCTCCCTAGAAGTCACACTCTCTCAGCCAAAGGGAGGAGGTGAAGGAAGGTGCAGGCGCACTCTGGCCGGGCTCTGAAGGTCTCTTCTTGTCTTGGCACCTTCCCTCCCTCCGCACTTGTATTGCTACCTTTAAATGCGTGCTTTAAAGAGACAGAGCCCCATTTAACCGTGCAACTACACCTTAGCCTTTAGATGCAATAGCAATGTTGCACCCTTTTTAAAAAAGTAGTGGGGAAATCAAGCTACTTATTAAAGGCACTTCTTCTCCCCTAAAACTCAAAAGAAGTGTTTTCATGGCACACTTTCCCTTTTTCTCATCTAAAGGCTGGGCTTTCATACAGCCATCAACACACCTCTTTTTGCCAATCTAAAATGGGCCCACGTGCACGTATTCTTTAAGTCAAGCATCCATGGCTTGAAAATATTGCGGAGGGGGGAGAGTATTAATTCCAAATAGCAGACCCTTGATTTTGCCACTTTATATAAAGGACTCCATTTTATTATGCCATTGTATTTAATGGGACTTGAGCATCCACAGATTTTCATATCAAAGGAAGGTTTTGGAACGAAACTTCAGTGAATACCAAGGGCCCACTGTATAGTGATGGTTGGCATCCAGCATTGCAATTACAGATTTGTAGCCCAAGGATCTATAACTGCTCCCTATCCACTAACACTATGTAGTCACAAATGTGGAACTATTGTCATAATTGTAAATGCCCTGTCAATCCATTTCCAGGAAGCAACCACACCTAGGGAAGGAGGTCTGTGTGGCTGGCAATTGAACATTGGTGGATAAAATTTCCACTCTCCTCCCATTAGCAAAAAGGCTATGGCATTCAGAAGCTGGACCATGTTGCAATTTCTTCTTGCAGACTCACTCACTGGTGGGAAGATGGTGGAAATGTCATTCACATTTCCCGAATGCCAATAAAAGAGACCTCCTCCTCTCAGCATGACTGCTGTCTAGTAGGTGCAAGGAGGGCTGGACCAGAGGTATCACTTAGGGCCTTATCACATTACAAAAGAAAGATGAGAGGCAAAGAGATAGAAATGGCTTTAACCTTACTTTCCCGCATGACATTGTATACTTCCATTCTCCACCCAGAGGGAGCTGGTCATAAACATGTGGCTTTTGCTAAACAGATATTTCCAGCAGGACATAAGGCACGCATTTATGATAGTCTCCCTTGGAAGCATAAAGTTGCTTCTATCTCACTGCCTTTCATCTTTCTTTCGTAATGCAATAAGGCCCTTAGTTATGTATATGTAACTAAGCAGACGATGTGGAATATGAGCCAATAACAAAAACAACAGAATACAGTGGGTCTGCCATATCTGTGGAGGCTTGGTTCCAGGACCCCCAGTGGATACTTAACTTAAAAGATTGTACTGTATAACTTGTTTTATCTTATGTGCAGGTGGTCGTATGGTGTGCTGTTATGGGAAATAGTTAGCTTGGGTAAGTATCAATTTTTAGAATGTTTATTTCTACTAAGAATGTAAGAAGACTGGATCAGATCAAAGGTCCATTGAATCCATAATAGTTCTAGAAGATCCTGAGCAGAAAACCGAAGGCAGATGTGTTATCCCAACTGTTTGTACACAGCAGCTGGGACTTCCACAACAACCTTGTCTAGAAATACAGTGGTTCCATTTAGTTAATTGTGTACAAATGATTGGCGATTTAACTCCACATGAATAAAGTTTATGATTTCAAAGTTATTTACGCTGCAGTATAGATTTCCAGCTTCATTCATGACTTTTTCCAGGTTGCCACCCAAATTCAATGGCGCAATATGCGGTCTGATTGCAACAGTGAGAAAGATGATCCCAGGGGACCAAAATTGGTTCCTCAGACACATCAAAGTTGGCTCTCTTTGCTGTGCACAACTATTGGGAATAAGTCCCATTGAATCGAGGGAGACTTACTCCTGAGTAGGCATGTGTAGGATCATACTCTGAAGCTGCAATTATGTACACATCTCCTTGGGTACAAACCCTCATCTGCCTGCAATTCAAGAAGCAAACTACACTAGAGAAACTGGGTTCAAGCCATGAAGAGCAGGCAGGTAAGACAGGGACAGACAGAGGTTTTGCACCCATCTCTTGCATACTCTGTTGGTCTTTAAAGTGAACCTCTTCTTTAGTTTGTTACTAAATCAGCATGCATAGGTACATTTGTTATAAATAATGGCAATATTCTTCCTTTTAATGGAGATGTGTTGCATCTTTTAAAATGGGAGGTAAAAGTTAATTTAGACAAAATAACAATGGTGATGAAAAACACAACCCTAGACAGACACGCTGAGGACTCAAAAAAACTAATAAGTTTTTGGTGACAAAGATCAGGCCAGTTGTCAATATTATGCTTCTAAACTATAGCAATTAGTTTTTTTTTTTTTATTCTCCCAGCATAAAATTTATTTTCCTGTAGGCTTATTCAAAAGAAATAGAGAATGTTTTGATTGAATTAAAGTATTAGTTCAGATTTATATGACTTTTGTTTTCACTCCCTTCCCACATAAAATAAGATTTAACAGCAGAATACATACATATAGATAGATAATTACAACTATTTCACAAGTCTGATGCATACAAATAGGTCTATATGCATTGGGAAAAGCTTATACAATCTGTGGCCCACAAAGCCAAAATTCATCTAAATATTGTGGCCAGCCAATAATTGTAGCCCAAGGCAAGCAGCAGAAGCGGGAAGCTGTTCAAGTCCTGACAAACTATCTTATGTGATTGCTGGGCTTGGCCGGACAGTTGTCTTGATCTGACTGAGATGCATTGTCTGCACTGTCTTTTCTGCCCATATAGTATTGGTAATTAATTATATTGTTTCTATAAAGCAAGTCAACAAGCCAGTCATTTAAAAATGTGTAAAAAAAGAAGAAAAATAAAAGATCTTGACAGCTTTCAAATATTCTGTTATAGGTGGGACACCATACTGTGGGATGACTTGTGCAGAACTGTATGAGAAATTACCCCAAGGGTACAGACTGGAGAAACCTCTCAACTGTGATGATGAGATGTAAGTAACCACATGCTTGATAGGCTGAATACTTCTTCCCTATACTCTTTATGGCTGATAGAATTAGAATTTTAGAAGTATATCTGTAATGGGGTCTTTTTGCTTCACCTAATTAAGATGATGTTTAGTGGAACATCATCTTAATTTGGAATGAGGGCATTTCTAATATTAAAAAACATCCTGCAGTTATTTCCCTAAAGCAGTTATGGGTATAAAAACCACAAATTCTGCTGTAGCCCTTAGGTATCTATTGCTATGACAAATATTATTTTGAGGTTTTGATAACGTCCTGTTTAGATCAAGCAAAATTCCCAGTATAAACATCCAAACTGAACGGGATCTATTCTTATATAATTTCAGTCTGATTAGTCTTGGAGAATTTCCCAGTCTTTTAGCATTTGTGTTTCTCATTCAGATGCTCACATAAACTTTCTGAAAGGTTCCAAAGATGCATGGCACAGTGCAAACCACAAAGATCACAAAGAAGAATGTATGTGTAAGAGGAAAAAAAAAAAAATCATAGGATGACTTTTGGGCTGGTTCTTGGCAAAATATTTTACTTTCACGTTATCTCACTGATAATACAGCCTGTTGAATCCCATTTTAAGACTTGAATCTTCTTGGTAATTTACACTTGTGTAAATCCTTTCTATGTATCCAGTCCCTCCTTGTGCAACAGTTTCTTCACTGCTATTAGATAGCAGTGGGATAGGTGCTGGTCACAACTCCACATCCAACACAAAGAGCCACTGCTTGGACACAGGGCATGTGAAGAAAGCTTCCTTTACAATCACTGCCTTCCTGATGTTCATTTATATTCTGCCATTATCCCAATATGGGACCAAGGCAGCTTACAGCATCTACCAGCATCTAAGAGGACCTTGGCCTAAAGCTGCTTATTGAGTATGTGTAAATCTTGGCCAAAATCCTGCATCGTCATCATCATAACTACAAGCTGTCATAAAAGCTATGTCTGATGATGGCCAACTCCCCTCTCAAAAAGCAACTACCTTTGAAGCCTGGCAGCATCCCAACTAAATTAGTTTTGCAGTGTTGCAGACTGGAATATTCTTTCTGCAGCAGTTCCCCCATCATGGGCACATCAATGACAGGCAGCTGGAAAGACTCCTCAAGGTCCTCCCACAACTGTTCGTCTCAAGGCACCAGTGACCAGGAGAATACTGCAGATGCTATTTTTCAGCACCCTAGTCTCCAGCACCTTAGAAATCCTTCGATCAGGGAGCTGCCAGGTTGCAAAGATAGGTTTTTGAAGTTATGTTCACTCATTAGTGACCATAAACATGACTCCCTTGCCAGTAGGTACAAGATTGTAGGCCCATCTCGCAATCTCATGATGACTGAACAGGATGCTAGCTCATAGTGTTCAAAACTGCTATTTTCTTCTCTTTCCTTTAGTTATGATCTAATGAGACAGTGCTGGAGAGAAAAGCCCTATGAGAGGCCTTCATTTGCTCAGATACTTGTATCCTTGAACAGAATGTTGGAAGAAAGAAAGGTAAGGATCACCTTGGTAGTTAGACTGGAGTTATAGAAGAATGGTAATCCCAGCTAGGTTATCTCAATTGCAGCTGCAACCCTCTGCGCAACATGGATAGCAAAATGGATATTCCACATCACATAAGGAGGCTGGATCACAGAGATATTGGTGCCACATGTAAAAAAAATCTCCCAAGTGTCAATTTTGTCAAAGTTTAAGGCGACTTCATGCTGCTTCATGTGGTTCTTTGGATGTAAATATGAGATGCTGTATATCATTATATTCTTCTCAGGTGGTCAATAGGTCATGTCTTAGCCTAGACAGTAATAGCATTTTTAAAGTGTGTTTAAGAGAAGCAACATGTACACAACTTCCTACTATACTGAGGATTAAAGGACAAGTGTCTAGATCTTAGAGAAACAATGAAAATTTATATTTGTTCCTGAATGCAGCGTAACATACACTAAACTTATTCTTGTTTGCATTTCCAGACGTATGTGAATACAACCCTGTATGAAAAGTTCACCTATGCAGGCATTGACTGTTCTGCTGAAGAAGCTGCTTAAGATGGAAGAGCTTCAGTTATTTGTCAATTTAAGCAACTGAAGACTATGATTTTCTGAGGCAAAGAAATGTACTCTGATGTATAAAGTGTGTATAGCACCTTCTGTACAATCTTTTAGCTGTACACATCATACCTTTTAAGTGTATGTTACAGTGAGTTCTTTCTATGTTATAGGAATGTTTGTGTACATATATATGTATGTAAGTGTACCCACAATGTATAGCTGTGTAGAAAGACTGATCTTTATATATGCACATTCACACCTGCATATGCAATATCTGAACCAAGAGAAGGATGCAAACAAATAAATTCTACATTTCATAGATGATTATGCATCTTTTCCCTAGAAATTTGAGCTTATTATAAATGATAACAAGCATACCTCTGTTGCCATGGACATCTTTGGAATGTAGACAGGCATGGATAGTCTTACAATTGTGTTAGACTTCCACCTTTGTGAACTGATATGGTGGTTGGAGGTCTCTACCAACCTTGTGCAAGGACTGAAATCCCGTCCCCTAACTCACCTTTTAGCTGCTGCAGCACCATGATCATTTAGTGGTGTTGGAAAGCAGGAGACATTGTAGATGTATCTGTCCCTATAGCCTAATGCAGAACACTGACATCATCCACCATGACCTCTGGGTCATTGGTAAGGAAGTGTAAGAGCTGACTAGTATGTTTGTTGTCTTGCCTAACACTTACTTTCCTAGTAAAGGTAAAGGTATTCCTCATTAACAAGGTTGTTGAGTTGTGTCCGACCATATAGGGCTGTGCTCATCTCCGTTACTAAGCCGAAGAACCAGTGTTGTCACAGACCACTCTGTGATCATGTGGCCAGCATGACTGAACAGAATGCTGTTTACCTTCCCACCAAAATGGTACCTATTTATCTACTTGTATTTGCATGCTTTTGAACTGCTAGGTTGGCAGAAGTTGGGAATAGTGGCAGGAGCTCACCCCATCATAACCACTTGAGCCACTGAATCCCACCATTTCAACTCTGTATGAAAAATTCACCTATGCAGGCATTGACTGTTCTGCTGAAGAAACTGCTTAAGATGGAAGTAGATGACCTCAATTTTCTCTCTCTTCTACCTACTCATTTTCCTATGTATCTGTCATATTTCTTTTATGCTGAATGATGGATAGCAAGATGGCAGAAGCAGTATGGGGCAGTGGCGTCACTTTGGGGTGCAGTCAGCATTGGGTGACATCTTAGAAGAAGGGTGACATCCAGTTAGGTCATCCTCCCATCGCAGGTTTAGAAGGGGCAAGTGTGAACTACCAGACTTCACTATAGCAGCAGCCTCCTCCTCCTCAGGAGGAAGGACAAGGGCAAGCGCACCCTCCAGGCTTCACCATTGTGGCAGCTCTCTCCTCCATAGAAGGCTGCCACCATGGCAAAGGAGAAGGGTGAATGTGCAACTACCATAGTGCCACTGTGGCCAAGAAGAGTGAGATTCCCCCGTTGGTGACACCAGGCATAGTGACACCAGTGGTAAAGGGCGGATATATTTTTCCTCCCCAAAATTCTAATAGCTGAAGCACTTTTTCTCTGAGTTAAAACTGAACTGGATTGTTCTATCATTTAAAAGGTTTTTGTTGAGTATGCTGAGTCAGAATTACCTGTTCACAAAAGAGATTTTGTTTGAATAACTTTTCTGGGCATACATCTAATCCATGAGAAGACAAATACAGTTAACTTCTGTAGGTAGGATCATCAGAAGTTGATTGGAAAGACTGTGTCTTTAATGGTATGGACCACAAGTTGAGCCTTGTCTTCTGGAAGATCCATCATAACTGGGACAGAATACAAATAATCTTCTAAAAATATGTCTTTTTTTTTTTTTGAGAGCTGACTGGAGTTTGAGAGCTGAGATGACAAACTGATTTCATATTATTCCACAGGGATTTGTGGAACCCAGAATAAGAAATGTCATTTTTTTTCTCTGACATACAATGTTTGGAGAAGTATCTTTGGTGAAAAGATGAGGAATTAGATGAACCTAAAAGTTTATTGGAGCACTGATAAGAAAAAGGGTAGGCACTGCAAAAGACCATCTGGAGAGGGGTGTGTCAGATCTAGAGTGCTTGAGACTCTCAAAGTCACCCTGAGGAATGGTTCAATTTAACTTGATTGGGAGGGGCAAGAAGACAATTGTGCCATCAAAGAACAACTTGGAGACTAAGGACAACTGTTATGATGTGGGAGAAATGACGATGATGCAGAGAATAAGTGTAATAAGAGATTCCTGGACTTATGACAATCTCTGTAATAATATGAGCTACAAGGATCCTCCTTAAAATAAGCTGACTTAGAAAAAAACATACCCCGATGATAAGGAGGTCTTTTTTGTTTTGAGCCAGTACAGTGAGTCTGACACTGGAGTTGCCCACAAAGTCTCTGCAAGACTTAGTGCGTGATTGGGTGCAATTCACAGGCCAGATCAGACCTGAAGTCTTGCGGGACTGTAGGTCTCATGAGGCTTTGAATGGGATTGGGAAGGCCATATATAGGCCTGGCCACAAGGGAGCCAAAGAAAATAAACAAGACCTGTGTTCATTGTATCACACCCACTAGTACCGATCCTCTCATTTGAGACAAAAGAACACCTTCACAATATTTCTGGTTGTCTCTGTAAGATGAAGGTGAGGCATGCACATGAAAGCAGTTTAAACAGCCAATACATAAATGTAACAGAAACACCAGCAAGGGACCACAAAAAGACAAAATAAACAGCAGAAATGATGCCTTGGTTGCTTAGATTCTCATAGAACTATCCATTATGCTTATCTGACCTCCTTGAACTGATTGGGTGAATGTTTTGAATCACTGTTGCCAACTGTAAGAGGCTAGGGAGCCATATTGACACCCCAGAAAACTTTGGAGGGCTGGATCCCCTGCCTCTTAGCCATGTCTACAAAAAACAAAGGGGGGGTCTCACATCTTTTGGGGCCATTTTTACCATGTTTTGGGTCTTCCTAGGTCATTTGAGACCAAGAAGAGGCCATTTTAATAACAGGAAATGAGTGGAAGTCATATCCCAAAAAAGCTGGGGCTTAAATTAGTGTAGGCTTCTCCCACAAAATATGGTGGAAATCCCACTCACACCCATTAGAGGCATTTCTTCTTTACTCATTGGGGCCCCAGGGAAGGCTGCAACCATGGTGGAAAAGCCTTCCGTGCCCTTTCGTGCCCTAGGGTGTCATTTTGGGGCATTCCAAAGTGAGAGATGCAAAATAAAAATCTTCAAAAATATTTTTTTGACCTCTGAGGGGCAACGGGGGCCACAAAAATGACTCTAGAGGGCATATGCAACCCACACTTTCTCCACCTTTATTTTAGACAGATGTCCATTTTCATTTAGGGTCACAGTTGCTACACATCACTAGAGTTGGATCAATGTCAAGGACTTGATTTGAAATTTCTTAGAAAAAGAAATGAATATTCACTTCTTTTATAATAACAGTCTTTTATTCTTTTTTAATCATTGAAAAATACAAAGTTTTACAGCTGTCTTTAATCCCCAATTTAATTTACAAAAGTAATTTGTTTTATAATGTTAATGGCCACACATCAAAGCAGAAATGCACTAAAGCATGATTGCCATGAGGTTGTGGGTGTATACTTGCATAAATTTCTAGAAATAAAAATTCCTAGAATTAGCCACCAAATGAAAGAACAGCCATTTGTTTTATACACGAGAAAGCTGGACCTCAGTTTTATAAGCTTTTACTTCTGCAAAGTGTGACAGTTGGAAACCAAGATAAGTGAACATTTGTACAGGATATGTATTGAAAATAAGTGCAGCCTTCCAAACTGTCAACATTATGAAGTGCTCAAACCATAAACCATATGAACAGTGAAAAAGTTCCCTCAAATCAATTCTAATTATATCTCTACAACAAATATTACATTTAGTACAGTACTCCTTTTGCATTAATAAGATAGAAAATTGTCTTAACATTTTTATACTAGCAGTTGTCTTTAACCAACCAAGAAAAGCTACTGTTGAGAAATCTCAGTATCTTCTGACTTTAGCATCTTCTCTTACTTTCCAAAGCATAAGTTCCATACAAGCAGTTGCATCTTCGCTACAGTCATGACCACCAACTAGAAAGAACAAGATACATGCAGACAAAAAGCTTGGGGGGAAAAATGCACTGAGTAAATTTTTAATGGGAACTATAGTAATAGTAAATCCATATTTTGGCTGTATTCATTTCTGGAGCTCCTATATTAAAAACAGTTTAAAAACTCTCTTGGTATCTAATTGCTAAGCATGGAAAAAGATAATTTCCTAATGACATAGTTTTTTGTGGGGCTTTCGGGCTATGTGGCCATGTTCTAGAAGAGTTCCTTTCTGATGTTTTGCCAGCATCTATGGCTGGCATCTTCAGAGAATACTGAAAGATACTGTAAACTTAAGCAACAAACAAGCACTTTCAGCTTTTAGCTAGACCAGATAAGTCACTTACAATGTCCTGTCTATTGATGAGTTTCATGGAACAGTATTACTGTATATAGTGCATGTGTGGTTACATTCTATTCATAAATCTCAAAGACATTATGAATGTAACCATTGAGACTAACTGAAAGACAGAAGTTGGTAGCATGTTGGATGAGGAAGTAAGCTCAAGTCTAGGAAAGCTCATGATACCAACTCATATCTTTCAGTTAGTCTCAAAAATGCTGCAAGACCCCTTTGCTTATGTATAAATTTTTGTTTGATTCTCCACGGCAGTAGCTTCACAGGAGTTAGAGGCAGACAGAATATAGCTGGAGAAATCAAAGACGCCCAAGAGTGATGGAGAACATATTCAGGTCGGAGAAAGGCAGTTCACTTACAAGATTTTGTTAAGTAAAGCCACAAACAGTGATGACCATCATCCTTGAAAATGATAAAGATGAAAGCTGGCTTAAGTCCTGTTTGGGTTTTGTTTTTGCTAGCATAGTTTTGTTGTTGTGCTGTTAACTGTCCTTGAGTCTACTTCAACTCAAGGCAACCCCATGGATGGGACCTCTCCAAGACTCCACTGCTCTGCTCAGGTCCTGCAGGCTCAGGCCTGTGATCTCTCTGGTTGAGTGCACACATCTGGCATGCAGTCTTCCTCTCCTGTTACTGCCCCTCTGCCCTTCCTATCATTATTCCCATTGATAATAATTCATGCCTTCTCATGATGTGACCAAATACAATAGCCTCAATTTTATCATCCTGTCTTCTAGGGAGAGTTTAGGCTTGATCTGTTCTAGAACCCATTTGTCTTTTTGGCCATCCACAATATCCTCAATACTCTTCTCCAGCACCATATCTCAAATGAATTCTGTTGGCTTTCTTCACTGTCCAGCTCTCACATCCATACATAGTGATGAGGAATACAATAGCTTGGACAATACTCACTTTAGTGCTTTTAGGATCTTGTCCATTTTTTTCATCCATTCTTCTTTTAATTTCTTAACTGCAGCATCCATTCTGATCAATGTCTGATCCAAGGTATGGGAGCTCTTTGACTATTTCAATTTTCTCATTATCTAGGATGATTTCTTGTAGATCTTCCATGGTCATCATTTTTGTTTTCTTAATGTTTAACATTAAGCGTACTTAATGGCACTTTTCTCCTTGACTTTCTTCAGCAATTGTTCCAGGTCTTTGTTGGTTTCTGTTAGTATCTTAGGTTCTTCTTTGTGGTCTCTGTGCCTCACACAATAGGGTTTGCACCTGCACAGAGAGTCCATTCGGAAGCTGAAGAGCTGAGCAGATTGGCGGGAAGCCCCACCCACTCTCATGTACCGAGCATGCACAATCCCACCAATCTAGTTCCTCCATCAGTTCTGTTTCATCTGACTCCTTAGCCGAGTTCTCTCGTGTACAGTAGAATTGATTTTTATTTTTATTTTCTCGTCTTGTTCTGAGCGTTGCCCTTTTCAGAGCTTAAAGCGAGGGCTTTTGTCTTTGTTTACTGTATTTTTTGCCCTGCTTCTTGACCTCTTATGGCCTCCAACTCTTTATTTAAGCTCTGCATTTCTTGTAAAAGGAAAATGCCCCTTTGGGTGAGGGCCACATTACTGACCATTGTAGTATTTGTTGCTCTTTCACTAATGCAACTCTTCACAGTAGAGCCTGTTTTTAAACTTTTTTGTTGGGGATGCTCCCTTTCTGTTGCAGAGAAATGATCTTCTCAGGCTGATCCTTTGGCTTTGGTGCCCATATCAAAACTTCCCTCGGATTCCTAAGTTCTCCAAAACTTCAGTTTCAACACCATCTTCTTTGCCTACATCAGGCTCTCCAACCTCAAAGATCTCGACATCGATAGCACCTTCGACACCAACTTAATGACACGTCGAGTGCTTCAGAGTGTGTTTATGTCTTAGGATATCCCTACACTATCTGCTGGTCAGTCTCCTCCACTACAGGAGGTTCCTTCTGCCTCCCAGGAGAAATCCTCACAAGACCAAGAAGAGGAACGATGTCTCTGGCAATTGTGATGCTGAAATGGCCAAGTGGAAGCACAAATCTAAGGTCTCTGTCCTGCTTACCACCTCTACCTCAATGGCTGCTCCAACCTCTACATCAGTCTTGACAGCAGCGAGTGCCTGAGAGACTACCATGGCCTTCCTTCTCCCAGCATCTGTTCCAAAGCTGGCATCTCAACCTCCCATCTCACTGACCCTTACAGACTTGACATTGGGGGTTTTGATCTTAGCATCTCTGGGTGTTACAGTACTGACATCCTCAATACCCACTCTATCTCCACTGCCAATGGTCTCTCCACTACCATCAGTGTTGGTCTCAGTGCCATTGTAGTTATTTGCCTCTCTGGCTTGGACTTACAGGCTCTCGCTCTCACCCTCAGCTCCTCAATGCTATAACGTGTCTCCAACTTGATCTCACCGTTCTCTGACTCCATCATGAGACCGGATTAAACTATCAACATCATCCACCTGTCCAGGGGCCAATACCTTAAACTTCCAAACTGGTCAGACCTTCTCTCCCACTCCAATGGTGTAGTCCTCCACCCAGACCTATGCAGCATCCACATGGCAGCTTGGAAGATCCAGCCTTGACCGCTCCAAACTTATGTGTGTTTTCTCCACCTCCAGCAAGGACTCTATTTGTGTGACCTTGCTGAGGGTGGAGCTGAGCTGTGCTCACCCATTGAGCTCTCTATGGCCTTGCACTTCTTTCTCCATCTGCATGGTCAAGAACTGGCCTTTACATCTCTCAAGGTTTATCTGTCAGCTATTGTAGCTAACCAGCCCCCGGGCTCGCCATCTGCTAGGCTTTTCACCTCACCTACTCTGAAGAGGTTTTTCAAGGTTCTGCACCACCTTTACCCTTCGCTACCTCCACTGGCTTCTTCCTGGTCACTCTCATTGGTGCTTACACACCTTACCAGGCCACCCTTTGAACCCTTGGGCTTGGCCTCCCTGAGACTGCTTATGCTCAAAATGGTGTTTCTTGTGGCCATCACTTCAGCCAGGTCTTTTGAGCTGATGGCACTGAGGTTGGATGAGCCCTTTCAAATTTCTCACAGGGAAAAAGTGGTCCTGAGGCCAGACATTTCATTTCTCCCTAAGCTGGTGTCCACTTTCCACCTTGCTCAGGACATTGTGCTACCCACCTATTATCCAGGCCCTTCCATGCCTTTGGAAAAGACTATGTAGGAACTTAATGCTTGCCATGCTTTTGCGTTTTATGTTCAATGTTCTGTTGAGTTCAGATTGACCAACAAATTCTGTGTTTGTTACAGTGAGCCTAGAAAAGACCACCCTGTTTCTTCTCAAAGGTCTTCAAAATGGATTGCCTTGAGTATTTTGCTGGCTTATGAACTTGCCAAACGCTCTCCTCCTGTCAGTGTGTGTCCACACTCAATCAGGCCTGTTTCCTCATCTGTTGTCTTCCTCAGAGGCATCCCTCTGCCTGATGTCTGCAAGGAGGCTATGTGGTCTCAACCTTCCACATTTGTCCGGTATTACTGGCTGGATTCCAGGTCTCGTCAGGATGCCAGCTTTGGCTGTGCCATTCGCTCTTCTATTCTGCAGTAACCTCCCCACCTGCCACAGGTAAACTTTTTAGTCATCCTATTGTGTGAGGCAGTATTCTCATTTCTTTGAGATCATTCCATAGCTTTCTGTGATCTATGCATATAGTTTTACTTATAGTCTTTTCATGTAATCAGAAACTGTATCCCTTCATATGTGATATAGAGAGATCTTGTAGTACCTTTGAGACTAACTGAAAGAAAGAAGTTGGCCACATAAGCTTTCGTAGACTTATCTACTACCTCAGATGCTTTTGGTAGAGTGGAAGCCAGGATCAGACATATATATGCCATTAGTATGTGAGAATGTCAATGCAAATTGAAAATCCTTTGTGTACAGAAATGCAGGATGAAGCCCAGTTATAACAATAGTCTCGTTTGTGAACAAAGGCATTGTAAACTAGCCTTTGTGTGTGGAAATGAAGTGGCCAATCCAGTTTGGCCTAAGATTTAGCATATGTGAGTTATACTTAAGGATCATGCATGAAATTGCGATGCTTTCCCACTGATCTGCTTTCATTTAAAAATTTTTTTAAAAAATCTTTAGCAACAGTGAAGAAACACTGTACCTTTGATTTGGCATTCCTTCCATTAAGATTAAAACTGAGTATTGCTTACCTGGGCTTAATTACTACTATGGTTTAAACCGGATCGTGATTCAGAATGATCCGGTTTAAACCACTATGGTAACCACTTAATTTGAATTGCTGAACTGATTTGGAAAGGGGGGCATGGTTTTTACCCATTTAAGCCCTGTCAAAAAGACATTGGTAAAATAGGGTGGTTTTTTTGGGATGAATCGATTTATTTGGAAATAAATCAATTCAGCCCAGTGGGAACCAGAAGGATTTGAATTTGAATCCGCCCAGCCTGCCTTCTCCTCTGCCCAGCCTACCTTTCTCTGCCTGGCCAGGCCTTCTCCGCAGCCTGGCTAGGCCTTCCCACTACCTTTATGCCTCTCCTCTTGTTCCGGTGCAAAAGTAATGGGAGCCACACTTATTGCTGAACTCATTTCGGGATGCGGTCACAGAAACCAGTTCAGCAATAAGTGGGAATTAGGCCCTGATTAGTCTTAAAGGTAGTGGGAAAGATCTGCAGCATTTGGTTCTTGAATAAGGGACTATATTATGATGTGAGAATCAGTCCTAACATAGCGGTCCTCATTATTAATTTTCTTGTGAACACATATCTGTTCACAGAATCAGAGAGATGGAAGGGTCCTCAGGGGCCAGAGTCCAAGTCCCTGCTCAATGCAGTATCTACAGCTGAAGTATTCCCAGCAGGTAGCATTCCAACCTCTTTTTTGAAGAAGTCCAACGATATCCACCATCTCTCTAGGCAATTGATTCCATTGCTGAACAGCTCACGTTCAGACTAAATCTCCTGTAATCATTAGAACTGGTCCCACCCTATTTTCAGTAACCAGATGTGGAAAAGTGCACTTATCTAAGCATGAAGCAGAGTGCCCTTCCAACTTATCCACCAGGGCCCCAATAAAAGGGCCTATGTGTAATTGAAATGGTGATAATATTTGATGACAAAAACAACCAAACTAGGACCTGCATATATAAAAAGAATATTGTGGTTCTACAGGCAGAACTTTTAGTTCATCCAGCGCAACTTCAAAACATTTTGTGCTAATCAGCTCATAAACCTGCAGATGTGAGTAACCAAATACATACTAATGCATACATGTTAGCAATAGCAAGTAAATTTCTATATTGCTTACCAATGTACTAAGTGGCTTACAAAGTGTAAGCTAATTGCTCCCAACAAACTGGGTATTCATTTTAGCAACCTCAGAAGGATGCCAGGCTGAGTGGACCTGGAGCCCCTGGCTGGTATTGAATTCACAACCTTGTCGTTTGTGAGTAAGTGGCTGCAATACAGACACTTAACCGCTGCACCACCAGGGCTCCATGATACAATCTTTATTTGGGAAAAGTGGAAAGTCTGAATCTACTTGCCAATAAGCAACGCAGGTACTGCTCATTTATTGGTTCTCCTCCATTAATTGTGTAAAACACTGCTCATTTTTGCAAAATGAACTTACCATCATCTTGAATAATTCTCTGGAGATAATCAGCCATAAGATTCCTAAGTGCTCTTTTATGAGGCAAGCCTAGCCGATGGGGAAAAACTATTGATGTATCCACAATCTTACTATGAAACAGCTGCAAGAAAAAATGTATTTGGATAATTCAGTTAACAGTTTAAACTGGACTTTGAACTGTCTCCAAACATATTTCTGTGTTATAAACCAACATTCTGATAAACTTGCTTTTACAATCCCTGGCATGATCTTATATGTGCCTTTTCAACTTCTCTCTTATGTGGTCTTAATTAACATGATTTTGAATGTGTTTCTTTTCCTGAGGTTGTCTGCGTTCATTCAGTGTAAATGAAAGGCACTGAAAGCTATGTACAGGAAGCAAAACTCATGCAAAAGACATTGTGCCAATGAAAACTCCATGATACTTCTGGTGAACCTTCCCCTCTTTAGGACAATTTTCTGCACTTTTGGTTAAACAAAACACTAGTTTTCAAATTAAATAACTTCTAAGAGTAAGCTTTTTTAAAATTATACTTCCAACGTTTGTTGTTTTCCAGTGACTTTGTTGTTTCTGACATATGGCAAACCTAAGTTGGGGTTTTCTGAGGCTGAGCATGTGTGACTTGTCCAAGGTCACACAGTGGGTTTCCATGGCCAAGCAGGATTCAAATCCTCATCTCCAGAGTCATAGTGCTCAAAACACTATACCATGCTGGCTCCACTTCCTAGATAGAAAATATTAAAACACACCCCTGTACAGCATGGCAGACCAGCAAAGTTTGGTTTTCATCAATATGAAATGTTATGATGCTTTACATGCATGCATGCCCCTCCCATGTGCAATGGGATGTATCTGGGACCCAGTACTTACTCCAGAAATAGTTTCCTCAGACCATACGTTCCTCAGATATAGCTTCCTCAGAACTCAGATCCTCAGATGTGCACATGTGCATCATCCCATTTATTAAGTAAATCAATTATTTAAAGGGTTTTTAAGACCATGCTCCTTAAACCTTCCCCTTTCATTCAAATTAAAGTAATTTAAACCAACTGAACTTATGCCAATCAACTTCCGTTTATTTATTTATTCCAACTTTATATACATTTAACATATTTAAAACATATATTTTATTTTTATTTTTATTCTAGCATGTCTACTACTTCCTATTCTCTTCTTGGTCAGCAGCAGTAAAAGGAGAATGCAAAGGATCATGCAGCATGCCAACTACAGCTGCTAGAGTACCTCCACTCCCCAGGATAGTGTTCCAAGGGCTATCTGATGTGGGGCACTGACACATTTTTTTCCCAGTGTGCCAGGGATCACTATTTTATTTATGCCAATTTTAAAATATTTAATTAAAATTGTAACACATACAAGTCATAACCTCCTCACTTCCTTTATTCTTATCCAATCCCTTCCCTCTCCCAATCATGTGCCTGTCAATCCTGCCATTTAAAAATATCTCTATTTAATTTTCTATTTTCATTAATATTAACCATAGCTTTCACTAGTCATTTATCCAAAATCTCACCTGATCTAACAGTAGTTTAAATCTGCTATTACTCTGACACATATAACTAAATGGTATCCATATGCTCTCAAATAAATTTTCTTTTATTTCTCCTCTGCTTAACCTTACTTTGTATGTTAAATTTTTAGATAAAGCTATGGCCTATATTCTATTTAACAAATTCTGTATGAAAAGATTCTCATTTTTTCCCATACTTTCACTATCTCCATCCTTGTAGCACAAACCAAAAATAATGTAAGGGTTTTATTTGGTAAGTTCTCTTTTTTCAAATAAAGAAATATGAAGTAATGCCCCTCTGGACTTTTTTCACATGGAGGATATGCATCACCATTCCAAAAGAAGAAAATGGGGCCAATTCAGAAATACACATAATTACATACTCCCTCATCACACACAAACGAGAACAACATCCATCCAAAAGAGAAAGCAGTGCCAATATGAATGAATTCATCACATGAGAACATACCGATCGGCTTTCTACTGCGAAGTAACATGATTGCACCTGCGCAGAGAGGACAGGATCACACCTAGAGGATTTTACATTTTCGGTCCCAAGGTGCCCCCTCCCCCAGTTAGAGAGACCTTTCCTCCCTTTCTCTAATTCCTCCAGAGAATACAGGGAGCCAGGGAATTCAGGGAGAGAAATCGCAGATGATCTTGGGAATTGTAATCTATTTCTAACATTTCCTCTTAGAGCATTAAAGTGAGCTTTTATGTTGTTGCTGTGTACCTTCAAGTTATTTCTGACTTATGCCAGGGCCTATCATGAGGTTTTGTGGGCAAAATTTCTTCAGAGGGGTTTGCCTTCACTCCCCCCACCCTGCCTTCGGTCTTTCCTCCCAAACAACTGTTTTCTTCTTGGCAGGCAGGGAGGGGAAATTGCAGCAAAGGATCATGGGCACTGTGGTGTGTTTCTTACAAAAGCAATCCAAGGCCGTTCTAGAGATGCATTCCATACCAGACAAAAGCGAATTGGCTGCTAATTTGGAGTGGAACAGGATTTATAAATTCAATGTTTCTCCGAAATTTACCTGTCCCTGGGATGACCCACAATTGCGTTTGGATTGCCTTCTGATTGCGTCCAGCATCATTTGATATTCTTTTGCGAAATTACGTGAAATACTATGGATGACCCTGGATTGACCCTTTGATAACCTTTTATCTGTGTGAAAAAGTCCTCTGAAGGGGACCTTTTATACAGCTTGTCCCAGTTGAGACCTCTTCCTCTAATTTTCCTATCTTAGGACTTAATGGCTGCATATGGTTCCAAACTCTTCTATCGTTGGAAATTCCATTTGTGTCCAGTGACTGCAACTGTTTCTGTCTTTCCTGAAAATGCACCAGGGACCAGAAACCAACAACTCAGGGACTGGCACTGGTCTAGGCACTTTGAATAATGCTGCCACCACTTTGAATAATGCTGCCTTATGAAATATTGTGCTCTCAAGGACTCAGTACTCCAGGCCCTCTGACTGAACTTCCTAGAATGTTGTTGTTTTGTGCCTCCAAGTCATTTTTGACTTATGGCAACTTCAAATGTATCATAGGGTTTCCTTGGCAAGTTTTTTCAGGGGGTTTGCCATTGTCATCTCTGAGGCTGAGAGAGTGTGACTTGCCCAGTCACCCAGTGGGATTTTATGCTGAAGCAGGGATCTGAACCCTGGTATCCAGAGTTGTAGTCCAATGCTCAAATTACTACATCACACTGGTGCTCCACCAAGACTGTTACTTCTATATATTAGCAGTTTTCAAGAGGTAATGCCTCTGGCATTTATAGTTATGTGCTACTTAAGTCTTAGTCTTAGAACTTATGCCTTGGAACTGAGAATTAATAGAAATAAAGAATCAGCTTCGGCTAATACACCAGTTGCACCCTTTCCTGGAAGCTGGGGATCTTGAAACCATAGTACACACACTGGTAATCTCCTGTCTTAATTTCTGTAATGCACTCTACATGGGGCTACCCTTGTGCTTGGTCCAGAAACTCCAACTAGTACAGAATATGGTAGGCAGACTGGTCTCAGATATATCCAGGAGAGACCATATAACACCAATCTTAAGATCACTACACTGACTGCCCATCAGTTTCTGGGCCCAGTACAAGGTGTTGGTTATTACCTTTAAAGCCCTAATCTCTTCCGGCAGGCCTTTCCAGAATAGATACCTGGCCACCAAAAAAGAAAAATCTAATTGTTGGACCCTGATTTTTGCTGCAGTCATTGTTGTTGTTGTTTTATGTTTTTAAATTATGTTTTATATTCTAAATGGTTTAATATTATTTTAAGGGGGGATTTGAAATGTAATTTCAAAATGTATATTCTAATGTTGTAAGCGGCCGTAATTGCGTTCTGTAGAGGGGTGGGCTAAAAATCAATTATTATTATTATTATTATTATTATTATTCTAACCATTTTTGTAATCGGAGCAGGCTGGGCTGTAAAAGGCTAGGGAAAGATCATTTTGACCAATTGCAAACATCCAACAATGTAATAAAGTATAACCAATTCAAATTGTCACACAAGTATAATAAATTAGTTATGCTGTTAAATTACAGTTAACTACTCTCAGTTAAATGATGAAATTTGCTGCCACAAATTACACGGCTACCAAATTAGATGACTTTAAAGGAGAATTTAAAAGATAGAGTTATGATGAAAAAGGGTATTAATGTTACTAATCATGATGGTTATATGCTGTCTCCAGAATCAGGAACAGTGTGGCTCTTGTCTGAATACCAGTTTTTGAGGAACAACAGCAGGAGAGAGCTCTGCCGTTTATGTACTGCTTTTGGGCTTTCCATGGACACGTAGCCGGCTCGTTGTGGAAATGAGGCTAGATGGGTTTTTTGTCTGATCCAGCTGGGCTCATCTTACATTCCTCTTAAACAGAATCTCTGGGATCCTAGATCAGCTACTTAATTATGTCTGCATAACTAAATAATGTCTTCTGGCCCAGCCCTCCCCCTCTAGCTGACTGGAACAGGCAACCACCAAAATGGGCAAAGGATGCCTATTCAGCTTTTGAAGGTGCACAGCGATGACATTTCTACCACCCCATGCTCATTAAGTAAGGCTGTGACAAGGATTTGAAACAGGGGTCCTACTTCTGATTGTTGCAAGTTCACTCACTGGTGGGAGTGAGTTGGAAACATCATCCTTCTCGTGCTCAAAATGGAAGTTGAACAGACTCCTTTGATCCATCTGGTGGCTGGCTCTTCAGGCGGGATGAGGTGGCACTATGTAGTCTTTACTGAATATGAATTAACTTAGAAAGTTAATTCTGAATCATTTTTATGTTACGAGTGCAAGCAAATCCATGTTGCAGAATACACTATTTCAAATCATTGAAAAGACATAATTATTCCACAGAATTTACCTTAAGAGCAAATAGGTCACTTTGTAAGCTATGTCCAATTAAAATAGTGTCTGCACTGAACAAGTTCAGTAATACTGCTTGCACATCCCGAATGGATGTCACAGTAGTCTTCATTTTTTCAGCGTTCACTCCAGAAAGTCTAAGGAAGATAATGAAAAAGAAGAAAGACAAGACAAGCAAAATAATATAATATACAATTAAAATGTGGAATGTAGGGAAGTGTGAATCTTTAGAATTACCAGGTTCTCTTATCCCATTTAAGATTACTTAGGTTCTAAGCACTGATTTGTTTATTTACATTCTGCCTCTCCCCCAGTATGGGCACTCAAGCCAGTTTGCAAGACTAACCAAAAGATACCAAACAACCCTATAATATTAAAACACAATTAAGTTAAAAGCTACTTTAAAGCAGTGAAATAAAAAGTACAGCCCCCAGTCATTAAAATTACCTTCCCCAGCACACAATTAATTGCTAAAAGCCCACCTGCATAAAAGATCTTTGGCTGCTGGTACAAGAACAATAAGGAAGGAGCCTGACTAACCTCTCTTGGAAGAAAATACAATAACCTGAAAGAATCCATCAAGAGTACTCTTAAATTCTGGATGGAAATTTAACACCACAGATTTGTGTACAGTTGTCAACAGTAAGGCATATACTTCCACATGAAGGGAGAACCCATATTCTGATTGCCAGAGCCCTGGTGGTCCAGTGAATAAATGCCAGTACTGTAGCCAAAACGTTGTGAGTTCGATCCTGCAGGTCTCCAGGTTGATTCAGCCATCCATTCTTTCATAGGTCAGTAAAATGAGTACCCAGCTAATAGGGGGCAACTGGCTAACACATTGCAAACTGCTTAGAGAGCGCTTAACATTATAATGAGCTATAGAAATATAAGTGCTATTGCTATAGCCTAATGCCAGAGGCAAAGGCCAATTCCTGCTGTGCCTAGTTAGACCACTTGAGCTGTTTCAAGACAGATCTGCACAGTAACACCATCCACCCTATGCATCCTCTCAGCTCTGCACAGTGTAGCCTCCCATCAATCAAAGCTAGTCAGTTTTTCTCCCCCAGGTCTTCATACCTGCTGACAATGAAAAAAAAGATGCAATCAACTCGAGGCAATCACAGAGATTCTGTGAGCATCTTCAGAAGATAGCAGAAAGCAGCTTGGGATTAAAATTTCCCAAAGGAGCCAAAAACATGAGCCACAGTGACTTGAGAAAAAAATTCTTCCTAGTTCCCAAATGGGCAACCACAATGAGCCTGGGACCATTCATATGGAATGTAACACAGATCCAGAGAAAAAAATTGTGGTGCCCTAAACTCAGATCTAAAATGGCTGAGCCAAGACTTGTCAGCACTACATAGGGCCTGCTGAACGTTGGGGTGACTTAACTATCTTTGCAAGAACTTGAACATGACTTGAGATGAGATCACACTAAAAGTCACATGAGGACTGGAATTCCTGATCATCATGAAATCTAATTTTTCATCCCAAACCAAGCGGGTGCCCAGCCTGGACAAATATCAAAAAGGCCAGCAACAGTCCCCTCCATTCTTGGCAATCAGAGGAGATACTTTTAATTTCTTTTTTATATGTATAGCCATGTTGTCTTCAGAAACTGTCAGTTTAACAGGCCAATTATAGAGGAAGAAATTTGTTATTTTAAAACAGATTTTAATACATCAAGATAGTATTTCTAAGTATTTTCATGCTTGTCATTACACTGAAATATACACTCAACTGGACAGTCCAAATGCAGCAGTGCCTAGGACTAGCTGATACACCTGCTATCTGTATATACCAGAGATATATAATTGCAAAAATTACTACCCACTTAGCCTAAACAATGTTTTAACAATTTTAGTGTGACTAAAATATAACTTGTTTTCTTAATTACTTTTTCTCTACCAACTTTTTATATTTTCAGTTTTGCACTAATGAACCCACAGCTTAAGCAGCTAACATTACAAGTACCCCTTCAGTATCCCAAACAGGCATCCTGGGATCGCTAGTGATTACTTCTTCCTGACAATATTAATAGATGGCTATCTGTCTGAAATGAGATACAAGAGCAAAAAGCAGTAACAGTGCATCAGCTTTGCATGACATTTTGGATCAATGCCACTGCTTAACCTTGTAATTTTCAAAGTTTTTATGTTTTGGTGTTAAAACACTAGACATACCTAGTATTAAAATCTATGATTTCATTATCAGGCTTAACAAACGCATCGTAGACGACATAAAGAGAAGGATCAACTACTGTGACTCTGGATAGTTCTAGACCATGTGTTGTGTAACACTAGGGGGGAAAAAGAAATGTGTTAAACAAAATGTATCATGAATTATAGTTCCTTTTTATACTCAAACCAAACCCCTGAAACAAGAACAATTATAATTCTGAAATAGTGTTTACATATAACATACCCTTAGAGCATTATTGCATGAGAAAAAAGTGGAACAGTTGTGGGTTTCTCTGTGCCTCTCCAAATGCCAATGTAGCACTTTCGTCCTCTACCCAAGGAAGATGATTGTAAAAGCATGTCTGGAAAAATCTGTTTGACAAAAGGCTTCTACGACCATCACTTCTACGACCATCTCCCTTGGGAATAGAACAGAAGTGCTATGACCACATATGGAGAGGCATGGAGAAAACTGCTACTTTCCTGCTTTGTTTTGGCTTTCTTTTCTTATGTGATAAGGCTCTTAGTAACAGATGTTATAAAATTATTTTTTTAAAAAATGTCAGAATGCTATACATATACAATAGAGACTGGAATGTTTTAATACCTACTGTAAATGCATACAAGAATGTAATTAGTAATTCCAATAATTCTAAATTACAGCATTTTTTACATTTGTTCATTCTTGATTTGTTATCTAAATATTAATTACACTATCATGTCCATTTGCCTTGGGCCAGTAAATAAAAAAGCAAGCAGGACTAGAATTCAATTAAGTTGCACCAATAATCTATATAACACAGGATCCAGTTTTATCTAGGAGCAACATACATAGTTGTAGTGAAGTGGGTGTGGGTCAGGATCATTTTAACCTCACCCATCCAATAAATATTGGTCAGGATCACTGGGCTGGAGAGCTATTCCAGAGATCCCATCTGATCTTGGAAGCTAAGCAGAATCAGTCTTGGTTAGTACGTGGATGGGAGATCAACAATGAATAACAGGTGCTGTGGGCTGTATTTCAGATGAAGGAACTGGCAAAACCATCTCTGAATATTCCTTGACTGAGAAAACTCAGTGAAATTCATGAGGTCATCATAAACTGACAAGCTACTAGAAGGCATACAAGGGAGGAAGGGCTAAAGCCCTCCTTAGAGCAACATCAATCAAGATCTCTCCTTTTCTGTCACCATTTATGACATAAAAGCACTAGTTTCAGCTCCTGGGAGAAGAAAGCTTTAGCCCCTGTCTCTCATTGCAGCTAAGAGCACTACAGTACTTCGGTGGCAATTCTGGCTGCTTTAAGGAGGGGATGTAGCATCAAGGGAATAGATACCACTGAATAGGCCTTCCTCAGCCAACTGAGAGGGAGCCATACAAGGACAGGTTAATTCCAGTTGCCATCCAGGTGAGCCAAGGGATTATTGAAGAATAATTTTGAAGAATATTTCCTATTGGATCCCTAGCTCCTTCTCAGTTTTATTCACTGCCTCATCCAGGAAAGGTTACACTCTTTCTCCTCTGTTTTCTCTTAGTTTTACTTAATTGCCCCCACCCCTGTCTTCCTTGCTTTTTCCCCTTCTGTCCACGTTGCCTTTTATTTTATTTTATTTTATTTTAAAAGGCCCTCTTTCTTTACTTTTCCCCTCCCCCCTTTGTTGCATTTTTTTGGCATTGTTTTTCTGTGAGGAGCAGGAAATGGGAAAAGCAAAAAACTAAGGGTACTGTACATCTGTCCCCAAGAGTCTATCTGTGAAGCATGTGAGCATTTTCCACAATGTGTGAAGACTCTTAATCACCCCACATGGAGATTGTAAAGATGTGCATTTGCCCAATCCCCTCCCCTTAGTATCTGCCGCCTCAACAACTGCAGCTGTAGTTCAGGAGCTTGAATTGGCTTGGGAGGAAATAAATCTTGCTGAAAGCTCTGCCTACAACCTCACTGAGACTGCTGAGGTCACTTTGTTATCCCAATCAGCAGACCCTGATTACATGGCTATCCCTGTTAGCACAGATGAGCAGTCAGAGCGGGCCACAGACATAGCACTTCTGAACTCTTGTTTCTCAAGGCAAACTTCAATCAGTCACTCAGGGGGGTGGAATGCCCAAGCAGTCAACCCAGTTGGGTACCAGACCTAAGGAACCATCCCATAAAATGTGCTCACATATTTGCAGTGGCCATTTTGAATCCTGGGCTAACGCTAGACATTTTGAGCAAATTTTTCCAATACCTTTCTCTGTTCCTGCTGTATGCCATTTTCCAGTCAGGATTCATGGCTGAAACGGCTTTCCTCCATGGTTGCTGAGCTTAAAGGATTGAACCAAACACCACCCCTAGGCCACACCACAGCCAAAAAATGGAGGGCTCCCCCTCCCACCCCATTTACTTCACAAACTGCTTCTGCCCCTCCAGATCCTCCAAGGAAACATGGTAGGGTTAGATTTAAGATTGCAACTACGCAACCAAGTTTAGAAGTAGATACAATGAGGAACTAACAGTGCAAACCACTTTCAACAGCATTTCCAGCAAAAGAACATGGTACAAATACATAAATAGCAATACTACTCACTGGCAGATATTTACGTATAGTATCTGTGCTGTGTTCTATTGCTGAAAATGCTGCTGAAAGTGTTTTAGACATCAAGTTTTTAAAAGGTAAGTCCTTCTTTCAGGTTTACAGTGTGAAATAGGGATGAGCATCCTTTTGCAGTAGGAAAAGAGAAGGACAGCATTCCAGATGGACAGATTCAATGAATGAAGCCACATAATTGAGTGTGCAAGAACTAAGCAGGGCTGGTGAGGATAGGGTGACCTGGAGTTCTCTCATTCATAGGGTCACCATAAATCAAAGTTTACTTGAAAGCAGTTAACAACAACAAATGTCCCTGTAAATAATCTTTGCCTATGACGGCGTAGATGCAAATATAACTTGTTAAAATTGGAGTTTTAAATGTAAAGATAATTTCTTAGCATACCATTTCACAATCTAGTGCAAATACACCATGATTTCCATCTGGAGGTGGCGGTTTGATGAAAGTCTTCACAAAGCCATCAGAGTTTTCATTTCTGCCATCATGAACATGGAGCTACAAAGAATCAAGAAAAAGTTATATTAGACAAAACCATGTAGTAATCTTTAATAAAGTCTCAAATTACTATTCTATTTTCATTTCACCCTCTATGAGGCTGTTGGTTAAATTTTAACCACAGAACTGTTAAAGTTACCTCACAAAGATTATTTATGATGCTATTTAACACTAACTTTGTAGGTCAGTGTTAGTAGTGTAAGTAGTATTTTTCCTATGTTAAAGACAGAGGGCCAAAGATAAGAAACAGCGGCTTGCCTAAAGCCACTACTGAGTTGAATGGCAAATTCACCATGGCCTGAACATCTTTTGCAAGTTCACTCTCTACTTAAACCCAATTAGAAGTCACTAGTTTACTGTTGGTTAACTGTATGATAGGTTATATCACAGCAGCAAATGTTGCATGAATGAGAAGTAGTTTGTTTAGGGGTTGAGACACACCTCTGCTTCCTGCTCAGTTTGTGGTCCTGGGCAAGTCACCTTCCCTCCAAAACATTATTGTATAGTACTCTCACCTTTGCAACCTGACATCCAGGAGAACCAACAACTCCTTCACAACAACTGTAGCGTGTTTCAAAACCACCTGGAACTATTACAATGAATAAATAAAGTGGGGTAATAATGTCAAATAGTAATTTAAAATTTAATTTTTTAGCCTATCCTAAGCTGAGCAAACATACAACAAGTAAGCAGTTCTACTTTTTCAAAATGTTTAACAAAAGTAGCTTGAATTCCAAGGATCATATTCAGTTTATTAAGTGGCAAAAAATACTGGATATATTGCCCTACAAATCTGTTTAAAGTAATAAAAAATCTTTTAACTGATGGTCAAAAGAAACTCTTTTTTTAGACTATAAAAATGCATACATAGTTAACTATAAAAATAATATAGAGCATCTAACATCCTTTTTTATCGAGAAAATTGACAGGAATGTGAAGAGCTGTATAAATCTAAGCAATAGTAGGTGCATCAGTGCCTTATGGTCTGGTTACTTCCAGGGTGCATTAGTACGTGCTCTACTTAGAGCCTTACCACATTAAAAACAAACTCAACAGGCAAATGGGACAGAAACGTGTTTGTCTTTCTGTCTCCATAAGACACTGAAGAACTTTTGTTCTCCCTCCCATGTTATTATAACTGGAAGAGAACGAAAATGCTTTGGCATCATGCGGAGACAGAGAGATAAACTTGGTTCTCTCCATTTGCCTGCCACGTTTATTTTTAATCAAGTAAGGTTCTTAGGATGCCTCTAAGGAAGATCTGGAAACTTCAGTTGGTACATGACAGAATACTTGAAAACATAAAGTACATTCTGCATAGTTATGCAGGAAGATTCGACATGCGAGGATTACCTCCAGGAAAGCACAGTATAAATTTGATCTTTATGGGAAGTCTGGATCACCTAACTCCTCCTTCCAGTTTATTTCTTTATCATCCAGTATAGTCCTTTTTCTCAGAGCTCTTTTGCTGTATTTTTTCTTTTACTATTTGTTGTACTAATTCCCCCCACCAAAAAAGTTTGATACTCTTCTCTTTCCCTTCTTCCTGAAGGCTATAGCAGTGAAGATCAGCTGAATTTAGGGGCTATACAGACCACCCCAAAGGGGCGCTTTGCAGCCGCCCCTTTATTGGCCAGATCAGGGCCGCAGTAACCTCACGCTGCAGCCCTGATCCAGCCTCCGCAGAGTGCAAAAAGGAGCTGCAAAAGGCAGCTCCTTTTTGTGCCCTCCAATGGGCGCCATAACCGTGGCAGCACGGCTTTACGACACCCCTTCAGCGCTGTGCCATTTGCACGCAGAGCTGCAGGTGTGTCATCATGGCATGCCATGTGGACTGGTATGTGCCAAAATGGCACCCTGAGGGCAGGGCCCTAACTCTGCCCACAGGCTGGCACAAAGTGCTGGTCTGTATAGGGCCTTAGTCTCCCTGACTGAATCAAAGTGAGTGCCTGAGGAAATGAGAGGCATTTATAGCCATTATTTCTTGCCACTTAATAAACAATAGTTTATTATGGCCAAAGCAACCCAAAATCTGTTAAAGGGAAAGTAACTGCTTAACATAGAAAAAACAAAAGTACTTTGTATTTTTAAAACACATTTTTACTTAACATTGCATTGATTTTTCAGTTTTTCATTTTCTGCGAACACTACTCTTCTTAGTTTTAAACTTGCTAATATACCTAAACTATGTTTGAAGAAAAAAGCAGTTTAAACTTACCTTTATGTCTTAATATTTTACCAGAATGGTAGTTACATTCTTCTTTCCTAACATGCTTTCCTGATAAAGTTACAGTATATATTTTTCCACATCTACAACAAATTCTTCTGGTCGCTGTAATCAATGAAACAATTCAATGGTAAGTCCAAATGTAGACTTGCAAAATTATTCAAATATCATTTCAATTACCACAGACAACTGCAAAAGGTTGCAAAGGTATCTGATTCCCACTCATGCTGTTACAACTTCCAGCTCTGCTGATTGTAAAATTTCAAGTCAAAACAGTAATACTTTGGAAACAATAGTTCAGCTAAATTAATTTAATTAGTATTCATTTGTGTTTCTATTCACTCAAATATAGCTACCAAAGCAATTTATATTACCATTTATACTCAACTATAAATTGAGAAATTTTTGCCCCCAAATGGCCTCCAAAATCCTGGGTAGACTTATACACAGGGCAATAAGGCCCTTCGACCAAGCCTCTCTCCAGCTGGGCAAGCAATCACCCCGCAACCTCTCCCCAGCTGGGCTTTCTTCGTAGGGAAAAGATGGGGAGAGGCTTGGAAGGGCGAGCGATCGCCCTGGAGCCTCTCCCCAGCTGGGCTTTCTCTGCAGGGGAAAACTCAGCTGGGGACGGGCTTGGAAGGGCGAGCGATCGCCCAGTAGCCTCTCCCCAGATGGGCTGCCCCCTTAAGTGTGACCCGCAACATATCCATGGGTCATATAAAAATCCACATTTTAGCCCTAAAAGTTGACCTCGACTTATAGACGAGGTTGACTTATAGTTGAGTATATACGGTAAGTTGCTTAAGTGTTTGGTAACATAACAGCTAAGCAATATGAGATAATAAATCCAGATTATTAGTATCGAAGTAGCAACACTATGGAATTACACTGTGCCCACGTCATGCGCCATGCAACAGCCAGGAAATGGCATGCAGTGCTGTGCAATGAAGTTTGAGCATACACGGAATTTGCCTTATGTGGGGGGCGGGACAGATCCCCATGTAAAGCAAGGGCACACTGTATTAGCATCCCAGGGCCCCCTGTCCTGAAAGCCCCTGGGATGCCTAGATCACCCGATCTAGGCATCCCAGGGCCCCCTCCTCCAAGCTCCAGGGATGCCTAGATCGGATCCCAGGGCCCCCCGTCCTGAAAGCCCCTGGGATGCCTAGATCTCCTGATCTAGGCATCCCAGGGGGGATGACATCTCCAAAAAATGAAGAGGGATAGTAAACACCCCTCTGCCATTAGTCCCTCCCCTCCAGAGAAGTCTCTAGGCAACCAGGAAGTTTTCAATGCATTCCACACCAATGCTAATTCGAATGGACCCCAAATACACACGGGAAAAGACTTGTAACTTCGATGGTTGCCCGAATTTACCTAAACCCGGAATGACCCATGGATGCCTTCGTATTGGCCCCACGTTGCCAGCAATCACATATGAATGTCTTTTGCGTAATAACGCGAATTCGGATGACAATACCAAATTGGCGCTATTTTAACCTTCCAATTCAGCCCCGTGTAAAAGAGTCCATAGTTTTTACTTTTTCTGCACAAAACCTTGCCCCAAAATGTCCTCTGGATTGGTGGGGGGGAGGATATTTTCATCATGTTTTGGGCTCACTCTGGGCTGATTTTTGAAATGAACAGGAAGTGGCTTCCACCCAATTCCTGTTGTTATTGTTTTTAAAAACCCATGGAAAAATGCTTTCTGTTCCCTAAAGGGCATTTGGGGGCAAAAAAAGTTGACTTTTGTGGGAGCAGATGAAGAAGAGGGGTGCAGCCCTCCAAGGTCTCCTGGGGGGCTATCACAGCCCAGTTGCTCACCCCCGTTTTAGCTTTAAAAATCTTGATGTGCAAAACACTTTCAACACAATTTTCACCAATAGATTATGGTACAAATACATAAATAGCAACATTACTCACTGTCAGATATAGCCAGTTTTACAGTGCCACTGTTTAACAGAGCACTGCCAGGTTTCTCGGGATTGGGTTCAGGGAAGCCATTTTCTTTTAATTCTTCCTCAGTCAAAACATAATCTTTCAGAATTCTATACAGAGCAAATCCTGAAAAATCTTAATCATCCCAATGAAACAAAATCAAAAATGTTTAAGGGTTTTCAATCAGACAATATTACTATTAGAATTATTTTCAGATTCAGGTCACAGAGAGTCAGTAGAAGAAGTTTATATATACATCTAAATTTCAAAGGTCTTCTACAGGTTACTCAAGAAAATCTATAAAACACACTGTGCACCATTTAGCATAAGATTTTGTTCAAAAAGATATTCTCATTCTGAGATATTCTCTTTATCCTGTTACTACCTAGTAAAAAATAAATGCAACAATTAATAACCTAGTAAATACTAGTAAACTAGTAAATACTAATTGCAACAAAGTTTCAATTATAACTTTCATCATTTCAGGATGTTTGGAGTCATGTAGTGACTGAAGATCTATAAGCTGATTTGTCTCCAAAAGTTCATCTGGATATTTTACTTCTATACTAACACATCTGTCTAATATAAATTACAGACTATACAGTTAGAAGATATCCAATATTTTGTATTAATGTCAGTTTTTTTTTAATTACAACCTCTGTTTATTTAGGAAGTGATCTCAACACAATTCCCTCTATCCAAGATAATCTTCTAGGTGCGGATAAGATATGTGCAAGGACCCATAATTTACAAGAGGATTTCTACTGAATTTGTCTGTAGAAATAAACAGAGAAGGCCAAAAGCAACCAAACTGACTGCATATAGATGTAAAAGCTGAGTAAACCCGTGGCCAGGAAAATCTGTATTTGAATAACCAAATAAAAGGACAACCAGAAAAACATCTGTGTATTATTACACTATCCTAAGACATTAAAAGCTCTATGGAGATTTTAAACAGAAACAATAATGCTATTTTACCATGTTTTCCATCTTGTTTTTTAAAACCGGCTGAAATAGTCCCTTTATTAGTAGAACACTGGCCTATATAAAAGAAAAAATAGTTATTTTGCAAAACCACAAGTGCTAAAAGAGAACATTTCTGAAAGCAAAACAGTACATGCTATTTGTATGTGTGATTACTGATAAAAAATGATTATTCACAACTTCCAGTTTTCCTTTCCCATATACCACAACTTACCATCTGATGACACATTGCCATGATCTCTCAGTTTTTTAAGTCTGTTCACAGCTATGTTCAAATACATATTTTTACTACCACAACGGTCATATATTGCTTTTTCTTCTGTTAATGCCTACATAAAAAATAGAAATAAACATAAAATAGACCACAAAACAAACAGTCCAGGGCTATTCCCGTCTTGTACAGAGTATGGTAAGTACAATTGGGATTAGTTTAATCAAGACATTTAATTTAGATATAATGATTTACATTCTGACTAATAGGGACACCAATGAAAATATCATACTTGTCCATATGAATACTAAGTCAATAGCACTGGACAATGCAGTCCATTGTTGCCCTCCCTGACAGGAAATGGATCTACAAATATCCCCACCCAGGGGCCAAGCCCCGTTTCAAAGATCTTTTCAGTGAATTTGCCAAGGAATGAAGCTGGATTACAAAACATGCAAAGCATGTTCTCTGGTCTGGGGCTTCACCCTTTTTAGAAGAGTTAAGGAGACAAAAAACTTATTTTAATAATCTATTTTGTCTTCCAAAGCAAGTGTGTTTATCAATTTGTTGTTACCTCCATTACACCAAACTGACTTACAACTAAACAGAAACTTAATATTACCTATAACGTAGTAAGCAGCTACTAATGCAAGCTATCTACCGGTACAGTATATGCAAAGAGAGCATTGTGGAAAGGATAGCTGTCAGTGTGTTAAATCACATCAGATATCCAGTTAACAAATAATGGCATCCAAAATAACCCAGGGGATCATCTTGACATGATATCTTTATATTTTATATAGCAGTGGTTCTTCATTGGGGTCTGTGGACCCTGATGTCCCCACCGAGAATCTACAAAAGCTTGAAAGTTGCTCAGGCCACCTCCTCCCTTCAGGTGAATGGCGACAAGACAAGAACCAAGGTTGGATGGATGGGCCTGTGCATTGCCTGTTATGGGCCATGCAGAAAGGGCAAGCTGAGCAGCTGAGTGATGAGGGAGCCAGCCAGCCTTTGCCCTTCTCTTTCTCCCCCTATCCTTTCCAGAGGAAAAACAAAACATCTAAAAAGAAGGACCTGAAGTGATACACTGGCAGGGGGGGGGGCAAAGGGAGCGCCAACCTTTTCTCCCAAACTCTCTTCAGTGACACCAATGATAAAAACCCTTCATGTCTCTAGCAGCTATGCCTCCTACATGACTCTGACTCCACCACCACCTCAACTGCTTCTACACCGCCAAACTCAAGGTCCTAGACTTTGTAACTTCCTTCTCCACACTGAAAGGGGGAGAGGATACAGATGTTTCTTCACTAGGCTACCTTCACACATGGGATCAGCTTACCATTCTTTCATGGTGAGTGTGGCCCGAAGCAACATGCTGGTATTTGAAAAGCATTCATTTAAGTTTGTAAGGGACCCGGTGTGCTGGAAATCTTCCAAAAGTGACTGTGAGGCACAAACTGGAGGGCACCAACCTTTTTTTCCTGCATTATTAACTATTAACATCAGTGCTGAGAAGGGGTGCCAGTCCCTTTGCTTCCTTGCTTACCCAACCAATCTTTCTTTTCCTCCCCCTTCTCTCATCTTGGTTTCCTCTCCTCCAGATGAAGAAGTGTGGTTGAAACATTTCTTCCATAAGTATAGGTTAAGTTGGGCTTTCAGAATCACTGCATTTTCTTGAGTTTTGCTGGGATGTCTCCCTCCCTTCCCTTTTTATTTGTTCCTCCCCCCTTTCAAGTCTCTCACCATAATCCTTCAATCAGAAATGTGAATGAGAACGTTTTGCAAACACCAACACGTGGCTTCAGGATGCACGCACACCACAAAAGGATGGTCCGACCCCTTGCGTGAAGATAGTGTGGTAATGAAGAAATAGCCATAGCTTCTCTCCCCCTTTCAGTGTGGTGGAGGAGATTACAAAGTTTAGGAACTTGAGTTTGGAGATGATAGAAATGGTTGAGGAGGATGTGAGAAAGGAGTTGGGAGTCATGAGGGAGTAGCAGCTGTCTCAGGCTTGAGACAGGAAAGGTTTTTGTTGCTGGTGTCACTGTTTGAAGAGAGTGTTTGTGTTCCCCCACGCCACCACTGTATCACCTCAGGTGTTTGTTTTAGGTGTCCCTCCCCACAACAGAATAATCATGTGACAGGAGCCAAGACTGGCTGGCTAGGCCTGCACATTGCCATTCAATCCGCTCCAGCCACAAACTGTTTGGAAGGAGGAGAAAAGTCTTCACTTCTCCTCTGGTGCCTCTCAGGGAAGCTTTAATAGACGGTGTAATTGTTAATGATGCAGTGTTCAACTTTTATTATTACTAGGCTTTTAAATCTTGAGTTAAGTCTGCGGAAGGTGAAATGGCCATGGGGTGGGAGCAGGTGAACTGCTTACAAGGCTATTTTTGGAGAGAATTTGTGATGCTATAGAATTCCAACATGCAGAACAACCAAAAAATAAGTTGCAATGGCATACATCCAACTCACACCATCATAATTCACAAACAGGATACCAGCCACCTTACAATCAAAGTTCTTCTCCTAACTACTTTATCACTAACCATTTCCTTCGCCAATATAATTTTTACACAGGAGTACAAAAGCATGGGTTAAAAAATTAATTAAAAACAATTAGAATGAACTTGTGAGAGAGTAATTTCTTCTGAATAAACTGCATAGGATTGTAATCCATGCATATTTGCAACATGCTATTCACAATCAGTCTCCACATTAAGAGTTTATTCAACTTGCCATTAAAAGATAATTAATGCAAACCTTGTCAAAAGCTTCATTGACTGTATCACACATTTTCAAGAATTCTTCAACAAATAAATTCACATATCGTTGCCTTATGTCATTTGGTACTTTGGATCCCGGCTCTGGAACTGCAGACCTTCTCTGGCTTGACATCTGAAATATTATTTACACTTAACAGGCTGTGTGTACACATCTTGCACACAAATAATTTCTTCCCAAACTACCATATGAAGAAAAAACATACCTTTGAAAGAGATGCAAACCATTGGGGGGGGGGAATTGTAATTACAAACTCTTATTTTTCTCTAATTCCCACCCCAGAACTTGCAAAATTACAACAATTATACCCTGAAAATTTGTCTCAATATACAGTAGGTGCTTGGTATCCGCTGGGGTTTGGTTCCAGGACCCACCTATACCCCGTGGGCCACCATCAGTGGATGCTCAAGTCCCATTAAATACAATGACACAGTGAAATGGTGACCCTAATACAAAATAGCAAAATAGCTTTTATTTTCAAGCTATGGATGTGGAGGACCATCTTTTCTTTTATAACAAAAAGCAAACATTGGATGGTAATCCAGTTTAAGGTTTCCAGTAGTTTTGTATGATACATTGTGTCTTGATTCAGTCTCCACTATTCATACATTGCATTCTTCCTTGTATTTTATCCATGCTGGTTAAGGGATTCCAGGAGTTGAAATCCAAAAAATTCACAAGGTGAAATGAGGTAAGATAACCAATAGGTACATAAATTCTTACTAGAAATGTGATGTTTTATAATAAGTAAAAAGATTTGTGTTTTTATATTGTAACCTAAGAGGCTTAATGGGGTTATGAGTAGGCTATATCCTGAACTATTTTATCCTTACATATGAAAATAAATAATTATGGCAGTTTTCTCCCCATTGCAGGAGAAATTAAATACTCCTCCATAATATTCTTCCCATATTCAAATGCCTACAAGTGTTGAGGGAAAATTATTCAGCAGAGCAAAACATTTCATTTGTGCAAAAAAGCTGTTTTCTGTGCAGAAAATTTTTGTGTGTGTAGAAAACAAATCCTCTGAGCAACCCCCTGGCCTCATGATTTTCTACGCTATACTTTCAGGACACTCTAGCACTGAAAAAAGTTGTTGGTCTATTATTCTTCCTCACAGGGCTGCTCAACTATTAGGAACCCTGTTTTTCAACCTACAAATGACTAATTGTCAATGCTATTTCCCTCCATAAATGTGAGTGTCTATGACAATTGAGTGATAGGTGCAAAGCATTAGGTGGAATCCATATCAGATTGGTCAAGAGAGTGGAAGATGCTGAAGGAACAATGTAGTAAGAATGACGATGAAGTCAGGTAAGATAAAAGTTCTGAAGAAAACAGAGAAATAAGGTCTGATCTTTGAAGTGACAAGACTGTTAGGGAAGGTCATGTTAAGTACAGTAGCATTAATGAAAGTGGGAAAACTGCAAATAAAACATTATTTTTTACCTGAGAAAACACCTCTAGGAATCTCTAGATTATCCAGTGCAACTCTATGGTCAACATCTACCACAGAATTGTGGGGAGACCTACAAATGCCTAGAGAAGTGTTCTCTCTAGGAATCTCTAGATCCTCCCATGCAACATGTAGCAAAAGGTGGCCACAGAGTTGCTCTGGAGGACCTAGAGTTTCTTAGACAGAACATATTAATCAAATCTGCATATAATCAAATCCACAAAAGTCAAAGGTGCAAATGCAAAAGGTAAACTGAAGTTACAATACTACTTGTTAGTAATGTATTAACTATTTTTAAAAATATAAAGAAATATTTATAAGACTGAGTATAATTACCTACAGCTACATGGCCATATCCAGTATTACAGCAAAGTAGTGCCTAAGAGATCAGAAGAAGAACTTTATACAAAAACTTATTTGAAAGGTATTCAGTGGGGATCCTGGTTTCAGCAATATCTCAGGGAAGAATGTGAGCATTTGAAGCAAAATAACTTTGGACGATGATTCCAAAATATTAACCATGATGGGATCATGATAGGCTTGGAGTGTAGTGGAGTCCCCGTCCTTGGAGGTCTTTAAGCAGAGGCTGGATGGCCACCTGTCAGGGATGCTTTGACTGGGAGTTCCTGCATGGCAGGGGGTTGGACTGGATGGCCCTTGTGGTCTCTTCCAACTCTATGATTCTATGATTGTCATTCAGACATAGCTGACTTTTCCTCTATATTATGTAGATAATCATACATCACCTAGAGAATCATGCAGGAAAAAAATAATACAGATGCACAAACACAGAACATACCTTAACTGGCATGTGAGCACTCTTTTTCATACCATGACTGGAAAGTCTACATGGCACTGCAGATATAGCATTTCCAGGAAGTAGAATATTCACTTGTCCACTGTTTGTTGCAACAGGTTGAACTTCAATTACATTTACACAAACTGAAAAAGATAAACATCATACAAATTAAAGGTATGCTTCCAAATGCATATCTATTCCTTGAAAAGACAGTTTCAAAGTTACATCTTACTAGGAAGCAAAAAGTACAGTAAGCATCAGACTGCACATTATGCTATGTTGGAGGAATAGCTTTTGTGTGGAGACCATGTTATGAACATAATACATGTAATTATGTGCCATGTAAAATTAAATCTCACTGAAGATTTTTGGCTCTTATTGAAATCCTTAGCTCTGGAAGGAAGTTCTTAGCCTTAATGACCAACTAGACTATACATAAAGGAAGTTATCTCCCTCACTATGCAGAAAGCAACAAGTATCATTAGAAGTAATACTTGAAATGTATTTTTTCTAGCCACTAGCATATCTCTGTTAACAAAGCCTCTTAACATCAAAGCTTTTTTACAAAGGCATTTTATGTCCCCCAATTCCCCTCTTATTCCTTTACTTTAGTCTAGCTGGTAGATTTTTTTAATAAAAAAATCAGTATCTACACTGGGATGATGAAGATAAGCTGGAAGAACAGAGTTGGGTTGCAAGAGGTATTTGCAGCAAACATTGTAGAAGACATACCTTGAGCTGCACATTACTTCAGCCAGTTTTAATGTAGCCCTGTGTCTATCTATAAGATGAAGGATAAAACAGCAGCTGCCTCCAGAAACCATTACTGAACATGCGGGAACAGCAAAACAGAAATAAAAAGGGCAGCCTACCTTATTAGCTACCCCCAATATATTAAAAGAAAAGAAGAGAAAAGAAAGAGCACTAATTGTAAGAAAAGTGGGGGTTGGTTAAAGAAAAAGTCACACCTGGATGTAGCCTTCAACTGGTTCCCAGAAGGTTCAAGATGTTTTTGTTCACTTACCCATAGGTCCCATGCTTTGAATCTGAGTAGCTGGTATTACTGGTGTAGTCTTCTTTGAGCGACAAGTTGCAGCAACAAAAGATTGACCACCTTTAACAGAAGTTGCTATTTGGATCGCCTCTTGCTGTGCTTGCAATATTTTGGGTGGACAAATCTGCTGTGGCAGTGGTGTTTTGAAAGGCACTATTGTTTCTTTACTGGCATTAACCTGCTGGGTATCAAGAGAAAAACTTTTCTTTAGCAACTACCACTTACCAATCAAAAGCTTAAAATTGCAATACTACCAACATTCAGTACATCTGTAACTCAATCTTTTTCAGATTTTCATATGTCTCACAGCATTAGAGTGCTCTGCGTCTGACAACAATTTGGCCATTAAGAATTTGTTCAAAAATATTCATTTACTTATTTAATGCCTGTTTGATGACTCAACTTGTTCCACTTGTATGTAATGTTAAATTGGGATTTAGCATTATGTGTGGAAGCAAAAAGTAATCCATTCAGTGTCCTGATCTCGTACACAACCGTCCTTTTACTGTGACGATGAGTGAATCAGGTGTCTGTTTTTACTTTAGCTAACCTCTGGGTTGCTGCTCTGAGCAAACTAAGAATGCTAGAGTCATGCTGGAAGTGACCACAGGGGCCATCCAATCCAAACCCCTGCCAGGCAGAAACACAGAACCAAAGCACCCCAGAGAGAAAACCATCCAGCCTGTTTAAAAACCTCCAAAGGTGACTCCACTACATCATGTTTTTTTTAAAACTAGTTTTCTAAAGTGAACTGACAAGCCAAAGTTTTCAGTCAGGCTGACAAATTATGTTATACAGTTGGCCCTCAATATCTGCAGGGGATCCATTCTGGACCTACCCACCCACCGCCACAGATACCAAAATCTACAGATGCTCAAGCCTGTGTTGTCCCCCAATGGCCAGTAACTTAATTTATAGCTCTGTTTTCATAATAAAATACTATCAAATATTCCTTAGATGCCCAGATGAAAACTCACATCAAATTTTGCAGTGTGTGCAATTCTTTTCTTCTGTTTGGGAAGCGTACTTGTCTTCGAACCTGAATCCTTTGCAGTGGCAAAGGCCTATTTGTTTTGAAAGAAGAAAGGTTAACTCCGTACATAACACAAAGAAGCTGTCACAAGAAGATAACTTTCTGAACAATTGTAAGGTTTTGTTGTACGGGGGGCCCTCCCATGAAAGTGAAAAAAACACAAATTAAAAAAAAACTGTTTTTTAAACCCAAGAGAACACTTCTCCAGAAATCTCTAGGTCCTCCAGTGCAACTCTATGGTCAACATCCAGCAAAGGTTGACCACAGCATCATGCTGGAGGGCCTATAAATGTTTCAAAATGTGTTTTCTCTAGGAATCCCTAGGTCCTGCAGCATAACTCTATGGTTAACCTTTGGCAGATTTGCACTGGAGGACCTAGATTCCTGGACAGAACCTATTAATGAAATCTGCAAATAATCAAATCTACAATAGCCAAAGCCACAAATGTAGAAGGATGACTGTAATTCTTATAACTGGAAAAGAAATACTCTACAAGATGTGTTTTTTGTATTATTACCCTCCAGAAATTAAACCTGAATCATCCAATAACCTGGACACCCTTGAAAGCCCTCAGACCAACCTCTTCCCCACTTGCATTTGATTCCTTTTCTGATTTATTTCACACACAAACACACACAACCCTCTGGAAATCATTCAAAATTGCTATAAAACAGAATTCCCCTCCACCTAAAGACCCTTAAAAAGACATGAAAAATAATGATACCGGAAATGATGTTACATAACCTCACTTCTAGCTTTGGGTTTGGGTCAGCCCAACAGTGGACACGGTAATATGCTGGTGAAGCAAGACCCATTGCATGACTGGATTTTGTCAACTAGACTCATTGAGTTTTCATTGACATAACCAGTGCACATGTCTGTTAAATGAATCCAAGAATTCAGACAGCTGCACTGATGAAATGTTCAAGGAAGAACTAAATACAAATAATAGAATTGAAACAGAGATGGAGAAAAACAGAGGTACCTGTTTTGCCAGTTTTTCTTTTTGTGCTTCTTCTTCAACAAACTCATTGAAAATTCTCCTGCATTCTTCCATGGTATCATCAGATTCAAAAAGTTCAGTATCATCTTGAGAGTCTTTTTCTTCTGCACAGTCTAACACATTGGTCTTGAGTCCTTTGATATCTGAATCTTCAAGAGAGTTTTCAAGAAAGATGTCTGCACTGGAAGAGACGTCTTTGTTCATCACAGACTTTATCCGAGAAGATAAGTTACTTTCTGCAGTAGCAGAATAACTATGCTCATCTGCATTTCCAACATTTAACAAATTCACTTTTAAACCTGATGAAGAGCAACTTCCATTTGTTGATTTCATTTCAATCTTATTTCCATTAGCTGAATTAATATTATCTAATCCAACAGTAGTACCTTTTGTTTTTTTCTCCACCGTGCTATTTAAAGTCTCCAGTGTCTTTGAATTTTGCACAGTTTCTGCGCTAGCTCTGCAACCTTCCACACTTTCTTTCCTATTGTGCTTTTTACAGGTCATATTTATTCTTGGTTTCTTTCCTATATTCATTGGCGGAGCATCTATTATAATCATATCATCCTCCGACTCCTGCAGTTTTATTTCAACCTTTATTGGGGAAGAATTTCTTGATCTCTTCCTTGAAGATTCACATCTGTTTTCAGATGGAGAATTTTTTGTAGTCCCTTCCAAATTTCTACACGGAAACATTTTCACAGGCTTATAATTGTGAGTGCCCTTTTTATATTCTGCCTTCAAAGAAGTCCTAAGACCTGCACAGTAATTAAGTAAGGGGTCATATTCAAGATCGGTAGCTGGGAAGCTACGATCAAGAGTATATTTACTTGACTTCCTAGGCTTATTTGAGACTGAAACGTCACGATCTTTAGCTTTTATATGAGTATTACAGATATCGTCTTCATCAGAAAAAGATTTATTTTCTTGCATGTAATTTCCTGCAGGAGTCAAAAAATTCTTAATATTATCTTTCCCAAAGCTATAATACAAGAGTTTCTTTTGCTCTTCAAATTCAGTCTTCACTAACTGAATTTCCTTGTTGATCCTTTCTAGTTCTTGGATATTTTTATTAAGCCCTGTTGATTGGAAAATATATATATATTAATATTTATGTGGACTATACACAAAGACTCCAATGTCTAAATTGAGCAGTCCAATGTCTAAATTGAGCATAACATATGCTGAATTCTTAATTGTGCCATTATAATTTTCTAAAGAGAAAATGAAAGAGTTTGTAATATTGCTTTGGCTGACATCCCATGATACAAAGCATGTGGTCAAGACAGTATACTTTTACGAAATGTTTTTTTCTTCAACCGAGCTATTACTGTATGAATGACCCAAGAAATATCAGTTTCTAATTCTCACTCACTTCAAAAGTATTTCAAAAGTGAATACATTAAGGCTCACACAGCTGGGAGCTATGGAAATCTTCACTAAATTCTAGAAAGCCTTTTGACCACAAATAGCAGGTTCTTGGCACCAGTTGCCTAAACACTAAAAGCATAACCCTATACTTGTTCACTCAGAAATAAATCCCATTTCAACAGCAATTAGTCCCGAATAAGTGGTGATCAGATTAGTTCTTTATTATGTATTGAATGTATGCATCCTTGTTTTTATAGCCAGCTCAAAGCTCCTTATGTATAAATTTTTGGAACCTCTATAAAATATTCTAAAAACAGACATTTAGAACTAAAACTACATATGAGTGTATACAATGTATGTTCCATTAGCAATAAGTGGCAATTCTCGATAGTTAACAACCTGAAATCTGTTGAATGAGGGAATGTAGAGTCAGTATTATCAGAATGTCATATGAGCAAAGAAGAATCTTTATGTTCCAAAGACAAAAACTGGATCTTTGACATTAAACAGATGAATTCAAAGACACAGCTGTTAGTCTGGATCAGTATGCAGGAAGATCTTGTTGCACCTTTGGTACTAAGAAAAATAAGTTGGTAGTACGATATAAGCTCTAAGACTTAAAAAGTCTACTTCATCAGATGCATGGAGTGAAGTAGATTCTGGGAGACTTGGGCTGCATCCACACTGCAGACATAATCCAGTCCGACACCACTTTACCTGCAATGCCTGAATGCTAGTGAATTCTGGGAACTGTAGTTTCTTGTGGCATCAGAGCTCTGTGACAGAGAAGGCTAAATCTCTCACAAATCTATATTTCTCGGAATTCCATAGAATTGAGCCATGACAGTTAGTGGTACCAAACTGGATTATTTCTGCAGTGCAGATCCAGCCTTGGTGGGCAAGCAACATCAGAGGGTGGCCAAGAAGCCAAAAGTTAATACTGAAGAAAGAACACACCAGCTAGGAGAGACTGCAGCAACTTTGCCTATTGAGGCCCCATCCAGACTAGCCCATTTGCCCTGGTTTGATCCAGATGAGATCGATCATGGCAAACCGATTCTATCCAGAGAGGAGTTCATACTATCTTTTGCCCCCATTGAGGCTTCCCGGTGCATTTTACCCCAACGAAGTTCATACACGCAAAAGTAACGATTAAAGATGGAGCCTCTTGGTTGTCAATCAAATGATGTCATGGTGACGTCTGATGCGGCCATTGGCCGCGCGAGATGCTTGTTCTTTTTTTTAATATATATATATATATTTTAATATTTGACAGCTTATGCGCATGGAGCATTTGGCTGGGAGCGGTGCAGATTGAGGCGATCCTTTCCTCTCCTCCTCCTCCCAGTACTTTTTAAATTATTATTTATTATATGTTTCAATATTTTATTTTTTAATTTAATATATATTTTATTAAATAAAATATTTTATTATATTATATTCCATTGTATTTTTAATTAATTATTTATTGTATTATTTTATTTTATAGTTATTTCATTTATTATTTATTTCATTGTATTTTATTGTACTTCAGTGTATTTTATTGCATTTTATTTCTTAGTAATTTATTGGATTTTTTTGTATTTTTTTGGTATTTTTTAAAATATTTTTTTTCTTTTTTCCCCCCAGTTTGACAGCTGTCATTCGCATTGGCTGTTCCGTTTTTATGAATGGGGCAGAGGGGGGAATCCCTGTCCATATATGGACTGGGGTTCCTTTAAAAGGGCCCCATTCATTCATCCAGTTTAAAGAATGAATGGGGCCCTGAAAGGGAACCCCAGTCCATATATGGACAGGGATTCCCCCTCTGCCCCATTCATAAAAACGGAACAGCCAATGCGAATGACAGCTGTCAAACTGGGGGAAAAAAAGAAAAAAAATATTTTAAAAAATACCAAAAAAATCCAAAAAAATCCAATGAATTACTAATAAATAAACTGCCATAAAATACACTAAAGTACAATGAAATACAATGAAATAAATAATAAATGAAATAACTATAAAATAAAAAATTAATACAATAAATAATTAATAAAAATACATTAAAAATATTTTAAAAAATCAGGAGTGCCCGATTTTGCCAGGAGAGGAGGCATGTTCCACCCCCTGGCCTTTCCCCCTCCCCTGAACTTGACCTGAGTTATTGTATTTTATTTTAGTATTTTTTTAAATTTTTTTTAAATTTCTTATTTTTTTATTATTTTTTTCAGTTTGACAGCTTATGCGCATTCTATGAGGCTCCTTTCCCATCGAATTCTATGAATGGGGAAAAAGGGAAACTCCTGTCCATATATGGATTGGGGTTCCCTTTCAATTTTTAAAGGGCCCCATGAAAGGGAACCCCAATCCATATATGGACAGGAGTTTCCCTTTTTCCCCATTCATAGAATTCGATGGGAAAGGAGCCTCGTAGAATGCACATAAGCTGTCAAACTGAAAAAAATAATAAAAAAATAAGAAATTAAAAAATATTTTAAAAATACTAAAATATAATACAATTAAATACAATTAAATTACTAATAAATAAAATACAATAAAATACAATAAATAAGTAATAAATAAAATAACTCTAAAATAAATAAAATAATAAAATAAATAATTAATTAAAATACAGTAAAAAAAATATTTTAAAAATGCTGGAGTGCCCGATTTTGCCTGGAGAGGAGGCATGTTCCTCCCCCTGGCCTTCTCCCCTCCCCTGAACTTGACCCGATCGTGATCGGAGCCAAGTTCACATTCCCCGCAAACCGGTTTTTCCCAAAAGAAACAGTAAAAAAACCCGCTTTGGGAAAACCTGGGTTATGGGGGATTTACCCCGCTACGGGTGTGCAAAATCCGGATTCAGTAGTGTTAAATCCGGTTTCAGTGTGAACTTCTTGATTTTAAACCGGTTTGCTAACCGGTTTATAACGTAGTCTGAATGGGCCCTGAGAAAGGTCAGTTTCTGTCTACTCCTCTCCTATTCCTCCTGATGAGTAAAATCAAACTTCTACGCTTGGAACTATTTTGCAGCAGCTAAAGGTGAGGAAATTGGGGGAAGTGGAAGGAGACAAAAACTAGGATATTTTAAAAGGGGCTGAAGAAGTAAAGTGATAGAGGATTAACTGGAACTCCCTCTGGCAAACTGGGACAGTTGGAGGGTTGTGGTTAACCTCCATGATATTAATCTTGCCAAGAAAACACTAGGATATCGTGTGAGTTGGATTTGACATGACAACAGCAACACCTGTTGCAACTGAAACACAACAAGCTACCACAAAAATGGGACTGGTAGCCGGGGTCGGGCAGGAGGGACCTTCAAGAGTTCCCAATTCCAACTCTACTTCTATGAAGGCAATGAGATTCCCCCAAAAACATCTTTAAAAGAAGACTATACAGCACTGCTAAATGTGCCTGCTCTCAAATAAATCCATTTAAGATTTCCACAATTAGGAAAAATGAAATTGAAAACTGAAATTTCCAGATCTTTAAGGGCCCACATCAAAACGGTGGGATTTTTTTGTTTGAAAAGTGACCGAGACAGGGTGACCAGATGTCACAACTTCAAAGGAGGACAAGGCACAACAAAATGCAGGGCATTCAATATAAAAGCTAAAAACATTCATATAAAGGTAAAATTCATGCTTTGTTGTCATGTTTGAAACCGAGGACATTTTGGACTGGATTCCTTACCAAACTTTAATTCACTACTAGTGTCCCCTCTAGGGGCACAAATGGTGGAATGCCTTGTGCAGGAAACCCTGGAGGAAAAGTAAATGGAGCTTCCTCCTTCCACCAAGAGCCAGCATGGAATAATGTTTGAAAGTTGGATTATGACTCTGGAGACCAGGGTTCCAATCCCAATCTAGCCATAGAAACCCACTGGGTGACCTTGGGCAAATGACACACACTCTCAGCCTCAAAGGTTGGGAACGCCAAATCCCCTCTGAAGAAACATGCTAAGAAAACCCTATGATAGGTTCCCTTTAGTGTCACCATAAGTCAAAAGCCAAAGAGCAACAGCACTTCAAAGATATAACTGTTAATCTGTAGAATCAGTATGCAGAGAGATCTTGTAGCACCTTTGAGGTTAACTGAAAGAAAGGTGTTGGCAGCATGAGCTTTCCTAGACTTCAGTCTACTTCCACAGATGCAACAGCAGCTTTCCAACTAAAAATTGCCCACTGGGCGACCCTGGGCAAGTCTTCTCTCTCTCTCAGCCTCAGGGGGATGTAATGGCAAGCATCCTCTGAACAAACCTTGCCAAGAAAACCCCACGACAGGGTTGCCGTAAGATGGAAACGACTTGAAGACACACAATCCCAACAACGAACAAGCCTGCACCAAAATATGGAGGGAAAACGGGAAGGATGTTGCCCAGAATGCAAGATTTCAATGCGAGGGAGGAGAAGAAGTAGGCCATCCATAGTGATGGGTGGAAGAAATGAACACCTGAGAAAGGAATTAAAGGAACAAGCCTTAAAAGTGTTGGGCGGGTAGGAGTTTCTTGGTTGCACTAGATTAATGGTGCTTAGATGTTAAATCCAGAACATTTGTTGGGCATCTTCAGGGGGGCAAAAGGTCCCAGATGTGAGCCCAAGAGAAGGAAGGGGTAATAGCACAAGTTCAAGCAAAGGATGTAACAAGACATGCCATCAAGTCCTCTTTATAGTGACCCTACAAATGAGAGACCTTCAAGTCACGCTATCATCAAGTGGTCTTGCACATTCAGGGCCACAGCTTCCTTAATTTCAGTCAATCCAGCTATAATGCTGTCTCCCTATTTTCCTGCTGCCTTCCACCGGGCCAAGCATCACTGCCTTTCCTAAAGTATGACGGCCTGTTTAATCATCTTGACTTTAGGGACAGTTGAGGTTCACTGGAATACAATGGTATTAACCTGTCACTAAGAAAGAAAACAAGAGAGAGATCCATCCTAACCTCCCTAGGGAGGAAGATCCAAAGTGTAGCCTTCTGCTGGGTTCCCACACAACAGTGCCTGCAAACCTAGCGGGTCACAGAAAAGTTGTCGTTGTTGTGTGCCTCCCCAGTCATTCCTGACTGTGAAGTTGATGGCTTTCATGGCTGGTGTCCATACTTTTTTTGTGTGGGTTTTTTAGGCTATGAATCCATGTTCTAGAAGAGTTTATTCCTGATGATTCGCCAGCATCTGTGGCTGGCATTTTTTGACCCTATCCTGGGGTTTTCTTGGCAAGAATCCTTCAGGGGAGGTTTGCTTTTGCCTTCCCGAGGCTGATGACGCCGACCACTGTCTTATATATACCCCACTGTCTTCCATGCCAGCATTTCTCTGAAATTGCCTCCAGTGCTGGCGAAACGTCAGGAATAAACTCTTCTAGAGCATGGTCACATAGCCAAATAAAAACCCACAAAAAGCTATGGATGCTGGCCATGAAAGCCTTCAGCTTCATATATATACATATCCCACTGTTTTCAATGCCAGCATTTCTCTGAAGACGCCAGATGCCACAGATGCTGGCGAAATGTCAGGAATAACAAACTCTTCTAGAACATGGACTCATAGCCAAATTAAAACCCACAAAAAAGCTACAGATGCTGGCCATGAAATCCTTTGGCTATATATATATATATATATACACCCCACTCTCTTCCATGCCAGCATTTTTCTGGAGACGCCACAGATGCTGACGAAACATCAGGAATAACAAACTCTTCTATGGACTCATAGCCTGAAAAACACAAAAAAACCCTATTGTTCTCAACTCATAGCAACCTTGAGGCAACCCTATCACGGTGGGCCTTTCTTGGTGCGGTTTGTTCAGAGGCTGTTTGTTCTTGAGGCTGAGAGAATGTGACTGGCCCAGGGGGCTGCATTGGACACTGCCACCACCCTTTGAGGCTGAGAGTGTGTGACTGGCCCAGAAAAAAAAAGAGGGGTTGCTCATTTATTTATGGCATTTATACCCCACTCTTCAGCCCTAAAGGCTATCATTGGACACTGCTGCCACCCTTTTGAGGCTGAGAGAGTGTCACCTCCAGTGGGTTTCTATGATTATGACCCAACCAGGATCTCCAGCAGAGTCCCCCATAATAATAATAATAATAACAACAACAATAATGCCCTAGCCCTCCTCCTCCTCACCCCTATGCTTTAACCCAGGCTTGGGAGTGGGCGTGGCCTCCCAGAGCCCCGCCCCCTCGTGCCTGTACTGGCAGTGAGGCCTCCCGCAGCCCGCCAGGAAAGGGCAAGGGAGGTCTTTGAAGTAGCCCGCAGAGCGGAACATTCTAAAGCGCTTGAGAAGGGAAAAAAAAAAAAAAAAAAGCGCGGGAAACTTAGCAAGCACGCGCTCGGCGGCCGTTAACGCTCGCCCGGCACGCGCCTCACACACTCCTCACTCAGGCCCCGCCCCTCCGCAACTGCTCCTCTCGTGACATCACGAACCCGCCGCCTGCCTTCCCTCCCCTCTCAAACGTTTTGTGTTTAAATAGAGAAGCCTTCGCCCCTCCCACTAAGGGGCGTGGCCTAGGTGACAGTTATAAAAAACGCACTGAAGCAGTGGCCCCGCCCTTTGTTTTTAAACTGCCAACAACGAAGGCTGTTTCAGTTTAAATAAATAATAACCCAGTTTTATTAACTCTTTTTTTTTTAATTTCCATCCTGGCTCAAGGCTATATGGAATTCTGGGAGTTCTGGGCCCCAGTCCACAGCAAACTCCAACTCCCAGAATTCCATAGCCTTGAAAAAAAATGTTAAAAAGCAGTGGCAAAATGGGTTATATTTGATTTCTTTCATGAATGCGGCCAAAATGGTTACCTAGCCCTGAGGAAATTATAGAAACTGGCACCATGAGCTTTGATAGACTTCAGGTGATCCTAAGTAAACACACTGCACAAATTAATCCAGTTTTGACCCCTCTTTTAACTGTCCCCCCCTGCTTCAGTGGTAAGGAATCCTGGGAGTTGTAGTTTTATTGTAGCACCAGAGCTTTCTCTGACAGGAAAGGCTCCATGTCTCACAAAGCTACAGTTCCCAGAATTCCCTAGCACTGAGCCAGGGGCAGTTAAAGCAGCAGGTGTCAAACTGGATTATTTATTTCTGCGGTTTGTTTTGGTCTTTTGGACCTTAAGTCTACTTCCTCAGATGCATCTGAGGAAGTAGAATGAAGTCTAGGAAAGGCTAGCTCATGCTGCCAATTTCTTTCAGTTGATGATCTCTAATGTGCTGCAAGATCCCTCTAAGTGCTGATTCTACAAATTAACACAGCTTTAATAATAATAATAATAATAATAATAATAAAAATTTTTATTTATATGCCACTTCTCCCGCAGGATCAAGGTGGCTTACACCATTGAGTAAAACACAGTATAAAATAGTTTTACTCCATGTTGTAAACCATTGACGACCCTATTGTAGGGCTTTTGTTGTGTGTGACAATTTTCATCCAGAGAAGGTTTGCCATTGCCTTCCTCTGAGGCTGAGAGAGTGTGACTTGGGGTTTCCATGGCTGAGCTGGGATTCGAACCTTGGCCTCCACAGTCATAGTCCATTGCTCAAACCACAACACCACACTGGCTCTCTTTCACAGGCCTGCCCTGAAAAAACTTGGTCTCTCCCCCCCCCCCCCATATTATACTAATTTTTAAAATGTATTTTTGGGTGTTAGGTTTGAATAAAAATGCCACATCCCGGCACACAATGGAGACCCAGTGTGGTGTAGTGATTTGAGCATGGGGCTCTGGAAACCAGGGTTCGAATCCTGGCTTGGCCATGGAAACCCACTGGGTGACCTTGGTCAAGTCACACACTCTCAACCTCAGAGGATGGCAATGGCAAACCCCCTCTGAAGAAACTTGTAAAACTACAAATCTCAGGATTCCATAGCATGGAGCTACAGCACTTAAAGTTTTGTGACACATCATTATTCCTACAGTGTAGATGCACCGTACTTTAATCCCAATGCTGAAATGCAATTCCCAGAAGCCTTAATAAGCATAGCCAGCAATAAGGAATGCAGTCCCAACAACTTCTAGGTTGCCTCTACACTGCAGAAATAGTGCAGTTTGACACCACTTTCACTGCCCTGGTTCAGTGTTATGGGATTCTGGGAATTGTAGTTTGTTGTGGTTCCAGAATGGACGAACAACACAGCAAACTACAATTCCCAGAATCCCATCACATTGAACCAGGGCAGTGAAAGCGGTGTCAAACTGCATTATTTCTCCAGTGTGGATGCAGTCATTGTCTCCTTGGAGTTTATCACATGGGAGGAATTTCTCTCAATTGCGAATGGCGCCAATTTGCAATTACGTGAATTCGCTAGTTTAGCAGATTTATGTGAAATCTGTTTGCGTTCAGAATTCACAATGACTTCCCATTTCCCGAAAATGACCCCCCATTGCCTGAAATTGTGTGAGATACTCTAATTCTCAATTATGTGAAACTCCATGATTGCATTCAGAATGACATCCCATTGCCCAAAATTGCGTGAGATACACTCATTCACAATTAAGTGAAACCCCATGATTGCGTTCGGATTGCCATTGCATTATACTCCCAAATTCCAACGTATGATAAACTCCCTCATCTCAAGATGGAAGGTGTCCTCAGAGTTCAATGACTATTACATTCTAAAAGTTAGCCAAAAAATTAAACATTTGGGGATTCAAACCAAAGCCTGCCTGCCTGGTCCCAGTCTAGCGCCTGAATGGCCCATTATCAGAAACTAGATGCTAGACTAAGACCAGACGGGCCTTGTTTAAATCCCCAAACATGTAATTTTCTTGCTAACCATGCAGTGTGATTCCCAAACTCTGGCCTTCCAAGTGTTTTGGGCTTCAGCTCCCGGAAGCCTCTGCCCGTTTGGCCAATAGTCTGGGATTCTAGGAGCTGAAGTCCAAAAAGCCCAGTAGGCCAGAGTTTGGCGTAACACAATACAATACAATCATGCAGAGTAACTAGCCAAGACGGCAATTAGTTGAACTTACACTAGGCCAACTGAGGCTGTGTTGAATTCAACCCTCACAGTCCAGGGGGTACTGGAAATTATTTGTGGTTACCCTTATTAGGATTTGAGGCCTGAGTTTAAAATACACAGCTGTGCACAAAAGGAAAAATAGGAACTATGGGTAATCTATTGAATGCAGCTGGAGGCTTGAACAGCAGTCTTCAAGGCCAGTATGTACTTAGCGGCACGCAGGCCTAATGGAAACATGAGTCTTCCTGACTTGAGGGGACAGTATTGCAGGTGGTACAGGAAGAAAGTCACTGAAAGCAGGCTGGGTATTGTGACCACATGGCATTTATCTACAAATAGCCTGCACACCGCAGTGTGGGTTGTTGGGTAGTCGTTGAGGAGTTGGTGGATGGCTGGTTGGAGAGATTTGTTGGAAGAGCGTGCGTATATTTGTAAATACAGCAACTTAAGAATTAAAAACCTCTTGGGACTCTTTCAGATGTGGGAAATTGGAAGTATAATCCAAGGGCAATCCAAACGCAATCATGGGGTTTCACGTTATTGCGAATTAGAGCTTCTCACGCAATTTCGGGCAAGAAGAGGTCATTTTCAGGTAATGGGAAGTCATTCCGAACGCCTTCCGAATGCAATGGGGATTCACGTAAATTCGCTAAACAAGCGAATTCACGTGAATTTGCATTGGCTGCATTCGAAGTTGGGAGAAATTCCTCCAGTGTGAAAGAGTCCTTGGAGAGAGTTTTGGCTCCAGTCTGTTTCATCATCAACTGGGAGGAAGGCTTCTTGATAAAGCCAAACAGTTCCAAGGTTGCGGGTAACTCCGATGGCATCGGAGATTGCATGGATTGCACACATCTGCTTGTTTACATAAACAACCCTCACCCTGCTCAGTCTTTGCGCCAACTGAGTCTATGGAATGGAGGGGGTTTGGATCTGATATAATTCAGCTGTCCCTTGTTTTACCCTAACCTATCTCACTATGGTCCAAAAACATATTGCAGAAATAATCCAGTTTGAGACTACTTTAACTGCCCTGGCTCACTGCCAGGGAATCCTGGGAACTATAGTTTTGTCAGACATTCAGCCTTCTCTGTCAGAGAGGTCTCTCTGGTGCCACAATAAACTATAGTTTCCAGGATTCACTGAGCCAAGGAGTTAAAGCTGTCTCAAACTGGATTATTTATTTCTGCAGTGTGTTTTGGATCTAGTTTCTTCTGGCTCTTCTGCCTGCAGCTGTCAGCAGAGCCATTCTGCTGGCAAATTACTCTTGTCAGCTGACATTTTGAGTTCAGCCAACCAAAAGAATAACAATGTTAGTTGTTGTTGTTATTTGCGTCTGCGCTGTAGATCTATGGTGCATCTACACAGAAATCTGTTCAAAAGCACTAAAAGAAATTGCACCAGAATATCATCTGCACCTACACTGTACATCTACATTGTAAATGTAGGGTGCATCTACACTTTAAATGCTGTAGTTCCATCCTATAGAATCCTGGGATTTGTTGTTTTACAAGATCTTTAGCCTTCCCTGCCAAAGAGTTGCAGGTATCTCACAAAACTACAAATCCCAACTGCATTGTTTCTACAGTGTAAATGCACCCAAAGAAGAGGTTTGTGCCTAATCTTAACCTATTTCAGTCAATCCTTTTTATGCCACTAAATTTTGGATAACTAAAAGTTTTGAAAGAAAAGGTTTTTACTGTTTTCTGGTTTTATTGCTTTAACTGTACTTTTAAAATATCTTTCTGTCATTTTAACTATATAATTTATGTTGTTTTAAAGTGGAGTTGGAAGATTAATTCTATTTCAGTCTGTAAGATGCCCTGTGCTCATTTTTGGGAACTGGCAGGGTATAAGGAAAATTAATCACCACCACCACCACCACCACCACCATCATCTTGTTGTCATATACTTGAGAGTAAACCTCATTCAAATCAATGGGACTGTTTTCTGAATAGCTACAGGCTTACACCATAAATAATTTTAGAAATATAATGTTGATGACTGCTTTAATAAGATGTATTCTTATGTTTTTCTCTTGTAAAGTAATTAAAAGTGTTTGTTTGTTTGTTTGTTTGTTTAAATGAAGCCTACAAATTCAGAAAATGACCTAACATGCCTAGCTCTTTGTTTGTTTGTTTAAATGAAGCCTACAAATTCAGAAGATGACCTAACATACCTAGCTCCTCCATCCATGGTCCAATCCACACTGCAGAAATAATCCAGTTTGAGACTGCTTTAACTGCCCTGGCTCAGTGCTAGGGAATTCTGGGAACTGCATTTTTGTGAGACATTTATCCTCCTCTGTCAGAAGGCTCTGGTGCCACAATAAACTACAGTTCCCAGAATTCCCTAGCACTGACTCAGGGCAGTTAAGCAGTCTCAAACTAGATTATTTCTGTAGTGTGGATTGGACCCATGTCCTCCTTCTTTTCACTGTGGAGATTTACAACTGGAAGGACCAAAAGTTTAATCAACATAGACAAGGGGTAGATCATGGCCTTCCAGATGATTGGTTGCATTCCCAACAGCCTTAGCTATAGTAGCCAATGGTGGGGAATGCCTGGAGTGTCAATCCAACAACATCTGGAGGGTTGCATAATTCCCACCCTGACATAGTTGTTTTTCCCCTTCTTGGGTTCCCTTTCCACAAGATCTTTCAGATGTCCTATAACTAGGCTTGTAGCCTGGCTGGAGACAAAGGTGATGGAGTTGTCAACATACTACACTTGTCCCTCCATATTCGCTAGGGTTAGGGGCACAAGAAGACCCTTGTGAATATGGAAAAACCGAAAATAACAAAAACACCATGTTTTTACTTAAGAGGACACCTCTCTAGAAAACTCTAGGACCTCCAGTGCTACTCTGTGCTCAATGTCCAACAGACACTGACCATAGAACTGCATTGGAGGAGCTACAAAGGCCTAGTAGAATATTCTCTTTAGAAAACTATAGGTCTTTCAGTGCAACTTTTAGTTAAAGTTGGCCACAGAGTTGCACTGGAGGACCTAGATATTCCTAGAGAGAATATATTAATCAAATCCGTGAATAATCAAAGCCACAAATATCAAAGTCGCAAATATGGAGGGATGATTGTATTTTAGTGTCCCTGTTTCTCTAGGACAGCTGTTATTTTTTGGCTACTGATTCCAAAGATAAGTTCCTGAAACCCCCATGTCCCCTCTCATTTTATCTATCTGACCACAATAAACCACAGCTCAAAATTTTTTTATTGTGTTGACATGAAGGAGGAAGATTGTATGGGCTGCATCCTTTCACCCTGCCTTTAACTTGGATGCAGAAAATATCACACAAAGAGCAGGGCTGGACACAGAAGAAGGAGGAGTCAAAATAGGAGAAAGGAATAGTAACAATCTAAGATATGTAGATGATACCATACCAGTAGCAGAAAACATCCCAGACTTGGAACAACTACTAAAAATAATCAAAGAAGAAAGTGCAAAGGCAGGCTTACTGCTAGTATAAGGAATACAAAAATAATGACCATAAAGAATCGACACAAATTCAATCTAGACAATGAGGAAACTGAAAACATTGGGTCAAACATTGATCAAAATGGGGATTGTAATCCAGAGATCTGAAGAAGACTTGGAATGGGGAGGGCAGCTATGAAGAGACCAGAGATCAAAAAATGTAAAGATATACAATTGAGAGCAGAAGTTAGAATCGTACTAGCCATTGTTTTCCCTATTACTAAGTACATATGTGAGAACTGTACAGTGAGGAAAGTGGATAAGAGAAGAATACATTTATTTGAAATGTGGTAGTGGAGAAGAGTGCTGAGATAATGTGGACAGCCAAAAAGACCAAAAAAAGGGGGGGGGGGCCTAGAACAGATCAACCCTAAAATCTCCCTGGAAATTAAGGGAGGCTATAGTTTTTTGTGGGGTTTTTGGGCTATGGGGCCATGTTCGAGAAGAGTTCCATTCTGACGTTTCGCCAGCATCTGTGGCTGGCATCTTCAGAGAAAGTTGAGGTTGTTATACTTCAGTCACGTCATGAGAAGGCACAACTCATTGGAAAAGACAAAAATGCTAGAAGGATGGACTCTATTAAGGTAGTCGTGGGCATGAATTTTCAAGACCTAAGCACAGCAATAGAGGATAGGGACTCTTGGAGATGTCTCATCCATGAGGCCATCATGAGTCAGGATCAACTTAAAGGCAGTGAACAACAACAATAACAAAGTTCATTATTTCTGGCACTATCTGCTCCTGATCTTTCATTTGCAAAGAGAATGGAACTTCTCCATTGTCTGTTTCCAACTGCAGTGGAGGTGCTTCTGCCCCAAGGAAGACAAGAAGCAGATTGGCAATGAAAAGGCCACAACTTTATTAACAGCAACACCACAGGTAGGGTTGGCCCGCAAGCACGAGGTCTGGATCTGAACATCACCAACACCAAGGTTGGACTGATGTGAGATTGCTTGTACGCTAAGCATCAGGATGACTTTGAGGCAACGCAACACCCTTGCACAATTATGCAATTACACAGCTAACAGAGGAAGGCCTCTCTTCACTGGGATATACTCCACGTGACCCACAGTTGGCCACATCACACCTAATGTTTTCCAGGTCCGAAGGACTCTAAATCCAGTGCTACTGAGCCCTGGAAACCAGCCCACCAGATCCAGTACCTGTGCTGCTGCCCCAACAAGTTGTGACAAGGAACACCAATCCCAGGGAAGGAGGGTGGGGAGCCAAGCAAGCAGTAAAAGGCACAGTGCTTGTCCTGCACCAGTCTTAAATAGGCTTTTGACTGTCCTTTCTTCGACGTCCCTTCTCCCATGGCCAACCAGCCAATGGGAGGAGGAGGTGGGAAATGCCACCCAGTGGCCGTGGTGCCCGCCCGATCAGCCTGGGGAGCCTGGGAGCCGGGCGAGAGTGCGCAAGGAAGTGCGCGCGCCACAGCTCTTCCGGCCGGGGGAAGCCAGCGAATCCGCAGGCTTCCCGCCGGTGGGAAAAGCACCGGCACAACAACTGGCTTGGTGCTCCATGTCCCACAGCAACTGCGCCTGCCCACTGAAGGCAGGAGGCGCCATTTATGTAGTCTATATGATTTCTATATTGGCCATCAGGTGATGTCCATGTATACAGTCGCCTCTTGGCTTATTTGAAGAATGTGTTGGCAATGAACAAACTACTGGCCTTGCAAAATTCAATCAGTTGTTCTTGTAATTCATTTCTTGATCCTAGGCCAATTTTTCTTACAATGTTTGAGTCTGCTCTCTTCCCTACTTCTATATTCCAGCTGCCTATGATTAACAAGAAGTCATGTTTTGTTGTGTGATCAATGTCCTTCTGGACTCCAGCACAGGATTTTTCAATTTCTTGTTCTTCTGCCTACATAGCTGGAGCTAAAACGTGGATGATGGTTATACTGATGGGTTTTCCCTGAAGTCTTAATGATATTATTCAGTCAGACATTGCACTGTATCCTTTGACTGCTTCCACTACATCTTGCCGTAATATTAATGGCTCCCCATTTCTTCTTTGCTTTTCACTTCCTGAGCAAAACACTGTGCAATCATCTGACTCAAAATGTCCCATTTCTTTCCACTTTAGCTTGCTCACCATAATAAGTATTGTAATGTTTATATATCTCATTTCTTCTTTTATTATGTCTTGCTGTTTGTTGTTGTATGTCTTCAAGTCATTTCTGACTTATGGCAACCTAAGGTGAACCTATCATGGGGGGGTTTCTTGGTACCTTTCTTTAGAGCAGGATTGCCATTGCCATACTCTAAGGCTGAGAGAATGTGACTTATCCAAGGCCATCTAATGGATTTACGTGGCTAAAGTGGGATTCAAACCCTCATCTCCAGAGTCCTAGTCAAAGGCTCAAACCATGGTGGCATATATGTGCGCGTGTGTATGTGTGTGTGTAGTATAATGTTTACATGTTCCATTTCTTCTCTTATTATGTCAAGCATATCCTGATTCATGCATCTCACATTCCATGTTCCTATAATATGTGCTATGCAGCTTCCAACTTTCCTTCCAATTCTGAGCATCTCAAAAGCTGAAAATCCTTCTGGCTTGAGTCCAGTTGCATCATTAGCCACAGTGCTATTCATAGATGTCCTCTGTTCTATCCCAGTACTTTGTTGAATGCCTTCCAACCTGGGATTTCATCTTCCAGCACTATCTCTTGTTTTGTCTTGGATTGTCTAACCCTAGGGTTTTCATGGTAAAAGACATTAAAGGGGGTTTACCGTGCCTCCTTCTGTGCTGTACTAACAAGCATTAGCTATGGTGCCACTACTGTTTCTGCCCAGTAGCAGTCTGGCACCTTTAGTCCAGCTCCTTAGCAAAAGCCTATCTGATACGGGAGACTGTACTAGCAGCACTGCTACCCTCAGTGCAGCCTCTTGCCTTGCTGGAGCATGCAATACACCATTACTGAAAGGCAGTGTCATGGTGAGTATACAGGAAAATAGTCCCATCCTAATGGCCATTGCAGTACGCTGGCATAGGTTGCATCCTACTAACTGTCTCCTCACAAGCTGTCACTTCTCAGTTTACTTGTACTGTATTGAGAAAACAACAACAACAAGTGTTTATTTCTTATGTGTTTGTAAGCCAGGTAGTGAGGACATTTCTTTTAAGTTTCCCAAAAAATCCTTTAAATAATTAAATCAAGTGAGGGGCTGAAGAATCATTGCAAGTATAGCAATTTAGGAACCTTTGGTGTGAGCACCCTGTTTGTATCTGTCACTGACTCTGGATTCTCTGGTGTTTCACAGATACAACTGTTTGCCTTCCTTAGTGTATCCCTTTAGCCCTTTGATAACCAGAGCTATCCAAAGTGATGTGTTAAATACATGCAGCTGAGCCTCAGTTTTTCTTACTCCTAAATGAGTGCAGGTGGGCCTTGGCCACACTGGGATCATCATGTATGGATGGGGTTAGCTGAAATGTCCAGCCTGTTTTCATTCTTAAAATTATTCCTCCTCTATTCGGGAGGGTTAAGAACAGAGGCACTAAAATTTGATATAGCAGGCAGCAATGCCTGCAAGCAGTTAAAATGGATTTAAATAGTGATTACAGAAATGGAATTAATGGGTAGTGATTCAGTGCATTCTGTTGGCAGTTTACCTGATTTTAATGCACACAAGGATAGAAGTGAAAGTTGTGGGGAACAAGTTGATAGGATCCTTCCTATCCCAATGTGCTGCAAAGGATATTCTTTTGGAAGACCTATGCTTTTCTGTTTGGCTGAAAAACACTCTTAAGCACCAACACAGCCAGAATAGTGTAGAGTTTCAGCAAGGTGGAATGGTCTGAGCGTTGGACTAGGACTCTAGGAGATTTCACTCCCTCTCAGCTCAGGAGAAAGACAATGACAAACCTCTGAACAAATTTTACCAAGAAAATGCTATAATAAAATCACCACAGGTGACATTACATAGCCGCAGCAGCAATTGCTATTGATGTGAGGAAACTGCCATGGGTGCAGTGCAGTACCCAACCCCCTGGATGGCAGCAAAGGTTCTGTAAATGGAAATGTTGTTCAAATGCCATTTTTATAGTGGTGAATAAGAACTGAGTGCATGTTTATAGAGGTACATGGTAAAGACAGAGAAGGGCAATAGTAGAAGGGATTGACCATCAACATTTGGCAGTAACGTGAATGGAAACATAGTCGAAAATTGGCATGGAAGCAAGTGTGCAAACGGTTGCTTACAATCTTGCTGGGAGGTTAAGGACTGTGAATTTGCAACTCCATCAGCCTCCGTATGTCTGAAAGCATGCACATTCCCATTTCCAGACATGCCTATATGATTCTCAGATTCAGTAATACTATCATGGGGAGCCCATTAGCCTCAGCACCAAGTTTAGGGATCTTCAAACAGGTGCAATCTGCCTGAAATGGGGCACTAATGATGCATCTTGATGCAAGGGAGACAATGCTTCATTCATAGAGTTGATTTATTGTTCAGAGATTTTTATTCATATAATCCTACATAGCAATTGCCTCACATATTGATTCAAAGCCTATTTAGCCATTTTCCCTCACTGTAATACAAAAAAAGTTCTACAAATCTTGGGTAGCCTTCTTTTAGACCACTTTTCCTCTCTCTTTCTCTTTCCCTCTCTCTTTCAGCACCATGTTGTTGCATCTCATTCCTGCAGATGCTTTCAAACAGGTGAACTCCAGATCCTTGGTTGATCTTCTTTGCAATTCAGAAATACAAGCTCTGTTATCTCTTTCTCGGAATTTCTGATCCAACTGCAAATTGAGAATTTAATCCATACATCTGTGTATTACTCTTATTGGCTTCGGGATTCAACATCCTTGATTTAGCTTTTGCTTCTGCTCAGCTTAACTCGGTGGTGGCTTGTTCGGTTCCGGAGGTGGTGGAGCTCCTGCTGGGCCTGGGGTTGATGATTCTGGGGCACTTGCTGGTGGAGCTGGAGCTGGAGCTGGAGCTGTTCCAGGTGTGGTTGGCGGTGGGGCTGGTGGAGCTGTTCCAAGTGTGGTTGGCGGTGGGGCTGGTGGAGCTGTTCCAGGTGTGGTTGGCGGTGGAGCTGGTGGAGCTGTTCCAGATGTGGTTGGCGGTGGGGCTGGTGGAGCTGTTCCAGGTGTGGTTGGCGGTGGGGCTGGTGGAGCTGTTCCAGGTGTGGTTGGCGGTGGGGCTGGTGGAGCTGTTCCAGGTGTGGTTGGCGGTGGGGCTGGTGGAGCTGTTCCTGGTGTGGTTGGTGTTGGGGCTGGTGGAGCTGTTCCAGGTGTGGTTGATGTTGGGGCTGGTGGAGCTGTTCCTGGTGTGGTTGGTGTTGGGGCTGGTGGAGCTGTTCCTGGTGTACTTGGGGCTGGTGCAGCTGTTCCTGGTGTACTTGGTGGTGGGGCTGGTGGAGCTGTTCCTGGTGTGCTTGCGGGAGCTGGTGCTGGGGGAGCTGGTGCTGGTGCACCTGTGGATGGGGCTGCTGGTGGAGCTGCTCCTGGTGCACTTGGGGGTGGGGGTGCCAGTGCCCCTTGGGGAGTACTTGGGGATGGTGCCATTGCTGGTTGCGGTGCACTCACTGGTCGCACTACAAGGTGCTTTGGTGCACCAAGCACTCCTACGTCACTCTGTTCTGTCTCGCTTTGCTCTGTGCTCCTTACTTTCTCAGTAGTGCGTGTTGACTCATCTGAAAATGATGACACCTCATCTACGGCATGGATGGTGGCAGAAAATGTTAGTGTTCTTGTGAGTTTCATCTGTGAACTGGTCTGTGCCTCTGGGGCTGATGCTGGCCATAATGCACCCTCCCCTTGAGCAACAGAAGAATCAGATATAGTCTGGTAATAGGAAGGCCCAAAGAAAGCTCGTTGTTCAGAAGAAGTAAGTGATAAATTATCCCAGTAGCTGAAAGGCAAAATGGAATTGGGGGGGGGGGAGATTTAATAATAGAATTGTCACATTTTCACTTTAATTTATCAGCACACATGTATTTGTTCCTTATTTCTTGAAAGCTTTTTCACCCTGATTTTAAATAATAAAGACTCCTAGAGTTGGTTTTTGCATAAGATCAGTAAAATCTCTTCCCATAGGCTTACCGACCCACAACATTAAAAGAAAGAATATTGTGATGGGATAGAGCAAAATGATCAGATATATGGAAGATGATGATTCTATCCATCTGACAAAGTATTAGAATACTAAAACTACAATCCTGTGTGTGCTTACCTTGGAGCATGACCCAGTGAACACAGTGGGCCTTACTTCAGAGTAAACATGCAGAGGACTGGGCTATGTGTCATCTAAAACATCTTATCTTATGAGTTCTGAGAAGTATTTCACCCAGAGGTTAATCAACCTGTCAGAGCCACAACTTATGGTGGATTTAATTTTCACTAAGATATTTTAGGAGTGACACTGTTTCTTGACCCACCACACCACTAGCTTTCCTCGGTGCAACTTTAATGCTGATATCTCCTTTTTTTTCTCTCAGTAGCTCTTTTTTTTCTTTTCTTTTTGGCTTGATTACTACTCTAACTCAGTAGACACAATTGCTGCACTAAGTATGGAGTGCATAGACTCAATCTGCCTCCAGCATGCTTTCTTTGAAAATACTCTATTCCAGTGAGGGTGAACCTTTTAGCACCTTTGAGACTAACTGAAAGAAGCTAGTAGCATGAGCTTTCGTAGACTTGAGACTTCCTGTCTGTCTGTCTGTCTGTCTCAAAGGTGGTAAAACATCCCTTTGCATACTGATTTTCCAGACTCATGTGGCGATATCTTTGAGTAGTTATTCAGCATTTTATGCTCATTGAGCTGTTTTGAGGCCCTCTCTCTTCACCCCCAACCATTAGGGAGCACTTCCCCTAAATTGCTTTCTGCAAAATTGTCTTTCTGCACACATGGAGGCTTCCAAAGCATGCTCCTATGACCCTCTTCTGCATAGATGGTGCCATTTTGCATACATTAAGATGTATACTATATTCTGAGAATGAGTTTATTGTTGGCATAATGGAAGCAGGGGATTCAGTCTAGATGCACTGGGTACACTTACGTATATTGTTTGGAACAGTGGTATATGGACACAGCACAGCATACTGTGAGCAGCAATAAAATCGCAAGCGTCGCAGAGGATATGCCCAGAAGAACTGTTTCCCGGACGTGTTGATCCTCATTTGTTACTCTTTGTACACGTTCCTGAGTCTCCTCTGCCTTGTCTGAAACTTAAAAGATGGAGAAAGGGGTGGGAGAAAGTTGTTGTTGTTCTTTTAAAGAGTCAAATGGAGCTAGTTCATTGATACAACTTGAAACAATAGCTAGTATTACAAAAAGTAAAACAGTGATGTAGACAGCAGTGCTACTCAAAGTAGTGATTTGTGGACCAGTGCCGTCCCATGAGCCATCATCACGTGCTGGTCCCTGATGAGTTTTTAGGGGAGAAACAAAGCATTTTATAATAGTTTGGTTTGAGTGGGTAAGAAAGGCACACCTGCTTTACAAAAGACCTGCTTCCAGTGGACATGAGAAATGTTACCACTAGTCTACATTCTTGGATCCTGTATGGTGACTGTATGGTGCCACGGTGACTGTATAATGAGTGTCTGCAGTTTAGATGTTTCCTCATTATTGAAGAAAACAGCTATATGTAATCTTCCTATGAATTTTGAAATATTTAGAATGGGCTTTATAGCAACATCTGCTTTATGTCTGTGCAACACTTAATATGATGTAACCTTCTGGTAATTTTTGTTTATACCTTGAGGGCATTGCGGGGAAAGGAAAAAGTACACAGTAAAAGATTAGCCTATGCAACCTTCTCTTCCAACCCTAGAAATTAATACTAGGGTCATTATAGACCCCAGACACAACCTAAGGACCCTTGTGCCCTGATGCACTAAACAACAATCTTTAATACAATTTTGTCTTATTCATGTTTAATTTAAAACTATTTCCAAATAAATATCTTTTCTGTAAAGCAGGTGGCCTTCCAGATGTTTATGGACTGTAACACCCATCATTACTTGCAAGACAGTCTATTGTGAATGATCATGGGAGTTGTATTCCAATTCAAGCAGCTCTAAGAGGGCAACATAATGCCACCATTCTGCATACAGTATTTATTTATTTATTTATTTATTCAGATCTCTGCATCCAGAACTATACATCAGGAAAAGCAAAATGATATAGTAAGAGCCTAATTAAAACAAAATTAAAACTGGAAAATCCTTATCGGCATGATACATGAAACATTTCAGCTTTGTCCTTGGATTCATCTGTTTATAGGATTTTGGAAGGATCTCAATGTCATCCAGAGAAGCAAAAACTAATTTTACATTTCATATATATATATATATATATATATATATAGGTTTCTACCTTTTTCTTGTTTTAGTACTGTTGTCATCCACTCAGTCAGAGGGAAGGCCCTCTCACAAGTCCTGGGGTGCATTTACACTGTAGAAATAACATAAATTCCCAGAGTCCTTAGGCTGGAGCTACAGTATTGTGGTGTCAAACCTCATCATTTCTACAGTGTAAATTCACCCCTTGTCTCAGCCATGCTCACTACTAGGAGGAAATTGGAAATGGCATCCTCCTTGCACCCTGATTAGAAGCTGAATGAAGCGCTTTCCCCTGATCTGGCAGCTGGCTCTTAAGGTGGGTGGTGCAGTTGGCCAGGAGCTATTACCTATTTCCGCAGATATAGCTATGTAGTCTACCTGGGATACCAGCAATTATTTTTAGTCCCATCCATAGGCCTACATGCAGATGCCTGACCTCTGGTGTAAATGACCTCCATGCTGCCTGAAAACCAGATTCTGACAGTCTCCCAACCCTCTGCAACAAGTTTGGGGTTCCTGTGTGAATTGCAGTAGACAGGGTGATAGCCTGTTGTCAAATTCTGCTGACAGAAGCATTTTATTCAGTAGAAGTACCTCCTTGATGGGTGCTAACCCTAATTGTAGAATATAGGTTTACAACTGCTATTTTAAGCATCTTTTTATATGTCACTGATTTTCTGCACTTACTGTAATTTCTGGTAATTACTATATATACTCATGTGTAAGTCTAAAAATTTTAATGAAAAAAATTGACCCAAAAACTTGCCTAATCCATGGGGGTCAATGTAAATACTGTACTTTAACTCATACTTGAAAAAATATTTATTTATTATTATTTTTATTTCAAGGATTTATATCCCGCTTTTATCCCACAGTGAGATTCATCCTCTAGTGAGGAAGTGTGTGATCTGTCTTGGAAGCACTGACCCCTGCTTTACTCTCTCATTTGTCCAGCCTTTTGTATAAGCACAGTTATGCTTGCTGGAATTTTTCTAAATTCTCATAAGGCATTATTTTTTTGTTTTGTTTTGTTTTATCCTTTAGATCCTTTGTTATATGCCCCTAAGTTTTACTCTCAACTTATCTACGGGTCATATCAAAATCCCTAATTTTGGCCCCCAAACCTGCCCTTGATTTATACATGAGGTCGACTTGTAGTCGAATATATACGGTATTTTACGTGTAGTAGCTATTGTAGATTTCCCAAGTAATAAAAAATATTTTCTAAAAGTCAACTCGGTTTTTTAAAAAAAACCCCTAAAAGATGCTCAGATGTGTTTTTAATAAGTGTCTGGGAAATAGGTATTCTGTAACTAAAAAAAGCAAAAAAACATTAGTTTAAAAGCCCACAACTCCTATACTGGGCCTTCAGATAGAGTCTTTGGGCACTATCTTGGTTGATCTGAGAGAGACTGTCAGGATACTGAAGATATACACAGGCATGGCTACAGAAATCTTAGGCACCTAGCTCTCTAGGTACATAAAATCTTGCTACCAGCAAATATGAAACTCTTCAAAATATTTTGAGCTATTTTCAGTGGTTGTACAGGTTCCTCAAAATTCCACATTGGTTTCATGAAATGTTAAATATTTTGCCCAGCTCTAAATATATGAGAACCACAAATTGCACACCTATGTGTGATCCTATGTGTGCAGTAGGGGGACTACTACTGCTTTTGCTTATTAGGGGAAGGGAGTAGGGATGTGATGAATCAAACCATGGACAGGCAGCAGGTCTCAGCTGAAGAGGGAGAGAAATAAGAGTGCACTCTAAAATGAAGTGTTCCCACTTTCTCCTTCCCCCAAGAGCCTAAAGTGGCTAGATCATCATGGGGAAAGAATAGCCGTCTGGGCTGCATGCAAAAAAGGACTTATCCCCAACTGAGCTGGAATTATGTGTCCAGAAATCACTAACAGGTTGCTAGCCTTCTTCTGGCAATTAATGATATCATTTAAGGATGGATCATAAGGGAAATCAGTATTCCTAATCTGTGGCCTTACGTGGTACTGGACGGAAAAAGAGATCTTTCGGTCGATCTTCGAATATTTCGTTAACCTGTAATTCTGTAATAAAGACAATACATAGACAATTAAATGAATAGCAATTATTTTCTTTGTCCAATATTTTCTCATGCATGTCGTTCATTTAATTAATGAACTGAGTGCAATTGGCCCTACACATTTGCTGGTTTGACATCTGTGGATATGATTATTCATGAGTTTGCTACTGTCCCTCTGCAGCCAGTGCCCATCTCCAGAGGCTTAAAGATGCCATGTTGGCACAACGGCCTCCATCTTTGGGAGGGGGAGCACTAGTGATCGCCACTGCCATCAACAACCTCCTGAAGACAGAGACTGCTGTGTCAATGTACACTGAACAGCCTTGGTTTTTGGGAGGGAGTCAATGGTGATGGCAGGGATGATTACTGGTGCTTCCCCCCAAAAACCAAAACTGTTCTGTGCACAGTCACAGCAGCCTCAGGCTTCAGGAGAGAGTTGGTGGCAGCAACTATATTTGCAGTTTTTACATTTTCGTGGCAGTCCTGCTGTCCTAGCCCTTGCAAATGTGGAGGGCTGACTGTAACCACAAAAATTAAAAGGAGAATCAGATCTTGATATCTGCAATTTAATTTGCAGGTTTGAGTATCATGAGACCAGTTTATCATCACAGGGTGAAATAAGGTCAGACCTTGAAGCTCTAGTGCTATAGGGTCAAAATACACTGCAGAAATAATCCAGTTTGATACCACTCTAACTGTCCTGGCTCAATGCCAGGGAATTCTGGGAACTGTGGTTGTGTGAGACATTTAGCCTTCTCTGTCAAAGAGCTTTGGTGCCACATTAAACTACAATCTATGGATTACCTAGCACTGAGACAAAGCAGTTAAAGTGGTCTTAAACTGGATTATTTCTGTAGTGTGTTTTGGCCCAAAGATTTATACCTAGAAATATTGATGACTGCAACAAAGTTTATTTCCAAATATAAAAGTAGAGGATTGCACCATTAGAACAAATTTTTAAAATTAATATTATTTTTTGTGAATATTATTTTATTAACCGCCAAGTTGAATTTGGTACAAGTATAGCCAATTTTAAAAAGTTTTCCTAAAACATCTCTTTTTTAGAATTTTCTCTCTTAATAGAATTTATCTTTATCATTTTGAGTGTTCCCAGGCTTTTGTAATCCAGAACTTCAGAGCAGCGTTTAACCATCCCACAATAAACATGTAAGCAAGATTATTAATACATTCAGTCCATTTATATGTTGCCCAACTTAGATATCTAGATATCTAAGATATTTACATAGATATCCATATAAAGTAATAATGGGAATCAAAAGTATTGTCTATAGTATAGAGTTGGGGTCAGCTGATGCAATAACTCACAGTATCACCTCCCATTGACCTTCTCCCATACTACCCCATACTGAATTTCATAAATCGTAATCCCCATATACCATCACATACAATACAGTAGTTGTGACATTATTTAGCAAAATTAAAATTATACCTTTAAATTACAAGATGATATACACAGCCCAAATGTATTTACATGGACCTAGTTTCATGTGGTTGATTTGAAAATGTGGTAGGATGCACCTGGTATGGTCCATACCCCTCTAATAGCACTCCTGAGTATTGTGTTTTGTGTGGCTGGGCTTATGATAGATGAAACACATTTCCAAAACAGTTTTATCCTCCTTGCAATGTGAAGAAAGTCACTACTGAATTTAATGTATATTTGAAATTTTGCGAACTAGATTTCCCAATTTCTTTACACAATTTTCTCCACAAAAAGCTGATCATCTGGAATGGTTGCACACCCATGGTATGTTTGTGGGTATTTAGTTCCCCATTTATTTGGTGTTTCTGGTTGGAAGGTAAGTTATGGAAATTCTGGATGGCAAGTCCATGGATAACAAGGCCCGCTGTAGTTGTGCGGGTTTTTTTTAGGTCTGTGTAGGTTATGGCTTGGTTGGTTAATATGTGAAAATCAATGCTGAGAGAGATGTGGGTATATCTAATCATTAGCCATTGGATAAAGTTGTAAGTTGCCATGGGTCATCAAGACAGGGTGGGACTTAACTATAGTGGGCCCTTGATATCTGCTGTGGTTTGGTTCCAGGATCCCCCCCACGGACACCAAAATCCATGGATGCTCAAGTCCCATTATATACAGTGGCATAGTAAAATGCTGCCCCTTATAATAAAATGGCAGACTCAATGTTTGCTTCTTGGAATTTATATACTTTTAAGATATTTTCAAACCATGGATGCTTGAATCCATGGATAAAAAAAATCCATGGATATGGGAGTCTGACTGTATAAACACAGAGTGGGCAAAATGTGGTCCTCCCAACTTTTTTTTTTTTGGAGAAAAAAGTTCCTTTTTGTTCAGAATGCCCCCCCCCCATCCTTCTGGCGCCATAGGAGACAATTTCGCCATATCTTTGCTTCGACCCAGGTTTGTTTTATAACCTGGAACTTTTTACCAAACCAGAAATGACTTCCACTCATTTACTGTTTCAAAAAGAAAAGGGAAGGGGAAAAAACTTCTCCTGGGCTTAAAACAGTCCAGAGAGTGAAAACATACCCTCCAAGTGTCCCAGTGTGGCTGGGACAGTCCCAATTAATCTTCCGTCATCCCACTTATTCAGATGCTTTTAAGATATCCCTGGTTCTCTCCTTCCCACCTTTCCCCTTCGTCTGTTTACTTCAGTTGAGTTCAATGTGCAGATGTAGTTTGCTGTTTACTCAGCAGGAGAGAGAGCAGAGGAGGGGCAGAATCTGGTCTTCCCAGTAAGTTCAGGTAAAAGCAAACTGCTGAAGGCTCTCCTAGCTTGTGTGTTTTTTTCTTATTAATAACTTTTGCCATTCTAATCACACTCTGATGTTGCTTGTCCACATGCGTTCCAGTTTTCATCTGTAAAATGTAGGCAGATGTATGAAAATATGGGGGGAATGCCCTTCATGTCAAGAGGATTGAGTAAAAAAAAAAAAATGAGTAGGGAACACCCCTAGCTCTGTTGAGGAATCAGTGTAGTTGCCTATCTTTGCTATGAAACAATGCAGTCCATCTATTTATATTTTTATGTATGTCCTAAGGTAATTTAGTTTGAGTATATTTCAAAACTAAACATTCTGTTTAGGCTTTTATAACTATATTTACTTTAATGGTCCCATACCTTCTATAGGTAGTTCCAGTGGAGGCTCTTCTGTATTCATAGTGTGATAATGGGGACCAAATTCCTCACGTAAAGCTGAGATTTAAAAATTTAAAATAACGGCATAAAAAATAATTTTTGCGAGTGTTACTTGCAATAGAAAAAAATATTAGGCAGATTTCCACTATTTTTCTACAGGAAGAACCAGTTCTCAAAATTAATAAAGTCACATTTAGGTATGAAACCATTCGAACAATCAAGAAAAAGAGCAGCAAAATAGAACATCAGAAGTGCCAGAATCAATCCAAATTGAAAGCCCAACTAAAATTGGTGTAACAGAAAGAATCTCCATGTGTTTGATATCAAGATATACTTCATCTGTAATCCTAATCACATACAAAGTGTCTTTTACCTCTCCCACATCTTCTCATATGCCTCGTCTTCTAAGTAACAACTAGCATTGCTTGCCATTTCTTCAGTGTCCTCTGTCTGACACGATTCATCTCAATGTCCAGTTACTTTTGCTCTGACCATTTTCCTGCCAACCCATCGCTTTCTGAGACTCTCACCAATAAAAATGAAAGTTTTTGACAACCTACTTCATCATGAAATGTTTAACAACCTACTTTAGCAAAAGCCGGTAGACGCCCTTGTGGATATGCCTATAACACCACTGGGGTTGCATCTACATTGCAGAATTAATGCAGTTTGAGATCACTTTAACTGCCACAGTAAATGTCCTTTACAAAACTAGGGATATCCAGTGCTTGAAAACTCAGTAGGTTGGCACCTAGTGCTTTATAATGGAATATAGGACCAGGTTCTTTTTCCAAGGAACACTACTCCCATCTGGTCCCCATCTGGATTTGTCTTGAAATAATGAGACAAAACGTATATGTGTGAAATGATAGTTGTAAGGAAGCACAGTCTATGTTATTGAGGAAGACCATTCCTCATCATGGGACATGTCTCTTACATCATAAAGTCTGCTTACAGTTTCCTGTCTTTGTGGAGCTCGAGCCAACATTGGACAGCTGTAACTGGTCTCAAATCAGCAGGTTTTTGGTAACTGAGGGCCTGAGCAGACAGGCCAAAATAAAGCTGCTTCGGGTCACTTTGGAGGTATGTTATTTAAATGACACATGCATCTCAAGAGGCCAAAAGCCACATCAAAGCCATGCTCCAGTCCTAAGGAATGGAGCACAGCTTTGGTGCAGTTTTTGGCCTCTTAAGATGCGTGTGTCATTTAAACAGCATACCTCCAAAGTGACCCGAAGCAGCTTTATTTTGGTCTATCTTTTCCGGCCCTGAATCTAACTTTGGCCAGGGAGACAGAATGAACAAGATAAAATCCTAAGGCAGTGGAGACTACTGTGTCTCCCTCAATCCTGAGGTGGTTGAGACACTTTAAAATGCCAATGGGGGCTGCTATTTTTTATTGTGGTTGTAGAGGAACCATCTGAACTAATATAAGTCTAATCTAACCCATGCAGTGTTTAAATCTGGCCCATAGAGGTTTCCTGGTCTCCCAAACTCCACCCCATGCCTTTCCCCCAGGGCGACCATATGTCATCACACAATGTAGGACATTCAAGAAAAATGTAGGGGATTACAAAATAAAAGTTAACAACACTAATATGATTATAAATTCATATTCAGATGGCTTATTTACAGGTATATTACATAGACTGTATTATATTATGTTTTTGTGTGCCTTCAAGTCATTTGCAACTTGTGGTGACCCTAAGGTGAACTGATCCTGGGGCTTTTGTGGCAAGATTTATTCAAAGGAGGTGTGCCATTGCTCTCCCCTGAGGCTGAGAGCATGTGACTTTCCCAAGGTCACCCAGTGGGGTTTCATGGCTGAGCCGGAAACTGAACCCTGGTCTCCAGAGTTGTAGTTCAGCACTCAAAACCACTACACCACACTGGTTCTCATTTTATTATGTACTCAAATCATATTTTTCTGATGAACCGATTTTCATTAAAATGTCTTGTTGAGTTGCAAATATACCTATAGAACTCTGAGCGAGAGAAACACTCAAAACTGTACTTTATTAGCAACAAACCCTCACTATATTGGGAGAAAGGCGGGATATAAGAAAATACAATAATAATAAAATAATTGACTGAATCTACATTTACATTATTCCTTTCATTTGCCCATTGTGCTGAAATTAAGGAAAAAACTCTCTCAATATTTGTGTTGTATCGTCAAGCAGCCCATTGCCTAACATGGTTGCTGTCCTTTTCCCCTCCATGAGTTCTGGTGCTCTTAGGAAAAAAAGAACTTTAGGAGGATTATTCCTATCCCTCTTTTTGCAGTGAGGACAGCCTGCCAAGTAGACAACTTTCTCAAGAGGAAACAGCAAATGTGATGCTATTCAATGGGTTCCTTCTGGACAAAAAGAAATTCCTTCTGGACAAAAAGATGACACGTGGAACATGTCCTGAAAAGGAGGACATCTGGTCACCCTGCCTTCCCTTTGGTTGGAGCATCAGGAGAGAAATTCCTGCTTTTACAGCCCACCCACCTCAACCATGGGCTTGCCATCTGTGGATTTGAGCATCTGCGGATGGCAAAACACATTGGCCCTAATGGTACTTTTTTGGCACCTGCAGGGGAGTGGAATAGAACCCCCATGGATACTAAGGTCTGTCTGTACTTCCAGTTGGATGTTGGAAATCACAATGGGAAATCTACTGAGTGATGCTCTATCTACAAGTTTGAGAGAAGAGTGGTACACAAAGCTGGCCACTCTCAGCTGACATTGGCGGGCATCAGCCGAGCCCCAACCAATGGACTCAGCCAGCATCTGCAAATATTGGCTGTGAAAGCACTCTGCCTCACCTCCCTTCTTCTTGGCTGGGGAGTAAAACCAGCTTCTCAGTCAAAATGCTAGGTGGAAGCTCTGTTCATCACCCTGAGGCTGGCAGTGGATAAAAGGCCACAGAGGATTGCAGAAAGGGATCTGCTCCCTCACTCCTGTTTCATTGCTTTCCTATGTACCAGGCTTTCTTCAATGAAAAAGCCAGGTGCTCAGGAGAGAAGATGGTTTTGTCTGCAGACAAAAAGCTAGTACCTTAGGAGACCAATGGTTTCTATTTACAAATAAAAAGTTGGCAGATCAAGAAAGGAACTGTTTCTGTCTGTAAATAAATTGTAAGCCACCTTAAATCCCAATTGTAGGAGAAAGGAAGGATATTCACCACCACCACCATAATCTAATACAATATTTCCTAAACTTTGGTCCTCCAATTGTTTTGGACTTTAGCTCCCACAAGCCCTGGCAAATATGGCCAACAGTCAAGAATTTTGGGAGATGAAGTCCAAAACCTCTGGATGACAAAAGTTTGAGACTCATTTGTGTAGCACATCAAGAGAGTAATTGGTTCTTTCTCTAAATCAGAAGCTTGTTCTTCAGGAGAGCAATGGGTTCTGATCCAAGTTGCTGTCTGATGTGCTAGGTTTTTGACAGAAAAGGGTGTGGGTGTTTTACAAAGGGAGGGAATTTTAAAATATGAAACAAATCCCACACGGTGATCTGAAATTATGTAATCCTTTTTACCAGCTCAGGACTCTCTAATCCCAAATACAACTGTCTTCTGTTGCATATATAAAGCAGAATTTTTTTTCCTGTTCATTTTGCTATTTTATAGGCCCAGGATTTGTGACTTAATGTTCCTGTAAGGTTAAATCCTTGGAAGCCAAATTAAATAGCAGCAAAAAAATTGCTATTATGTGGCCTTCATACATCTTACCCTCTGGAAGTTCTTCTCTAGGACTTGGTTCTTCTTCTTCAGTCTTTTTCATGCTGATCTCCTCCACTGAAAAATAAACATAGTTAACTGACCAATTTAGTTATACTTGTCTATTAATTTATATTTGTGTAGCCCATCTTTACATATGTTTTTGCCACTTTGGAAATCCAATAGGTTATGGATTATGGAGACATATAGCTATGTCTCTGTAGCTACATCTCCAAGTTAAGGATCTCAGCCCATTTTTCCAAATCGTCTACAATACAAGAATCTGACTGACCTTGATACCATCATACCAACTTGAACACACCCAGTTTTGTCTGATTTTGGAAAGCTGGTTCAAGCCTGGACAGGAAACCATCGGTGGTAGGGTTAGGAAAGAATCTTGCTTGAAATCTAGAGATCCATTGACTATCTAGATTGAATGGCCATACTATATGGACCAGTGATCTGATTTTTCGTAAGGCAGACTTCTATATTCCTAAAGACTCACTTTTTAGAAATCTTGATCTCAAATACCATATGTCTAGATCTGACTGAATGGTAATCCTGTATTGTAGTTATGAATAAATAACACAAAGGTAGACACTCAGAATTGTCATGTGGTCATAGTGTCTCCATAGCCCCTAGTTTGTGGGGTACGTAAGGACCATGAAAATCCCTCAGTCTTTATTTATGAGGAAGCAGCTGGTGATCGACAGGGGTCCATTCCTCTGTCACTTGGGAAGCAGCTGACTGCTGTTCCCACTGCACCCTGACTGGTATAAATACAGTAGAGTCTCGATTATCCAACCTTCGGTTATCCAACATTCCGGATTATCCAACGTCATGGCTGCTGTGATTTCTTTAAATTTTCTGTGATTTCTTTAAATTTTCAGAGGACTGAACTCTTTATACTGTACATCACAATGCTGAGCAGTGATTTCTTTACATTTACTTTTACTGTTATTGCAATAAAACTTCAGTACATTTGCTATTCATAGTGATTCAAGGCTTTTCTTGGACCTTCCGGATTATCCAACATTTTCGGTTATCAAACTATCAGCCGGTCCAGTTTATGTTGGAAAATCGAGATTCTACTGTACACCAGTGTAAGAAGTACATAAGCAGTGGCACAGCAGCAAAGATGAAATGACCATGGGTGCTGCAACAAAGCAAGCACATATGGAGCAGCTAAAGCCATCCCCAACAGGAGAGAAATCTGTCCTGCCTAAGCAGCCCAGAAGCAAACAGAGCTATTTTCTCTCCTGACCGAAATGGCCTTTCCTGCTGCCTCCCACTGTCATTACGCACCATTCAAAAGGTGCCTTACGTTTGCATAACAGATAAGCCAGCACAGACATTTACACCAGTTGCCAACAGGATTATGGCCTGGGAATTAAATGGCAAAAATATCTGGGACCCCAACGTTGGAAACCACTGCTCAAAGTTGTCCTGTTACATTACATGGAGCAGTGCTAAGACCTTACAGGACTGGCCCAGTGTTCCACATGAGCTGTACTCCAGAACGTAGCTGTGGTCCTGTTCACGAATTACGATGGCGTAAGTCTCATTCATGCAATTGCAATTCACTGGTCACTGCACAGGTTCTATATCTTTTCCAAGCACTCAGTGACCAAATATCCCCTCAAAATCTACCTTTTAAGTGTTTCTGCCAACATTGAAATTGCTGTCTTGTGTGTGTCTGTGCCGGTGTCTGTATGTGTCCTGCACTTTTTTAAAACATAGGTTTTGTGGGGTAGCACCAGGAGATATATAAGCTGCATCTGCACTACAGAAATAATACTGTTTGACCCAGATTTAACTGCCATGGCTCAGAGCTATGGAATTCTGTGATCTGGAGTTTTGTGAGATATTTAGCCTTCACTGTCAGAGAGCAAAGTTTGTCCACAACTAGAAATCCCAGGATTACACAGCATTGAGCCATGACAGTTAAAGTGGTGTCAAACTGCATTATTTCTGTAGTGCAAATGCAGTCATATCTACAGAGATATAGCTATGGCTCTGTAACTACATCACCAAGTGAAGCATCTCAGCCCATTTTTCCAAATTTGCAATATGAGGTCTCCTTTGGGGAGAATTTTTTAAACACATTTCTCAACAGACAAGAATATAGAAAGGATTCACTGATTAGGGAAAGTCCGAAGACCAGTACAGTGATTTTATTAAATATATACTGAATAGACATATGGTGCTGTTTACACCCTTCTTTGGAATTAGATAATCTTGTAGAATTGGTGGATAAACTGGATTAACAAACCACATGTAAAGGAAAATGAAGTGGAAACTATTACACATGTCTGCCACTGTATGGGCATGTGCCCATCTCTTACTTACAGTACTCTCGCAGGCTCTCCAAACTATTGTGCAACTTTAAGGCTTCATTATTTTTATTGCCACTAGCTTCTGCATGTTGGACTGGAATATCTGAGGAAAAGGAACAGACCAAAAACATATTGACTATTGCTACCTTAGGCCATAATATTAAAAGCCAGCCAGGAGGGGTACAGTGGACTGAACTATCAGATCTATTGACAGGATTGAACATGACAGGGCATATGTGGAGATTGCTTGTGCTGCAGATGCTGCAGTCTTTATATTCATCCATATTTTTTTCGTCCTCTCTTTTGTTTGTATGTAAATGTCCCACAAAACAAAAAGGGGGTGCCTCTGGGTACCTGTGTATCCAACTGCTTGGATCAAATAGGTTTATTGGCATTAGTTATGGGTCCAGCTAGAAGATACAAGATCTTTGTTAGCTCACATTTTAAAAGTCCCTTGAGAGACCTGTCACAACCTCATGACCATATGTTTATTTCCTGAGAATCACAAGGGAATAGTTTTCATTGTTGGCAATGTAGTCTTAAAATTGTCTAATGCTTTATGTAATCTCAGAAAGCACTCCAGTTTCTAAAGTGAGTAATTGGGTAAATTGTTTTAATGATTTTTTTAAACTATTAGGGATTAGCAAAAATCAAAAACTCACCAACATCACCCCCACTCCCCATAAAAACACCCTAGAGAAGGTGGGTTGGAGGGAGACAATGATCTTTACAGCTATTTATCATAGTAAAAGTTGGTAACACTTTGAAAAAAATAAGTTGCAGAATTACACAACACGAGAGAGATCACATGCAAATTGTTTTCATTTTGTTTCTGTGATTGGCATGAGCAACTAAGGTTGCCTTGCTGAAAAGTACCAGTTTTTTTTTTTTTTTTGGTTTGTTTTCTGTTTGGTTTTTTTAAAGCATAGAATCTACAGCCAGAATGTAAAGAATACTAATAAGTTTTTGTGTTGTCAACAAGTAAAGGTGCCTGGACACACTGAAACAACCCATTGAAAAAACGGGCAACCACCTATGAGGTTTTTCACACTTTGGAACCCTTTTTTAAAAACAGTTTGTTTTGCATGAATAACTTTTTCACACACAGAAACACAAAATAGTCCCAACATGCATGCACAGAAATGCACAGAAACTCTCATAAACTCATGGTGTTTTTTGGAAAAAAAATATATTCATTCATGCCTGCGAGAACGAAACTATGTCCCTAGTCTAAACAGCTCTCAATTTAACTTTCCTCCCCAAACTGGTGAATGGTGATGGCTGTAATTCTGTCTGCACATCGAAACGGGGGTTGCACATACATTCCTTTCCTGATGTTGCAGAAGGAGTTATTCAGTATCTCCTTGTGCAATTTCCATTACTTCTAGCAACTTCCAAGCACCACACATTTACTTCCATGGGCATTTATTGGCCAAGTGAGTGAATGGAAATGCCCAGAAAGCACACGGTTGCATTTTTATAGCAAGGAGAAAAGAGCTGACATTGCCCTCCCTGATTTCCAGCAACTTCTGGGAGATATGAAACAGCTACTTAAGCTCTTAGTGAGATGATGGGTGGGCCCTTCCTACTTTCCCCATTCACCCAATAAATAATCATGGCAGCACCGTCCAGATGTTTGGAAGCTGCCTTGCAAGTGGGGGAGAGGTACAGAACCTCATGGGCAGAGTATTATGCTCCATCAGCTCAAGGTAGGATGCTGGCCAATGTCTTTCACATGCTCCCCCAGCCTTATTATAATACAGCTAAGATGTGTAAATACAAAAATAAACCTGATAAAAAGCAAATTGAGTATTGCTATTATTTATCTATTGTTATGTGCCTTCAAGTTGACTCTGACTCATGGCAACCCCATCATATTCTTCACTGTATTTATTCAGGGGAACATATAATGTAGTGTAAAGGAGACCAAGGCTCAAATCCTTACTTGGCCTTGGAAACCTACTGGGTGTTGTTGAGCAAATCACACTTTCTAAGCCTAAGAAGAAGGCAATAGCAATGTTATTAGGTTAATAGTAATAATAACATTGCTATTGCCTTCCTCTTCGGCTTAGAAAGTGTGATTTGCTCAACATCACCCAGTAGGTTTCCATGGCCAAGTAAGGATTTGAGCCTTGGTCTCCCTTACATTACGTTAGATTTCTGGTTATAATTTGTTGTGCACCATCAAACAACAACATGCAAAATACAATAAATAGGAAAGTCTTGTGTTGGTTCCTTTGTCCCTAAACACACAGAAGAAAATAGCTGAGGAGAGTGATAAAAATAACAGCCCTTGTGACTAACAGTCATTTAGCGGAGGTTGGTCTAATAAGGCAATTGATAATGATGGTTGAAAGAGGATGTTTGATTTTAAACTCAGGTGGTTACTCACTACAGCCAGTACAGTATTTCTTGGTCACCACTGTGAGTTTACCTTTCTTTATATAGATATGTACAGTAGGTTGTATGATGACATGCTTTGTATCACTCGCCGCCTCTTTCTCTTTTTCTTCCTTCTCATCATTTATTGTAACAAGTAATCTGGCCGATGCTAAATGAATTAAGTACGTGTAATGTTTTAGTAACAGTTGGTCTTTTACGTAAAACAGTGCTAGATAAAGACAGAATTTAACTGAGCTCTCTATTATCTGGCAACTCTAAAAATATTCAGACTTTGTTGTAACTTCACAAGTCAGATAAACAAGAACACGGAGAAGAACACACTACTTGTACCATTGAAACGAATGATAATGAAATAAAAATGGCATAAAATGCTAATACTAATTAGAGTGCAGAAAAGCACACATCCTGCTATCCTCATCCCCGGAGCAAAAGAACAAGATAGATTAGTGAGGACAAAACTACTTACTAAAAAAAGGCAGATGGCAAAATATTGATATAGCTAATGTAATGCGAACCAAAGTTTAGAGATTTTAAATAATTAGCCCCTTTGGTCCCAAATGTCAATAGACAGTAAAGTTGTAGAGAAATCTTGTAGCACCTTTGAGACTAACTGAAAGAAAGAAGTTGGCAGCATGAGCTTTTGTAGATTCAGACTGAAATCTACAAAAGCTCATGCTGCCAACTTCTCTTTCGGTTAGTCTCAAAGGTGCTACAAGATCTCTCTACATATAGTGGGCCCTTCTTATCCGCTGGGGTTTGATACCAGGACCCCCCGTGGATAACAAAATCCGTGGCTGCTCAAATCCCATTTAATACAATGGCATAGCAAAATGGTGCCCCTTCTATAAAATGGCAAAATCAAGGTTTGCTATTTGGAATGTATCCTTTTTTTGAATATTTTCAAGCCCTGTATGCTTGAATCCATGTATAAAAAAATCCGTGGATAAGAAGGGCCGACTGCACTGATTCTACAGACCAACACGGCTATATCTTTGGATTCAGACAATAAAAATGCCATTTTAAATTTTGCCGTGGTTCTAAGACCAGGAATCCAGTTGAAATTTAACTTCTTATACAGACCTAAAATCTCTAAAATGGGTGGGGAAACTGGGCCCCTCTAAATACTGTTGAACTAAAACTTGTTTCCCCCAACATTGGCTGTGCTGGCTAAAGGCTTCTAGGAGCTGCAGTCCAAGACCATGCACAATTCCCACACTTGCTTTAAAGCAATTCTAAGAGACAACTATGGAACAGTTTTACCAAAGAAGACATCTACTGGACATCATGGGGCAGTGACGGTGGTATTTGTTATGTATGTTAATTTTATGGCCTACATGTATGATCCAGGATGCTTAGCAATCACACTACAGTAGAAAAGTTTTTTTTCATTTAAAAAATTCCATTCTACATCTGCGACGCAAAAACCATTTACACTGTATTGTTTCATCCTTCAGAAATGCTAGTCACTTTTGAGTCCTCTATGCCACCATGACCATAGTTCATGTTGGCTGGGGGATTCAGGAAATTTAATCTGAAAAAGTAACATTTACAAGCTCTGATCTTTAAACATACTCACACCCAGAAACAGAGAGTCACCCATCAATTATGATGAGAAGAAAAATGTAGTTCAGAATTTTTGGAGGGCAACAGCTTGCTTGCTCCTTTAGTTGATCAAGAAATATATTGTTTAGGTTTGCATAAACTTGTATGTTAAAAAGCCTACTTGGAATGAAATTACAAATGCAGCTGACACCCTCTGACCCTCTATGCAAAAAAATCTGTAGCGCCGTCGAGACTAACTGTACAAAATGTATTGTAACACAAGCTTTCATAGACTTGGTCTACATCCTCAGATGCAGTAACTCAGAAGTACTACATGATACCTTTGCATACTAATATTGTCAACAGACACAGCTATTTCTCTGAATTTGTCTCATCCTCTGTGTGAAAAAGAAGGGAACCAGTTCCAAGACAGTACCTGCTACTCACCATATTTGTATGTTCTTGTAGTAAAATAACCTGGATCTTTAAAATGCTGCCCACATTAAAAGGGAGACTTTAGGTCCAAAACACGCAGCACAAATAATCCAGTTTGAGACTGCTTTAAGTGCCCTGGCTTATGCTGGGGAATTCTGAGAACTGTAGTTTTGTGAGACATTTAGCTTTCTGTCAGAGAGGTCTGGTGCCACAATAAACAACAGTTCCCAGGATTCCCTAGCACTGAGCCAAGGCAGTTAAAGTGGTCCCAGACTGGTTTATTTCTGCAGTGTGTTTTGGACCTTTAGTTCAGGGCAGAGAATCCTACAGTCCTCCAGCTCCCATAAAACCTAACCAATATAGCCAATGGTAAAGAATACTGGAGGTGCAGTCCAACAACTTATGGAGGGAAACACAATTCCTGTCTATTTTTATTGTGATCGTCTCAACAAAGCATGCAATCCTAAATGCCCTTGCTATTAAGAAAACCCCACTGGACTTATTTCCCCTGCTTGAAATTGCTTCCAATTAAACATGCTTGAAAAAGCATTTGATTCACAATCCTTGCACAGTGGCCAATTTTTACTTATCATTGGGTCCTTCAGAAACACTTCAGCGTGTGCAATGGTTCGATTAAGCAAGGGGAGTTGGCTGCTTCAGGCAACAGATTTTGAGTGTTGTGAAAGGGAAGAAGATTGTCAGTTACTTAATAGGTAGTGATTGGGGTGACTGGGACTTTATTGCCAGAAATATGGATGTATTTTTGGTTTGGTTCCAAAATAACTTGACTGGACTTGGGTGATCTTGGGTGATTTCTGGTGGGATGTCATTTTCTGCTCTGCCTCAGGCAAAAAGTGTTTTGCATTGGTACTGTTGCATAGGATCATCCCTTATTAAAGGAACTATTAGTAGGAATTGACCCCACTAGAGTGCTGTGACTTAGAATAGTTCTGTATTCATGGGAATCACAGTGGCCCTACAGACCCGATGCATCTCTTGTTCCATTTCCCAGAAATGGCATCTCCTCATGAGTTCAGTCTATAGTAGACCCATGTACATTCCCTGGTGTTCAGATGAGAACATGGAAAAGGATGAAAAAGCCTTATATGTATATGTGGCTTCGAGTTGACTTATGGCAACCCTATTAATTCCATAGGGTATTCATAAGCAAGGAGAACTCAGTGGTGATTTTGCCAATTCCTTCCTCTGAAATATATACCCTGTAGCACCTGATATTCATTGGCAGCCTTCCATCCGAGTACTAAGCAGGGTTGACCCTGCTTAGCTTCTAAGATAAGATAGGCCTAGGGCACAGAAAAAAATGTTTCCTCAAGAAAGGTTCAGAAGATAAAAATCCATTTGGCTTGCTTCACCATGTCAAAAAAACTAACAAACTTCAAATAAATTATTTCGACAGAGTTGCTGCAGGGCCTGTGATGGAGAAAAGGCATTAATCAACAAAACTTTGCACCCCAAGGCATTTTAAAAACTAAAGCCTCTGGCCCTAGCTTCCTCAAAACCCTTTTCATTCATCTCAGTGAGATGTACACTGAAGTCTGACTGTGGAGAACTGTTGCTTGGGATCAGAAGCAAGTTCTATATCAACATGTTCCAGGTTAAGTGAAGGGGGGGGGGGTAGTATGGAGTGGAGATATAGAGGTTTAATCTATGATCGTATATTTGAGACTTGGAAGTTGTCCAGTGAAACTGATTGGCAATAAGATTCGGGATGTACTGAAATAAGAACTTCTTTACAAAGCACTTAATTTGTTTGTACTGTACAGTCCACTGCCACAAAATATGATGCTCCTGGGCTTCAAAAGTGGGCTAGAGTGACCAATTTACAGAAACTAAGTCTAAAAGTGACTGGCCTCTATTCAAAATGTCAATATGAAACCTCTAGTATGCCACTGGGAAAATGGAAAATGATTGTGGGGCTAAGGTGAGGATTGCATTCTAACCCAATTTGTGGGCTTCCAGAGAAATCTGATTTTCCATGAAGGAGACAGAATAAATTACCTCTAGGTCCTGGTAGAGAGTGGTAGGTCCTGGTAGAGACACCTTTCAATGTCAATTCCCAGCACCCCACATTCGCATAGCCAACTGTGAAGGTTCATGGAAATTATAGTCAAACAACACTGGAAGCTCCACACAGGCCAAATGTGAAAGAGGATGGGAGCCTTTGATAGTTGTATAGAAGGAATTTCAGCAGATGTTTTACATGAAAAGCTGGCCAGAGGTTGGCCACTACACAACAAGATGGCCTCTTGCTGATCTTAAAATGATCTTAAAATTGCTGGAGAATGGGGAAAGAATAGTTGAAGGAGAGGTAAATGAAGAGAAGCTACCTAGTTCCAGACACTTTCCTTGGCAGAGGTGCTGGAAGTAAAAGGGCACAGGCCTAAAATATCTAGTGAGGAACGTTAAACATGCTCATAGAGCAGATGTGAGGAACCAGTGACACTCTAAATCAGTGGTTCCCAAACTTTAGTCCTCCAGATGTTTTGGACCACAGCTTCCAGAATTCCTGTTGTTGACCAAGCTGGCTGGGATATCTGGGAACTGAAGTGCAAAGTTTGGAGACCAGTGCCCTAAATATTTTGACTTACAACTCCTACCAGCTGCATTGAGCATGGCCAACGATAAGGTGACATCTGTGTGCAAATGGTCCCCCAGTCTTGGAAACAGGATAGAAAGGTCCAGGTGAAACAGAGGTCTATATTAAATTCAGGATAGAAAGTGGTACCATACCAAACAAAGGTTGTTTATGATGCCCACACCCACTTGATTTTTTGTTTGTGGTTTTACTTTGAAGCATTACAACAGCAGCATCAGCAACAACAAACTGCACAATGGTTTTAAAATAGTAATAATATCACACTCAGAGGGGACAGATAGAGTTTGAAGAGGCCTTACCTTCAGTAGCTCTTGTAAATATCAATAAGGATAAAATCATAAACGGTAGCAGATTCATAGGGAAAACTGGCCCATGTCTCAAGTCATTCTTCTGGGCCGGTCTCATGTTTTCTTCCTGGAATCCTTTGTGGGGCATTCTGTGATAACTCACTGTGACATCACCATGGCTTTTAGAGACAGAATGAAGCAGTCAGACTATGACCCTGGAGAGAAGAACGGGAGACTAGGCATTTGCACAACCAGTAAAAAAGCCACCTTATGTTACAAATGGATCTGTTTTCCAAAATAAAATTGTTTGTGCACTGGGTGGATTTTTCAGGAGACTGTGTTTCTTGTTATTGTTTTGTGCCTTCAAACCACTTCCAACTTATGGCCTAAGACAACCTTATCATGGGGTTTTCTTGGGATGTTTCATCAGAGGGGTGTTGCCATTGCCATCCTCTGAGGCTGAGAGAGTGTGACTTGCCCAAGGTCACCCAGGGGATTTCCATGGCTGAGCAGGGATTTGAACCCAGCTCTTCAGGGTCATAGTCCAACACTCAAACCACTACATCACACACATGCCCAGATTAAAGAGGGACTGTAAAATATCATGAATAGATATGTGAATCAGAACTTTTAATTTTCTTGAACCTCATTCACAGGTAGATGCTTTGTGATGGAATAAATGCCCAACTGAGGCATCCCATATCAGAAACAATCTGTTGAAAGAACAATTAAAGTCTTTCCAGTTAAAGTGTTCCCTGAAGCAATTATCATTTGTTAAAAAGAGCGAAACATGCCATCTTTGAAACTATTGTAAGTTATATATTTAGTTCATATGAAAATATGTTACTAAAACTGTGGTTGGTGTGAGAGGAGGGTTGAGGAGACCAGTGTTGAAATCCTCAGCCAGCGATGATGCTCTCAGAGTGATCCTGGTCTAGTCACTGTCTCACAGCCCAACCAAATTCACAGAAGATGGTGAAGAGGAATAAAAATGTATTCACTAAGTTGCCAACCCTTCCGTCCCATCTTCCAGAGTGGTTTTTCTCAGTTATAGCACTGCAATAAAATGTAACATGAAAGAGTCCAGGCTGTTGGCTGTTCAGAAACTCTGGATACACTGAATTGTAGGGAAGAGAGGGAATTGCTCTCCTCCCAATTCCACTGACAGATCCATCATATGAAATAAAACTGTTGGGTTTCACCCCAAAGCTGATTTTGCCACCTGCCTTTTACTCCTGAAACAAGGTAGCTGAACATCACTATGCCTAGTGAGTTGTGACAACCTGTCACAAAGTAGTTTAAGTGATTTAACATATTTTTATGCTGCTGGTACTCACAATAACCCAGCAGGGTAGATCAATATTATTTGTATTTTACAGGAGAATCAATGATGGGAAACGGCAGCTGGTCTGGATGTAAGCAATGAATCTTAGTGCAATGTTCAATTTACTGGAGTTCCTCAGCATCATCATATGTAAACCTTCCAAGGGATAAATACACATGTTAAGAAAGACAGATTCCAAGAATATTATTTTCTTGGTATCTTGATACTCTTCTTACCCGTATATACTCGACTATAAGTCGACTTCATGTATAAGTCGAGGGCAAGTTTTGGGGCCAAAATTATGGATTTTGCTATGACCCGTGGATAAGTCGAGGGTAAAATTTAGGGGCATATAGGAAAGGATCTAAAGAATGAAGCAAAGCAAAACAATGTCAAATAACTTCCAAAAGTCCATCAGACATAACTCTTTGTGCTTATTCTTAAGGTTGGATGGATGAGAGAGTAAAGGGGGTCAGTGCTTCCAGGACAGATTATACTCTTGCTTTTCATTAGGGGATGGTTCCTTCTTTTAAATAAGAGTTAAGATACAGTACTTACCTTGACCCGTGGATAAGTCGACTCAGGTTTTTTGGGTCAATTTTTTGACCTAAATTTCTAGACTTATACATGAGTATATACAGTAATTTGTGTTTTTAATTGTCTTTATTTTGATTACTTAATTATATTGTAATGATATTGGCTGGAATCCTGTTGGGCAGTTACAAATACTGTACATAACTTGCAGTTAAGGGTTTGTAATGGCTACGTATTCACAAGCCCAACATAGTCCCTAGTCTAGAGACACCCCCCAAGCCCCACTTACTGGGCAATAGCCACTGGGAACAAGGAGATCTGTGTCCCTGTTGACTGAGAATTTCTCACATCAGGCAGCTGCTTCTAAGTCAACCAGCAGGGAATGGACCCCCATTGATTCCAATGGCTGGTTATGGGAATTGACCCCTATTAATCCCAGTGGCTTCTTACTAGTAAGTGGGTTTTGAGAGGGTCTGGCTAAAATCCACTACATATAACTGTAGTTACAGTGCTATGTAGTACGTAATGGTCATATAGGATCCCAGTACATAATTGTATAGGTTTAACTATACTGCATGTGTTCAGTTTGTACACTGCCTTGATTCCCAGTTCAGGAAAAAAAAGGATAGAAATACTGAGAATAATGACAGTAAATAATGCTTAAATAATAATAATAACAACAACAACAACAACAACAACAACAAATCTTTATTTCTAGCCCGCTCCTCTATAGAGCACAATCGGAGCAGGATACAGCAAATTAAAACATACATCTAAACCTCTAACTTGTTATAGTATCTGAACAGTAACCTGTTGCTGTTATTTATCTTGATGATGAATGATTAACTAGATGATGATTTAGTTATGTATTGACTTGATGGTAATGTTGACATTTTATTGCTTATTTTTGTATCTGTATTGTATGGTTTTATCTGCTGTAATTCCCGCCTCGATCCGCAGGGAGAGGCAGGAAATACAAATAAATTATATTATTATATATTATTATGATAGGGTAACCTGTTACTACTTTTCTAAAACTCCCCATCACTTTTTTTGAGGTTCAGAATTTATATTTATTATTCTCAATTTATAAGGGAATAGCATCAAATTGGGGGGGGGGGGACCCTGCCCCTCCGCAAAAAAGTTGAAAAGAAATGTTTCAAAATTACTGGAAACTGTTACTTGCTACATCAATAATGTAAGTTGTTTCCCACATTACTTTTGAAACTGGCATCATTGTGCACTCCAAAAACCCAGTACACATCATTTATAACTCATTACTCTCAAGGTCTTAGTAGAAATATTATTCTATTTACTACTACTACTAGTTTCTGTTACTATTACTCGGATTATTACTCCTATTGTTCTTATTACAATTATTACTCTTGGCATGCCTTCTCTGTTACTCTGGTTAGCACTACTATGACTTTTGTTACTTTTCTTTTCCTCAACAGTTGTAATTACTGCTATTACTCATCAACCAAGAACTGAAAGAGGTCCCATAGCTGTGGTCTGGAGCTAATAAAACCTCCAAGGGAAGGTAGTGGTCACACAAGGAAACATTGCTGAAGGAGTAGGGAGAGAGGGAAGATAGAAACCAGTGGGAAGGGAAATGGTGCAGAAACCATTGACTATAAAACAGTGGCTTAGAAGGAAGCCTAGAGAAGAGTGGGAGAAAAAAGTTGAATGGAAAAGGACAAGAGAAACAAAAACATTTAACGTCCAAAGGAGAGAAAGAAGTTGGTTGCAAATGACAGTATAATATGGAAATATTGGGAAGAAAGAATGAAATGAGATGAGATGCTAAAAGAAAATGCAAAGAGGTACGCCTGAATATCCTGGCTTCTCTGATCTTGGAAACTAAGCAGGATCAGCCCTGGTTACTACTTGGAGAGCAGACAGCTGGAGGCCGTATTTCAGAGGAAGGCAATGACAAACCACCACCAAGTATCACTTGACTAAGAAAACCCAATGAAAGTCATGGGGTTGTCATAAGTCAGCAGGTATCTTGTAGGCACTTTGCACAGAGGAATAAAGAAAATGGAGAAGAAAGAAACAGAGCACATTCTGAAGAACAGGCCTCTGATTTTTTTTTCCTTTGGCACGCACCACCCACAATGCACACTTTTAAAAACAACCACCACAAAAGCTCCTTTTTAAACTGTCGTGGGATAAAAATAAAGTGTAGAGGCAGATGGATGACTGAAATCTCAATTAAAAAAATAATAATAAAAATTATGGTGGTGAGAAGGGAGGTAGATATTGGAAACAGAAAAAATTGACACTCGAAAACCAAATCCAGGAACTATAATAATTTACTCACACACTTACTTGAATAATGCCCAGTTCACCATTAGTCCAGCGAAAGGAGGCTCATTTCCAGTCACTTTAGACCCTGTCATTACCTAGCAACTGTCGCTGACAAAATCCAGCCAGGAAGATTTTCCTTCTCACTCTGTGAAGGAGAGGGAGACTAAAGTTCATCCATGGCTCCTTTGCTGTATACTCAGATGGATGGCACAAGGTATTTGCATCCCACAAAAAGGGCATCTTATGTGGCAGGTGCAGGCCTTTTGTGTTCATCGTTTGGGGCATTCTGGGTTAGGGAAGTGAGTTGAGCTCTGAGGCGGTCTCTTTACGTGCCACCGAGATGCAGACTTCATAGATGCGAAAGGTGGCGAAGGCACTGCCAACAATGCAACATGTGCCTACAACGTACCACCAGTTGAACACGCCAAACGTGGCTCCCTTTAAAATGCAGTAAATGCCGAAAGAAACTGCAACAAAGACAGAGATGATTTGTGTACAGACAGGTGGTCCCCATCTATCCTCTTGCATGGTCCAGGCTGGTGTGAGTCAGTTCTGAGGTGCAATTGTCAAGGATTCTGAAAAGTGTCTTATTTTTTGCAGAGCAAAAAACACACCCGGTACTGGTAGCTATATTCTCAAAACAGAAGATGAGGTTGCTGAGAGAATGAAAGATGGTCTATCATGCTGTGTTCATACTATCCGCAATATGTAGTAGTACTTGGCTAAAAGGATTAATGTTGTGGGCGTCTTGTTATGGTTTCCAATTAGGCAAAGTGCCTTATAATCCATCTGGTGTCACCAAGCCCCTTAGAATACACAATGCCTTCTTAATTTATTGGGTAGGAGTAGTGAGGTGAACATCAGAGCTTCATAAAGTGTGTGTGTGTGTGTGAGAGAGAGAGAGAGAGAGAGGGGGGGGGGAACCCATCCCTCATGTTCTGTTGCCATTTTCAAAGTGGAAAAGTCCACCTTAGGGGTTTCAATGGAATCTAAAATAAGATTCATGGTACTATTTCAGCTGTAAGCCTGAAGGCAAGGAAGTGTCAAATTAACTGGGAACCTTTTTGGCTCAAGACTGGGGATATAGTTGTTTAAATAAATAAATAAAATTAATCAATAAATAATATATCAGTAATATTCAATGAAGGCCCTCAGCACTCTAACAAAAGTTCCTCTTTCACACACATGCCAATATAATCTTTCTACAAGGATGCTTGTGTCGGTGTATTGCAGAGCAGTGGTTCTCACCCTTTGGTCCTCCAGGTGAACTCTTCTGGAGCCTTCAATTCCCAGAAGTCGCAACCAGCATGGCAAATAGTAAGAGACCTGGAAGCTGAAGTCCAGAACAAATGAAAGATCCAAGTTTGAAAACTACTGCTGTAAAGGGTTAGTATGCTGGCTTGATGTGAGGATAAACACAGGGAACACGTAAACCACTTTGACCTCTTTGGAAGAAAGGCTTGATATAATTGTACAGAATAATGAAAACAGGTGAGTACAAGACCTTTCAAGTAGCTGGTGTGGAGATACAAGGATTACACGAATAGTTTGGCTAGATGAACAATAGAAGAATATGTAGCAACACTTCACCATGAAGGTAATGTGTTGACTGGCCTCAGTTTAAGATCTGGAGTGCCTCCTAGGCTATGCTCCACATGCAAGGGATGCTTTGTAAGGCTTAGGTTGTTATGTACAACACTCTGCTATTTCTCTAATGTGCTTCTTCTGATCCCCTGGGAGGAATTTCAGAATTTCATGGAACAGTTTTAATACTACTACAATAGGTGATGACCAGATTAGGACCAGGGAGCATGACCTTATCCTATTTTCAGGTTCTAAGATGAAGTCCTGGTTTGACGTTTGGAGCTCTGCCACATTCCTCCCACTATCTGTAGTAAGCTCATCTTAAGATTCATAAATGAATCTAAACTGATCCCCTCCCATAGGTCATTTGTGTTACTGAAAGACATTAAACAGACCAATGTCAGGTTATTTCTCTAAAAGAAACTCTGTCTCTTATCTCCTCTTTTATTGTATGTGCACTGGACAGTTAAAGTGGATACTTCTACAGAGCAGCTGCAGGAAATATGTGAAGATGTCCCCCCCCCCCTTTATTTGATGAAGTTTAAAAGCGTGGGAATGCAGCACTCAGCACTGTTTATCCTTTTGTAAAAGTCATTTTATTTCACTGACAACATTGGGCTCATCATACAGTTGAACTCTTAATTTAATCACACACAGAACTAAAATATTCAATAAATGCATTGGCTTTGACATTGTTAAAGCCCACACACTGGTAGAATTTGATTGGGGGGGGGGGAGGGAGAAAAATAGATATCTACAAATCATTTCCTGGGGAAAAAAAGTAGCCTAAACATCTGAAAATAATCAAGACTTTGTCTAAATCAGTGAATGCCCTCCCCCATTTTCCATTTCAGGCCAAATCAGATCAGAAGCACAACCATGTTCCTTGGGAAGCTATTTCAACAGAAAATTACGCACACCTCAAAATCTGAACAGAAAAAATGACCTATGACCTTTTTCTAATATCTGATCTTGTTTGGGGCTAATTCTTGAAAGGGAATCAGAGATAAGGAAGACATGTATAACAGACTAAAATTTTAACATCCAACAAACAAATGGTTGTTATTTCAGACCAGTCAAATGTATTCAAACAGTTCATAATGGTATTTTGATAAAATATCCATCTTTTTTCCTTGTAGGAACGTTAAAACACATAGAAAGTTAGCTGGGATATACAATCAATACAATGCTACTCCTGAAAAACCAAATGTGATGGTTTATAGCAGGGATGAGAAATCCTGACCCTCCAGATGCTGTTGGGCTACAATTCCCACCAGCTATTTCCAGCATAGCCAGTGGTGAGGAATGATATGAGCTACAGTCCAGCATGAACTGGAGGGACACACATTCACCAACCTGGGTTTCAACATTTTGATTTGGGCACTCTCTCTGTGTATGTGTGTGTGTATACACACACACACACATACATGCACACACTTACCTTTTACTGCCCACTAAGTACATGTTTATAAAATTAAGATTTTCACCACAATTCACCACCAGAACATCACTGAAAGAGCTAAGCTTGGGCCTAAGCAGATGGGCCAAGAAAGCATGGGCTAAGCCTGTGCTTTCCTAGCTTTGGTGCTCACCTGGGTTGGTCCCTCGATCTGCACAGGGACACACAGATGTTCATACACCCATCCTCACACCAACCTGGGACTTGTATGCCACTCCTTTCTTTGCTGGCCATTGATCTAACAGAGAAGCCCCCCAGCCACTGCATCTGACATGGAAATGGGGCAACTGGCTGCACCCATGAGGCCAGGCACACTGTTTCTTCATCAGATGCAGCAACTGGAGGGCATCTCAGTTGGATCAATGGCTGGCAAGGTAAGAAACACTGGGCCAGGGCTGTTTGAACAGTCTGATTTGCTGTGGAGTTTCTTAGAAAATCTGCACAAAACCAGGGATTAATAACCCTGGGTCAGGCCAGATCTTTTGGATCCATGTCTGGATAGGCAGGGTCAGGCCTGATCCTAGCTTGGGCACTTTGGCCTGTTTTGTCTAATCTAGATGACCCAAGACAAGGGGAAAGCCAGGCCTTTGGTCCTTGTGGCTACTCCTTAGTCAACTTTTAAATTTCTTTAGGATAATTATCTGAGAATGGTCTTAGCTTGGGCCTCTTGGAATCAGTTTAATAGTTCTCTCTCATGCTCATTAACAAATGAGAAGACTGACACAACTCAGCCAGTTCTTCAGGTTTGAAGCATCATCTAAAGAAACTGCTTTTTAAATCCATTCATTTCCACTTTCATATACGTGCTCACATTCTTTACCTCTCTAAACCACAGAGAATAGCAAATTATTATTATTATTATTACTTCCTGAGTTAAGGGTTTAAAAATTGGTTATCACATGCAAAAGAGCAACACTACAAAGACTGACTGGCTATGGATGGCAATGCATCACCAAACTGTATTAAGGTTGTTCCATGGTCTCGGTGTTCTTTGCCATCATGTACCAAGTGGTTTTGATCAATCCAAAGAGGCACTTGTTATTTAATTCCCTTGAGATAACAAGTTTAGATAAATATTCTATCTCATCTTAAGAGAAGAGATGGAAAATGCAAAATGTCTAGTACTCAAAACACTGGAATTATTGCTGGCAAGGTACTTTGGGGACTGGGTCGTATCTGGTAAGTGAAACTATCCAAACCTTTGTTGCAGTGAAGTTTTCCTCAGGCTTCAGTTTATAAATTCTTGACATGGTAAAAGGTTAATCAGTAAAGTATTAAAAGAATGGAAAATAACTCCCTTGTGTTTTAGTTCCAGAAAGAAAGGTGGCGTAGAGCCATACATATTTTGACCAAGGGGAGTGGTGTGGGAGTATGCACACCATATTTCATTTACAATGCTGACTTCAGGACTGAGCTCAGGGGACATCGATTCTACCAGTTACAGTGGTAACACTGATGGCTTTGTTTCTGTGGACACAAATCCTGGAGTGGCTTCTCCTTTATTTTTTAAGTGTCTAGTGTTTCTGTTTTTGTTTTTTTTTAACTATGGTGCTAAATGAATTTAAATTCATGAATATCAATTTATCTTTTAAATAGATAAATGGAACAGCTGAACATAAATGGCTGGAATCCTGTTTAGCATTTACAATTTCGTACGCTGAACTCAGAACATCATAATTTTTGGGATTCACATTTATGGTATTTGCACTAGCGCAATCACTGAGAATCCTCTCCAAACTACAGAAGCCAGGCAACATCACCAACAGCAGGACTTATAAGGGAAAGCACAGGGAAGCAAGGTGGAGAGTGAAGAAGGCCCCATTCCCAAAGGGTGCTTGGAGACAAGCAGTTACACAAGGAACCTGCAGCTGCCTGTCGGAAAACCTTGCACTTTGGGAAGAGGGAGGATGCTTCTTTACATACTGCTCCATTCTCCAACACCTTGAATATCCCTATGTTGGTGGCACTGCCTGGCTTTTAAGATGGGGTTTTAGGGATTGAATCAGGAAATGTGCTGCAATGACAGGGAATGTGATCATATACATATAACCCCCCCCCCCCCCCAATATTCCAACACCTCGCAGCATCTTTCATGGGACATTCTGCTATAAGATTATTACAGGCTGCCTGTTGTATCTGTATTTTATCATTTATACCTTCTGTGGGATTAATTTTCTAATATCCCTCTTCAAAACAGGAACAATTGACTGATAGGGACAGGAAGAATTACAAGTTCTGAGCTGACAGAGTATAATGAAAGACTGGACTAAATTCTACAGAAGGCACACAACGTATTAGTTCATTTTCCTCTTATTCTTATTTTCTAAATGGTATCTTAAAACTGTGTCAACAAATACTGGTTAATAAGTTTAGCCAGGGATATTCCTTAGTTGTTTGTTGAAATCACTAATGTTAATTTCACCAGAAAAGACTGGGTAACCAGTCGTCTATTTACAGTGGAGAGAAGGCAATTTTTATCATATACACACACACAAACTGGAATGTTTCCATCATTTTCAGCATCATTTTGCATCACCTGGACAATTATTTGATTTGTAACTTAAAGAGAACACAAGTAATGGGGGAAAGAAATGAAATGAACAAGGTATGTACACAACCACATTATGTCATCCATGCATGCAACATGCCTACAGATTTTTTTGCATGTACAAAGTGCATGAGTTGTGAACAAGTCCTGGGATGGACAGATTGTTCTACAGTTGATGTTGCCTTAAAGCCACCTTATGTCTTCTACCTTCCTCCCGCAATAAGGTCTGGATTTAGAAATATCACATTCAAGCCAATCAGCAATTTCCTGGTAATTGAATAAGTATAACCAAAAAAAACCCAAACAGTCAAAACAAAACAAATCACGGTAGAGGCACAGTGGTATTTCAAAGCATTTACCAGCTTTAGTATAAAGACAGTCTAGAAAGCTGCATAGGTGTCATCACAACATGGAATATGGTGTCATAGTGCAGAGCCAAGTGGCTCTGAAGGAATCCTTATAATTACAGGTTGTGGGTATACCTGTCATAGCTAGCCCTCTGAAAATGCCCCACATCTCATGTAGTTACAACCATGGTGTATGAGTGGTTCATCTAATGCCAACAGACTGCTTTCTTTATGCTTCATAGTATTTGCATATTAATTACATAGAAGTCTCTACCTCCTTCCATCATCCTTTCTCTATAATACTCTATGCACAAACACTTGCTTACAGAGTACCTCTTTTCCAAATTCAGAAACATTTCACATAGCCCATCAGTCCCACTTGTCAACATGTTGCCTTTCTCCAGAGGTTCTCATTACCACTCACTTGCCTGAGATGGAATATCACTTTTTATAAACTGTATATGAAAAATGGATTTGGCATGTTGATCGGCTTGAGTGAGCTGACCATACTAAAACTTGATGCAAGGGAAACTATAATCTGCCCTCCCCACCAGTTCAGTTTTGGTGTGAGGTCTTTGGAATGGATGTCCTTGTTTCCAACATATGAATTAACAGCCTGTCTATGAAAGGAGTAACCCTAGGCAATTGTTACACAAGAAAGGAAGAAACATTTATATAGAACTGGAGGTGTTTGAAGGCTCTACCTAGGTACTGCAAAAACAGTTTGTCTATTCCCTGGGTAACCAGCTTCTTCCCTACCTGTGTTATGGATAACCATGGATGGTAGTCTAAGATAAGAAACATAGTGCAACTTTTTAGGTAAATTACAGGCTCACAGTTCTAAGCTGGTTGGGCGTAAAGAGCAGAAATGTAGTCTCTCCATGCACACTGCACCTGAAGAAAAATGCACTTAACAACCATTTACATTAAAAAAAAAAAAACAGCAGAAGTTTCCAAAGTACACCACAATTGCAGTAAAGCTTTAAGAGCAGGAAGGTGGATGGAATCGATTTGTACTCTGAGCAAGTCCTCCTCAACCATTCAGGGAGTATGGAAAAAGACTCATTTCATCCTTTCTTTCCAAGAAATCCTCATCATTCCAAGGAGGCACCTAGCAGCATATTCAGGGTTAAGAGCATACATCATGGTGGAAAGTGTCTGGGAAAGCAATAATCTTTTGTTCCTGACTTTCCTGCTTTTTTGAGAATTAATGAGGCAAGTTTTGTCTGTGAAGGCCGGTGTATCCTCTAGCTCTTCTTCATTTAGCAGGAAATTGCATTTTATTTTCTTTCAATCCCAGCTCTTCAGTGACACATCCTAGCTGTCATCTCTTTCTGTAAAACAAGAGGAGGAATAAAAGTCATCAGGTCATATATCTGAAAATGATGCACATTTCTACCCTTCTTACTAACATCTACAACAACACCAACTCTGTCCATCTCTTCACAACATTTCAGGTTTGTCTGTATTATATTGTCTTCAAGGGCAATATTCCTAAGTGGCAATTAGCAGAGAGTGCTTTATCATCCTGACAACTTTAATGGGTCATTAATTTCCTAACCTTCCTTGTCTTAACTAAAACAGTTAAACTACCTGCACAACTCTGACACAAAAAGCATTCCAAGCTGATATAACAAGATCCCTATTGTGCCATTAAGCTCCCATCACAAGTCAGTTTTTCATTAGGGAGTGGGAGTTACTTGGGATAGATAGCAGTAAAACCTCACATTTTGAAGGATTCAATTTAGGCTTATACTGTATATATATATATATTGTATCCTCCAAAATGTGAGATTTTACTGCTATCCATCCCAGGTAACTCCCATTCCCTAATGTGTGTATATATGTGTGTATGTGTGTGTATATATATATACATACACACACACACACGCACATGCTTTGTATAAAAACATGGTTGGCTGCTTTGAACCATGGCTTAAATTAAATGACTTTTAAAAATCCTGTTTATTTATTCTTTTTTTTCAAAGTCTGGCTATTATTACTATTTCCTAATCTTCTTACTGGAACAACAATGACTGTTTGAATTTAAACATTATTAACTTTAACAGCCTAATGACAGCTGTTCATTCTTAGACCAGTATCTAGTGTCAGTTTCTCATTTTTAATTACTTTACTGTCAGCCCTCTGTATCCATGGTTTCAACCCTCCACACCTTGAAATTGTTCACCCCAAAACAAACACACAAACCAAAAAGCAAACCTTGATTTTGTCATTTTATATAAGACACCAGTAATTATATAATTACTGGGTCATTGTATATAATGGAACTCAAGCATCCAGTGGCATCACTGGGGGGGGGGGAGTATGCTGGTGTGGCCTACACTGTGTGACACCCCAGAAGGGCGGTGACATCCGGTGGCTTCCCCCCACACTGTCCCTCCGTGCGCTCCCACCCCTGTGTACCATCCCCATTTTATAAAGCAAAAAATGTCATTCAGAAACAAATACTTCAATTAATATAAGTTCAACCAAAATAACATGTTTGATTTTTAAAGCATTTTTTAAAAAGAACAGTTATTATTTAAGTTAGTAGCCATAATATCTGAATTACATTTTGTTACTTGATTTTCTGATTTAGTCCTATGTTGGTGTAGTCCTATATATAGGCTATTAATTTGTCAATATACTGTATATACTCATGTGTAAGTCTAGAAATTTAGGTCAAAAAATTGACCCAAAAAAACCTGAGTCGACTTATCCACGGGTCAAAATACTGTATCTTAACTCTTATTTTAAAGAGGGAACCATTCCCTGGTAAAAAGCAAGAGCATAATCTGTCCTGGAAGCATCAACCCCCTTTACTCTCTCATCCATCTTAAGAGTAAGCACAAAGAGTTATGTCTGTTGGAATTTTATAAGTTCTTTGGCATTGTTTTGCTTTTCTTCATCCTTTAGATCCTTTGGTATATGCTCCTAAGTTTTACCCTCGACTTATCCATGGGTCATAGCAAAATCCATAATTTTAGCCCCAAAACATGCCCTCTACTTATATATGAGGTCGACTTATAGTCCAGTATATACGGGTAATAGTTTTATTGATATATATAAATCACATCAATGCCTAATAACTTTGGATTGTTAATGTTAGAAAGCATTAAAACATGGGCAACCACGCTTTCCAATACATAAAATGTTTCATAGTATTAATATATTATAGCGGGAGTCAACTTTTTCATTAATACATTAAAAAAACTATAGTTTTTTGTGGGTTTTTCGAGCCACGAGGCCATGTTCTAGGAACGGACAATGGATCATTAATAAAATAGACATCCTGAGGCCTTGCCATTCAGCAACTGAACAATACACAGATTAACATGTAAATCACTTTCTCTCAACCAACAGTATATATACCCCACTCTCTTCCATGCCTACATTCTCTGAAGATGCCAGCCACAGCTGCTGGCAAAACATCAGGAACAAACTCTTCTAGAACACAGCCTCATAGCCAAAACCCCACAAAAAACTATGGATGCTGGCCATGAAAGCTTTCAGCTTCAGATTAAAAACTGATTTAAACCATAAAACCCACTTTAACCCTAAACCCCATTTTTATTGTTTTTCCCCAACCCTGTAAAAACTTGTATTTTGCTTTTTACACTGCTCACCACCAGCCACAAAATAGCCATGGGGAAGGGGTCGAGTGGCTAAACAGCGTTGAGAACACAGATCTTCATCTAGAACTATTATGCTATGTTGTGCCATAGGGTATTATGAATAATGTTGTCTGCCACAAAAATTATCATATTTAGTAGAGTAAAAGAACAGTTCATTCAGTTAATAATTGCAAACTAAGCTTCCTTTTTTAGCTGGAATTCCATATTGCAATTACAGATGTATAACTTCGAGTTACAGATGAGCAGCTGATCCATATTCTGCTTGCAGGGAGGGGGGGGGTCATGGCAGGAGATGCTACTTAGTTACACATACAGTATGGAACGAAGTAGGTGACATAGAATTCCTAGCCTAGGCTATCTGAAGGACTATATCTTGAGCCTGCCAGAGCTCTAAGATCTTTTGGGAAGGAACGTTCCCCAGGACCATCAATTTCCTGGACATGTTTGATGGGAACATAGGAGAAGGCCTTTTTGATGGCTGTTCTCTCAACATCCTCCCTAGGGAACTTCTCTCCTTGCTGCCCATCTCTCAGCAAATGAAATATTTTCTAGTCCTGCAGGGTTTTAGGAATTGATTGCAAGAACTTATAATAAAGTGCTATCTTATTAAATTGTATCTTTTAACTTTTTAATGGATTCCTTTTTGAATGGTTTTAATTCTGTGTTTAATTACATTTTAACAATATGTACGTTTTAACTAATGTCTTTGTATGTGCTATCTGCAATTCTAGTACATTTTAATTTGTGTAATCTGCTTCAAGTTCACTTTTGGGGTAAAAATGAAAATAAAAAGAATGCTCATCATAATGGCCATTCACTCCCACCAAAATATAAAGCAGGAATAGAGAGCTTTCTCCCTATTCTTCCTTTCCTGTTGGTTCAAAAAGGGAAGTAGGCTTTCTGTCTTGCAGACTCACAAAGCTCTATGGTGCAGGATGGCTTAGCACCCTCCTCTAACAAAGTCAATGGCAACTGTGGTGGTGGCAAATTAGGGATGTGCTGCTGAAGTTCAGTATGTTCCAGTGATGAATGATTAGACTGGTGGATTCAGTTCAGCGCCCTAAAGCCAAGAAGTTGCCCATTCCTAATCTAGAGCTAACGTGGGTTGGCTGCCTAGCTGTTTCCATCAATTCTCTTTCTTTTTGCTCCTCTTCTTTTAAGCCCTACTCTGTTTATGGAATTTTCAGATAGCCCTTTAAGCGTTTTTGCAGAATAATATGAAATATTGGGATGGTACCATATCTTTCTAAGAGTTCAATAATTTGTTATTAACTGCTGTCACGTCTATTTTGACTTAAGGTGACTCTGTGAATGACTCCAAGTCACGCTCCCATCAACAGCCCTAATCAGTTCTTACAGAGTCAAGATTGCAACCTGTGTGGTTGAGTTTATCCATCTGTAAAGCAGTCTCCTCCTTTTCCTACTGCCTCCCATCTTAATAAACATTATTATCTTTTCTAGTAAGTCATGTCTTCTCATATGTCTAGCCTCAGTTTAGACATCTTGGTTTCTAGGGAGCGTTCAGGTGTCATTTGCTCTGGAACCCACTGACCTGTCTTTTCATCAATCCATGGTATTCACAGAACTTTTCTCCAGCACATTTCATATTAGTTGATTTTCTTCCTATCAGCTTTCTCTACTGTCCAGCTTTCACAACCATACATAAAAATGAGAAATATGGTGACAAGGACAATCTTAACTCTAGTATTCTATGATATAGCTTAACACTTGAGGATCTTGCCTAGTTTCTTCATAGCTGCCTTTCCAAATCCTGGGAGTTTATCACACGGGGCACTTACCGCTGCCCAAACGTTCCTGAAGTGTTGCCCAAATGTTTCAGAAGGTGGGATCATCCGTCGCGCTTCTGAAACGTCACTGAAGCTTCCTGCTTTTCTTCTGTCGCTGAAACATTCATGGGGAAGCCTCGGAAAAGCCACTTTTATTAATGGGATCTTTCAAAATGGCTTTTCCAAGGCTTCCCCATGAACGCTTCAGCAACTGAAGGAAAGCGGGAAGCCTCAATGACGTTTCAGAAGCGGGATGGATGATCCCACCTCCAGCACTTCTGAAACATTTGGGCAACACTTTGGGAATATTTGTGCAGCAGTAGGTGCCCATGTGATAAACTACTCAGTCTTCTTCTGATTTCTTCACTGCAGTCTCGATCCTGATTAATGACTGAGCCAAGGTAAGGAAAATCTTTAGCCATTTCAGTGTCTTTGTCGTCTACTTTAGTTATGCAAACCATCTGTATTCGTTATTTTTGTTTTCTTAATGTCCAACTGTGCCTTTGCACTGTTTACCTTGACTTCAGTAATCATTCCAAGTCTTACTTGAGATGATTGCATTATAGATAGTTCATTATCAATAGCAGCAGTTATTATTGCAGGTGCAGACTGACCAAATGTGGAAGTGATAACTGAATGACACAAGACACTAATTAACAAAAACTCACTCTCCTGATATTACTTTGATCATTTCCAACAAATGGCTCAGACATCAGCTGCTGCTCAATTTTTATTTTGACATACAACCACTATGTGGCACCAAACCTACTGCTGATGCTACAAGGCTGGGAGAAGAAATTTAATCCCCTTCACCAGCACTGTCTTCCAGATAAAGAACAATTACAACTTGCTTTTTTTTTTTTTTTTTTTTTTTTTTTTTGCCTACAGAGCTGAAATTGGTTATTAGATTGCTATTTGGCTAAAAGGTATGAGAAATTAAGGCTAAACGAAGGTCTGAGATTTAAATATAGTTGAACTCAAAAACAACCTTATTGGCAGATAATAAGATATGCCCTTATAAACATCTATCTGCTGATGCCCAGCTCAAATGTCCATTAATGTGCAATATTCCCTCAAGTGGGTTCCCCACCACCACCATGCACCCATTGCAAATATAAATAAGGAATTGATATTTGAACAGCACTGCATTCTCATATAGCATTTGAAAAAAAAAAAACAACCTCTGGATCTGAAACACTCCCAGATCATTAAGAGACAGCAGAAGTTTGATGCCTGGTACCCAAAATTTGTGTTCACTATCTAATCAGTTTACCACATCCCTCACACAAAAACAAAAAATTGCATCAAAACAAGTCACTTCATTTTAAAGCGTTTGCTTTTTCTTGTCCTTTCTAATTATATCTTCCTTTTTTGTCATGTTATTTTGAATATAACCCTGAAGGCAAGCAGTGTCATTATTAAGGCTCTACAGTGCCTTCTTCCCGTTTATGGAGGTTTGTTCCCAGTGCCCTGCACAGATGAGAAAAAACATGAATACTCATGTCCCATTATAGTGATTTGGGTGATAACATGCACACAGTTGTATGCTTGCCCCCCCCCCTTGACAATAATGGGGAGGAGTGATCTGTGGATGCTTATCTCCATATGGATGGCTAGCCTGCTTATTTGGCAAGCCCACTGCATTTACCTATTAGGGAAAAAGCCCCACTGGAATCAGTGGTTCTTCCTTCTATGCACACATGGATAAGATTTGTGCTGTTCTTTTTGTAACCCTGGGTGCGTGGCAAACATGAAGTTTCCAGCCTCTTCAGGAAGGAGGCATTTGCCAGGAAAGATTATTGAGGGCTCACTTTTCTCCTTCACCCATTCCTCAAGCTACTATTCCTCTCTGATTTTTTTAATCAAACAGAGAGAACCATATCCAAAAAGGAATTCCAGAGGAAAAATACCAGATGAAGACAAGGTTCATTGCCATCACATTCATACACACTTTGTCCTCTGTACAAGTATGATAAACAGTTGGCAAACACAGCATTGGAAATCCCCATTTCTATCAATGAACTGAATATTCACTATGAATTTACTGAACATGTTTCACTTTGTTTTTTAGGGGTCCCCCCCCTTTACTTGATGATAGGGACCTGTCTTACTCACCCATCAAGAATCAGTTCCATATTCATTTCCCCTACAACCTCACTCTCAGAAAAGGGGAGAATAAAATATGACAACTCAACATTCTTAGAAATGCCCTGGCCTACACAGGCTCAAATGATAAGATTTTTGTGGGTTTGTGAATGTTTGCAATTTCAAAACAGAAGCAAATTTTTCCCTCCTCCTCCTCATTTAAACTATTCAAGGCCTATAAAGGCCGAACAACAAAGGCATTAGTGTCTTGACCCCAAAGCAAAGTTGTTTACTAAGAGGGTAACAAATACATTCATTTATCATTTTTGTCTCTCATGCATACTCATACAAAATTTCAAACTCTAGTGCAATTCTACCTTTAGATATCACATTGCTGAAAGAAAGCAGCATGTTCTTGTAACATACAGTTGGTCCTCCACATCTGCAGCGTTGCCTTTTGCGGATTTGATTATTTACAGATTTAATACATTCTCACTAGGTTTTCAGGTGTGACTCTATGGTCAACATCTGCCAGAATTCATGCTGAAAGACCTAGAAGTTCCTAGAGAGAGCATCACTCCAGGTATTTGTAGGTTCTCCAATGGAATTCTATGGTCAGCTTCTGGTAGATGCTGATCACAGATTTGCACTGGAGGACCTATATTTTAGCGAGGTGTTCTCTCAGGTAAAAAAAAAAAAGGCATATTTTTTATTTGTGGCTTTTCCACGTTCATGGGGGTCCTGCACCCCTAACCCCAGTGAATGTGGAGGGCCCACTGTATTTTAGAAAAGTGAGAAAAATGATACAATATTCAAACATCCAGGGAAAGAAACAGTTGCCCTAGTGAACACCCATACCAAAAACAAAACAAAACACAAAAACCAAAAAGATAAATGTTCTACTTTCAGAGTGGGGAACATTTACCCTCCAGTTACTTTGATTAACCCCATCAAGTATAGCTAGTGATAAGGGATTGTAGAATTTATAGTTCAACATCTGGAGGATAGAGTTTATCCCCTTCAATATACAGTGGGCCCTTGATATCTGCTGGGGTTTGATTCCAGGACCCCCTGCCCCAGTGGATACCAAAATAGATGCTCAAGTCACATTGAATACAATGGCATGATAAAATGGTGTCCCTTGTATAAAATGGCAAAATCAAAGTTTCCTTTTTTTCAAATTTATACATTTTAAAAATATTTTCAAGCTATGAGTGCTTGAATCCACAGATTAAAAAAACCATGGATATTGTTGCAGACTAAACAGATAGTTCTTCTCACACCTATGAACATTAGAATGGAGGTTTAATACAGGAAAAAATGATTATGATATGATATAATATGCAGCTCACCCACAATGTTCTCCTGAGAAATATTAACTTATAATATAAGCACAGTATGGTGTTGCTAATATCTGTGACTATTAGTAATGACAGAAGAGAATGCTTTGCATTTGTATATTTCTTTCCCTAAGTGATTAAAGCAGTTGATATACATCAATTAAGAGAGTGTGATCTTGGTACTACTATGTGAGAGCATAAATTTATCTTACAGAGAGAACTGATGGTTGAGCTGAGATGTGAACTTGGCGCTTTGACAGCATATAGCTCAATGTCATTCAACCATTACACTATACAAGTGTTCCCTGAAGGATTAGGTAGGGAGTCAGGGCAAGACTGTGTTCATAGATCAATGTTCCCCTTGGCATTCTTCCATCTTTGCTTTCCCTCTGTGTCTATAATCACATGGTTTTCATTCCAGCAGTTCAAATGATTGTGTGGAATATCTTTGAAAGGAGATTAAATAGCAGCAACTCTAAATCAAGCATGTTTCAATTTCCTGTAACTAACACTAAAAAGCCAGTTACTGTACAGTTAATATGGCATTTTCATAAGGTACAATATGTAGAATTTTAATATTCTACATATATAATACACACACACAGATATAACATACTATAATAATGGATTGAGAAGTTATGTATTGATTTTATTTATACTTTATTGTATTGTATTTAATATATATAAAAGAAAAAGCAGAGTTATACAGTAATCCCACTAAACAAGGAAAAAAACCCACAAAACAATTGCAATCCTCTCATTGGAATCTTTTTGTAATAGAGCAAGATTTATTTCTGAAGCAAAACCAGGTCAGAAGATCCACAACTCCTGTCCTGTTTCCCTTCTGGGCAAGTGAGGTTTCCGGACAAACGTTGTGGGCTGAATTAGTATTCCTGATGGGCTGCATTAGGCCCACTGACCAGGGATTCCTCCTCCATCCCTAAAACAGGACTGGATAACATGTGAACCACCAAGCAATACTGTAGATATACACTATAGAACTCATAGAAGTTCCATCCTCTAAATATTGTTTTCATTTTCAGGTTGAGTCTCCCTTATCCAGAATTCTGAAATGCAAAATATTCCAAAAACCAAAAACTGTCCACATGGGTGGCTAAGACACTGACACCTTTACTTTCTGCTAGTTCAATGTAATACTGTACACAAACATTGTTTCATGCACAAAATTATTTAAAATATTGTATATAAAATTACCTTGAGGTATAAAGTATATAAGAAACTTACACACAGTACACAAGCGTTGTTTCGTGCACAAAATTATATAAAATATTGTATATAAAATTACCTTGTGGTATAAAGTATATAAGAAACTTACACACTGTACACAAGGGTTGTTTCATCCACAAAATTATTTAAAATATTGTATATAAAATTACCTTGAGGTATAAAGTATATAAGAAACATCAACAAATTCCATATTTAGACCCATCTCCAAGATTTGTGTTTGTAAATATTCCAGAAAATATTCCAAAATCCAAAAAACTTTATTGGGAGACTCAACATGTACAATATGAGAAACTGTACCTACAAGCTTGCAGGAAGCACAACTCTCCTTTAAAACTGTGCAGGTCCACTTTGGTTGGCCGGGAATGGTGGCTTGTGGTAGTTCCGGAGTAAGGTTAAACGTAAAGGTAGTCCCTTGACCTGAATGTCTGGACATAACCGATTGTAGGGGGCAGTGTTCATCACTGTTTCTAAGCTGAAGAGCCAGCGTTGTCCGAGGACTGCTCTGGTGGTCATATGGCCAGCATGACTTGTAATACTCAGGGTACTTGGTGACAGAGAGAACCCACCTATTGTATACCATGGAGTCCCATTTGCAGATTTCCCTAATGTCCATTTGAAGGACTGCATTTCCCTTATGAGCCTGATCAAGCTGTAAGATCTTCAGTGGATGCACCTCACTGTGTACCACCACCTTCCCAGGCATGTTTGGTGGGAACAAGAGCTAACCTTCTTGGTGGCTGCTCCCAGACTTTGGAACCCCTTCTCTAGGGAGGCTAGGATGGCTCCTTCCTTGCTCTCAATCTCCTGGCAAGTTAAAACTTTTCTATTCCATCAAGTGCTTATGAGCTGATGTGAAAAACTTTTAATAGTGTGCTTTTAAAAAAAATTGACTTAGTAATAATAATTTGCTATCTGCTTTGGGTCCCATTATTGGGGTAAAAGCAGGATATAAATGGGAAAAAAAATGAACATAACAACAACAACAACAACATGTGGCTATAGTTTGGGCCAATGGGAAGGAATAAGATACCAGTGGAGGGCTAGTGTAGCCCACACATGAAGTGAATATACAAGTTTCAGTTGGCCCAAATGTGATTAGTCTGAACTGGTTTGCTTTAGTTATTCCTGTTATCAGAAAAGCTCAAACTTCTCAAAGATCACATTTGCCATGGTAAAATTTTAACTGACAAAAGGTATTCTGCCCATTTTCTGTGTGGGTTCTTTCCACACCACCTTCACATTTCAGAGAACAGGAACAAGTGTTTTATCCATTTTGTGGGTGTTTTTAACAAGAGAATCTGGAGGCCCATTCACACTACAGAATTATAGTGCTGTTATTGCACTGCCATGGTTCCCTCCTATCTGGGACTCGCAGTTTAGACAGGAGCCAGAGTAGGATAGTGATTTGAGTGTTGGACTATGACTCTGGAGACCAGGGTTCATTTCCCAGCTCAGCCATGAAAACCAGTGGGTGGCCTTGGGCAAATCACATGCTCTCAGCCTCAAGGGAAGGCAATGGCAAATCTCCTCTTAACAAATCTTGCCAAGAAGACTCCATGGTGGATTCGCCTTAGGGTTGCCATAAGTCAGAAATGACTTGAAGGCACACAACAATAACAAATTAAGAAATCTCACTTGTAGAACTCCTCCCACGCCTCACAAAACTACAAATCTCAAGATTCCAAGAGATGGAACCATAGCTATTAAAATGAAATAATAGCACTGTAATTTTGTATTGTGATTTGGCCACTGGGGGAACAAGGCCTTCTTCTTTAAAACGTTTAGAGACCCTTTATGACTTGACATCTTTATCTTGTGATTTTCCTCTGTCTTCTATCATGACAGCTGGTGCTATCAAGAGTAGACACATCCACAAAAGCATCATGATGCAGTGGTGTGTTTGTCATGTGACTCCATTCTGAACTAGTGATAGTGAGGGGGGATTCACTGTGGGGATACTGCTTTCTATGGCATCACCAGAATAGCAACTAACAGTTTCTCCTACCATTTTATGCAGGTGATTCACTGATAGCCAGTGTGGAAGGGTGGTCAGGAAGCTGGACTAAGATGCAAGCAATCTAAGGGCCACACCACTCTACACAACTATAGCACTATGATTCCACTTTAATTGCCATGACATAGTTTGGAGAGGCACTAGAATGCTCTAGCTAAGAATTTTCCAAAACTGCAAATCCCAGGATGGAACCACAACAATGAAAGAGGAATCATGGCACTACAATTCTGTAACGTGAGAGTCCCAGGCTCAGGTTTTCACTGAGTTATGAAACTCACTATGTGACTGACCCGTGATTAGGTCTTCTCTTTTAGATAACCTTTTTCACTTGGGGCCCTTTCACACTATACGATATGAGGACAAAGGAGAAGGAAAACCACCATGTTGCCTTGAGAACACTGGAGGAAAAGTGGCACAGAGTTGCTGCAAACAAACAAAACCTTGAAGCAGAGAATGATGAGCCAGAGCAGAATTACATAGCCAGAGAAATAAGATTGCTTATTTCATGATCTCTTCTACCTCTGTCTTTTTCTGGGAAGAGAGAGGATAGATTCTTAACAACTGTCACCATTAGGTAATAAAAGGGAAAATCCAGGACTTCAAATATGAAAGAAAGTCACGAGAGAACAGAGACGGAGTGAATGAGATCATGAGGAGTTAATGACTAATTAAGATTCAACTTTATAAAAAACAACAACCCTAGTCTAATCACCCACACATGTGTGCAGAGATACAACTTACCTGTATAGCATGGGTGGTAATACACGATAATAATTACTATGTTTTGTAGCCCTTTGTAGACACAAGGTGCCTGTCTTGGAACTATGTATCTCTGAGGTTGAGGTCTAGAAGACCTGGAATTGAAACACTGCAATTTGCCCTATGAAAACTGGTGCTTTGGTCAGGTCACCTGAACCCTCGCATCCAAATGAGAGGTTTCAAAGTACACACTGGGTACACACACAGACTTTACACAGGCCCTCTGGAACCACTGGATTTCTGTCTACACAGCTACAACACTGCAGAGATGTATGCTCACATTATATTCTGAGCCAAATATAAGAAGTTTAACTGCTTGATCATCCAAAGGTTCGGCAACAGCAGCAGAACAACCCCAAACATTGCTTTCCCCATATTTCTTGATCTCTATGACTTTTTCCCTCCCTCCCTGGAAAACATGACTCCATCACAGTAACTAAATGTAGCCAGCCATCTAATATAATTTGCAGTACATTTAAGGCTGGATTTAGTGAAAAGCCCAAATATTGCAGTGCAGTTAAGAGGGGGAAATCAGCCACAACAATAGCTTGCATAGGTTTTCTACAAAAAGAGGTGCCGCAGGGACACAAGGTTACTTGTGGTTTAATATGAAATCAGTCTTGATATTCTCAGATGATTAGTTCATTTCTGCAATCATCACATGTTGGAGGGCAACTGAAATCCAGCCCTAGGTATTGATGTCAGGGAGAACAGTGCCAATGCTGAAGATTTTCAACAACATTTATCCAAAGGGGCTTACGGGGCAGGAATGTGAGCGTTCCTGTTACCAGTTGCCACACACTGCTATGGCAGAACTCTTTCAGAATTGGAGGATAACATGTTCTGGAAAGCACTCCCAGCAAAAACAGATCCCTGTTAGAACAGCCTGACTGCCCATTCTGCAAATGGAATGAGTTTTCCCCCCTTCCCCTTTGATAAATGACTCTGTGGCATAATCCATAACAATAAAAGAGAATGCCTTCACATCCATCTGTAATTCTTTAGGATATCAAGTTATACACCTCTAAACCTGACAAAGTAGTTTTGTTTGGTGTCCAAATGGCCTATGTTGAGTTTCCACTTGAAATTCCAAGTTAGGGGCTTCCTAGAAGCAAAAAGGGGACTGGTCTTAACTCATCAAGAAATTGCAGTAGATACATCAACATCTGACAGGGTGTCTTTGGTTGTTGCCTTAAGTTTGGGAAGCCAGTTTCAAAGTAAAATGGGGGAGGCTTCTGAGAAGTACAAAGGGGCCTGTCATAATTCATAGGGACATGATGTTAGATGGTTCAAAATCTGGCAGAGAATTTTGTTGTTGTTGCCAACAACCAAACTTGAAAGCATTTTGTCAGTTGCTGAAGTATCTGTCCTGATGTTCCTATGAATAATGGCTGTCCTTCTTTTCTTATTTCTAAGAAGTACACTTATCAGTGGCTAATTTCAAATCAAAACTCCAAAGGTGCATGTGTGCATGGAGACTCCAAAAAGTTTAAAGAGAAAAAGAGGCATGCCATACCTCACTGGAACATTATGTCTAAAAGTGCTAGAAAACAGGAGAGGGCTCTCTAATGCACTATAAAAAGATTCTAAGAAAAATATGATTGGATTAGCTAAGAAAAATATGATTGGAAAAAAGGAAAGGGCTAAGACATTACTGTTAACATTTCGGAAGTTACAGAAATGGTAAATGCTGGTAAGATTCCTGAGGTAAAAAAGGCAGTGGGAAAAGACGTGGCCACATGGGTTGCTTTGGGGATATTACGTACAGCTTCAGGCAACTCTACATAAACTTAGCTAGTTTTAAAATAATGTAACTGGAATATAGGCAACTACCCAGCAGACTGCAGTTTAGTCTAATTTTATTGCTTTATACAGTTTCATATTTAGTAAACAGTAGCTTCCATTTACATGTCCAAGACCTAAATGAACATATTCATTCATTTATTCTACAAATGACATAAAAGAATTATGGGAGATAACCTCTACCTAATTTAACATGGCATTTGCAAGTAACATAGTGTGTAAAAGCTACACTAAAGAATTTACAAAACTGCCCTATATTTAGATAGGCAACTGGTCTATCCAGCCCAGTATTTACTGTAATTATCAATGCTTTCTAGAGGCTGAAAAAAGTTTATCCTATTTCTCTTTAATGGAGGCATGGAAGATTCAATCTCAGGTCATCTAAATGTCAAGAATGGGCTCCAGCAGTGAAGGCCGGTTATTTCCATGTCAGTGGGACGGTGAAACAGCTCTGGGTTTTAGTTTATATTTTAAAGGTACTTTCCAATAAGACAAGCCCTATCCCCAAAATAGGTCTGATATCTTGGAAAACATCTTTAAAGTTCATAATAAAATCCATAATAGAGTCATTGTCCCATTGACATGGGACCCACCAGCTAGCACTGGACTCCTATACTGGGTTATAGGCTCTTTGGAAAACAGAAAAGTCCCAAAAGTAGTCTGTGACATATAATAATAATAATAATAATAATAATAATAATAATAATATTTATATCTCGCCCCTCTGGGTAAGCAATCGGGGCGGGATACAACATTTAAAAGCAATTACAATTAAAATATAAGAATTCAATTTCCCACCCCTTAAAAATAAACTAAACTATGATAAGATTTAAAAATACTAAAATAGAGCCATTACAATTAAAACATTAAAACATTGGAAAGCTCTAATTAAAAATGATGGGAGGCCTCGACAATATCAGATATCCCAGTGGAAGAGGCAAAAGGGACAGTAGTTGACAGAAAGGTTAATCATTGTCTGGGAAGGCCTGCCGGAAGAGATGCGTCTTGGCGGCCTTCTTGAAGCTGTCCAGGGTTGTAATAAGGCGCATCTCATCCGGCAGACCATTCCATAGCCTGGGAGCGACAACAGAAAAGGCCCTCTGGGAGGTCTGCGCCAACCTAGCTTTCTTAGGTTGTAAAAGGTTCCTCCCAGAGGACCGGAGTGTACGAGGGGGCTCATACGGGAAGAGGCAGTCCCTAAGATAGGATGGACCCAAGCCATGAAGGGCTTTAAAGGTCAAAACCAGCACCTTGTACTGTGCCTGGAAACTGATCGATGTCCTCTTTACAAAAGATTCTGTGTCCACAAACTATTCAGCAAAAGGATAGGGAAGAATCTGGATATGTTAGCATTATTGAATTTGCATTTCTCATATTAAGTTACTCTTCATTTCAATATTCATACGTCTCAGATTTTTGTAATGCAGTTCTACAAACAAGCAAATGAACAATGTGTATACTGGGGAGGGAAGTTCACACAAAATGTATATATTATTGAAAAATGTCCAAATCCCCATTATATTAATGAAAGCTGCTAGTAACAATACATATATTTAGCAAATGTGAACACTAAAATGCACATATTATGGAATATGTGAACAAAATATTACTCAAGCCATGGACGGGTGAATCTGTGGATATAGAGGATCAACTGAACTTCCACCATTTATTCTAATATAATTTTTGTTTTGAACCTTATGCACAATCTGTTTAACAGACTAAGTCTTGGCTGGCTTTCTAAATTATAGGAATAAAATGAGATATTTTCTTGTCCTCATGAGCTTGTGCCATCAGAGGTCATCCTTAGCTATTATATATTTTATGAGAGAACCTGGGGTATTTCAGAAGCCACAGTAAGCTTTCCAAATGAGAAAGAAACAGAGCACAAGTGTTACAAGTGTCTTGAGACTCAATTATAACTTGGTTCTTCTTATCACCCACATTTAGCTTCTTGTAAATACTGCTGCTGAGAAAAAATAGTAAGAGCAAAAGTTCATTTCTTTAAATATCCTTTGCCAAGGAGCATGGTTTTCTGTTTACAGTGGAAAAAGCCGACCTGTTTTTTAAGAGGAAGAGCAATGAGCAAAATAGATAACCCCGAATTTGGCACTTAATGCCTCAGTATACATTAACACTTACCAAAGGCTCTAGTTCCTTGCGGTCTATGAGGTTGAGCTCTGTTACAAAATAATAAAAGTGCTTGTAACAGGTGTTGACATGGGCTTCAGCTCCCATGATGATGATGCGGTCAAAGTGATGAATGTAGACATGAACAAACACTCTAAAGAGCCTGCACAGGATCTTCTTGCAGATTTGGAGGAAGTTCTTTGGGAATGGTACACCTGTGAACACAGAAAGGACAGTTTTAGTTTCTCTTTCCTGTAACCATGCTCATTGTCCTAGTTCTTAGGGAGTCCATATAATAGGATAGCTGTGGTGGTGTCCTAGTTGTGGAATGTCCTCCCCAAAGTGGCTTGCCTAACGGCTACATTATCTTTTGTTTCTCCAGTATCAGGTGTATACCTCTTCATTTTCTCAGCAATATCAAGTTCATTTTAACTGTTTTAACCATTTTACTGAGCAGACATAATGGGGGCAAACTGCTTTTCTTGCTGCCAGCACAGTAGGTTTTTCTATGAGCTCTACGCTACATCCAACCAAATTTGCTTTAACGTTTTGACCACCTCACTCATTTCATCACCAACAGTTGCCCTGGTTATTGTTCCACATTTCAGATGTCAACCAGAACCCCAACAGAACTGCACGTGGAGACAAAGCTATTAAAAAATAATCTAGATCTATCAGCCTTCTGAGATGGATTATCTTAATTCTTCCCCCTCCCTTGCAAATTATTAGTTCCAGCAAGCCTAAATCTCACTAGATAAAGATATATTCATGGCAATGGAACTATAGAAAGTCCTCTATACAAAGATCACCATAATCTTCTCACCTAAGAAATAAGGCCAGGTCCTACAACCGTGAAGGCAAACCCACGGGTGATAAGCGATGCCATTTTACCCAGTATGGGTTAGAGAGAAGGAGAAGCAGGTGTGCGCACACCTGATGCTCCTCCTCCCTGCAGTTTTCAGCTGGAAGCTGGCAAATGGCACTGGGGAGAAGGAGCCATAGGCATGCACCTCTGGCTCCTCCTCCCTGCCTTCTCCTGGCCTTCAGTTGTCTCTCAGAGACAGCTGGAAGCCAGAAAAAGGCCAGGGGGAGGAGGTGCAACTGGCACGCGCCAGTTGCTACTCCCCAGGGACCTTTCCCGACCCCAGCTGCCTCCGGAGGGGCATGCACCTATTCCTCCTATGCCCCAGGGACCCTTTCCACATTCCAGCTGCCTCCGGAGGGACAGCTGGGGACAGGGAGAAGAGGAGCAATCGGCGCAAGCCCATCAACCTTCCCTGGCTTCTAGCTGTCTCTCAAAGATAGCTGGAGGCTGGGGAAAGTGCAGGGGGGGCGGGGAGAAGTCCCGGAAGCCTTTCTCCTGGAGGATGGAAGTCCTGTCCCTGGAGGGTGGAAGTACCACCCCAGAGGGCAGAAGCCCCATCTCCAGGTACTATCCAGAGCTGGAAAAAAAAATTATTTTGGGCACGTGGCCCCAAAAAGGTTTGCCTTCATCGTCCTAGGATCAGATATCAATTGAGAGAGGCCCATGGTTGTCATAAATGCCCATGTCCCTCCTGAAAAGACCAAATGAACAAGCTCAGAAAGGCAGACTGTTAAGCAGTAGGGTGGGCAGTACACCATAAGAGACCTTCTAATATCTTCTGTGCCACATTCAGATGCAAATGTAGGGTAATTTGTAAGGGGTGTGTGGAATTGTAATGGCCCATGGACAACATCCATGGGTCTCACCTACTGCTCGACAGAGTATCTTAGTGGGCAAAGCTCATATAGAGATTAAATCCCACCCACCCAAACTTCGAACAACAAAGTCTCTATAACATGGACTAAGTCAGCACACTTATCTAGGATCAATCCTTGATTGTTATCTTCCCATTAACTGACTCGCATTAAGCACCAGCATTTTAAACCTACAGCAGACCCATAATATACATTTCTAGTCAGGTAAATATACAACACAGCTGTGTTCTTCCTGTTACTCGGGCAGCAAGTTGGAGTCCTACACCCATGTGTTTTTCCTGATATGGTTTTTCCCTAAATTGTATAACAATTCTATAGCTTAGTCATCAGATTATAATTAGTCAACACTAGTAAGTCAAATGCCATTCCCTACATGAAATGTCCACCTCCTGATCAGGTTTTCTAAAACTCAAATATCACCCCAAAATAGTTAACTGATGCTTAAAGCAGATCCTGATTATATTGAACCACAATTTTCACATTTGAAGTTGATAGCAAAAGACAGTACCACATGAAGATTCTCTAAGGACTCTAATGTAGCTATGAAGCTTTGATTAGTACTGCTATTTGTCAACTATCCCATCTTTTAGGAACATCTTTTTTCAATGGCAACCTCACCTGTGAATGAGAATACCACAAATAGCTACGGGAAGGAATAGATTAATCTATTAAAAAGGAGGAGGAGGATGCTGCCAGGGTTCCCATCAGATATTTTGCTACTTTACCCCAAGTGAGATAACTTATCTATTAATTCACCTATATCAATAACCCAACTATCCGCTAACATCTACTCAGAAAAAGAGATCTTCAAAATCTTAGACTTCCTCAGCCAGGATTCCCAAGACCCTATAACAGGAGATATGAGGGACTACTGAACTGCTTGCCTGTAAAGCATGAGCTCTGTTACTGAACCCTTTGGAAGTTCTGTTCCACTTCTAGAATAAATATAGTATCAAAAACCAAATAGTGCTGTCAGCTACAGCCTCTGAATATGAAAAGGCTATCACTGGCACACCAATGTACGGAAAGCTTTGAAAAAGTTATTTTTAATTATTATTAATTTTACTTCTGTCCTAGCTTTTCCACTGGCACACTCACTACTGTACATAACTATATGTTAAAAGAATTCTGCTTAGCCAATACAAGTTACATTTTTTTCTGTTCTCCATAAATTAGTATTCCAGGGTATAAAATGCACAGAGGCATCTAAAAGCAGTAAAACAGAATTGCTACTGTAATAGGTAGCAGCCACATCACTCTAAAATGCATTATTATGGAGCCCTACTTTACCATCTGGAATCAGCTTCCCTGATCCTTTCTCTATTATGTCAATGAAACAGCCCTGCCATGAAGGAGACATAAATGGATAGCAGACAGCACTTAAATTTAAATGATTTGCACAAGTGTCACAGTGTAATACCTTAGTGAGCAGTTAAAGATAAAGGGCCTGGGGAACAAGGAGACTCAATTACTTTTTCCATGTGCCTATATACACTTCTTTCTTTCTTTCTTTCTTTCTTTCTTTTAAAAGCCCTCTAAATTCCATTCTGGAACTGCAAAGCTTGAAAGTGCTTTAATAAGATGGTGATGGTGATTATACGCCAGACATAATGGTGATTGAGAAAAAGAAAGCTCAAATTATAGATGTGGCAACAGCTGAGGACAGAAGAAATGAAGGCAAAGAGAGGGAAAAGATTATGAAATAGCAAGGCCTACAAATTGAGATTCAGCAAATAGAAATTTCAGGGTGGGTAGGTAGGATCAGCTTTAGTTCCCATGGTCATAGATGTTCTGGGAACAATCCCAAACAAGGTGAAAAACATCTGATTGAATTGTCACAGACAGAATCACAGTAGCACAATTAGCAAAAGTGACACTACTTGGAATATGCCACATCATCTGACAATTGATAATCTCCTAGGAGATTATCAAATGGGAGAAAATTGGGGAAGAAAAAGAAAAATACATCCATCAAAGTTGTGTGATTGCGCTGAAGATTTTCAGACGATGTTGAGCTTATCCAGGAGTTAATTCTTAAAGATTCAGGAATGTTCCAGGAACAAACCATTCTCGGGACATCCCAGTGAATGGTTTGTTGCTGGAGCATTCATGGATCTTCATGGGTTAAATCCTGGACAAATGCAATGTGTCTGAAAAATTTCAGCATGACTGCACAACTTTGTTGCAAATATGCCTTTTACTCCCAGCTCTGCCCCCCCCATCTGATAATCTTCCTATTTTCTTGGATCGAACCAGAATCAGTGATGGTTCAAAACTCCAGTCATAACAACTAACAGATTGAAATAAGAACAAAAACATAATTATTTCAAAAACACACAGAGAGCCCAGATTAAAAAAAGAAGCTATAAATGCTAGATATACTGTAGATCGAAGAACTGGAAACCCATATAATAGCTGCTGGAAAACTCAACTCAAAATGGATCTAAAAATGCAGTGGCCTATCTTGTGTGGCTGATACAGAATAATATACTAACTCGTGGTGTCAACCCCATACCACACCATACAGAATCCTTAGTAATTTTTTTTTGTATTAACGTTACTCATGAATCATGATTTCTGTATATTACTGAAGGTAATGGCAATAGTTGTGACATAAACAACTAGAAAATTAAAACGATACCTTTAAATTACAGTATCATTAGCACAGCCTAAATATATTAACATGTCCATTATGTTGTTAAAGTGAAAATTTGGTGAGACTTTTAAAGAAAAAAATTTAAAAACCTGGGGCCTCTCCTTTCTCTTCCCACTGAGCCTCACACCATCTCTTCAGCATTTTAAAGGGATGTAGGCAAACACCACAGCACATTTCTCCCCAAAGAGAGTGGAGTAGTGGTGTCACCTCACCTCAGCGTGTCACCTGGTGCCGTCCGCAGCCCACTTGTGATGGTCCTGATTCCAGGCAAGGCATACGCAGCATCACAGAACATAACTGACATAATCAGTTAGTCTAATATTAGTATATTGGAAGTCTCTAGAGTGGTGTCTGATAGCAAGAATAGACATGCAACCCTACAGAACTTTGAAAATTGGAAGGAAGAGAAGTTTGTGATAGAATGAAAATGCACTAAAATATGACCACGAGATGCTGCCATCTCAGGAAAAAGATTACCAAAACAAGCTCTTATGGCAACAACTGTTATGCTTGTGGGTAGAAAAGAAACCACCAGACATTTGGCTCTGCAATCTGGAGTGAGACCCATGTCGCAATAGGAAGCAATTAGTTTCTTTCCCCTGAGTGAAATGAAATTGCTACAGCCTGCTTGCAGTAATGCAAGAACCTCCATACATATCCATTAATAATTAGCTGGCACAACTGTAATAAACTGTCTGGAAAAGAAAGAACCTCCTTCTTTTAGCCTGGCGACCAAGTGCAAATACTCACACGCATGCATGGTATGAAAAAACAACACTGCGAATGCACTGATGGTTGACTGGGAACTTATTCGGAATCAGCAAGTGGAAGATGTGGGACTATGCTGTGTAATGGGCAGATCTCTATTTTCATTTCTGCTTAGCCAATGAATGGCCTAGGTCCTATCATCCTTTCTCCACCAAACAAGGATAAAATGATGTCCCAACCTCTCAGAAAAAGAGAGCAACCCAAACAATGGGATAGGGAGGGAAGGTTGGTAGTAATTTTTTGGTAAATTTTGGTAAATCAATAGAAATAAAGTCTCAGTGGTAGCTAATTTAATCCATGCTTCTAATTTACATATACAATGGTCAACTGCCATGGCTCAATGCTATGGAATCCTGTAATTTGTAGGGGGTTTGTGTGTGTGTGTGTGTGTGTGTGTGAGAGAGAGAGAGAGAGAGAGAGAGAGAGACATGTTTAGCCTTTTCTGTCAGACAGCCTTGGTGCCACAACAAACTACAAATCCCAGGATTCCATAGCACTCAGCCATGTCACTTAAAATGTTGTCAAAATACATCATTTCTGAAGTGCTGTTGCACCCTAACATCACAAAAGTACCACCAGCATCAACCACAGTATTCTCCACATTAGAAATTCTGGAAAATTGCCACTGAAATCAGTAAGATCAAAGCGACAATTGTGTGGCCCTCCAGATATTGCTGAACTGCCATTCCCAGCCACCCAGACAGTATAGTGAACGGTGAGGAACTTCCAGCTTGTAGACTTGCTGGATAGTTCATCTGAGAAAGAGGAGAAAGTAACTGTGAACTGTGCTTGGGGAACTTTTGACTTGCACCTTTAAATATGTTCTTTCCTCTTTGAAAAAGCAGTAACGAAAATCCTCTTCTAATGACAACACCAACTTGACATTGTCCTCCAGAGGAGCAATCCTCTGGTAATGAGAAGGGAATTTTGGTCCCAGGGCCATTTTGCCCCAAGATCAATCCTTAAGGCTGAATGACATTTTGGGGTGAGGTACAACCCCAAGACCTGCCTTTGCCAATATCACAACCTGCTTCCCCTCATCCATTTCAATTTTGTCCACAAAGACGTCAAATAGAGAGTTCCTTATCTCCCTCTATATTGAGAAAGGTCTTGGCCAATACATGTTAAGATCTCACTTGGCATGATGTTCTCTCTCACATTTTGAGTTGGGAAGGTAGCTGGAGAATTCTCTCACTCCAGCAAGTGGGTCTCCCCAGAGGGAGAAGTAGTTCCTCTCCCTTGCTCTAAATGGAGATAACTGGGCTTTCTCAAACAATTCAGTCATTTATTCAACATTTACATGAAGCCGCTGGGCAAGATCATCCAGAGACATGGGGCACGGTGTTATCAGTACACTGATGACACCCAAATTTATTTCTCTATGTCTCTGACTGCTGCAGTAACTAAGGATGGCACCTCTCCTCTGGACGCTTGCCTTGGGTCAGTAATGGGCTGCATGAGGGAAAACAAACTCAAGCTGAATCCAGAGAAAACGGAGGTACTTGGATGGAAATTTGTGCCCCCAGCCCTGGACGGGGTCACACTTCCCCTAAAGGATTAAGTTCGCAGTTTGGGAATACCCCTGGGCTCATCTCTACAGTGGTCATCTCAAGAGGATGCGATGGCCAGGAGTGCTTGGTACCAACTTTGGTTGATACACTAGCTGCGTCCCTACCTGGACTAAAAGGACTTTGAAGCAGTGGTACATGCACTGTGAATCTCTCGTTTAGATTTCTGTAACGCACTGTACATGGGGCTACCTTTGTACCAAGTTCGGAAGCTTCAACTGGTTCAAAATGTGGCAGGCAGATATGGTCACTGGAACACCTAGGTCAGCCCATATAACACCTGTGTTAAAATCTCTTTACTGGCTGCCAATTAGCTTCCAGGCACCGTCCAAAGTGTTGGGTATTACCTTTAAAGCCCTATATGGCTTAGGCCCAAGTTACTTGAAGAAACGCCTCTCCCTACACAATCTGCCCTGCACTCTCAGAACATCTGGGAAGAATCTATTAGAATATCATAATACCAAGCTAATAACAACTTCCTATAGATCGTTTACTGCCATGGTCCCCAAACTATGGAACAGTATACCAGAAGAGATCCGTCTTATTACTACACTAAATGCCGTTAAGAAGGCACTTAAGACGGATCTCTTCCGGCAGGCTTATCCATCGGACCTCCTATAGGAGATCTCTAAGATAAAAACTTCCCACTCTGATTATGGCTATATGAGTTGGACGACTAGATGATGACCTAGCTATTTTATTGAATTTAATTGTAATAATAGGAATGCTAGTTTTTATTGATATTTGTACTTGCATTGTATTATTTTATTGTATTGTATCATTTTATTGATATGATCACGCCTCGATCTGCAAGGAGAGGCAGGAAATAAAAATCATCATCATCATCATCACCATCACCATCACCATCTCACTTGTAACAAATATTTGTCCTCTGTTAAGTGGGTGTCCATATATGTTTCATAGTGTGACGGAAAGCTTTCCTCCATTCTATTAATTAACGCAAACCATTTAACTGTGGCCCTTCTGGACTCTTTAAGAGTGAACTAGGCCTAAGTGTTAACACATAACGTTGTTGATACTTTTAAAAGAAAGAAACCTTTTGATGTTTTGCCAACATATATAACTTGTTATTGAGATTCTCAATCTTCAGTTCAATTCTTTTCATGTTAAATACACAATGAGTCAGTGAAGGGGAGGTAAAGGTTTAAATTTTAACAAATATCAATTACTGTGCCTTCAGCATAATCCAATTTTGTACAAATTAGCAAAGAGAAAGCACCAAACACTGGTTCCAACTTTGCTTTAAAAACAAAGGTCTGCATTTCCCATGCAATTACACTGTATGAGTTGTAAATATTCTGTCTAATATTAAACTCAGTGGAGTTACTCTTTAGAGATGCAACAAAACTGAGCCTAGTATTTTTATCTCATTGCAGTTTCCATTAGTAGAATTAACTTAACCAGGAAGCACAGTCAACTCTCATATTGATTTTATTTCTACTTAGGTCTGGCAAAATGATATTTTCTATTTTATTTAGTTTTATGACCGCCCCTTCCTTTCTACTACCCAAGACCTTGGCTGACACAAAGCCCAAATGTAGTTAACCCCCCCCCCCCAACTAGTGCACTGTAGCATAAAACAATAGTTTGATTTTAAAAAGGAAAAGAAAGAGGGGAAGAAAAAGAAGACTATGTAAGTTGCAAAAAAGAAAATATGTTTTACCAGAAGCAGTGGAGGTACCGCGGGTAGAAGGAGAAAGAGAAATGGATTAGCTCACTCAGCTATAGTTATTAAAAAGAAGAACAAAGATGCCAGGATTTCTGTACTTGCATCTACTTGCTGAAATAGGGAAAAAGAATTTACTCCTGGATGAATGACCTGGCTGTGGTTCAAGCCATGCAAGTGAGTCAGCCAGGTTTCAGCCTGTGAATAAAGGGAAAATGACAGAAATATTTTGCTAACCTGGAGTTTACAATCCTATGGCTCCAGATGGTGTCCCTCCAAAGTGCCAAGTTATTACACAAGAGATTTGCAAGAATTCCAGCCGCACATTTCAGACTCCTCCAAAATGCTATGTGATGGTAACAACAGGCCTGGAATGATCCTGATGCTGATCTAATTTAACTAAGGCTGCAGTTCTTATGCAAGCACACCTACACCCATACTGTGCAACAACCCCGCTACGGAATTAGTCACATCATCATTTAAGGTAGCTTTCTCCACTCTGGTGCCTTCTGGTTCTTTTGACCTATAGCTCCCATAAGCCCCTGGCTAGTATGACCAACAACCGGGCATTATAGCAATTGCAATCCAAGCTATCTGGAGGGCAGGGTTGGGTCTGTGTCTCCAGTATTTCAGAATTTTACTGAAGAATAAACTAGATGCCAGGCAGAATGTACAAGACCCCTTCATGTCCAGCAAAAGATACTTTGGTTCACTCCATGTAGAGCATTGCATGCAGTAGACATGAATTTCTCTCTTAAAATGTCTCAGTACTGTGTGTGAAATTCAGGAAAGCTGTAATCAGCTGGCTTCATGCAAATGTATGGTTGTGGATTGGAAATATCTGTCTCCTAAAGCAGCTTAATATGGCCATCATATGAAAGCCAATGATATAAAAACTGCAATGTTAAGAATAGTTTGAAACAAAAAAAGATTACGGTAGCTTTCAGAATTAGCATTTTGATCTGCTGATATAAAAACAGGGAAGGAAGGGGAAAGGAAAAGAGAAAAAGGAGATTTGTGGCATCTTAAAACTAAACAATTTATTTCAGCATAAACTTGTATGAACTTACAGGCCACTTCTTCAGAGGCAAATGCACCTAAATTATTAGTGGCCATATAGTTTTACCTCTAATCTAGTCTACCAAGTCTTCTGGAAAAGATGTACCAATAGAATGCTGAAGAGAAAGGCAGGAAGGCAGTGCATGCCAGCAGTAGGGAGTCTCAGACCCTGCAGCTGTTTTGGCCTATGGAATATGGGGACAGAAGATCAAAACATCTGGAAAGCCAAAGATTCCCTGTCCCCACTCTGCAGGTGTATGTACCTTGTAGAAATAATAGCAATAGCAAGTTTCTATACTGCTTATTAGTGCACTTAAGCACCCCCTAAGCGGTTTACAATTGGCCCCAACAAGCTGGGTACTCATAATGCAGTTTGACATCACTTTACCTGCTGTTACTCCATCCTACAGAATCCTGGGATTTGTCATTTTATGAGACACCAGTCCTCTTTGGCAGAGGCAGCTAAAGACCTTGTAAAACCACAAATCCCAATATTCCACAGGATGGAGCTACAGCACTTAAAGTGGTGTCAAAACAGCGTCCTTTTTACGGTGTAGATCAGTGGTTCCCAAACTGTGCTCTTTTGGACTTCAGCTCCCAGAATCCCAGACTATTGGCCAACAAGACTGAGGCTTCTGGGAACAGGACACAGTTTGGGGACCACTGATGTAGATGAATCATATGTACTGCCAGGCTTGTGAGTGTTCCTGTGGCAAGTGAGGAAAGACAATACCCCTCACTGCTTTGACTGTTACCTGTGGTACCCATGCTGAATGCTGGTTCATGCAAGCTGGTCTTTTAACTGTATTGAGCAATTGCTACTCTAAAAGTCCACTGGTTTTCATCAAGATAGAGAGAATCCTCATTATTAGCTCAAGGGCTCAGGATACTAAGCCCTATTATAAAGTGGGAAGGGTCATCCTACGGTTGGGATGTACCCGACCGGCCCCTTATGGTTATCCAGATCCCATTCACTTTCACATACCACTTATATACACATAATATGATTGCTTTAGTTGTATATTGTGGCAAGGTAAGAATAGATAGTCTTTGGAGTCCCAGTCCACACACACATACACTTATCCCTTTAAAGCTGCAGTTTACTTTTGAAAATCACCTACTAAAGTTAACATCTTCTCATTTCTTCTAATCCAAAGTACATATAATTTTGTTTCTGACTCCATATCACTGTGCTTCGGGAACCTCCACTAGCAAGAGGAGAACCAAGGATTCCAAGCCAGATGTTTCAAGTTATTCTCAGTGAGTTACTAAAGGAATCATCTGTCTGGAGTGCCAAGGAAAACAAGCTCAGGGAAGCAGGACTTTGTTCCTCCCCAAAATAACCTGACAGCTGCAAACAGTTAGATAAACTGGACTACTTACTCGATAGCCACATCTTTCCAGATGTTGCCCTCCTATAATGGCAAGCTCAAAGAAAGCAGAAAAGAGACTAGACTTATGATGAAGTCTGCACACACAAATCAATCAGTTTTATGGTAATTCAACTGTCAACTTTAGAATAGGGATAATAATTGTGTAGCCCTCCAGATGTTTCTGAACTGCAGTTCCCAACTTTCCTCATCCTTGGCTATGCTATGATTACTTAGGGCCCAACATCTGGAGAGCTACACAAGTCCCACTTCTGGTCTAGCAGAAATCTGTCTCTTTTGACTGATGTGTTTCATGTTCTCTGCAGATTATTCTGGCTATTACATATGTTAATTTTCCTCTTACAACTCTTCACGTTTGCACAGCTCATGGAGAAGTCAGGAAAAAAACCTTACATGGTGACAGTGAGCAAGCTTGTGTGCTCCAATCCCTGTTGTTGTTGTTGTCTTTATTTATACTGTACTCTGCTTCCCCCCCCCCCCATAACTGGGACATAAGGAGGCTACAGGACTATTTTTATTACCCCATCAAATTAAGTAAACAACATAAAAGCTTATATTGATTTCTATTAATATACGTAACACACACATCTCTACGTTTTCTGTCTGTTGAGGACATCAATAGAATTTTATTTTTATTTGGAGCACTTATACCTTTCACTCTTTAGTACAGTTCATAGATCTCAAGAACTCAGAGATCAACAGAAATGTATTGAGTCTGAGAGAATATGAGATGACATAAAAGTGGTTGGCATTTAACAAAATGGGAAGCAGGATCCAAGAATGGCAAAAGAAATGTATGACTGAGATCCTGCTAAAAGCTAGGGAAAAGCTTGGATGATATATAGAGCTGAGAAGAAGGCAGAGATAGCCAGCCTGGCAGCAGTTGGGACTGCTCTGCCAGCTAACTAAGGGCTTCCTGGTGCAGAGAATCACAGAATCATATAATCATAGAGTTGGAAGAAACCACAAGGGCCATCCAGTCCAACCCCCTGCCATGCAGGAACTCCAGATCAAAGCATCCCTGACAGATGGCCATCCAGCCTCTGCTTGAAGACCTCTAAGGAAGGAGACTCCACCACCCTCTGACGGAGTGTGTTCCACTGTCCAACAGCCCTTACTGTCAGGAAGTTCCTCCTAATGTTGAGGTGGAATCTACCAGTGGCCTTCATAGTTGGAGAGGCATTGGTGTGCCCAGGCACTGTTTCACTGCCAAGGAACACCTGCCAAAAAAGATACTGGACACCTGCTTGTGCTAGCTCAGAAAAAGAAAATAAAACAACTGATGCAACCTGAAATTGTGCCAGAGTAGTGCCCTATCAGGATCTGGGCCTAAGCATGTAGCCACATTAAGTCAAGATAGCAGCTTCATATCACTTCAACGGGCATAGATTCATCCCACCAAATCCTGAGATTTGTAGTGTGGGGAAATAATTCTCTGCTGAAGTGTTCTAGCGCATCACATCAAACTACGAGTTCCAAGATCACACAGAATGGAGCCAGGCATCAAATTGCTGTAAGTGTCCTGTGCAGATTTACTCTTTGATGCATTATGGCAAAAAACTGGATTCTAAATCAATTTTTGGACAACAAATTTCTAGAAATTCTAGAGAAGTTGGGCACAGAATATATCTTTTACTAGCATTCACTATGCCTGAAGGAAATTAATATTTATTTCTCTTTCAGTTGCAATAGAGGGGAAAATTGGTCTTTGAAAATATATTGATGAATTATTTCATGAACCACAAACTCACATCAGGATGTGTCTAACTGCTATTGTCATTCTACAGCTTTCTACCATGGGGCTGAAGTTTTCTTAAATGAAGAGAAGTACAGGTTGCTTACCTGTAACTGTGTTTCTTCGAGTGGTCATCTGTGCCCTCACACAATAGGGGTTTTGCGCCTGCGCAGAAGCTCCATTCGGAATGCTGAAAAGCTGAGCAGATTGGCGGGAGCCCCGCCCCTCCCATTCCCTGAGCATGCCCAATCCCGCCAATCTAGCTCCTCCTTCAGTTCAAGTCCGCCGCAAAAGGCAGGGACCTGACCGAGGGGAGGTAGGGCGGGATTTGTGTGAGGGCACAGATGACCACTCGAAGAAACACAGTTACAGGTAAGCAACCTGTACTTCTTCTTCGTGGTCTCTGTGCCTCACACAATAGGGTGACTGAAAAGCTTACCTATGGAGGTGGGAAGGTCACTGCAAGATTGAAGAAAGGACAGCACGACCAAAACTGGCATCACTCCGGGATCTGAAGTCCAGCCGGTAATGCTTCACAAACGTGGATGGCTGTGACCACATCGCCGCCTTGCAGACCTCTGGCAGGGGAACACCTCTGAGGAAGGCAGCAGATGAAGCTGTAGCCCTGGTTGAATGGGCACGCACACCAACCGGTAGAGGGCGTTTAGCCAGTTCATAAGCCAGAGCAATGGTTTGAGCAATCCACTTTGCAAACCGTTGTGATGAAACTGGGTTGCCTTTCCTGGCACCACCATAACAAATAAACAACCTATTGGATAATCTGAACTCTTGAGAACGCTGAACATAAAAAGCCAAAGCACGGCGAACATCCAGGGTGTGCATAGTCTTTTCCAGAGGCGAAGAGGGATCTGGATAAAAATTAGGAAGCACAATCTCCTGGGAGAGGTGAAACTGAGAAACCACTTTAGGGAAGAAGGAAATGTCCGGTCTGAGGACCACCTTGTCCCTGTGAAAAGTCAAGTAAGGTTCATCTGAGCGTAGGGCTGTCAGTTCAGAAGCACGTCTGGCTGAAGTTATGGCCACAAGAAAAGACACTTTGAGTGCCAGCAGTCTCAAGGAAGCAGAGCCTAAAGGCTCAAATGGAGGTCTCGTAAGCTGTGTAAGCACTAGAGAGAGAGACCAGGCCGGAGCCAGTGGAGGCAATGGCAGATAAAGGTGATGTAGTCCCTTAAAGAACCTCTTTAACGTGGGTGACGTGAAGAGGCGAGCTGACTTTGAGCCAGGTGGCTGGTGGGCTACAATAGCCGACAGGTAGACCTTGAGGGAAGAGAAGGCCAAGCCTTGATCCCTGAGGTGCAGCAGAAAATGCAAAACAGTACTAAGGCTCACAGGTGAGGAAGGTTCGGACCTAGCCTCCGCGAAGGCACAGAAACGCTTCCATTTATATGCATAGGATCTCTTGGTGGAGTCCTTCCTCGAGGCAGACAGGACCCTGAGCAAGTCAGGAGACTCTATGGCTGGATCCTCCACGCCGTCATCCGTAGGTTGACCAAGTCCGGGTGCAGGACCGCTCCATTGGAGTGAGACAAAAGGTCTGGCCACTTCGGCAGATGGAAGTATTGGCCCCTGGCCAAGTGAAGAAGAGGAGTGAACCAGGGTTGTCTCGGCCAGAACGGAGTCAACAGTATGGCGTTGGACCGATCCCTGGCCATCTTGGCCACCGTCCTGGAGATCAGAGGAAAGGGTGGAAATGCATACAGGAGATCTCGACTCCAACTGCAAAGGAAGGCGTCCCCCATGGATCCTCGTCCTTTGCCCGCTCTGGTGTAGAATGACCGGCATTGGGCGTTCTCTGGAGTGGCGAACAGGTCCACTGAGGGAATTCCCCAACGAGACGTCAGGAGATTGAAGGCTGGGCTCGACAGAGTCCATTCGTGCTGCAGCACCTTGTCCCTGCTGAGGGAGTCTGCCAGCACATTGTCCTTTCCTGCTAAGTGAATGGCCACTGGATGAATGGATCGGTGGTGGCACCACGTCCACAGCTGCTGGGAGAGACGCAAGAGGACTGGAGAGTGAGTTCCTCCTTGCTTGTTGATGTACCAGACAGTGGTTGTGTTTATCTGATACTACCTGCACAACTCTGTGGAGGAGATGATTTTCGAATGCCCTGAAGGCTTTGATGACTGCCAACAGTTCCAAGTCATTGATGTGCAGTTCTGCCTCTTGTGCAGACCACTGTCCTTGTACACACAAGCCGTTGAGATGTGCGCCCCATCCTGACATGGACGCGTCTGTAGTGACCATCCTGGACGGTTCTGGCGTCTGGAAGGGCATCCCCTTGAGCATGTTGGAGGGAGACATCCACCACTTGAGAGAGTCTCTGACATGAGGTGGTAACGAGAGTCTCTTGGACGGATTGTCCCTCAGGTGATCGAAGGAAGCCAGGAACCAAGCTTGGAGAGGCCTGAGCCTGAGACGAGCCAGGTAGGTCACCGCTGTGGTTGAGGCCAGGTGGCCCAGCAGTCTCTGGACGTCCTTTGCAGACAGACGGTGAGTGTAGAGGACGGATTGCAGCTGTTCCCAGAGGGCTTCTGCCCGCCTGGTGGGAAGATAGGCTCGTCCCATCACAGAGTCCAGGGACGTGCCTATATAGTCTATCACCCTCACGGGGTGGAGAATGGATTTTGGTAGGTTGACTTTGAGTCCCAAGTCGGCTAGAAGGTCCAAAGTGTACTGGACGTCTTTGTACAATTGTGTCTTGGAGGACGACACCAGAAGCCAGTCATCGAGGTAAGGGAATATCTTTATTCCTTGGAGACGAAGGTGAGAGATGACCACCGCCATGCACTTTGTGAACACTCGAGGAGCGGTAGAGAGGCCGAAAGGAAGAACGGTATATTGATAGAGATCTCCATCTATGGCGAAACGGAGATACTTCCAATGTTGAGGCCTGATACTGATGTGGAAGTAAGCATCCTTTAGGTCTATGGATGCAAACCAGTCCCCTTGGTGCAGGAACGGCAAGATGGATTGGAGAGTCACCATCTTGAACTTGCGAAGCATGATGTATGAGTTGACACCTCTCAGGTCCAAGATGGGACGAAGACCTCCTCCTCTCTTCGGAACTGTGAAGTACCTGGAGTAGAAGCCTTGGTGTTTGTAGCACGGTGGAACATGTTGTATGGCTCCTTTGTCGAGAAGGGAGGAAATCTCCTCCAGAAGAGGAGGAGAGGAGGGAGTGGAACAGAAAACGCCATTTGGTGGAATACTTGAGAACTCTATGGCATAGCCCAGGCGGATGATGGTAAGCACCCAGGAGTCCGTGGTGATCTTGGACCAGTTCTCGTAAAAATGGCGAAGTCTGGGGACTGAGGAGAGGGAGACTGGCAAACAAAAATTGGGTGTCGCCTCCAAGAGCCCGTCAAAAGTGCGACTTGGAGGATGGTTTCCTGGAAGGCTGTTGCTGCTGACGCTGCTGGCCTTGCCTTTGCTGTTGTTGAGGCTGTCTGTAAGGCCTCCTAGTGTAAGGCTGGGTCCTATAAGTGGAGGACGGAGCCGAGCGAGAACGGGTGAAGCCAGGGTTTAAGGCCTTTGGCGCCAGACCCGACCAGATGAAGGCTTGCTAGGTGTCAGCCCAAGTCTCTTCCCGTTCAGACGAGCCTTGGCCATGGTGTCCAGAGATTCGTCGGTCTTGGCGGCGAATAGACCTTCACCATCAAAAGGAAGATCTTCGATCTTGGACTTAGCTTCCTCAGACAGGGAAGTGGACCTCAGCCAAGCGAAACGGCAGAGTGCCACTGCACCGGCCATCACTTTCGCAGAACAATCAACAATATGTCTAGCTGAGTGGACCTCCTGGGCAATGAGGGAGAGTGCCTCAGCGTAAAATTCCTGAGCCGCCTCTTGTTGTGCCTGAGGCAGGTAAGGAATAAAAGCAGCCACACAATCCCACAGAAACTTCTGATAGCCGGCCATGCAACCTTGCATATTGGCGACCTTTGCTGCCAGAACCGCAGACGAGTAGAAACAACGGCCAAAGATGTCCATCCGTCTGCCATCTTTGTCCACGGGGGCAGAGTGAGACTTGCCTGTAGACTTACAGGTAGATTCCACCACCAGAGAGTTAGGAGCCGGGTGGGTGAACAGGAACGGTGCTGTGTCCGACTGCACCCGATATAAGGAGTCGAGCTTCTTAGAGGCCGGTGGCGTCGAGGCCGGTTTGTTCCAAGAAGCCACCATGATGTCAGAGAAAGAAGGCAAGAATGGGATGACCGCCGGTTGCTGGGGACGCACCACGAAGCCATCGATGGGGTCTCTGGGAGGCTGGGCCGTCTGCGCCGTTTGGAGGCCTACCGCCCTTGCCATCCTGTCGACAATCCCAGTGAAAAGATGGAGATCTTCGACATGTGAACCCGGTGTCTGGTCTTCGACTTCCTCATTAGGAGAGGAAATGGCGGGCTGTGGGGAGTCGGGACGGTTGTCCGTCTCTCCCGTGGACTCCTCCGTAGACTGGGACGCCGGTAATACCGGATCCACATAGGGCTGTGTTGGCGCCGTAAGGAAAGTCGACGTCGAGGCGTCCGCGTAGCTGATCGGAGCGGAAACTATCGACGTCGAAGTAGTAGCAGTAGCTGAGGCCGAGACGGTCATAATGGCTCTCGATTCCGGGGGTTTCGACACCGTAGCTGTCGAGCCCGGCGGAGGCAATATGGCCCTATATTCGGCTCGGGACCGAGAAGGAGAGCGGGATCGAGAGCGAGATCGTGAGAAGTCTCCAACGTGGAGGTCACGGACATGGTACCGATCCCGGTACGAAGGAGAGTAGGAGCGGTAGGATGGATGACGCTCTCTCCAATAAGATTCAGCCCGATGTCGAGCCAGAAAGGAGGCCGACGAGTGGGGCAAGTCAAAGTAGTGCTCCTTGAACGGTTCCGGAGACTTCCGGGGTGGAGGAGATGGGAACCGCAGCCTGTAAATGCGCTCCGAAGAGGCAAGGATTTCCTTCGGTGGTACAGAGGTCGGAGCCGAAATGGGCGAAACAGTAGAGACCGAGGTCGAGACCGTCCCCGTAGGGGCGAGGACCTGGGTAGATGCAGGCTGAAATGCGGGTTCCAAGGTCTCCGGCGCCGAGTCTAGTACAGTGACCGGGGCCGGGACAGAGAGGTCAATGGCCGAAGGCTGTCTAAGAAAAGACATGGCCAGGTCTGCCTGGGCAGCCGCCGAGGCAACTGAAGTAAAGACCTCCTTATGCTTATGCTTTTTAGCTTTCGGCTTCTCCAGCTCGGTGGATGAAGGCCGCTTCTTGTGTTCTCTGTGTTGCCCTTCGGGGCGAGACATAGTAGTCGTGGTTGAGGCCGACGCCGAGGAGGCTTCTGTCGGTGTCGAGGCCGCCGTCGACGTCGATCTTTTGATTTTTGGGATCCTCGGGAACTTAGAGATGGGAAGGTGTCCTAAGGGGTCCGCGGACGGTTCCGAGGAGTGGGAAACCGAGAGGGCCTTTTCCCACAGATGTGCCTTGAGCCGGTCTGCTCTTTGGCGGAGCGTGGCGGGATTAAAAGCCTTGCAATGCTTGCATTTCTCCGGGATGTGGGAACTGCCTAAGCAGAAAATGCACTTCGAGTGTCCATCCACAACCGGGATTTTACCGCCACAGTCGGAACATTTCTTGAACGGGGCGGCCATAAGAGGCCGGTCCGATCGCGAGGGGCCCGTCCGGGCCAAAACCCTCGAGTTCCGAACAAAAAGGGGGCAGCTCAAGGAAAAAACGGGAGAAAACGAAAAAAGAACAAAAATAAAGTAAAATAAAGTAAAATAAAGAAACAAAAGAAAATAGACAGAGTCTATCTACTCAGCTTTCGTCGTGATGAAGAGCACTCCGAAGGAGATGTTACTCTTGCGGCGGACGAAAGAGAACTGAAGGAGGAGCTAGACTGGCGGGATTGGGCATGCTCAGGGAATGGGAGGGGCGGGGCTCCCGCCAATCTGCTCAGCTTTTCAGCATTCCGAATGGAGCTTCTGCGCAGGCGCAAAACCCCTATTGTGTGAAGCACAGAGACCACGAAGAAGAACAGTGCTTTCTTGTGCCTCAGCTGCTATACTATACTGAGTGCTGATTTGAGGGAGCTCAGATTGGGAGCTAACATTCTGGTAGCCATTTGTTAGTGATAGTTTACTCTTATGACAGAGAGACAATTGAAGAATATGACTTCTGCACAACAGATCAAGTTCTACTACAGTTTATAAAAGAATCAATGGCAACAGGGAGTGTGAATCCATGGTCTAGCAAAGGATTTATGATCAAAAACAAAATGGCAACTCCTTAGAATCTCAGCTATAGAGGTGAAACATGGGACTGCTTCACAACTGTGGGAGCAAGAGCACAATAGTGGCACATGTACATAAGACAGCATTGTTCAGAGACAGAACTAAATCACTGGCAAGACTCGCCACTGATGAGCAATCTAAAAAAGCATATACAGTGGGCCCTCCATATCCACTGGGGTTTCGTCCAAGACCCTCAGTGGATACCAAAATCTGTGGGCGCTCAAGACCTATCACATATCATGGCATAGTAAAATGCTATCTTTCATATAAAATGGCAAAATCAAATTTGTTTGTTTTTTGGTACTTGTGTGTATGTGTGTGAATATTTTTAAGTCATGGGTGGTTGAATCCATGGGTGCAGAATCCATGGATATGGAGGGACAACTGTATTCCTAAACATTACTAGTGTTCCACCATATCACTTCTTGGATGTGTACAGGAATCCTTTGAAGATGTCATCCAAACTCATTATGACAAGTAAGATCATCCATTAAATAAGACACTCACATCTAGATATTTAGAGCAAACCCCATAGTCAGACATTATGTCACAAGAATCTATGATTTCATTTGGCCTATTGCATCATTTGATCCTACGGTTCTAAGCTGGACAAATCAGAACATCATAAAAAGCTAATGCTGAGTTTATTAAAGTTGGCGTAAATCAAGACCAGCTTCTAAAAATACTCAGATCTTCTCAGGTCTTGCATGAGATATTACCCTGGGACATCTGAGATATTTTCTTTATGAAGAAAGGAGTTTTGTTTACCTTGAGCCTTCACTGTTCTTATCTAAATAACTAGGCACTTTCCATCTTCACTGGAGGAATTCTATGCAGTCAATTGTAACTAATACCACCTTTCAAAAGGATAGCAAAAAGAATCTGTAGCAGGACCAAACCATACAACCAGTCAATGAATGTAGCAATCTTTTATTTTGTTGTCCACATTTATCTTTTCAAAAGCTGCCCCTTAAAGCAGCTTTTCTGGGAGGCATTTTGCTGTTTCCCTGTTAACACATATGTATGTTATCCCTTAAGGTCAATCTTGACATCTGGGACAAAGTTAGCATGGCAGATTCGCAAGTGGCTCATTTCATTTGTTTCTCAGTTGCATAGGTCAAGGGGGAAAGGAGGGAGGGGAAAAAAACTAGATCAGAAAGGTTGTAAAATAAATGAACAAGGAGCAGAAAAAAAATGCAGGAGGGGAGCCACCTGAATCTGTTGTCCCAACATAACCCAATGGATGGGAAAGATAAATGCATATTTATAATCAAATAATAAAAAGCACATGATTCAGATGGTGGGTGTGTATGTGCAAAGAAATATGCTCTGCAATGTCCTGCTTAAGAACCTCTGGATTTAACTGATTTATTTTATCACATTAATGCTTGGTGTATTTTATCACATTAATGCTTTTCAAACTGGGTTGAAAAGACAGAGGTATAATGAATTGTTTAAGAGGAAGTTTGCTTATGATTTACATTGGTCCAAAACACACTGCAAAAACAATCCAGTTTGAGACTGCCATAACTGCCCTGCCTCAGCACTAGGGAATTCTGAAAAACTAGTTTTGTGAGACATTTAGCCTTCTCTGTCAGAGAGCTCAGCTGTCACAATAAGCTACAATTCCCAGGATTCCCTAGCACTGAGCCAGGGCAGTTAAAGCAGTCTCAAACTGGATTATTTCTGTAGTGTGTTTTGGATCATTTTTAAATGTTTTAAAAAGGCAAAAAGAAGAAGAAGAGAAGTGGTTATTCGATAGTTCAAAATTAGATAACCAAACATAAATTAATGCATTGTTTTCTATAATGCCATGGCTTTCTGTCCAGTGCCATTTCATAACAAAAAATATGGACAGCTTTTTTTCCCTGCAGAACTTTCAATGCTTCGTGCTTTAAATAAACACCTGCTAAGGCATAATGGTCTCACAATGCAAGAGACGCTCTTGCTGAACAATGGGTATGAAAAGAGTTAGTGTTACAAAATAACCAAGTAATTAGTTTTTTCGGTTGAACACAAAGGGAGCAAAGACCTTTGTATGGTGTGGCCTGTCAACAGATGACAAGTTAATAAAACCATGCACCCCTTGCAATGCTTCCATTATTAAATTACTATTAAATACTTTAGCCACTAATTATGCCCAGCGTGCATAATCCATCACAGTCTCTAGCTAGTCACTGAAATGACAAATCTTTTCTTGTCATCGAATTGCAGCTGGACATAAAAATCATGAGAACAGAGGGAACATGCGTGTTTGTATCACCATCTCATCTGTGAAGTATGAGTGGTGTGGGCTTTCTGGTTCAGAAATGGCAGAAAACTCAAAAGTTCTTCTGGGTCAGGCACTCTGGAAGTTGCTCAGTAAAAAGCAAAGGCAGAATGAATGCCAGATTTGAAAAGATTTGAATGTATTTCCGGGGAGCTTTATTATTTATTTAAAGAACTTTTTCACTAAAAAGCCATCCATAGTGACATACTTAGGTCTAATCTCCGCTGCAGAAATAATGCAGATTGACATCACTTTAACTGCCATAGCTCAATGCTATGGAATTCTAGGATTTGTAGTTTTTTTGTGGCACCAGAGCGCTCTGACAGAGAAGACTAAATACAGTGGGCCCTTAGTATTTTGTTATTGGGGTTTGGTTCCAATACCCCACACCTTGTAAATACCAAAATTTTTCGATGCTCAAATCCCATTAAATACAATGACATGGTAAAATAGTGTCCTTATACACTGGTAAAATTTAAGTTTGACTTTTGGGATGGATATATATGTGTGTGTGAGTATGTGTAATATTTTCAATCTGTGGATGGTTGAATCTGTGGATAAAGAATCCGTGGATATGGAGGGCTGACTGTATCTTACAAAACTACAAATTGCAAAATTGCATAGCATTGAGCTATGGCTGTTGAAGTGGTGTCAAACTGCATTATCTCTGTAATGTAGGGCAGCCTGATGAAACAGGTCTTTTCATAAGGGAGGCAGACCTAGCCTGCTTCTCATTTCCTGTAGCCATGGTTGCTGCTACTCAAGTAAGGAGCTGGGCTTTCAGCAGAACTGTTTAGTTCTTTTTCAGCAGGAATGTTTAGCCTTTTCAGACATTTTACCTTACTGTAATCTGCTTTGAGAGCCACCGAGATGTCATGGTTTAAGTGTTGGACCAGGACTCTGGAGACCAATGTTCAATTCCCTGCTCAGCTGTGAAACCCACTGGGTGACTTTGCGCACGTCACACTCTCAGCCACAGGGGAAGGCAATGGCAAACCTCCTCTGAACAAATCTTGCCAAGAAAACCCCATAATAGGGTCACCTTAGGGTTGCCATAAGTTAGAAACGACTTGAAGGCATACCAAAAACAAAAATCTGCTCTACTTTACATTTGCCTTCAATATTAATTCTGTAGCATGGGTTTTCTATTTCTCAAGGTCCACATATATATAAGCAGCATCTTAAAAGAGATTGGACTCTCTGATCATTGCAAAAGCATCATTGAAGTGTACAAAGCAATGAATGCACTGTCAGGGGAGGGGAACCATTTTCCTGTTGAGGTGTTACCTCCTGATTTTCCTTGCAAGGAAATCCTACTTGGTGCTGCTGCAAAGGAAGCCCTGTTGCTACATACTTACCCACATAAACGCTTGAGATGGTAGGGTTTCCAACAAACCCTCTACTGAGGAGATCAAAATTTGGGCATTTTGGATCTACTTGCACACTCTTCTTTTCAGTACTTTGAATAGTGACGAGAGTGAGCACGCATGGAGCTCGGCTTAGTTTTAATTCTGTCTGTTTTGCAAGCTCTTGTTTTTGATGCCTAGCCTCAGTAGTTTTAGTGCTAGCTCTCCTGCTTGAATGTAGACTCTGCCAGGTTTGGCTGCACCCTTCCTGAGTTTCTCGTGGGCAGCTGAGCCTGTACTATACTATCAGACATACCGGTAGTCTTCAATTCTTAAAACCAGAGGTGGCTGCTCCGGCTGTTAGTAAATTATTTTTGTTTGTAAACTATTTTTAGTTTGTGTGTTGTTTGTTAATTATTTTTAAAATAAATTATTTTAGTCTCTTATTAAATGATTATTCTGACTATATCAAATCTTTATATTGTCTTCTTTAATTTGTTGTACATTCCCTTGGGAACCTTTGTGGGTTAAATAAATAAATGCTTTTAAAAACTACCTAACCAACCAACCAACCACCTAGGCCACAAATCTTCTACATGTGCATTTTCAGCTTGAGATCTTTTGTTTATTTTTATTTTTTTAATTTGGACTCAAGGTTTCTCTATTTGTTCTTCCAAGTCAGACTTTCCAGGAACTTAAGTATTAGCTCTCCCCACAACTCAGGGGGCTAACTGGTTTCTCTTTATAGGTATGAAAGTGAAATTCATACAGGATTTTGAGTAAGTTATATATGGTGTAGTAAATATGAATCACACATGTATTTTACATATAGATCTTCACACCTGAATCCATGTCTCACAGGATCCAGGAATACTACACAGTTTGCAACCTAACACAGGTTGAAGCTGCCTTGGTGGAAATGCTTGTGACCAGAAGTATTTTGGGTTTGGGATTTTTTTTTAAAAAAAATTGGAATACCTTTATTTGAATATACTGTACATGCATCTTGCAGATGGAACTCAAGTAAAAAACATACACCTTATACACACAGCCTGGAGGTAATTTTATACACAATATTTTTAATAATTTTATGCATGAAACAAAGTCCATTTACCCTGAACCATCAGAATGCAAAGATGTTACTAACTCAGCACTCATGAAAAAAGTTTTGGATTTTGGAATATTTTGGATTTTGGGATTCCAGATAGAGAAGACCCAACCTGTAGTAGCGAAAAATTTTCCAACACTCACAAGTACCCAACACATAACATGTTAACCAACCATTAGGACTGACATCTTGTCTTCAGTTTCAGTGCAAGATGCAACCCTCTACCTTGCTTGAAAGCAAATTAACAAGGCCTAACATGAAAAATATATATGAAAGGATAGGTTAATTAGTCAACCAAATGCAATGTCTACTTATTTATATCTAGTCTGTTAACACCTGAAAGGAACAAGCTAAAACCACAATAATTTTCACTGTTTTAAAGTAGTCACTTTGCCAGACAGCTTGTTCTTAGTCACACCAGCATCAAGGCTCCAAAATTTACTTTGTACAAAGGAGTAGGGAGCCAAAGCTATATACTCAGCAATAAAAAGGAGAGCAGAATATTTACACTGTAAAGTTTGGAATGCCACTGAAGTAGATAATTTGGCTCTACTAAAAGTCATTTGCAACAAGCGATGCAAGAGATTCCTATATACCAGGCAAGAAATTGTTATGTACTAGGGATATCTAAACCTTCTTCTCCCCATGTATACTGTGTGACACAATACATGATTCAAGATATACAACAGAACAAACACAGGACTTCCTTCTCCTTCAAAAGGGAGGCAGGTGGGAAAGGAAGAAATGTTCTTAAGAATTCAGTGTACACTAGATATGTCTGAGGGATCATATGCAATTTCATATTAACTAGACAGACTTACACATGCTCTCTCCATGTGCAAGAACATGGCAAATTTCTAGTTAATAATCCCACCAAAGGGAAGGAAACAATAAGGTACAGTCTGCCTCCATATCCATGGATTCTTTATTCATAATTCATCCATCCATGGAATACACACACAGCAAAACCCAACCTTGATTTTGCATTTTATATAAGGGGCACTATTTAACTATTGTATGCCATTGTATTTAATGGCTGTTAGTATGCATAGGGTGGGGGTCCTATGGTAAGGGCCCACTGTATTTAGCTTTCTCTTTCAGAGAGCTCTGGTGCCAGAACAAACTACAAATCCCAGAATTCTACAGCACCGAACCACAATGTTCTGGCCAGTACAGTCACCATCATGGTTGTCAAACTTTCCTTAGACATTGGAAGTTTTAAAAAAGCTTTTCATGAGTTTCTCAGTGAAAAGAATGATAAAACATACAAGCAGTCCGAAAGACAAATTGTCTGCCATTACTTGTCTTCCCTGGCAAAGCTCTATATTTCATGGATTATTCAAGAACCATTCTCAGACAGTGCAAGACAACAGATAGGCCCAAATGTGCATCCCAGAATCCATGATTTACATGGCTTCTTTGGTAGACAAATCAATGTGGAACAAGCTTCTTGATGAATTTCAACAACATGTAGTCTATTAACTGATCAAATGAGGCTATATGAACAAACAGGAAAATTTCACCATGATCCAAACTATTTTGTGAAATAATGCTGATATTTTTATAAGCTTGTAAAAATTTGATCTTGTAAGACAAACACACTGGAGGGACATGGAATATAAAACTTATCAAAGATAATGATACTGATATTGACGATACTGATGACTGATGATACAACTCCTTCTTAAAGTTCAGCCAGTATTATTCAGATTTCTGGAGGGGGGGCATGACCAATCTAAGTCTCACTGATTTCAATAGGAATAAAGAGTGTCTAATTTAGTCAAACCTGTATGTTGATGAAAACTGCCTACTTGAATTAATGGTAGAAATGCTAATTATATACCAGTAGGTGTTTCTTGGTCCAAAGGTAACTCAGCATCTACTGTACTTCATCCTCATCTTGATGTTCCTGTTTATATGCTTGAATAAAGAAAGAAAATACCCAACGCCTGGCTCATATGAAGAATATTTGCACAGAACCCATGAAGCATTTGGCACTATGGATATAAGCTGATTTGTAACAAACAGCTAACAATATATACTGGAACTAGCAAAACTAGTTCAGCATCATAGACCAAGTTCTGCCATCTGGATATTAAGGCTAGTTTCTGTTGTCCATCTGCCCTTTTATTTCCATATGTCATAGACTCCCAGAATGTGAAAATGCATTAGTGCCAAAAACAGTGCCCTATATTTCTCATGACATTATTACTTTCCTTAACAAAGATCTCAAGAGGGCACTTTATAAATTATGCAACTAATTCCTTTCCGGTGCCCAGATGACCTTTCCATATGGTCATGCTTTTGTAGAACAAATGCACCTTTGTTGCACAAAATCCAAACATTCCACCCTTGAAATGGCATATTTGTGGCAGCAGCACTTGCAATGTACCTTATTCTGCAAACACACACAAAGATGTAGTAATGTAGACATCAGCACATCTCCTGTCTGTATAAACAGCAAAGTAGCAAAGCAAATCTCCTGTTCTTTTACAGTATCAGGGACATTATCTCCTGGGGGAACAAACCTTTGGAAAAAGAAATCCTACCCATTCATTTCCAGATGTAATTGTGGAAGTCGTTTACTGCCAGATAATTACAAACCAAAGGCTTTTAAATCCTTTGCTTTTCAAGATGTTTACATTGTCAACTGACAATAAAATAAAATAAAATAAATCATTAAATCTTCTGGAGACTAACTTGATGCCCATTGTCTTCAGGCAAGTTTCTATGTCCTAAAAAACCAAAATTGCCTTAAATAGCCAGTAAACTAAGGTTGTGATTTTATGTGATTTCAGAACATATAGAGAGAAATCCTCCTATAGATACTGTTCAGTTCTCTGCACTTGCTGGGACAACTGAAGCAGTCCTCTTTAAAACTTGGGGACCTGCTGCCAGTCATTGTCAACACAACTGAACCAGGTAGACAATTGCTTTCACTCAATATAACGCAGCTTCCTGACATACATTGTGCTGAATTCAACAGAGTTTCTTCTCAGGTAAGTGGGTAATTGAAGCCTTACATAGGAACAAATTCTACTGAAATCTATGTAAGCTATTTCAAAATGTGCGTCTTTACATTTAGGATATTTCATTTGCTGTTGTTTCTTAACTGGAAATATCATAGAGAAATGCAATTCCATAACAGAGATCTTGGAAACAATGTAGATGCAGCAGCAACTGAACATTTAAAATGATAATATTCCAAATGACCGAAGGGCCAAGATCCTGTATATGAAGACAGAGCATAAGATTTGGCCCAGGCGGAAATATATCCTGTCTCTCTCCCCCCCCCCCCGCGGCATCTCTCATAGGACTCACATTCTCTTGTACCTTCTCCAGACACGATCATTTAGTGACAGGTGGACAATGTGTGGGTGCCAAAGGAGAGTCCAACTATCTGCTTTATCACACTAGGGGGCAAACAGGATTTAAACGAGAGTTAAACGAGAGTTTAACAGGAAATGCCCTATGTTTATCACAGGACATTTCCTGTTTAACTCTCGTTTAACTCTCGTTTAAATCCTGTTTGCCCCCTAGTGTGATAAAGCAGTATGTCTCTATAGCTGGACAACCCTCTACTGCCCCTGCTTTCAACTGGCTATTAAATGGCAATGTTGGGATGGGGGGCAGGAGACTGGTTGAGTTTTGAGGGGGTTGGTGGGTCACTATGGGAGAGAAGCATGGTGTGTGGTGGCAACATCTATCTATCTACAGTGGTCCCCTGGGTTACGAATCCCCCGGGGTACGAAAACCCTGGGGTACAAAAGAGCCGGGGCTGGAAAAACGGCCCCGGCTTGCGAAAAAAAAACCCGGGGTACAAAAAAAAGCGCCGGGCCTTTAAATCTGCCGCACGGCGCTACAAATAAAGCGGTCCCCCGGGTTATGAAGATTTCCAGGTTACGAAAGTGATCCCGGAATGGATTACTTTCGTAACCCGGGGGACCACTCATCCATCTATCTATCTATCTATCTATCTATCTATCTATCTTATTTAATCTCTACCCTTCAGCCAGAGAGTTTCCCAGGGTGGCTTGCAAATCATTAATTAGACAATTCCTTGCCTTCAGGCTTATAATCTATATAAAACATGACACATTCAGTGAAGGAGAGGATCAAGTCCAAGAGGAGCCAGAGAGAAACACTGAAGAAGAGACTATCTAGGCTACTTCATAAGAATAACATTGCAAAAGAATAACTGGTATTTTTGCAGTCAGCTTGCAGTTTTTATGCCTAGATATATTTTTTAAATACTTTGGCTGTTACATGTCCTTTTTTGTCATTGTGAAAGAAAGGATTCGGCACTTCTTCATTCATATAGTTGGCCCTCCGTATCAGTAGGCTAGTCACCCACAGATTGGAGCATCCATGGATTGGTACATCCACAGATGGCTCCACCCTGTTATCGTCAGTGGCACGCAGCCATGTCAATAATAATACTAATACTAACACTAATAATAATAATAATAATAATAATAATAAAATTTATTTATACCCCGCTCTAAAAGCTATCAGAGCGGCTTACAATCATTATTTCAACTAGACGGTTCCCTGCCCTGAGGCTTACATTCTAAGAAGACACGGCACAAAAGGAGAAGGGAAAGGTGGTGGGGAAGGGGATCAGGTCCAAAAGTTCTTCTCTCCCTCCAACGCCCGGACCAAGGCAGATGGACTGGAGGGAGGGCTCTGCTCCTTAATCCAGGACAGGCCCGATGGAGTTTGGCCTGTCCTTTCAGTCCCTCCTGGGTAAGATGGTGCAGCATGGAGGGAGGGCTCGTCCACTTGAGGCCATGCCTAATGGTGTTGCTAGGCCTCTCCAGGGATGTGAGTCAGAACTGAACCTCCACCATCATGGAGGGCCGACTGTACACAGACAAGTATTAAAACAAAAAAGATTTCACTCTGCATGGATGAGAGGAGAGAAGGATGTAGCTAATTTACTCTGCTTTCACTTTCTTCATAGTGGGAAGATTTGGATTAGCATGAAAGCCCCTCCAACTTCTGGACCGTGAAAAGTTTGTGGCACTTTACCAATCTCCTGGACCTCTCAACCACACAGATGTTTTCAGGTTAGGCTGCTGAGACATTCTTCTGGCAAGCAGCCTATTTTGCATACACTTTGTCCTGAGCTGAGTTCTGCAGTTTCACACATGTATGCACACAAAGCTGTTCTGTGCATACAGAACATAATTTTTAAAGTATTTATTTCCCAGGGCAGGAGGGAGAAGAAGTTAAGGATAAATATCCAGTGTGAAAAGAATCTGCAAGGCAACAACACTTACTTAACAAAAAAGACAAATTCATTTACAACGGAGAGAGCAATGACTATTAGCCATTGAAGTGATATCTCCCCAGGAACAAAATCAGCCAACTGAACCAGACAGCAGATACGACTGTATGTACAGCACTGTGTAAATCTACAGCACTATATAAATAAAGGTTAATAATAATAATTACAACACTGATGTCTCCAAGAAGTTACATTGCATGGAGTTACAGAGTTACAAAATCAACCAACATAGAGAAAATCAGCCCAGGTACTAAGTTCCTACCCTGTCACCTCAAAGCTATATTACCATTTAAATTGTTGTTCTGTTATGCTATACAAATCCACATGTCCTTAATCCGCAGATATGCAGATTATTCCACATGTGGCCATCCGTCTGTTTTAGATGGATATGGATTCCTGAGCATTTTTAACAGAGGGAGGGGCAACAGATGCAAATAAATGTGAATTGATGCAAATGTGTACAGGCAAGTGAATACTATTAACCACTGAGGAGAATATGTGAAAATCTACACATCTGCATAAGACACTTACATGTAGACTATCCCTAATACGGGCATTCTGAACATACTAGGTTACTATAATTTCAGTCAAATAATGTCTGTTCTTTAACTTTTTGTAATAACTGATCAATGCATGTTCCTAAAATTATGGTTTGATTGTTTTGTTGCTGTGGTGACTTATGGCAATACTAAGGTGAACCTATCATGTGGTTTTCTTGACAAGATTTGTTCAGAGGAGGTTTGCCATTGTTCTCCTCTGAGGCTCAGTGGGTGTAACTTGCCCAAAGTCACCCACTGGGTTTTATGGACAAGCTAGCAATCGAATCCTGATCTCCAGAGTTGTAGTCCCACACTCAAACCACTACGCCACGTTGTATCTCATGTTTAAATCACACAAATGTTAAAGCATGACACCAAATGTAAGCAAAACTATTTGTAAAACACAGTACAGTAATTTTATCTGTTTGTGTTGGTTATTATTTTTCTGTGAGAGGCCTCTTAGTTATATGTTATAATGTAACTGAGTAGGCCAGAATCTTGCCTATGCTACTCTCAGGCCCAAGACAGTGTGGCTATCTTGGCTGTGACTGCTATGGAAAGAAGGCTTCAAACTGAGTCTGTAAATGATGAGGAAGAAAAAGCTACCTTTACTTGCATTTGTCAACGGAGCCAATAAATGTGACTGCCCACCAGATGTTCCATAAGCAACATGACTGGGCAGAGATTCTTGCCAGGAGATTTAAAGGGGGGAGGATAATTTGGAGATGGTTGTGACAGCTGACAAATGGCTGAGGAGGATGTTAGAAAAGCATAGTAAAAGAATAGGGCTGAAGAGAGAGAGAAACTGCTCAGAGATGAAAAAGGAGATGTCTGGCAGAATTCCTCTAGGAGATCTGGAACTTGGGAGTTAGTGGTTAAGGAGATATTCTGCTGTGATGCATCAAGCGGGGAGCATAATCCAGCTCCAGAAGGCTCCATATGGAGGTTTGACCAGGATTTCAGCAAATAATACTTAAAACCAAATAAGCACAGCAGACAGGAAGAGCTGGCGTCAGAGGAACACTTCTTTTTCCTTGCTGAGAGGGATTACTTGATGTGCAGTTTTGGGGAAAGCTATGAGAGCTTATTAAGAGGGAAAACTCTCTTATGTATTGGGAATGGTAACTAATCATATTTAGTTTAAGTACAGTTAAGTAAGCTCATCATATTGTTTCTAGAGTGATTATTAATTACCTCATGTAAATAATAAACATCTTGTTTTTGTTGGTGGTGTCAGTCCCATGCTGATGTCCTCCAACCCAAGCCGCATCACTATTTTGTGACCATGGCAGGAAACCTATATAGTATTGCCACAGAATAGTAAAGTGGGTAAATGAGAACTAATGACAGGCTCAGATGTGTGTAATGGAAGCGAAGACTCTTACAGAAGCCAATTCTATATTATATTATATTATACTGCATGAAGGATAAGTTCATACTAACAAAGAAGAAATAGTCAGAGAAAGGGCCTCAAAAGTTGACAGAACTTCTAATCATCATTTTATACATTTGCTAGTTCAATACTTCCAGTGAGCTGCAGAGCCCTCAAGGAGGTGTCACAATGAATGTTCTATTATTCTTCTCTTTATCTGTCATGTCTCCCAGGGGCTATTAGGAGAGTTTTAGATAATGTAACCCCATCATACCATCATTGCCTCCAGCCCAGCCACATCAATATTTTAAAACTGCCTAGGCAATCACTGCAACTCAGACAAGGTTAGATACATAAAATTATATGGATATGTGAAAAACTATTCACACTCGCAGCTCAGGACATACCCTGTGCAAGATTTGTGCATGGTATGTTTGAGTAGAAAACATATTTTCTGCTCAAAGAATAATATTTTTGCTATTTTCTGTACAACAACAACAACAAATACAAATTTTAAAAATAGAATAAATCCTGGACAGTGAAGGTTCTCATCAGCCTATCAGTGTTCCACAACTTTTGAGAAACATCTTTTAAATTTATTTTTTGAATATTCTTTCCACCCCGTGGAAGGATTACTACTGCTGCTGTTTTACTATTATTAATGGTACCGCATAAGAAGTTTCCAGAAGAAATATGTGATTTGCTTTTGTACATGCAAGTGAGATGAAAACAAGTTTAAACCTTCCCTGCTGAATGCATATGTTTTCAACAGTCAACTGTTTGCAGATACAATTGGAATTGCTTACATGATGCTCCTGCTTTTTGAGGCATCACTCTTTCGATACTTGCAAATTACTGTACAGACAAGTTCCATTAATTTGACAAAGGGTCCACTTTTTCATCAGTTCTTCTTCCCTACAAGAAGTGCTTGGGACCACTCACACATGCACCCATGGTCCCAATGAGTGCCTATGGAAACAGCAGACCCTTCTTTGAATTAATGGAACTTGTTCGTGTAATTTGCAAGCACTGAAAGTGTAGGCTTCCCTTAGCTCTTCTTTCTGCTCCACTTTTGGCTGCACATGCTATTGCAAAGTGAGTTGAGAGTGGGGGAAAGGTGATATGCTGATTACAGAGGCTTGGAGCCTTCCCCCTGCTTCAATTTGCTTTGCAACAGCATATGCACATGCATGCAAGCAGTCCAAAGTGAACCTCCATAGCAGTCCAAAGCAAGCACTACTTGATGCCTCCCCCCCCACACACACATTCAGTCTGTGGTGCTTCCGAAATTGTGGACAGTGCTCCTTCAATCTGTATTCTGTTGTTTGTGGGGAGTGATACTCTTACAGTATTACTGGACAGTACAGTTGGCCCTTGGTATCCACAAACTTGCCATGTGCGGATTCTCGCTTCCACAAATGGCATTCCTACATTGTCCCCAATGGTGGCACATGCACATGGTCACAACGCCATTAAAGACAGCCCCCGTTGTCCCCAGTGGTGGCGCATGCACACAGCCACGCCATTATTAGGGACAATGGAACTTCTGTTGTTCCTAATAGCAGTGCAGCCATATGTACGCACTGCCACTAGGATAAACAGGGGCTGCCCCTAATGGTGGTGCAGCGACATACACACTCTCCCATTGAAGTACCATTGTCCCTAACAGTGGTGGTGTGGCTGTGTGCACGCACCACTTGAGCACTTGCAGATTCTGGTATTTGCGGAGAGGTCCGGAATAAATACCCCATGAATACTGATGACTTACTGTATTTGTACAGTGGGCCCTTCACATACAGACCCCCCCCCCCGGTGTAAGGGGAAAAAAAACTATGCTTAATCCCCATTGAAAATAATGGACATGGGGGCATGTGCAGTTTTGTTCTCCTGGGCTTGCCATACTCATATGCACAAAGCAGCGTATGGCAAGCTTGCTTATGGCGCAGGTGGACTGTATACCAAGTACAGATATATATACAGAGAGAGAGAGAGTCAGAGAGAGTGTTATCTAGTTTTTGTATGCATTCAAATGTGAAGTATAGTGTGCTATTTCAATTTTTTCAGTGGCCAAAATGCATCTGCAAGCTAAAAAAATGGGTCCTACTTTTCAACCAATTACACTTTCTGACAATGCTCTGGTCTTTAACTCATCACATAAGTGGGTGCTTACGATGTATTAAAAGCAGTGAGGACTGACTGAAAAAAAGAGAGAAGGAAAGAGTAGGGGAATGGAGGAAGCAACCTTACCACCACTACCAGAATCTGACTAGAGAGATTCAGAGATTATTACAATCATGAATTATTAAAGAATAAACATAGATCTAAAGAAAGAAATTCCTTCCCATGCACTTCTTAAGTCTTATCTCTACATATCCCAAATCTGTATTACTACTAGAACTGCAAATGTCAACTCAAGTGCCAAATTCCATTTGCATTATATCAGTAACATTTCTATTGATGTAACAGAGAACTTGCCTTATATAAAATCAACATGTCCATATGCACAATATACCTCTGAGCTGTGTGACTTTGGGGGAATCTTGGACTTAGGGGACTTTGGGGGTCTTTGACTTAGGGTATCCTCGTTGCCTACTACTCAATTTATATTCATATATAACAATGATTGTTACTTATTGGCTTGCATATCATTTTAAAGGAGTATGAACAGGAGATATTAGAATCTATCTTTGTAAAATCTGACCTGAATGCAGAAATAAAATCAAGACTTTTTATAGTGCCATGTTAAAAAAAATTCAGCATAGTTTAAAACACACAAATTAAGTGTGCTGCCTCATATAGAAAATCACAATCATACACTGACTGAACCTCAAGAAATAATTCTTTTCAATCCATATCAAATGGTACCTTGTATAATTTCTATTATACTTTTTAATTCCCCCCTTCCTAAATATTTATTCTAATATCTAACACTCTAATCAATAAATTAATATTCTCATCAGTGATGTAATACTAAAAACTGAAAAGTTAATAGCAAATACCACAGAATTATAAAGACCAATTTGGTGCCTATTCTAAATTCCAATTTGGTATACGCTTCTCATATCAGAACTCTATTTGTGTTAAGAAACAGAAAGAATGCATTTTTCTTCAACTTCTGACACATGCACACAAACACACAAAATCTCTATCAATATAAAATGACTGGAAAGAGGCTCTGTGTGTATTAACAAGTGAGTTTTTATAATCACAGGGCAAACGGGTATCAGCTCTGGCAGATGACAGAAGAGATAACAAGTAAATCATTCATTTTTGCTGAAAGCGACCATCTACTACAACAAAATCCCCCATCCCTGGTTTTACATATACACCATCACTGTGTTAGTCTAAGTCTCTCTAGCTCATGTATAGACAGCGGCAGCAGCTGCTGCTTGTAAATGAGCAACCAGCATCTAACTATCTTACAACAAAATTGCTAGCAAATTAGGGGGTTGTTCAAATAACTGATTGCTGGTTGTGAAACCTTTAAACACTGCAGTTCCCCCTTCCTGTATTGGTTGGATGCAAAGGAATAAAAAAATAACACCATATAGTCTGTTTTCCCTCTCTTTAACAGAAGTTAGACAAGCATTGGCTTGCATATCATCCCAAAAAGAGCAGGACACCTGCAGGCTTTCCCCTTCATTGCTCGAGTTTTGTATAAACAATAATCAGAAGAGGTGATGCAACTATGCTTGGACAATCTCCCTTCAGAGAGTAGGTTAAAGTCACACATGGTGGGAACCCACTAAAAATAACTAGTACATTAGCAACGTTGGACTAAGACGTTCCACTTCCTGAAGCACAGAACAAGATTCTCAGTTCCCATTCCTGATATGGAAGCCAATTAGGCTGGCAATTGCATCTTTGATACTGGTCAAGGGAAAGCATTCTCCATCACATCTAAGGGCAGCTGTTTAGTGCAACAGGAACAGCACAAGCCTGGGGGAACATAGTGATCTGTCCTCTAAAACAGTGGTTCTCAAACCTTTTACCCTTGTGACCCCCCCCCTTTGCATCTGCATACGGACATCACCCCCACCCCCCTCCACCCCACTTGACATAGTATAGGGATAAAACTATTTTGTTTTGTTTAGTTTGCGTATTTTCATTCATAAATATGTATATGCATATTTTAGCATTTTGTAAGGAAATAACTCCTCCTTCCTCTTCCTCCTCTTCACCTTTCTCTACTCCTCCAGGACAGAAAATATTTGAGAAGTGGAGAAGGAGGGATCAGGACTTCCAAGTCTCACACGCCTCCCCGCTTGAGCAACTCTTGCACCTCCCCGGGGGGTCCCACCCCACAGTTTGAGAATCACTACTCTAAAACTAATCATTTAGTCATCTAATCTCTCGTCCAGAACTACCACCAGCAAATACCTCTAAAAGCAGCTAGTAGGGCCGGCGCTGTGGAATTGTACCAAGAGGACACCTTTTCTGCCAAATGTCTAACGTTCTATGTGAAGAAAAGTTAGACATTTGGCAAAAAGGATCTACTCTTGGCATTTTTCCAAAGGGCCAGCCTTACTATTACTTATTGTAAGGTAGGTGGTTTCAGAGGTATTTTCTGGGGGCAGCCCTGGAGGAGAGATTAGATGACTAATCAATTGACTAATCTAGATGTAGAAGATTAGACATTAGTCTATTTTCCCTACTTTCTCTTTGCAGACAAGCAAAGACTTTTCTATTTGCATTGATAGTAATAATAATAATAATAATAATAATAATAATTTTATTTGTATTTCGCGCCTCTCCCTATGGATTGAGGAGGGATTACAGCAAGTAAAACCAGCATGACAGTACAGAGTAAGATAATTCTCTAAAATACAATCAGTCATTAAAAACAATGCTATAATACTATGGTACAATGCTACTAAAACCAACCCTTAGAACCATCAGTCATCATCTAATCCGTACTATCGAGATTGGAAGTGTTGGTATTCCTTATGACCAGGTTATATAAGATCAAATGGATAGGCCTGCCGGAAGAGATCCATCTTAAGTGCCTTATTAAAGGTATCTAAGGTGTTAATAAGACGGATCTCTTCTGGTAAACTGTTCCAAAATCTAGGGGCCGTAGCAGAGAATGTTTTATCAAAGGTTGTTTTCAACCTACACAATGTACTAGATATAGCTGCTGGTGTTTGTGTGTATTTTGATGATATATACTTTCACCTGGTTTAATTTTTTTAATTGTTTAATTGTGTCTTAACTTCTGACTCTGACACACACCCTTTCCAGGACATATCCTATATTTGTCCTGGGGGATTTTCAAAACGTCTTCCATTCTGAGCATAACAAATACGGATACGTTTACAATTATATTAGTGTTTTAAGCTTTATTTTGCAATGTCCTACATTTTTCTTGAATGTTCTATATTTTGTGGTACCTTGTCCTCCGTTGTGGTTATGACATCTGGACACCCTGGGCAGAGATAACAACAACGATGTCTTGATCATTTAAGAAAGCGGAAGCTTACACGAACCACTATGAGCAGCAATCTATGAGCAGCTCAGTTTACATCTGTGCAGTGTGTTGCTCATTCAGCAGCCTTCTAAAGCCAGATTGAATCCTACTGGCTTTGTATTTGAATGGATCCCAGCAGTACCAACACCATGTTCCAGCCACCTGCAGTGACAGTGCAGCAATCCAGCAAATACAAGACCAGCAGTTACCTTTCCTTTAAAGAAACCACAGTGGCCCAGAGAGTAGAGGTTTTGCCCATAGCACCAAAATTCCCAGTCCACAACCTTTGGCATCTAAGGAACACACTGCAGAAATAATCCAATTTGACATCGCTTTAATTGCCCTGGCTCAGTGCTAGGGAATCCTGGGAATTTTAGTAATTGTGACACCAGAGTGCTCTGACAGAGAGGGCTAAATGTCTCACAAAACTACAGTTCCCAGTATTACCTAGCATTGAGCCAGGGCAGTTAAAGCTGTTGCCAGATGAATTATTTCCTCTGTGTGTTTTGGACCTAACTGATGCTGCCTTTGCAAAACATCTCAGGAAGGAAGATACATGTAAGTTACCGTAACAAGCTGCAAATTATGAGTATTAACTTTAAAACATGAGTGGAAATCATGTGGCTTGAGGGCCACATGTGGTCATCAAGACTGTTTTGGAAGACTCTATTCAAACCCAGTTCCCCCCCCCCCAAAAAAAACTAGAAGGGTCCTTCAGGTCACAGGGGAGCTAATGACATTGTAAGAGGTCCTGGGGCCAAAATAAATATGGCCCAAAGACTGCCAGATCATGCCTACTATTTAAAAACTCCTATTTGTATATATATGTCTTCACATTGCCTGTTAACTCATGGCAACCCCATGAATTTCATAGGATTTTCTTAGAAGGGGGTATTCAGATGTGGCTTTCCCAGTTCCTTCCTCTGAAATATAGCTTATAGCACCTGGTATTTGTTGGCAGTCTCCCACCAAAGAACTGAACAGAGCTGACAGGGATCAGACAGGGATCTGGTGCCTTTAGGGTATTCAGACTGCCTATACACCTATCAAAATGCTGTAATGTCAAGCTAAAGATTTAGATACTATTGACACAAATATTCTTTAAAAAGCTCAGCGTCTTGTGATCAAAGCAAATCTATAAAGCTCAGCGCTCCAACAAAGCAGTCCTATTAACAATTCAGAGGCGCAGCCAAATGCCAAAGCAGCCTTTGCTTCGATGAGGTCAAACTCTTAGAACTCCCTGGCAAAATACTTTGGCTTTAGAACAATGAAGCTGCTAGAATTTCGCAGTGTTTTTTTTTTAAAAAACATTCTCATACCAAGACTGGTTTTATAATTAAAAAATGTGGCTTGCTGATGCTGCATGTTGTAAAACAAGCTGCAGCTTTTAAAGGGCTGGATCCAAACCAGTCATTCTGCTGACATGACAACTTTCACTGATGGAACAGGGAGTGGTCATTGTCTTTTTTCCTTCTGCAACCCCGCTCACCACATAAACTTTAAAAATCTCTTCAAGAGAGCTAGGAAAATCTCTAGGGCAGATTTTGGCTCAGCACTATGGGCCACAGGGACAGGGGAGAGATGGATGCTCAAATGTGCTAGTGAAAGTCCACTAGTGCAAGTCAAAACATTTAGAATTTTAACAAGCAGAAATGTAATTTCACTACAATTTCAGGTTGGAAAAGCAACTCATCAACTGCTGGAAACAACAGATCATTGGTTTTTATGTGGAACAGCAATGTGAGGACTGTATATTGGATCACTAAGGCTTTTGCCAGTCATTTGGGGTTAAAATTCTTCACAATGGCCTGAATTTCAGGTGTACTTTGACAATGCAAACTTAAGCACGCTTACCTCAACATAGTGGTATTCACTTTCAAATTAAACATATATATCTTGAGGGGCAAAGTACAGGCTGCATGCTGCATGTGGCCCTTGGGGCAACTCTTGAAGCTCTCCCAAGCCCTTAGACTGCTTTAAAAAATACACAAATGTTGTTTCACTGTGACATTTCACTTCCATACAGCTCAAAACTGCTGTAAAATGAAGCAGTTTTCCACCCCTTTAAAATATTTTTAAAACATGTTAGAAAAATCCCCCATACCAAATTTGCCAAAAAAATTAAACTGGAACACTGAAAGTGATGGATGATATTAGGTAAATCTGACAGGTTTTTGAGGTATATGGGAAATGGGGTGTTGAGTGAGCAAAAGTGTTGTGTTTTGTAGCAGTTTCAAGCTGTTGAGGGGAGTTGAGACTGCTTTAACTGATCTGGCTCAGTGCTAGGAATTCTGGGAATTGTCATTTTGTGAGACATTTAGCCTTCTCTGTCAGAGAGAAGGGTGCCACAATAAACTATAATTCCCAAGATTCCCTATCATTGAGCCAGGGCAGTTAAAGCGGTCTCAAACTGGATTGTTTCTGCAGTGTGTTTTGGACCAAAGTTTGTGTACACTGAACCATCAGAAAGCAAAGGTGTCACTGTTTCAACCACCTCTTTTGGATGTCAGATTAGGGATACTCAACCTGAATTCTGCAAAATGGGCAGACTGAGGCAGAGGCCTAAATCCCACTGTTAGTGCTGACTAGAGCTGAATCAATGGGATCTTACCCATGTGTTCAATAACTGGGTCAATGGGTCTACTTTAGCTGGAAATAACCCACAGGATTCCAGCCTCCAGAACCAACAATATAGCTATTTCATAGGATGTCAATAAACACTCAGGCATGTATGTCAAAGTTGAAATCGTAATTTAGATGAGCTTTCTTGTGTCTGTGGAAACCTAGGGGTGGCAAGATGGTTTTTGGGTCACTGGAAGTTGATAAGAAAAATTACCCATTGAAACTATGAATAGATATTCACATTATACATGCCACTATTTCATTCATTTGTTTCACTGACTGATATATGAATCTCTGTTACCTCTAGGATGGATGGTAAAACTGCTTTGCTCAATACATAATACGTATGTTTGCATGAAAGAAACAGAATTCTTTAGGTACCTCTATTAGGGCCAATTTGCACAATTACATGGTAGCTTAGGGGAAAAGGCTGAGACTGGAATCTTTAACCCACTTAGTTGAGAGTGAGCCTTACTGGACTCAAGGAGACTTACTTCTAAGTAGACATGCATAGGTGGATGTGAATTTATTTTAATTTGTAGTACTGTAGTATAGGTTCCCTCTTTCTGTTGTTTTCTTGTTGAGAATGACCATCCATGTTAACTGTTACTGGTAAATACTTTATACAGTACTGGTGTACCCTCACCTGTATAAAGAACCACATGAATTTCTGGTAAGTTCTTATATTGTCTGCAAAGAGAACTGTAGAGGTCACCTGAAGAAGGGATGCACTCTCAGGAAGAAGTTATATAAATTCAACCTTACCTATTGTCCTGCTCTCCACAGATGTTACCAGAACAATATATTATTACACCACAAAAAAGAAGCTCCCATACCTTATGGGTAATGTATGAATCAAAACCAATTAAGACAAGTAGCATTCCTGTTTCTGTGCATGCCTGAGCAGTCCTTTGGCCCTCATGTGAGCTAGGATTCTTGAGATGAGGAATAGCAATGTGTCATCAGTGAAGTACACCTGATTCATTTCAGTCCTTAAAATATGCAAAGTATTTCTTTTAAACGGATTGCTTTCTTTAAAACTCCATCAACTGTCCAGGTCTTCCACATCGGTAGTCATCAGGGAGACAGTTTAGCCATTTGTTTGCTCATGAACCCAAGTATCATAAACTCACTAGGTGACTTTGGGAACAGTCTTAGCCTGACCTACCGAGAAGGTTGCTAACATGTATTCTGCCTCAAGCTCACTGAAGCAAAGGGAGAATATCTCTGTAACGAATCAATATACGGTATAAATATAAGACATTGCCAGTTGAGAAGGGAATAATATCTTACTAACAAAATTCCCCTAACCTATTTGGAATAATTAGAACCAAACAAGAGCTTGGCTGACAGGAGGACTGGAAAGCTAGAGGATCTGACTTGCTTCTTATCAAACACTTGAGAAGAATACTGCTTTCACATGCCTTCCATATATCTAGAACTATAAAAGCACCAGATCTCATCTGGCCTTGGAAGCTAAGCAGGGTCACTCCTGGTCAGTACTTGGATGGGAGACCACCAATGAATACCAGATACTGTAGGCTATATTTCAGAGGAAGGAACCAGCAAAACCAATTTGAGTATTCCTTGCCGAAGAAAATCTTATGAAATTCATGGGGCCACCTTATGTTGATAGGCAACTTGAAGGCATATAGATACACTTTTGGGCACTCCAGAATAACTGACAGTTATTTGGTGATGCAATTGATTACAACAAATATTTACATAATGTGGTCCTGTCCAGAATATAAAACTTACTGGAACTGTATATGAATAGAAATTAAAAACAGGAAGGGTTATGGGTTGGGTTACACACAACCATAGTGTACATGCCTTTTCAAATATTTTCAAATATTTCTTCCATCCCTAGTCAGAGACTGACACTTTAAAATATAGAAGGATTTCACCTGCAGTACTTATTTTGGTATTTGTCAGATGGTGGTATGTAGCACACTGCAGTGCAAAGAAAGTTAAAGGCTGCTGAAATTCACTCTTTCTGATGCAATTCCATCACTTTGCATTTTAACTTCTGGCACCTTTCAGCCTATGCTATCTTGTTCCCTCCTCTAGCAGGCATGCCATTGTCAGTTGAGACAAATGCCCATTAAATTTACATAAGCCCAGGTAAAATTGATCTCAAGGCACAAGGAAACAGTAGACAAACTAGTTCAGCAACAGTGAGCAGGTTCTTTGCCTTCCTCCATTTCACATATGGCACCTTTACTTCTCACAAATGTTTTTTCAGCTCTAAGGGCTGATCCTGTTCCTATGCTTTTACATCAGCAGCAAGTTTAGCTCTTGCACTGAATGATTCTACAGTGTCAGAATATGCTTGTTATACAGAAGGAGAGCTCTCCTAAAACTGTTGTGGTGACTTTCAGAATTCATGGAAAGAATAACACTATGGAGCAATTTCACAAGCTCATAATACAGCTACTTCAGTTTTAAGCTTTTAGACAATATACACCAGCAGAGCCAACAACACAGTCTGTTCTGCAGCTGAATGACACTTCTTTGGAAAATCCAAAGGGAAAATTGCTTGGGAAAATTATGCAGGTAATACAAAAGCAAACTTGGTTCTGTATGAAGCCCAGATGGAATATTGTCTGGGAAGGAGATCAAAATCATATGATGTCTTTGGAGGGACAACCATAGCTCCCAGCATTCCTAACCACTAGCCATGTGAACTGAACTAGAACTGAAATGAAAACCATCTTGAGGGCACCAGGTTTGGGAATGTGGCTATGGTGAAAGAAAACACTTCTGGAGTGCTCCTAAGTGATCCCCTTTCCCCTTCTCACAAAGCCATGAAAGCCAAAGGCTGCTAAAGCAGGGGCCTCAACAGCCAACCAAAATCTGACCTTTCATCAAAGATAATAGAAAATTCTCGGGCCTGAGACAATGCAACTTAGTACTGGCAGATTTAGAATGCACAAGAGATTCCGGGTTGATCAGTGAACCAAATATGGCATATGAATAGAAACCTATGTGATGAATACCATCCTTGATAAAGGGAACAAGAGAAATCAAACAGATGTAGGAATGACCAAGAAAAACAAACAACTTTCCCCATCAGCTGTGTCGAAAAAGATCACAATCTTAATTACAATGCATTTTGAGATTTTATTCTCATTTGAAGGAGTAACAATTCTCAGTTTTATTTTGTGCTGTTGATGAGAGAGGTCTGTGCTTGTCTATGACCATAACAAAGATGAACTGAACTGAATTGAGAAAGGTCTTCTGCAACATTTCTGCAGTCAAAGAAATTAAAATCTTTTAAAGACCTGTTTCAAGATAAGGGCCACATTTATACAATACAATAAATTGGAATTTTAAAAGAATTTAGGCTTATCATGTTTGAACAAATAAATTCATGCTCCTCAATTGTTTTTTGTTTGTTTGTTTGTTTTTTGCCCTTGCAAGTGTGATTAGCTAAACCACAGATCTTCTTTTTATAGTTTGCTTATTGTGACATGTGAACTATCAATTCTGGCTTATCGTTATGAGATAAGCAAGACTTATAAGCCATGATTTGTTTTTAGCTTATGATGCAGACTTGTCTGAGGAAGGACAAGCCAACATTCCTGGTTTACATGTCACAATAAAGGCCTGTGGTTTGTTCAGCCATTCCTACTTGCAGAATGAGTGACAGCTTCCATCAGCAATACTACCTCATTCATGATAAGCCAGAAATGTTTACTGAGCTGGTATATCATGTCATGCAAATGTGGCTAATGACTCACATCACCTGCATTTCAGAAACGTAAGCATGGAGTAAGATGTCTGCCAAACTGAAGTGGGTCAGAAATACAGGATACAGTATTCTTCAGAAAAGTGGTTCTTAACCTATTTTTAAATAGGGACCCCCTTTAAATATCTTTTGTATCTATGGACATCCCCCCCATATAACTCAAAAACAACAACAATAATAATGCCACCTGAATTCTGAATTAATTACACCATCCATTAAACCTTTCCTCAGAGAGGCTGGGGTTAGAAGAAATACTTTTCTCCTGCTTTTTCCTGCCAGTTTGAAGCTGGAGCGGATCGAACAGCAACATGCAAGCCCAGTCAGCCAGCTACAGTAGTCTTTGCCTTGTTCTCCTGTCACATGGCTGCTCCTTTGAGGGAAGGAGGTGGGCTGATCAGCCTTCAAGCCATCATGGACCCCCTATGAGGACATCACAGCTCCCTGGGGGTATGCGGACCACACGTTAAGAACCACTACTTCAGAATTTAAAACCAAATGTAGGTCCAATGCAGCAGTCTGTTTCCCAGAGTAACAGGCATCTCTAGCTGGTCTACAAGCAGGAGCTGAGGACAATCCATTAATACAGGAACATCTGGGAATGGCTGATCACAGAGAAAAAATGAGCCATATGCTTAAAACATAGGCATTGCCAACTAAATAAAATTCCCAGAAGCAAAGAATATGTCTCTTACCTCTCCTAAGCACAGGAAAAACACAATACATATGGAACACTGTAGAACTGTCAAATTAGGGGCTTTAATCTTGTTTTTTGGTGCCTAATTTTAATTTTTCATTGGAGAATGATTCAGACATTCTCTTCCTGCCCACAGCATTAACACAGAGACTTGAGAATTTCCACAGACAAGTCCTAGGACTAGTTCTTACCACAGGTATTTTAATACAAAATAGTTGTACTGTTCCAATTACTGACAATGGAAAGTAACCTCATAATCACATATGCATAGATCAGCCCAGCCTTGCATTTCCTTTCACAAGATACCTGTGAGATGTTCTAATTTTATTGCTCTTATCTATAAATGGCCTTTCTCTTTTTTGCCATTGCAGGAAAAATGCATAACACATAACTTGATGGCAATAATCCCTTTTGCAGCAGTAATTTCAGTGGGATTTGTGAGCTAGAGTTTGGGATGCAGCTTTTTGTAGTGATTTAAACTGACTAGAGACTGCAGAATGCTTCTAAATTTGAAACATAAGGAATCACATACTTTTATCATCAGGAGGTCATATGTATTCATTTAGTTTTTAATTACATGCTTGAGTTCAAGTTCAAGAAGTCTAGAAAAGCAAAAGGATTGCAATGCAATCCAGTAATGAATTTAATCTTGTTCCTTTTTAAAGGCAGTTATTTTTCTCTTTTCAGACCCAATGTAATTTGATGCAAGTTCTCGCAAACCACCAACATTTTGCATTCTTTCAGTAATTCTGAACATATACACTGTATAACTTCAGACAGCCAACCTGACAATGCCAGGGACTAAAAATGTACAAGTAATTACATTTGAAATGGGATCTGAAGGGAGGAGGGACTACTGCTCCAATCGTGAGCCTGACATAACCTTTAGTCTTCATTTATATGGGGACAACAATCCCATGAGTTCAAAGAAATGCCACAGAGACCGGTAACTTTATTTGAAAAACTGAATTTTCAGAGGAACATTCTGCATGTTCACCCTTGTGTTCAAACAATGGAACTCCTACACCCATTTGTTACTGTTGTTGTTTTAACTGCCTTTCAGTTGACCTCAACTCATGGTAACCTTGTGGATGAGACATCTCCGATGCCCTGTTGTCCTCAATCACACTCTGCCCAAGTCCTACAGTCCTAATGTTACCTCTTCTGAGACCATCCATCTGATATGTGGGCTTCCTATCTTCATACTGTTCTCCACCTTACCTAACATTATTGTCTTTTCTAGTGAGTCTTGCCTACTCATGACATATACAAAGTATGAAAGCCTCAGTTTGGTCATCTTGGCTTCCATGGAGAGTTCTGTCTTGATCTGTTCTAGGACCCAATTGTTTGTCCTTTTGGCCATCCATGGTATTCTCAGCACTCTTCTCCAGCACCACATTTTGAATGAGTTGATTTTCTTTATATCAGCTTTCTTCATTGTCCAGCTCTTGCATCTGTACATGGTAAGGGGAAACAATATGGCTTGGACGAGCCTACCTTCAAAGTAAGTTGCTGTATTACGAATTTGGTTTTACTTTTGCATATGAGCCACCCAGAATGCACCACTAATTCTGTTCTCTACAGCCAAGCTCTCTGTTACAATCACACAAGACAGAGACTCGAAACCCACGGATTTACTGTCAATTGTCACACTGAGTGAATGAGGTGGTGGTGGTGGGAATTGACAAGGCAAGACTAATACCCAGGAATGAAGGACAACACAGACCCCAAAACATAAAAAGGACAGGACACCACTCACTGTTGTTTCAAGCTCCCAGCTGAGGAACCCAAACACATAATCAGTGACCTACAATCCCTTCCAGACAATAACATTGTCCTCGCACAGGCACTCGCTGGCAGTCCAAGCCTTGCTTTCACATAGCCCCAACCTTAAACAATCACAAACCATGTAGCATGGATGGAAATACAAGAATGAGACCCAGATACAAATACAGATGCCAACTGTGTCTGCATATCTATTTTGGCATCACCACTTACATGTCCCTATCAATGTCACCCACAGCATCAAAAGTACATTTCCTTGCTTATCTAATATGATATATATTATCTGCTGCCAGCATTCTGCATAGGACAAAAGGACTGCCTCTGTGCAAGAGAATAAATGGACACAAATTTGACATTATGAATGGGATATATGTGTCTCTTTTTGTATTTTATTTTATTGTATTTTACTTTGTGTGACTTTGTGTTTTGTTCAGTTTTTAGTATATGAAGAATTTTAATAAAAATCACTTTTTAAAAAAAGAGAATGATAATATTTCAAACTGGAATCAGAATACTTCAACCTCCCAGGACACTCAATCTCCAACACGAAAGCTCGTAAGTATTGTGGAACAAAAGAATTTGCAGGGGATATTGAAAAGGGAGTCACAAATTCCAGCCTCTGATCTGAACAGAGATAATGACTTCTGAGAGTGTGAGAGAGAACATATATTCAATAGTGACACCACACTCCTATTATTTGATCATTTTTCACTTTTTACCAACATGATCCGGCTGTTACTGCACTCCTAAAATCCAGAAACAACAAAACATCATGTGCAGAAGTTATTATTATTTAAAATACTTTGGTCCCTCATATGGAATCATTTTTATTTCTAACCAAAAACATTACCTTGTAATGGAAAGCGTACCAATGAGAAAATGTATTGCTTCATCACATGATATGGGTAAACTACTTTTTATTTATCTGTTTAGTTTATATCCTGCCTTTCTCATTGTACAGGATACAAAGCAGCCAAGAGCCATCTCAGGAAATGCAAATATAAACTACTTGAGAAAAAACAGTATCATATAAAACAGTTTTAAACTAAGTGTTAAAATATTTTCAATTATAATATTACGTATAAATAAAGAAACCAGGATCTGCTCCAAATAGGATAATAATCTTTTCTCATTAAGCACAACATTCACTAGGCTGTTACTTTCACTAGTAGGGTTCCCAGATCTCAGGGCCTGGCCTTTCTTGTCCAGGTGTCGGCACAAAAGAGAAGAGTCTCAGTGCATGAGTGAAGTCTTGAAAACAGGGTGCGTACATGTGCATGTACATTCTTTTTCATTATTATTATTTGAATGGCCTAATTTGTGCAACCCATGGAAAATGGCATCACCATGGGTTGACCCTTGTACTGTAATATCACCCTTGCAGTAACACCAGGACCCACTCTGTGACAAGGGGGCATCCAAAGGGCTCACATTTTGCCCCAAAAATATCATGGGCCTTTAATAGTCCTGACTTGGCAATCCTATTGACTACAGAATGTCATTTGTACAAAATAGAGAGAATAGAAAATGGAGAGATTTGCACCTTCTTTAGTTGATTGCCACCTGTCATCTCCCAATCGCCACTCAGAAATTAAGGATAACTAATTCACCAGGCCTTGCTAATGTTATTTATAAGCTCTCTATTGTTGCTTTCTATCAACCACCTACTCTGAAGAATCTGCTGGTGAAAGCTGCAATAAAAATGCCAAGTGAAAATGCTGGATCACATCACTGTGCATCCAAGCATTGCATCCCTTGTGCATATCTGGGCAAAACATCTTTTACAAGCAGAAGCACATGTAAAATGGTTAAGCGAAACTTGATTTGCAATTCCACCAATATCATATATGTGACTGAATGCCAATAGCCTGGATACAGCACACACTATGTAGGAAGAACCACCACTGATCTGTAGATAAGATTCAGGAACCATAATTAAGGAATCGCCATCACGAAGCTGGAACAACTTGTTGCTAAGCACTGCCATTCTGACAGGCCCAGCCTTTACGTTACTGTATTTTTAACAGAAAACCACCAATATCCAGACAAGCTTGAGAAAAGAGAAAACTTCTAGATATACAGACTTGATGCTCTATATGGTCTTAATTAAAAGGACAATATACACCCCAGCACCATCTGCTGAATGGCAATTCTGTCATTGCCACTATCATTAGATGCTGTTTATCTCTCCTACTCCAACAGACTTCACCAGGGAAGGTGGAAGTAAAAATACTGTATTTTTTTATAAACATCTGTTTTCATTACTTTTATCAAATTTTATTAAATCTTCATTTTTATAATATCCTTTAGGGATCCAAGTTTTACCTGAGAACAGTGATGTTGGGTTTTTTTTAATTGCAAATCAGATAGATGGATGATTGACAGATGACAGATAAGATGGTTTTTATGTGTAAGTTCAGCGCTTGACAACTAGCTTTTTCTGTATCGCATTTTAACCCGATTCCTCTTCCTTAATGATGTAACAGCATTTCTAGCTGCCCCTTGAATATGTACTGAGAGTTGTTGTTGTTGTTGTTGTTGTGTGCCTTCAAGTCATTTCACACTTATGGTGAACCTATCATGGGGGTTTGTTCAGAAGAGATTTGCCATTACCTTCCCCTGAGGCTGAGACCAAAGTCACCCAGTGGACTTCATGGCCGAGTAGGGAAATCAAATCCTAATCTCCAGAGTCACAGTCCAGTGCTCAAGCTGCTACACTGTGGACAAAACTTCAACACCCCTTTGCACTACAACTGGTAGTGCAAAGACCTTTAAATGGCGATACTAAAATCTAGGGAACCTAATGTTAACATAAATGAATTGGTTAGTCTTAAGGTATTACAAGATTCTTCCTATCCATCTCCTGGTGACTTGCTTTATTTTTATACTACAGTGTAATGTATTTCAGCAGGCAGGAAGAGAATCATCTACAGATAATCATCAGGCATGCCAAAATAATAAATTGTGTGGGGGCAAACTGGAACAGCTTGTCCCACAGGTGTTTTTTGTTATTTTTGGGACTCCTTTGCTAACTATAACATTAATTCTTTGATATGGTATCCAAAGAAAACATAATATAAAGAAAGGGGAAATATCATCAATTTAAAGGTCTCCTACCAGTTGTTCCCTTATGCGCAAAGGGGTGTTAAAGTTATGTAAAAGAATAACTAACCTCGGTTAAGATCCTGAATTTATATCCTAAAATTCCATGAATATTCAAAGCCTCAAAATCACCCACCTTGTTTTGAATTGCACCAATGCCCCATAACATGCAAACCAGCATCTCAGCTAACAGCAAAATCTAAAACATAGGACTAGAAATGGGGACCCCACAAGTTTTCTCCATGTTGACAGCCAAATCTTTTTTTTAAAATAAACTTTATTTACATTAAAACATATATTACACGATGTACCAAGATATAACGGTGGGAAACTATTTGCACAACATATTCAACACAACCAAATCTTTAATGCTATTTCAGCTAATTCAGTAGTATAGATATGTCCAAACTACTTTCAAAACTCTACTAACAACAGAGAATTTGGACTGTGGGTGCGATTGCAGTTTCATTTTAAAATATAGTATATTGTAAGTTTAACTAATAAACTTGCATGAAAAGTTTAAATAATAAAGCATGAAAAACAATGAAGTGGAAATAATGAAGTTTTTAAAAGTTCTGTAAATCGTGCTGATCAATATAGGCAGTGGGATAAAGGGAGTCTGTTTCTGAAATTACTTTAGACAGAGACATATCTTAACTTCTGAAGAAGAGAACAAGGGGAAGAAGGTGAGAAACAACAACTTTCTTTTTTGCTCTTACACATTCTCATTATACCATTTGTATGATAGTGGCCAACATATTTCAGACTTTGTTTTCTCTCTTAGCTTGCCATCAAAAACAGAAGTAAATTCTAATTCTATGTCATTTGTCTCCTGATATTCCTTCAAGAAGGTAGTTCTTTTCTGCGGCCCATTTTATCCTACCAAAATCCCCACAAGGTATGTTAAGCTAAGAGTTTGTGACTAGTCCAAGTTCATTCAGTAACTTTCATCAGAGAGTGAAGATCTCAACCTGGCCCTCCCCAGTTCTAACCCAATATTCTGACCACTAGATCACATTACCTCTCAGCTTTACCATTATATAAATAAGTACCAGCACCCTATTCAACAGACAACCTTATCTAAAATAAAATATCCTAAAGGCACTAGAACCTGTCTGATCTTGGAAGCTAAGCAGTGTCAGCCTTAGTACTTGGATGGGAGACTGCAAATGAATACCTGGTGTTGCAGGCTATATTTCAGAGGAAGGAACTGGCAAAACCACCTCTGAGTATTTCTTGCCTAAGGAAACCCTATGAAATCCATGGGAACTCCCTAAGTCGACAAAATGACTTGAAGGCACATATGCAAACACGCAAAACTGAAACTCAGTGGGGTGCCATGTTAGTTGATGCAGGGGAAAGGGCAACAATGAAGTGCTGGAAAACAGAATGGTAGATGTCATTCAGCCTGCCCTGTATCACTAGGTTATCTAGGGGAAAAATAGCAATAGCAAGTACATTTCTATACCACTTATCAGTGAACTAACACTCCCTAAGCAGTTTAGATTCTATAAGCCAACTGCCCCCAAAAAGCTGGGTACTCATTTTACCAACCTACGAAAGGACGAAATGCTGAGTGGATGCTGGAGCCTTGACTGGGATCGAACTGACAACCTTGTGGCTGCAGTACTGTGTACAGATGTCACACTCAGTGTGACTGCCCTTGTTATAGGCAACAGTTGCAGCCTATATCACTGACTGTGCAGAGGCAGATACTTCTTACCTTGTATCTAGCCAGAAATTTAAAACACACACACACACACACAAAAATAAATGCCAATACAGCTTAAATTGTGATCCATGCAATTCCTCTGCTCCTTCTTGATGCTATCTGCCATTAAGTCAGCTTCAATTCAGGACAACCCTAGGAACAAGTGACCTCCATGAGCAACAATCCTGCTCAGGTCATGCAAACTTAGGGCCATTGCTTCTTTGAGTCATTCCATCTGTAATGTGGCCCTCCTCTTTTCCCACTGTCTTCTTCATGATTTCCATACTATCTCAATCAGTACACAATGTGTGTGTGGAGAGGGCAAGTCCAAAAGAAGAGAAAGGGAGAATTGTTTATTCAGAATAATTTGTGGTATTCCAGACGTTGTTTTCCATGCCAGCTAGCAATTCAACAAAAGCTCCACTTAAGTGTATGTCTTGAAATCTGTCTCTAAATGCCTCACATTTAAAATTAAACAGGGTGGATTTAATAAGATTAACCCAGAAAGCATCCTATTTCTGAATACAGACACTGAAAAATTCCATCCTGGTTTTTTCCCCCTGTAAATTCATGTGTTAGTGCAAACTGCCACATAAATCTAGGTTTTTAAAAAATCTTTCTAAAGAAATCAAAATGGGTTGCTGTACTCAATGGAGATAGAGCAGCATAAATTAAATTAATCACAAATGCAATTAGACCTAAAGCCGTCATTACAACCCATCCATGACACGCAGTCTGAAAAGGACAGGCAACCAAGACTAGGGCTGGCTACCAATTTGCCTTGCCTGTTATGCCCATCTCTAGATCAGAAACCAATATCCCACTCCAGAATCAGAAGCAACCACTGTCATGAGGGGGGGGGGGGGGAAAGAAGCACGCAAGATCTGTATTGTCACACGTGCTGGTTTGCCAGTCACTGTTTGTTTCACACCACCCTTATCTGGGTGTATCTTGTGAGTGATTTCTAGTCAGTCCAACTGCTTTTAATAGTTCTTGGGCTGTTCTCCAGTTCTGGGAGACACTGGCAAAGTTTGCTTAGTGGCACACTTGTCAATACCATCATCTACCAACATCTACCAACCAAGTATTAGGCTGCCAATCTACCCACTTGTTGTGGCACAATATCAACAGTGGGGCCAGAATAAGCAAGATGGCAAAGCTTGCAAGCTTGCATTTGTATTGCAAGAGGCCCAAAACTCAATTCAGAACTACTGCCAGGTGCTCTTCAGCAGCAGTCAGCCCTGCCAGGGCTCTAATGTTTGAATAAGTATGCCATTTTAATGTTTAAAAATTCTGGGGCCTCTCCTTTCTCCTCCCACTGAGCTTCATCCCAGTCCTATCATCTCTTACCATTTTAAAGGGAAGCAGATGAATGCCACAGCCTGTTTCTGCCAAAAGGTAGGTCCTTGAGGAGATGTAGTGTCACTCCCCCTATGGTGTCACCTGGTGTGATCCCCCAAGTGACACCACTGAAATAAGAATCAGGTTTTAGAAAACTAATGCCCCCAAATATGTTTGCCCAAGTGCTCCTTTTCTGCCAGCTGGTCATATCCACTCTATGCCTGGGCCAATACTCTAATTTCACTTTTTCATCTGCCATAAATATACATTATACATTAGTATACATTTGATCCACTATAGTATACATTTGACCACTATATTTTCACAAGCCTCTGCTTTCCTTGCCCATTTTCTCTGATGTCAGCCTTCTCTTGCCAGATTTTGCCCTCTGAGGTTAAACATTTTAATGTACTAGGAAACTGGTAATTGTAAACATACAACCTGTGCAGTTTGCAAGTTATTTCAAAAAAATTTATGAGGGATCTCTTAGAACAGCTTTTATTTTCTATAAATCCAGAAGACCAAAAGCCACATATGAGATCTTTTCCAACGCTGCCAATTCATGCATTGGGTAGGTGTGTGGGTTTCATGCCAAAAGTAAAACAGTTCCACTCTGGAATCAAAAATTATAGACCTGTAAGGTTTAAGTCAGAGATTATCATGGCAAATCCTCTCCCTGCTTCAAAGACCACATTTCCTGTGAACACCTTCCTCTTTCTGATCATCCCTGTTTGAGAAAAATGCCTCACACAAAGCAGGAATGGAATGCCATCCCATGTCTGACAACCTCAGCAGCATTTGGCTCTTTTATTCTCACAATTCACATTGCTTGTGGGGGGGGGGGGGAGAAAAAGAAAACATGTCGACAATTACAATATGTCCACATTCCCTGCAAAATAAAATAAATAGTTATTAACCAAAGAAGGAGACTAATAAATGACTTGGGTCACATCCTGCAAATACACTCGTCCCTCCACATTTGCAGCTTTGACTTTTGCAGATTTGATTATTCACAGATTTTATTAATATGTTCTCTCTAGGAATATCTGGGTCCTCCAGCCTGGGTCCTCCACCCCTCAACCTTAACCAAAAGTCACATTGAAGGACCTAGAGATTTCTAGAGAGAACACTCCACTAGGAATATGTAGCTCCTCCAGCACAATTCTACTGTCAATGTCTGGCAGATGTTGACCACAGAGTTGTACTGGAGGACCAAAAGATCACAGCTCAGGGAATGCAGTAAAGACGGGGCACAAAGGATACAAAACTGAGCCTTCTCTTTGACAGAAGGCAGAGAGGGATAAGAATGCAAGGAGACGGGGAAAAGATGGCATAGGGGCAAGGAAAATATATATTAAGAGATAGGACAATCAGCCGGGGGAAGAACTGAACAGGATTTTGGGAGCTCTGAATGATTACATAGTTCAGGCATTGATGTGTAATCCACATGGGTATTAATAAACTTCTACTTGTTTACACTTTTTTATAACTGTGTCTAGCTGTTCCTGTTAAATGTTGATAGCACGTCTGTTCATGCTTACTACAGTGAGCCCACAGAACAACACATCCACCAATCCATACAGGGATCACCTAGAGGCCCAAGTACCAGACCCAGGAAAGGATGTTGTGGGGCAAGGAGCAAAGTGAGTGCAGGAGCCCAGAGATTTGGAAATATAGGGTCAGCCTGCAGAGGGCATCCATCACAGATAGTAATGTTCCTCTGTGTGATAACTATTAAAAAGTCTATTGTAAAGATGCAGAGAGATAAATATTCAGGCCTTATAAGTGTGTAACATCGTAATGGCCATATGATGTAATGTAATATCCTTACAAGCAATATAACATATTGACATGTCTGTGTTTCTCCCTAAGCTGAAAGTGTATATTTGTATATCTATGACTGCACATAATAAATAGCCTAAAAGATTACCAAAGGGCCTGCTCATTATCCCATGTAAATATACTGAGATTCCAAGACTTAAGAATGCGTAAGTGGAATGCTGATGTTAAGTCAGCCTGTCTGGTTTAACCACCATCACAAGCTGGGCACTCAGGTGGCCAGAAGGTGATAATGGAATAACAGAAAGAACCCAGATTAGATGACAAGTGGTAAGGACCCTCAACCCCTCCATCTAAAATAAAATAGTGATGGGGAACCACACCTGTTTCAGTGGTTGATAGACTGCATTGTCCATGGGGTGCATGTTCCAGTGGTCCATGGGGTACAAAAAGGATTTATGTATAGCTCCTTAGAGATGCTCAAAATTCTTTAACCCTAAACTGAGCTGCCAATGTATTCTTTTTTATTGCTCATTCTTGGCTTTCTCCCTGAGTGTGGCCACTACAGCCAGTGGCTCTGACTTCAGACACTCTGGTACCTACTGTCAAAGGGGTCTATGGTTTATGCCCTCTGAGCATAAACATTCTGCCAATTTCTCTGAAAAGGTTCTATGATTCAAGTGCAGAAGTCAGAGCATCTTTTAGCATATCCTCAGTTTTCTGCTCTCTGAGGGTTCAATTAGAACACTATTCTTTTTTTTTCTAAGTGAGCTTAAAAGTAGGAAAAGAGAAACTGTTTTCAGTGGAGGAGGCAGATTGAGTGAATTGTTCCTATAAGCATAGGCAAAGAAAAAAAAGAAGTAATAAAAAGGTAGCAAGTAAAAGTAATGAAAAGGTTGCAAGAAAAACAAATTGCTGTGTTGCTTAGTGTTATTTCATTTGAATAGAGTAAGTGCTGAAGGAGGACTGAAAGCAAGGCAAAGCAATACAAAGGAATATGCAAAGTAGAATAAATAATATAAAGTATGCACAGTCCCCTTGCCAAAAATATTCTGTAAAATACTATAGAAGTGTCATAGTAAATACTGTATTCATATTTACTTGAAATCATGTTCTTGCCTATGTGAGAGATATCTTAATGATCAGTGCTGCCTAAACAAAAGGAATAGGGCTGAGAAGAGGAAGCTGGCAAAGATTCATATATTGATTCCTTTGTTCTTAAGCTTTTTTTTGTCCTGGAACAGAGAAGTCAAGAGAAAGTACACTACCTGAAAGCTACTCATTATAGAAAAGGCACCAGGGAATTACTCTCCCATAAAGACACTGCAGGGATTTAACAACAAAATTATTAAAGATGTTGCTTACTGACACCACAAATATTCAGAATACGATTCTAAAATAGGGAATCCTGCATGCGACAAATGGACTCCCAGGGATCTCTTGCAAGGAATGGACCTAGTTATGTTGAGAAGTACAGTAAGTAACAAAAATTCCCATAAAACAGAATGTAAACAGAGTAGCAGTACTTGTTGCTACTCTCTCATATTATGTCCCCATTCAGAACACACATAACTGTTTTTACTGACTCGTACCTAAACACAGTTAAACAATCTGGCCATCTAACACAATAGCATAGAGGTGCGTCTACTTCCTCCCCCCCCCCTACACACACATGCAAGTGGTTGGGGTCTAAATTTCCAAATAACACAGGGCACAGTACTTACAATACATTTGTATATAAGTTGCAAAATGAAAGAAAAGAGTTTCATATTTGAAAACTGGTTTGAAGATTTCCAATGCAAAATTCAACAAGCTGTAAAACGAATCTCTGAAAGGCATGTGAGTCTTAAGACACAAGTGCAAACTTACCTACACTAGTAGGAAATATGTCTTCGTTGTTGATTTGCACTTCAATCCAGTCCATCAAAAGGTTCATATACTGGGGTGCTGGCAATGCTGTAGGTTTCTTGTACTTGAGATCATCCTGCCACCGGTATTCATACTTTGGACCACCAGACATCACAGGGCAAGTCCTTTCTGTGCAGAATTCACAGATAGTTCCATAGATCAGGTTGATCCTGTTGAAAAAGTCAACCACATGGACAGCTACCCAATCATTTAGATCTTCTCCATTTGGTAGCTGCACCGCTGCTTTTAGGTCCACTCCAGAGTTCAGAGAGGCCTGAGCTCGTTTGTGGAGTTCAAACCTCTGCGTCCCAGGTTCAAATTTCCGCTTGGGACGGAACGTCTTGTCTTTATTAAAGACTTGTTTGAGTGCAATGGACATGTCTTGAAAGTTTTCAAAAACAAACAAAGAGGCACTGAAATGATGATAAAGTATATCCAAGAGGGAGAGAAGAGAAATTTCTGCAGAAGGTGTCCTTGGTCCACTAGCTCTTCCTGCTGGAAGTTTTCTTAGGAGACTTCATCTTCCTGAAAATTCAGAGAGAGAACAATCTACGAGTTAGTAATAAACTTGACACCCAACAATTTTTAAATTTTTTTGAAGTCTACAAGCTACTCTTACTTAACAGGTAGCCAAGACAATACATCCAGTCTAATGATCCCACAGGCAGGCAGTTATGTTTCCTTTGTACATTTTGTTTTCAAAAGCTCTCCATTTAGAAAGCTGAGTACAGGCTGAGTATCACTTATCCAAAATCTGAAGTACTCCAAAAACAAGCAAGCAAAGAAACAAACCCAAAACTGAGCTACAACATAAGTAGTGTACTATGCAGCTGAACTGTATTTGTGTGGCTGGAAAGAGATGTGGCTGGAGATAGGCTCAGGGAATCCAAGCCTCCTGACATTTCACAGATCCCCAGTCTTTCTCCAGCGTGATTATATTTCATTATGTATATGCAATTACAGGTAATCTAAAATCGGAAAAAAGTCCAAAAATATGGAACACTTCTAGTCCCCAGCATTTTGGACAAAAGATACCCTACCTATATAAGAAAAAACAGCTGCACCTCTCACCTTCTCACTCAAATCCATTTCACAAGGTGTAGTAAATATGTGTTCCTTGTTAATGTGAAGAATATTTTACCGTGGGAATCTGTCTGCAGCTAGAGTCCTACAGCCAGTCAGTTTGTCATCATAGTGAGAGTTAGCTGTTAGTTTTTGAAAGGCAATGTGGCAGCTGCTTTTACAAATCTATTTATTCTATCAACAAAAGAGACAGTTGCCCCATCCATATAACAGAAGTGAGTAAAGCACAGCCCTTCAGATGTTGCACTGCGACTTCCAGAATCCTTCACAACTGGGTATGCTGGATAGGAGCTGGAGGGCCAAACTTTGCTCACTTCAGCTTATAACACAGAGCTACTTCAATAAGGGACTGATCAAATGAGCCCAGAGAAAGTATTAATTCAGACACTCTTCGAGAAAATTCTAACACATTTTCCAATAAAAGAACAAAGCAAAATTCTTCAGATTACCTTGATCTCCCAAAGATATGTCAAAATAAGCAGCATGCAAGAGAAAACAGAGGTAAAAGGAAGGGAAAGGATGCTGTTGCTTTCCAATACTATTCACCTCAAGATCCAGGGAGTCAGCTATGTTATGCTGCCTCTTCTCAGATGGGCTACATTTATAATTATATGAAGATAATAATAATCCAAAAATTATATATTTTTGCTATTGGGGCTTGATGTGGTGAACTGAGTACAAATGGTGTTATCTATCTATCTATCTATCTATCTAGTTCTGGTTCTCCCATTCAGGCCTGTCTACCCAGATTCACCGATGAAACAGAATCAGTACAGTGCAACTTTATTTCTGATGTTGGAAAAGTAATGGCATCAACACTTAATGGGCTCTTAGAAAATTGTGTGCAGGAGAAAATTGTGTGCAGGAGGAAGCAAGAAAGAGGTATCACTCAAGCTTGAAGCCTTCCTCAGTATAAACCACTAAAATCTTTGGGAGAAGTTGCTTTCCGCATCCCACAAATGTCAGAGGCGTGTGCCTGGAAGGGCCTTCTCAGTAACTGCGACCAAAGCTCAGGAACATTTTAGCTAGACAAGTTCCCCTCAAAATCAAATCAGGAGTGTTGAGGAGAAAGTTGTTTGCTTTCTGTTTTGATTGTTTTGCTTTGTCCTTTCCCACCACCCCTTTCGGCTTTTTGGAACATCTTGTCTGATGGTAAGATCTGAAAAGCTTGAAAATAAGAAGGTGTGGCCAAATAAGGATATTCATCTGAGATAGATTTTGGAATGTTCCCAGGGTCCATTTATACTCCTTTTTGATAGGCTTAAAGCAGAGGCTGAAGATTTACTTACTTATTTATTTAGAGATTAATTAGAGAAATTATCTTTCTTTCATGCTTTGGATGATAGGTTAATTGCTGCTCATTTTGCCTCTGTTTAGTTTTTGATTTCTGGACCACTTTGTTTGTGCAGACCACTCTGCACCGATTGGGGCTCGCTCGCGGCTGGAGTGGCCAGAGGCTGCTCCAAGGTGCTTATCTGCTTGAGCCCTAAGTCACCCTATCATTATCATCCCTCCCCAGATCTTGCAGACTAAGGATAATGGATCTATCCATTCAGAATGCGGTCTTGTTTTCCTGCAGCCTTCTATCTTTTTCAAGGTAAAAAGCATTCTAAAGGGGTTTACCATGTCTCCTTCTGCCTATATTCACAATTATTATCTATGGTGCCACTGCCATTGTCTCTGAGAGATCAGCTACCAGTGTCAACTCTCTTAACTTTTGCTGCCCAATAGCTGTTTGGCACATTTAGTCTGGCTCCTCAGCAAAAGCCTGACATGGCAGACCCTACTAGCAGCACTGATGCCATCATCATAGCCTCTTGCTCCATAGGAGAATGCAATTGCACCACCATGAGAAAGCAATGCCATGGTGAGGGCACAATTACTACTATGCATAAACTGAAGGGGTGCACTCTCTGCAACTGTGTCTTTTAGGCAAGGAATGGCAGCAATAAACAAACTTCATTTCAAGGGGAAAAAAGCTTGGTTACTGTTGCTGATCTTGGCTCCTGTTACTGATCTTCTCATTGAAGAACCCTTTGAAAGCTGCTCAAATGGAAAATTCTTGACCTCTTTTATCAAAGGATCAGTCTGCTCTTTACTGCCCACAAACCACAAAGGATATAAGTAAACCTAGAGCTGTGAAAATGGCAAATGAAAACTGGTTAGAAAAATAGCCTCTTAGCCTCTCTCTTGTGTTCTCTTCCTCCTCAATGCACACAAAAAGATTTTTGAAAACACACAAGAGAGAAATATCATCTGACTTTCATGGGATTCTGTGGTCAACCAACCCTGTGAGATCATTCCCTGGTTTTTCTGTTGTGATATTCTACTCCGCACTCCCCACCCCAACAGACACAGCACTTTCCTTTGAAAATGCAATGCTTATCTTTCCCTCCTCACCATGTAAACTGAAGGTATAAAAATTCTAATTACTGTTTCCCTGAAAGTTCACTGAACTTGGGAAACTTGCATGACTGGGAGCCAAATTCCACACATGCTTCAATCAATGGGCTCAGTACAAGAAAAGAAATAAAATAAAGCTAGGGACAGTAGACAGTGATTTTGTGTATTGGTAGTCAATTGAGCAGCAAACCCATATATTTGGGGTCAGTCAGTTGTATCACCTCCTGGCACAGGGACACAGATTTATAATTCTGCTCCCACCACTCACAGGCTGGGCAGTTTCTTGGGCAAGAAAAAAGGGACAGTGAGAACTGGTACACAGCAGGGTGGAAGAAGATGCCTTGAATAGCAGCTCAAGAACAAACCATAAGTTAGTTATTAGTCCAAAAGTGCAATCCAATGCCCACTGAATCTAAATGAAGTATCCAACTCCACTGAAATTTAAGAGTGCAATGTTAAGACAGCATGTTGCATGCATCTAAGATCATACCCTTAACAAGAGACCAGTGACAATGCTCACGAACCATATAATCAATATGAATCCAGTTATTAATGTTACTGTTTATTCTTTCTAATGTAAATTAGCCATTATGTGTTTCTTTAGGTTACACCTTCACTACTGAGGCCTTTCTAAACTATGATCTTCATTATACTGCATGGGGAAAAACACTTTTTAAAATGATGCATTGTTATATTAAATAACAGTATTACTTCTTTTAACTGAAATTTACAATAACATTTTTTGGACAATACAAATAAGGTAATAGTCAAACAAATTAAAGTGTTTGAAGAAGAACATGAAGAGATCAGCTAAAATGTTTTGATTTTTTAATATACATTATATTTAATTTGAATATTACTATAATCAGCAACAATATCTTAAAACATAATATATGTTATAATCCATTAACAATAAAAACCAATCAGTCACCAAAAACATTATACTGTATGTTATTAGCACTGTGTATGAAATATAATACTTCATTCCAAAATTTTCTATAATGCCTGTAATGTATATCTGGATTTACCATGGCTTAAAATTGGTTACTTCATAATGATGCAAGGAAACTTCATTTTACTATAAATGTTTCCCCTGCTTCTCCTTTCCATAATTCTCACCATATTTGTGTTTGATTACATATATAACATCCCACATTCTATTAATGCATTCATTAATTGATGGACTGTTGGGTTTCTTTCAGTTACAGAAATTATGATATAAGCTGCTGACTATGGATCAGTTCAATATCCACATGTGAACTATTCTATTAACATGGCAAAATAAATGGACCCAATGATAACTCATAGTGCAATTTATAACCTTTAATTGCCATTCACTTATAAGTTTTATATTCTGGACAGAACCACAATATTTAAGCATCTGCTCTAACCAAATATATCACCAATACCGGTCAATTACTCTGAGGTGCCCAAATGCACCCTTTTAATTTTCAAAAAAGGGTATTTGACTTTCCAAATACACTTGACTGCTGGCCACAACACACAAATCTCAAAAAGAGCTGGCCAAAGGTACTCTAATTTATATTTTTTGGGCTCATGCTATCACACATCACAGTGAGATTTGTGGAAGTCCCCACATTTGGTGGCATTGGAGTTTTAGGCAGAGCCTCACACCTGGTGGAAAAGTGGTGGGTTATGTGGTAATGGGCTAGTGGGCATATAAGTCAACAAAACATGCACATGTCTAAAATGTACAGTGCACCCGTGCCATATGCGAGCTCACTATACATGGCCTCAAGCTTACAGTGAAGCCAGGCATCAATAAAACATGATGTGTGAGCCCATGGAACATGCACCACACAGTGCTGCAAGCACACACCCCATTCTTTTCAATGAGGTTCAAGAATACATGGAATTCCCCTTATTTGGGGGGGGGGATCCTAAATGGATCCCCGCGTAAAGGAAGGGCCCATTGTAATGCAATTTCCAGGTCTAATTCATGATTACCATGACTTTACCCCAAAAGAGGCTTACAACAAGGTAAAGTCTACAACTGAACAAGTCTCAGTATCCCACATTAACTGTCATCCATGTTACCACCACCCTGGATGGAGCTTTAAAAATTTCAAAAGAGCCTCCTTTGTTTGTTGGATGACAAATATCTTTAGTTCAGGGACATACTTTTTGATAGACAAGTATGCCATGAGCCACTCCTTAGGATAAACAGAACATTCCAACTTTCAGCTTGATGTACTGATATTAAAACTGTCCAAAATCACCAAAATGAACAGGTTGATGCTCTTGGCAGGCTCTGGGCAGAATCTGGGCCGAACTTCCAGAAGATCTGAGGATACAGATGTGTGTAGGGAGATGTTCCAAAAAATCATAGATATACAGAGGTATTTATAATGTAAAAACTGCCAATTAAGCATTGTTTGGAAAGCCAAATTCCTCTTGTAATGCACGAAACTATTTGAATTCAGCTTCCCTATATAAAAAGTTGGCCAAAACCATAACCTGGCAAATTGTCCAGACCTTCCACATAACTTTTTCTTCCCACAGTATTTTCAAAACTGGATTGACCATAACATTTATATTGTACATATGACTCAGCTCTGACTCTGTTCAATTAATAATGACCGTTTTAGTTTAACATATTGTGTTAAGTGCCCCCATGTCCACTCAAGTTCCAATATCCTAGGAAATGGTGTAGTAGTAACTTATGTTTCAGGTAGTTTCAGCTTCAACACTATCTTGAAGTTGGATGACTCTCAGTAGTGCTGGTCCTACATTCCAGATTTATCTTTTCACAAGACTAGACACATGCAATTTATGCAACTGAAGTTATTCTGCAATTGCATTTACTGTTATACATTACAAACACCACGTTTAAATCTTACTTGCTATTATAGAAATGTCTATCTGAATTAAACTGTACCATTGTTGAAATAGTTTTGGATACCACTGTTCCCATGTAAATAATGAGTTCCAGACACCAGTTAAATTGCCATGCAGAAAACAGGTCCCTAGTGGCATGTAAACCCAAGGATGTGAGATTTGTTCAAACTAATTATCAGTCCTATATGTAGCTGAATTTGTGAATCAAGTTAATGAAGCCAAGAATTGTTTTTATCATAATTAGGATTAGTGTAACCTATAATGCCAATATGGATTGCCCCTCTCAAATTAAAACCTTGAGCATATCGAAATTTGTAAAGATAGAGGCCAATGGTTCCAGGAATAAATTAGAAAGAAAGAAAGAAAGAAAGAAAGAAAGAAAGAAAGAGGACATTTTTGCTGAGTGGCAAGAACTGTGATAACATCTGTTATTCCAGAGAAAAACAATGGCAAACTCCCTCTGAACAAATCTTGCCAAGAAAGGCCTTAGGGTTGCCATAAATTAGAAATAACTTAAATGCACACAACAATAACTGCAAGAACACACAATCTGTATGTTCACAGGAATTCCATGTAAAATATATCCTTAGCATTTAGTGACAAAACTGGTGCTAGTGCTCTATTCTTCCTGGCTTTGTGAAGCATTGAAATATGAGCTTCTTTGAGAGATTCATAAAAGAGAAAACCCACCTCTGTCTCAAGGAGCTTATGGGTTGACAGAGTGGGTATAGTTTATGTCAGTTGGATGCAAAGCTGTCTAGTCCCAGGGATTTGCCACTTTTCTTGCTTTCAACCGTTACTGTACTTGTTTCTTTTAATAAGGTAGAAAGGGTGCATTACAGGTAAGACTTTGATTCCACTGTGCAAGAGTTACCTTGTGCTGAGCAGGAAGGATCAGCTTTATCTTTGCATTATTTGTAAAGAATAAATCTTGTTGCATGATTTTACTTCCAAGGATTAAGAAGAAGGCCAACTAGTTACAAGATCTTTTCCCAAAGCCTAGTATCTCTGACAATACCAAAGCTTGCTGTGTTGATATTCTCTCATGGAAAGATGACTGAATAGCTTTTAATGGAATACTTATAGCAGTAAGAGTTCTTTCACCTTTCTTTCAAGGATATATCTCTTTGGGACCTGTTGTTTCTTATTATGTCAGACATAGGCAACACTCTCAACATCATCTGAAATCATGGCATAGACATGTAATTTGGCAGAATGTCAGTTTGTACACATCTGTATAATGAAAACCTGATGTAGTGAACTGAACCACACCTTGACATACCATGTCCTGTATGCTATGGTAAAGCAAAATACGATTCAGATTTGGTAACAGAAACTAATCTAATCCAAAACAATTTTAATGTACATGAATAATCTCACCCACATGGGTGTTTTAAGGTGTCCTGTCAGTTCTATATAAGTGTTTACCTGCTTATGTGTAGGACTAAACTAGGGATACAGAAATGGTAGCACATAAGCACCACCTCAAAAAGGTACACCTGATAGCTTCTCAAATATTTTCATATTGAGCACAAAGGCTCATATAAGGTATTGTAACTGTGTTCAAATGAACAGTTACAGAGCCCCTTTTGCAACCACATTCAGTTGAATTCTATTACAAAGCCCTGTACAGACCCAGGCACGCAGTGCATGAAGGTGTGGGATGTTGCTAGGCATGTAGTGATATTTGGGGACAAGGCTTATATACATGCCCTCAGCCTATATACCTGTCATCAACCTAGTCCTACCTATGAGTAGGTGAAGGCCTGAAAAGAACTATAGCAAAATAAAAATAAATAAAATAAGGATTCTGAAAGTCAATCATTTGGTTTAGGGTGGAACTGTGAAACAGTTTTTTGAGTGGGAAAATGGATGACCTCACCACTACCAAGCCTTCCATAGATGGGATGACATGAGAGAGCATCAATCCCAGAGGTTCAATTTTGCCCACTCTGTATCCCCTACAGTGGGAGAAGGCTGTGTGAATAAACACAGATATTATTTTGCCCTTTGAGGAGGGTTTGTCTAATCCTTGCACGACTTTGGCTTTCAATTTTTTTTTTTTGCTTTACTAACTGTTATCTGTTTATTGGGACCACTGAGGCCTTCAACCTTTCCAGAAATCAGAGTGTGATTCATAGCAATATCCACAGAAAGTAGTGGAGTGGAGAAATGGAACAGAAAGGATAAGCCCCATTAATTTCAGCATCCACCGGTCATCCTTGGGCCCAACAAGGGTTAACTTTATTTATCAGAATATCTGGTGCAGTGGTCCCTTGGTATCTGGTAGGATTTGGTTCCAGGACCCCCTGGAGATATTAAAATCCACAGATGCTCAAGTCCCATTATATACAATTGTGTAGTAAAATAATGTCCCTTATATAAAATGGCAAAATTAAGGTTTGCTTTTTGGATGGGGGGGGGGAGGTATTTTCGAGCTGTGGATGGATGAATCTCTGGATGCAGAATCCATGGATATGGAGGGCAGACTATAACATTGTTTGTACACCGAAAGGAATAAAATTCTGTTAAAGTGTAGTAACACTGCAATCAAAACATTATTAATGTCAGTCCAAAAAAACCAACAACAACATTATGGAAGGAATCAAGAATCCTGACAGATTACTTCATGGGTTGAGAGGGTGAGCTGAGAGGGGATTCTTTAAAAAAAGATAAGCATAATGTACTTTTGATTGCTACCATTACACGTTGCTCTAATGACATTACATTAGCATTTCTACATGCTCATTTGAGATTAGCAAACAACCCCTCACAGCTGTAGAGAATATGTTAAGGGCAAAGGAGCAACTATTATGCCAAGCTGTGGGAATTCTGAAACAATAAAAGCCGTTATTCAAGCAAAGTCTGTATGACCTGGCATCTCCTTCCACCAGCAATAAATAACAACTATTGTGATGGCACGTGCATTGTCCCGATTATGAGAACGATAATAATACATTTATACTGGACTTAGTGCTTAGAATGTACAAACACCATTTACTAGACCAGGAACAGAGTAGCTCCTTAGCAATTTAACCAACAAAACAATTTTTTCTACACCTGTACTTTATACACGAGATAATCTTTAGTTCTTAAGTTTTCATGATGAAATCCACTTTTGTCATTTAAAAGAAGGGGAACTAGTAGATGTGCCCCAATCCTCAAACCACTGGGACACACTGCCAAAAAAGTTGTGTTTCCAGTGGGAGCAGCTAAACTACCTTTGTGCCATGTGTAGTTCATTTACTGTGTCATCTGAAATGTGGGTGCTTCCCCCCTCTGGTTTGTTTCTCTCCCAGCAAATCAAAGAACCATATGTAGATATTTTATCTGGTTTATAGAGAGGGACAAACCAGAAAGGAGAAGGCACCCATGTTCAGATGACAAAACTATGGTAACTATAGAGTGATGCCACACCCACTGATTCCCAAATGATTAGTCAATGTTTCTAGCTCATCTGTAAGAGATGCAGTGCAGAAGATAGGATTAGAAATTTCACCATTAGAATATATTTACTGTGCCCAAAATCTATGTCGATGAAAATGACCAGAAAGATTAAAATTTTGTATGATTATTAATTCTGTCTGTTAAGCCTATCTTAATGGATGACCTTTCATGCCTCTTACTCAGACAGAGAACACTGAATTTCTCAAGACGTCTCTGTATAGCTACATCTGGAAAACCTTTTAGGTGCTGGAAAGGTAAAACCTGAGCCACTGTGAGTTGAGTGGTGAACTATGCTTCTGGAGACCAGGGTGGAAATTCCACTTGGCCATGGAAAGTGACTTTGGGCAAGTCACACTCTTTCAGACTCAGAGGATGGCAATAGAAAACCTCCTCTGTAGAAACATGCCAAGAAAACGCTATGATAGGTTCTCCTTAGGGTCACCATAAGTTGGAAACAACTTGAAGGCAAACAACACACACATAGACATAGGTAAAACTCAGCCAATAAAAATGGACAGTTAAGATAAAACTGTCTTGAAGCCCTTCACTCATGGAAGCCCTTCCCAAAGAAGAGGCGATAAAATAAAATAAAAAATAGTGCCCTCCATATCAATTCAGCAACCAGAAGCCAACTAGACCCTGAAAGAAAAGCAAAAGGACAGATTATTTGCCACACCTAAGGGATGAACGCCACAACTCTTTCTTCCAAAGGCTTGCCACTCCTCTGGCTCTCAGTATGTTGCCTGTGGCAGCTGTCCCATCTGGTTAGATGGTAGGGCTAACCCTGCAATGGATGGGAAGGCTTATGCAGCAGTGCCGTAAAAAGCTTCACCTACTGATTTCTTCGAGTCAAGTGAGAGTGACCATGTGAGTTTTTCTGCAAAGAAAACTACCTTCTATTTAAGGCTCCAGTGGATAGTCCTCTTTTTGAAGGCTTCTCCCATTTGATAGGCTGTCCAATACAACTCTTATTTAACAAAAAAAGAATGGTTAAAAGGGATGGATATCAGGGACCTTGAAACCATCAACTGTGAAGTCAAAGGCTTTCACGGCTGGAATCCATAGTTGTTTTTTTTTTAATCTATCTATCAACTGTGAGCTGGACAGCAGACTCAGCAGAAACACAGCTCACTTGGTCACAGCCTTCCCCACTTAAGTGAGATGCATTATAAATTCTGTTTAAATGATAGAAGTAATTTCCAATTTGGCATCTGTAGATATACATTAGCTTATGCAATTTAATTAAAGTTGGAGTCTTTTTTTTCTTTTTTTTTCTTCAGGGTGGGGGGCAATGTGTAAGTGGCTACCCTAGATCAAACTGCTCTTACAGGCACAGGAATTTTTTTCTTCTGCTTACTGGCAATTTGGTCTCAGGAGTCTTAAATATACAGACGTTTTAGACTGGGTTGGCCGTTCTTGATCCTCATGATGTTTCTGGACTGCAACTCCCATCACCCCTCATCACTGGCTATGCTGGCTAGTTGCCCACTCATTTAAAATGTTTAATTCACTGCCACTGAGATCAAATTCTAAAAATGCTGGCTCAGGGTTCAGAAACCTTTTCTGCAACAAATGAGTTGATTTCACTAGCCTCAGCTCAAATCTCAGTCTGATGTCTGGGTTATGAAAGTACTCAGTCTATCAGAAGATTTGGCTACAGACAACTCATTAAAAACAGCAAGCTGGCAAAAGACTGGGCCTATGTTAATACTTAGATGGGAGACAGCCAATAAATACCAGGTGCCGTAGGCTATATTTCAGAGGAAGGAACTGGCAAAACCACTTCTGAGTATACCTTGCCTAAAAAAATCCTATCTAATTCATGGGGTTGTCATAAATCAACAGGTGACTATACACATGCATACTCTGAAGTCAACAGTTAAGTGCTGTGGTAGTCTGTGGTATGGCGATTTTAAATCTCAGGAGCTCTAGAACAGTGCTTTTTAAGCTAAAGTAGCAAGGTTTCTTTTCCTGTATGCCAGGGACCAGCACTATATTTGTACACTATTGGGCTTTCTAGATTGGCAAAAAGAAGTGTGTTCATGGCTGCATGGAAGTCTAGCCTTTAGATGAGAAAAAGGGAAAGTGTGCCATGAAAATGCTTTTTTTGCATTTTAGGGGAGAAGAAGCGCCTTTTAAAAGGTGCTGCTTTTCCCAGCTTCTTTTTTAAAAACTGCGGAACATCGCAGCTCCATCTAAAGGCTGTGGTGCAGCTGCTAAGCATTAAGGAAAAGGCAACTTCATGTCACACTTTCCTGCCAATCTAGAAAGCCCCATTGACTACAATCCTTTCTTTTCCTGAAAACTTACCACAATCTGGCAGTTAACAGCTTCCAGACCAGCACTGGTCTATGGGCCATCATTTTGAGTAGCAGTGCTCTAGAGAGTATTCTAAGATTTGGTGAAACAGAACTCCCACTCTGGACTTTACCAAACCAATGTTTTGTCTTTTTCCTACGCCCAACTACATCAAGCTGGATTTAGTGTTAAGTCAGTGTTATTCAGAATCATTCCTCCTCGGCTAGAAAAATATTTAAAGGGGAAAGAAGGACTAAAAATCATTATCTGTAATATGTACTCTACACTTACTAAGGCAATCTGAAGTAAGCAATGTAGAGAACTCTAATTCATATTAAAAAAAAGAAGTTGTATCTCAACACTCAAGCAAATCTCACTTCGCTTTTTACACATCACGTTTGGATTTTTAAAAAATGGAATTCCTCTTGGAGAGGATCTTAAAATATATTTTTGGTTTACTGTTATCTGGATAATTTCCAGGGATACTGATGTTGCATGTAGCATGTCCACATTTCACACAAATCAACTTTCTAGCAGTTCCTATGAGGGCAAAATGAATCTAAAACCACAACCAACAATTTCAACTATTTAATGGATTACAATGTTTGAGGGACTCCACAGTAACTTCAAAAGAACACAGTGGTGAAGAACAGAAAGAAAGAAAGAAAGAAAGAAAGAAAGAAAGAAAGACTTTACAATGAACTCATTTCAGAGCTTGGTCTCTGTGATAGTTCATGTAATTTCTTTTCCACCCAGGGAAAGTCTCCAAAACCCACTTCAGAGCACTACCCTACAATCTGATTATTCATAGACTTGTCATTTTGTCAAAATAACCTAGTATTATATAGAGAGAGGATAATCTAAATATATCCATTCTCCACAACAAGGACAGAATACATAAGAACTAGCAGTCACTTGTTCACCCTGAGAATCACACTTTTGAAGCACTTTACACAATGCAGGCTTCACGCAACAGCAATCCAGTGCCTCCTTTTCTCCTTAAGGAAAAGATCTTTCTAAGGGGACCATCTTGGGCAAAGAGGTGCCAAAGCTGTGCTTGGTCCTTTCTCCATTGGCTCCTCTTACACAGTAACTTCTTCTCAGCTATGTCCTGCCATGTGCCATGCGTTTTGTAACAAAAAAAGTAGTTGACAAGGGAATGGTCAAGCACTCCTTGTGAAGCTGTTTTTCCTTAGAAGAAAGGTAACTGCAAAAGCTTTCTTACTTGTCTATTATGTGAAGACTGGCTATTATATGAAAGTTAAAGAAAAAGCACAGATAATGACTTCATCATGTATTATTTTTCTTCCTCGAGAAAAATAACATCGGTATCATTTATCATAATAGTAATAAACATTAGCATCTGGGAGCACTTAAATCAGGGGTAGACAAAGTATAGCTGAGTCGTTGTGGTGTAATGATTTGAGAACTGGACTATTACTCTGGAAAGCAGGGTTCAAATCCCGGCTCAGCCATGTAAACCTACTGGGTGACCTTGGGCAAGTCACACTCTCTCAGCCTCAGGAGAGCAATGGCAAACCCCCTCTGAGGGAACTTGCCAAGAAAGCCCTGTGACAGGGTTGCCTTAGGATCACCATAAGTAGGAAATGACTTGAAGGCACATAACACACAAGTGCCAAAGTGTAGCTCATAGGCTGCATGTGCTCCCAAGGGCATTCATCTGGCTCCCCAGAGGCCAAAGATTTATTTACTTCCAAACAGCCTCCATCAGACTATTTTAGGGTCAGGAGAGAACTTTTTAAAAACAAGACATGAACAGGAAGTGACACAGTTGTGAGAAAGGCCTTAGATGGGCTTAAGATGAATAGTAAAAATGCTTCCATATCTCCTCGAACTTCAATTTTTTAAATTTCTTTAGCTTCGTAGGTGCAGGCCTCCAGATCTTCCTGGCATTTAATGCATCCCCTTCCCTTTCAACAGTTGCTCACTCCCGATTTAAAGCATCCAAAGTTCTTCATGTATTTTTCCTTCATAACCCTTACAAAAGCTTTTTCTAAACTGGTCCCTCTGATGATGTAGACAACAACTCCACCATCTCTCGCCACTAACCTAGGCTGCATTACAACAACCTTGTATGGTAAGAAAAATGTTATCCTTCATTTGCACATAGATGTTAAGGGAATGTGGATGTTAGCATATCCAGGGTCACCAAACAAACTGATGGGTGAGAAAAAGCTCAAAACATGGACTTCTCTGGTTTATTGTTGATGGTTTCAGGCATTACTTTATAAAAAGTTTCTATATTCTAAAAAAAAGCAATAAAGTTGAAGTAAAATCCAATCTGCTTCTCAGTGATAAGATTTCAGACATAACCCTTGAAGCACCATTCCCTTCCACACAATAATTTTCTTTGGATTATTGTCTAAAGAAGACGCAGGTGGTATCCTTAGGGGGCATCCTAATAAAATAAGGAAGAAGTGGTCATCTTAAGGGACGAAGCTATGACATAAAAGGCTTTTCCCCTAAAGTAAAAGGGCAGATGGCCACTGTGTTTTTATTGGCCATTTAGATGCAAAGTATACTATAATTCAATAAGAATCTGCCTGTCAACTGTTGTTCCAAAAAACATTCACACTTGTCACATTATTAACTTAAAGCAGCGTCTGGTCTGCTTGTGTGGGAGAACTCAGTTTTCAATTTGGCTGGCATACAGTTGTCATCGAACAGAAAGCAATACCCAATCTACATCTCTGTTGCTTGTGGAATACTCCCGTCAAACAGGGGTGCAGAAAGTATGGCACATGGCTCTCCTTTCAGGCCAAATAAAGCCCCTGACTCCCCATAACCACAACCAAAAATGGGGAGGGGTATTGTAAAAAAAAAACAACTAAATAATTTATCTCATGAAGACCTTCTGGAGCAGTGGATTGCTTCAAAGCATCCCCCCCCCCATCTTTTCCTCTGAAACAGAACCAACAACCTAGAAGTAGGGTTGCCAGATTCAAAACTGGAGACGGTTCTTTTTACTTTAAAATTAAGGATTTCAACACATGTTGCATATCATACAACCAGGTAACAAGCAACACCTGCTGAAATTCCCTCTTCTAAACAGTAATTAGGAGCCCTGGTGGCACAATGGTTAAATGCCTGTACTGCAGCCACTCACTCACAAACTGCAAGGTTGTGAGTTCAATGCTAACCAAGGGCTTAAGCTCAACTCAGGCTTACATCCTTCCAAGGTCGCTTGTTGGGGGCAATTAGCTTACAATATGAAGTTGAAGGCTTTCATGGCCAGCATCCATAGTTTTTTGTGGGTTTTTTGGGCTATGTGGCCATGTTCTAGAAAAATTTATTCCTGATGTTTTGCCAGCATCTATGGCTGAATCTTCAGAGAACTATACTTTCTCTGAAGATGCCAGCCACAGATAATGGCAAAATGTCAGGAATAAATTCTTCTAGAACATGGCCACATAGCCCGAAAAACCCACAAAAAAACCATTAGCTTACAATTGTAAACCGCTTGGGGAATGCTTAAGGGCACTGAAAAGAGGTACAGAAATGCATTGGCTATTGTTATTGCTATAATTAAAAGTAAAGGAACTCTCTCCAGTTTCCATCTGGCAACCCTACCCATCTGATCGCCCAATTTAGCCAAAGTCCTGCTTATTTTGGACAGTGAAGCCCACTATAAGGGCATGGAGGCTAAAACTGAACCCCTTCATCTGCCACAGTTGCCCAAAGCTCTGCTTCCAAATTCCACATCTGATGATACCCTATAGGGATGGAAAACATTGCCTGATTTCCCCATATACAACGTGCACTTTGCTTGTGAAGTTCTGAAAACACTCGTGTATACTGGGGAAAACCCAATACTGGACTTCCACTGGAAGAGGACAATCCATCAGGGGGTGGGGGGGGATGTCTCTCCTTCCTACTGTAGCCCTCCAGAGCCAGTGTTAGGTCAACTCAAAGAACTGAATACTGCAAGGGGGACAGGAAGGCGAGAAGTTCTTGGAGTTGTTGTAATACTGGTTCCGGAGGGCTCCAGTAGCTCTGGTGCTGCTGCAGCACTACTGCTGGGATGTCTTGAGGCAGAACAACAGCTGTCAAGTGACTAAATCATTTGTGACTTGATCAGAGGTCAATTAAGTAATTACATACATTTTGGATACAGGCTGTCTCCCTTATCTGAAATGATTTTGATATAAGTGTTTTCAATTCCATATTTTGGGGGGGATTTTGGAATATTTGCATATACATAATGAGATCTCTTGGAGAGGTGACCCAAGTCTAAACGTGAAATTTGTTTATGTTTTTCATATACCTTATACAAATAACCTAAAGGTAATTTTATACATAGTCTGTTTTTAAATAATTTTGTGCATGAAATACAGACTGTGTACACTGAACCACCAAAAAGCAAACGTGTCACTAACTCAGTCACCCATGTGGAGAATGTTGAATTTTGGAGTATTTCAGAATCCCAGTTAAGGGAGACTCAACTTGTATAATCAAAGCCTTTATAAACATACTGATTTGAGACACAAAAGCAAATAAAATGTAAACTAGAGGTACAGTGGTCCCCCGGGTTACGAAGGTAATCCGTTCCGGATTACCTTTCGTAACCCGGAAATAGTCGTATCTCGGGGGACCGCTTTAAGGGACGGACCGCGCGGCCGATTTAAAGGGGCCGCGCGGTTTTTCCCTTTCGTTCCCCGGGGGATCCTTTGGATCCCGGGGGAATTTTGGCGGTCCCGCCGGTTTCGGCTCCCGGGGATTTCATTCCCTGGGGGCTTCGTATCCCGGGGGACCTGTGGATAAGTTTTAAAAATACCATTTTCTCTTTTGACACCCCCTTAGTTTCAATACAAGAGAACTGTAACAGCCTGCAAAAAAGAAACATTTGGTTAAACTTTGCACTTGCTGATTAAAAAATGTCCTCTACTGATTAACTAACAGTAACTTTAGTTGATTAATTTATCAAGAGTGGAAATTATTCTGAGATTCTAAGTTTATTACAACAATTAAATTAAATGTTAGGCTTTAGTCAACCATAAATTCAAAATATTCAGCTTTTCCTCTTTGACACTTGGAGTTAGATGAATTGCTTCCATTCTATTATGCTGTGTTTGCATCTCATAACAATTAAATGAGTGTTTCCCATTCTCTTGTGTTATTGCTTAATTTTAAAGAAGAGGGCGGGAGACAACTCAAGTTCCAACAGATCTGTAAAAACATAAAATAAAGAAGCCACCATGCTACAGGCCTTGAATAATGGAACTCTCATTAACCTCCTTTCATCTATAGGCTATCACCACATTCCAGAATACAGTACCAGACTAATGACTAAATGGATGACTTATTATTAATCAACTCCAATTCTCTTTATAACCTCTGCAATCAACCCTTGGAAGGACTGTTAGATTTATCCCGTTTTTATCGAGACAATTCCAGATAGTTGTTTTACAAACACATTGAAATCACACCACCTCCAAGACTCTTCACTTTACACCCACCTTGTCATTTACATCACTTAGACCATTCCTCAAGTCCCACACAACTCTACTTAAAGCCCCATTGAGAATCATCACATAGGGTTGGAGATTATATTTATGACAGCTAGAAAAGAAATCCCTGATGTTGTAGCCACATTTTCTTTGTCCCAGTAGGCACGTCCTCCTCAGTCTATTAATCTAAATGGGAAGAGGATGGCATTAAGGGCTCTCAGCTACAATGTGCTTTTAAAGGAGTGGTTCTGAAATGGTGGGGCAGAACCCCCAAAAGGGGCACGAGAGTTGCTCGAGACTTCAATGCCTTGACCTCCCCGCCTTTCGCAAACTTTTTGTATGTAAAATTCACACATGCTTTGAGTTAAATACTGAAATTACTTAAATAAATCTGTTCTAATTTGAATGATATTACTGTCTTATAAAATGTTCCAATATGAATATACATTGTTGAATATGAATACACACCACATAAACAAAACATTTTTTTCATAGACTACATTGAGTGGGGTGGCACAATGTCCACATGTAGATGTAAAGGAGGTCCCAAAAGGGTGAAAAGTTTTGAGTATGACTGCCTTAAAGACAATAAATAGATACAGACATGCCACTACTGGCTGGCAAAGGCAGTTGCCTCAGGCACAATGAGGCAGTTGCCTCAGGCAGCTAACTTTGTGTTGTTGTTGTTGCTGTTGTGTGCGTTCAAGTTGTTTCCAACTTATGGTGACCCCAAGGTGAACCTATCCTTGACAAGACTTGTTCAGAGGGGAGTTGCCATTACCTTCCTTTGAGGCCGAGTGAGTGTGACCTGCCCACAGCTATCTAGTGGGCTTTCATGACTGAGTGGGAATTCAAACCCTGATCTCTGTGGTCATAGTCCAACAATGAAACCACAAATTGTTACTTACTTACACACTCAGGGGCTCAATAGACTGCTAACAGATTAAGGGGCAGCTCCATGCCACCCCCTTTCTCACCAGTTCGAGCCACAGCAACCACATGCCGGGGCTCCAATCTGGCCTTTACACAGCACAAAAAGAACCTGCAAAAAGTGGCTCCTTATTGTGCCACGGAAAGGGTGCCCTAGCTTTTGCTGCCTCTTTGGCACCGCGCATGTAAGCATTGTACCAAAGATGTGGTGTGATGTCACCCGCTGTCTGGTCAGGCAGGCAGAGTGGGGGCAGAGTCAGGGCAGCCAGCGTGTGCACACCACACCCCCACACCAGGCCCACGTTGGCATATAACACCAGTCTGTACAGCCTCTCAGAGACATTGCCATGTTAGTCTGGAATATCAGTATGCAACGGGACCTTTTAGCACCTTTGAGACCAACCCTGTGAAAGAAGTTGTAGCGTAAGACTTCATAGACTTGGGCCTATAAAAGGCTGGTATCTGAGAAAGTAGACCAAGTCTACAAAAGCTTATGCTAAAATTTCTTTCATACAGTTAGTCTCAAAGGGGCTACAATGTTCCTTTGCTTTATTCATTTATTTTTACTGTGTACAGTATTTACTGCTAGAGAAGGGGAGAGACGCATATTGAATTTTCTACCTCTGTTGAAAAAAAAAATAGTATGATGCACTTTGATTAGATAGGCAGGGATCTGCCAGTTGTGCCTCAGACAGTAGATGGGTTTTCAGGCAGCTCTGCTAGCTGGATTTCTCAGTTCAGCATGCTTCACAAAGCAGTCAACAGTTACAGAAGGAACTTGAAAAAGTTTCTTTTTAGACTACAATTTCCAGAACCCTTCAGCTAGCATAACTTCTGGGAGTTACAGTCCAAAAACAATTATGTTCCCAAGCCCTATTTTCACTGCCTGCTCAGCAGGAAGCAGCTACCAGATACCCAGCCTTGTACTTTATCTACAGGGCAAAGATAGGATATCCTCGTTCAGGGCTACTGTATACCTGCATGTCATATCCTTTTATTGGCCCACGACAAAAAGAGCAAAGAGATTTCAACACAAGGTCACTAACATAATAAGTAACCCTACATGTTTGCTTTGCTCTGCCCTCTGCCAGTACATACATCAATTTCATCACACTTATTCTCCCATTAATGGGATGATGAAATGAAACAGCTTCACACTATAGTGGCATAAAAAATACTGTCTCCAGCATTTAAATTGTCATCTTCTTAACCTGTAACATGGATTTGGTTTCCAGAATGCTATCATGTGTCGACAATGATACCAAGCAAAGAAGCCATGCACACTCCTGAGACAGAGCTTACATTTATCTCACCAGAAACAAAGACACTTGGTTTAGAAACTTCTCATGCTGATGCTGCAATATATATGTGGTCAAAGAGTGGGAGGGAGCTCAATGCTGTCACCCCACATTGCAGATAACAAAGGAAAGGAGCACACAACAGGCTCAGATCTCACTGGGCATATTTGCTGATTGAAGATGCTTTTTCAGCTGATCCGAGGAGTAGTGATTGTTCACCCTACAGAGACATACAGCCCTCATGCTCTCCATATTTACTGCATATATAGAAGTCTGGTAAACCCTAGAGCTCACATTAGTTAACTATCTGATGTGAGAGACTAGAAATTTCTCCTCCAGTGTTCCAATATTTCTTTTGTTCCGTGAAACTATGCAGAAACCAGCAGCCGCTGGCTCATGGATCAATTGGTCCATGTACCAGCAGTCTGAGTAGCACTGCCCTAGCACAGAATTTCTGGTGGTAGGGATGGCTGGTGAAGGAGGAGAGACAAGATCTTCTGGGAAAGCAGGAACTGTGTGGGGAAAGAAATTTCCTTCTGTATTTACTTATAGAGATAAAATCTGAGAATTATTTTTCTACCAACAGTGTACCAAATTAGATCTTAGCCCTTTGGCCCAATGGAGGTACCATATATACTCAACTATAAGTCAACTTCGTGTATAAGTCAATGGAAGGTTTAGGGGGCAAAATTATGAATTTCTGTATCACCCATGGATAAGTCGAAGGTAAACCCTAGGGTCACATAACAAAGAATGAAAGCATGTAGCAAAGAAAAACAATGCTGAAGAACTTAGAAAATTCTGGCAGGCATTACTACTTATACTCACCATAGGTGCTCCCAGAACAGACTATGCTCCCAGAACAGACTATGCTTTTGCCTTTCACCACTCTACTCAGAGAAGGAGATGGTTCCTTTTTTTAATCACAGTTAAAGTACAGCATTTATTTTGGCCAGTGGATAAGTTGACCCAGGTTTTTGGGGTCAATTTTTAAACTAAAATGTCTAGACTTATACAGAGTGCGTCTAAATAAGACAAATACTGTAAGTGTTGAGGAGTAATAATTCAAAAGCCCAGAAAATAAACTTTCAGCATCCAAACAACAGACTATTCCTGCTATTACTGACATTAATCTAACAATTCTGGCATGTATATATAGAAGCTTATCTCAGGTCATTAAAAACTGTATAGTGTATAGCACTGATTCCTGAAATCATGGCTGAGCCAATGCATAGCGTGATTGTCCTATTAATAAGAACAGAGAAATTATATGTGGTAAGAAGGTTTCAAAACCATGTTAAATTTCAGCAGAGGTCAATTTGCATTCACAGCAAAGCTGAATGCTGTAGTCTCAGAACAACAGCAGTTGGTGACGCTATCCCATAAATACAATAATTAGCTTGAGTCAATTCCAAACTAAGCACTTCTGGTTAAAAGGTCAGGCTTGCCAGCAGGTTCTAAACAATCAGAATACAGAAAATGTCCCAGAAAGTATGCAAAGAAAACTTATTAGCAGCTGTAGTTCAAATGAACATCTGCACTCCACCTGATTTTCAGGTTGTGCTATACTTGAAACAGAACAAAGACCATCTTATCTTCTAATGAACATAATACAAAACACAGGTTAGGGTGTATTTATTTTTCAGCTCTTTGGACAGGTTGCGGTTTTCTTAGCCTGACTTACAATGTTCAAAGAGCCACGCTTTGTAGAATTAGCTCATTTCATGTTATTCTTTCAAGCCATGTGGAAGCTTTCAAGATGACAGGTTCTCATCAGCCTTCTAAAATTCTTCAAGATTTTTGTATTTTTTGTAGGTTTACAATTTGTTTTATAGCATTTTTCAATTTTGTAAGTAGCTCTAAGAATTTCCTGAAGGACAGTTTATAAATCTCTAAAATACACAATATTTTGTCTTTAACAGTATTGTTCTTCTGATCAGTGTTATTTGTATTCTATTGCATTTTTATGATAGCTTTTTACAGTTCTATTGTGCACTGCTTTGAGGGCCATTCTGGATAGAAATGGCCTCTACATTGTCATATACTGAATATACTCATTTATAAATCTAGAACATTTAGTGAAAAAAATCAACTTCAAAAATCTAGGTCTACTTGACAGTCAATGTAAGTTCTATGAAGTCTTATGAAGAAATGGAACCATAAGTCTTATGAAGAAATGGAACCATCCTCTTCTCTGAGTAGAGTGGCAAAAGCTAAGAACTTCGTCCATCCCGGGAGAACCTAAAATAAGCAATGACCCCTTCTATCTCTCTGCCATGGTACCGCTTCTGGCTTTTTTGAATGCCTGGGCAGAAAAATAGTGCAGCCGCGATTTGGAGCTTCCTCTCAAAGGAGCACTGAGAGTGCAGACATGTGTGCATTTTCTTAGCTCTACCCATGCCTGGTTGGCTCTCCCAAACATTTAATAAGCAACATGAACTCATCCATGCAACCTTTAGAGTGAGCACAAACAATTATGCCTGCCAAAATTTTTGTAAGTACTGTAGTTTGGCATAATTTTCCTTTGTTTCATCCTTTACATCCGTTGTCACAGATTTTCATACCAGCACTTACTGTGGGGTAAACACTGGTAAAATGCCAGTAAAACATTTAGGAAGTGTGTGTGTCTGAAAGCCTGATGCACTTCGTAAACATCAGGGAATTGTCTCTTTGCCTCCAGCGTCCCTGAATCATTTGGAGAGCAGTCAATTCCCATTAATGCAAAGTTTCCATTAATCTTCATATACTCATATGTTTTACCCTTGACTTACACACAGGGTGAACTTATATCTGAGTATATATGGTAAAATAAATAAGAACAACAACAACAATAATCCCCTTTCCTCAAAACTGAGATTCAGAACAGTTTACAAGATTAAAAACAATATACAAGATTAAAAAAAGATTTAATAACAATTCAAGGTTAATTTTTAGCTCTCACTGCTCTAAAAGTGGGCTAGAAAATGTTGAGAACATTAACTAAAGAAAGCTCAAAAACAAGTAACAGGCCAAACAAGTCAAATTTCCACAATCTGGAGTCTTAGCTTCAGTACTATTCACTACTTCCATCTCCCCCCCCCCCCCCATGACTAGCAGAAACCGAATTATGCAAACAACATATGTTTGTTTAATGTGCAATATTTAAATAGATTGTACAATCTGTTTGTATTTTTCTTAATACAGAATTTCATTCAAGGTTTGTTAGTCAGTGTATAAGAAGCCATGGCACTAACACATAAAGATGACCCTTCCTGGAATAGCAACCTAAGTCAATTATTTGTGGCTCTGGATAATTACCCTGGTTATCACAGCAACAATCTCTGTCAGTCTCTCTGATAATACCAACAAGCCCAAACAATGCTTAAGCTGCTATTGGCATTGCTCCTCTCCATGTTTACATCATCCCAACAAGGGGAGAAATGACACCTCTGGGTGCCATTACCTTATCAAAGATGATATCTGATTATTGGCATTTCAATAAATTGTTAGATGTCAAAGGCAGTCTTGCTGCCAAACAAATGCCTTGCATCAAATTATGATGAAGTATATTCAGGAGGTAATCTTGTTACAATGGCCATATTACTGGATATCCTCTTTTATCTTGTAATCTCATCAACAGTTCCAGACAGATCCAAAATCCATGCCAAAATTTCTAACTACATTGATTGAGCTAGATACAAAAGAAACATCAATTTTTCTTCAAAGGTCCCGAACGTCATTGAGCAAGTGTGGGTGCATGATCTGCAGAAAAGCTCAATGTGTTTACAGTAAATTATCAGTGTGGCTGGCACACCTCATTTTACTCACCTGCTTTATTCAATTATCCAGATGGAGACCTCCTATCAGTTTGACTTGTCATTAAATGAAAACACCAGCAATCCTATGGATAAAATAGAGGGAGAACAAGGAAGTGACTCAAAGTCCTAGAGCAGGACATCTTATGAGAAGGACTATCTGTATCACACTGTTTTGTAGGACAGTATGGTATGGTAATATTATTTGCAAACCTCTTCTTTTTCATTACTGCAACTCCTAAAATCTTTATTAATCACAATGCTGGCTCATTTCAAGCCTAGAGGTCAGAAGTATACAAATAAAATAAAATATTGAAAACTGTGATTGTGCCAGGGATTTAAATGAGTGCAGAATTCAATAATCTCCCCCCCTCCCCCGGAAATAATTTATTGCTGCTACTAAAACTATTTTACAAGTTACCACTCTAGCTCTTACGAGGGATGAACTTGATATTGTAAAATTTCAGAATCTAGGGGCTCTACATGCTTAAAATATTCCCCATTCTCTTGAAATCCCATCACACATGATTCAGGGTAAACTGGACTTTTTTGGGGGGGGGGCGGTCTCCTCAAGCTCACAGAAAAAGGAATAGCTGCTTTTATGGGAGTGTCTGCGAATATCTGTGAGAATGTGCATTACTGAATATATGGGCATCGTCCGCTTTGCACATTTTCAGTAGAGGTAAGCGAAATAGATGTGAATTTACACGGGAAAGTGAAGACAATTAAGTGTTGATGTAAATGTGCAAATATCTGCAGCAATTCACTTAATACCCTTACATGTAGACAAGCCCTAGGTCACAGCCACAAAGATCTGAGGCCTCCCCCCTGCCATTTTAGTCCATTCCAGGCCCCCACCGACTGTATCTCATCTTTTTCCTGAAGCCAGTGGTGATGTTAGACTCACTTCCTATTTCTGCTCTGCTGTTTTATGACTTGTCGGGGAGGGGTAAAGGAGTAATGGTGATTAGATGGAAAAATATAGCTCCTAGAAACCTCTGGAAGTGAAAGATTGTTTTTAATTTTACAAAACAGTGGTGGGGTATTGGGGAGATCCAGTGGCAAACTAGAGCCCCCCTCTCTGGTTGGCTGTAGGTCACTGGATGCTCAGTTAATAGCGCTGATCTTGATGGAGGTTGGGAGACTACTACTACAGTGATCCCTTGGTATCCGCTAGGGTTTGGTTCCAGAATCTCCCATGGATACCAAAATCCATGGATGCTCAAATCCCATTAAATACATTGGAACAGTAAAATGGTGTCCTTTATAGAAAATGACAAAACCAAGGTTTGATTTTTGGGTAATATACATATATATATATATACACACACACATACATATATTCAAGCCGTGGATGGTTGAATCTGTGGGAAAAGAATCCATGGATACGGAAGGCCAACTGTACTGTTATTTCATAATATAGCCAAGAGAAGAGTTAAAGACACTTTGGGGCTTTTTAGATTGGAAGGAAAGTGTGACATGAAGTTGCACTTTCCTTAATGCTTAGCTGCTAGACTGCAAGCTCCAGGTGTGCACTTAAAAAGTACAGGGCAGCTAGACTGAGGGGTTTGGGAACGACTTATCTGAGGTCTTTTCTGTGGCTCAGCAGCTACATGGGAAGCTCTCAGAACGCTACAAACACAGGCAGAGCAGCTACATGGGTGGCAATGAACGCGGCTTTTAGCCGCGGTGAACCTTTAAAAAATTTTTCCTTGCCGGCTGCGAACTGCGCAATTCCTCAATGCCCTGCAGGTGTAAAAGCTGGGGTTTATCCGCGAAGTTTTTTAAAGCTCCCAAACCCTAGCTCCACCCCCTAATCCGAACCCTAGACATGCACAGTAGGGGCTCTGGGATGCCGTTACTGTTATTCTACTGTGGATAACATGTCAATTCATTCACGAAATAAAGGGGTTCATTCATGATGCACCAGTACAACGGCACAGTTTAAAAAGGCAGAGGAGCCGCAATGATAATTTGACGGATCCTCATAAGTATACATTTGTGCTGCACAACTGTGCAGGTTTGCGAACTGCACAAACGCAGTTACACCATACAGTCAAATTATCATTGCTGGCTGGGAACTGCGCAATTGCGCAGTTCGCAGCCGGCATCCGGCAAACCTGTGCAGTTGCGCAGGACAAATGTATACTTATGAGGAACCGTCAAATTATCATTGCGTTTCCTCCGCCTTTTTAAACTGTGCCGTTGCACTGGTGCATCATGAATGAACCCCTTTATTTTGTGAATGAATTGACATACAGTGGTCCCCCGGCTTACGAATCCCCCGGGTTGCGAAAACCCCGGGATCCGAAAGCTGCGGGACCGCTAACATATCCCCCGGGATTCGAAAGATCCCCCAGGATACGAATAAAAAAACCGCACGGCCCCTTTAAATCGGCCGCGCGGTCCGTTAGCGAAAGCAGTCCCCCGGGAAATGAAAGCTTCCGGGTTACGAAAGGTAATCCGGAACGGATTACCTTCGTAACCAGGGGGACCACTGTATTATCCACAGTAGAATAACAGTAACGGCATCCCAGAGTCCCTACTGCACATGTCTAGGGTTCGGATTAGGAATGGAGCTAGGATTTGGGAGCTTTAAAAAACTTCGTGGATAAACCCCAGCTTTTACACCTGCAGGGCATTGAGCATTTTAATTAGAAGTGAAGTCCACACCACGCATGCTCCCAACCCACGATCCATTATGATCCGCACCTGTATCGCTGCCTTTAAATGGGTCCTTTAAAGAGACAGAGCCCCATTGAACCGTGCAACTACACCTTAGCCTTTAGATGCAATAGCAATGTTGCACCCTTTTTGAAAAAGTAGTGGGGAAATCAAACTACTTTTTAAAGGCACTTCTTCTCCCTTAAAACTCCAAAATAGTGTTTTCATGGCACACTTTCCCTTTTTCTCATCTAAAGGCTGGGCTTTCATGCAGCCATCAACACACCTCGTTTTGCCAATGTAAAATGGGCCAGCTCCTTTTTAAAGCACTTCTTCTCTGTTAAAATGCCAAAATAGTGTTTTCATGGCACACTTTCCCTTTTTCTCATCTAAAGGCTGGGCTTTCATGCAGCCTTCAACACACCTCTTTTTGCCAATCTAAAACGGGCCTTTGTTTTACAAGCTGAGAACTACACTACAATCATAAAGTCAGAAGGCCTTAATGATGCCAAAAATTCTGTCATGCAGATTCAGTTTTTCCTTTGGGGGAAGGGAGAAGCTACATGGATAACAGTGGTTCAGCTCCACAGTGCAGGCATATCAATGGATGGAAACAGATTCCAAGGAAAGAAAATGACTGAGGAACAAGAGCAACTGTCAAGACTCCCATTCTCTTTAAAATTAGTCATTTCTGATACTCCAGGAAAACTCCCTGAGGTCAGTAATACAGTAATACAGTAGTTCATACCACAAGTAAGGGTTGATTTACAAGTTAAGGTAAAACAATGGAGTGGGGAGGTAAGGCCCTCCAGATGTTAAAATGGAACTCCCCTTAGCACTAGGCAGTCTAACTAATGGTGATATTTGATGGGAACAGTTATCCAGCAACACCTGGAGAGTCGTGTTTTCTAATACCATCCCTGATGTAAATGTACCTTTCCGTTATATCCAGGAACACAGTAAGTACAGGATGAGTCTACCGTTATTCTGAAATCCAAAATATTCCAAAAACCAAAACTTATTTCATTGGCGGCTGGGACAGTAACACCATTCCTGCACAAAATTATTTTAAAAGGTTGTTTAAAATTACCTTTAAACTATGTGTGTAAGGTGAATATGAAATATAAATGAATTTTGTGTTCAGACTTGGGTCCTATCACCAAGATATTTCATCATGTATGTATATGTAACACTTCTGGTCCCAAGCATTTTGGATACAGGAGACTCAACCTGTATAGCATATAAATTAATCAGTTTGAAAAGAAGCAACTAGCAAGTTAGATCAGCAAGTACAGAATTCTAAAAGACAAGAAACCCAATTCCTTTTTCTGCCTAGGGGGCTTGAATCTCACTGCAACACTGAGAGGTTGTACGGTAAACAACTAGCAAAAGAGAGGGCAGAAATCCAAGGGTAGCTTGCCATTTGACATTTACACATTCTTTCCTTTTATTATACTTCAATCCCTCCTTTCCACCAAAAAGCCCAAGGTAGTTGAATTAAGGAAGCATCCACTTAGTGACATGTACATAGGTATGGCTTATGTGAGAGCCAGTATGGTGTTGTGGTTTGAGCACTGAACTATGACTTTGGGGATCAGGGTTCAATTCCCTGCTCAGCCATGGAAACCCACTGGGTGACACACTCTCAGCCCCAGAAAACTCCATGATAGATTCACCTTTGGGTAAGGAAAGATTTGGAAGGCACACAATATCAACATGGCTTATGTCCACATCACAGCAGCTACTGCTGTTACTCAGATGTGGTGGCCAACCTCAGAGGTAATATCTTAACCTGGCGAAGTTATTCTAGAATAGCATCACTCAAGGACAAAAGGGCAAAATGAAGGGACTACTGACCAAGGTGAAAAAGAAAAAGAAAAGGATGTGGAAACAACAGGCCCATAGAAGCATAAAACAATTAAGAAAGACCTTTGCTCTAAGTCTCCTTTTGCCTTACTTTTCTATTGTTTATTGGCCCTTGGGGAGTTAATTTTTGAAGGGAAAAGAGGTCTTTATGGCTTTCTCCCTGAACTACTGACAAAACCAAGCTAAAGGCTTAATATTTCCTCTTTATTTGGCTATGTGGACACATTTCTTTTCCTTTTTTTCAAGAAAGAAGTTTATTGCTTTTCACATCACTCATGACAGCCCACCCTGCCCAACCCAATAAAAGTAGGAATGCAGTTTAATTGGCTTTTGTACAGGTCCAAAGTGCATAGCTGTTTGCCAGTCTAATTAGATATTTTTTCTGAAGGTAGGCCTCTGAATGTGATCTTTAAAAGGCACCTCCTTGAAGTTATATGAGGTTCCCGAGGGGAAAAGCAGCTTCCCTGTCTTGTGAACACATGCTATAACGTGGTGGAACAACCTGAATGTAGCATCAGTTGCAACACAAAACATACATTTATGGAACTCAATTAGCAAATTGCTTTTTACATGGACATTTCCTTGCTCTTGTGGATGGTAAAGACAAGCCTTCTCAGTCAGCCACAAGTCTGCCTGCACTGGGTATTATTAAAGACGAAGCAGGACTTACATCTTAAGGATACATTCAAATTAACACACCAATACATCTTGGGCAAATCATACTCTCTCAGCCGCAGAGGAAGGCAATGGCAAACCCACCCTTGAAAAAAATAAATTGCCAAGTAAAACCCTATGGTAAGTTTACCTTAGGGTTGCCATAAGTCAGAAATGGTTTAAAGTCACACAGTAACTCCCATATCTTTCAGCACTTGCTAATTTATGAAGTGATAGTTCAGGTTCGTAATTGTGATGTTACTCCAGAGGTAGCTAATATAGTATAAGAGGGTGCCCCACCTTAAAAAAAAAGGCTCACAATACCACTTGCCATGGTAAGTGTGTAAAAAAAGAAGCCACAGTCTGCCACTTTAAATAGGAACATTTGGTGGAAGGTTGGTGTTTTCAGCAAAATCTTTCAAAAACATGTTGCTATCTGAGACAGAGCAGCTAAGGGATCCCCTCGACCATCCAAGATAAGGCGTATGGTACCCAGAATGTGTTTATGGGATATAAGACTAAACATCCACAAGCACCTCTCCCCATACCTGACACTAAAAAGAAACAGTAAAAATACCAGATATTAGTAACAATGTGCTGCCCTTTCATGGCACTTCAAATCTACTGCCTGAAATATCTATCTCAACCTCCCTAACAGTAGAACTGACCCTGGAGAACAAGCTGGAGTAGAAAGCTAGTGCTGGCAAGAAAAATCAGGAGTTTGAGTGCTGCACTACGGGGGCACCTCAATTGCCTTAGCAGTCCAGCTCAAAAACAATGCCTTCATCTCCTTCCAAGCTCCATGCCTGAAACTAGTAAGGGAGGCGGGAGCCGACCTCCTTCTTGCCTTCTTCCACTGTGGAGACAATCCATCCCACAAAACCAAACCTGGAGCTGGGGAAGGGATAGACTTTTGGGTCTGAACTCTCAACAGCGGCAGAGCAAGGCACAAGGAAAGGGACAATGTGCTGGCTACCACACATTATGGCCTGGTGACAAAATCAAGCATAAATAAAACTGCAAGCCCCATGTAGAGTTGCGAGGTATCCTTTATTTGGGGTGTCTCTTGGAGCGTTGGAAAGCTTTATCTTGCTCAGGGTGACCTCCTTTTCCAGGACATATCTTACATTTCAATCTTCTGTCCAGGAGGAATTTCAAGCATTAATTTATATTTATATTAGTGGTTTTAGCTTTTATTTTGTAGTGTCCTATGTTTTTCTTGAATGTCCTACATTTTGGTACCTTTTCCTCCTTTGTAGTTAGGATATCTGGTCACTCTGCCCTTATTGGCCCGACAGGTGTCCCTTATCATAAGGAATACCCCCTGTCTGAGGTTTGGACAGCTTTTCCTTTTACAGGTTGAGTCTGCCTTATTCAGAATTGAAACACTCCAAAAACCAAAACTTTTTCTATGTGTGGTTGAGATAGTGACACCTTTGCTTTGGATTGGATGAGTTCAATCCAAACACACTTTATTTCATGCAGAAAATTATTTTAAATATTTTATAAAATCACATTCAGGTTATATGCATAAAGTGTACATGAAACATAAATGAATGTTATGTTTAGACTTGAATCCCATCTTACTATATCTCATTATGCACATATATGCAAATAAAGGCATTTCAAAATCCCCAAAAATCTAAAACCCAAAACACTTCTGGTTCCAAGCATTTCTGATCAGGGATACTCAACCTCTATCAATCAATCAATCAATCAATCAATCATTTTGTTGTAGTCAATGACCATATTACAACCTGTATACTTAACCTGTATATAGTTTGATCAGTCTCATGTTGTATAACAGCAGCATGCATGGGAATGCAAGAAGACTAAAGATCAATACTGGGGAATTTTAATCCTTATCCCGCCTCTCCCCCACCTACAGTAAAGAATAGCTGACATGTAAGAAAGTTTTCAAACTACTGAATAACAACAAAAATGTGTGAAACTGTGTAATATGCAAATTTGTAGCTGGTTCTCTTCTAAGTGCATAATGTAGGTGTTTTTCAAGCACAGAGTCTACACAGGTCATAATAAAAACTCAAGAGCAGCTGGTATATCATGCCTCTATTGTCATTTATTAACTAAACAACAGCTTGAATAAAAAAGATTCCTAATCTATCCCACCTACATATATACAAATAAGCAGTTCCACCCACTGCCTTCAAAACACAGGCTTTATCCATACCATGTGCGTTTTTTAAAACTAACTGCACTGCACTACTCTCCTAGTTACGTGGACTGTGTTAGTAAGTTCCTCCCAAGATATGCCTTAACATTTTTGTACGCAAGTGAGATTTACAGTCCCTTTAGTTTTATAATCCAGCTGCCATATCACTTCACGTGGTAGATTAACAGACAAAGATACACAAGATGTAAGGGAGAACGATGCACACTTTCAAACTGCACAGTGGAAACTCTTGCTCTGGCTTTCTTTGGAAGAGATTGAACATATATAATGCACACTTCTGCCTGAGGAAGCCATTTCTCACATCACACAGCATCATTAGACTCTGTCTCCAAAGTGCTTTGCAGCCTCACACAAGGCAAAGATAGCCTTGATTTTGAAGGAAGTCATTTTATTGCTGCTAATGGAGACAGAAATTTTATTGCCTGGTTTTTACTGCCTTTGTCTTCAGCCCCCTCGTGGTCAAGAATGGGTGGGGTTTCTACCCATATCAGCCTTCAAGACCACCCTTAAACACCAAATTCTGACATCATCACATTTCATCCCCTAAAACGACTTTTATCATCCATGCCTGATGAAGAAACTGGTCCACTCCAAAAGCTACATAATGTATTTTGTGCATTTTGGCTGGCCTAATAAAGTTATCACAATGAGACGTATTTTGGATTTTGTTTCATTTTACTGCATGGCTAGCATACCTACCAGCGAATATATATTTTAAACATACCACATCCAACACTGGACATTAGCAAAGCTTCCCTCACATGACATACATATATTGATATTTTGCATTCGGTTTGAGCACTGGGGTAGGACATTGGGAGAACAGGGTTGGAATTCCCGATTAGCCATGCAACCCACTCGATGATCTTGGGCAAGTCAAGCTTTCACATCCTCACAGAATGGCAATGACAAACCCCCTCCAAAGAAAACTGCCAAGAAAAACCTGTGATAGGTTCTCCTTAGGGTTGCCATAAGTCAGAAATGACTTGAAGGCACACAGCACACACATACTAAAATTGTACCGTATCGGGTAATCCTCAGGGATCCTTTGAAGGGTGATATGTTTCATTCCCAGCAGGACTTCCCACCAAAGCCTATGGTGAAGAACAGTGGGAGGTGGAATCCCAAAGCATCCTGGAAGGGTACACACTACCCATCCCTGTTTTAACCAATATGGGCTCACAGATGAATCACAGTACTACAAACCAATCCTTCCAACTGAGCTGCTAGATTAACACACTGTACTAGCAAAGCCTTGTTCAAGAACATCAATCGCATATCCCACTGTCTGTAGATCCCCTCATGCCCTCGTGTCTTACTCTTCCTTGGGACAAGGAGGTGCCTGAGAGGAAAGGAGGTTATTTGAAGTTTCTGTACCCAGCATCTATCTTCAAGGTACTTTTAAAAACTTTCCCCAAACAAAGGATCAGCGAGCAAGGGACTGAGATGAAACAAGTTGTACATGCTTGAACCAGCATTTGATTCACTGGTATGCTCCCTCTGACAGCTAACCTGTGATCATGTGTTTGCAGTGTGGCTGGTTAACGTGTTGTGAGCCAATTTTAATATTATACTGTCTTCATCTTTAAAAGTCAGGTACCGCAGACTGTCTGAGTATGAATCAGCAGCATGTGCCAAAATAACGTGCACCTGGATCGCTTGGAGCATCTTATTAGTTATTTGGAACAACTTATTTTCCTTCAGAGTGAGTCAAACTTATTCACCAACCACAAATGAGTTTTATGCTGGAAGGCAACAAATGAATCAGGCTAGACCTGGTCTGAAACCACATCACCACAGCAAAAGAAGCATTCAATTAAAAACAGCAACAGTTACTATCTTCTGGCCAATTTCAAACTTTGCCTATAAAATATATATACATTTTCTGCATAACTGGGGAAGGCAATAGATGATTGGGACTCATGGAGGCCTCTCATTTACAGGGTCACTTTATATTGTAGCCAGCTTGATGGCAAGTATCAGTAACAAAAAGCACATTTTAACATTCAATAAGAAACATCTCTCTATCAACCAATCCACTGAATGAGTTTTCAAACAGACTAATGGGAAAAGATTTTCTCCTGTTTCTCTCAAGAGATAGATCTGAGTAGCTCTACTCTAGAGCAAGGGCATACTCCAGATATTGTTGGGCCACAACCCCCACCATTTGCTATGCTGCAACATCTGGGGAAGGGAGCCCTGGTGCCGCAGTGGTTAAATGCTGGTACTACAGCCACAAGGTTGTGAGTTCAATCCCAGGCAGGGCTCCAAGGTCCACTCAGCTTTCCATGTTTTCGTAGATCGGTAGAATGAGTACCCAGCTTGTTGGGGGCAATTGGTTTACACATTGTAAACCACTTAGGGAGTGCTAGTTCACTGACAAATGGTATAGAAATGTATTTGCTATTGCTATATTGCACAATTCCCACCCTTGCTCTAGAGTCACATATCACACAGAGGGCAATCTGCTTTTCCCACACCTAAAATACTGCTCTTAATACCATCATCTCAGGGTTCTGTATATCAGGTTTTCTGCAGACCTCCAAATTCCTTTGCTATACTATAACACTCAGTATATCTGTTATGTAGTCATAAAAGATATACATCAAATGCAACTTCTGTCCTCAATGATACATTTCTGTTTATTCATTTGCATGAATTTAGGCCAAAAACCAGTGGCTGTCTACACAACCATGCCAACACACATGACATCCTGAGCAGACTTCATGAATGTTCTGTGTGGTGACTTTTAGAGCAGAAGGTGTGCCTCTCATTATTTGTTAAAATTGTTTTTACGGAACTATCAAGACACTATTCACACCTACAATTTTTAGACAGTTTTTCACACATATTGTGCCGAAGAGAGATTTCAGTGTTCAAAACATCAACAGCAAAACAGCAGCACATACAAACAAAAAGTACAGCCAGACCACAAAAGTGTGAAAAATGCAAATACAGTTGCCACCACCAACCTCTTCCTGAAGACTTAGGCTGATGTCTGAATGTGCACAGAACATCTGAAGATGGCTGGCAGCAATGGTGACAATCACAGGTGCTTCCCCCTCCCAAAGACCAAGGCAGGTCTGTGCACATACTAAGCAGCTCGGGCATTGGGAGGAGGTTGGCAGCAGCAGTGGTGATCACTGGTGATGCCCTCTTCTGAAATCAGAGGCTTTTATGTGAATGCCCATGCTGCAGTTTTGGAGGGGGGCAGAGGCTGTGGATGGGCTGTGACTAACTCACAAATAATTTAATGCATGGATGTTAACCCAGGGGACATGGAGGATGGACTGTACCTATATTAGTTTAAAATTGCAACACCTCTCAGATTGGCACTACATATCTTCCTTGCAGACTGCAAAGTGAAACACAATGATCTTCTTTTGAAGGACCTACCCAATTGGGATTCGGGTAAGAGAGTACACATTAATCAGTTGTAACAGAAAAAGGCTGTAGCCATGTAAGAATAATGTTCTGGGTATGTTGTGCAGGATATAAATGAGCACTGGAAGAGAATGTCAAAGCCAATGTTACAGCAAATAAAAACAACTACAAAACAGGATGGTAACGAAATTTAAGACCTACACAAAAGGACTCTCGTAACAACAGACTCTCTTTTTTTACCCCTTGTGTATTAGGATAAAAAAAGTGTGTTGTGTGAATTGGGGATGCCTTCTGACCCTAGTGAGAGTTACAGTATTCTCTGGTGTATAAAAATGTCCCATGTACAAAGGAGTATTTGTACATACAGAAATAAGTGTTTCCCACTCAAACACCCCAAGGTGAAAACCAGAAGGGAAATAAAAGTGAAGTATAGTCAGCCCCTCATAGCTTCATATTCTTTATCCATGGATTCAACCATCCATAGCTTGTAAATATTCCCAAAAGATGTGAATTCCAAAAAGCAAACTAACAAACACCATTTTACTACACCATTGTCTGTAATGGAACTTGAGCATCCACAGATTTTGGTATCCATGGGGGAGGGGGGTCCTGGAACCAATCCCCAGCAGATACCAAGAGCCTACTGTATTGATGTAGCTTCTACAGCAGACAAATACCCTCAGATAGATGCATCCAGCTGCAGCTTTTAGACAGGTAGACAGATGTCTATAGCTGCATTCCAGCCTAGGGCTGTACAGCAGTAGACTGGCACGAGAGGAGTGATTAAATCTTTCACTATCAGATTAAAACCAATTTAAACGAACACTTATCATAGTGTGGAGTATTTCTTGATTTCAGTGAATTTCAACATCCCATCCCATAGAAGAAGTTTCAATTTCCCTCCCAAAGAGACAACCTCCTGAGATCCAGAGCACATCAGCCCATCTTGGTTCACTTGAAAAATGGCACAGGACCAAAAAGAATGCCAATAGCCAAATCAATAGATTGTCCTATATTTCTAGCTATTTTTTTTGTCCCAGCCAGTTTTATTTGCTTGTTTGTAAAAAACACACTACATGTGATAAGTGGCTGAAATTTGGGGACACAGGAGGCAATGCTGCAAGATACTTACACTGCAGGTCTAGTTATATCAGTATTCTGCAACAAACCAAGACTCTGAGATACTTAAAAAAAACATGCTGTCATAGTGCACAAGGGTTAAGAATGTTTTCTTTTAGGACCACAGGAAGCTGTATTTGTTCAACATTGTCTACTCTTGAGTGCAAGCAGGTCTGAGACATGAGTATTTCACATCATCCATTACCTGATCCTTTTTAGCAGAGAAATGAATATAGATCTTCTAGGTGCAAACTGCTCTTACCATTATCTTTAAGATCTTGTATATTAAATTATTTTATATATTTTAAAGCTATACCCCACAATCTTTTGCATGCTAGTAAAATGGAGAAACAACCCAAAGCATGGCTACACAGAGGTACCAGTTTGATATTTAGTTATGGCATTCCCTGAACAATGGTGATGCCATTTGCGGCAGGCAAAAACATTCTTATTTAAGCAAGTTTTTTAATGCTTAAACTGGGAAGGGTTTTAATGTAGGTGTGAGGGTTTTTTCTGTTTTTAACATTTGTATGATTTTTTTTATCAGTTTGCTGTGTTTTAGTGTGGTGTTTTTAAATTTGTCTTAAACTTTTTGTAAATGTTTTTAATGTGTTATATGTAATGTGTTATGGAAGCTGCCTTGGCCTGAGAGAAAGTTGGGATGTAAAGGACATAAATAAGTAAATAAGCACCTTTGACAGATGCTATAGGCTTAACAATTAAACAGACATGGGCAGGTAGGAATGTTCTCACCTCAGAATCACCCAGATGTGATTCTGATATTCAGCCATGATTATCTTGATCTTTCACTGTATAGATAAACTATGATCACAAGCGTTTTCCTAACGTTTTCAAAAAATAAAAACATTTACCAAGAAATTGAAGATTAGGCTATGCAGAGAGTGACATTCTCTATTTGAGGTTGTCATTTACTCCTATGGGAGAAAATAAATTGGTATGCTTTAGGGCAACTCTACAATTTGATTTGTTTACTCTTAGGGACAAAAGCTGCCTGCCTTCAGTGATGCTGGGTGATCTGTCCTGGTCTCTATCAAGTCTTCTGTTGACAGAATGCACACAGACTGCAGGCATACCTGCCACAGATAGGCACTCCTCTTACACATTCCCAGCATCAAAATAACAGGCATTTTGCTAGTTGAATGTAACTTTAAAAAAAATACAGGGATACACTCTGATTTCACCTACATAAGTAACCTCATTGAATCTGCTTGGGCTTTAAATCTTTAAAAAAAATTATCTGACCCATTTTGCTCCTTTTAAATACCTAGAATAATTTGATATCACCCAGCAGTTGCATAGTTAAATAATCCTCTTTCACCATATGGCCCTAGCCATGCGTAATGAGCCATGTCAGCTGGTCACTTAATTTGTCCTAGTTATCAATTCAAACTAACTGATGACAAGATGTTCTGTAAACAAACACTGCCTGATTTCATAAGGAAGAGGATCTTCCTGAATCTATTTGTGCTATTGTACCATGATCCAAGTTTATGAATACAAGGACAAACATGACCAGACAGAATATAAACTAAGATAGAAATTGGGGTTCTCATCATTATTCCCACCAAAATAAGTTACAAAAGATACTAGGCAAAAATTCATTTTAAAAAAACACAAACTGAATATCAAAGAGAAAAAGAAACAAGAAAAAAAAACCCTGCCCAACAGGATCAAATGGATACTGGGGGAGCAACAAAATAAAGGCATTGTCCCTCCCAAATAACAGTTCCATTAAATTTTCTTTCAGGCCTCACATTTCTATCGTCGCAGCAACTTAAAACTTCATTTGAACATTTAGAAACTCAATTCAGACATCCAAAGAAAAGGGACAGACAGAATTACCAAGGGAGGCAAATATAGCAAATATAGGAGTTCCAGGTATGAATGATTTTCATATCTCACCGTCTGCAATAATAGAAATTTGGGGACTGAAAGAAAATTTCATGCCGGGGAGGGGGTAGAATTCTTATGGGGAGCAATGCCCCCATTTTGCCCACACCCCACAGGTACAATCCTACTCCAATGAAGGCCACATTGTCCTTTATACAGTATAAGACATCTACCAGTATGATTTACTATGGACTGCTGGACTATGACTAGGAAGGCACAGGCTCAAATTCACACTTGTCCTTTAAGGTCACAGGTCTTAAGCTAAGTGCACACAATCGTCAAGTCTCTGGAGCAATTGCAGAATATGAATGTAATGAAATAAAGGAGTTCATGCACCTTCTGTTAAAGCTAAATAGCGAAACCACCACAGATATCAGAGGTGCATCTAAAATCTTCATTTTATTCCATTAACTGGAGTAGTGAAAATCTGACTCAGAACAGTGAAATGCCAAGTGCTTGACAACCTCACATTTGGCAGCCTGATACAGGCAGTGGACAGCAAAGTGGACATTTATGGAGTCCTCAATGGACCTTCATACAGGACTGGGGTTAAAGAAAGGCTGTATTTATCACAGTAGGTCACATGCTGTGCAAGCTTGGTGTTTGCCAGCTTTCTAGCAACTGGGAAACTTTATTAAATTTTCCTGCCCAGATTTGGTTCTATGATATTGTTTTGCTTGCTAGAATTTTTCCAGTTCATTTGCAACAACCATTTTTGGCCACTGTTAGCAAACAATCCATTAGTTTTACATTCCTTGAAATTAATTAATGAACAGACCTGTAGGTTAAATGAAGACTTGATCTCTATCACCTTTTTGCTTGTTACCTCCGTTGGTTTTCTGTTGCATTTGCAGGGTTGTGTGTATGTGTGTGTGTTTTTTAAAAAGGAAGCAATACAACTGGACGAAGATCACAAAAAATATCTCTTAATAAATACAGCAAGGACAGGTTGCTTACCTGTAACTGTGTTTTTTTAGTAGACATCTGTAAATTCATACAAATGGGTTTTACTGCACCTGTGCAGAGCATATTTGGGGCCTGGTATAGGTAGGCCTGGATTTTTGGCAGTAGCCCCATCCACTATCCTTTATTCCTGTTCATTTATTTCAGTTCCAAAGGATGCTGCATAGCAGCATCCCAAGGAAGAAGAAGGATTGGTTTGTGTGAATTCACAGATGACCACTTGAAAAAAAACACATACAGTTAAGTTACCTGTCTTTGCTTCATGGTCTATGTTAATAAGAAATGGGTGACAAGCAAGCTACTTATACCTAGAGATGGGAGTGTCATGCCACAACACAAAGGTATGTATGCAAGTAATGAAGAACGTTATTAAACAGCCAACAAGAAAAGGTAGAAAAAATATTACCACTAAGAGAGACTGTCACTTCAGGGTGGACAGCACAACTGCTCTTCCAAAGGATGCATCAGCACTGGAGTGAGCATCCAGTCTATAATGGAAAATGAACATCAAGGGCTGGGACCACACAGCTGCACAGCAGACTTTGTCCAATGGTACACCAGCAAAGAAGACCAAAGAGGCAGCTACCACCTTGGTGGGGTGGGTTCTCACAGGTACAGGAGGCTCTTTCTTCGAGAGTTCATATGCCAAGCAGATGGTGGAAACCACCCATGCCAAAAGACATTTGGAAGAAACAGGCACGCCCAACTTCAAATTCGAGTAGCAGACAAAAAGTCTAGTGGTTTTTCTCAAATGTGAAGTTCTAATCACGTAGAATCCAAGGGTTCTGTGGACATCAAGGAAATACAGAATTCTCCAACACTCAGAGGTCGGATCCTCCATGAGGGCAGGCAGCACAATGTCCTGGTAGATGGAATGCACAGAAGACTTTCAGGAAGAAGGTCATAAGACCAATGGAACTGGAGGTAAGGATGGTCAATGTGTAGAACAGATAGTTCTCCTGCCCTCCGAGCTGAAGTAACTGCCACCAGGAAGAACCTCTTCCATGACAGGTCGCATGTGGCCAAAAGTTCAAAGGGTCTCCTCCTAAGTTGGGAAAGCACTAATTCTAGGCTCAAGGAAGGCGTCGGACCAGAGACTGGTGGATGCAAGAGAAAATAACCCTTGAGAAATGCCTTGATGGCTGGGTCCTGATAACAGGAGGGATGTTCTCTACCCTGAAGTTCCCAGGGGATGGCAGCGAAATAACATTTCACTGAGGACAGAGACAAGTTTGTAATATATAAGGACAAAAGGAATCATGATGGGTTCAAACCGAAAATGGGGACAACCCTGGAACCATGAGTAAATGAGCTCTACTCATTGTCCTGGAGCAGAACCAGGGGCAATGAATGGTGAGTGGGTGGCATGAGATTCACCTCTGATATGCCCCATCACAGAAAGATTGGTTGAAGAACTTCTGCATGTCCATTCATGGCAGGAGTCCTAGGAATGACTGAGCTGGTCTGCTATTATATTGTCTTCACCTTGAAGGAGGATGGCATGTATGGCTATGTCCCAGTGAATGCACCAGTCCCAGATCTGAAGGGGCAATTTGAAAAGGTGGTGAGACCTAGAAAGCACAAGGTATCCCCCTCTATCTCTACCTCTGCTTCTGTCTCTATATAGGAAGTGTAGGGAGGAGAGAACTTCTCAGTCCAGCAGTGAATGTGTGAAAGTTGTGTATCCCTGACATAAGAGGTAGGAAGATGGCAGGGAAATTACCCTATCTGAAACTCTTGGGAGTCATTATCTGACAGAACAGCTTATGTATTCCTGGAATGGGCAAATTACCATATGGTTTTCCAAACCACCTCTGTAGATCTTTTGCAGCCATTTTGGGAACAGGAAATTGTCCAAATTTTGAGTGGGGTGAATACATGGAGGAACAAAAATGAGTGTGTAACCCATCAAGTTTCCATGACAGCACTCCAGTCAGTCACCCACCCTGACTTATTGTGAAATGTTCTTCCAGAACTAAAAAGCAAAATAAATATACACAGGCTGAGTCTCCTTTATCTGAAATGCTTGGGACCAGAAGCACATTGGATTTCAGATTTATTTATTTATTTTTGATTTTGGAATATCTGTATTTGCATAATGAGATAGCTTGGAGATAGGACCCAAGTCTAAACACAAATTCATTTATGTTTCATATATATCTTATGTACATAGCCTGACAGTAATTTTATACAATATTTTAAATTATGGTACTTTGTACATGAAACAGTTTGTGTACAGTGACTCATAAAAAATAGTTTTTTGGAAAATTTTGGATTTCAGAATTCTGGATAAGGAAGACTCAACCTGGTCTGTTATGAGTAATTCATATGATATCTCTTTTGCTCATACTTTGGATTGATAAGCATTTAAACAACAGTTATTCTTGCCAAAATGCCAAAGGCCAAGCACCGTAATTAAAAGGATGTGTTTCCTGAATCATTATGTCTAGTTTGTGTTTTTGCTATCTAATAATGCTTAGCATGCTGTTAATCATTTCACCCATGGTGCTCTGCAGTGTCACGATGAAAAATAAAAAGGTGTAACGTCACTCATGGCCACCATCCAATCAGTACAGGTACATATGGCAGGCCAACATTCATTTGGGAGGGGTATATTAGAACTATTAAAGCGAATACATGTGGAAAGGAAAATATGTTTTTCAATGAAAGTTTGCAAGCAGCCCTTCAAGAAAACTGGGAAAAATGAAATATCTCATGAAGCTTTACTTCTAGTCTGAATCCATATTTTCAGAGATGTTTTAAGGAGACATTAATCTCTACAGATCACTCAATTTTTGATTTCTTACATGCTAGCCATTAAATGTTCCTACAGACAAATTCTACACTATGAAGTCAAAGGCTTTCGTGGCTGGCATCCATAGTTTTTTTTTGTGGGTTTTTCGGGATATGTGGCCATGTTCTAGAAGAGTTCATTCCTGGTGTTTTGCCAGCATCTGTGGCTGGCACAGATGCTGGCAAAACATCATGAGTAAACTCCTCTAGAACATGGCAACACAGCCTGAAAACCCCACAAAATACTGTAAATTCTACACTTCTTCTTAGAGTGAAAACACCTTTGGAAGTAATACATCTTGGAATAATTTCTACAGGCCAATAATCTGGTTAAATCTGTTTAATATGTCATATCCAGTTACTGAAGCCTGTGGAAAACAGTGGAGTGGTGGTGGTTAGCAACAATTTGATGGTCATGATGCTGTATCTATGCTGACATCAACAGGACTATCACAGCACAGGTGCTGCTTTTCACACTGCATTCCTCTATGCTTGTGTTGAAAAACCTGTATAGGAAATGGGCAGAAAGTAGCAAAAGATGTTTGGTTTTTGCAGTGATGAAATTTCTACACTCCTAGGACTGTCCCCTTTTCTTGGTCTGTCCACATTAAGGTCCAAATGGTTAGAGTGTATTCAAATATTACAATGGAAAAGTGAACAGAATGCAAAAGCAACTCACATCATCTGGTGCCTATGTTCCGGGTATGAAGATACAACAGAGAACCATAAAAAGCTACCTGACACCTAGTCACACTATATTAATTTGCCTAGCACAGTCTATTCCAGACCATGGAAAATTTTATGTTCCTTTACTACAAGCCCCAGAAACATTCAGAGAGAAATCATGGAAACTGTATTCCCCACAATGTGACTTTTTCCAGTTATCTCTATTCTGATGGCCAGAATCTTTCTGGGCTCTTGACCAGCGAAGACTCCTTCCCATCAACTTTTTAAAATCAAGATGTCTGGAATTGAACCTGGGATTTTGTGCATGCAAAGCATATGCTCTTCCACTGAGCCATGGTGCCATCCAGCCTTTCCAATCTTTGGCTTTTTAAACATTTTTATTGATTTCTTATAGAGACACCAAAGAAATGCAATTGTCTGAAAAAACTATCCATCTTGAAATGCTGGATATGACATGATTTGCTGCTTGATGCCATTCAACTCAACCGACTGTTAGAGAGCCTCTCTCGTGTCTTCCACTAATCTCTTACAAGCATGAGAAAGTGGGCTATCAATGACTATTAGCAGTTAATGCCAAGATATTACTATCCAGGTTAGAAGCAGCATGCCTCTCAACACACTGTTGTGGAACAACAGCAGGATGCTGGGGCTATGTTCCTGTCCTTTTTGTAGGCTCCCCATATGCAACTCTATGGGAATAAGACATTGGACTGGATAGGACATCAGTTTCATCCACTGTGCATCTCTTCTTATGTTCTTTTAAGATCCTTTTCTGTGGCCACCTTATACAAAAACACATGTACACATTTTTATGCTTCCCACTGCTCCATGTGTCACTCCCTAGGAGTCCTTCAAGCCCCCTGATATTTTTTTAATCCTTTTATGTGCTCCCAACTCCAGGTGACAATTTGTTATGCCCTTCTCAGGTGTTTTAGGCCTAAATCAACAGGAGCAAAGACATGGCAAAGTTGCCCCCAACACCTCCTAGGACTTCTATGAGCATTTTTAGTTTTTTTTTAAAATTAAAATGTGATTTTATTTTTATTTTTTTAGTGAGGAGATACAGAGGGCTGCCCTCTAAGGTCCCTCAGTACGCCCCCAAATCCTTGACAACTGGCCATCTCTGTCCTGAACAATTCCCCACCCAAGTGACCCCCCGCTGTTCCACAATACCCCTACCTACTCTCTTAGAAAACGCTTCCTGCTGCCTTTCTAAGCCCCTAATCTCCAGCAGCCCCCCTCAATTTCTTTGCAAAGTACCCCATTTCTCTCCCTCTATTCGCACACTGTGGCTTCCCTATACACAATGAACCAGTTAGATGGGGGGGGGGGGGAATCACAAATGTTAATTAAAATTCATTGAACAGAAACTGAAAGTAACCAACAATGCCCCTTCGAGGCATTTAGTGTCTGGAAGAAAAGATATAAATTATATTATGATTAATACAATATTATGATTAATACTTGAAATAAATTAAGGGTGGTATATTTCTTGAGAGGTTCCAAAATGTATTTAAAGAGACTCCAAGAAGCAGGGCAACTGCAACAACTTCATCACCATGGCCATCACAACGCGCAGCTGCGGCTTACGAGTTTGCCTTACGCTGGTGCTCTTCAGCAAACTCACCCAAGCCAGCCAACTGTCGCCTTCCAAATGTCCCATCATTCACACCCAGTGGAACCAGCTGACTGAGACCAACTTGCCTCATCTCTGCAAAATGAGTGAACCATCTCGCCCTCAGTGCTTATCTGAAACACAAGACTTTAGATTTCCTCTGGATGTTCTCAAAGTTATTCAGAGCGACAATGTTAATGTAGTCTACAGGATGCTCCAACAGATCTTCTACTTCCTCAGCAAAGAAAATCCTTATGAAGCCTGGAACTCAACCTGCACTGAGAACCTTCAGAATACTCTTCACCAGCAAATTAAGGAACTGGAGACATGCTTGGGTGCAAGAGAGACAAAGAAGGGGCCAGTGGTCTTTGGAGACGTGGCATCATATTCCTCGACTCTGAAAGTCAAAAGATACTTCCAAAGGATGAACAATTTCCTAAATGAAAATCAACACAGTCAGTGTGCTTGGGAAGCAATCTACTCAGAACTCAAAGGATGCTTTCTGTTCATAACCTGGATTCTCAAAGCTCTTACATAGTAAGGTAATTTTTGAAATAATGTTGTCATACACAAAGAACTGGTAATGGGGGGTGGAATGGTAAATTCAGCAGCACCTTGCTCTTTTTTCCCACTTAGATATCCTCATAGGATGGCAAAATACTAAGAATGCTCTGGTACAGCAATAGCATTAGGAATAGCACTTTACATTCCTATATCATTTCATAGTGAACTAAATACTCTCTAAGCAGTTTACAGGGTGTTGGCACTATAGAAATTAACAATAATAATAATAATAATAATAATGGTATAAGATTTACTGAAAGGAACAGAAACCAGTCAATAAGGCAAATAACCACTTTTGCACATCATTTTAAGTCAAAAAGTATAGTTCAGTAGACCAGGATGTGACCAAGAAGCTTTCAGCCTCTTCACTCCAAACATCACTCCTCTCTTTTCACAAACAGATAAACTAACCAGGAAGGAGACAACACTGGATGACATCTAAATTTGGGATTATGGTTAAATAAAGATAACTGAATATGACTGACTTGTTTGGGTAAAAGTGTCTATATCTATGGCCCTGAATTCAAACATTATGCAAACCTATCTGGCTATTGTTATTATTTTCCAACCCTCTTAATGGAACAACAATGATTGTTTGAATTTAAAATGTTTTAACTTTTAAAAGTTTACTAGCAGTTGTTCATTGTTAGACTTAGTAGCCAATGTCAGTTGCTTCTTTTTAATCATTTTATTTTATAGGGCAAGAAACCAATCCTTCTATTTATAAGATCAACCGAAACAACTTGCTTTAAAAGAGCACTTTTTAAAGAACAATTAGTCTTTAAGATAGTGGCCATAAATGGCTGTGGTAGTGGCTAAACTGCAATTTGCCACTTAATTTTCTGATTTAGTCCTATATTGGTGTAGTCTTACTCATTAATGCACCACCAACAACAAAAATAGTTTAAAATCAGTTTAAAACAAACAAATGAACAAAATAAAAACAATAAATGTGTGTGTGTGTGTAAGAAAACTGTTTTGTTTTGTTTTTCCCCATCCTTGGTAGTGGTGGTATTTTTTTAGTTAAAGGGGCATGAAAATACAGCCAATAAGTCAAAGTTATATTTCTTTTTTAAAGACGTTATACATAAGTTTCTGGTGTGCTGTTAATTAAAAGAAGTCATATGTATATGCTGTGTGCTGTGTTCACACAGTATATTCAATGCTACAGTTTCAGATTTAAAGAAAATCTGGATTTAATCTACAGGTAAATGTATGGAATTTAGTAAGGGAATTGTTTTATCCAATCCACTAAACATGCTGTTATGCTCATATTACCATGTAATCTGAATAATATTTACTGTGTTGGCTACAACTCTGAATGAGGGATTAAGGTCAATGCCGAAAACTGGAACAAATGACCGCAAGAATAATTACAGATTAAAAATCTATAGGTTTGAAAAAGTCATTTAAAATGAGTTATACTTTGTTTGTTTGTTTGTTTTAAAAAATGAAATTTCTCAATCATAACCATTAATAAGCAAAGTTAAAACCACATTTGTGAATACTCTGAATTTAGCAGAAATAGATTAACATCTATAGTTGCAAGGACTTCGTCCTATCATTTTCACCACCGCATTTGTTTATACCTGCCCGTTCCCCAAAACTGGGGCTCAAGGTGGCTGCAAAAAACATAGGTCTTGATGATACTTAATATTTATAAAATTCAAGAATTCAAAGCACTTCACATGCTTTGTCTCAGGTGTTAAAAGTGAGAAACACAGCTTGGGGCTGCTTTTTTCTTTTTAAAAAATTGTCTACATCCAGCACTGTGGGGGATTGGATTAGGAATAGGACAGTAGTGTGCTGAGAGAAAGTTAGTATTTTTACTTTACATCACCCCATGACAACCCACAACCACCAAAAGTTGCTGTTTGATATTGGAGAAAAGCTGTGACTGGCGTAACATATGGGTCGGAGCCCAGCAGTCTCTACAACAGCTTTACTAACAGATGTAACTATTTAGCACCATATTGCTATTAGGAATGCCACAGGCTGCCCAGTGAACTTGTGGCTGTGACAAGGTTTATGGAGATATGGATTCTCAGTACACCTTGGGCTGCTATTTTGAGAAGTAAATTGCTCCCCTTCCGCATTGTAGCATTTGAGAAATAATTAACTGATGCTACTTGATCCTCATAGGATCATATAAAATAATTTGTTCATGTTGCCTGCTGTTTCGTCATTCTGTCTCATTCCTTATATGGGACCCAAAACGGCTAACAGTCTTAGGTTAAAACAAAATAGTGGTCAAATATCTCTTTTCCAAAATGCTTGGGACCAGAAGCATTTGGGATTTCAGATTTTTTTATTATTATTATTGTTGGATTTTGGAATACCTGCATTTGCATCAACATACATAATGAGATAACGTGGAGATGGGACCCAAGTCTAAACACAAAATTCATTTATGGTTCAAAAACACCTTATACACATAACCTGAAAGCAATTTTATACATAATATTTTTATTTGTTTTTATTTTTCAATTGATAACATATAAGTTTACACATGCATATTAATGTCAGATAAATTCATTCAATTCTTATACCATTCTCTTATTTAGAAATCTTTATAGTTTACAACAGTGAAACAAATACAGTTCCTCTTGAAATTTTCATAAGTTGTGTTATCAAAGTATTGTATGAATTGATACAATTCTTCGTTTGCTTATGTCAATAATTCGGTATCAATGCTAATTCCAATATTAATATTATTAATAACAATACTTGTCTGTAAAAAAAAAAGGACGGACAATTAAAATTTTTAAAAAGTTCATCTTATGTGTTTAAATCCATCTTATTTGTAGTTATTCTTCTTTTGCATTGATTTAAGTTCCTTTACCTTGATTTCTAAGTTTGGTAAAACCCAATCAAATCGATTGCATATATTAAATCAACCCTCAATTCTTTAATAACTTTTCCCTTATATAATCTTCTATTTTTTGCCATGGTTCTTGTATTTCTGATTGTATTTTATCATTCAACATATTAGATAATATATCCATCTCTTTCATATCAAGCACTTTTAGGTGCCATTCTTCCACATGTGGTGTTATATTGCTTTTTCCAATGTTGTGCATAGATCAGCCTAGCTGCTGCGAGCATGTAAAAAAATTGTCTTCCATATTTTCTCTCAATCTTATTATCTATCAAATTTAATAACATATTTTCAGGTGTATATTCTAAATTAATTTCCAAGATTACATTTATTATTTGGTGTATTTGCTTCCAAAATTGTGTGGCAACTTTGCATGTCCACTACATGTGGAAGAATGTACCCACCTCTTTGCCACATTTCCAACATATTGGGCTACAAGATTTATATATCTTGTTTAATTTTTCAGGCGTTAAATGCCATCTGTAAATCATTTTGTAGTAGCTTTCCCTTATATTTTGACTTAAAGTATAGTTCATTCTTTGGTTCCATGCCTTATCCCATTGTTGCAATTCTAGGTTCTTTCCACAATTTTGAGCCCATTTAACCATTACTTCTTTAACTCTTTCCCCTTCCGTATAATATCTTAACATTATCTTATATAATCTGGCAATTAACGCTTTTTTATTTACCCATATTTCCTCTTCTATGTCAGATTTGATTTTGGTAAAACCCTTGTGTTTCTTATCAATTTTTGTTTTTTCGGCTAACTGCCTATACAAAAACCATCCGCATTCTTTCTTTTCCTCTTTCAATTGATCATAAGGTTTTAAATTGTATTCATTCTTTTCCAAATATATCTTCATATTTTAACCAACCTTCACTTTTCCATGGATCTGATGTGTATAAGGCTTCATGGGGTGACATCCATAAGGGTATTTTTGGGCATATTCTTTCTTGATATCTCCTCCATACTTTAACTGAAGTAGTTCTTATTAGATGTCTATCTGGGTAATTATTAACCTTTTCTTTATGGTAAAAAAGGAGAGCGTGCCATCCTATTTTCATTTGGGAACCTTCTAATTTCAATTCTGATCTATTTTTTAGTTTTATCCAGTCTGATATCCAGCTCAAACAGCAAGCTTCAAAATAAATTCTAAGATTAGGCACTGCAAAGCCTCCTCTTTCCTTTGCATCCTCTAATATTTTAGCTTTTATTCTTGCTTTTTTGTTTGCCCAAATGAAGCGTAAGATCTCTTTTTGCCATTCGTTAAGGATGTTCCTATTTTGAATTACTGGAACGGATTGGAAAAGGAACAAAAGTTTTGGCAGCGCATTCATTTTTAATAGTGCTATTCTCCCTAGTATCAATAGATTCAAATCTTTCCAATTTCCTAGGTCCTTTTTAATTTCTGACCAAGTTTTTTTGTAATTATTTTTATAAGGTCTGAGTTCTTATTTGTCAATATTATTCCTAAGTACTTAACTTTCTTACTTATCTTCAGACCATATTCCTGTATTATTGTCTGAATCTGTTTCTCGCTTAAGTTTTTTGTTATTATAGAAGATTTTTCTTTGTTTATTTTTAAGCCAGACACTTGCTAAAAAAAAAGTTAATTGCTTTAGTAGAGGTTTTATGCTGTTTATGGGATCTTCTATGGATATAACAATGTCATCTGCAAATGCTCTGATTTTGAATTGTGCTCCTTTACAGTTTATCCCTTGTATATCTTTATCATATTTTATGTTGCTTATTAAAGTTTCCAAAACAGTTATGAATATCGGTGGTGAGAGGGGGCAACCCTGCCTCGTACCTTTATCTATCCGAATTGGATTTGTCTTTTCATTTTTTATTGTTATATAGCCGTTTGTGCGTGATATATTGAGCGGATCCATTCTATGTATTTTTAAAATAATTTTGTGAAAGAAACCAAGTTTGTGTACATTGTAACCATCAGAAAGCAAAGGTGTCACTATCTCAGCCACCCATGAAAAAGTTTTGGCTTTTGGGGTATTTTGGATTCCAGAATTCCAGATCAAGGAGACTCAACCTGCAACTGAAACAGTACATGACAAAAAATGTTTTTTAAAAAATTAAAGACATATTAAATAGTTTAAAAGTAACTCTACCATCACACACCCTTCTACCACAATCAGAAGCTGAAGCACTGGTTTACATAAGAAGATCTTTACTTGCCAGTGAAAAGAGAGTGGAGAAAAGGGAACAGAGAGAGGGCCATCTGAGCATCCCCTGGAAGGGAGTTCAATGGCGTAGGAGTAGCCACCAAGAATGCCTTCTCTTGTGTCTCTACCAGACAAGCCTATGAGATGGTGAGATAAAGAGAAAACTCTCTTCAAAATCAGACAAGCTCATATTGGGATTTACAGGATTTCAGATAGTTTGAGCCTATTTGTATAGGGCTTTATAGGTCCATAACCAGCACTTTGTCATCACCGTTATCATTGTATGGTATGATATGAGGATACCATTTTAACTGCCATGGCTCCATCCTATGGAGTTTTGGGATTTGTAGTTCTGTGAGGCATTCAGAATTCTCAGTCAGAGTGCTCTAATGTCCTTGCAAACAATAGATCCTAGGATTACATAGGATGCAGCCATAACAGTTAAAGTGGACTCAAAATGTTATAATTGTCTTGTATTAGAGAGCCTGCATGGCACAGTGGTTTAAGTGTTGGACTATGACTCTGGAGACCAGGCTTCGATTGCCAGCTTGGTCATGAAACCCACTGGGTGATCTTGGGCAAAACATGTTCTCTCAACCTCAGGGGAAGGCAATGGCAAACCTCCTCTGAACAAATCTTGCCAAGAAAACCCCATGATAATTTGTTATAAGTTGGAAACAATTTTAGGGCACATAACAAGAAAAAGCTTTGACAACTGAGCAAACACATAGTCTTTTCTTTTTTACCCTTGCCGTGCTTTGCCTTGCCATGCTAGCTGTGGTTTTTTGGGAGGAATCACCTAACATCCGCAAATTCTGATCCCCATCATAAATTTCCCATTATGTGATCAACTTCAACATGGTACAATTTTTATTTCTACCATCATGGATAGTCAAGAGCATGCCAGTTTAGAAGCAAAACAACAAAAGCTGTTGTGAAACTCTGGATCAGTGCGGAACAATGTGTGGCCCTCAAGATGCTGTTTGAGTGCAACCCCTATCCTGTGCAGACTACAGAATTAGGATTATTTAGGCTGTATCTTCACTCAGAAATAATCCAGTTTGATATCCCTTTAATGCTATGAAATTTGGCAAATGTAGCATTAGTTGTGGATCTAATGCAGTTTGACACCACTTTAACTGTCATAGCTCAATGCTATGGAATTCTGAAATTTGTAGTTTTGTGAGATATTTAGCCTTTTCCATCAGAGAGTTTGCCACCAGAAACTACAAATTCCAGGATTCCATAGGATGAAGCCATGACAGCTAAAGTGGTGTCAAACTGCATTAATCCTGCAGTGCGGAGGCAGCCTTAGTTATGCCAAATTTAAATGAATCTATTATCATTTTTTAAAAACCTAGTTATTTACTGTTACTACGAATACGTTAAGCTAAAGTAGACCTCCATGTTCGAGAACGATAAATGTCTGAAAACTGGCTGTTAGGAACAATCAATAAGAAAACCCCCATTACTGTACTTTCATCTCGTGCCCTGTGAACAGACAGAGGCACCTGGCTGATAATGGCCACTACTGAAAACAGAATTGCTGGTTAAATGGATTTTGATTATGACGCAGGAAAATGATTTTTATGGTCTTTGTTCTCCTTTTCATTTCTGGCAGAAACAAGTGAAAGAAGCCCATCAAGTTGTTCGGAATGCAAGTTATTTAAACGGGAGACTGCTAACAAATACCTGGTGCTATATTTCAGAGGAAGGAACTGGAAAATGCACCTCTGAGTATTCATTGTCAAAAAACCCTATCACATTCATGGGATCCTTGGCAAGTGATTTGAAGGCGCATACACACAAAGGACAGATGGACACTGGAACCCAGCTGTAATTTTCAGAAAAATAACAACTGTGACTACAGCATTACCTTTGTTACTGCTAATTTTGCCAAGTTTACTTTTATGGAAGAACAGATGTGTAACCTGGGCAACCAAACAAGCACCTATATCATTCCTTATTAATTGCATTATTCTTAAAACTTTTCTACAGCATATTTCATATAACACAAGAATCCAGACCTCATTCTCTCCCCTCTATTACTCTATAAATTGTGTGCATGCATGGGCACAGAAGGAAAAGAGAGAGGAAACTGGTAGGAAAGTGCTAGAGATCTACTGAGATGGAAGAGAGCCCCCTGGAAGAACTGAATACCTCCATATGTACACATAAGACTATGATAGATGTGAATTTTTTCTATGAACATTTCCGCATTGCAGTCACCCTCCAAACCAAACCAAACCCCTCTTCATCTTGTGATCTCCCATGCCTTTAGCAATATTAATACCTTTTTGTTGCTAGGAGTACCACAACATGTATTTTGTAGCCTTCTTCAGAAAGGTTAAAGAGGGTTAAAGATTTCTATGACCGCACAGTGCCTAGAGAATTCAAAATGAGTGAGGTTAAGCAGTGTCTTATATTACTTTCACACATCTATAAGACAGCCCAAGATATCCTTGACGGTTTCTAGTGCTGAAGCTAAGCATATCTGGCCACAAGGAGCAACTGGATGAGGAACCTCCTGGGCATTGGATGAAAGTCATTCCAAATGCTTTAGAAGAATTTCAAAGAAGAAGTGTTTGTGTGCAAGATGTTTGTGTCAAATGAAAGGTTTACAAAATGATGGTCCCTGATTGGTATTCATCACCACTATTTTCTGTTTTCTGTGGCTCCAACAGATTTCTCAGTACTACACCAATTGGTGTATTGCTGAGAACTCCTCTGTTGGACAGTCTAGTGATCTTGAAAAAGAATATAGTAGAGTGGGTGGTGTAATAAAATTTTGCAGATACGAGGGAGACTGAGAAGTCATTGCCACCCATGTCCCAGGCAACTCTCAGAACTGGGAACCTGTACAGCCCCCTTGGATTTGCTGGCTTGCAACCATTTATTGTTACTGACCATTTCCTGGATGGGGGTTCGATGGGAGTTGGGAACCCAAAAAACATCTGGAAGACCAAAGATTCTCCATTCCTCTTCAAACAGATGCCTTTGATATTTGTGTGGGCATAATCACTCCAACAACACAAGAATCCTTGCAATATTTGCTGACCTTTAAGCATTCAAGTTTCAACTGCTCAGAAAATGAGTTCTCTCTACAACAGAGGCATCACTTCAAAGGGACCTTATGGCTGAAAATATGTGTGCACGCTATTTAAAACTAAAGCCCATGGAAGAAAATGGACAGGCATCCAAATAAACATGTTTAGGATTGCGCTACATATTTCTCCCTTTCATAAGTACTATGAGTCTTCAGTTTGTGGGCTACAGACCAAAGAGTACAGTATTTGACTAAATACATAATTTGTCTAAGTGCATCTTACTTCTGTTTCACATTAGTTAATAAATCCGACTTTATTTCATATTTCAACAATTTTCTCCACTTCAAAAAGCTTATGTTTTACTAAACTGATACTTTAAATGTAATCAAGCAAAAATCAACATTCACCCTCATCACTTCTTTTTTAAAAAAAATAAAAAATAAATATACCTAAATCAGAGACTCACTAGTGATTAATTATGGTGTTTTCTTGTGGGAGACAGATGCTGAAGAAAAAAAAGCAGATGTTTGCAATTTCCTTGCCTTAATAATTAAGACCATTAGTAAGGAACCTTTACTAAATGTTAAATTTCTGGTTAAGAAATTTACACGAGTGTCCTCCTAATATGTCAACCAGTCTTATCAGTGACGACTACATTTGTCTGTAATTCAGGTGCAAACAGTGAGCTTGCTGTGCCTGAGTGCATGGAATGAAAGGCATTCTTTGTTGGAAAGTGATTAAAATACAAAAATGCTAACCGGAAGAGGGCTTAACCCAAAACAAAAAGTGTGGCTGAAAGAGAGAGCAAATCTGGCCCAGCAAGAAAAATCGTTTGACTGGTGTTGTGGAGGTGGAATTGGTTTGTAAAAATCAGGCTTGTTGCATCAGAACTTGCTGTCAAATTGGGGGAAAGAGTTGAAGTACCTGTATTGGCCTTCTGCTTCCCACTGCTGGGCTGGATTTGCTCTCTTTCAGCCACACTTTTTGTTTTGGGTTAAGCCATCTTCCGGTTAGCATTTTTGTATTTTAATCACTTTCTAACAAAGAATGCCTTTCATTCCATGCACTCAGGCACAGCAAGCTCACTATTTGCACCTGAATTACAGACAAATGTAGTCGTCACTGATAAGACTGGTAGGCATATTAGGAGGATACTCGTGTGGTGATTTACTCATATCTGGTGACTTGCAGCAAAGTAGATCTCATCAGCTCTCTTGGAAAGCAAAAATAGGTCAGTTAATCCTGGGATAACAACCCTTTTAAGTCACCCTGATTTGTCGGTATTATCATTGCCAGCAAACCACAAGCTGACAGAGAACTTGCAGCAGAAACAAAGGAAGCAATTGCTTTGTCAACAATGTCTACCTCAACTAATGTGTCTTCTCATATAAATAGGGTGTCCCTGCCCATATTAGTCTGTGGAAAAAACTCAGGTTGCATCTGCACTGCAGAAATAATCCAGTTTGACACGATTTTAACTGGCCTGGCTCTTTGCTATGGAATTGGAATTCCCAGAATTCCATAACATGGAGCCAGAGTAGTTAAAGTGGTGTCAAACCAGATTATTTCTGCAGTGTGGATGCAGCCTCAGTCAACAAACTTTCAACTACCTCAACAAGACTTCAGCTCCATTGCTTTAACAACCGATTTGTCAAAAAAAAAAGAGTGCCAGCCTTTCTTTCAGTTGAATCCAAACCTCTCTGTCCCCAATCGTATTGCCATCACTCTGTAACATGGCAGAATTATTAAATTATTGAATCCTCCAAATTACTTTTGTAAAGCTGCGGGTAGCAATCATGTGAAAACATTTAACACTCCAGTGGACAAAGGGAGCCTGCCAAATTCAGTCATTTTTAGTGTGCAGCCATTTAAACCTACAATTTAGCGAGGACATGAGCAATCCTTGATCTCTTGTGTCAAACTATGGCTTGCCAGCCCTGTCTCACAGTTTGCCAGCTTGATAAACCTGATTTTGCCTAAGATTCCAAACATGCAGGTGTGGATTTAATGTGCCTCACAATTTGTCTGTAGGGTAGGTTCAGTTTTAACAGGCAGCATGTAGTGCTGGCCTGGCAATGAAGAAAATACCAGACAGATAACTGTCAATGTAAAGTGGTTCCATATTAATATCAGTAGCTTCTTAGATATGATTTGGAGAATTCAATTGTTTCCTGATTCTGGCTTGTTAAGGTTTGATGTTGTATTATTAGGGAAGGTTTGCCAGGTTTGGGTACAAGTGAAAGAAAGACTGGCACTCTCTTGAGAAGAACTCACCTAATCAATCAGTTCTCTTTGATGGCTGTTTTAAACACAGCCCTCCACATTTGCTAGGGTTAGGGGTGAAGGACCCCCCCCATGAATGTGGAAAAACAATAAATATAAAACCACTATTCTTTTTACCTAAGAGCATACCTCTATAGGAATCTCTAGAGGTCCTTCAGTGCAACTCTATGGTCAACATCTGCCAGAGGTTGATCTCAGAATCATGCTGGAAGAACTACAAATGCCTAGAGAAGTGTTTTCTCAAGGAACTTCTAGGTTCTCCAGCACAACTCTATGGTCAACTTCTGGCAAAATATTTCTGGAGGACCTAGAAATTTCTAGAGAGAACATGTTAATCAAAACTGCAAATAATCAAATCCGCAAAAATCAACCCACAAATGTGGAGCACCAACTGTATATGGTCTATAAGTGAGAGAACAAGGTGATGGCGCAGAAACCAAAGGAAGGGAAGCAATTATAAAGTAGAGATACAGCAGACATGAAGGGCTGGTGTGCAGGTTGTGACACCTCTCCACATCCCCTGAAATATACGGTATCAACAAATTTAGAAATTTTCAATACAAGCTTGAGCCTCCCAAAATATAGAATCCTAGTGATGTGCTGTAGTTCAATTTCTGCCAACACCACAAACATGGTGGGTACTTGGGGAAGGCTAATCTTTTGTGATCAGCCGCGACTCTCATCTTCAAAATCTTAGCCTGTCCCACCAGTTTCTATCACTGCTTAGAAATATTACTTTTTGGACTACTGCTCTGCAAATCCCCAGTCACCAGTACCTATGAGAGCCATAGTTCAAAAAAAGTAACTTGACAAGCTCTGGTTCCTATCTAACCATGTAACCTAAAATGTCATAGAACAAACCTGGGGCTTTCTGTGATCAAAAAATATGTGCTACGACCCTTCTTCAAAATTCATCCCACAAATATCCTAAAGATTTTTCACTCCCTTCTCTTAACTATTTTAAGTTAGGCTTCAGCCCCACGGACGGCTCCTCTAATATATAGATTAAAATGTGGAATGGAATCATAACCCCACCAGCAGTTACCACTGGGACTGTGTCAGCAACAAGAAGGGAAAAGAGAGGTTTTCATGACTACCAGACTTTGGAGAAAGGCAGGCTATAAATAAAGTATAGGTAGAGTATCCCTCATCCAAAAACCAAAATTGTTTTCATCGGTGACTGAGATAATGACACCTTTACTTTTTGATGGCTCAGTGTACATAAACTTTGTTTTATGCATGAAACTATTTAAAATATTGTCTAAAATTACCGCCAGGCTATGTGCACAAGGTGTATATGAAACATTAATGAATTTTGTGTTTAGACTTGGGTTTCATCTCTAAGATACCTCATTATGTATACAGTACTCAAATATTCCAAAATAAATCATAAAAATCCAAAATCCAAAAAAACCTTCTGGTTCCAAGCATTTCAGTAAGGAATACTCAACCTGTAATAATGCCCAGATTGCTAATTTTTCACTCTTCTAGACTATTAAAAGCAGAATTGTGGAAAACACCTGCAGTTATCTACATAATATCATGAATTGTGCAATTCACTTTCAATCCCTTTATCTCACTTGGTTTGTGAGGATATGAAACTCAGCCTTATCTTCTGCAAAAAATCAGAATTACTCCAAATTCATTCTCCTCCATTCAGCTGGGACTGTTGTCTTAGTTCTACTCACAAAAGGCTAAGCTACTCTCTTAGCACACCTGAAAAACTTCCATTGTGGTTTATAAGATAACATTTAAGCATTTAATCTTCAATGCCATCTCTGCTGAAAACGCCAGTCTTAAAAGAGTAGGCCTGCATCCTGCCTGCCACTTGCCAAACCCTGGAAATACTGATGCCTGAACAAGCCCAAAACGCCTTTAAAATCTTCCATTTGTTTTCCATGCTTATGATTCATTATGGTAAGCACATCACTTTTGAGCTTTTCTTCCCCGTTCTTAAGCCTTGTTCTGAATCAGTACAGGTACTGTATACCTGAGTTAATAAAATAAAAGTGTACCTTGGCATTACTTCTTTCACAGAAGATCTGGTTAAAATAACACAGAAATAATAGGGATAGGATCCTGTCCCTCCAAAAAGACAAGTAGTTCAATGTTTCAGCAAACATTTTATTCAAAACTAACAATATGCGCTTGTAAAATTAAAAAAAGCAAAACCAAACCAAAACCAAACAGAGTAGGTTAGCCTTGTAGAGATAAACAAAAACACTGTGAACTTTCTTGAGGCCCCTTGAAGGCTTTTTCCAAAACACAATCAAGGATTACTTTTTGTTTCACTAACTTTTCTTATTCTTTCCATTTTGGTGACCAAATGAATAGATCTGTGCCACTTTAAGTAGTCAGTGAAGCAAGCTTATTGCTTTGCCCTTTTCTCTCTATTTTGCTGTTCACAGGCGCTCAGTAAGGGATTCTGGAGGCAGCTGCTGTTTACCTTGCCTCTCGTAGGCAGGTTCACACAGCTACAGAAAAACCGACTTATACTACAATCCTAACTCCGCAGTCAAGTTTTATTGCAGTCTTTAATGCAGACATGCTGCTGCAACCTGACTTTGAATATCTGCGCTCCTCCAGCCTGCCATCACATCCCTCCTGTGCTAATGCTACCAAAAAAAAAAAAAAAGCCTAGAAAGCAGATGAGGAAGAAAGAGGGGGAATGAATGGGCATAAAAAGCCTTTGCAAAACAGAGCTTCACTGTTAAAGAAAGGAAAAATGTCACTATTCCACACACACACACACACCCTCCAACTGCAGGCTCTGTTTGGCTTTTGTGCAGGGGGGAAATTTCAGGTTCTGATTCAGTTCAAGACTATTTTGTTCAAATCCACTTCATGCATAGTTTGACACTGAGGTCTCTGTCATAATTGTATCAGGTTCAATTTTTTTGTTCACTATTACAAATACTGGAATGCAGCTAACTTGACAAAAATGCTTACATGTGGTTTTACCTAGTAATGCCTGAGATGTTTTCAAAATGGTGAGTCACGTTAAGACACAACGCAGCAGGCAAGTGCAAAGTACACTTACCTGTACCAACTGAATGCCAGGCACTTGTCCCAGGAGACCAGAACTTGGAAAATCAGCACCTTTGAGACTAACTGTGCAAAAGAAGTTGTAACATAAGCCATGCATCTGAGGAAGGAGGCAAATTCTACAACTTCTTTTGCACAGTTAGTCTCAAAGGTTCTACAAATCTGCGTACTGATATTTCAGACTAACACAGCTAAATCTTTGAATTCTACTTACAAAAACAGTAATAGTCAGATGCACTTGGCAGAGATTGTATGAAAGTATTTCTTGGTAATGTTGTGTATAAAGTAATCTGTTTTAAAAGATCCCTTTGCATACTGATATTCTGGGCTAAAACAGCTCTTTGTCATAACCTGAAAAAGTTACCTTTTCAACTACATACTTCCAATTCCTCAGTCAGCATGGCTAGTGACTTTGCTAGCTGAGGTTCCATCTGTACTGCAGAAATAATCCAATTTGACACCACTTTAACTACCATGGCTCAATGCTATGGAATTCTGGGAATGGTAGTTTTATGAGAGATTTAGTCTTCTTTGTCAAAGAGCTGTGGTGTCACGTCAGACTACAATTCCCAGAATTCCACAGCACTGAGCCATGGCAGTTAAAGTGATGTCAAACTGGATTATTTCTGCAGTGTGGATGCAGCCAGAAAGATTCTGAATGGTATAGTACAAAAAAAAAAAAAAAACCAACCCAAACCTTTTCTAGTAGTCAGAAAGACAGTCAAGACTGGCAGAAGGCAAAGCTATGAAACAAAACCCGAATACAGCTGATGAGCTCTTTGTGAGCTCTGACGCAGGCAATGAGCCCAAGGGTTGCACTGCATCATCATATGCCTGTCATAAACCCTGAATCATTAAACCACTAGCAAGCTATAAATACACAGCACCTTCATCTGAACACCTGGACTTTCCCTAACCCAAGATGATTGAATACTATATAGGGAAAGGGATAGGAGAGAGTTGTAAAGATCTTCAGTGTCATGCCAGGTTATGCACTTCTGACAAGCACTGACAGAAAGATTAATACACATCCAACACTCTTCCAGGAATATCAATAAGAAAACTGGAATATTCATGAAACCACTGCAGAGCAGAATTTATAGTTCATAATGCAGAATATAGAGGCAGCCTGGGATCCTGAGAAAAAGAGTTATTGGGTTCATCAGGGGGTGGCTGGTTTAAACAGGTTAGTTTAAACTATGGTTTAAACCAGGTTAGTTTAAGCCATGGTGTAAATCAGGTTAGTTTGAGCCATGGTTTAAAGCAGGTAAATTTAAACCATGGTTTAAACCAAATGACTTTTAAAAAAAGACCACTCCTATTTATTTGTTTTTAATTGATTTTTTAAAAAGTTTTGCTGTCGATTCCCAGCTTAGCCATGAAACCCACTGGATAACCTTGGGCATGTCACACACTCTCAGCCTCAGGGGAAGCCAACTGAAAACCCCCTCTGAACAAATTTTGCCAAGAAAACCCTGTGAAAGGGTCGGCATAAGTCAGAAACAATCTGAAGGCACACAACAGCAACAATTATTACTATTTTACAACCCTGTTATCAGAACATTAATGACCGAATTTAAACATTTTAACTTTAACAGTTTATTGGCAGTTGTTCGTTTTGAGATTAGTACTCAGCATCAGTTGCTTCTTTTTAATCATCTTACTTTATAGTGCAAGAAAGACTATTCACAAACAAATCCTTCAGTTAACGTAAGTTCAACCAAAACATCCTGCTTGAAAAGAACACGTTTTGAAAAATTAAGTTAGTGTATTACATTTAGTTACACAATTTTCTGATTTAGTCCTACATTGATGTTAACCTACACATTAATGCAAAAACCTGATTTAAATCCCAAAAAACAAACAAACAAACCCAGTTTTAAATTTGGGTGTTTTTTTTTTAAAAAAATATTTTTTCCCAATCCTAGAATTTTTTTAAAAAAATGCACACAATTTTTGAGTGAGTCTTAAAGACTGTAAGCTTGATGGGGCAAGGAGCTATTTTTTGTCTCTTAGAATACTGTGAAGTATGTTGACAAACCTGTAAGTCCAATAATAAGAAATGCCATAAATGAGAATAGTTTCCTGTAATAAAGGAACTGAAATCTCTCACATAATGTGCCTGCCAACTTTTTCTTCTTTTTATCTTTAACAGGTTACTGACAGAGGCAATTTTAGCAAACTAACCTTCTTTTATTACTTCCTTCACAGTATAACTGAAATGCTAACAAATTCCTTGTTACATATGTAGATTTTAAACAGCTTGGGCAAAGTTGTTGGGTTTTTCTCCCAGCTACAACTCCTCCAATCTCTTAACCAGTGATAATGTTGTTGGGGAATTCTGGGAATTCTGCTTAACACACACACACACACACTCACCTCTTTTTCCACACTCTTTTTCCACACTCTGATAGTATTTCTTGACATCAAACTTTAAACAGGCAAACACTGAAAAGCAGTCAGACTGGTCAAAGGGAGAAAACACAGCAGGCTAGATGCCCAACGAGAAAAATGTTGTACAACTACATATGCAACTATAAACAGGTAAGATATTATGAAGTGACAATGCACTGGAAAAGCACGTTGTTTCTTCACTGTTTTAAACTGTAGTCTAAGTTCCAAAACACACTGCAGAAATAATCCAGTTTCAGACCGCTTTAGCAACCCTGTTTTAGTGCAAGGGGATCCTAGGAACTGTAGTTTAGTGGCACCAGAGCTCTCTGACAGAGAAGGCTAAAGGTCTTGCAAAACAACAGTTCCCAGGACTAGCATTGAGCCAGGTCAGTTCAAGTGGTCTCAATTTGGATTATTTCTGCAATGTGTTTTGGACCCATGAGCCAACATAGTGAGTGTTGAACCGTGACTCTGGGGAGCAGGGTTTGGATCCCTGTTCAGCCATGGAAACCCACTGAGTGACCTTGGGTGAATCACAATCTCTCATCCTCAGAAGATGTCAATGGCTAACCCCCGCTTAAAAAACATGCCAAGAAAACCCCATGACAGGGTCTCACTAGGTCAGAAACGACTTGAAGGACACAATATATACACATTGAATCCTGTGGCAATTACAGTAGTTCAGAAATGGCACCGGTACTCTAAATAAGGCCCAAATTAATAGCTATATAATAAACATCTTTAAAACAATATCCCCAATGTCCATCTAGCTCAGTAGCATCCAAGGCACTAGTAGTTCTTCTGGGTCTTAAGCAGAGGACTTTTGCATCAACTACTAATTGGTGCCCATATGGAAATGTAAGGAACTTAGGGGCAAAACAGATGGGCAGGAAAAACAGATGGGCTTGAAGCTGCCTTTTTTGAAGCCACACTGAAACCCCACCAACCGCACCGCCGGCTTCCAAGCTTCAAGGCATGACATGGCTTCAAGCCAGGAAGAAGCAGAAGAAAGATGCTTCATTTTGAAATGGCTTTTCTCTGCATAAGGGCAGTTTCCTGCTGGCTTCAAGGCATGTGTCATCTAAATGGCACACCTTCAAGCCAGCCTGAAAGCATCTCTTTTTGCCTGTCTGTTTAGCCCCATAGGAAGACACATTGCAAAAATACATACCACTGCTTTACTATGGTCTCTCTCTAATGGATTAGAAATTTTCTCTCTAATACAGGTTGAGTTTCCCTTATCCAGAAATATTTTGGATTTGGTTGGATTCTGGAATATGCTTGGGGTAACCAGAAATCTTTTAGATTTCGGAGGATGTTGTAAAAATGATAGATCCGAAAATGCTTATTTTAGATGAGATTAGAAGAGTAAGAGAAGAAATAAAAGATGCAAGATTGGAAACAAAAGATGATATAAAAAACGCATGTACAGAATTAAGAGGAGAGATAAAAGATGTAAGATCTGAAATAAGAAAAGATTTTAAAAAGGAGTTAGATATACTTGGAAAAAGAATGGACAGATTATCCTCAGAACAAAAGAAATTAGAATTGGAGTTATATCAAGTCAGAGATTCAACAAAAATCCTAGGGGAAAAATCAGAGATACTAGCCCAACAACAGGAAGAACAAAAAAGAATGGAATGGAATAATGAATTAAGGCACAGAGAAAAGTGCATTAAATTAAGAGGTTTAAAAGAAAAACCCGAAGAGGACATATATGAAACAATCATTCCGGCTTTAGCTAAATTCGTTGGTATTACAACAAGACAAATGGAAGCTGAAATAGACAAAGCATTTCGGATTAATTCATTTGTAGCAAGAGATAAAATGCTACCAAGGGATGTTTTAGTTTGTTTTTTGAGATCTAAAACTAGAGACGAATTTATACAGCAAAGTTATGTAAACAAGTTAATAATAGAGGATAACGAAATCAAAATTTTTAAAGACATTGCTCCCCAAATTATGATAAACAGACAAAAGTACAAGCGTTTAACACAGTTACTCAAAAATTTAAAGATTGAATACTGATGGGAGAGAATAGAAGGTCTTTCTTTCCAATTCCAGTTAAGAAGATACAAGATAGATACTATTGAAAAAGCAAATGAAATGGAAAGTAGACTGAGAAAAGAGTATAAAAACGGGGAAGGAAAGAGAAATGAAAAGAATTACGGTGTTAAAGAATGGAGAGCGACTAAACCCAAAGATAGAAAAAGAGAAGAAGAAAAAGATAATATAGATAAAGGAAATCAAGAAGAGGCTCTGACATCAAAACAAAAAAACGAAAAGGAGAATATTCAAGAAGAAAGTAAAGAACTAATAGGAAGCCATGAATCAATAAGGGAGGATACTCCAGAGGACAATTCTGAAAGTGAAACTGAAACTTTGGATTGAAGAGTGGAAGACACAAATATATTGTATTTTTTTTCTTTGTCTCTCATTGTTTTTTCCTTTTCCTTCTGCCTCAATTGAGTTACTGAATTCACGTGATTGATTCAAATCTATCAATAATAATAAAAAAAACTAAAAAGAAAAAAAAGTGGGAGGAAGGGGTGGCACATTATCAACAAAAATACTGTCAACAAAACAATAATTACCAAAAAAGTGATTCAAAATGTCAGTAAAAATATTGTCTTGGAATGTAAAAGGGATCAATAACAGACATAAAAGAAGCATAATCTTTCATCAAATTGAGAAATTAAAATGTGATATAATTTGTATTCAGGAAATAAAGATAAAAAACGATGAGATAAGATACATAAGGAATCCTAAGTTAGGTAATTGTTATACCTCTACAAATACAAGACGGAAGAAAGGAGTAGCTTTGTATTTGAACAAGAAGTTTGAAACTAAAGAAATTTTTTCAGATGAAGGTGAAGGGACATTTATTGCAACAGAAGTTAAGTTAAAAAACATGGTTATTTTGGTGGTGGGAGTATATGCGCCAACAGAAAACAGGGACATCTTTTATACAAGACTTCAAAAGAAAATGGAAAATGTATCTTACGAAAATATTATTGTTCTTGGTGATTTTAATGCAGTGATAAAGCCTGAAATTGATAGGAAATCAAATAAAGGAAGTAAGATAAAGAAAAATCAAGGCAGACTTCCGAGATCTTTCTTCAATTTGTTAGAGGTTTTTTCTTTACAAGACGTCTGGAGATATAAATATGGACAGGCAAGAGAGTTTACTTTTTTTTCAGAATCTCAAAATTCTTTCTCAAGAATAGATTTATTTTTAGCTTCTAAAACACTCTTATCAAAAATTCAGGACATGAAGATTTTGCAAAAGCCAGTTTCAGACCATAATCCTATACTAATGAGTATACAAGAAACGAAAGTAGATTTTTCCTGGAAATTAAATGCTCACCTACTCAATGATGATAAAATAGTGAATAATATTAAACAGAACTTAAAATGGTATTTTAAAGAAAATCAAACGGAGGACATGCCAATGAGAATTGTATGGGATGCTAGTAAGGCGGTGGTAAGAGGACTATTTATTAAATATAATGCTGAATTTAATAAGAAAGTTAAAAAAGAAGAAGCTAGATTGTTGGAAGAAATTGATAGAAAAGAGAAAGAATGGAAAAATAAAGGTTATAAAAATTTAAAACTAGAATTAGATATATTACAAGAAAAATTGAAAGCATTATATGTCTCTGAAATAGAGAAGAAATTAGCACGGGCGAGGCAGAGAAATTTTGAAGCGGGAAACAAAGCAGGGAAGCTTCTGGCTCAAAAAATAAAAAAAATGGATGAAAGGAAATATATTAATGAAATAAAATACAAAGATAAACGTCTTACGACACAAAAGGAGATTGTTAAAGCATTTGAAGAATTTTTGGAAGACTTATACAGTAAAGATAAAGGAATAAACGACAACATAAATAAGATCAAGCAATATATTGATAAATATAACAAGATACATTTTAATGAAACACAACGCGAAATTTTGAATCAAGAAATTACCAATAAAGAGATAGAAGAGACTATTCAAAGACTTAAATTACAAAAAGCACCGGGACCGGATGGAATAACTGCAATTTATTATAAAAAATTTGTAAAAGAACTGGTGGAGCCTCTCAAATTAACTTTTAATGAGCTCAACGTCAACGGTATCCCAGAATCATGGAAGAGAGCTACAATTACTCTTATACCAAAAAGCGACAAAGACCCAACCAATATAAAAAATTACAGACCTATTTCTTTAACCAATGTTGATTATAAGATATTCACTTCTTTAATAGCAGGAAGACTGAATAAAGTTATAAAGGAAGTAATACACGAAGATCAGAATAGGTTTGTACCTAAGAGACAAATGAAGAGTAACTTAAGGACGTTAATAAATATTCTTGAGCACTTTGATTGTCACAATGAAAGAAAATTAGCATGTATTCTGTTAGACGCGGAGAAAGCCTTTGACAGGGTCAATTGGGAGTTTTTAACAGAACTAATTGACAAAATGCAAATGGGATCCAAATTTATAAAATGGATCAAGGTGATATATGATGATCAATACGCACAACTATGTATAAATCAAGAAAAATCCAAACATATTAATATACAGAGAGGAACGAGGCAGGGATGTCCCCTATCCCCGCTTTTGTTTATACTTACTTTGGAAATTATGAATAATAAGATAAGAGATGATAATGATATTAACGGTGTTAGAATTAAGGGATCGCATATTAAGTTAAAAGCGTTCGCGGATGATATAATTTTTTTTTTAGAAGACCCATTAGACTCTATACAGAACTTGATTGACATAATTAATGAGTACGGAGGAGTGTCAGGATTCAAAATAAACGTGGAGAAAACATTCATCCTTACAAAGAATATAATGAGGACTGAAGAAACACAATTAGAATCTATTTCTGGGTTTACTTGCGTTAACAAAGTTAGATACTTGGGGATTAATATATCCAAGAGAAATATTGATCTATTTAATAATAACTATAATAGAGTATGGGCAGAAATTAAAATAGATTTGGAAAAATGGTCTAAGTTACATCTAACCTTCTTGGGAAGGATAGCGGTAATCCAACAGAATGTACTTCCCAAGATGTTATTTTTATTTTCTAATATACCAATTATAACCAATGAAAAATGCTTTAGTGCGTGGCAAAAAGATTTGGCTAAATTTTTGTGGCAAGGCAATAAACCAAGAATGAAATGGAAATTACCAACTGAAAAGAAGGAGAAAGGAGGATGTAATTTACCAAATTTGAGATTATATTATTACGCTGCTTGTATAAATTGGTTAGAGGAATGGGTCACTTTGAATAATGAAAATTTATTAAAACTAGAGGGTTCCAACTTAAGTTTAGGATTTCATGCATATATGTGGTCTACTAAACTGAAAGAAAATAAAATCTTCCAACATCATGTAATTAGAAGATCACTTATAAGGGTATGGAATAAATTAAAACAACAATTTTATAATAAAATTCCCCTTTGGACCTCCACACAAGAAGCATACTATGGAAGAACTAAGATTAAGGGAGAACAATGGGTAAAATATCAAGATCTAATAGAATTAGATAAGAGTGGGAATTGGTATATTAAACCTTTAGAACAAATAGGTGGATTGGAAAAGAAGAAGGACTGGTTTTTATACAATCAACTGAAGGAGAAATTCAAAAAAGACAAAGTGTTGGGATTTATAAAGGACAAAAATGAGATTGACAAGATAATCTTTGATGGTCTAAGCAAACATATAGCAAAATATTATAAGTTATTGAAAGAAAGAGACCTCGAAAATGAAGCGATAAAACATAATATGATAAAGTGGACAATAGATATAAATAAAGTAATTAAACTGGAGCAGTGGGAAAAATCCTGGAAGGAAACCAATAACTTTACTTTATGTCAAAATTATAAAGAAAACTATATTAAAATGTTCTATCGATGGTACTTAACTCCTAAAAAGCTAGACATAATATATAAGACTGGAAATATAAAATGCTGGAAATGCGGGAAGCCTGAAGGCAATTTCTATCATATGTGGTGGAAATGCCCTAAGGCAATACAATACTGGAGGGAAATTCGAGAAACAATGCAAAATATGCTTAAGATAACTATAGATTTGGAACCAATCCTATTCTTACTTAATATGATAAACAAAAACATTAATACAAAACATAGGCGAATATTTCTTTATATGGTTTCCATAGCCAGAATGTTATATGCTCAATTGTGGAAAAATCCAAATATTCCAACTAAAGAGGAATGGTTGGTGAAACTGTATGAAGCCAAAAATATGGACATATTATCTGCCCTACTTAAAGGAAAATCAAAAGAAAGCTATGAGGAAGAATGGAATTGTATAAACTTATATAGTATATAATAGTAAAAAAGAGAAGAGTTTGGAAACATCAATGGAAGCATTTTATTTTCAGTTTATAGATATAAACATAGTAATACTGTAATAAGCTATAACTGAAACATTAGATAAGTTATAGTTGGGTATTAAGTGGGAACTTTGAAATTACTTTAGATTAAAAGGAAGTACAACTGTCAAGGAAGAGTTAGTTGAAGTGTTCAAAAATATTCGGATGATCTTGTGTATATACATGAGTGTTGTATTGTGTTTTTGTTTATTGTTATGGATTAGGGATTGGTGGGGGGTGGATGGGTACGTGGTGGTTTGAATGGAGTGGTTTGTTCTACGTTGTATTGCACCAGTCTGTCTATGTCATGTTGTGTTAGTACATATTTTGTATTTGACTGACTTTGATGTTGATTGAAAATTTTTAAAAATAAAATTAAAAAAAATAAATAAAAATCATGGGAGAACACTTATCTAGGAATGCTTAGATCCTCCAGTGTGACTCTGTAGTCAACTTCCACTGGAAGTTGATGACAGGATTGCTCTTGAGGATCTAGAGATTCATGGAAATAATATATTAGTCAAACTGGTTGATCATCAAATTTGTGAAAGGGAAACCATCAAATATGGAGAGCTGACTATATCTGTATTTAAATATACGTACATAATGAGATATCTTAAGAGATGGGATCCATGACTAAACATGAAATCCATTTATGTTTCATACGCACTGTTTAAACATAGCCTGAAGGTACTTTTATACAACATTTTAATTAATTTTATGAATGTAACAAAGGTTGTGTATAGTGAACCAAAAACAAAGATGTCACTACCTTAGCTACCCATGAATGGTTTGGGTTTTTGGAATATTTCAGATTTTGGAATTCTAGATCAGTCAGACTCAATCTGTATGCAGAAAATGTATTACAATAAGATATTTCCATAAGCTGGGGGTCAGTATTAACACAGGCTCTATCTGTATATTTGGGTTGATACAGTGGTCCCCCGGGATACGAATCCCCCGGGCTACGAAAATCCCGGGATACGAAAGAGCCGGGGCCGGAAAAATGGCCCCGGCTTACGATCGTATCCCCGGGATACGAAAAAAGGCCGGCGGCCTCGGAGAGGAAGGGACGGCCCCGCGATGGCCGTCCCTTCTCCTCCGCCGGCGGCCTCGTCACCCGCGGAGGCCCAGGCTGGCTGGGGAACGTTCGCTTCCCCAGCCAGCCAGGCTTGAGTCCCTTCTCCTCCGAGGCCAGGCTTCGGAGGACAAGGGGCGGCCTTGGATCCCTTCTCCTCCGAGGCCAGGCTTCGGAGGACAAGGGGCGGCCTTGGATCCCTTCTCCTCCGAGGCCAGGCTTCGGAGGACAAGGGGCGGCCTTGGATCCCTTCTCCTCCGAGGCCAGGCTTCGGAGGAGAAGGGGCGGCCTTGGATCCCTTCTCCTCCGAGGCCAGGCTTCGGAGGACAAGGGGCGGCCTTGGATCCCTTCTCCTCCGAGGCCAGGCTTCGGAGGACAAGGGGCGGCCTTGGATCCCTTCTCCTCCGAGGCCAGGCTTCCGGCGGCCTCGGAGAAGAAGGGACGGCCATCGCGGGGCCATCCCTTCTTCTCCAAGGCCAAGCAAGGCACGATCCGATCGGATCGTGCCTTGCTTTCGTTAGGCGCCCAGGGCCAGCCTTGGCCGACTGGGGAACGAAGGTTCCCCAGTCAGCCAAGCCTGGCCCTGGGAGCCTAACGAAAGCAAGGCACGATCCGATCGGATCGTGCCTTGCTTTCGCTTCGGGGCGGAGGCCCAGGCCTGACTGGCTGGGGAACGTCCCCAGCCAGCCAAGCCTCTGGGCCTCCGCCCCGAAGAGAAAGCAAGGAACTGCCTTGCTTTCCATTCGGGGCGGAGGCCCAGAGGCTTGGCTGGCTGGGGACCTTCCCCAGCCTGTCAAGCCTAGGCCTCCGCCCCGAAGAGAAAGCAAGGCACGATCCGATCGGATCGTGCCTTGCTTTCGTTAGGCTTGGGGGGCAAGCCCGGCTAGAGAAGGGAAGCTTCCCTTCTCTAGCCGGGCTTGCCCCCCAAGCACGGCTAGAGAAGGGAGGATTCCCTTCTCTAGCCGGGCTTGGGGGGCAAGCCTAACGAAAGGAAGCCACGATCCATGGGATCGTGCCTTCCTTTCGATAGGCGCGGAGGCCCAGGCCTGGCTGGCTGGGGAAGCGAACGTTCCGCAGCCAGCCTGGGCCGCCCCTTCTTCTCCGAAGCCTAGCTTCGGAGGAGAAGGGACCCAAGGCCGCCCCTTCTTCTCCAAAGCCTGGCCTCGGAGGAGAAGGGATCCAAGGCCGCCCCTTGTCCTCCGAAGCCTGGCCTCGGAGGAGAAGGGATCCAAGGCCGCCCCTTCTCCTCCGAAGCCTGGCCTCGGAGGAGAAGGGATCCAAGGCCGCCCCTTGTCCTCCGAAGCCTGGCCTCGGAGGAGAAGGGATCCAAGGCCGCCCCTTGTCCTCCGAAGCCTGGCCTCGGAGGAGAAGGGATCCAAGGCCGCCCCTTCTCCTCCGAAGCCTGGCCTCGGAGGAGAAGGGATCCAAGGCCGCCCCTTCTCCTCCGAAGCCTGGCCTCGGAGGAGAAGGGACTCAAGCCTGGCTGGCTGGGGAAGCGAACGTTCCCCAGCCAGCCTGGGCCTCCGCGGGTGACGAATGGAAGGCCCGATCCACCGGATCGGACCTTCCTTTCCTCAGCCAGGAGGCCCCCGCCAGGCCAGGCTTCGGAGGGGAAGGGATTTCCCTTCCCCTCCGGCCGGCCGGAACGGATTACCTATTTCCTATTGGAAATAGGCCCCGGGTTACGAAATTTTCGGCTTACGAAAAAGGGGCCGGAACGAATTAATTTCGTAACCCGGGGGACCACTGTACAATGAACCAAGAATGTGAGAAGGCAGTACACACAAAGGATATAATGAATATTCATACATTTTCTCATCACTGAAAACTAACAAAACTATTCATACATTTTCTCATTCTCAGAAATGTTGAGAGTTTTCACTCTTGCCTCAGTTTCCATTATTTTCAGTTCCAAAAAACCAATGTATTTTCTCTAGACAAAATTTTATTTTGCACATAATTCATATTTTGTGCAAATGAATTTTTTTCAAAAAGTCCCAAAATGCAAATAAATAAATAAATAAATAACATTGCACAAAAATTTCCAAAATGTTCCTAATGCAGAGAAAACTTTAAATTTTTGTTCTCGTGTGCGAGAATGAAATAAGTAAAGATTTACACCAAGGCTGCACATGGCCCTGTCCCAAAAGATGAAACTAAGTTGATCAAATGTTCACTAATGAGACTTATCCAGTTTCAGTTCCTCACCAGCATAAACAACTTGGAGTGATTAATAATTTTTGAAGAGAATTCTGAATATTTGCAGACAATGAATCAGGTCAACACCTGTCCACACTTTTCTTAGCCAACAATGAAAGGTTGTGACTGAAATGTCTTCTCTTAGCCCTGACTTCTGTTTCAAGGAAGAAGTGGGGGGGGGGGATAAAAATTATGAAACAGTGAAAAACATTAGCACATACACTTTCAAAAGTGTTAGTTTGGATTCATCTGTTTTATACACTTACACAGTTCTACACTTATACAGTAATACATGGTGTAGTGTTTTGAGAGTTGGACTATGACTCTGGAAACTAGGGTTCAAATCCTGACTCGGCCACAGAAACACACTGGGCGATCTTAAGCAAGTCACACTCTCTCAGCCTCAGAAGACAGCAATGGCAAGCCCCCTCTGGAAAAAACTTGCCAAGAAAAACCTATGAGAGGTTCACCTTAGGGCCACCCTAAGTTGGAAACAACTTGAAGGCATATAACAACAACAAAAACAAATATTTACGTCATTAACTGAGGTCTACTGCTACTGATCCAGAAGGAGTCTTAGAGATGAAGAAGAAAAGCTCGGAAGTAATGTGCTTATCAAAATAAATCATAAACATGTTAAATAAAAGGATGATTTTAAAGCCTTGAAGGCACATGACAACAAAGTGATACACATTCTGCTTGTCATATTTGTTCTAAAAACAGAAATTATTATGTAAGCTAGTGAGAAACATGAAATAATTACAGTACTCACGACCATTTCCGAACTCCCGATTTTTACAAATTAAAATAATTTCAACAGTCAGTGACAGATGGTCGTGATAATAGTGGAGCCCAAAAGGTCATTTTGTTACTAATTGCCATCAACTTTGACTTATGGTAACCCTATGAAAGACTTTCAAGATACTATGCTGCTGCTAAGTCCCTTGTTGCCATGTTTGTTTTGCTACAGTGAAAAAAAAATCAAACCATGGCCTATGAGGAGCGACTTAAAGAGCTGAGTATGTTTGGCCCGGAGAAAGAAGCTTAAGAGGTGACATGATAGTTTGGTTTAAATATCTGAAAGGGTGTCATATTGCAGATGGAGCAGGTTTGTTTCCTGCAGCTCCAGAAAGTAGGACCTGGAGCAATGGATTCAAAATTACAGAAAAAGCGGTTCCACCTCAACATTAGAAAGAACTTCATGACCGTAAGAACTGTTTGAGAGTGGAATATGATGCCTCAGAGTGTGGTGGCATCTCCTTCTTTGGAGGTTTTTAAACAGAGGCTGGATGGCCATCTGTCAGGAGCCTTTTTCACATATTTTCTCATCATTGTGAGTTCCTGCATGGCAGGGGGTTAGACTGGATGGCTACTGAGATCTCTTTTAACTCTATGGATGTTATCACACGGGAGGAATTTCTATCAATTTTGAAAGAAATGAAAGTGGGGCCAGTTTGGAATTGAATGAATTCACTAGTTCAGAGAATTTACATGATTGCATATTGACACCGCATCACATTCGGAACTGCCCGAAATTGCCTCCCCAGTGCCTGAAATTGCGTGTGATAGATTCTCACTGAATAACATGAAACCCCACGATTGCGTTTGGAAGGACTTCCCATTGCCTGAAAATGTGTATGATCAGCTTTTCACACAATAACGTGAAACCCCATGATTGCGTTCAGATTGCCATTGGATTACATTTCCAATTCCTGTCGTGTGATAAACTCCTATGATTCTATTCTGTTTTTTTTTAAAAAGCAGTTTGCCCCATCATTTGCCTGGTTCAATGGAACTAACAGGAGTGCAAATTCTTCTCCCTTCAAGATGTTCTGACCCCTCTGTTAATTTGATGAACTAAGAACACATGGTCAAACATTTGGCTCAACTCCACTTCATCTCTCCTCTCTCCTCCATTTTATATAACTGTGGGTCATTTCCATTCTTAATGAGCTGTGCCTGAGAGGTGACAAACAGGTCACACCAGTCCCAAGAGCTTTGGCTCCAGGCCTGCTTTCTCCCTTAGCAGTAAGCAGATGCATAAAGAGACTCCAGAGAGAAAGCTTGGCATAGTGGTTTGAGTGTTGTTCCACGACTATGAAGTTCAGAGTTCGACTTCCAGCTCAGCGGTGAAACCCACTGGGGTGAGCTTGGGCAAATTGCATGCTCTCAGCCTCAGGGGAAGGCAATGGCAAACCTCCTCTGAACAAATCTGGCCAAGAAAACCCCAGGACAGGTTCACCTTAGAGTTGTCATAAATCGGAAACGACTTGAAGGCATACCACGCAATGTAGATCATGTTAATATGTATTATGTGAGTTTAATACACAATAATACATCTTGTTCATCCTTTTAAATTGATGCGTGTTTTAACTGGCGGATTTTTAAAATTGGTTTTTGTTCATTTTACTGCATAAAAGCACCAGCCAACAGAACGCGACATCCAACTTCTACCTCAACAATACAAAAACAAGCTAAAAAATTACACAATGCTAAATTTATCAATAAACACCCAAACAAACAAAACGAATGACAGATGCATAATCATGTAAAACAAGCCAATAATCCTAACTCATAAACAGACATTGTAACTTCCCCCTGATGTGATTGGGCTCCTTTTTGTAGCCGAAGTTAGCTATAATTTGGATTAACTGATGTTTTTTTAACTGTAGTTGTTATTCTGTTAATTGTTCCCCACCTTGATCCATGGGGAGAGGCGGGTAAGAAATAATAATAATAATAATAATAATACACAAATAGCCCACACTTTTTGAGAGCCCTCACCTTGTGTCTGTCAAGGGGAGCTGGAAAAGAGTCATTGGCCAACATTAGGTGAGAAAAGTAAGAGTTATTATATTTCCATTATTATTATTATTATTATTATTCTCACTCTGGGATGAAATTTTGTCCACCCCATCCCCAAATTAAAAGCACACTTGTTGACACTTGTTGATTTTCAGGCATTGTCTCCCTCCAGAGATACAAATCAAACCCATTCAAAGTGGTAGACCCAGAATAACCAGTTTGGGATTCCCTTAAGGCAGAAAAAGAAGAGATGCTTTAACACAAGCTTGGCCAATCCCTTAAATAAGGAATACATTTATATCCACTACAAAGACTGTCCGGACACAGCATGGAAGAACATCCTTCCCTTTTCACCATCTAGGTTTAAAACAAAATATGTGTGGCAGTTTTTCCCCCTTCCCAGGTTGCGTCTACACTTCAGAATTAATGCAGTTTGATTCTGCTTTAACTGCCATGGCTCAATGCTATGGAATTCCGGGATTTGTAGTTTTGTGAGGTATTTGGCCACCGTCAGAGAGGTTGGGAGCCACCAAGGTTCGATTCCCAGGTGACCTTGGAGAAGTCACATACTCTCAGCCTCAGAGAAAAGCAACGGCAAACCTCCTCTGAACAAATCTTACCAAGACAATCCCACGAAAGGGTCGCCTTAGGGTTCCTGTAAGTTGGAAACAACTTAAAGGCGCACAAGAGAGGTTTGCCACAACAGGAGTCTATAGGATGGACCCGTGAGAAAGTGGTATCAAACTGCATTAATTCTCCAGTGTGGCAGCAGCTCAAGATTTCTCTTGTTCCAGGCCTTCTAGTGTTTAAAACTATTCACCAGCAGGATTTTTTTTAAAAAAACTGGACAAAAGAAATGGTTTCCATCCTGCTCTCTTCTTCCTCGCCTTCTATTCAGAATATAAACAACAGGGAAAGAAAAGCCCATTCAATGCTCTGTTTCTGTGGGCCACTCTTTCGGATGTGGGGCTCTTTTGGTTTCCTTTAAAAACCACAAAGAACGCCAGGCGCAAAATTTTAAAAGGCTTTGCAAACAATAATATGAGGAGGGAAGCCCCCATATTCTGTTTTAGGTGCCGGTCGAGTCAGGCTTAGTGAAGGTTTTTATTAAAAGTGAGAGAAAGAAAGAGAAAATTCAGAAAAAAAAGAGATTTTCTTTCCTTCCCTTCAGTTTTCCAAACAATCTCACTTACTGCATTGAAGGGAGGAATGATGGAGAATTCAGATGTTTGACAGAAGATCCAGAAGAGTTCAGCTAATTTCCCAACAAATATCTACAAGAAAACAACAACAACAACAAACAACATATATATATATATATATATATGGAAGCAGCCAACTATATTAGAACCAGTGTGGCGTAGTGATTTGAGTGTTAGAGTGCAACTCTAGAGGCCCAGGGTTCGAATCTCAGCTCGGCCACAAAACCCACTGGCTGACCTTGGCGAAGTCACACTCTCTCAGCCTCAAGGGAAAGGCAATGGCAAACCGCCTCTTGGTAGGGTGGCCAGGTGTCCTAACCGCAAAGGAGGAACGAAATGTAGAGGATTCTAGAAAAATGTAGGAGGTGACAAAAAGAAAAGCTAGAAACTCGAAATACCAATGTAAAAATTCATCGCTTCGTAGTCATGCTCAATAGGGAGGACATTTTGGAATGTCTCCTGGATGGAAGGCTGAAACGTAGGACGTGTCCTGGAAAAGGAGGACCTCTGGTCACCCTGCCTCAGCAAACCCTGTCAAGAAAACCCCATGACAGTGTCATCACAAGTTGGAAAGAACTTGAAGGCACACAACAACAACAACAACAACAGGACTATATCCACACACAATTCCCTTTGAATGGAGGGAATGGGCCTTCCTTCACAGGCAGCACAGCTCTGTGGGATGGCAGTGTTTTCATTCCACTCCAGACAAAGGCTGTATCCGCACCGCAGAAATAAACCGGTGCGACACCACTTCAACTGCTATGCAATCCTGGGAATTGTAGTTTGCTGTCTCACAAAACTACCACTCTCAGAATCCCCGCAGCAGTGAGCCATGGCTGCTCAAGCCATGTCAAACTGGACCGCTTCTGTCTGTAGTGCGGATGCAGCCAAAGGCCCAGTAATCACTATAGAACCAATGGCAGTTTGACACCTCTTGAACTGCCAGTGTTTCCATGCTGCCAGGTTCCTGGGATTTGTAGTTTTGTGAACTGCTTGGCCTCTTCTGTCTTGGGCCACAGCAAACTACGCATCCCAGGAGTTCCCAGCATGAAAACCTGTCCTGTGTTCACACTGGAGAAATAAACCAGTTTATGTCTCCAGTGTGAACACAGCACTGGGCAGTCCAAGCGGTGCCGAACTGCATTAATTCTGCAGTGCAGATTTGTCTTAAGTCACACGCACCTCACCCCGAAAAAGGTGAGAGAAGTCTCTGGTTGGACTAGGTTTCCCAACCAAGGCCAGACTAATCCAGTACTGCCATCTTCCAAAAAAACCCAAAACAAAATCATCTGCGGTTAGTTCTGTGAGATATTTAGGTCCAAAACACACTGCAGAAATAATCCTGTTTGAGACTGCTTTAACTGCCCTGGCTCAGTGCTAAGGGATCCTGGGAAATGTAGCTTTGTGAGACATTGAGCCTTCTCTGTCAGAGAGAACTCTGGTGCCACAATAAACTACAGTTCCCAGGATTCCCTAGCAATGAGCCAGGACAGTTAAAACAGTCTCAAACTGGATTATTCCTGCAGTGTATTTTGGAGCTAAAAGACTTCTCTGTCAGGTCCAAAACACCCTGCAGCAAGTATGAGGCCAAGCCCTGGCTCAAGGCTAGGGAATCCTGGGAACTGTAGTTTACTGTGGCACCAATGTCTCACAAAACTAGATCTCCCAGAATCCCCCTAGCCTTGAGCCAGGGCAGTTAAAGCAGTCTCAAACTGGATCATTTCTGCAGTTTGAACCTCAGAGAGCTCTGGTGCCCACAACAAAACTCCAACTCCCAGAATTCCACAGCCTTGAGCCAGACCAAGAGTTAAAGCGGTGGCAAACCGGGTTATTTCTCCAGTGTGAAGCGTCCACACGGGTTCATTCCAGTTAGAAAGAAAGAAAGAGGGGAAAGAAACACAACAAAAAGGAGAGGAAGGACTGGAGGAGGGAGGCAACTTTGGGAAGACATTGTTGCACAATGCAAGAAGAGGCATTTTCCCAGATATAGAGATATACACAAAAACACACACCTTTCCTTCCCTAATTCCATCTGCAGAGCATTTTAAATAAAAACAAAATCCCAATAAAATTAAAAATTTAAAAAATAAAAATAAAACAAGCAGGATCAGGGAGAAAAGGGGGGTAAGGGAGGATCAACTTGCAAAATACATATATGTGTGTGTGTATGTATATAATATATTTATGTGTGTATATATATATATATATATATATATAATTTTCTTGGATTTACCTTTTAGCAGCTCCAGGGTCTCTCCTTCTCCTCCAAGCCTCTGCAAACATATATATATATATCAATATATATATTCCAAAAACTGAGGATCATCCAGTGCAATCCCAGGCGAGCCTCTTCCAAAGGGAAAACGACCCAGGAAGGTGGAATGCAAGGCAGGGAACAGGCTGCCCACGCCCCACTCCGACCCCAAAGTCCCAGGGATGGAATAAAAGGGGGGGAAAGGAAAAGGAAAAACTCCCCTTTTCTTCTTTTTTCAGAAGCAGCAGCAGCAGCAGCACTGCTTCTTCTTCTTCTTTGCCACTGCTGCTAGAGCCAAAAAGTCTGCCTGGGCTGGAATGCAAGGCAGCGCCCCCAGAGGCCGCGCCTAGGTACTGCAGGTTAGTCAGCCCTAATCTTTAGCTGCCCAAGGGAGAGTGGCTAAAGTGCCTCTATTGGGCCAAGAGGAAAGAAGGGAAAAGAAAGGATGCCCAAGAGGGCAGGGTGCCAGTGGCACCCCTAGGATGATGATGATGATGATGATGATGATGATGATGATGATGATGATGATGATCCACATTTATTTATAGAGCGCCGTCAGTTTTGCACAGCGCTTTACATTCTGCTTTATCACACACCAGGGGGCAAACAGGATTTAAACAAGAGTTAAACAAGTTGGAGTTTATCATACGGCGGAATTTGGAGGTATAATGCAATGGCAATCTGAACGCAATCATTGGGGTTTCATGTTATTGCGTCTGAGTGTATCTTGCGCAATTTCGGGCAAAAGGGAAGCAATTCTGGACGCAATCATGGGGTTTCACGTAATTGCGTATTAGAGTAGTTCACGCAATTTCGGGCAATGGGGTGTCATTTTCGGGAAATGGAAGTCATTCTGAAAGCATTCCGAACGCAATCAGATTTCACGTAAATTTGCTAAACTAGCGAATTCACGTAATTGCGAATTGGCTCCATTCGCAATTGAGAGAAATTCCTCCCATGTGATAAACTCCAAGGAAAAGCCCTATGTTTATTATCTCGTTTAACTCTCGTTTAAATCCTGTTTGCCCCCTAGTGTCATGAAGCAGATAGTAAGGGTCAAATAAAATAAGAAAGAAAGAAAGAAAGAAAGGATTGAAAACCTGCCACGCGGCGTACAGTCTAAAACAACAACACTACACGATTAAAATATTTCTAAATACTAACTCGTATACAACAAAAACAAATATCATATGTGACTTATATATACAATTACACTTGTCCCGTCATATTCGCTAGGGTTAAGGGCACAAGACCCCACCGTGAATATGGAAAAATAACGAAAACACCATGTTTTTACCTGAGAGGAAGCTGCCCTAGGGATTTCTAGGTCCTCCAGTGCAACTCCGTGGTCAACTTCTTCCAAAAAATGACCATAGAACTGCACTGGAGGAGCTACAAAGGCCTAGTAGAGTATTCTCTCTAGGAATTTCTAGGTCTTTCAGGGCAACTTTTAGTTAAGTCTAAACACAGAATTGCACTGGAGGACCTAGAGATTCCTAGAGAGAACATATTAATTAAATCCATGAATAATCAAATGAGTAAATAAATATAAAAGCCGCAAATATGGAGGGATGAATGCATATATTTATATATTTATAATTATAGAATTGTATATATTACATACAATTATATATACAATATACAGCAGATTAACAACCAGTAATTGCCACTGGTGTCACACCTCCTCCTCTTTCACACCATACAGACTCATTAACAATGCTTGGTTATTGTTGTTTTTCATACTAACTTATTTTATTCTATTTTTTTATCCTTCCTATCTCACAAAAAAAGGGACCCAAGGTGGCTCACAATATAAAATGCCACGGCTCAATGTTACGGAATCCTGGGATTTGTAGTTTGGCGAGATATTTAGCCACCGTCAGAGAAGTCAATTTGTACATCGTCGTTCCCACACACCACTGAGCATCAGAGTGGTGACATAAAACGACGGGCAAAACTGAAAATGACACCTGTGCTCTACAAAAATGCATTTGTGCAGTGACAATTTGGTTAAAATGTGATGTTTTTAAAAAGGAAAGTGTAAAAAAAATTTTTTCTAAAAAAAATCATTTTTGTAATTTGAAAATTTAATGGTAGAATTCAAAGATACAGCTATATTTGTCTATAAAATCAGTACATAGAGAGATCTTGTAGCACCTTTGAGACTAACTGAAAGAAATAAGTTGGCAGCATGAGCTTTCATAGACTTCAGGGGCTCGACAGACACCGTCCTTTTCCTAGCCAGATCAGGGTTGCGGCAATCTCACACCACGGCCCCAATCCAGCCTTTCAAGGGCACAAAAAGGAGCTGCAAAAAGTGCCAGAGAAGTGCCATGATGCCGCATGCAACGTGGAGTGGTACACAGCGTCATGGCACCCTGGGGACAGAGTCAGGATGTGTATCATCTGGATGCGATGGCCTGACTCTGCTACCAGGCTGGCCTTTCAGGCCGGTCTGTACAGGGCCTTTAGTCTACTTTAAAATTTTGAAATGTAAAATAAAATTTGGCGGCCTCTCCTTTCTCCTCCCACTGAGCTTCACTCCACTCCCACCATCTTTTGAAGCATTTTAAAGTGAAGCAGATGAATGCCACCAACAACCTGTTTCTGCCCAAAAGTAGGTGTTTGAGGAGCAGTGGTGTCACCTGCCCTTAAGGTGTCACCTGGTGTGGGCCGCACCCCCCTAATGATGCCACTCCAGGGTCCCAGTCTTGCCTGTGCTACTAATGGGGCATCTCCACTGTCGAATTCAAGCCCTTTGGCCCCACTTTGACCCCACTGCATTATTTCTACAGTGTAGATGCACCTCTAGTTAAAGAACAAGTTCTTTGCCAATAACCAAATTTGGACACACAGGAGGTGGAAAGTCCTGTAAACACCCCATCCCTTCCAGTTTAAAATAACAACATCCAAGCGAATGGCCGGCAGGAGGAGAATTAAATCTCTTATATAAATCATATAAATCTCTTACCTGAGGTCCAAAACACACTGTAGAAATAATCCAGTTTGAGAGCACTTTAACTGCCCTGACTCAATGCTAAGGAATTTTGGGCACTGTACTTTTGTCAGACATTTAGCCTTCTCTGTCGGATTGCTCTGGGGCCACAATAAACTACAATCCCCAGGACTAATGCCTTTAATAATAGTGTGGAGCAGTGGTTTCCAAACTATGGTCCTCCAGATGTTTTGGAGTTCAACTCCCAGAAGCCCTGGTCAGGAATTCTGGGAGGTGAAGTCTAAAACATCTGGAGGACCAAAGTTTGGGACCGGCAGGTGAATAGAATCTCAGCTTTGCTACAAATCTGGACAACCAGATTTTATGGCAAGTGTACGCTTGCCCACAATCAATCCAATTTCTGTCTAATTTCTCAGTAGACATACATAGGATTATATTGATAGTAACCTGAAGTCCATTATCCTTCCAACACATACAAAGTGAGTTAGTTGGTCTGCACTATTTTTTATTTTGTACGTAACATTCCTTGCAATGCAAAGTATATATTAATTAAATGTGGAATAGGTGGAAACACTGCCAAATGGATCCATAACTGGCTGGAAATCCATGTTCAAAGAGTTGTTCCTTCAAATTGGAGGGAAGTTGCTCAAGTAAAGTGCCACAGGATTCTGTCCTGGTGCTATCATATTTTTCCCAAGGACTTTAGATGGTGAGGTAGAGAATCCTTATCCAGCTTGTGGGTGATAACACATCTAGGAGGAATAGCCAACACATTGGAAGATAGGGACAGGATTCAAAAGGACCTTGATGAATTAGAAAATTGGGCTGAAACAGTCTTTTTAATTGGCAATGCCATGGATTGAACCCAGGACCTTCAGTGTGCTTGTACCAGGGTTTTATGTGCTCTACAAATGAATTGTAGTACCTCCAGACTTCTAGTATACAGTGTTGTAAGTACTTATCATATTGTATAAACTTGCTTTTTAATGACTTTTCAAGAATGCTGTTATCTTCACTACTTATAATTGAGCATCTGGGCTTTAGTATAAAAAAATAATACAAATACAAAGCTTCATGCAAGATGGTGATATGAAAACTAAGTTTCCAAGCATGGATGTATGTATGTTTTTTATTGTTTTGTTTATGCGCAGACCACAAACATTAATCATATCATCATTGTCCATATAAACGCTTACAGAGTATAAACTACAAATTTATTTAGTGCCTTTTTGATTGCTCTTTGATTTAAGACTTGTAAACATAAGAGCACCTCAAGGCTTTTGGATTGATTTTTATGAGGTGCAGAAGCACTAACTGAGCATGTCTTCCTACATCACTGCTTGGGCTGAATTCATGAACTGAAATCTTCCTTTTGTGAAGACTGTTTCCTCCATCAGTGTTCCTGGGATCATAAAGCCCTGGTACAAGATTGGAAAGAGTGTGTTATAACATAATTTGTAATTCATAATTCATTAAATGCTTTTGGAAATGGTTTTTAAAATTATTATTTTAATCGTTAAGTGCCAACAAAGTTATTTTGGAGAGACAATTAATTGTGGTCATCTCTTAATTTTTGGCTATATTCAGTCACTGCAAATGATTTTTATTCTAACGATTTAATAAACCTATTAATGAAGTTTACAATGGTTTCATTCTATAATTTGCCATTAACATTTTAATGTTAATGAATTATCTTCTTTGATGATTTTGTGTCAACGAGTTAGCACTAACATTAATGGTGTTAATGAGACTAATGTTTACAAGCTTTGCCCAGATGCCATAAGTCATTCCATTATATTTTGCTACCTGATGTGAAGGGCAAGATGTTACCTTCTCTCCAATCCACATACAGAATCTGTCTAGAATGGCAACCGACTCTTACTTGAAGAGTGATCTCTGTTGGAAGGTTTTTTTTTTTGCATTCTCTCTTCCCCTTTTTTATATAGGTAGATTTTCCTGCATACGAATCCTGTTGTCTTCCATTTGCTATTACTAAATTACAGGGCAATAACTTTGCAAATTCATAAACAAACCATGCGATTCAGGCCACTGGCCCTTTTGAAAAGTTCACGAACACAAATTTATTCTCCTGAACAGTTGAGTTCTCATCTTCCTCCTCTCAACTTTCTTTGGAAAGATGGTGAGATAAAGATTTCTTCTTCACCTGAACTATTAATTCACGAGATCAGGATATAGCCTCTATGTACTGTATATGTGTAGATTAAAGCAATTAGTAAACTTTTGTTTAAACTGCAAGCTACTTGGGTTTGTTGTTTTTTGAGTCAGTCTCACTTCTTAGGGGATTATCACACAGAGATTTACCATCTCTGAACGGTCACTAAATCATCCATAAAGCATGAGGGTGTGATCATCGGTCATGCTTGTCCCCTGTGATTAAATTGTCATGGAGGCATCCCATCATTAAAGTGTTTGCAGAGCAGCCATTTCTCTGCATAACGGGAATTTCCATTATGCAAAGAAATGGCTGCTTTGTGAATGCTTTAATGATGGGACGCCTCTGTGGCGATTTAATCATGCCCCCCCCCGCATGACCAGCGATCACACCGTTGTACTTTATGGATGATTTAGTGACATTTCAGAGATGGTAAGTCTCCGTGTGATAATCCCCTTAGAGAAGCATAGTTAGACAAAGTCCTGTTTCTGCTACTCTTCTGATTTTAAGGTAGAGCCTAACAAGCTTGGCTTTGATATTTTTGATACTTAAATATCTTTAATTTCCTTACAAGGGGTAGCATAGTTCCTGAGCACAAATTATCTGATAAAGCAAAGTCCAGAATGACCAGTCAACAATTTGAATTTGGTGTAAAAGATTGGCAGGGGGTTAGACTGGATGGCCCTTGTGGTCTCTTCCAACTCTATAATTCTATGATTCTCTTGTGTATTTGCATTACTAACTGTCCCTGTTGATTGCAATTGACTGCACTTTCAAATATGCAGACAGGATAGTGAAACAATGGTCTACTGAATCTTGTAGTTTGTTTAAATCAGTTTTGTCCAAGCTAACCCATCACATCTAAGGTAATGCTGGCTGAGAAGGAATAGGAAAGACATGAACAAATAGGGGAGTAGTTACCAGTGTCTGATCTTGTGCAGTCCAAGTCACAAACACACATACATATCAGCAAGCAACAATACATGTATTTGTGGACTCAGCCTTCTCCATGGTGCAATTAAAGATCACTTTGGCCCAAAACAGACAGGCCAAATGGAGCAACGAGAGACCGTGCCAGCATAATTTGCACCGGGAATGTGGCAACCCAGGTTCAATTTGAGCCACCACTGTGTCCCTGAATCAGTCTGCCACAAGGTGCTGATTCTATCCGTTCCTTCTTTGCCCGGTTCTTTGCAAATGACGGAGCTTCAGGCTGCGTTTGGTGTGTGTGTCATGTAAACAGCACCCCCCTCCCAATGCAGCCTGAAGCCCCATAATTTTGTCTGTGTATTTCAGGCCATTCTCTCATTGTTATTCTGATACATCTAATGATCTGTAATCCACCACTCTTCTTCTTAGCCTCTATTTTTCACTTTAGAGTTAAGCAAACAAAAACTTCTCAGTAGAGACAAGGCCATGCTTTCAGCACGTACATGAAGGCAGAAAGCTATCACGCTATGCAAGCAGCCAACCCAACTCTTACGCTTGGAACAATTGGAAATGGCCTGAAATGCAGCCAACATAGCTCAAGAAAGCTGGAGTTGTTTATGTTCAAAGATGTGCTGAAGCAATCATAAAAGCAGGCTGGATAAATTAATGGAGCTGCTCTGTCGAAATTCGAAGCAGAAAATGGGCGTAAAAAGGACTTTACAATCAGCACTTAATTACAGTACAAGCAACCATCAAGGCTATGTATCCAAAATACTTACATCAGAGGTGAACAACAAGTGGCCCATGGGAGAAATGTCAGTGAACTTTGCACTTTTTTGCATCCTCCCTGACACTGCAGAATCAACCCCTGCCATAAGTCCTATTGTAAATGCCAATGAAATGGCATGGGTTATGCCTTCCTGTTATTCATTAGCAACAGTAGAGGAAAAGATGTTATTGCCCTGTGTTTTTGCAGGGCTCTGTGGTATGGGCAAACAGTTGGGCATTCTCCTACACCACAGAGCTGCAGCTAATATGCAAAGGGTGCACCCCTACAAAAAGGAAATGGTGCACAGCCATACAACCCTTCAGTATCATAAACTTGCTCACATCAGCATATCTGAAAAACATACCCTCCAAAGGTTCCAGTTTGGAAAGGACAGTTCAGATTAATCCTCTGCCACCTCACTTCTTGAGCTGCTTTTAAAGTGTCCCAGTTTCTCTCATTTCTTTCCACTTTCTCCTTTGTCATCATCTTAATTCAGTTCCTGCAGACTGAGTTCAAAGTGTCAGAGAAGTTTGCACTTGGTTAACTCAACAGTGGGGAGGAGAGAGGAAGGGGTGGAATCCCATTCTTCCCAGGAGGCTCAGGCAAAAGTAAAATGCTCTCCTAGTTTGCACGTTCTTCCTCATTGATAACTCTTTCCATCTTTGCCACATTATGATGTTGCATGGCCACACATGTCCTGGTTTTCAGATGTGAAATGCTAGAGGTGATAGGAGAAATGCCAACTTTTTTTATGTACAGGGCACTACAACAACTACACAAAGCAATCTGTACAATATTTACTAAACACATGACCTACAGCCTCTTTTTTCTCTGACCAGAAGTGACATGTCAAAAGTAAACTAACAAGAGAAATAGTTTAATATTTCATCATTAATATTCTTCAGCTCATATTCATGAATGTAAAATCGATATTGAGATATCCTAGGGCATTGTTTTGAGACTCAGGGTGCAAGATCTATTTGAGGCCTTGATATTTTACCTTGTGGTCTGAAAAACTGGCATACTCATCTCTGCTGCCCAAATTGTTCATCTCCCTTGTTCTGATTGTACAAACTTGTTTCTTACCAACACTAGACTTCTGCCTGCATAATTCAGCAAAAGCATACCTTCCTGGAAAACAGGCAAATCTACATTACATTACATTCAAAACCCCAAATCCTTCTTTCTGCCTAATGGGACCTCTGAAAGAAAAACAGTGTTTAAACTGTGTAAAATTTGGGTTAATGCTAGTTTAATTTTAAAAAACCCACACAATAGATTTTACTGTGTTTTTAATAAGGCTTTCATTTTTCTTCATGCAGGAGCTTTTTTAAAAATTCAAAGTAGCCTGTAATCCATAGTCTTTACCCACGATGTTATGAAATGGCCTCAGCTTCCATAGTTTGTTTGTGCTTACAGTGTATTTTCTAGAAAACCAACTTCTCATGAGAAAGGGAACACAACCACTTTCATAAATCTGCTGAGAAAAACCTGAACAGGAAGGAAGCCAATAAGTCTCCATAAATATTTGGGAGGGTTCTGAGACAATTGCTTCTAAAGCCAATGGGATTTCATTAGAGGATATAATATAGGACATTTAAGCCATCCTGTAAAATTAGAAAGCAAGGAATATTTACCTTTCAAGTACTATAAAGGAAGTCCGAAAAGCTTCCTTTGTAAGAATGTTAGTATGCCTTAAACCAGGATAGACTCAGAATATTTGGCTGCAAGAAGCCCAAGATAATATTTTGCTGCATGCAAAACTGCCCACCCTCCCACTCATGTTGCTGTGCATTCTTGAGTTTCCCCCCCCCCATACATTCACATGAATTAATATATGTCCATACACAACAATGAGTGCAGGATTAATGACAGCTTTACCAGAAATGCGCTGAGATCTACGTATGTAACAAAGAAGGAAACAGCTACTTCTAAAAAGGAGGAAATTCATTCAAAGCCCCCAAAGTATTGGTTGGAGTTTGGACTTAATTTTTTGTTTGGGTTTTTCCCCCTACAAATTTTTGTCTTAAAACACACACACACACGACAAAAGAGAGGAGATTATCACAAGGAGAAAAAGGAGAGGAGAGAAGCGGGATGCTCCCGTCCTTATAGCACGATTGTGCGAGGATTATCACATGATATTGTGCTCATCCAATTCTTCTCCTGTCAATGAAGTGGAATGGTCCTGTCACTTTTCATTGACAGTAGTTTGCTGTTAATGAAAAGGAACAGGACCATTCCACTTCATTGGCGGGAGGAGGACAGGATGAGCGCGACATTGTAGGACGTCATGTGATAATCCACACACAATCACACAATAAGGACGGGAGTATGCTGCTTCTCTCCTGTCCTTTTTCTCTGTGTGATATTCTCCAGAGAAAAGAAGTATACGTGATTAATAAAGTTGTCAAGCCAGGGTCATCCCTGAAACGTAATGATGGGCTGTAGTGATGCCATTGGGTCAAACCTTGGCCCCTCACGTCATTGCCAAACACATTTGCTGTTCTCGTCTGAAAAATACTATACTCAACTATAAGTTGACCTCATGTATAAGTCGAGATCAGGTTTTGAGGCCAAAATTATGGATTTTGCCATGAACCATGGATATGTCAAGGGTAAAACTTGGAGGCTCCTTCAGTGTGTATATTTGTGTGTAGTGAGAGACTCTAATTGAGGCTATTTGTTTCAACTTTGGTTTCAGCCTTCACCCAGAAAGTGAGGGTCAGCACTGGAGGGAAAGGGTCTCTGTTTGTTTGTTTAAAAGCAAATAATCACTCAGGACTCTTTCTGCTTGGTGCAAGAGAAAAATAAGCTATCCTCCACAGCATGGGGAAATCTGAAAGAGCTGCTATCATATTACCATACTGACCCATAAATAAGTCAACCTGGGATTTGGGGGCCAATTTTGGGGCATAAAATTTTAGATTTATAGATGAATATATACGGTATGCTCTCTTAAAGTCAGCTTTCAGACTTGAAACTTGACTTTAAAGTACAGTTGGCCCTCCTTATCCACAGATTTTTTTATCCACAGCTTGAAAACATTCCCCAAAAGTATAAATTCCAAATAGCAAACCTTGATTTTCCATTTTATTTTCTTTGATTTTCCATTTTGTTGTGCCAGTATATTTAATGGGACTTGAGCATCCATGGATTTTGTTATCCACGGAGGGTCCTGGAACCCAACCCCAGCGGATAACAAGGGCCCACTGTATCTTGCAAGAACTTGAGAGTTGACTTGAGACTTGGAGTAAAAACCATGAATACATCACTGGCAGTTATCCAATACGTATTATGATTCATTAGCAACTTGAAACCAAGTATTTATCAAACTTTCTGATCCACTACATGACAACTTTAAAAATATTTTATCCTGTTAAATATGCACAAATTCAATGTGTTTGTAAAACAGCCACTGGACAAAACCATGCAAGGGGAAGCACACCACATCACACACACACACACACACAACATGTTAAGAATGACCAAGACTGAATCAAACTCTCAATCTCTCTGTTTTCTCTGTATCCAAATAAATGCTTTACTTCTGCTGAAAATCCCATGCACAATGATAAGAATTCTGGCTGGAAATTTTCTTCATGTATGCGTTAAAGCATTGCAATAATGGTAATACACACTGAATTCCAGCGTGACCTCCTCATCCCAGTTTACCACCTGAGCCAAAAAATGGCCTAGTGGGGCCTAAAACATGGGGAGAATGCTCCATATGCCTCCTGGAAAGCATTTGGGGCATTATTATTATTATTATTATTATTATTATTATTTGCACTAAGAGTGTGTAGTCTTCCAAAGACTCCCTTAGGTGTAATAAGACCACTAAACTCCCCCGTTTTTCCTTCTGAAGCACTATAATGGTGGGAAAAATCCGTGAGAGATCAATGGTTTGCAGTTTGAAACCTTGGCCAACCAAAAAGGCATTCACAAAATATTTGGGAAGATGTACAGAAATATGTTGTGACTAGAATTATCACTTGGAAAAATGGCAAAATTATGGTATTTTGACCCCAGAGAAGGAATCAGCAAATACAACTCTCCATATCCACGGATTCAGCAGTCCATGGCATGAAAATTTTCCAAAAAGATGTAAATTCCAAAACTCACACCTTGATTTTCCCATTTTATATGAGATAGCAGCATGGCATAGTGAATTGAGTTGTTGGACTATAACTGGAGACTGGAGTTCGATTCCCAGCTTAGCCATGGAAAACCATTGGGTGACCTTGGGCAAGTCACACTTTCTCAGCCTCAGGGAAGGCAATGACAAACTTCCTCTGAACCAATCTTGCAAAAAAAAATAAATCACATTATAGATTCAACCTTAGTGTCCCCGTAAGTCAGAAATGTGTGTACACAATGCATACACACTCAGACAAAAACAAATCTGTGGATCAAGAAGGAAACTGAAGACTTGTGTAATATATTTTAGTTTTGCTGTTTTTTGCTACTGGTTCTGAACACATTTTCAGTTTTATTTCAAGATGTATGTTCCTGAACAAGGTCATCTGAATCAGCATGACAATCTGCCTTTGACTTTGGAGTAACTAGCTACTCAGCAGGCAAGTGGATAAGAACATCCTCTTCAGATAGTGTGAGAGTATGTAAGCACTTCCATATAACAATATGCTTTAAATAACAATCTTGTAAACTTTCAGATGGATAGGTGCAGCAATTCACGTGGGAGTCTAAAAAACATATAAACTGGTGTGAGTTATTAACTTCCTCCCCTCATCTTGTGCTTTATATGTGTGTGTTGGCATGAAAACAGCATATAGGATCCAAATTTCCCCAGGCCAAAAAGCTGCAAAATTTCTAAAGATACCATAGGTGTGGGACTAGGAGGTTATGAGGCCTGAAAATTAGTGAAGCATTTTAAAAAACAAGTACAGCATGGCAGGGTCTAAATACCCTAAAGGTGCCAGATCCCATCTGATCTTGGAAGATAAGCAGGATCAGCCCTGGTTAGTACTTGAATGAAAGACCACCAATGAGTAACAGGTGCTATATTTCAGAGGAAGGAACTGGCATGAGAATTGCTTGACTAAAAAGCCCCACCTTTCTCCTGAAATATGATCAATTTTAAAACCTCCAAGAGAGACTCCAACACATTCCAAAGCAGCATATTTCATCATTGAACATTTTTTACTGCTAGGATGTTTAGGTGGAATGTTTTTTCCTATAGTTTGAATTTATTGCATTGTGTCCTAATCTAGAGAGCAGCAGCAAACAAGCTTGTTCCATCCTCAATATGACATCCGTTCAAACATCTGAACATGGCTATCAAGTCAACCCTTAACCTTCTCAAGGCTAAGCTGCTCCTCACAGGGCATGGTTTCCAGATTTTTCAAAATTCTGGTTATGCTCCAGCTTGCCATCTGGAGAGGCCCCTCAGCTAGGTGACCCAACTATCAGAAGTGAAGCTGGAGGAGAGTAAAACTGCAGAACGCTTTCCTGAATAGCTGTGTAATGTAGCTTGAAGATGCCAGCCACAGATGCTGGTGAAATGTCAGAAAGGAACTCTTCTAGAACATGGCCACATAGCCCGAAAGCCTCCCCCCCAAAAGCTCTGTAACGTATTTGCAACTTCATAGGAAAGCAGTTTAAAAATCAAATAAACTAATTATACAGGATCTTATGCTATACTCTTTGATATCATTGTTCTATTTTTATTTGCTGTTTTATGATTTAGTATATGTTTTAATATGATTAGCCCTTGTGGTTAACAGTAAAAAATAAAGGGAGTCGAAGAAACATGTCCTCATTAAGACACCAGGGTGTGCTTCTGTCAGTTTATTTTCGGCTAAAGGTATGAATAATTGAAGTTCTCTCTCCCTCACAACCCACAAAAAATAAATACAGAATAAGAGCTGAAACATCTTTTATTTATGGATTTCCAATTCTCAGAATGTACTCTGCCCCACTTTGGGTCACACTACCCTTTACTAGGTAAGGATAAGAAAATTATGACCTTTTCCAAATGGAAAGCCTTCTCTTGTCACAACAATATTGTGGATGGATACTCTAAGAGCGAGAGCTAGTGTGGTGTAGTGGTTTGAGCACTGGACTAAGACTCTGGAGACCAGGGTTCAATTACCCACTTGTCCCTGGACGCCCACTTGGTGACTTGGGTTGACACCATAAGCTGGAAACAACTTGAAGGCACAAAATACAAGAGAAGCACAAGTATTAGCCATGTGAAGCAATATGCCAGTCCCTAAAGTCAGGAGAATAACTAATTTGAAGCATGAAGACAGCAGGCTACATTAATGTGATGAAAAAAGAAATACCAAGGAAGGTGAATTTAAAATGGCACAGAGAAAAGACTAGCTTAGTAATTTGTAACACTGAAACAAGCAGTGGGGGAAATATATTGGTGCTGCATACAACCTCTGCAACTAAGAGCTTATGGTACAGTAAATGAAAAACTGATTTCATTATGATGTTGTTTTTAATAGTCTAATTTTACCCTAAGCAAGAAGATACGCTACACACAATACAGAGGTATTGATCTTTTATTATTCCCTGTATACATGGCAAAAGTGCATTAATACTTGGAGCAAGTTTTCACTTTTTGAGACATTCCATGGTGGAAAAAGCCAACATTACAATGTGTTTCAAACAACAGAGCTTTCAGTTTAGTAATGCCAGTGGTATTTATCAAAATTTAACAACCTACAATTAGGCATGTGATTCAATAATGTGGTCTCTGTGTGGCAACATCTCCTGTATTTACTCATAAGAAGCTAAGGCTATGTAAACCACTTTAAAAAGCAAAATTAAAAATAGAGAGCAACCCTTGACCTCCTATTGGGCAATTTCAAGACAACGGCAAATAAAAAGCATTTGTCTTATTACTAGATTGTTATATGAATAATTTTCCCACTCACTTTTCAAGCACCTTGCCATTAAAAGACTAGAAAATATGAAACATTCAGGGACCCAGAATAGAGATCAGATACTATTTTTCTTTCAAACCCCACTTCAAACACAAGAAAAAAATTCCAACTTCTAGTGTATAACGAAAAGTGTAAACAAAGAAAGAGCAGTACTTTTAGCTATAGTACAATTACAACAATAGTGTAGAGGTATGTAAGATGCCATTAAAGTAACGCCAAAGATAATCAAATCATACAACAGAATTTCAGATAAGCATTAATTATCTTAGGCTTTGTATTGCAATATGTATGACCTAAGTAACCTGCAAAAATATCAGTTCCCTCTACTGAACGCCCTGCAATATAAATGTGAAAGGCTACACAGCCCAATGAGTTTCAAAGGCAGAGTTTTTTGTGACTTATCTCTTGCAGTACATGACACCACAAGATATATGCTCACCCGGTTAACTCTGGGAAGCAATTTTAATCCCAAATTATTTCCTTCTTGTCCCAAGCACTACTCCCCACCAAATTAAAGGGTGGGGAGTTTTTCTGACTTTTCTTGGTTTATTTTTCCCATTGCTTATTCTTTTCCAATAGTGCTAAAAATCTGATTTGTGAGTTTCCCTGCCCTGCAATAACATTTAGTATTTTGACACAATACATCTTAATAAATCAACAGTTATAGGCCATAATGAAGAGATCTGTGCGACTTTGAGTCCACAAGAGAAAAGACTGCCTTGCTCATTTTATTAATGGGGAAAATTTGGCACTCACCAATTGCCAAGATGCAATGGTTAAAAGGAGAAAAACCTTCCCCCAAACTCACATGTGCTCATGAGAGCCATGGTGTCATAGCCACTAGATCACATCAAGGAACATGTTTCCATGAACGTAAGATTTCATGTTACAGAATGCTCAGGAATAGGTTTAACAAAAACTGTCACCCAACATGTATAGAAATGTCATTTTCACAGAGCATCTCTCCAATCACAGAGGAATAAAAATATATTGCACTTAAAGAAACGTAGCTGCATTTGGCAAAAACACAAACACCAAAAAATTAAACAAATAAATAAATCAACAGCAGTATATACTAAAATATCAAGTACAGCATGACATGCAGTAGAAAGGCAGATGTTTGCATTTTAAATTTGTGAAATCTGGACATTGTAACCAATAAAAATATTCCATGTTAAACAATATCCAAGGCATTGGAAAAAGGTAAATTACATACATGGCAGTGTTAGAGACTAATGTGTCAAAGAAGCATTCTTATCCTTCCTTCAAACTGTGTTACCCACCACCTTTGGCTATAATCAGCTATTGCCACAAAGCATGTGAGGTCTAGGTGTATTTGGCTTTATTCAGCAGCTCATTATCATTAGAGAAAGCTTCGCCACTGCTATGTTCAGTATAAAACCTAGTTTTCCCATGCTATAAAGATTTGCAACAATCTTATTTATCTTATCTAGTTATTAGCCAGTGCAACATGCATAATTGTCTAAGTAGAATTGCTTGGCACCAGGGCACAAAAAAACATAATAAATGGTAACAGACTCTAAAAAACAGCATTCTGAAGGATTCACTTTCCTTTCTCTTTAAATGATGTCACTAGACGGTTTCTAATTGTTTTTGAGGGATATGTGACTAAGAAAAGATACATGACACTGTTTGTGCTAATAAACACACTGGAAGCCACTCTCTCAGCATGTTTTTCAATCAACACCCCTTAGATCTGAAAGGAACAAGTGTACTAATTTGCTCTATAACACACAGGAAGAATAAGAGAAATCCAGTGTTACAGTGGTCCCCTGGGTTACGAAGGTAATCCGTTCCGGATTACCTTTCGTAACCTGGAAATCTTCGCATTAGGAGACGGACCGCGCGGCCGATTTAAAGGGGCCGCGCGGTTTTTCTCCTTCGCATCCCGGGGGATGTTTTTTGGTCCCGGCGGTTTCGGGTCCCGGGGATTTCGTTTCCCGGGGGATTCGTAAAGCGGGGGACCACTGTACTCTGAATAACCATTAAGTACTGTTCTCTTTGCTTTGTGGGTTTGAATGTCCTGTAAAGTAAGCACTTAAACCAGCCACAATAATATTTACCCTTGTCTATATACAAAATGGAACCTCTGATGCATGCTCAAGTTGATGTGACTTGACTCCAAAAACCATCCTATCCCTTTTTCCACAGGCTGTAGTGTAACTTCACATTCAGTTAGTTGCACATACTTTCAAAGTAAAACACCATATTCCCTTTAGAGATGTCTTTGAAAAGTACTGTAGAGCTCCAGAAACCCACATCAAAAACATCTTTAAAATGCCATCAGGACATCATGTTCCTGCACACTAGTGTAGAAAGGCCGTCCAAAGAGAAATGAATGTAAACCAGGCTTGATCTTCTCAGCTAAAGCCATTATTATGTTAAGATCGCCCTCTGCTGTTATGTCCAGGTCTATCTTCAAGCTACGAAGGGATTTGAAAGGCTTTTTACCTTTTTGCCTGTGGAAGTATGAGGGAAAAGACGCAATTAAGGAGCGCAATTTTATCTGATACTGTGTCGATACTTAACCCATTGTACCCTTTGGCTTTATACTTACGTATCATCTTCTATGTATTTGATGAGAGTTAAGGCTTTTCTATGAAGGACTAAAAGGAACTGTGCAAGGAACACACTCCTCAAAGACAATCCAGGTTTCAGATGAAAGACCTATTAAAGCCACCATAAAAAAATCCTCATGTGACGAATCCCAATGTTCAGAATTCTCCAAGTACCTGCATTTGCCTTCAAGGATCATCGCAGACATTTCCTTTATCTATGCACTAACAAAATTATCCAGTATAACAGGACGTGGGGTGAGCCTACATAGGTACAGGAGAGTGCAATGAATTTTTCGTTTCTAAACCTCACAGGTGCATTGCACATCACTGGTACAAGCAACCTTATAAATATGAGTCAGATGACAAAAGATGGCTAGTACACACCTCAACAATACCCCTGAGTGTGACAACCTTGGAAACTGCCTTACACACATGTATTATTATATAATATACATAAAAGATTTGGGTTTCAGCCTTAATTAATTCCAGAACAGCCACCAAAGTCAGTGGCTTGTTGACTTCTACCCCTCTCTATTTGCCAACTTCCCAAGTTATTCCTAAGGGATCTTTTATTCCTACATGAATTAGCCTTGTTTTACTCTATTATCACAAAGTACACCACCACTTAACTTTGGGATGCTGAAAATAGGGAGAACAGCCAATGCTTTATTATTGTCACTAGCATTACTGTGCTTTCTATAGTCATACTTTTTAAAAAAAAACTATAGAAAAGGCCTTGAGCTTTTTAAAGGTTAAATATTGATTACTATATTTATCTTATTTGAATGAACAATAGTTACCTGATCCAGAAAGGCTTTTACTAGAGTGTCTTGGTGGAGGACATCCTGGAAAACATTCCTGTACAAAATACAAAGTGAAGAAGCATAATATGCTGATTTTATGAATAACACAAAGTACCACATGACGACAACTTATGCATCTTAAAATGATAACCTACCCTACATCATGAGATCTCAGTGCAGGACACAGGCAATAACACAAAATGAATTAACACGATAAAATAACAGAAATCTAAAACCTAGTGGAATCAAGCTATGGTCAATGGGTTCCAAAAGCTTGGGTTAAGAGTCAAGCTTTGGCATTAAAAAGCAGCCAGCACTAGTGCTCATCATTCCCCAAAGATTCATATAAAAGGGGATGCTGAAAAGTTCTCGGCTCCACCCACTTCCCAAAATCTGAGGGTCTGGGAATACAACTCCCGGTCCTAGATGGAATCACACTATCCTCGAAGGACCCTGTTCGCAGTCTGGGGGTACTCCTAGACTCGTCACTTCACATGACTAGTCAGGTGAATGCGACGGTCAGGAGTGCCTGTTATCAGCTTCGGCTGATACGCCAGCTGCGCCCTTTCCTGGAGATGAGGGATTTGGAAACTGTGGTACACGCTTTGGTCACCTCACGATTAGACTACTGCAACGCGCTCTACATGGGGCTGCCCTTGTACCTAACCCGGAAACTTCAATTGGTTCAAAACATGGCAGCCAGATTAGTTACTGGGACATCTAGGAGAGAACATATAACTCCAGTGCTTAAATCTCTCCACTGGCTGCCAATTAGTTTCCGGGCACAGTACAAGGTGCTGGTTTTAACCTTTAAAGCCCTACATGGCTCGGGCCCATCTTATCTCAGGGACCGCCTCTCCCCGTACGATCCTCCCCGCTCACTTCGATCTTCTGAGAGGAACCTACTACAGCCTATCAAGACCAGGCTGGCACAGACCTCCCAGAGGGCCTTTTCTGCGACCGCTCCCAAGCTCTGGAATGGTCTGCCGGATGAGATGCGTCTCATGACATCTCTAGATTGCTTCAAAAAAGCCCTAAAGACGCATCTCTTCCGGCAGGCCTTCCCCTGAAATTCCTTATCCCCGGCTTCGGTTCCAGACTTTGATTTCCTGCCTACCCCCATGTTTCTGATCCCCACTTATGACGTGGCTGCATAAGGAAGGGTTAGGATGTAGTTATATGTTTTTAAATAACTGTTTTAATCATTGCTGTTTAATCTATTTTTAAGGGGTGGGAAGTTTGGAAACGGGTCATGGGATTGTTTTAATCTATTTTTTTTTTTACTTGTACCCCGCTCCGAGTGTATGTACAGAGGAGTGGGCTACAAATAAACTATTATTATTATATTATTATTATTATTTTGTCACTGTAGCTTAAAAGAATGTTTCTTTTTGTATCGCAAATTGCCAATCTGCAGGACTGTAGCTCTAATTTCTGATGTTTTTCAGATCATTCATAGAACCATGCCAATGACATTTCCATTAGTTGTCAAGAGATCTTTCAAATTTCCTCTCAGTTTACATGTTCAGCTGCAGTCAAAGGACTTCATATTCAACAGCTGATGTGTACATGTGCATATAAACCTGAAGTTAATTAAGAATTATGTCAGAAATCTCATTTGCTACTCTTTGCTACTATTTTATGGCGAAACAATCTACAAGTATTCAGGTCCACTACAGGTTAACTATGCAAGTTAAAGAATGACAGCTAAGAAAAAAGGAAAAAGGAGAGAAATCAAATTCTCTGTAGCAGGGGTGAGGAGTGTGTAGCCTTCAGGTGTTGCTGTATGACATATCCCATAATCCCTCATGACCGTATTAGCAAGAGCTAAAAGGAGTCACTGGGGAAGTCTCGGGTTTTTCACCCCTTTCTTCCAGTAACTGTGAAAGCATCCAAGTGCTTATAGGGAACAAGAACACTGTATATGCTCATGAATAAGTCGAGAAATTTTAGTAAAAAAATTGACCCAAAATCCTGGTTCAACGTATAAGTACATGTGTATAAGTATATATGTACATAAGGATTGTACAGAACCATCCCCTTCTCTGAATGGCGAAAGGCAAGAACCTGGTCTGTCCTGGGAGAAATTTAAAGAAGCCCCCTCCCTCATCTATTTCATTCTTCAGGATGAGCACAAACTGTTATGCTTGCTGGGGTTTTGAAAGAAAGATTGGTGTGTTTACTAGAGAAGCTTTGGGTCTATGGATGTTACATGGCTATTACTACATGTATACGTACAAGTCAGGAGTGAAGCTTTCATCTGTATGAATAATGGTATCCTGAGCTATGTCTTCATCTGAAGTGGCTCTCCAAAATGCTGTAAGCTCGGATCTCATGTACCGTCGCTGATTATAGATATGTTCATGGCAAGGAGGCATCTGTTTTACCGTGTTGACATCTACATCTATGTGTGTAGTAGGATATGGAGCATACATTACTTGACGGAAAGGCAACACAAAGCTTCCAGTAACATCCTGTAATAGTGAAAATAATTAGTGTCCTAGTTTTCATTTCTTTTTATTATTTTCTTTAAGGTACTGGAATTAATAACAGGCCACCATCAGACAATAATTTGAATAATTTGTTTAGAATAGTACTCATAATATTCAAGAAATATGCAAATAAATATAATTCAAGAAGAAAGAGGAATACTATCATATTGATTTTGTGTTCTATATGGAGTGCATTCAAGATTTTATTGTGCAATCCTACACATACATATATATTGAGAAACAAATTCCACTTGCCTGGTTTAGATATTATTGATATTGCATAGGTTTAGAGTTGCACACAGACTGATGTTGAGGTTAACTTAATTAAAAGCAGTGCAACTGCACTGTTAAAACAAGAAAAGGTGGATTAGTAGTGTGTTCCTATTTTCAAGCATCTCTCTATCTTTGTATTTGCTCCCACTCTTAAGTGACCCTGGTGCAGCCTTGTCCTGATTACTGGCCAACTTGGCTAGGGCTGAATGGAATTGTAGTGAAGAAAATTTAGATGGCAAAACACTGAGGTAGGCTGCCCCAGATTATAAAGTAGGGGAGGGCAGCTGTGGCCATCCACATGTTGTTGGACTGCCACTCCTATAATCCTTCACTATTGAATATGTTAACTAACGTTTATGAGAAATGAACTACAATAATTGGAGGACCACAGTTGCCTATCCCTGTTATAAGGTGTTGATAAAAACAATATAATCATGACTGAAAGTGCATTATAAAAAACAAGTAAGTTTTACTGAAATCACTGAAACTTATTTGAAGGTACAGTAAATACATTTATGATTGGGATTTTAATCCCAATTTATGGCTCCAAAGCCATTGGCTTCATCCACACTGTAGAAATAATGAAATTTGATACCACTTTAACAGCCAAGGCTCAATGCTGCAGAATCCCGGAATTTGTAGTTTGGTGAGGTATTCAGCCTCGTCTATCAGAGCTCTGGTGCCATAACAAACTACAAATTCCAGGATTCCATAGAATTTAGCCATGGCAGTTGAAGTTGTGTCAAACTGGATTATTTCTGCATTGCAGATGCAGCTCCAGAGAGGGAGGTTCAAGTTTCTTTCAGTTCCCAAATTAACCAACACTAAGAGTGCTTAGCAAATAGACTTGAATGATCAGCTGTTCAGCCACAAACATTATAGACTTCCCTTGTGACAAAGCCACAATCGGCTCTTCAAACATCTGTCAAGAGTGGGGGGACGGGGGGACGGGACTGTGGTTTGTAGTTTTGTTCACTTCATTAGCTGTATTCTTCCCTCTGTTCTGAAATTATTTCACAACAACTGCTTCTAAAAATCACATGTTGAATTTGAACTGTGTGAGGTCTTGGAAAAGTCTTTCAGAATACATTCTAATTAAAGGGCTGCTTGCATGAAGAGAAAGGCAAAGGAAAAGTGCCAGTTTATCCTTAATCCTCAAAATAAGGAAACGAACAGGAAAGTACATTGTCCCAAGTAAACAGTGGCACAAGGTTTCACACACTGGGGAACAGTTAATTCTGATTACCAGTAAAGACTACACTAGATAAACCATACTAGCATTTTTCATGCTAGATAAACTATTTGTTACTTCCACTCTCTGAGAACAAGTCTTCAAAGTAGACCACCTGTCAAATTACTGAAACAAGCATTTCAAAGCAAAAGGGCAACTGGAGAAAGCATACAGGAAATCTTATACCTATAGGTGTGCTATCTAGTAACATAAAGAGGAAGAATAGACACAGTGGGGCTAGCAAAAACAAATTTGTAAAAATTTGGCTTAGTAAAAAAAAAAAAACACAGGTTGCTGGGTTCTGAAAACATTTAGTTCAGAGAATCAAAGATTTTACCTTGAGCAATCCTTGCACAAAAAGACCTGACTCGTACTTGAAGGAGGTTTCATTTCGGCAGAGCCTAGAACACTTCCGCTCTGCTGAAGTAAGAAAGAGGCACAGTGTCCGAACTATCTGTAACATAAGAAAAACATGTATGTTAACAGTTAAATTTCAAATTAACTGGCCAGTTGTTTATTGTCTGTTTCAGGGATCCAAACTTCTTTTTCAGTTGGTTCGCCTTTCCAGTTTACAAACCGTATACAGTATGACACCACCACCACCACCCCATATCTACAAGGGATACATTTCCAGAGTTACCACACAAATGTGAAACTGTGAATAATAGGGAACCCTATTGAACATAAATTAAATGATGAATTTTAAATGATGCATTTTAACTGTGGATTGTTTTAGAATATATATGTTTTATTTGTCCTTTTAAACTGTTGCATGCTTAATTAATGTTTTTTAATTTATGTTGTGCATTGCTTATTTGCTGTTCCCCAACTCAATCTATGGGGAGAGGCAGGAAATAAGTAAATAAATAAATAAAACCATAGAATCATAGAGCACCTCTCTACGTCTACCAGCAGGACTCTATGGTTAACTTCCAGGGAAAGTATACCATAGAATCGTGCTGTAGAACCTAGAAAATGCTTACACAGAACATATTTTTCAGAGGCAGATAAGTGATACAGTAGGTGCCGGTACCATGTATACAGAGGTTGTACTGTACTGTACTTTTGTTACTAGAGCACACCTCCCTTCACACACAACCACTGCTTTCATTGCTGTTGGCCTGCCATATATGCAGATAAGGTGCTGCTGTTGTTATCATCCAGCAAACAGCAACATTCCAGAACACTAATTTTAAAAATTTACATTTCATTTAGAGATCAAATATACTCTTCTGCAACACTGAAATAGAAGTAAACATACAGCCCAAATTTCAAAATGTAAAAACTATTTAAAGTGGGCCTTGGGTTAATTGATCTTCCCTCTTCATTAGCCACAAAGGGAAAAGAAAAAGCTTCCATTTATAGGTCACAACCAGACATTCTCTTTACATTTGGACATGAAATAGTACAGTTAATTTAACCATATTAACTGTATTTGAATGAAGGGGGGGGGTCCATAGTTGGCTAATTTTTTTCAAAAAATTATGACCTTGTGTCCAATATCACACTAGTGACATTTACAGTTACCAAAAGAAAACAAACGAACCAGCAATTCTGACCTTCTTGGCAGCAGATTTGACACACACAAAAGAAATCAAATGACTAACAGTCACTACCGGTACTATGATTTAAGCTAACACACTAGCCACTCTGTTAAGAAGTTATTTTCATCAGCCGTGGGAAAAGCACTCACCTTATTAACTTTTTCTGCACTGCTTCCTACAACAACTGAGCAACCACATGTCTGGAGGTGTGAACTGATAGCTCTGAAAATTCAGCAAGAGATAAACAAAACAATGTGAAATATTACACAACTGTTTAACATGCTGTAACTAAGATTTCTAACACATATAATGAAGGTTTCCAAGACAGGATATTAACATTTCTTGATAGGTGGTCTGTTCTAAAACCAATGCTAACAGTCCAACCTGCATGACTGGTCTGTGACTTCAAGCAAATAAATAAAAAAATCATAAACAGAGAATTAAAATTAAATTTGTAAGTTGCAAACCTGTATAAAATTATAATTGCTTTTTTTCCCTTGCATATGTACATGAATTTATAAAATTTTGTATATCTGTTCACTGAATTTTCAACTTTTCAAGAAGAGTAGAAAAGCTCCCTATTTTTGCAAGGTACAATACTGGGAGAAAGTGTTAACAGAATGGCCTCTCTTGTTCTTGGTGATGAACTGAGTTAAAACCAACACAAGACCTGTAGATTCTGAATCACAAACTTCACTGGACACAAACTGGATGACAACCAAACTGTTGAAGTATTGTTCTTGTTCTTTTGATAGGCTGAGCATCCACTCAGTTAGTTACACATAGAATGCAGCTATTAATATCATGATGGTATAAGGAAGTACTCCATTCTAGCAGTAGCAGTTGCTCCAGTTATGCTCCCTGACAGAAATCACCTTAATCTAATTCCATCTTTCAGTGTCAGAAAAGACTCTGCTTGCATCTGAAGATGTGGGCTGTTGTCTACAAAAGCTTATGGTGGAAGAAAGTGGCTAGTTTTAAAGTTGCCACAAGACTCCTTTTTAATGATAGGGGGAAAAAAATCCCAAAACCTGTTAACCTAACCAGCAGATATCCAAGACAGGGGGTTCAAAGTAGGATCCCAACTGCTTTCAATTTAGTGATATAATCAACTGTTGCCTTAAGGACGTAACCATTTCCAAGCTTCCTTGTTTATAGATTGTTATACTGAGTATTTTATGTCATTAAAGTAATTGGTAAACAAGTACACAGAAGACCATACTAGTTTTCACAACTAATTTTGATTTTTAAATGTCATTTGAAATGTATCTTACATGAAAGTCACAAAAACTTTTAAGTTTTTGCCAGTAGGTAATCTACCTCCAGTACATTTCCAAACCTTTTCTTTAAAAAAGGCTTTTATAAAAGCATAATACAAACTGTTCTTACTTAAGGAGGAAACCTTCGTGACAGCTATCTCCAATGTCATCATCACTTAGCACTGTATCGCGAATCTGGAAAAGTGAAAAAAAACAAGGAGAGAAGGATCAATTTATGAAGACTAATGCCATACATAGATTTATTATACACTGTAACTCTTCAATGAACCCAAACGATATTTTAATGCAAAAACTGATGTGATTCAAACAAAAAAAGAAAGACTATCATCATCATCAGACATCCTTTGAACTCTTTTCTTCAAGGACCATATGGAGACATTACAAACCATGGTTCAAATTTCAAAGGAATAGGTGTCTTATTTCCTGATTTCTACTTTATTTAATTGTGATTATTTCTAATCAGGGCTAGTTGTTATTCAACTTCATATTCTGGTTTATTTAATAGTTACATGTGCTAGTTGACTATCAATTTAGTCCTTTAAGCAAGGTTTCACACTTTAACCTGTTAGAACATCCTGTTTATCATTAATCAACATTAATGACAGAGAAGATAGGAGAGCAAAGATGTATCTAATGCCAATAGTGTATCCAATGCCAATAGTGTATCCAATGCCAATAGAATTCAGACTTCTTTCTGCTTCTGCTCTCGGTTTTCATGATGTCAAATTTACATTTGGAACAGGTTTTTTTGGCTGGAAAGGGAGGGGACACAGGGGAAACACTGATTCAAGCAGAAATAGTGGGGTTCTGCAGAAGTACAGGACTGTATTCTATCTATAAAACCTTAACTCTGAAGGCAAGTGGAATGAATTAATGAGTAGAATGAATTAACAAATCAGCTGGGTGAATTAGCACAGAAGATGAAAAAAGTGCATTATTCTACTGAAGTTGGCATGAAATCAAGCAAGAACATGAACAGAGAATAAAACTTTTATGTCATTTAACCTAAATTTGTATATCCTTGAAATCTCCACATCTATATCCCTGATTCTGTTTTGCTCCTATCTTAGTAACGAAAGGGAAAGTAGTCCAACAGCCCTCAGATTTTATCTCTGAACTTTCCCTGTATTTAGATTTGTATCCACTTTCATACTACATGCTAGTAATTTAGTCAAGTGCAGTTTAAAAATTATAGTAAGATATATGTTTACAAAATATAAATTTGTGTTCACTATGCACTACCAAAACGCTAGCAGTATATTGATTTATGAGCTTCAATTTCTTTTATCAAATACAGACCAAAAGAAAACAGACTAGAAGAGCTGCTTCCTTTCATGATGCAGCTAGCATAAGAACTTACATCTATTTCTTCTGGAACACTGTGTGATTTCATAGATGAAAGGAGTTCCATTACTGGAATAACTTCCCCCGTCAGCATTGGAATGATGCTTTGGCCCTGTGCAATAAATAGTATTTGATGAAATATAAAGCACAGAATTCACTTTAAAGCAGGATATGGGAAGACGACATTTTTAGAAGAAAACAAAGCAGATCAAAAAGCACAACACAACCTGGATGTGTTTTCCAGATTTGTTTCAGAGTGTAAACCAGAAAAAGTGAGCAAGTTAACCAAGAATACAATTGGGATACTTTTATGTTTTTCTATCATATCAGACCATGCAATTAGTAAATGGATTCATTGCTATCTTTACAGACTTCCAAAAAGGAAGGAACTGCAGTATAACTCTTTATTAATTACTGTTTTCTAGAGTCAGGTGTAGTAAATTCTCTCTAACCCAGGTATAGCTCCGGACAATTCTTTCACCTGACAAATAAATGACACAGTAAAACCTTCCATTTTGATGGGAGTTTGGTAGTACAGACCATCTCAGGAAACCTACCTCTGTTAAAAACACTCTTAATGGTTTCTATGCAATGACACCATATCAATCAGATTTCTTCTTTACTACAAAATGTGTGTTTGGGGAGAGACATGCTTTCACTTTACTCAGTTTCTATCACATCTTCATGTAAAATGTTTGCTTAGACAAAACTTCAAGAATGCCCAGAAGGATTTGCAGTACCATGTTTACATATGAGTCGTGATCCAACCGGATTGCATAAGGTTTATTCTTTGGCTTTCCAATTAAATCATAAAGTACTGAATTTGTACTTGGTGTTTTGTTATGTGCGTAATTCTTACCTGATCCTCCATTCTCTCTGTACCTTCCATGGCAGCCTTCTGAAAATGTTCTTGCCGTTCCTAAGGAAGAAAACAATTTTCAGATTTTTTTTTTTTAAAAAAATACAGTTTCTAGAGCTTCCACACACACACACCCCAGTCCATTTATAATGAGACATCAGAGCCACAGGCCAATTAAATTACAATAATTCGGCTTTGACTATAGAAAAATGAGACATAAATATAACAAAGGAAGTCTGTGCTGACTTAAAGAACTTGCTTCCATTGCATGCATTTGCTTTTAAGAACAAGCAAATTATCCTAGGAACTATTAGGACCATTCAAGATAGGAAATGTGGAAATCCTGATATAAATTTAGTAAGAACACCAGCTATCTCAGATGTAAAGATCATAAGAAATGTACAGTAGTCAATTATAGACAGCACTATGAAACTATATGTAATTATAAGAGTGCAGGATTTGTGCTCTGAATAAGGAATGGAAACAGGGCAAATACAGTAAGAAACAACAGAGGCTGAGACTCGGGCAACCGGAGGGAGAGGAGACAGATAACAGAAAGGCGAACCACTTCCTCAACAGCAGCAATAGATATGTCTAAAGGACTAAAGACAGATTTGGGGTGACATATTGGATTCATCCACACTGTAGAAATAATCCAGTTTCACATCACTTTAACTGCCCTGGCTCAATGCTGTGGAATTCTGGGATTTGGAGTTTGTTGTGGTATCAGAGCTCTCTGACAGAGACAGCTAAATGTCTCTCAAAATTGCAAACCCCAGAATTCCACAGTACTGAGTTATGGCAGTTAAAGTGGTGTCAAACTGGATTGCTTCTGCAGTGTGGATGCAGCCACTGATGCTGCTTTAAGCCAAAGGATGGAGTTCAAAAGTTGTCACACATGTAAGAGATTTTAGTTTCCTAAAAGAGTATGTACATGATTTCCTCAATGTAACCCAAACAGCAGGCGGGATGAATTAATACAGACAAGTCCTTTGAGGATTTCTCTTAGGCACATCACAAGGCAGGTTGTATCACCAAACAGGGGCTTAGGATCAAGCTTATGAATGGAATGGTGCACTTCAGAAAACCACAAGCTGCACTCTGCTTGCAAGAAGTTATCCAGAGGCCAAGCTTTCTATTCAGGTAACAAATCACATATCAATTTAAACACCTAGGCCACTCTTTACCTAGATCTTTTCTAAACAACACTATGAGCTAGGTCCTCAAATGACTACACCTAAACGAGGCAACCTCAGTTTTTAGCTTTCCTAGCTAAGCAATATACACAAGCTCTGTACAGTATCAGAATAGCAAGGGCCAAAGTGGGAGGCTTAAGAAACTGTTAAAATTTCTATCAAGCACCACTGAAATCTTACAGCCTCAGTGGGAATCATGCACCCCTCCAAAAGTGGTCACGTGGCATCTCCAGGAAGTATTGCCAATAGCAGGAACTGCAGCTCTAAGACATCAGTAATTTTAGCAACTAAAGCAATGTATGAAGTTTGTATGCTTTTTCATTTCAGTTTCAGCACAGATCAGTGTGGACAGTTCTAACACTTTCCCTCCAAGTATTATTGGACTATAACTATTGGACTAGGTCTCTCATCAGACCTAGCCAATGGTAAGAAATTATGGGAAGCAAAATCTAACCACCTCTGGACATCCACATCTGTCTGTGGTGGTACAAACTAATTGAATTCTTACTTGGCATGGATGGTCAGTTCTTGAGACCAGATGAGACAAGTTACATAGGCAAGAGGATTCTGTAGTATCTTAGTCAGGGCTTGGAAATGCTGAGGCAGAGATGAGAAATGTGTGGTCTTCCAGAGGGTGCCAAATGACAACTCCATAAACCCTTAGCTACACTGAATTGACATCCTACATTTGGAAGGCCAGAGATTCCCAACTCTATCCTGAGAGATGGTTATGACAGAAGTGAGCATGTCTTTTACACAGTCCTCCTGCACCACTGTGCTGCCTATTCTACAACTCAAAGGGCTTCAGATAAAATGACATGAAGGTACAGACGGGTTCTGCCAATACTGTATTACCGTAAACTGGAACAAAATGTCACTCCCACTTACTAAGAAGATTGAATTGCCCATCACTACCCTAGGAAGGATTCAAAACTCAATGCTTTAAAATACAGAAGGTGGTTTCATAATGATCCTGGCTGTAATGGGGGAAAGGTTCTGCTTTGATTTTTACCCCCGCCCTCTTTTGGCCCTTTAAGAGACCAAAATGTGACAGGTGAAACCAGCACAAAATAACTGGAGGTTTTTAAAAAATTGGTTCACACACCATAAAGTATGCAACCATTGTACTCTTCAGGCACAGATGCTGAAATGATTTTGACAATTTGTTATGACAGCTTTTGTTTTTCTATGCAAGAGTATGATGTATTAAATATGTATCCATTAAAACACATATATGCAATGCAATCTATGTTAATGCAGCTTTTCAAAGTAACCACACAATAGTTTGGGAGCAATTAGGATACACAAAGATTTGTAATTTGGGGTAAGCTGTTCTGTTTCACTTTGCTGTTATTTTTAGAAGTCTTCACTGATTAAGAATTTAAAACATTCAGGTCAAAATTCTATTGCTTAATCTCAACTAGAGTACCCCTACAATGACAATAATCTGCCTAAAAAATCTTGGAATATTACTTACATAACTCAATAATTTTAAACTACTGAGTTTGCTCTCAGCATGAATGAAATAGTCAGGAAGCCAGTTTTGAGACCGCTTTGTACGGTTTGATATCAGTAGGCAAATGTAATATTTTATAGGCCCTGACAAAAGACACATTGGGGCTTTCTAGATTGGCAAAAAGAAGTGTGTTCATGGCTGCATGAAACTCTAGCCTTTAGATGAGAAAAAGGGAAAGTGTGCCATGAAAATGCTTTTTTGTGTTTTAGGGGAGAAGAAGCGCCTTTAAAAAGGTGTTGGTTTTCCCAGCTTCTTTTTTAAAAACTGCGGAACAGCGCAGCTCCATCTAAAGGCTGTGGTGCAGCTGCTAAGCATTAAGGGAAAGGCAACTTCATGTCACACTTTCCTCCCAATCTAGAAAGCCCCATTGTGACCCAACTGCTTTAACAGATTTAAAAGAAATAACCATGAAGCAGCTGCCTACCTTATGCATCCATATTCTTCCTTTCCTTATAATGTGTGTAAGTCTGTCAACACACACTCTGTGAAGGGGAAGATAGAAACTAAGCTCACTTTGTGGAAGTATTATTGAAAGTCCGTACGTACTTCTGTCCCCATTCCAATTCCCATCAAAAATTAAGGAGACGATGATGACTCCTTTCTCAGCCAAAACAAAAAACTTTACATCGATGGCACCGCTCTCTGCATTACGAAGTATTTCTCCGTTCAGAGTATGGTTTGCAAGAAATATTATTTCTCCATCACTGAGAAGCTGCTGTTCTGTTTTTGGAGCCCAGATATGCCTAACCCTGGGGCCAAGAATATTATCCCAGTATGCAAAAGTAGCAGCCAGTAGTGGAGATTCTCCACTCAGTGCAATCTCCGTCTTGGCAACTGCAGGAGAAGGAGGAGGACATAAAGCAGACATGGTGGCCTCCGCTGTCACATCACTGAAAACCTAAGAAAGGAAATTGAAGAGTAAAGACTGAGTACAGTGGACAATACTGAAATAGAACATCTCAATACTATAAAACTCTAAGGTGCAATTTTTTAGCACCAGCGAAACTAATGTGTAGTTTCCAATAGTCCAACACAGCATTATATACTAAAATGAAAACTAAGAAAATTAAGTAAGGTTGCAGTTTTACTTCAAGGTTGGTATAATTAATGGACCTTGGAAATAGAAGGAAATAGAACATACTAAGCACTGGGCAGTACAACTCTACACACGCTGCTGGGTAGAGTAATCCAACTAAAGAGTTAGTCTCCATTTTGGCTTCTTGAATATAGTAAACAACCTTTCATCAAACATTTTTAGAAGGATGCAGAATGCCTCTCAGCGCGTAATCTTAAACCGACCTTCTTTAGTAAGCCAGGCTGAACAAACAGATTTAAATCAGAGTAAACATGCATCTGATCATTTGTCTCTGTTATACTGCTGACAATGCAAATTATGCAATACTTCCCGAGAACCGTTTGTTCTATTCAACTTTTGTAAAAATATAACTTGTACTCACAACATAATTCGTTAAAAAGTATCAAAATCAAAATGATAAAAAAACTGTTTGAAACTTATGTCTACATTATGAAATCAGGAAGTGAAAAAGCCCACTTACAAGCTTTCTTAACTTTTCATTTCCCCATCAATGTCTTTAAAGTCATTGTCACCCAGTTCTGTTTTTACACTACATAAAGCAAAGCATCCCCATTTTGGCCTTCTGTGTTGCAAGCTGAGGAGGAAGAGATGCAATTATGAGGAAGTTTCATAATAAAATGGAAGTTCCACATACTCAACACATTTGAAGCTTAACACTGATTTTCACGTATGCAATAACCAATCATGTGTTTGGACACAAGGCTAGAATCTCAGTCTTTATGTGACAAACGAAACTTCTGATTCCATTTGCATTTACGCCCAAAAGTAAGAGACCAGTCATAAATGTAAAAACATACTGAGAAATAAGCCTCCTGTTGTATATAAGTCTGAATAGGAAGGATAATATGAAAATTATATAAATCAGGATATAAAAAACTTAGAATTGTGACCTATAGAAAGCTATAGAGGTAGTATTTTTTTAAAAAAATTAACACATTGTTCCAATCCTGCTTGGAAGGCTGCTTTTTCCAGGAGTGCCTATTATTTATTTTAGTCCTGCATTTCCAGGCAGCATAGCCAAAATTCTTACAAAAGATGGTGTAAAGAGACAGGCGACTTGTCAAAAAGGAACCTCAGAATTATGACTGATTAAATTCTGCATTTGAACTCTCCAACCCCACCCCTGAAATGGGAATGAGACAAGGCCTTTTAAACAGAAAAGTTTATTTTTAAAAAGGAAGTATCAGTTCTTTGCCTTCCAATTAGTCCATACGTTCCTATTAGAAACACACGAGGATCCAAATTATTGTTAGTGTTTACATGTTCTAAAGGAAAACGTCCTCTCTGACCCAGTAACCTCAGGCGCCTTTTGAGATCTATTTTGCACTTGGCTCAGTTTAGCCAAATTAAGCCTGCCAAAGACCTCCTGCATGCCCTCTTAATGCTGCTACAAACCTCAGACTTCGCTGTCCCTCCATTTTGCCTTGAAATTTAATTTTCAGTCTCCTTTGCCTTTCTTTTTTGCTCCTTCCTGGCTTAGGGGAGGAGGGTTTGGCCATTCCAGTGGCCCCCCCCAGAGTCCCAGGAATTTAGGTTCAAAACACACTGCAGAAATAATCCGGTTTGAGACTGTTTTAACTGCCCTGGCTCAATGCTAGGGAATTCTGAGAACTGTAGTTTTGTGAGACATTTAGCCTTCTCTGTCAGAGATCTGGTGCCATAACAAACTACCATTCCCAGGATTCCCAAGCATTGAGCTAGTTAAAGCGGTTTCAAATTGGATTATTTCTGCAGTGTGTTTTGGATTTTAGTTCCACAGAGTTCCCCTAAAGTCCTGCTACACTTTTCCCACTCCTCCTCCTCCAGGCTGAACAAGGCAATTCAAAAGCTTATTCAATGCTTGGTAATGTTGGAGCGGCTGCTGTACTGAAGTACTTTAATACATCCATACCTATAATGAGTATGAAGTATAGGACTGTATCCACTGTGAGCTGAGATCAATTCACAAATAATATGTACAGTATAATAGGGATCTCCGCTGAACGATCATTTCACAAGTCAAGATGATTTTTAAATTGTGTATTTTAAATGCGGTTTGTTTTAATATGTATACATCTCATTTGTCCTTTATAAATCGATGTGCGTTTTAACTGATACCTCTAACTGATGTTGTTTGTCTGTAAACTGTTGTTGTTCCCTTCCTTAATCCATGGGGAGAGGCAGGTAAGAAATTATTATTGCTGTTATTATTATTGTGAACTGCGATCAATTCACAAGCCAATTATGAATATAATATGCACAGTATAATATGGATCTCCCCTGGAAGATTATTTCTGTTAAATTCCAAACATAATATGTACAGTATAATACAATAATTGCAGCCTTCCAAGCAGACTGCTAAGAAGACTGTTATTATATCACACTGCACAAACTTATTTATTACATTTCTTTTATATCCCATTTTCCCCCAAAATTGGGACTCAGAGAAGCCCAACACACACAATACAATGAAAAACATACAAAATCAGAACATTAAAACAGAATAAAAGTATTTGTAGTACTGAAACCAGTCACACCTCAATAAATTAATAAAATACTATTTAAAAAAAATTTTTTTAAAAAAAGATCTTAAAACTGTATTACAAACACACACATGGATAATTCCACACATATAAACACACCATATATATATATATATATATATATGTGTGTGTGTGTGTGTGTGTGCGTTTTAGAAATGTGTGTGTGTTTTAGAAACACACACATGGCTATACAGTATACAGTTGGCCCTCCTAATCCATGGATGTTTTATCCACGGATTTGAGCATACACGGCTTGAAAATATTCCCCAAAACTATAAATTCCAAATAGCAAACTTGATTTCCCATTTTATAAATGGGACACCATTTTGTTGTGCCATTATATTTAACAGGACTTGAGCATACACGGATTTTGTTTTCCACGGAGTGTCCTGGAACCAAACCCAAGTGGATAATGAGGGCCTAATGTGTATATATACTTTACAAATACACACACTCCCGTATACATATATATTACAAACACACACACAAACACCTACTGAATATATCGACTATAAGTTGACTTCACGTATTAGTCGAGGGCGGGTTTTGGGGCCAAAATTTTGATACGACTCATGGGTAAGCCAAGATTAAGGCTTAAAGGCATGTAACAAAGGATCTAAAGAAAGGCAAACAATGTCAAAGAACTTACAAAATTCCAGCAGGCATATATATAAAACACACACATGTATATACATATATTTTGCAAACACACACATCTCTATACATATATATTACACATTTCTATACATGCGTATATTACAAACACGCATTCCTATACATATATTACAAACACGCACATGTCTCTCTCTCTCTATATATATATTTATATCTCAGACACACATCTATATATATGTATGTATTTTAAAAACACATACACACACACATATATGTATTTTACAAACACACACACACCTTCAAATATAATTACATATATAGAATTGTGTATATTTAAATAATACATGTATAAATACAAAAACTCACACATAAGTGTATTTTACAAACACACACGCTTTCAAATATAAATGTATTAGTGTGTGTGTGTGTGTGTGTATATATATATATGTAAAATAATATATATATATATATATATATATATATGTATTTTACAAACACAACCGCCTTGAAATATAAATATAACACACACGCATATATATATAATATACAATACAATAATATATATAAAATATTATATATATATATAAAACAATACATATATAAATATATGTATTTTGGAAACACACCTGCCTTGAAATATAAATATATTATAACACACACACATATAATATACATATATAAATATTTGTATTTTAGAAACACACCCGCTTTGAAATAGAAATATATTATAACACAAACACATATATATTTATAAAATATATAAAATATATTAAATAATAAACAATACATATATAAATATTTGTAATTTTAGAAACACACCCGCTTTGAAATAGAAATATATTATAACACACACATATATAATATATATATATAAAATATATAAAATATACTAAATAATATATATCTATATATATATAGATAGATAGATAGATATAAACAATACATATATAAATTTTTGTATTTTAGAAACACACCCGCTTTGAAATAGAAATATATTATAATACAAACACATTATATATATATATATATAATATATAAAAAATATACTAAATTATATATATAAACAATACATATATAAATATTTGTAATTTTAGAAACACACCCACTTTGAATTATAAATATATTATAACACACACATACACATTATATATATAAAACATAATATACAATATAATATAATATATATATAAATATATATACATACATACATAAATATATGTATTTTACAAACTCTCACACACAAATATCCAGTCTCATCAGCAGCAGCTCCTGCCAAGGGCAGTGCCTGGAAAAGGTAGGTCATAAACAGGACCCTGAATTAAAGCAACCCACCTAAGTACACTGGCCCCTTATGCGCATGCGCAGTGGGAGCCTTCCTTCCTTCCTAGCTCACCTGTGGCCCTTCCTCCTCCTCGCCCTGCTGCTCTTAAATATATATATAAAAAAAGAACACAGGCTAGGCCCCGCCCCCTTCGCGCCCCAGCAGCTGCTTGCTTCTTCAAGAGCTCATTTGCATAAAGCCCGCACAGGTAACCCCCTCCCACCCCCCAGTCACTGCGCATGCGCGCGTCGTCGCCGCCGCCCGACGTTCTATGCCTCTGCCTCACTCACTGGGATTTGCTGCCGTGACGTCACGCCCCGGCCAAAGAGGGAAAAGCAGTTTTGCTGTCGCCTCTCACTTCAGGTGTTAGAGCGCACTTGGAGTAGGGTAAACAAACAAACCAACAAACAAAACTTCTCAGTCAGCAGTGATCCTTTTATTTAATGTGTGTATACATATATATATATATATATATATCTTCTGTGTGTCCTTTCCTTATCATGGGGTTGCCTTGGTTCAGAGGGGGTTTGCCATTGCCTTCCCCTGAGGCTGAGAGAGTGTGACTTCTTCTTTGGCTGCAGAAATAATAAAGCAATCCACCTTGACACCGCTTTAAACAGCCAAGGCTCAGGGCTAGGGAACACTGGGAACTGCAGTTTCCACAAGACTTAGGGCTAAACATCTCACAAAACTACAAGTCCCACAATTCCATAGTCTTCAGTCTAAAAAAAAAAAAAATAACCACCTCACCACATGGAGGGTGCGATTGGGGACCCGAAGTTCTTGGTGAAAACAATTGAGCCTCTGCCTCTTGGGGCTGAAGCTGAGGCCACGCCCCCTTTGTTGTTTTGATGATGATGAATAGCAGCACCAGGCAATTCTGCAAAGGAAACACACAGGCGCCTCTTTTCTAGGGTTTACGGGAGGAGGGTCTAATAAAATGTTCTTTAGGCACAATAATCCAGGCTGACTCCACACTGCAGAAATAATCCACTTTGAGACCATTTTTAACTGCCTCTATTTTTTTATATTATACTTTATATATGAATTATATAATTTATATAAATGAAAATATATAAATATGTAAATATAAATATAATATATAAGTAAATATATAATATTTATATATATATATATGTAAATATTTTATACTATAAAATATAAATTTTTTACATATATATGTAAATATATATGTGTGTAAATATACTTTATAATTTTTATAATTTATATTATATTATATATATATTATATATAAATTATATAATTGATATAAATATGTAAATATATATAATATATATGTAATTATTTTATATTATAAAATATAAAAATATTTACATATATATATGTTTACATATGTGTAAATATTTTTTATATTTTATAATTTTTATATTGTAATTTATATTATAATTTTTATATATAAATTATATAATTTATATAAATATAAATGTTTATAAATGTATAAATAAATATATACCTAAATATTTTATATTATTGTATATATATATATATATATATATATATGTAAATATATATGTGTATATATTTTTATATTTTATAATTTTATATTATGATTTATATTATAATTTATATAAATTATATAAATTATAATATAAATCATAATATAAAATTATAAAATATAAAAATATTTACACATATATATTTTAATATATATATATAAAATATTTACATATATATTTATACATTTATATTATATATATTATATATATATATTATATATAATTTATATATAAATTGTATAATTTATAATATAATTTATAATGTAAAAATAATAAAAAATATTTACACATATATATATTTACATATATATGTAAATATTTTTATATTTTATAATATAAAATATTTACACATATATATTATATACATATATATATTTACATATATATCTTATATTTATATTTATGTATTTATATATGTATATAAATTATATATAAAGTATATACATTATAATATAAATTACAATATAAAATTATAAAATATAAAAATATTTACATATGAATATTTAAATATAAATGTATAAATATATATGTAATATATATATATATATATATATATAAATTATAATTTATAATTTTATATATTAATATTAATAATAATAATAATAATAATAATAAATTTTATTTATACCCCGCTCTTCAGCCAAAGCTATCAGAGCGGCTTACAATTTGTTAATTAGACATTTCCCTGCCCTCAGGCTTACAATCTGAAAGACACGACACAAAAAGGAGAAGGGAATGGTGGTGGGGAAGGGGGAATGTCCAGTAAATCTTCTCTCCCTCAGAGGCCTGGACCAAGGCAGATGGACTGGAGGGAGGGCTCTTATTCCCTTCAGGCAGGGCCTGTTGCAGCTGGCTTGCCTTTCTCTCCCCTCAAGATGGTGGTTGAAGGGAGGGCTCTTCTTGCTATAATATTATAATTTTATAATTCTGACAACTGTAGCCTTGTGAGACATCGAGCCTTCTCTGTCAGAGAGAGAGCTCAGTTCTAAGGCCACAACAAACGACAATTCCCAGAATTCCGTAGCATTGTTAATTATTTTTAGGGTTGGAACAGTCCAGCAGCTTCGGTCGGTTTGAAGCTGGCTTGGGAACATGGTGTTTAGAAGTTGGCTGAAGCATCCTTTGGGGCGGTCTTTTTCGCCCACTGAATTAAGGTAAAATAAAAAAAATAAAAATGTATATAAAATCCAAATAAAATAATAATTATATAACAACAACAACAACAACAACAACAATCTTTTATTTCTACTGAGCTTTTCTGTAATAGACCTATCAAGTGGTTAACATAGTTAAAAGCATCCAACATACAGTGCTTAATAAATATAATATTACAATACAGTATAGTATCGATTATCCAACATAAACTGGATAAATTGGAGAACCGATAATGTTGGATAATCCGGAGGGTCCAAGAAAAGCCTTGAAATCAGTATGAATTCCAAAATGTATTGAAGTTTTATTGCAGTAACAGTCAAAGTAAATGTAAAGAAATCATTGATCAACATTGTGATGTACAGTATAAAGAGTTCAGTCTTCTGAAAATTTAAAGAAATCACAGAAAATGTAAAGAAATCACAGATAATTTAAAGAAATCACAGGGTGTCTATTCTGTGAGGGATAGTCACATGCGATAATGTGCCAAGGCATTTGACGAGCTGGAGTGTGTCCAAAGGAGGGTGACCAAAATGGTGATGGGTCTGGAAACCATGTCCTATGAAGAGACTGAGGCTTAGGGAGCTGGGGATGTTTATCCTGGAGAAGAGAAGGTTAAGAGGTGATATGATAGCCCTGTTTAAATATTTCAAGCGGTGTCATATTGAGGATGGAGCAAGCTTGTTTTCTGCTGCTCCACGGAATAGAACCCGTAGCGATAGATGCAAGATCCAGGAATAGAGGTTCCACCTCAACATTTTAGGATGAGCGTCCAGTGAGAGCTGTTCGAGAGTGAAACACGCTCCCTCCGAGGGTGGTGGAGTCTCCTTCCTTGGAGGTCTTTAAGCAGAGGCTGGATGGCCATCTGTTGGGGATGTTTTGAGTGAGAGTTCCTGCATGGCAGGAGGTTGGACTGGATGGTCCTTGTGGTCTCTTCCAACTCTATGATTCTATGCATGCCTAGCCTGAAAACAAACTGAAATGGTTCCAGATGATCTGTTTCCTCCAAGAATGTCAGAAGAATGTCATACACTCAACACTTTACCGAAATTGGAATACAACAGAGCCAGTATGGCATAGTGGTTTGAGTGTTGTAAAATACAGTTGGTCCTTCGTTTTCTCAAGGGATCTGTTCCGGATTCCCCCACGAAAATGGAGGCTCATGCATATTCAAGCATCATAGGCTTGAATTGGGCACACCCCTGTTTCTGATTTTTGATTTCTGATTTAGGATGGCCCTAAAGCTTATCGTGGTTTTCTTGGCAAGATTTGTTCAGAGAGCGTTTGCCATTGCCTTCCTATGAGGATGGGAGACTGTGACTGACCCAAGTCACCCAAAGGGCTTTCATATCTGAGAGGGGATTTGAATCCTGGTCTCCATAACCCAACACTCAAACTATTAAACCAGTCTCTCTTTCTCTTTCGTAATACATTTGATTAACGATACAACAATAATACTCAGCAATTTTATCAAGCATTTAAGTTAAATTTATCAAGGTCTTCGTATGCATTATTTTACTAACTTTCAAAGTTATAGGCAGTGAATTTATATGAAAATGTCAAGAGTGAATAGCGACTTAGCTGTAGTCTACCTTGTAAACTTGTGGCTAATGTAAATTTTTAGCTTTATTAGGAGGCTTCTCATTTATATCCAATGTATGCAGCCACTGTACTCTCCCAGATAACAGTCACACTCCCTTTTAAAGCTTTTCTTATAGCAAAACATTCCATAGACGGTGTCTTTCACATACACCATTCCCTTATGATTTTTCGGCAGCCTAAATTTTAATTTATGTTTCTAGGAATTATTTAAGGCTCCTCTGAGCATAAAATATCCGGATGGTACTCAGCCTCAGAAAATAAATTCTAAGTTTTATTGCTTTAGTCAACTGATAAGACCCACAAATTTAAATATGCAAAAAAAAAGAAGGCCTCCTTGTTAGATTGATGTACTACAGTGCATTTCACTTTTTTTAAGGAAAAATATATTGAGTTTTCAAATAACATTCTAGAGAACAGGCAGAGGAAGCAGGGAGAATGGCTGGATGAATCTTGTCCAATAGAGTACATGTCCAACATTCACAAGAAGAAACGTTGCTGTCTGAGGCAAGACAGCAAATTTTAACTCCTCTTCAAGTTAAGGTACAAAATGCTAGTTGAGTTATTTTGGCACAAGAATAATTGCAGCAAAACACGTCACTCCACTTGATGGATGGTATGGCTGTCTGTGACCGAGTTCACTGGAGTTCTACTGGTGTGGTTCCAGTGACATGTTTATTTAAAGACAAGCATGTTTGTTTCCCCTGCAATTGTGTCATTTTAACAGCGGAGAGGTTGAAGGAACCCAGGGGATCCCAAATGAGTTACTTTGGTCCTGGTCTTCCAGGATGCATCTTCATTGTAGAAATAATGCAGTTTGATATCACTTTAAGCGCTGAAGCGCCATCCTATGCAATCCTGGGATTTGCAGTTTTACAAGGTCTTTACCCTTCTCTGCCAAAGAGCCCTAGTGCCTCACAAAACTACATGTCCGCGGATTCTGGAAGATGAAGCCATGGCGGTTAAAATGGTGTCAAAGTACATTTTCATTGTGCTGTTTAAAATCTTGCCCTTTCCCATTCTGTGATGTTTGGAAAGGGAACAGAGAATGTCTCAGCTACACACTTTATTTTAGACCAACAGGAGATGCCAAGAACAGAATTTAAAAAAAAATACCTGGGGAAAAAGTTCTATGTACCTTGCATCTGTTTCATATCGTGTGCCAATGGAATACCGCATCAGCATGATGAAGAAAATTCTGCAGAAGAGCTACTGCTTAATGCTAAAGTATATGTAAAAAATAATGAGAATAGTCTTACTGGACCTAACTCCAAAAGTCCCATTTAATCAATCCAGCTGTAGCCCCATCTGCATAAAACTGCAACTACAAGGATGCTAACCAAAGAGCAAGTCCCACTGTTTATTTCTGTGTTAACATATACAGATTCATGCTGAATATATCAAATAGTAGCAAGCCAGATACCCCAGGTAAGCTGACAAGTCAAGTTATAAATAACTCTGTTTTTATTTGCATACATCTTCCTTGTTGCAACAGCTTCACTGGCTGCTGGTTGATATCTGAGCACAACCCAGTATCAGTTATCACCTATAAAGGCCTATACAGCTTGGGGCCAGGTTATCTGAAAGGTTGCATTCTCCCATACGAACCTGCTTTATGTTCTGAGATTTTCTGAGGTTGGCCTTTGCTTTGTTGCATCATCCTCAGAGGGATGAAACAGACAGGCAAAATAAAGCAGTTTCCAGCCACTTTGAAAGTGGGGTGTTTAGATGCTTCCAAAGTGGCTGAAAACTGAACTGAAGCCATGCTCCGGGATTAAAAACCAGAGCAAAAAGATAGATAGTCCAACTCAAGGCAGAAAATCCGTATCTTCACTGCTGCATATAAATACCCCAACACGCAAAATAACGAAAGTGCGACAATTCCAATGGATGTAATTACAATAAATATACACAAACCAGGCAAGCTGACGGGGCATGGGATGAAGGAGGGATAAAGGGGACATGTATGGTCCCCCCTCCTAAAGATTGTGCTTTGCCAGTGTATCACTTGCACAACGAATGCACCCATGTATTGAACAGGTGGATCATCTCATGTGCCACTATGTGGCTGATCAAGGAGGTGGCCATGCAATGGGATGGCATTTGGGCTGACATGGGTGGTACTTGTACATGGTGTGTTTGTGCGATGGTATGCATGTATGGTGGGGAGGCAATAACAACGAAAAATTATCCAGTGATGCAGTTTGATGCTGCGCCATGTGGTCAGACTGTATGTATTTGGTCTGCCTTATGAGAGAGCTGTGTTGGTAGTGGAGTTTGGACCCACTTTTGAAAAAAGTAGGACCGAGATGCTTTTTCCTACCTGTCTGTTCTGCCCCTATGATGTACTATTCACTTTTTAAAAACTGCAACATTTTTAAAACAGCTTGTAGTTCTATCATCAGTTGAATTGTACTTTTAATTTTTGTATGCGCTGTTTCTGTTTTAACTTTTGTAAGCCAACCTTGAGTCAAAGACTGGGAAAAATATATAAATAGGCAAACAAACAATATTTTTCATTGCAAACATAACCAATGGTACAGGATGATGGCAACTTTTCTCCAGCCTCTGGAAGGCTTCAAATTGCTTCAAATTCAAATTGTCCTGGGCCCAGTGCTATTCAACATTTTTATTAATGATTTGGATGACAGAATTGGGGGCATACTTATCAAATTTGCAGATGACACTAAACTAGGAGGAGTAGCTAATACCCCAGAGGACCTGATCAAAATTCAAAATAACCTGAATAGACTAGAAAGCTGGGCCAATGCTAACAAAATGAAATTCAATGTGGAGAAAAGTAAGGTTCTGCACTTAGGGAGGAAAAATGAAATGCACATATATATGATGGGGTACACCTGGCTAAATGAAACTATGTGTGAAAGGGATCTAGGAGTCCAAGTAGACCATAAGCTGAACATGAGTCAACAGTGTGATGCGGCAGCTAAAAAGGCCAATGCAATTTTAGGCTGCATCAATAGAAGTATAGTGTCTAGATCAACGGAAGCAATAGTGCCACCCTATTCTGCTTTGGTCAGGCCCCATCTGGAATACTGTGTCCAGTTCTGGGCACCACAATTCAAAAAAGATATGGAGAAACTGGAGCATGTCCAAAGGAGGGCAACTAAGATGGTGAAAGGTCTGGAAACCATGCCCTATGAGGAACGCCTTAGGGAACTGGGGATGTTTAGCCTGGAGAAGAGAAGCTTAAGAGGTGATATGATAGCCCTGTTTAAATATTTGAAGGGATGTCATATTGAGGTGGGAGCAAGCTTGTTTTATGCTGCTCCAGAGACTAGGATGCGGAACAATGGATACAAATTGCAGGAAAAGAGATTCCACCTCAACATTAGGAGGAACTTCCTGGCAGTAAGGGCTGTTCGACAGTGGGACACACTCCCTTGGAGTGTGGAGTCTCCTTCCTTAGAGGACTTTAAGCAGAGTCTGGATGGTCATCTGTCGGAGATGCTTTGATTGGGAGTTCCTGCATGGCAGGGGGTTGGACTGGATGGCCCTTGTGGTCTCTTCCAACTCTATGATTCTATGAATTAGATATATGCAATCAATAACATTGAACAGTGAGGCTCCGTATGCTGCTGTTATAGCTAATAAGGCCTCAATAAAAATGATGGGAGCCAGTGTGGTGTAGTGGTTTGACTATTAGATTATGATTCTAAAGATCAGGTTTGATTCTCCACTGAACCATGGAAACTAAAACTGGGTGATTGTGAATGAATCACATATTCTCAACCCCAGAAACTCCCATGATAGGTTTGCCTTAGGGACACCAAAAGTCGGAAATGACTTGAAGGCACACAACAACAACAACAATGGCACATTTGTTCTCCCTGAGTTTATCCAACAGGTCTTTCAGTAAGGGCAAGAGTCATGTCTCATCCACAGGGTCACCAAGAGTCGAGATTGACTCAAGGGTGGTTGAGCTAAGACCTAATAACGGAAACTAAGCTAAGACCTAATCAATTATGGTATTTGTCGATCTAATTTAGCTAAGTGACCCCTGGAAGTATGCTGTGATGTTCAGGGCATTTCTAATATTTCATTCAACGTGGGCTAAATGGAACCCATATATCAGGGGTTTTTTTGTATTGTCTTTGGCTCATCAGGGTGTAAATGGGTTTCAAGGTAATTTTTAATCTATATGGAAATTAGGTGTTATTACAGCAGCCACAATACAAATCAGTCAACACAGGAAAAGGAAAGAAGGATCATTTGTTAAAAAGCACTATTTATGGCTGGGGTGGGAGGACATATTGCATCTTAACAATTAGTCGCCTGCAGATGGAGATGAATTTGATATACTTTAAGAATGCTTGCTATGACTCTGTTAACAAAGTCACATGGCTTCGATTTACAGAACGTGTCCCTCTGGGTGGGGGTGAGCTGTGTTAATTCTGATATTTCCCCCAACAACATCTTCATTACAGCCTTCCAACGGATGTAGTTTAGGGAAGAATCTCTCACCATAGTCTCTGTTTTAATATTGTAATAGTTTAATTCAATTATATTGCAATTGTTTAATTCCATTTTAATTGTCACTCTTGTAAGTTTTTAATTGTACTGTATTTTTAGACTGTACGCCACTTTGAGTTCCAATTTTAGGGAAAATGGGGCAATAATAATAATAATAATATCAGCTACGTATAATTAATCTGCTTGTTCTGTTATTTAACTAGAACTTGTTCTGTTGAATGGGCAGAGACCATTCTATGAATGCTAAAAGACTGAATCTTGAACTCCAACACCTTTAATCTACGGCTCTATTGGATGATGTTCAACATTTTTACATTATTTTTACTCAAGTTGAAGTGCTTTCTCTCCATGGCAACACCATCTGGCCTAGGAGGGAGTGAAAGAACAGGCAAATCATTCAGCCAACTATAGAGCAACATGAGACCAGCCAATGAGAAGCAGGCTGGACAGGGCTGGGTAGAAGCCTTGTTGCAGGGAGAAAAAAGAGTGTTTAGTTGGGGTTAGTTTGATGGAGTTTTGAGGAAAAGAGTTACATCGAAGGGAGGGTGTGCTCTTAGGGTTCCTGAGGGAACATTTTAGGTTGGAGACCAGGAAAGGTCTGAAGAGTCCAGAGAGGGACTGGATGGGATTGAGGGAGTCTAGTAGAGAGAGAACAAGCTGGTGGTTTCAAGAAAGATTTTGGTCTTGGCATTGCAGAATAGATTGCCTGAGTGGCTGTTTTGATATTAAGACTTTAAGGAAGCTTTTGTAACTAAGCAACAAAACGATTAACAGATTTAAGTATTCTATGTAGTTTATTTTTGTATTTTACAAATAAACTCTTGTTCATGTTTTGGAATACAACTTGGCCCCCTTGTGAATATTAAAACACGCTGCCAAATATTAGTGCCTCAGCGGAGAACAGGTTGTGGGTGAACTGAGAGACTGGGAGTTCACCACATATTTTGGTGGCAGCGGTGGGATCTAAAGGCCCAGGGTGCTGTCACCAAGCAGACATAGGGGCGAACAAGAAAGTGTTCACTAGAGTAGGCACATGGCGTAGATGTCCATGGGTGGATCTGTATCACTTCAAAGCTCCGGGCAGGCATTTTCCTGCTTGTGTACATGGGCACAGTGAGGAGGCGATGATAGTAACCCTCAGTGGTAGCTGGTGTTGCTCCTAGGTCAGTGGGATAACGAATCCAGGTTTTAATTCATGCTGATTAAAACCTTGTCAATGAAATAAACTGAGCACCTTGGATAGTTCCTTCAAAAACTGAGTTAAAACCTGGAACAGATTTACAGACCAGATTCACAGATTCTATACTTGTGTGGAGAATTCAAATACATAATTTGGGGACTAAGGACTGCATGTGGTCCATGTATTTTGTATTTTGCCCACTCTTGAAGTCTTCCTCCCTGTAGTGAACAGGCTGATCTATCAACCAATCACATAGCAACATGAGACAAGCCAACGAGATGCCGGCTGGGCAGGGCTATAGAAGGGCCTTGTGGGGTTTTAGTTTTGGGTTTGGAGGAAAAGAGTCACATCGAAGGGAGGGTGTGCTCTTAGGATTCCTGAGGGAACATTTTAGGTTGAGTTGGTGACCACGGAAAGGTCATAAGAGTCCAGAGAGGGACTGGATAGGCTTGAGGGAGTCTAGTAGGAAGAGGCTCAAAGCAAGCCGGTTATTAAAAGAGATTTTGGTCTATGTATTGGAGATAAGATTGCCTGTGTGGCTGTACTGATTTATTTTAAAAGGACTTCTAGTAACTAAACAAATAAGTCATTAGTAACAACTTTAAGTCTACTTTTTAGTTTATTTTTTTGTATTTTATAAATAAACTTTTATTAGTGTTTGAAATACAACTTGGCCTCCATGTGAATTAAACCACACTACCTAATCTAAGTGATTCAGAGGTGTTGTGTCATCCTGGAAAGACTTAGTGGTGAAAGATAAGGGGATCACCACATAATAATTTGGTGGCAGCGGTGGGATGAAAAGTCCCATAGGGCTGCCACAGTTGGAAATAGGTTGGGAGTGGACTGAGTTTCTGAATTACCTCATAACAAATTTTGGTGGCAGCAGTGGGATCTGAAAAGTCCGGTTGCCAGAGCTGTGCTGCAGTGTTTGGTGTCTGAGTAAAATACCAGATACCTATAGTTGGTTTGGTTCCGACCTATAGTGGTTCCGACCACGCCACAGTTATTTTAAACACTAGTCTCTGAGGTAAACGTACTGGGTAATTGTAGGAGACTAGTAGCTAGAAGTAAAGACAGACAAAAGTGATTCCTGAGGTAAAAGTCTGGGTAAAATAAGGAATCACTGGTCTGACTTTGAGATTTAAACAAGATCTCTATATTTAGTGAAGGCACAGTTAAGTCAAAGTGATTCCTGAGGTAATAGTCTACGGTAAAATAAGGAATCACTGGTCTGACTTTGAGATTTAAGTAAGATCTCTATATTTAGTGTAGTGATAGTTAAGTCAGTGATTCCTGAGGTAAAAGTCTGGGTAAAGTAAGGAATCACTGGTCTGACTTTGAGATTTAATTAAGATCTCTATATTTAGTGAAGGCACAGTTAAGTCAAAGTGATTCCTGGGGTAATAGTCCATGGTAAAGTAAGGAATCACTGGTTTGACCTTGAGATTTAAGTGAAATCTCTATACTTAGTGGAGGCACAGTTAATTCACAGTGATTCCTGAGGTAAACGTTGGTGGTAACGTAGGGAATCACTAATTTGTTTTTAAGATCCAAGTGAATTCTTGTTACTCAGTTGAGGCAAAGTAAAATAAAAGTATTTCCTGAGGTAAAAGTTTTGGGTATTTGTAAGGAAATACTGCTAACATGCCTCCTAAGAAAGTCAAGACCCCAGCATTGGTTGAAATGGTGGAGGAAGAGGAGGTTAGAGAAGAAATGGTGGCTAGTGTTAACACAGCTGTTTCTGAACCTACAGAAAGTTTAGAGATTTGGAAAATCAAACAGGAAATGAAATATCAGAGAGAAATGCATGACAATGAAATGAAGACATGGAAGTTAATACACAGTTTAGACTCTAGACTCACTCATATTGTTAAAAATAACATTAATGCTTTCCCTCTATTGGATATAAAAAGATTTCCGACGTATGGTGAAGGAATTAGCCAGGAATTATATATAGCCAACTTTGAGTAAGTTTGTGATGATATGGAGTTAAAAGAAAAGGAGCTTGACATGATTAGGCTTGAATGAAAAGAACTGAAACACAGAAAATAATTAAAAAGAAATTAATATGAAGGAAGTTAAGAGAATTGCAGCTTAAAAACAGTTGAAAGTACTAAAGCATAGCAGAGATTTACTAGAAAATGAATATGAACAGAAGATAACAGAAATTAAAACACAGTATGGTGATAAGAAACTCCCTAAAAACAGGGAAGCTTCAAATGAGAAATCTGGTGAGGGAAAAGATATTAAGCCCTGTCATCAAGACTGCAGTGTGGCTGAAGAGAAAGGTTTTGGGCTGAGAGAATGTGACTCTGAGGTACATAAGAAAAATGACTGGTCTGAAGAGAATCAGCCAGATAGAAAAGACGTTGACAGTAAAAGTTGTTATGATTGTGGACAAGGGGAACACATTCAGAATAATTTTTCTAAACAAAATGTCCATGAAAAGAAAGACATTTTAAAGTCAACATATTGTGGAGAAAAATTGTCACCACAAGAGAGAAACTTCCCTCAGAGACAGAGGCCTGTAGACCAGGTTACCACGGAAATGAAAACCAGTAGCAAACAGTCTGAGAGTCAAATGAGAAGAAAATGGTTACTCCAGCAAGGAAGTTAAAACAGATTGAAAATATGAAGAGTTTAATTCCAGAAAAAGGGCTTCTAAATAAAGAACTGTGTAAAAAGCTTTTACAAACTGAACAAAAGCTGGAGGATTCTGTAAAGGGATATAGTAACCTAACAGGAAAACTGGATGTTTTTAAGGAGAAGGTTATTCAAAAGGACAAAAAAACCCGAGGCCTTAATAAAAGAAAATAAAAAGATACAAGATCAAGTATATGAAAGTGAGCAGAAAAATGAAACTCTACACCAAAAGGTCAATAAAGGTCTAAAGAAAAGTGATAGCATGAAGTTAAAACCCAAAGATCTATACACAGAGATTGCCAGACGAGAAAATAGGCAACAAGAAAGAGAAAGCTCACAAGAACAAGCAAAAACAGTAAATAAAGAAGAAAAAGTGTCAGAAAAAGGCAACAATGCCAAAGAGCCTGATAGACAGATGGCTGTGATAATAAGATCCAAAATTAGAAAATTTGGCCAGGAAAAAAAAAGTCCTAAAAGTTTAAACCCTGTGTTGAAATCAGCTGAGGAGAAAGCTTCAAAGTTAAAAGGAAAACATCCTTGCAAAGTCAAGAAGTCCCAAAATTATACTTTAAGCAGGATTCTTGACAAAGTAGAGGACAAATATAATAGATCCCAGCTAGATGAATTTTCAGTACTTTCAGATCTGACATATATCTGGAAGCTATATATTAAATGGGACATGGTTGGAGAAATCTTGGCTTGGCAACTGGGTAAAATAGCCCAAGAAAATGGTCAAGTTCAAAGAGATTGGAAGAATCTTTAAAAAGTAAAATTTAAAAAAATGGACATATATATACAGGACATGGTGGCACCTGTGAACTTTGCTGTCAAACATGCTGATGATAACCAAAAGATTGTTTTTTTCCTCCTTTCTCTCTCTTCTTGGTTTTTTCCCCTCTCCTTTGTTTCTTTTGCATGGTTTGTAAGTCCTAATATGTTTAGATTTTAGTTTGCTGATTGCTATATGCTGATTACAGAGACAGCTTGTGGCTCAGGCTGAATCTACACCGCAGAATCAGTTATTTCATTTCTTCAGTGCAGTTTGACACCACTTTAACTGCTATTGCTTTGTGAGATACTTAGCTTTCTTCATCAGAGAGCTCTGGTGCCACAACAAACTACAAAGCCCAGTGTTCCACAGGATGGAGCCACGGCAGTTAAAGCAGTATCAAACTGCATCAATTTTACAATGTGGCAGCAGCCGTAGTCTTTGATTTGCATGCAAATGTTCCCAAGTGAAATCTGCAATAAGCGGACCTATGAGAGACATCTAGCTGTGCCAGTACATCAGGGGTTCAGAATCTGTGGCCCTCCAGGCTTTTGAGGACTGCAGCTCCCATCAGTTCCAGCTGGTATAGCCAATTAAAGGGATAAAGGGAATGCCAGTCTAACACTACCCTACACATTCCTCAACTGTGCCACAGATGCCTATGGTGTTGCCAGTTGGAGTAGTCAAAAGTGGGCTAGAAAGGAACAAGGTTCCAGCTTGGTTTAAAGCAGCTTTACATATCAAGTTGCAGAGCGTACTAGAGGGGCTTTCATGGAGCTAAAGTCTTTGAAAGTTCAATTTGCTTGTTCAGCTTGCCAGTCTATTGTTTGGAGGGAGGGAAATTTAATGAGGAAACCAGCCCTTAGCGACATTTTAGATTAAACAGGTGAGAACAAAACAAAAAAATGCAAGATGGTATGTAGCCTTGTCTTTTATCATTTAATTGCTAACAACTCAGCTGTAATTATCTGAGACTCTCTATTCTGGGAACTGCACGTCTCCTCTGTTCTGCTAAAAGATTATACCTAAATAGGAAGTATTCCATAAAGAAATAACTGATTTCAAACGGAAACCATTAAACAGTAGCATTTAGGGGGATAAAATTCTCAAATTTTAGGAAGTTTGAGCATTTCCATTGGATATTATCATTTCATCTGAAAGCGAGAGACAGCAACCTAGCAGGATGCTCTCTTACTAATGGCATGGTTGCTGGATATGCTTCATCAGTAGTCTGTTGTTGGAAAACTATGCTGCACAATCTCTTTTTTTTAATTTGTGGGACAAAATTCCTCTTGTCTTTAAGCATGTGGAAGCAGTATGTGTGTGGAAAACCTTTATAAATGCAAGACTCTTTATTGCTATTTGTGTCATATCAGTCTAAGGATTGTTACACAAGTGTGTCATCCTTTACACATTCAGTCAAAGGCTGTAATGAGTGTGTGTGTGTGTGTGGGGGGGGGGGGGCTTCCATTTCCACAGGGGCAATGAAACTGTTCTGGACTTTCTCCCTAACTATACAAGAGCTATTCGAAGTTCTGGTCCCTATGCCCAAAATTTCTCCTGGAAAGCATCTTTAAAGTTCAGATGAATTATTCCACTGACATGATGGGAGCCACCAGCCACCACTAGTCAAGGGGTAGACAAAGATTGTTGGTGGGTAGCCATACCTATACACCAGATTAGTTCAAATCTTTTGTACCCTGGTCTTCCATTCTCCTAGTCCAACACTCAAACCACTCCACCATGCTGGCTCTCTGTTCCCATCAATGATGGTGAAAGCTGTAGTTCATCAATATCTGAAAGGCTTCAGGTTTCCCAGCCCTGACACACAGGAATAAGGGAGAACTGAAACAACTACCAGTCTATCCAAAGCAAAGCACAAAGAAAAAGAACAGTGTCTGACTCTTTTATGAGAACCTTTTTGTTGCTGGGAGATAATACTGTAGCTACGACACTGGGGACTCTGCCACACTTTAATCAACTGCAGCAAACCTGTAACATTCTGACTCACTTTCCCCACTGCTGGTGGTGTAACAGCTGAAGATAAAATGAAAGCAATTCCTCTTAGCAGTACAGAGGCTCCCATCTGCTATTCCTGACATGATGGGCTGGAACCTACCAGTGGTTTTGGATTGTACTAGCCCATTAGAGGAGCTGCCAGTAGCTGAAAAGCCACCAAGATCTACATATGAGAAACACCAGTCCATTTATTGTATACAGCAGTACAGACCATTAAGAGAATTATCTTTCTCGTTTAATCTTAGCATTTTATCAGTTTAGGGATAGCTTAACTGGAAGAGATGGGCAAGTTGTAATATCCACCAGTAGCCACCAGAGAAATTAGTATGTTTCTGATTTGTCCCTTCTGTGTTCCTGCACAGTTTTTCTGACTCTTTCCAGGGGCCCTTTCACTCAGGCAGTTTTTGCACTATATTTGCTATAGAGCCATCTTGTGGAATCCTGAAATTTGTAGGCGGGTTTGGCAATAGAGCTCTCTAGCTGAAAAGCCTAAATACTCCTCTCTAAACTGCAAAGCCTTGGATTCTACATGGAAACATGGCAGTTAAAGTGAAATCATAGTGCTATAATTGTATAGTGTGAAAGAGCTGCAAAACATGGCAGGTAATTTGTTTCGGGACTATCCTTGCATACAACTTCCTTTGTATTAGTAAAAGACTTGCAGGAGTCTGGTGTTTCTGCCATTACAGCTGTGTTTAAAAAAAAAACAAAGTCTCTATCACAGCAGAATGACCAAAATTCATCCCTCACCGCTGATAACTTTAAAAACTTTATTAACTTCTGAGGTTGCTGTCTTGACAGTGATTTGGCTAGTCCATAAGTCATCACGGAGGGTTGCTGACAGTTTCAAGATGTACATCTGCAGACGGCTGCAAAAATCAAAGCACCAGATGTAAAAGTTATATATTAATGTGGTCTGCCAGGGGTGGGGTGAGCCATCACTCATTGACATTTTTAAAATAAGCAGCTTTACTTAAAGGACACCATCAGCTGAAATATATGATGGGCTGGGACCTGGTAATCACTGTGATCTGTGCAATATGAGTACAGAGCAGCTGAAATAATAATAATAATAAAAAGTCTGCTAAAGATATAAAAGAACAGAACTGGAAGAGACCTGGGGATTAGCTAGGAGAAAACATAGGAGATGACTTTACATCCATATACCCAATGGTGCTGCCAGGTTTGAAGGGTGTCTGGGCACTGGTGTTTCTGATGATGATGATGATGATGATGATGATATTTATTTATATCCAATCTTCCAACCAAGGCAGCTGATACGACATCTGATATGAGTCCCCCCCCCCCCATTTGCCAGGGATCAGCACCATAGTTCTGTTCATTGGCTGTGGCCTTGTTTGCATTGTAGAAATAAAGCAGTTTGACCCCACTTTAAGTGTCATGACTCAGTGCTATGGAATTTTGGGGTTTGTAATGTTGAGAGATATTTAGCCCTCTTTGCCAGAGAGCTCTGGTACTCCAAATTACAAAATCTTCAATTACTTTTAAAGTGCCCCAGTTCTTTCTCCTCCTCCTCCTCCTCCTCTCCCCCTTTGTCCTCAGCTTATTTCAGTTGCTGCAAAGAACAGAATTAGTTTGCATTCAGTTAACTCAGCAGGAAGGAGCTGCTATCCAAATAAAGACTGGGGAACTGGAAGGTCTCCACCAACCATTGGTTTCACTTTAAATGTGGAAATTAGCTTTGCAAGAGGCTGGTTATCCTTTAGGACAGTTCTCTTCTGCAGAAGCAGTGGTGGAATACAGTTGGTCCTCAGTATCTGCGAGGCATCCATTCTGGACCCTCCCACAGATACCAAAATTTGTAGATGCTTGTGGCCACACCACCATTGGGAATAAAAGGACTTTGCCTCCCCCCCCCCCCGCCACCTGAAGCCTGCCTCACCACTCTTACCATGGCAGGGGTAGCCTCCTCCTCCTCCTCCTCCTCCTTCTTGCCACTGCTTCTGCCCAGTTCCGCTGCTTCCTCCTCCCTCCTCTTCCTCCCTGCCCACCACTGCTGCTGCTGCTGCTTCTTCCTCCTTTTCAATCAATCAATCAATCAATCAATTGCCTTTATTGCAGTCAACAGACCACAGACCGAGGCAGACATAGAAATAAATCAGTACATAACAACATAAAATATTTAAGCAAACATAAAAATACAATATTACAGTTGTACCATAAGTTCTGCTAAAAACAGGTTTAAAACAAGTACCAAATTTGTGGGCTTATTTGCAACATCCAAAAACCATATTATACTTTTTTCCATAAGGGTTTTGTCCAAATTATTTTACTTCACTTTTAATTTTATGGCACATTGCTTTCCGAGTTTTAATGGCAGGCGAAATAAACTTTGCTACTTCCTCGGTGACTTTCCTATCGTTATTAGCTAGTAGGAACTTCAAATACCATTCATAGGTTCTACCTGGTTTATTTTTTAGGTGAGGCGTGATTAATTTTAGCCTCTCATTCTTGTAGAAGGTACACTGAAAAAACACATGGGACATCATTTCTACAAGGCCCTCTCCACAGGGGCAGATTCGATCCTTATACTCAATACAGTGATAGCATCCCTCTAACACAGCAGATGGGATTACATTGAAGCGGCCTTTACTAAATGCTAACCTATATTTAGGAATTGTTAGATATTCCAAGTAGTTTGCACCCTTTGTGTTTAAAGACAGGCCCAAGCTAACGAGGGAACAAGTAGAACGTGCAAGTGCCACTGAGTATTGCCTATCAATGTCTTCAGTTCGTTGGGTGAGGATGTGTTTTGCCCTAAACCGGTCAAAGGTTGAAAGAAAACCATGAGATAGGCCTCATCTCGGTAGTTTTCCTTTCACATATATATACAAATTGCTGGTATAAGTATCTCTTTGTAATAGATAGATATAGCCAGCCTCAGGCCCTACAAAACTAAGTCTCAGGAAGTATCTCAACATCCATTTCCATGCTAAGCATTCTACCAAGGAACACCCAGCTTCGAGACGAAGTGAAGCTGTTGGTACACATTTAGGCATAGAGAAGATTTTTCTAAGGAAGGCAGAGAGAACTCTTTTTACAGTTGGTGCAAAACCTAAAATCCATGCTGGTATACCAAATAGTAATTGTGGCAGGACCTTGGCTCTGAAACCTTAAGGGCAGCTGGTAATAGTTGTCCACCTTTTGTGAAAGGTGCCTTACTACTGTTAGAGGCATTCTGAATAGCAATTTCCCGATGTGATATCCAGGTTGCAGATGCATTAAATGTAACTCCTAAATACTTGAATTTCTTGACTTGATCTATTATATGGCCAGCAAAATTCCATAGATACAAAGATTGTTTTTAGAAAAAAAACACATTATTTTGGACTTGCTATAGTTAATATTTAACTGATTATTTTTACAGTATTCAATGAAAGCTCTCACTAGTCTCGTAAGTCCCACTTTTGTAAAAGAGAGGAGGGGGGCATCATCTGCATATAATAATAGAGGGATACTGGCTGAGGCTAACTTTGGAGAATGAAAAGTATTAGAAGAAACAGCTGCAGGGAGATCACTGAGATTGAAAAGGGTGGATGCAAATACGCATCCCTGACGAACACCTCTTACAGCCTTAATAGGGTTAGTAAGATTACCCTGTATTCCACACCTTACTCAAAGAGTAGTATTACTATACAACTTCATAATTAAACCAAGTAGCCTTTTGTCAATGGAGGAAGTAAGGAGTTTGTCCCAGAGCTTGTTTTTTGGTATCGAGTCAAATGCCGATTTCAGGTCCATGAAGGCAACTAATAGACCATGACTGTAGGATCTAGAATACTTTTCTACAAGATGACTTAGGACAACACAATGATCTGTAGTTGACTTGCCTTTTCTAAAACCAGCTTGCTCATTTCCCAGAATTTTTTCAGCCTCCACCCAATCTGTGAGGCTATTATTTAAGAAATGGCCATACAGTTTACTGATCACTGACAATAAACTTATTGGGCGGTAATTTGACGGATCATTTTTGTCTCCCTTTTTGTATATTGAAGAATTTCTAAGGGCACCTGTTACTATGGACCAGAACTGTTTAGTATTCCTTTCAAATGAGACAGCTAATAATGCTGACCATTGCCTATAATTTCTTTCTTTTTTCTTTTTTGCAATCAAGGCTTTATGATGTTTTTTAAAGAGTATAGTATGATTTAGGCAAGATTCAGCCATTGTCTTTCCAATATTTAGTATATATATTCCTCAAATTATTTTTGGTTTCTAAACATTTTCTATCCAAACTTGTATCAATATAATTTTTCTTTTTCTTCTGAGTGCAATTTTGAGTGACTCTCATATTCATCGACAGCATGTCCAAAAGTACTTGGTAGTTTGTTATGGCAACTTGTGAATCTGGAGTATCTATAATTAAGTTTTTAATTTCCCTGTACATGGAGGAATTTAATAATGATGAAATCTTGTTGTCAATACTATCTGTCCATCTTAATCTTCTATATCTATTATCAATTTTCATATTGTCAAGATACAGTAGGGGACTATGCGTTATACCATGAGGGGAGCTTATAGTGAGGGATAAGGGCAGGTGATTGCTCATAAGTATCCCTTCTATGGAGAATTTTGTTATTTGTTTATAAAGATGATTTGAAACAATCGCATAATCTATTGTGCTACATCCTTTTCTAAAAATGTACGTGAATTCTCCATGCTGTTCGAACTTTGGGTCTCCATTTATTATTCTTAAAGATAAGCGCCCCACCATTTGGAGAAGATTTATACCAGCATTATTAATCTCGATATCTTTGGATTTCCTCTTGGTATTTAATATGTACTTCTCCATTTCATTAAGATGCCAGTTACAAGAGTAGAAGGCAGCCTCATTATTTGCTCCAATTCTTGCGATTAAATGTGCTTTGGGTGACCTGACCTCTAAATTTACTAGATAATCTTCAAGAATTCCCCAAATGTGGTTTAACTCTTCCCTCCTACTAATGGGAGGAATATAGACATTGACCATTATTAAACTTATAAATTCAAAATCTATTAGGCTTGCAATGGCAAACTGTTCACACTGTGGTAAAATGGTATAGGAAACCTTGAGGGAATTAGCGATTAAAATTGCTAACCCTGCTTTGGGCCTTCCTTTTCCAGAAGGCATTATGACAAGTGCTTTTATTGCACTATGACCATTAAAATCTAAAGAAGTTGTGCACCATGTTTCTTGCATCAGCATTATGTCAAATTTTCATAGGAAGTCAATACACTCAGGGTCCCTAGATTTTGTGTTCCATCTTGCTATATTCCGAGATAAACAGTTTAGCTGCAAGTTCCCCAAGGTCAGAGGTTTGAAATAAGAGGGGGCAGGTATACTAAAAGGGTCAGTTGCAATAGGTGCCACATTCACAGGATTAATTGTATTAAGAACAACATTGCTTTTCTCCTGTCAGTTAAGTACTTGGATCTGGTCAAGAACACTTGTTTCATCATGAAAAACAGCACTCTGTCTTTTTGTTATATCTGGAGCTACAGAGGCTTCCTTTGTCTCAGAACCTCCTTTGTTAGTAGTGCAGGTTACCTTAACCTGAGTTGTTATAATACCCGTTTTCTCCTGGCTCCTTTGGGGATTAACGTTCATCCTGTCTTCATTAGGGGCTTTCGTTGAAGAGGGTTTCTACTTATTAGTTAATCTTGTCTCATATATTTTCCTTTTTCTCTGTACATCTACTAGTGTTGTATAAAGGGACAAAAGTCTATCTAGGATCTCTGATTGTATGGATAAAGTCATAAGATGAAAAGATTTCAAGAGGATTTCTTCTTCCTCAATGAAGGTTTCATTAAAGGCATTTGATGGAACTATATCTACATGAGGGGCCTTTTGGTCATCTTTAATGTAAGGAGACCGGGAGGTTTCATGTATAGGAGCTGATAGTTCGAAAAGATTGATCGTACTATCATGTCTAATCTCGTTCTCAATTAGTGGTGCAGGAGGAATATCATTTTTGAAAAAGCGAGAGATTATTATGCCTTTTTAAAAGAAATCCTCTTTAAGAGACAGCAGTTTCTTTACAATAAGTTCGTTTGTGAATGATATTATTGCTCTAACTTGATTTTGATTTTAGGGTTGGTACTCCACTTGGGAAATTTCAGAAGGGTTTATAAATCTGTTAGTCATAGGTTCTACCAGATAAGACAGATGCACCCTTTGTGCTGTTTGAGATAGGAAGTTATTAACTTTAAGATAGTTGCTAATACCAAGTTTATTTTTAAATAGGATCAAATTCCATGTCTTGCTAATAGCATTTTCCGATTTGGGGAATGGGCAATAATTTTCCTGAAAAGTCGTCATCCTTTAATGGTATAAATCATTTTGTCCCACGGGTTCTGACTATCTAGTTCATTACTCCCATTATTTTGAGAATCATTGGGGGCAATTTTTTGTTCAAGCATGAGCTTAGAGGTCTTCATTATTGGACTAGATGTAATATTTGGGTTTGCTCTTTTACTTATTTCCTTTGACCCTTTAATTGATAGGGGTTTCACATCTGACAATTTGAACAACTTCCTGAAGTTCATCTTTACCCGTTTTGCTAGAGTATAATAATGTTTGCAAGATCTCTTGATGTTCTTTGTTTTCTTGGTATTTGTTCTATGCTGGCATGACTTTTTAACACATTTATTTGCCTTAGATTTCATTATGTTAGCTCTCTTCCTTATGGTGCTATCTGGGCATGCGACACCCTCATCAGGTTGCTTGTTTTCACACTGAGGGTCGCTCATTACCAGTATTTTAGAGATTGTTGTTAATAGGCCATTACATTCAGACAAATAGGTTTTGATAGAGTGTAAATCTTTGGTCATTCCAATAACACAATCATTCAGTTTTATAAGTTGTTTAGAATCTGTTGTTTCTTTTGGAGTTATGCTTAAATTGGCTGCACTTTCTGTTGCATAATGGAAAAAAAAATTCTTTTACAGAATTTAGCATGGATTCTCTCCCCCAATCGCATAACAAGATGTTTTTACAGTTATTATCAGCCAGGATAATTTCCTCTGTCAAACTAATATTATCCCCATAACATGAATCAAATAGCATATGTCTTGGGTCAAGTGTCCATTCCAAAATCATTTCAGATGGCTGGTCAGTTCCCTCCTCTGAGATTTTGACAATTGGGGGAAAATATTGTGAGATCTCTGTTTTGTTTGTTTCATGCAAGCCTTATTATTTGCATGAAAGTCTTTATCTCTTGGGAGGATACCTAATTCTTTATATCCCTGTCTAGTTAGGATCACCATGTTTAGATCATATATTTTTAGTATGATAAACCTGGATTCTCTAATTGTTAAGTTGAATACAAAATGTTGCAAAACAGATTTAAGGATAAAGTTGAAATTATATATAACAAATGATTAAAACCCACAAACCTTAATGCCCTCCTCCTTTTCCTTTCTCTTCTTCCCACCTCCACCTCCTCCTCTACCTACTCTGCCCCCCCCAATAAGTACTTGCTGTTCGTGGATGCTGGAATCCGTGGAGGGCAAGTCTAATGATACAGAGGGCCTCCTGAATGGCTATTTGCAATAAAAAGAACATCATGAAACTACTATGCAATACCATAGGTAGTGATCTATGCTTCACAAGCATGGGTGTGGGATTTCGGCCAGTGGTTGGGAGAATCTAGGGAGTTTATCGGATGATGGAAATTGGAAGTATAATCCAATGGCAATCCGAAGGCAATCATGGGGTTTCACGTTATTGCATATTAAAATATCTCACACAATTTTGGGCAAAAGGGAAGTCATTCCGAACGCAATCATGGGTTTTACGTTATTGCGTATTAAAGCATCTCACACAATTTCGGGCAATGGGCAGTCATTTTTGGGTAATGGGAAGTCATTCTGAACACATTCCTAACACAACTGGAATTCACGTAAATTCGCTAAACTAGCGAATTCACATGAATTTGAATTGGCTCCAATTGGCTCCATTCAAAATAAAGAGAAATTCCTCCCGTCTGATAAACTCCTTGGAGATGTGCCCAAACACCTTACTTTTAGTTGCCAGAGTAAAAGAGGAAGGCAAAGGCAAACCTCTGAAGAAACTTGCCAAGAAAAACCTATGATGGGATCGCTTTGGGGATCACTATAAATCTGAAATGACTTGAAGGCACCCAACAACAACATCAGCATTTACCACGAATTATCTGGGTTGGTGAACAGTCTATTTCAAAATAGAAATGCAACATTAATACATTAAAACACTGAAGGAGGATATGCTAACTACCGAGATGACACTGGGAACAGAGATAAAACATTTCAGCACATAAAGCCAAATTCAGAATTAAAATCAACAAAAAAGTAACAATGTAGAAACATGGCAACTGTTTTTAAAATGTGTGGGAGAATAAAAAAGATTTTCTTCACTTGCCTCCCAAAAGACAAAGGGACCAGATAGGGAGCCATTGCTGAAAAAGTCCTGTGGTTTCCCAGTAACCCAGAGACACTTGGAAATGAAGAAGCCAATGAATGTCTTCTCTGGCAGGTAATAAAAGGTCAGCTATATGGCAAGCCTGACATGATGGTGTAAAGGACTTACTCCTTCACCTCCAACTAATCTCCACTGAGGCACTAATATTTGGTAGCGTGTTTTAAATGTTCAAATGGATCCAAGTTGTATTACAAACACTAATAAAAGTTTATTTATCAAATGAAAAAAGTAAACTAAAAGTAGACTTAAAATTGTTGATCATCTTGTTGCTTAGTTACAAAAGGTTCTTTAAATCTTTAATTTAATTCTTTAATATCAAAATAGCCACTCAGGCAATCTTCTCTCCAGTACTAAGACCACAATCTTTCCTTAAGCCTCTGGCTTGTTCTGAGCCTCTCTCTACTAGACTCCCTCAAGCCTATCCAGTCCCTCTCTGGACTCTTATGACCCTTCTGTGGTCACCAACTCACCCTAAAATGTTCCCTCAGGAACCCTAAGACCACACCCTCCCTTCGATGTGACTCTTTTCCTCCAAACCCAAAACTAAAACCCCACTTTTCATTCTCTGCAAGGCCCTTTTATAGCCCTGCCCAGCCGGCTTCTCATTGGCTGGTCTCATGTTGCTATGTGATGGGCTGATAGATCGGCCTGTTCACTACAGATGGCAGTTCTGTTCAGTTGCATTTCAGTGACTTGGATTAGACCATATTAGTTTAACTCTAGTGGTCTAACCAGTTCCACCAATGCAACTATGTCATTTTGATAGAGGTGGGCAAGTTAATGGTGCATACAAGGTGATCTGTGGAGAATGTGAGGTACTCTAGCTATGTGACTGCATTGTTTTATGGAGCTGGTGAGCGGATTGTATTCATCCATCATTGCCAGGCAAGGTTCTTACATTCAGCAAACTGCCAAAGCTAGACAAGTAATTTCTTTTTGTCCAGATTGGTTTGTTGATTCCCGCATAAAAGAATGGGACATGACAAAAAGAAATGGGGGAAAATAAATACAAAAGAAAAGACTGGTAAAGTTGGCATGTAAAATGGATCACAAATACTCAAGAAAAGCTCCATCCACAGAAGAAAGAGAACAAGTTTTATTGCTCATTGCTAGCTATCCCCATCTCCTTGTTTAGATACCAGGCTCTTTTACTCTACCCTATCTTTAATTAAAGCAGAAGAGATTGTTTTATTAGCGTACATGCAAGCTGGCTGTGGCGGGGCCAAAAGGGACTCCTCCCACTCCAGATTTCTTGGATGGATCCATAAGGATAAAAGAAGTGCAGACCACTATAGCTGGATGTTCTACAACCTTTAATATACTCAACAACTCAAGTAACAAGGGTGGGTTGTTTTCAAAAATGTTATACAAGTGGGAGTATATCAGATACTATTTTTCTTTCAAACCCCACTCCAAACACAAAACAAAATCCAACTTTAGCGTCTAACCGAAAGTGTAAACAAAGAAAGAGCAGTACTTTTAGCTATGGTACAATTACAACAATAGGTGTACAGTTATGTAAGCTGCCATTAAACTAAGAGCAAAGATAATCAAATCATACAACAGAATATTGGATAAGCACGTATTTATCTTAGGCTTTGTATTGCGGTATGTATGACTTCAGTAACCTACAAAAATATCAGTTCCCTCTACTGAACGCCTTGCAGTATAAATGTGAAAAACTACACAGGCCAATGAGTTTCAAAGGCAGAGTTTTTTTTGTGACTTATCTCTTGCACTACATTACACCACAAGATATATGCTCACCTTGTTAACTCTGGGAAGCAATTTTAATCCCAAATTATTTCCTTCTTGCCCGAGAACTACTCCCCACCAAATTAAAAGGTAGAGTTTTTCTGTATTTTCTTGGTTTATTTTTCCCTTTTGCTTATTCTTTTCCAAGAGTTCTATAAATCTGATTTGCGAGTTTCCCTCCTCTGCAATAACATTTAGTATTTTGACACAATACATCTTAATAAATACATCTGGATGCTCTATAACCTTTAATGTACTCAACAACTCAAGTAACAAGGCAGGTTCCCAAGGGTAGGGAGAGATGTTGCTTCACACCCCTCCCTCTTGGCTCACAGCATATGCCTTTAACTATCTCTTCTTTACAGTTCTTCTTCCCCTTCACCAGCTTCCTCCTCAATGGGCCAGGAATGGCCTTGAATATCCCAATGGAAAGCCCCTTGAGACCAATAGCCAAGCCGTAGTCCAGCCTCCCTTGGCTCTGGGCTTGTTTTCAGAGGAGAGTACAGCTCGGCCAGAATCCCTTCCTCTGGGGTGGGCTTGACAGTGTCAATTGCTTCCCCTCTTACCAGGCCCCTTCTCCTGGCTAGAGCTGCAGTTTTCCTTGAGCGTCCTCCTCTTTTCCTTCCAGCTTTTTTTTAAAAAAATCTAATCCCTGCCTTCCAAAAACAAAATAAAAGCAAAACGGTTTTAAAAATGTGTTTGCACAGAAATCCCTTCCATGTAAAACAGCTGTTATCCTAGGGCCCTTTACACTACACAGTAATGATGCTATGATGTGTGAAAGGGATCTAGGAGTCCAAGTAGACCATAAACTGAACATGAGTCAACAGTGCGATGCAGCAGCTAAAAAGGCCAATGCAATTTTAGGCTGCATCAATAAAAGCATAGTGTCTAGATCAATGGAAGCAGTATTGCCACTCTATTCTGCTTTGATCAGGCCCCACCTGGAATACTGTGTCCAGTTCTGGGCACCACAATTGAGAAACTGGAAGGCAACTAAAATGGTGAAGGGTCTGGAAACCACTCCCTATGAGGAATGACTTAAGGAGCTGGGGATGTTTAGCCTGGAGAAGAAAAGGTTAAGAGGTGATATGATAGCCCTAGTGGTGCAGTGGTTAAATGCCTGTACTGCAGCCACTCACTCAAAACCATAAGGCTGCGAGTTCAAGACCAGCAAAAGGGCTCAAGCTTGACTCAGACTTGCATCCTTCTGAAGTCGCTAAAATGAGTATCCAGATTGTTGGGGGCAAGTATCTTACCTCTTAGACACTCCTTAAGGCGGTATGAAGAGGTATATAAATGAAGCTGGTTTTGTTTGTTTAAATATTTGAAGGGATGTCATATTGAGGAGGGAGCAAACTTGTTTTTTGCTGCTCCAGAGACTAGAACAAGGGACAATGGATGCAAGCTCCAGGAAAAGAGATTCCACATTACGAGGAACTTCCTGATAGTAAGGGCTGTTCGACAGTGGAACACACTCCCTCGGAGTGTAGTGGAGACTCCTTCCTTGGAGGTCTTTAAACAGAGGCTGGATGGCCATCTGTCAGGGATGCTTTGATGGAGAGTTCCTGCATGGCAGGGGGATGGACTGGATGGCCCTTGTGGTCTCTTCCAACTCTATGAATCTATAATTCCTGTAGAATTCTGGGGCTTGTAGTTTTGAAAGGATCTAGACTTCCCTGGCTGAGAATTCTATCTGCTCCACTCTAAACTGCAAATCTCATGCTCCCATAGTATGGAAGCATGACAGATGAAGGACAACCATAGTGTTATAACTGTATTTGTGTGAAAAGACTTCTTGAAAATGGGACCTTCATATCTGAGAAGAAAAGAAAGCCATTTATCAATTCAGCTCCCATTGAATGAATGAATATATATATATTTGAAAGAGAGAGATTGGCAGCTTTGCAGAGTCTAACAACATATTCACCGGGAACCTACAACTGTGCCAGAGCGAGAGAGAAAAACTTTTTGGATAATTCCCAAAATCCTCCAGTAAGTCTGTAAGTCTTGTACTAAATAAAGTCACTTCTTTCTACAAACCTAACTGCAGTTTTGTATAATTCTGCTTGAATATTAATTGCAAGTTTTATTAAACTTAGGATGGAAAACCCTTCCAGGGCCTCATTCCCACTATGTTTTAAACTGGTTTGCTAACCAATCTGAAATGGTTTAAATGACCATGGTTCGCACTTGAACCAAATTGCTGAAGCGGTTTGGAGAGGGGGGTCATATGCTATACCCATTTAACGCGTGTCTTTTTGACACTCGTTTTTTCTATGTCTTTTTCAATAAATCGATTCACTACAAGTGTGAATGGGAAGCCTATTGAAATCGATTTCAGGAATCAATTTCAAGCATCAATTCAATGTGAGTGTGAACAAGATGCGTATTAGAATTGATTTTTTATGATGTGATAAGAGGTCACCGGGTGGCATGTGCGCCCTTCACCACTGACGGCAAATCCAGAAAGTGAACTGCATTTGCAGGGCTTGCAAGATCAATAACAGTGAGGGATTCATTGGTGTCCAAACAAGAAAGCCAAAGCATATGCGTGGGACTGTCGAAAGCAGAAACGGCGGAGCATGTCACCACATATGCAGGGAGGCGGGCCATGGCATGTGGGTGTTGGCATAAGTATGTAAGTATGATTGCAACGATGGACAGAGAAAAGAAATCCTGCTGGAAACGGTTCATTTTGAATCAATTCATTAGCCAATGTCAACCACAAGTGGGTTATTTTACTAGAAGAAAATGTGATTGAGCCAATGAACCACACCCTGCTGTCAAACCAGTCCATCAATCTGGATCGCAAACTGATTTATTTATAAGTGGGAATATAGAACCTTACGGTTGCTTCCTGTCCTTTGCCTACTTATTTGGGAGTTATCACTGAACTCATTGGGGCTTACCTGTGAATATATATTTATTTGCTAATGTGTTCAGTTGTGGCAGAAAAAGAAAAAGAAAAGAAAAAAGAATATACTTCATGCGCCTCTCTGCCACATTACATCTACCAAGCCCCATTCCAACAAATTTCCAAACCAGAACAAAATGGGAGAGGACATCCCAGCGGAGCCTTCCTAGCATAATTTCCTTTCAAATAAATAAATATTTGTGGGGGTTTTTGCCACCAACTTTGCTTTTATTGCATGTGCAGCAGACAAAAAAAAGTATGGAGCCTCAGAGCTGAAAAGAAATGAGACAACAAATGAGTGACGAGCTTCTCTGCGCCAGAGTCACTGGCAAGGAGAATTAAAAACTGCAATAGGGGAGGGAGAAGAAAGGCCTTCCTGGAATAAATCACTCGGCCACAAATATCCACCCACATAGGCACATAGGACAACGACTCTGCCACTGTTATTGATGGGAACTGTTGCAATGTTATTTTTAATTGTTACGAAAATTTTAATTGTAATTTGTTTAATTCCTTTTTAAGGGGGGTATTTATATGTATTTTTGTATTGTTTTAAATTCTGTAAGCCCCCTTGATTGCTACGGCAAAAAGCGGGGTATAAGTAAAAGTATTGTTGTTGTTGTTGTTGTTGTTGTTGAAGAGGGAAGCTCACAAACAGGAATAACTGTTGAGACAGACAGAACAATGAGCCATGATATCGGATAGGACAGGTGTGAAGACACACCCAACTAAGGTGGTGGCAGGTATGGGTGTGCAACGCCTGTACTCTGGTGAAATCAAATTGTAGTACCCAAAAAATGCTTTGAAGCTGAATATAAAGTTAAATAAGGGGGAAGTTTTATTTAAAGAACAAAAGTAAAAGGTTTTCTTCCCCAGGCTATAAATAACTTGGAAAGGAGTGTGACGAACTCGTCCCTGTTCGCCACCACCTTTCTCCAACGAGGCACTGATAACTCTGGTAGCGTGTATCAATAGTTCACAGAGGCCAAGTGGTATTTCAACACAAGAATGAAGTTTATTTATAAAATGAACAACTAAAATATGAAATATCGTTAAGGCTTTGTCTTATCTTTCAGTTACAAAAGTTCCTTCAAACATTAACACTACAGCCACTCAGGCAACCTTATCTTCAGTATGACAACTGACTTGCTATGAGTCTCTCTCCTAGACTCCCTCAAGCCTATCTATTCCCCTATCAGGCTGTTCAGACCCTTCCCTGGTCTAAGAATGAACCTACACCTGTCCCCTCAGGAACCTAAGAGCACACCCTCCCTCTGTGGTGTCTCTTCCCTTCCAAATCCCAATCAACTAACCCCCTTACACTTTTTCTCTCTCTGCACCAAGGCTTCTCTACAACCCCGCCCAGTCAGCTCCTCATTGGCTGGACACCCGGTGCTCTGTGATTTGCTGTCTCCATGGCTTGTTCCATGGTACTTTACTCTTAGGGTTTCAGCAGTCTTCAAGATGACATCTTTCTGGTCTCAATCTTGTTTGATTTCCTCTCTCTGTGAAGCTGGTGCAGGGTCTTTCGGCTTCTGGTAACTAATTTGGCTGAGATGGTAACCGATTTGGCTGAGGTGTAAGGAATTCCCTTTCCAACTGTCAGGGTCTGTTTTGCCAGCAAATGACTGCTCTCGGCAAGCTCTCTGCAAAATCTGCCCGAAACTGCAATCTCTAGCCACCAGAGCTTGCTGAGCCAGAGCAAACCAAAACCCTGGAAAAAGGCAGCGGGATTCTGCAGCTCCTCCCACAAGTAATACAGTGAACCATTCCTATACTCGCATTCTTTTTTTTTTTTTAAGTATTTGACATTTATTTTTATTTTATTTTCAAAGTAAAATAAACAGATTCAAATACAAATTTATGTTATATCATGCAGTTAGCAACAGCAGGTCAAATTAGCTCTGAGTTTCCTACAACAAATATCTTATATACAGCGCCTTTTGCTATGCTAGATCTGCATAAAGTAGACTAAGTTTGCTTCTACCTAAATGATTCTGAAAGACCCAAACCTACAAATTCCGTAACAATGCCAGAGGTGTAAGTTTTTGCAACTAGATTATTACCATGGACATGTCAACAGCAGACAATTCAAAAGACCAGGTTTGTTCTTAGTCCCTTACAACCAATATTCTATATACCAAGCATTTTAGTCTATAAAGTCTGCAAAGAGTAGACTTAAAATTACTTCTACTTAATTAATCCTGATAGTTCTGAATTTATAAATTCTTTAACAACTTCAGAAGAGTACGTTTTTATGCCTAAATTATTTAGGTTATCACATTCAGTAAATATGTTGAAAATATATATAATTTCCAACATCAGGTTGACTACAGGGTCTTTAACAATCTTGGGTACATTATGTATTTTCTTTAGCTTAGCCGAGCCCTGGAAATTCCAGATTGACCATCTATGAGTTCCATTACCCCTTTCCAATCCTCCTCCCATTTTCTAAAGGTTTTTCCTTCAGCAATTGTGTCAACTTGTCCATTTCCATATATTCTAATATTCTGAGATCCCATTCCTCTCCTGTTGGAATTTTGTCAGACTTCCAGTTTTTAGCGTATATTACCCTTGCTGCTGTGACTAGGTATAACAAGATCTTCCGATGTTTCTTTATCTTTCCGGTTTTGTCATCAATCATGTTCAAGAGGAATAGCTCTGGCTCCATTTTTATTGGAGTTTGCACAACTGTTTGAATTTTATGTGTATATGTACCCAGAATTTTCTTGCAAACGGGCATGTCCACCACATATGGAAGAAAGTGCTCTTTGGTTCTTTACATTTCCAGCAAGCCGGGCTGCTTGTTTTACTCATTTTACTCAGTCTAGTTGGAGTGTAGTACCATCTGATGGCCAGTTTATAGAAGTTTTCCTCAGCATCCATATTTAGTGTGAATTTTCATTCTGGCCCCCAGGCTCTCTTCCATTTTTCCAGTGGGATTGGATGCCCTATATTTTGCACCCAGCTGACCATATATGGCTTGACAACTTTTTTTCTTGTTCAAGTCTTAGTAATGTTTTACAAATTTTTGCAATATTACCTTTTTCCTGGCCAAATAACACTTTATCCAGTTCATTCTTTTTGTTGGTTATACCAAAGAATTTTAGATCTGTTTTCAATTGTCCCTCAAGTTGTCTGTAGTGAAACCAGGAGAGATTGATTCCTTTGTCTCCAAGTGACTCTTTTTGCAATAAATAGGGCTTCTCCCCTGTCCAAATTAAGATATCCTGGTATCGTATCCGGTTCAATTCTTCCATTTCATTTTTATGGAAGGCTTCAAATGGCGATAGCCATGGTGGGAGTTCATTGTATAATTTCTTTTTGTGCCTTAACCAGATCCTTATTAAAGAGTTTTGGATTATGTGATCACTAAAAAGTTTGTCTAAATTTGTCTGGTTGTACCACAAATATCCGTGCCATCCAAAATTTATGTTAAAACCCTCTAGGTTTAATAGCTTTACATCATGCAATTTAACCAAATCCTCCAACCAGTTTATTACACATGCATGATGATATAACTTTAAATTCTGTGCTCCAAGACCTCCTCTTTCCTTAGCATCTGTTATATCTTTCCATCGGAATCTTGGCTTTTTTCCAGACCAGATAAAATTGGAAAGTTCCTTTGTCCATTCTGGGAAAATTTGATCCTTTAGTATGGTAGGGAGGCATTGAAAGAGGAACATTAATCTAGGAAGAATGTTCATTTTAATAGAAGCGATTTTCCCCATCAAAGAGAGGTTTAAAGCAGACCAATTATTTGTATCTTTTTAAATCTCAGTCCATACTTTTTTGTAATTATTGTCAAATAGTTCCAAATTTTTTCTTGTTATTTCAATTCCTGGGTATCTAATTTTTTCTCCACGGTGAAGCCCCGATATTTTCTCAATTTTTTCACTTTCAGATTTGGACATGTTAAAGGTCAACATTGCTGTCTTATTCTTATTGATTTTCAGACCGGACACTGTCCCAAATTCTTCTAGAGGTGTTAATAGTTTTGGTAAGTTATCTTCTGGGTTTTCTAGGAATATCACAATGTCATCAGCATAGGCTTTTAGCTTGTATTCAAAACCTTTGATTGAACCTCCCTTAATATTTTCATTTTCTCTAATATTATCGTTTAGTATCTCCATACACATTTTAAATATTAAGGGAGACAGTACTAGACAACCTTGTCTAGTACCTTTAGATATTTTGCATTTTTTGGATTTTTTTGCCATTTATCAATAACTGAGCATATTGTGTTCTGTATATCTGTTGTGTCCATCTTAAGAAGTTCGCTCCTAGTTCCATTGCTTTCATTAGTTCAAATATAAAAGTCCATCTCAGGCTATCGAAGGCCTTCTCCATATCAAGGAAGATCATCGCTGCTTTTTTTATCTGGGTTTTTCTGATAATATTCAATTAAGTTAACTACTGTCCTAACATTGTGCTTTATTTGTCTTTTGGGCAAGAATCCTGATTGATCTTCATGTATTATATTCTGGAGGACTTTTTCAATCCTTTAATTAATATAGTCATGAAGATTTTATAATCCAGATTTAGCAGCAAGACTGGATGGTAGTTTTGGGGCTCCTTCAAATCTTTATCTTCTTTGGGTATTAAGGTGATGTGTGACGATGTCCAGGATTCGGGGATGCCTTCCACCGGTATTTCGTTAAACATTTTGAGCATTGGCAATGCAAGTTCTTCATCCAAGAGTTTGTAATAGGATGCCGTGAAACCATCTGGCCCTGGTGACTTCCCAGATTTCATGTCTTTGATAGTATCTGTTAATTCTGCAATGGTCATGTTATTGTTAAGAGTTTTCCTTGCTTCCTCTGAGATTCTGGTAACTTTCTGTTTTGCTATGTACTTAATAGTGTCTTTATTTAAGTGCTTGTTTTGGTTTTCTCTATATAAATTGTTATAGAACTTTTCAAATATTCGTTGAATATTCTCTTGATCTGTAAACATTTTTTCACCTTCCTTTATTTCCAAGATAGATTTTCTCTCCTGCATTTTTCGCAATGTGTACGCCAGAAGTTTGCCTGGTTTGTTACCAAATTCAAAATGCTTTTAACATATTTCATCTTCCTTTCTATTTCTTCCACAGACAGCTGTGATATTTTTTTCATTAGTTTGTTTAAGTCTGTGATTAGAGCTTTCCTATTAGGATTTTCGATTATTTCTTTTTCTTTGTTTCGAATCTCATTCGAGATTTCCTCCATCTTTTTTTATCTTTGTTTTTTCCATTCTGCTTGTTTTTTTAATGAAGAAGCCTCTGAGAACTGCTTTACTGGCATCCCATACTATCGGGCTTTTAACTTCATTGTTCATATTTTCTTGGAAGTACTGACGTAGCAGGTCTTTTGCCTGTCGCTGCGTTGTTTAATTTCTCAACAGATTTTCATTCAGTCTCCAGAAGAGTTCCTTCGGTACTTGTTTCAGTTCCAATTTAATCATATTGTGATCTGATATTTTCTTCCCATCTATTTCCACTTTGCGAATGTCTTTCAGCATAGACTGTGAAGTTAGGAACATGTCTATCCTGGAGGTTGTTTTATGTGGTTGGGAGAAGAAGGTCTATTCTCTAGAGCTGCCTTCCTTCAGTCTCCAAGGATCTACTAGGACAAAAATATCTATCAGTTTAAATGCTGTCTGTGGAAGTTTACCTTGGTTTTCTTTCTTTTTTCTTAATGAACTTCTGTCTAGTGATGGATTTATAATGCCATTCCAATCCCCCATAATTATTGTTTGGCCATGGTCTAAATCAGGAAGTTTATTCATCAGATTGTGATAGAATTTTGCTTTGTTTTCCAAAGGGCCATATAAGCCTACTATCACTGTCTTTTTGTTGTTTATTTCTATTTCAATACCTATAAACCTCATTCAAAACTTCTTTAGCTGGAATATTATTGTTCACATACAGCGCCACCCCACTTCTTTTTGTTTTCCTTCCTGAAATAAATACCTGACCTAGTTTTAGATTTCTAAGATAATTTTCATCTTGCTTTCTGATATGGGTCTCCTGAATACAAATAATACCTGCTTGTTTTTTTTCCTAAGATGTGAAAAATTTGTTTTCTTTTACAGGGAGAGTTCATTCCTTTAACATTCCATGATAACAGCTTCATCTTTGGTCTGTTTTCTAAATTACAAAGGTTATATTCCGATTTCCTCTTTTCTCCTTTTTTTTGGTTTGGCGTCTTTTAAGGGGTCAGTTTCCACAGTATCCTTGTCACTGCCTATAAGATCTTTGCTCTCAATTTCCAGTTGAGGTGTATCTCCCTTTCCCACTGTCACTTCTGATGGCTCGGTCCTCTAAAATTCCGCTGTCATTTCCGTTCTTATCAGCTCTTTCCTTTCTGTCAGGTCCTCTTTATTTAGTTTGTCATATAGTTTTTTGGCCTTTTCTACAGAAGTTATTTTTAGGTCCTTACCACGCCATGTTAGAGATATTCCTTCAATAGGTTCCCATCTTTACCTGATTTTCAAAGATTGTAACAGTCTTATTAGAAAGGCATATTCCCTTCTCGTTTGTAAGATTTGAAAGGGAATATCTTGGAATAATTTAACTTCAGTTTCATTTCTCACTATTTTTTTGTAACTTGCTTGAATCAGGTCCCATATTCTTTCTCTGGTGAAGTAAACCACTATGTCTCTTGGTAAGTCTCTTTTTATAGCAACCGTTGAATTTATATGAAATATTTTATCAATTTCCACATTCATAGATTCTGCTGAAAGATTTATCAATTCTGCCAGCACTGGTATTGTAGTTTGGTACAAATTTTCATTACGTTGTTCTTTTAAACCTCGAAGTTTAATACATTTCCGTCTATGTTTAGCTTCCTTCATTAGATTCTGCTGCCTTTCTTTCTCCTGATTCAACCTGAAGTCATTGATTGTGTCTTCCAATTGTCTTGTTTTGTCTTGCAAATCTCCTATATCCCTATGAATTTCTCTGACATCTATTGCTAAGTCTTTTATTGTGCCTTTCAGTTCATCAATTTCTCTCTTGAAGTCTCATCTTATCTCTTCTCTAGATTCTTTTAAGTCCAGTCTAAATTCTGCTTGCAATTTTTGTATTGCCTCCAGAATTTTAAAATTGGAGTCTGGTTGTTAAGTTCAAGTGATGATCCTCTATCAGATGGGGAGGAATGGGATTGAGCTAGAGATTGCACATTTTTCTTAGAACTGGATGACATTTTTACCTTGAAAAGGATACCAATAAAATCTCCCAAATCTCCCTCTTTTTCCTCCCCCTTTTTTCCTTCTCTCCCCCCAGACCAATATTGTATAAATGTAATTTTTACAGAAATATGGATATTTTTTGTCCTTCACACTCTTTTGTTTGAGAATTTAAGCAAAGAGTATATAGCTAATAATATAAACCACTATACATTCTATCAAGGTTAAATTGATACAGATTTGACAAAAACTGTTATTCAGTGCAATACCACACACCTCCCCTTTAGTACTGGTCACAAATGTGCGGGCCGCTCCCCAAGCTCTCTCCCTCTGGTTTTGGGCGCCAACGCGCAGGCTGCCTCTCCCTCAGTGCTGGTCACAAATGTGTGGGCTGCTCCACAAGCTCTTTCCTTCCAGTGGTGGGTGCCAACGCACAGGTCACTTCCCCCCGATGCTGCTCACAGATGCGTAGGCCTCTTTCCCTTTGTGCTGGGCACCAATGCGCAGGTCAGTTTAATTTTCTTATTCTTGATTTTTTTATAACTAAGCTTAATTATATTTGGTCTTCAGTACAAAGACCCTGATTTCTGCAGCCCCAGAAAGGCCTCTTCTGCAGTCCTTTATGGCAGGAGCTTAATCCCCAGGTCAGAGGCCGATGTCTCCTCAGCCGTAGAGAAAGGTTGCTCTGAGTGCGAAAGAGGACGCCCACAGGGATCAAGGGAGAGACTCTCTGCAGAAGCCCCTATACTCACATTCTAAGGGCTAAACCAATATAAAGGAAAACTCAGGGGGAGATTTAAGCAGTCCTGGCTGGACATCACACCAGGCCCAGAAGGAGCTGGCAGGGTGGTTTGGTGTGAGCACACACACATGTGTGCAAATGAAAAACCAACACATCACTGGACTGTATAAGTCTTTGCCTCTGACAGAGGAATGCACCCTTGGATGGCATTGCCAGCATCAAGAATTCCCAGCTGCCCTTTTTAACAGGGGAAAGGAGGGAGGACGCAGAGTCAAAATCATCACTGAATGGCAAACCGACATCCATGAGCTTCTGGATTTTCTGGGCGATGACTGGATTCTTCAAGTGTTTGCTTAGTGCTTTAGGATCTTTCTGCATTTGTTCAAGGATCAATCTCATGGCCGGGTCACTCACGATCTGCTGCACCTCAGGGTCGGCCATAGCATGGCGCTTCACATCCTCAGGGTTGTCATTGCGGTTGTACTGGGACATGAGACAGCGGTGGTAACCCTCTGCAGCTTCCTTGCAGTTTGAGTCCAGTTCAAGGGCTTTCTGGTAGACATCCATGGCTTTGGTATAATCCTTTATTGCTTCCAGTGCCACTGCCTTGCGTGTATATCCCTTGATGAATGTGGGTTCTAGTCGAATACATTCTTCACAGTCCTTTAATGCTAACTGGAACTCTAGCAGTTTGGTATAGCAGGCAGCAGCTGTAGGGACAATCAAATTGCCATTCTAAGGTTTCATGCTCTGCTCTGGGGCCACAACAAACTACGTTTCCTAGGGTTTCATAGCACTGAGCCATGGCAGTTAAAGTGGGGTCAAACTGAATTATTTCTGCATGTGGATGCAGCCAAGGTTGATTTTGGGTGGTCAGTGGGCAGGTTTTAGATCTGGCTTAGGTGCTTGTTGCTTGCCAGTGATTGGGGAGAAGGAGAAAGGATGCATATTTCCATTTGATTTCCTTTCAATTGGGAAAGTAACTGATAATTTTTAATCTTTTTTTCTTTGCTCCATTGGCAAATGACCACTCCCCTCTCACCCCCAGACAATTGGGGCTTGTCAGAGAAGCTGAGAAGGGAAAACTTTGCTCACCGCCCTTACCTTCTTTTGCAGGTGAGTAGCCCAGTTCCAGAATCTCTCTCCCTCCCCCCCCCCCACACACACTCAAACATCATCACTTGCTTGGAAGTATAAGTGGACACTTTAAAAAACATTTATTTCATTATCCTTGTTCTACTATTCTTGGTGCTACTGACTTAATTAATTACTGGCAGACTAAATTGCTACTTTAATTGCTGGCTTTCATCTGCCAGTGATTAAACAAGTCTATCCCAAATCAAGAAATATAATAGCAATAGCAAGTACATTTCTATACCACTTACTGATGTGTTAAGCGATTTATTTCTGTGTGTGCCTCCCCCACAAGAAAGAAAAGGCATTTTAAAAATATATATGACTGTTTTAATTTCATTTAATATTTTTGTGAGGCAAGCATGTCTCTGTGTACCAAACCAGGAAAAGGGGAAGAGGTGGTGCCCAAGCAGTCCCAAATGCTGTGTGTAATACGCTGTTAGCTTGAATGAAACTTGCAATGCCAGAAAAGTTCCCTAAAGTGCTATAGGGAAGAGAGCAATCCCACTTGTATAAAATTTTTGAAGACATCTCTTTTTTAGTGGAAGAACAGCCGTGTGTGATAAAGTCCATAGTTTGGTGAGGGTGCTTAGAACTCTCAACTAGAGAAAATTATCTCCAACTACATTTCCTGGCATAAAGGCAGGGTGTAGTGAACAGGGAGGCAAATGAGGACATCTATAAAATGATAATTCTGCCCCTTCATAAAAATCTTCCTTGAGTTAAACCTCTTTTAAAACAATGACCCAGACTTCTTCCCCCACCCTCTGCCATTTTTGTCTCTCTCCACCCAATGAAAATGGTCTTATCTTGTGAAGTTATGAAACCATGTTTCAGATAAGCCCTAAATGTAGATCAGCACCAGCTATACTAACTGTTCATAGCTTTTTAATACTGAAATGAAGGTTGGTTTTTCTTTTTCTTTTTTTTAAAGGCTCTTGTATCCAAGTATGCTCTTGAGTCAGGAGTCTGGTAAGTAGCATTAAATGCTAGCAATACATGTACAGGTGTGTATAAAAACATCATAAATGCAAAGCTGTTGTGAGCCATGTGCTGAACAAATGAGGAAAGAAAACACCTCTGGACATTTCTCTAACCCTTGTCTACAATAGGAATATTGAGTTTTAGTAGTAACACACTTCATTCATGTACCTTAATCCTGATGAGAGCTTGAACTGTGTTAGGTGATCAATAACTTATGCTGGAGGGTTAAAAAAATGATTAGCACTTTGTTGTGAGTTAGAAAATTGCAGTATACCATAGCAGTCCTTTTGTTCTAGAATCTTCTACACCACAACCTTTTATTAGGGACTCCATAGAAATAGTTGTCCATTTCCCAATAAAGCTAACATTACATGTGACCCCCCCCCCAGCAAAGTGTAGAAAAAATGCTACTTTTATGCTATAACTCTTAGGATCCTCCACCCAGTGTGCGAGATTCTGGGAGCTGTAATCTAAAATGAAAAAAAAAAATCCAGACTCTGCCCTGAAGACTCAATTTCCTTCATATTTGTAGTTGTTTCCTTGTAACTGCCTCGCTTTGAGGCCTGATGGCTGCTACGTAGTACTGTCATTGAGTGCCTACTATCAGAGCAGCTATGTGAGAGGTGATACACAAGAAGTTTTACTAGCACACCTCTATAGGTGCCTCATTTTATAGGCCTGATGGGTCCAAATCTGTGAGTTTGTCTTCCATGTTTCCATTTCTTGCAGTACCATCAGTTTGCTGTCAGCAATACAAGCAAGTAGTTTCTGCACCCAAAACAATAGTACTATGCATTGCTGTTAGGGATGGGTAAGACATTTGCTTTTGTTTGGTTCCTTTTATTTTTGTCAGAAACTTCCCAAAATGTGCAAATGTCTTTCTTAATGCAATGAGGGAAAGTTCTTTTTTTTTTTTTTTTGCCTAGGGGAGGAAGCAAATTTTTCATTCAATCACCCTAGCATCCTGTTACTTGACTTCACCATGAGTCAACAGTGTGATGTGACAGCCAAAAAATTCACTGCAAGGCTGCTTCAACAGGAGTATAGTGTTCGGCCCAAGGGATGTCATAGTACCACTCTGTTCTGCTTTGGCCAGAATTCACAGAATACTGCATCTACTTTAGGACACCGTAGTTCAAGAAATATACAAGCTGGAATGTGCTCATAGGGAGATAATCAAAATGGTAAAAGGAAACCAAGCCATGTGAGAAACAGCTTAGTGAGCTCGGCAAGTTTGGAGAAGAGAAGATTGCGGGATAAATATCTGAAGGAATGCTGTATAGAAAACGGAGCAAGCTTGTTTTCTGGAGGGTTAAACTCTCCTAGTTTTGTCTGCCTGGGTTCTCTATGCAGCAACAAGTGAAGTCTGGGAAGTGTAGAGGCAGAGCTACAGTGGTCTAATGATATTCTGTCACTTTCATCAAGTGTCTTATCTCAGGCTACTTGGTTTGAGTGTATCCATTTGAAGGTGGGTGGCTGGGAAAGAAGAGGGATTTTGTTGGTGTACCATCCACTTCACAGTTCACCAGTCTCCTTTCCTGCTGAGAGAAGAAAGAGTGAGGACCACTCAGTCAGGTGCAGCTTAGGATCCTTAGTCCTCCATGATGGCCATGAGTCTGTCCTGAGTAATATTTGGTGCCACCCATGATGCAGGACACACTTTGGACCTAGTTTTCTATACTGTTTAAGATGATGGTGATTTAGGTGCAGAGGAACTTTCCATACCTGGTGGGGTTTAGACTCACTGTGACATTAAGGAAGAACTTCCTTACTGTAAGAACTTTTCAACAGTGGAATAGATGGTCTCAGAGCTATTTTCCTTCAGATTGATTTCATAGTCTTTTCCCCTTTCAGTCACAGGATGGTGAACGAGCCTCACACTTCCATCATAAGACTTCAGAAGTCCACAACTGATTTTAGGTTTAGGTTCAGACTCACTGTGACATTAAGGAAGAACTTCCTTACTGTAAGAACTGTTCAACAGTGGAATAGATTGTCTCAGAGAGTGGTGGAATGTCATTCTTTTGTGGTCTTTGAACAGAGGCTGGATGGCCATGTGCTGGGAGTTCCTACATGGCAGGGGGTTCTACTGGATGGCCCTTGAGGTCCCTTCTAACTCTTTGATGTTAGGGTGTAGAAAGATGCTGGCACTAGTTAATCTTTACTTGGGACTACAGGCTTATGATCCATTTTAGGTTCAGCGTTCACACACTTGAGAACAAGTGCTGGCATTTTTAAGGATGGATGCCTAGGGCACAAGGAACACAGGTGTTGATAGCCTCCATGCTGAAATGGAGGAACGTAATATATAGTTCCACACTGATCATAATTATCCCCCCATGGAATGTCATTAACATCATTCCATTGACAACTTTGCACTATGCCTCACATGTCGGAAAGACAGATGGCTTTGTGAGAGTTTATTTAGCCCTAGACAGATGAAAAATTTTTGTTATGGGGAACCACCTGCCCATATTTCTTTAGGTTCTCTGTGTGACATATGATTAACGGAAGTGTTTGCATGATCATGGTGACATAGTATTAATGGATAAGTTTCATGTCTGATAAATGCTTAGAGCTGTTTTGTTCCCTCTTCTAAATAGCTTGTTCTGCTGAACCATTGGCATCCATTTTATTAACCGTCCCAATTACTCAGAAACAGGTTACTGGAAGAATTTTCTCTAAATACCAACCTTACAGGACTTTTCAAGATTCAAGGGAGACATTGTTATCTGTGTCATGGGCTGTGAATTACTCTTTGAAAGTGACAAAAGGTTTATCTGTGTTACCCAGTAATTTCAGTTTCATGCCACTTTCCTTGTAATGGCTCCATCCTAAGGAATCTTAGGATTCCTAGGCCTCATTTCCACTTATAGAAAAATCGCTTTCCGATTTGAATTGATGGATCGAGTAAACATTGGATCGTGGTTCCCACTACATTTTCCCCGATTGCATTTTCTGGCATGGAATCGAATCAAAATTACCCACTTGTGGTTGTCATTCACAAATGAATTGGTTCTATTTAAACTGGTTCCTGAAGCAGATAATTTAAGAGATTTAAGAGTTTAAGTTTAAGAGTTTAAGAGAGATATTTATAATCCTTTGCTAAAGACCAAACTTTAAAGGAGTTATCCAAGGTGCTGAACCTATACTGAGGATAAGGTTTGACACCTTCACTTCTTTAGCATTCAAACCAAGGCCCATTTCTTCACTGACATTGGAGCTATTGGTATCCCCTGATATTGGGGTGAGCAACTTGTAGTTCTCCAGAAGTCATGGGACTGCATTTCCCATCAGCCCCATCATTGGCTGAAGTTGATATAAATTACATTTCAGCAACATACAGAATTTCCCACCACTGTTTTAAACAAAAGAATGTTTAGTCATGTGAACCCTGATCTCAAGTCCCGAAATAGATAAATAATCTCATGTGCCATTTGTGAGAAGAAAAAAAAAGCCTTACATTCTCTGGACAGTGATATAAGAATTATTGGAATAAGGCCAAGCTATTTTCCTTCAGATTGATTTAATAGTCCTTTCCCTCTCCTTTCAGTCACAGAATGGTGAACAACCCTCACATTTCCATCATAAGACTTCAAAAGTCCACAATTGATTTTAGGTTTTCAGACATTTTGAAGACTGTATAAGAACAGAGAATGGACTTTGTTGGACCTTGACTCTGAGAAGCCTCAACCAGTATGGATAGTGTTGAGGGATTTTGGAAGAGGAAGTCAAAGAGCAACTGGGGGCCTTCTTGATTGAGAACCTATGCATTAAAGAGCCATCATTTCTTGCTGGCACACACGACAGCTTCAGACGATTTTTGAAGCACTACAAAACCTCAGAATATCTGTTTGACCCAAATCACAGTGGTAAAAAATAAATAAATCAAAATCAGTGTTATAGATTGCTTTGAAGAAGTTATTTGGACGGGAGCAGTTTGATAAGGACAAAAGGACAGCTTAAATTGCCTTAATAGTCGGTGGTCCAAGCTGTCAGGAAAATCTTTTGTTAGGGAAATTAAAGGTCCATAATGGCTAGAAAATTACTGGAAACACAGCTGGAAGGTGAGAGCTATTTTGGCAAAGAAGATTCACGCTCCTCTCTACCCACGTCTTTCTCCAACAAATGGAGAATTAAAGTCTCTGTCTCTGTATAAAAGTTTCTGCCTCTGTGTAAAATATAACAAAAGAACAGAAGCCATCTGAGGGATAGGGGAAGAGAAGAAGGGAGAGAGGGAGACAGACATACTGCAGAGGGTGTTGGTTTTCAGCTTTTGCAAAAGGTCTTTTGCGTTGGGTCCCCTGGATGATGATGATGATGATGATGATGATGATGATGATGATTAGCCTACAAGATACTCACGGTGATGAGCATATTTAAATAAGCATATTAAAATTGCATAAACCCTGCCCGCCCCCAAGAAACACAGGGCCAAAGGAGAGAGGAATCCTGTGCAATAAAATTTAGAAGAGGCATTACAATTAACAATGAAGAGCAGCAAAATGTCCTACAGTATTACAGGGAAGAGACGGAGCTGTACCTTCCTTTGTGTTCATCTAAAGCAAACTAAGGCCATAGCTAATCTCACAGCCTTCAAGAGGGAGTTCCACAGTGGTGCTGCTGCTACTGAAAAGGCCTTGTCTTCAATATATGTCTTTTATGATTCACTATAAAAGACAATAACGCTTGGTGTGGTAGAAGGTAATAGGAAATGAGGAAGACCACATTCCAGATGGATAGACTCTGTCTAGGAAGCCACAGCTCTCAAGTCTGCAAGACCTGAGCAGGAGGTCTCTCATTCATGGGGCCACCATAAGCTGAAATTGGTAGGTGGGAAATTCCCACAGTAAGTAGTAGAGTGGGTCCCACAAACAAGAGCCCATCCAGACATACCCTAGGCCTTAAACCAATGTGCTGTGCACTTTATCTGCCTTTGAAGGTGATGAATAAGAAATCTTGCATTTTTTTCAAGCTTATATCCATGCTCATGTCCATGTTCTGGAGTATATTCTAAGGCCCAAGGGATGCAAGGGAGAGATATTACTGTAAGATGTGACTTCTGGACAGCTACTTAGCAAAGATTGGTAGACAGTCCCCAGCCTAATCCTTGAGGAATATGGAGCTAGAATGATGCTGCCATGGCCTGTTTAACCAAGGATTAGATCAAGACTCTAGATCACCTGAGCCTCTGATAAGACACTCTTGGCCCTCTTTATGTTCACCTGACAAGTAAGGTTTCATTCTCTGCTCACTATAGCTGTGTGACACCATTGTGTGTACAGCTGACAAGTTCTTTAGCTGCAGGTAGGGAAACTGTGGCCCTCTGGACATCTATCAGCCCCAGCCAGCATGACCCATTAGCAGAGATAATGAGAGTTTAAAGGCCATATGTTCATGACCATACTTGTTCATACTATTACACACACCCTCCAAGTGCTAACAGTGAGGAAACTCAGATCAGGGTGGAGATCTGTAGTTTTCCGGACGTTTTCAAATAACCAGAGTGTTGTGGCCTTGCCTAGACACTTTTAGTGTTGGAGCATGTGTAATAATTTGAACAAATGTGTTGATGGGCATAGTGCTTTCAGGTAACTAAAAACCTAATTGTCTATAAAGCCTTGTATCATGACAGTTCTATAGCCACAAAATGTGACCTCCTTATATTGTTACTGGAAACAGTTATTACATTAGTTAGTCTGGGAATTTATGCTTTCACCATTAAATAAAAACATGTGTGAGTACACATAAATATTACCTTCATTATCTGCCACATTAGTTACAGCTGTAAGAATGAATTTAGCCCATATGAGGATGTGATGTTATAATCATCTCCCTTAATTGCTTTTGGTGGTTTTCAACACTGTATTTCATTTTTCTTCCTCTTCCAGTAAAGATTCTCTATTGAGAAGTGCAGGCCACTTGTTATTTATTTTTTGAGTGAATTATGGGCTAGCACACTGTAAACCACTCAGTGAAATTACATGTGCGAGCTGCTATTGAATCTGAATGTCTATACAAGTTAAGATTATCTAATGCATTTTTTTTTTAAAAAAATTGAAATGAAAATCCATTTTGAAATATTTGGCAGTGGTTATATCCATTGTAAATGTGCTAAAATCTTCAATATTCTTGGGAGGCTAGGTAGCAAAATTATCTCAGAGATCAAACAACCACAACAAACCTCTCCCCCCACCCAAACACTCATAATTCCAGGTTGTCTCTCTTTATCATGTTAGCTTTATAAATGCTTCTGTACTTATTTTTTTTTTTAAAAAATGTGTCCCTGTTTCATGTTTCAGGCAGCTAACAAAGATCATCCAAAATCAAAGAAAGTCATATATACCAAGAAGTTCATATCATTAAAATTAAAATCACAGTGGACCGTATCTAGAAGACCATATTGGCAGTATAACATTTATCTACACAGTTCTTGCTTGTCTGAAAGTATTTGCATGTGGAAATTTTGCATAAAAATATGGGCTTTTTGTGTGAAAAAAAATTCTCATGCAAAGAACACTGTGCATGAGAACACATGGGGCTGCAGGGGAGTGACTCTATTTTTGTGCAAAGCTGGAGGCAGGGACTGGAATCATGACTCTTCTTTGCTCTGATCCCCTGCAGAAAAAAACTTCCTTCTTTTTATGTGACTGATGCCCACTAAAATAGGTTTGGAAGAGCAGTTACATTTGTGGGATTGCCAACATAGAGCAATTGTGGATGTATAACTGTAGGTTACACATCCATAACTGTGATGCTGAATGCCAATCCATGTGTATTTCTGTGCAGAATAATATCCCCAAAACCTTGAGAGGAGGGAATAGCAGAAAAAAATCTGCACCAAATTTTCAGCTCCTTAATATTCTCCCTGATTGGATTTCCCAAATAATGGGAAATCCATTTTTTCAGCCAGAAAAGGAATAACATGTAACATTCTTTGCGTTACTACTTGCAATTCATGTACCAGTGGAATGATAACATACATCTTGTCACTTTGCAATAATTCCTTAAACATGTAAGGATGTTGTGCGGGATATCACAGGTCTTTTGGGAAACCCCCTAATGTGCATTGATATTTTATTGTATACTTTTTTGGGGGGTGGGTAGAAGTTTTTTCTTGTTTAATAAATTACAGATATTATCATAATAATCTCTAAAGAAAACATTCTGTTAGGCATAATGGGAACATCACATAGAAATCAGTTGTCCAAATATGAGTCTTTATTTATTGGGCCTATGACAGAGTAACAACAAACAACAAAGGGGTTGTTGATGAGGCAGATTAGTTGCAATGGTTATTTCCAGTTGTGGAATGCACATGTGGAATGCATGTATACCAACAGTTTTCTAGTAGTTTCCAGCTAAGTAGAATAATTGTATGGTTCTCCAGATGCTGCACTGTAACTCCCAGCAGTTCTAGTCTTCAAAGGCAACGGTGAAGAATGCTGAAAGTTGCAGTTCAACAAAATCTGGAGTGGGGTGGAATTCCCCACCCTAAAACAGCCTTTGCATACAGCATGGTGTAGTTGTTTGAGCGTTGGACTATAACTCTGAAAACCAGGGTTTGAATCCCCACTTGGCCATGAAAACTCATTGGGTCACCTTGGGCAAGTCACATTCTTTCAGCCTCAGAGGAAGGCAATGAAAAACTCCTTCTGAAGAACCCTGCCAAGAAAATCCCATGATAGGCTTCCCTTAGCCGGAAACAACCTGAAGGCACACAGCGACAACAAATGATTGCCTAACACGCCTGCAGAATAAATGGCTGTTTAGAAATGAGAAAGATTTCTGTTTGGCTTTCTCTGCTCTTGAGCAAGATCAGTTATTTGAAAGTGACAGTTGCAGTCCTAGTCTTTGTTAGAAGTAAGCCTTAATTAACACAGCAGGAATTAATACTGAATATTGTTGAGAGGGCTAAGGTTGGGCTATAACAAGTGTCTGTAGAGTTGTCTAGAATCAAAGGTTAATATTATTTTAGTTAAGAGGGTCATAAGCATTCATGAGATGAGTCTTTGCCTTTTAAGACTGGCTGAAGCAACTGCCTCAGACAATAGATTTTGTGTATCATGAAAGGACAAAATAAAAAGCTTAACTGTTCAGCTGGCAGGAGTGGATTAAATCCACTCCTTTTGCTGGTGGCTTCGGGCTGCCTTAGGAGACTTCAGAGTCGATTCCAGCCGTTTCGGGGCATGCATCTAAACTACATGCTCCTGAAGCGGCCAGAAGCTGCTCTATTTGGCCTGTATGTTTTGGGCATTAGTTGGATTTGGGTAGTATGCTCCTTGAGTTGTGTGTGTGAAGGGTGACGTTTACCAAGAAATCCTTATGATAATTTCTCATTTGTTGCATTGCCACACGGAGGAAAAATGTTTGTTTCCAGAATTCATGAGAAATGTGGAACTTGGATATTTGGGGATATAAAGAATAGGAGATGAAGTTACGCTCAGTGGGCTCTGTGGTTCATTTTGGTGAGTTACAGGTTAATATCTTCAGAAATTAGTACTTGTGATTATTTGTTAATATTTGGGGCTTTCTACTTTGTTCAAATACTAACTAGTAGACAAAACAGTGTCATTTATAATGCTTATAAATTTCCTGAATACATATGAATACAAAATATATGCATATATGCAGAACAGCTACCATGGGGTAGTGTTTTGAGTGTTGAATTGTGACTCTGGAGATTAGGATTCCAATCCCTGCTCAGCAAATAAAAACCCCAGGGGACCTTGGGAAAGTCACACTCTCTCAGCCTCAATAGCAACTCCCTCCTCAAAGAAATCTTGCCCCCCCCCAAAAAAAAAAACCTTATGATAGATTTGTCTGAGGATCTCCATAAATCAGAAATGTCTTGAAGGCATGCAACAAGAACAACTCATGAATAAAAGGGGCAATTGATGGCTTCCATGTTAGTAGGGCAGTAATCTGCTCTGGATTCAAAGTGTTTACAAAATAGGTTAAGTACCATGGATAGCTCATTTAAAGTTCAGGCTAAAAACACAAACAGATTCACTGCCCGACTGCGGCTGGCGTAGACCTAAGCAATCTATGCTTCTCTCGTTTGTAAGGAAAAGTGGCATCTTCTCAAATTTCTTGCTTGCTTTCATTTATATCCGCTCTTGCTTCTAGCCCAGGACCCAAGGGGGCTTGGGAAATGACAGTGATTCTATTTTAAACTTAATCTTTAATATGGCTGTGTTAAATGTACATATCTAAATCTAAGGCTGCATTGACACTGCAGAAATAACCCAGTTTGGCACCACTTTGACTTGTCTGGCTCAAGACTATGGAATTCTGGGAGTTGGAGTTTGTTGTGGGGCCCAGAACAAACTCCAGCTCCCAGAATTCCATAGCCGTGAGCCAGACAAGTTAAAGCGGTGCCAAAGTGGGTTATTTCTCCAGTGTGGATGCAGCCCTAGATAAACAAATTTTTAAAACATAAAAATGGATACGATTAAAAAAAAAAAAATCCATGGTGGAGGAAGGTGGTGGTGGGGAATAATCAGATTTTTCATCTATCCTGAGTAGCAACTTAGAACACCTTCAGTGGATGTAGTCTGCTGTACTTTGATTAACAATGGTGCTTCTTCTCCTGTAGTACATCTGCTGCCATTCCTTTCCCCCTCATGACTTTAACATTTGCTCTCTTCAAAAATGAAATAGCGCTCCTACACTTAATTACTGCCAAGGCAGGTCCTCGGAAGGTGAACATTTTGCTGATTCATGGAGTTCTGATCAGTTTAAGATTACTCTCAAGTGCAGCCCTTGACTCACCCTGCTCTCAGGTTTCCTCCTTTCCTGGAGTGCTGGCACATTTTTGATCTCAGGTTCTCCAAAACGATTTATTTCATGTTTCACATCTTTTTTTTCCTATGGCCCTTCATCACATTTTAAAGTACCCTTTTATCCACCTGAATGATACATTTCCACATTTCCTCTATAAAGAGTACAGACATCTTGCTGTATTGGCAAAGTACAAGATGGCCCATTGTCCCATGTATATAAGCCAATTGGGCTGCTGGTGGAACTTGTTCCAACCACTAGCAATTGGACTGGGTCACCCATATCAACTTAGGGGAAAATGCTGGGTTAGGGGGTGCATGGTAATAATAATAATAATAATAATAATAATAATTTATTTATATTTTCCTGCCTCTCCCAGATGGATCGAGGTGGGATTGCAGTCCACTAAAATACATATATCAATACATAAAATGCTCATTAAAAACCATCGGTAAAACAAATAACGAGTAATATTAATACAAACTCAACATCAAGTGGCAATCCGGTGAGGATAAACAATGATCAGAAAATGGGGGATGTCTCTTACACAAGGTTAGGAGGGTATGTGCCACCCTTGGCTTTGTCTGGCAGGTGAAGGGAAAGGTCAGGGTTTGCTTCACTCTTCCTAATGGTGAGACCAGGGCTGAATCCTTGGCATGAGATTATTATGACACTTATATTTCTTTTTAGCCTGCCTTTCCCCCTGCTCAGGAGTCAAAGCATTTTACAAAAGTCAAAGCAAATTCCATGCAAAAGTTTGAGATGCAATTAAACTAACAATGAAATGAAAACCAGTTTAAAGCATAACCACTGCAAAGAAAACAACCAATAGGCAATGCAACATGTTGTGTAAGGCCCTTTCCCTTTGAGCAGTCCATCTTCAAAGGCCTGCGAAAACAAAAGGAGTCTTCGCCTGTTTATGAGGATGCCAGTTTAACTTCTTTAGTAAGAGAATGCTGGTACCTAGGAGCAGTCACCAAGAAGACTCTCTCCCATCTTCCCGCTAGATATACCTGTGAGGGTGGTAGGACTGAGAAGTGCCTCTACAGAAAAATTCAAAACAGGCTCATATGAGAGAATATGGTCTTTCAGATAATTTGGACCTGTGCCATATAGGGCTTATAGGTCACAGCCAGCAATTTGAATTGTACATGGAAATAGATCGGTGACCAGTGGAGTTGTTGCAGCAAGGAGATTCAGTACTGCAGATATACCAATGCGTAGTTTCCCTGTTTTTGTATGCAAAATGTCACAGGATGTGAACATACTCTGCTGGCTACAAAATTATTTTCTCTTTAATTTCAGAGCTAAGAACTCAAAAGCTATACTTCCAGAAAGGTTAGACTCCTCAGTGTTGTTGGGGGGCGGGAGGGGAGGCTTTGTCACTCCCTAACCAACTCACAAAAGAAATTCCAGGTGCAAACTTTCCTGTTTCTTTTTGTGCATTGTAGGCACAGATGCTACAGATAATAGAATAAAACATACAATGGGCTTGCTTAAGCAAACAGCTCAGAACTCCCATGTTCAAAAAAAAAGGGGGGGGGGAATAAAGAAAAGAAAATTAAAGCTTAGCACCACAGAGCAATTAGCGAAGGTGTTAAGTCAACTTGCTGAGGAATCTGTGATATCAGACATACAATCAACATGGGAGACAATAAAAGACACTGTAATTAATGATTAAGTGGGACTGCAGGGATACAAAGCACAGGAGGTTCCAATGTAATTGAATTTAAGGGAGGACTGATCTTTTCAGAACAATGTGTTTTCAGAAATCCATTTGTTCTTGAGTGATTTCTTTTAAAAAGCAGGAATGCTTTTTATCAATGCACCGAACTGATTTTGGCACCTGCATTCTCCTTTTGTAATCACATTCATACAGATGTGCAATACAAACCATCAGTTCATTTCTCTTTTTGTAGAACTTTGAGGCCACATTCACATGACTACACTTAAATTCTTGTGAACTGCCATCAAGTTGACATTGACTTGTGGCGATGCTATGAATAAGGAGCCTCCAAGTCACTCTATCAACAGCCCTGCTCAGGTTTTGGAAACTTAAGGCCATGACTTTCTTGATTGAGTCTATCCATCTGTAATAAAGTCTTCCTTTTTTCCTGCTGTCTTCTACCTTACCCAGCATTATTGTCTTTTCTAGTGAGTCTTGTCTTCTCATGATATTTCCAAAATCCTTCACTGGCTTCTTTTATGCAAGTCTGTTGTAAATAATAGTAAAACTGGTAGCTTTATTATTATTATGTCATGATTTCATTTGCGTGCTGGATGGTGCTTCAGTTTATCGACACACAGTGCTTACTCCTAGGGTCCTTTCATACAATACACTATAAAACATAGGAAGCAACCTTCAGAGGGTATGGGGCTCGACAGACCACCCTGAAGGGGCAGTGCAATGGCACCTCTTTGGCCCTTATCTGGCCTTTCCAGGGGTACAAAAAGGAGCTGCAAAAAGCAGCTGCAGAAACGCCATGATGCCACATGCCACATGGAGTGGCACACAGCTTCAAAGTACCCTGGGAGCAAAGTCAGGGCATGCATCATCTGGAAGCACTGCCCCGACTCTTGCTCCTGGCCAGCCTTAATGGCCAGTGTGAAGAGGGCCTGTATCTCTTTTTTTCTCTAACCTAAGTTTGGTAAAGTTTGGTAAAGCTTGCAATCAATCTCAAGCCAAGTTATACTAAGATTTGCAGTGTTGTTTGTAGAAAGCAGTAACTTTATACAAGACTTGGGGCTTTCTAGATTGGCAGAAAAGTGTGGCATGAAGTTGCCTTTTCCTTAATGCTTAGCAGCTGCACCACAGCCTTTAGATGGAGCTGCGCTGTTCCGCAGTTTTTAAAAAAGAAACTGGGAAAACCAGCACCTTTTTAAAGGCGCTTCTTCTCCCCTAAAATGCAAAAAAAGCGTTTTCATGGCACACTTTCCCTTTTTCTCATCTAAAGGCTAGAGTTTCATGCAGCCATGAACACACTTCTTTTTGCCAGTCTAGAAAGCACCATAGGCATATTGGCAAAGGGTGGACACCTTGTGTTTTCAATGATAATATGAAGGTCATGTTTCTGCCCTTTCACCCTAACACAGTTATAGCACCATGATCGCACTTTAACTGTCATGGATGCATGCTATGGAACCCCTATGATTTGTAATTTGGCGAGACATAAGAACTCTCTGGCTCAGATGCCCATCCCTAAATTGGAAAAACCAAGACTTCATAGGATGGCGTCAAGGGAGTTAAAGTGGAATCACAGTGTTATCACTGTATAGTATGAAAGGGCCCCTATTCTTATCAAGGCCCCAAAGCATCATTCTTCTTCCAGTGCATTACGGGGCTTTGCGTTTTTCTCTTACCCACAACTAGAAAAGCAAGAACAGTGCTATGTGTCAGTAGTGGCATCGCTAGGGTTGATGTCACCCCAATGTTGTCCCCGCCGGGCTGCTTGGCACCCCAACACTATGCCCTCTGCCACTTGGGCCACCTATCCCACAGTGGGGCTGGGATGCTGCCCAGAACCTTTTTCCTGGATCTGGCATTGCTGTTGGCAAGCGGCTGCCCAACCAGTAGAGCCACCAGACCCAGAAAGCAGCCCCTTGCCACCAGTGCTTTCTGGTGCTTTCTGGTGGGGGTGGGATGATGCTTCCACACTCAGCCAAGAGCTCCAGAAGAGCTGCTGGGCAGCAGCAGCAACCCACCTCAACCAGTGTCCCCAACAGATGGATGGCAGAAGTGCCCTGACTGAGGGAGGAGTGCAGCCAAAGGGGATCTTGGGACGGACGGAAGCGATCACTTCACTGGGTGTCACCCAGTGTAGTCTGCATCCCTTGGCACTCCCTTAGTACCACCCCTAAATGTGAGTAATTTTGAAAATGGGCTTGATTTTTATACTTGGCACAAAACGTATCTTTCCCTGTGGAGACTAGTGACTCTGATGTCAGTAGGGTAGTGACTGGGGTTCTGTTCTGGGTTTTAGTCCAGACTTTGAAGAAATTACCCAAAGATCTGTTTTAGGGATAGCCACGAGATACCACAACATGACATGAACTTGGGGTAAAGAAGAAAGTTATTTATTAATTAATTTTTAATTTATACCCTGCCTTTCTACCAGGATTGGAATGCATGGTGGCTTCTAACATAACTTTAAAAATGTTTAATAGGTTCCAATAAAAACACAATAAATTATATATTTTATAAATAGTATAAATTATTGATAAATTATTGATACTATTAAAATGCCAATTAAGACAATTTAAAAATTCCACATTAATAATAAATAAGCAGCAGAATATTAAAGATCCAGCATATCAGTTTGAAAACCATGGACTACAGCAGGCACTGTTGCCTGAATAGAAAGGTCTTTGGTAGCTAACAAAATGCAGACCAAGAGAGGACTATTCTAACCTGCCTTGGAAGGGGTTAAGAGAGTTTCATAACCTTGGAGTAACCAGCAAGGAGACCCTCTTTTGTGTCTGTACCAGATGTTCTTCTAAAGGCAGTCACAGCTCCACTGTGTCTTAATGACTTAATGCAGTGTGACATTACTTTAAGTGCTGCAGCTCCATCCTATAGAATCCTAGGATTCGTAGTTTTTCAAGGTCTTTAGCTTTCTCTACCAAAGAGTGCTAGAGCCTTACAAAAATTACACATCCCAGGGTCTCGTAGGAGGAAGCCATTGCCATTGAAGTGGTCTCAAACTGCATTATTTCCATTGTGTAGATACACCTTAGGAGAAGAGCCTCTTCTGAAGACCTCAAAACCTAAGCTACGAGGGGGTATCCAAAAGTTTTAATGATCACCTTTTAAAAAAAATTGATAGAAAGTTTGTTTTGATTTGTAGTTGTTAATTTAACTCTATGTAGTCACTATCTACATTTATACAGTTTTCCCAGCCTATCTCAACCCTCCAAATACCCGATATTGTAGAAGTCTGCACCCTTCCAAGGGGGTATCATAAAATAATAATTATCACACAGAAGTTATTATGACATATTGATGAAATTTTGTCAGTGTCATCATTGGTCCCTAAGTGCACGTTGCTGAGAAAATCAACTCATTGCGTCCTTTATTTTTGTGACTGACTCTGCTGGAAATGACTAAAGTGTAAAATCCTTATCAAGCACAATCTGCAAGCTTATTATTATTATTATTATTATTATAGCTTTATTTATATAGCGCTGTAAATTTGCACAGCACTGTACATACAATCATTCAAATTAGACAGTTCCCTGCCCTCGGCTTACAATCTAAAAGACACAACACAAAAGGAGAAGGGATTGGTGGTGGGGAATGGTGGAAGGGGATCAGGTCCAGCATTTCTTCTCTCCCTCTGAGGCCTGGACCAAGGCAGATGGATTGGAGGGAGGGCTATACTTAACCAAGGCCAGGCCTGCTGCCTGGATGGAGTTGGCCTGCCTTTTCATTCAGTCCCTCCCAGGCTGGATGGAGTTCTGGGGCGGGGGGGAAGCTTTCCTCTTCAAGCAAGGCCTGGATGGCATGGCCTGCCTTTTCTTTCAGGCTTCTACAATATCAAGTATTTGGAGGATCAAGATACACTTGGAAAAATGTATAAACCTAGATAGTGACTGCATAGAGATAAATTAACAACTACAAATCCGTCTTTCAGATGGCCAGAATCACCCTCCGTCTTGCTTGGATTAAGCTTTGATGTCTTCATGCTAATAATAATAATAATAAAAGTTTAATCTAGTCCATTACTAATGCTGGACCCTAGTTTAGAACTAAAACAGCTTTTTCAGATTTAGATGGAAAGGAGAAATAGAGCTGGCTGTCACCAGCATATTGATCGCACTAAACCTCAAATCCCTGACCAGCTTTTTCCAATGACTCCTTATAAATACTTAATAAAATGGGGGACAAAAGAGAGCCTTGACAAATGTCACAGAACTACTTCCAGGACATCAAATGTGAAACAATCCAGCACGTCTGACTTCATTCTGGCAGGAAAGACCAAACCCACTGAAAAAACAATGCCTCTAAGTCCTATTCCAGAAAGATGGTCCAAGATAATGTTGTGGTCAATAATATCAAAAGTCTCTGAGATGTCCAGCATCAGGCAAAGAGAAAGACTCCTCCTAACTCCTTCCCTGCACAAATCATCCTCCAAAGAGACCATAGCCTTCTCTATCCCATAACCAAGACTGAAGCCAGATTGAAATAGATCTAGATAACCTGCCTTTTCCAGGAACTCTAGATTGAGAGGGCGCCACACCCTTCAAGGCCTTAGTTAAAAATGGAATATTAGGAACTGCTCTGTAGTTATTCTGTATTATGGGCTTTTTAAACAACGGACTCACAACTGCTATTTTTAAACACAATGGAATGTTTCCTTGTTATAGAGAAGCACTGACCACTAGGGTTGGAAAGAATATCTGAAAATATTTTTAAAAGAAGGTGCCAAAGCCATACTTTTCTGAGTGTTGAGATAACTAGATGAGAAGAATCATGGACTGATGAGAATCTTCACCCTTGTTCTGCACAAAATTCACATGCATTCTTCACTGTTGTGTGTGGTGGCCGCTCGTGCAGCATAAGCCAAAGAAGCATGGAATTTTTCTGTATTGCTGTTTTCTGCACAGGAAATACTGTTTTCTGCACAAAACAATTGTGCGCAAATTCTGCACATAAGTTTTCCCAAACTGTAAACAATCTTCAAAAACTGCAGTTTGTCATAAACTTTCTCACAGTGGGAAGTCAATTTCTAAAATTACTCACTGATTCCCTTGAAAAGAAAATGAGTGAAGATTTACATCTCCACCCAACTGGCCAGTCTCTCCAACTATTTTATAAGCCAAACTGGTCAGCATAAATGGCATCGACTTCACCTGTCCAACGATTCTATCCTCATCCTCAGGCTGAACAACCTGAAAAGTTTCCATTATTATTGGTCAGGCAGGAACCAGAGTTACATCCACTAGAACTGTATCAGCTACAGCAGTCAAATCTGAATAGATCATACTGATTTTATCTGCAAAGTATTGTGCAAAATTGTTTTCAGTGAACTGTCAAATGGTCTATGTACTTACAGGCTAGAATATAATAGGCCCCTGGCCACTCAAAACAGCTCTTCTTGATAAATCTGACCAGATGCAATACTGGCACAGAAAACCATTTTGTTTTTGTTTTTCCTGCCAGGACCAACGAGAATGATGACTTTCTATGAGCATTATCTTATGTTCAGTTGAACTCATTCTGAGTAATCGGCCATCGCTAATGTAGTTCCTATCCTATTTATTTCATCACCAACTGTTCTCTTGTAAACCAGGAAGCTAGGCTGGATTTGCTTTGGAGCCAAATTCTACCACGTTCATGAGCTGAACCAAGCAAAACAAGGATGGGAGCTACAACAATGATGGCAGATTACTCAGAATGAGTCCCTCCAGTCCTGCAGAGGTGTTGCTTTCCAGTGAGTCTAAATCCCAACAGGGAGTGACAAAAGAAAACAGAGATGGGGGAAGTCCCTCCATACCAAGATCCCCGCCATCCCATCCAGCACAGAAGAGCAGGCCCAGAATTTGTCCTGTAACAATAAGGCCTGATATTTATTTATGTATTTTATTTATTTAGAGTATTTATAGCCTAATCTTCAGCCACAAAGGCTCTCTGAGTGGCTTACAGATTGCTTATTTGACAGTTTCCTGCTCCTCAAGTTTACAATCTAAAAAGACATGACACAAAAGGAGAAGGGAATGGCAGTGGAGAAGGGAACCAAGCCCAGTAGATACTGATGGTTCTTCTCTGTCTCCAAGGCCAGGATGGTGGCATACTCCCATGCCTACGATTTCATTCCATATACTGAGTCAAACCATTGGTCCATTAGGACAAGCACTGTGAACATGGACTGTCTGGAATAGCTCTCCAGGATTTCAGATATGATTCTTTCTTAGCTGTGTATGGACTTCCCTGTTATTTCCTGGCAGTTCTCTTCTAATTACTGTTCAGACCCAAGTGCACTTAGCTGCCAAAATCAGATGGTGTGTGTGTGTGTGGGGGGGGAGGGTTATTCAAAGTGGTTATGCCCCTTTAAAGTGTTGCCTTTACCCCACTAGTCCAATCAATCTCCACACAGGCTTTGAAAGTGCAATAGCAAAACCAAAGGATTAAAAAAAGTTTTGGTTATTGCTGAGTTCACTCCACTAACCTAAGATCTACTGTCTGTTAATTCCATTTTGTTTCCACAGTACTGTATCTCATTATTTCCTGATTCAGTTGAAGAGGCATTCATTTAGCACTGATTCTCTCCTGACCTTCTCACACTTGCCTTAAAAAGAGTTCTGCAAATCTTGAAAGTGTTGCACACATGCCCCCACCAGCTATAGCAGCCTTCTAGGAGATATTCAGCCTATTTTGTCTCTCTATAGTGGAAATGCATATATATTTTTTTTCAAAGCACACCATGTTCTCTCCTCACTGTCAACTTGTCCTGTAGTGGAAGTCAAATGTACAGCCTATTAGACAAAATGGAAAGTGAGACTTAAGCAGAGATTACAAGGAAGCAGTAATGGCTTCACTGTACTAACAAGTATTAAGATACAGATGCTATTTTCAAGAGGCTTTTCCCAGTTAAAGAAAAGTAAGAGGGAGACAAGTCTTTGAATTCTAAATAATAAAAAGCTGTCTTTTAGAAACTAAGGAAGGACAGGAGTTGTAGCCAGATAGTTGAAGCAATGCGAAAGTTGGTTTTCTTTAAAAAAAATAAAGAAAAAGATTTCAAGTACAATATGCCTCTTATGTTGTGCTAGGCTTCACATCTCTTTTTCCCCCCACACATACACACATGCAGATGTGTGTGGGTTGCAAAATCCATGTTGGATTCCATTGTCAAATCCCTGAAAGCATTTATAAGGTAAACAATTCTGCACTGCACAGTTATAACAATTTGACATTTTAAGTACTGTGCTTCCATAGAATCATAGAGTTGGAAGAGACCACAAGGGCCAGCCAGTCTAACCCCCTGCCATGCAAGAACTCTCAATCAAAGCACCCCCAACAGGTGGCCATCCAGCCTCTGTTTAAAAACCTCCAAGGAAGGAAACTTCACCACTTTCCAAGGGATTGTGTTCCACTGTGCAACAGCTCTTACTGTTGGGAAGTTCTTCCTAATGTAAGGTGGAATTTCTTTTCCTGCAGTTTGAATTCATTGCTCCAGGTCCTAGTCTATGGAGCAGCAGAAAACAAGCTTCCTTCACCCTCAATATGACACCCCTTTAAATATTTAAAAAGGGCTGTCATATCACCTCTTAACTATCTCTTCTCCAGGCTAAACATACCCGGCCCTCTAAGTTGTTTCTCACAGGGCACGGTTTCCAGACCCTTAACCATTTTGGTTGCCCTCTTCTGGACACACTCTTTGTAACTTTCTTTTTAAATTGTGGTGCCCAGAACTGGACACAGTCTTCCAGGTGAAGTCTGACCAAAGCAGAACAGAGTTCTAAATACCTACCCAGGCTACACATCCCAGGATTCTGAAAGATGGAGCCATGATAGTTAAAATGATATAAAATTGGTATAACTATGCAGCATGGATATACGCTTCATAAACCAGTGTCCTTTCTTTCCAGTCTCCAGAGTGAGGACTTGAGGCCTTACACTTACTGAGACTGTTTTGTGACAAGAAATGCTGCTACAGAATAGTATTATGAAGGCAAGTTGCAGGAGCTTATTGCTTGGCTTTTTAAATCGGCTCCAGCCTCCCGGGAATGATTGCACACTAAATTGCCGCCAAATTGCTGGCTGCCATCAGCCTGGGTCCAAGCCATGCTCTGCCAGCACTTTTTAGAAGTCAGAAAGCTTTCAGACTTCTAAAAAGTGCTAGCAGAGCATGGCTTGAACCCGGCTGGGACCTGGGCTGATGGTGGCCGGCGATTCAGCAGCAATTTAGTGTGTGATGATCCCCACCTCCATCGTGGATCCCTGCTTCAGCCTGGGAAGCTGGAGCCAATTTAAAATGCCAAGTGATAAGCTCCTTTAAAATGAAGGCAGTGCTACCTGCTCTCAATCAGGAAACTTGTCAGTGAAGAAAAAGGTACCAGCTAGGAAACTGGGGACCACACCACTGCATCGACTACCAGATTTGTGGCAGAGTAGGGGAAGGATGCTGCACCTGAAACCCTCTGTCTCAACCTGAAATATTTTGCCTGACTGAACTTGGAAATTTATTTTTTAAAATAATGAATATAATGCCATGTTGGTGCTATCTGTATAACAAAAGAAGAAGGAGGCAGCAATATTTTGCAGGGTCAAATTTGGGCAAAGTTGCATATTATATTTGCATCACTGGTCTAAATCAGGAATGGGAAACTATGTCCCTGCAGATATTTTAGACTGCAGCTCCCATAATCCTTCACCACTGGCTATGATAGCTACAGCTGGCTCATGCTGTAGGCCAAAACCCCAATAGCCTCTATTTTTGCCTTACCATGAAGAATAAATGCATATGCTGAGCCAGGGCACTATTTGACTGTTAAAATTGTTTGGCATTTTAAGGCTGTCTTGAGTCACCTCTAGGTGCTTGGAATTTGGAGAGCCAGCTCCAGCAGTTTTTTGAGATTGTCAGCATCTGCCTCACCTAGTGCAGGATGTAACAAGAGGAGACAGCCCCGACTTTCTCAAGACCCCTGTGTAATTGCTGTGTCACCAAATGTCACCCTACGTAGAATCTCTCGGGAGGCTTACATAAATGAAATTCACTACCTTTTAGAGAGGACACATTGTCAATGGCGTTTTTCATACAGACACAGACAGATCATGCCACAGAAGCCATATGGATGGCGCTCTGGTGTATTCCAATGGAACAGGAAATGATGATTCGTTTCCATTATCTGTCAAAATTATTGTACCCAAGGAATGGTTTATGGCCTGAAATAGCACCTCTGCTTGCAAACATATACAGCACATCAAGAGTCTGTTCTTATTGCTTTCGACTGGCCTGTGTGTAGCTGAACAGTAATGATGCCTGTTAGAAGTGCTCTTATGGTGTTAGCTTGGGTCAGCATTTCTGATTTTATTCAAGCCATTTGCTTAGGGGAAATTTCAACTTCATTATAAATATTATTACAGATGGGAATTAATATTATTGTTGTCTGTATTGTATTGCCAATTTCATCCTGTCTGATCCCAAGGCATTTGGCCAGTTGCCTAGACAACAGAAAGATAATGTCACTGAACTATTGGCTGTAGATTCAAAAGCATCTTTAAGAATACACAGTCACACAGACACACAGAGACATATGGAGACACACAGATATATAATCCTATGGCTTTCAAATCTATAAGAAGATAGATAGATAGATAGATAGATCAGATGCTATTGTATGGGTCTACAGATAGAGAAACACATAACCCTATAGATATCTATAAGAATATGCTATTGTTTGTGTGTGTCCCTGAGATAGTCAGTGTGGTGTAGTGGTTTGGGTGCTGGACTCTCAGAATCAGGGTTTGATTTCTTGCTTGGCCATGGAAACCCACTGGATGACCATGGGCACATCACACACTCTCAGCTCCAGAAAACCCTGTGACAGGTTTGCCTTAAGGTTGCCGTAAGTTGGAAATGTCATGAAGGCATAAAACACTACAGAGAGAGAGAGAGAGAGAGAGAGAGGATTGCAATGGCAAACCCCCTCTGAAGAAACTTGCCAAGAAAACCAAGTTCATCTTAGGGTTGTCATAAAGTACACAACAACAACATTTTTATAAATTTCTGAAATTATAGGATTTTATATAAACGTTTGTATTAAATGGAATACACATATTCTATTTTGTTTTTTCTGCAGTTGTAGTCCATTGTGAAATCCAACACCCCCTTCCCACATGCAACATACATGCAAATCTAAATGTAAACTATGGCTGGAGCCCTGTTGGTGACTTATACAGATGTAATCCATCTTATGCAAGCAGTTGCACTTTCTAGGTGGTTGTACAAGGATGACATCCCAATTAGAACTGTACTTGTGATACAAGCATTGTGCAATAAGTGAGCATGATGCATTGCCATCCACTGGGTGATTGGTTGTGCAGTCCATTATAACCCCTGTGTGGTGTAGGTTTGGAACAGATGCACTGGCATGAATTTATACTACCATTGACGATCATTGCCTTTTTTCTTTTTCTTTTTTTAATGTCAGCAAATAGGATGACTGTGCTGTCTGTATAACTCTGTATTAGGGTTCACCTACAGGAACTGTCCCATTGGATCAAGACAAAAACCAGGGCTGGCCTTATTGTTAGACAGTATAAGGAGGGTGTCTCAGCCACCAGGCTTTGAAGGCCTGACACCATTGTTAAATACTGAATTTGATAGTATTGCATTTCTATCAGCAGGAAGGGTGTTTATAGGACATTCTGCCTTCAGTTGGGTGGAGCCTTCCCTTGGCTGGCTTGGAGGTTATATACAGTATATTGATTTGGATGATCTCCATGGGAGACATTGTTTATTGCTCCCTCTCAGGCAGGGTGACCAGATGTCCTAACTGCAAAGGAGGTCAAAGCACTGCAAAATATAAGACATTCAAGAAAAATGCAGGATATGACCAAATAAAAGCTAAAAACACTCATATCAATGTAAATTCATGCTTCTTTGCCATTCTGAAATAAAAAGCTAAAAACACTCATACACAAGTAAATTCATGCTTCTTAGTCATGGTCAGAATGGAGGACATTTTGGAATTCCTCCTGGACAGAGGTTGAAAGGTAGGATATGTCCTGGAAAAGGAGGATGTAGGGTCACTCTGCTCTCAGCCAGCATAGTGTCTTGGGCAAGGGCTAAACAAAGTCTATCTATTCCAGGTGCCTTTTCATTCTACACAGATATAGCCCTGTGATCCCACTTTTTATGGCCATAGTTCTATCTGATGGACTCCTGGGATCTGTGATTTAGAGTACGGCACGTCGAGTTTTCTGCTTGAAAGCTCTACTGCCTCACCAAACTAGGGGCCCATTCCCACTTGCGGAAAAATCCGCATTGGAACTGGGCAGTGCTCCGTTTAGGAAAGCGATTCCAAAAGGCCCCTCGTTCACACTATGAAAAGGGACTTTGTTTGGAACCGCTTTCTTAGCTGGGAACTCTTGTCATTCCCACTGGAGCTGCCATGTAAAGTGACAGCCCTTAACCCCTCCAACCCCTTCCCGGAGGGGAATTTTTTTATTGGGGGGGGGGTATTGATTGCAAAATCAATCTTGTGCATTTGCAATCTTGTGCATTTGCAAACTTGTGCATTTGCAATCAGTATATCTCCTGGCCGGGGAGGATGGGCTTTCGTTTCCGGCAGCTGATGGGCCCGTGCTGCTCCCAGGGCTGATGGGCCTGGCAGCAGTAGCAGCAGCAGCCCCACCGGAAATGAAAGCCCATCCTCCCCGGCTGGGAGCAACAGGGGCCTGGCAGAGGCAGGCAGGCAGGCTTCAGAAACGCTTCAGAATCGTGTTTTCCCAAAAAAACACCACTTTAAAACTAGTGTCAGGAAAGCCCAGACTATTTGCTTTTAATCTGGTCCTTTCCTCCACTAATCGATCCAATGAGGATCGGAAGTCGATTCGAATGTGAACGAGAGTCATATAGCCCGCGTCACACTTCGAATCAAAATGAAGTGGGAATGGGGCCTAGGAATCTCAGGATCCCATAGGACATAGCCATGGCAGTTAAAGTGGAGTCATGGTGCTGCAACTTAGGACCTTATCACATGGGGGAGTAGAGGACCATTCCAAAAGAGGGAGAAAGTGAGGTCAGTTCAGAAATGCACGTGATTACGCACAAGCTCATCACACACAAGACCAGAATAGCATCCATACAAAAAGAAAGTGCAGTGTCAATACGAAAGAATTCATCACATGTGTACATACCGATTGGCTTTCTATTATGAATTAATGCATCTTGGGAAATTGTAGCAAAGGCTCATGGGAGTTGTAGTCTGTGTCCTGTCGGAGCGTTATATTGAGCTGTCATGAGGTTTCAATGCTCTGTCCAGGAGGGATTTCGAAAGGTCCTCCATTTTTGAGCAGAGGTTCACCTTTTTCAATGTGACCAGGCACGTCCTCCTTTGCCAGGACACATCCTATATTTCCAGCCTTCTTGTTGAGAAGGAAGCAGGAGGCATGCTCTGGCCAGGCTCCAGGGGTCTCTTCCTGGCACCTTCCCTCTCTCTTTCCCTCCTTTCCTCCTATCCTTCCTTACCCTCTGGAGCCCAAAGGATCTTGGGAATTGTAGTGTGCTTTGCTTTTCCACCGAAGGGAATCCCACGGCGATCCACACATGCATTCCACACCAGGTAAATGTGAATTGACTATGTATTTGGAGGGGAAAGGGATTTGTAAAATTCGATAGTTTACCAAATTTGACTTTTCAGGATTGACTCGTCATTGCATTCGGATCAATGCTGCAATGCGTTCGAAGTCATTTGATAGTCTCTTGCGAAATTACGTGCAACCCCATGATTGCCTTCGCATCGACCCTGGAATAACCATCCTATTTCCTCCGTGTGATAAACTCCCTAGTGTGAAAAAGCCTGTGCAATTTAGTTTGCAGCAGTGGACAGCCATCTGGCTTTTCAACATACAGGGCTGCAGTGGACCACTTCATAGAGCCTAAGGGCCAATTTCTAGCCCAGGATAAACTTTACTGCCTCCTGTGGAAATTTAAAAAATCGACATCCATTTTTAAAACAAAAATAAACTTTATTTTTCACTAATGTCTAATAAAATAAGGGAGGTGTTGGGCCACACATCTTTGCTTAAAGGGAAACTGTTGTTTCTAGAGCACAATCCTTTATTATTATTTTTTAAAAAAACAAGAATGGCTGAGAGCTTGGATCATGAGACGTAGCACCAAGGACGCATCTACACTGTAGAAATAGTGCAGTTTGATAGCATTTTAAGTGCTGAAGCCTCATCCCAGTTATTCCCAAAGTGGGTAGATTCACTGGAGGTTGTGGAAAGATCCAAGGGGGTGGTGATGGAAAAAACGGGCAGCAAGCGGGGCTTCAGTCAAAGTACTGGAGCACAAGAAAGACAAGGGGAACCAGCAGCCTTTAGAACCATAGTGTGAATGAAGATTGCATGAAATTCTTTTTAGGATCCTTTAAAATCACTGCACACCCTCACCGATGGCTTCATGTGGTGGTGTTTCCCACTTTTCGCTTGCTTGTGAGAGCTCACTCCCTTAGCCTTGTCCCAGGACCTTATCAGATGGGAGGAATTTCTCTTTATTGCAAATGGAGCCAATTGGAGCCAATTCGAATTCATGTGAATTTGCTAGTTTAGCGAATTTATGTGAATTCCAATTGCATTTGGAAAGCGTTCTGAATGACTTCCCATTAAACGAAAATGACCCCCCATTGCCCGAAATTGCCGAGATGCTTTAATTCGCAATAACGTAAAACCCATGATTGTGTTCGGAATGACTTCCCTTTTGCCTGAAATTGTGTGAGACACTTTAATTTGCAATAACGCGAAACCCCATGATTGCGTTCGGATTGCCATTAGATTATAGTTTCAATTTCCAACATCTGATAAGGTCCTGAGAGGCCTCTTGCCCACCTTGGCCTTTGCCATAAGACCAGTGTGGGCAAGAGGCTTCTCAGTTGCTGCTCATCCATCTGCTCCCAAGCTGACTGGATGCAAAGGGAGTAGCAACTGAGATTGGTTGTTCTGGATTTGCAGTAAAACAGTAGACTTAATATCAAGAAATATGTGTTGGGGGAGTGCTAGGGTTGTCATTCAAGAGGAAAGGAGGCATTAACCAAAAAAGGTTTGGGGAACTCTGCTCCATCCTTGGACTTCTGGGATTTGTAGTTTTATGAGGTCTTTAGCCTTCTTTGCCAAAGCATGCTGGTGCCTCATCAAACTGCACATCCCAGGATTCAGTAGGATGGAGCCATGGCAGCTAAAGTGGTGTCAAATGGCATTATTTCTATAGTATAGACGAACCATAAGATTTGATTAACATGTGCACTGCAGAAATAATGCAGTTTGACACCACTTTAACTGCCATAGCTCAATGCTATGATAGCCTGAGATTTATAGTTTGTTGTGGCAGCAGAGCTCCCTGACAGAGAAGGCTCAATATCTCACAAAACTACAAATCCCAGAACTCCATAGCACTTAGCCATAGCAGTTAAAGCAGTGCCAAACTGCATTATTTCCACAGTGCTGATGCAGCCTCAGTCACCAGTCCAATTAAAGGGAGGGCAAAATAGTCCTTTGCCCCAGGCAGCAAAATGTCTTGGGACACCCCTAGCAGAGCCTATTTCATTTTCACATGGGAACACCTGCAGCATGTTAAAACTATGTCCGGAATCCTTTAGGTGCCCTATGGTGGGCAGTTGCACTTTGTTCAGGTCACACAGTGAGGCAAGGTAGATAAAATCTGCTGGCTCTGAGCAGGCTATTTCTCCAGTGCATGACGTCCTTCATGACGAATGTATCCATAGCTTCGGTCTCCTGCCACTATCGCATAGGCTGGCATAATTATACTGGCCTCACGTACCAACAGGTTTCCGACCAATGGTATTGTGTTTCATCAGAACCCAGAAAAGCAAATTGCTTTATGTAAACAATTAACTCCGTATTATTTTGTTATAGAAATGATAGGTGAAGACCACATTGACCAAAGCAGTGACAAAACTGTACTGAGGAAGACTTCTGACTGACTGGTACATGGTACAGATTGCCTTAACCACCTCAGTCTTTTCTGCCTTCCATCTTTTCTCTTATTGCCTTGAAGTCACTCGGGTACAGCCTGTTCGCATTTGTTCTAATACTGCCTATCACAATGGCCTGGAGTGGAACAATTTACTGCCGAGGACATTGTGTTCCTGCTATTAGCAGCTAGGGCTCTTTCCGCACATAGGCTCACTTTCGCAGACCTTTAAGAAACCCTGAACAGGCAGCTAAAATGATTTTACACAGCCATCTATGATGAGCAATTATTTTTTCCAATTACCTATTCAGTGTTTTCCATGCCAGCCACTCTGGTGGTTAGAAATTAACAAATTGGTAGCACTTTTAAACCTGTTTACACTGTATGGTTATACTGTTAAAATCATGCTTGGAAAAGCAAGCAGGGCAGCCAAAAAGGAAGAAAAAATTCCAGAAGATCACAGCATGATACAAAGAAATAATTAAGTTTGCTTTGACAGCCCTAGCCTACAGAAGGATTTAGACGAGGAGTGGGAACAATGCAGTTCCCCAGATGTGGTTAGACTGCAAGTCCCAGCAGTCCTAGCCAGCATAGTCAATGGTGGGGAATGCTAGGGGTTGCATTCCAACAACATATGAGGGACTGGATAACTCCCATCCTGGTTTACACTGTCAAACTCTAGCACAGATGCACATTGAATTTACTCCTGATCATTGCTAATTACTGTAGATAATTGTCTGAGACAGTAAAGAATAATATAGAAAAATGTCATTTTAAACTGTAGGCCACTGGCTTGTGATGGAAACAGAGGAAAACTGAGGCTTGAACAGTGTTGGAAAATGAAATGTAAACACAACCTTGGCAACCTAACATTAACAGCTGTACCTTAACATACATTGTTCACGTCTTATTGCAAAGGTTCTTCTTTCTCTTGAAGAGATCTCCCTTGGCAATTGAGTTTCACTGTATATCTGACCTAATAACTCACTGGTCGGATATTGGTTGGCATCCTGTTAGTGACATATACAAATGTAAGTCCACCTTATGCCTCTATATGTATTTTTATTTGGTCATTGTAGAGGTTGCTATTTCCTTCCTCCCTCCACAACAACCAAGGCCCTTCTAGGACTCACTATAATAGCTGTCCACTCTTGGTGAAGAGTGGAAGGAAAAAGCATCTGGTTATGTTCCTATAGCCAAATGCAGACTGATGGCATCATCTGCTGAGACCTCCAGGGAACCCCAGTGGATCTGATGGAAGATGTCCTTTGTCTGCGTTTGATGAGAGGAACTAATCCAGATGCTTCTCTGATCCCCCCACTCTCCACCAGCAATGAAATGGCCATTGGTATGGGAGTATTTCAGCAACATGATGAGTCCTCTGAGTGGTGACAGGAGAGCTGTAGCGAGTTGTGAATGTGGAACTTATTCGCTATGCACAACCATGTAGGATTGCATTGCAAGCAAATTGAGAAAGTTACATTAGTACATCCAAATGCATTTGTGCCTCTGATAAGAATTAATGCTCCACGATTTATCCCATATACATCGTATAAAGCTGGGAATGTTGCCTAACACAGAAACAGCAAGACTGACACTAACTTCAATTGCAAATTCTCAGATAAGATTGTTCAGTGTGAAAATGACAAACAGAGGGTGGTCACAGTGGATATTTGGGGAGAGTAAACTAGGGGGAGGCTTTTCAGTGAGGAGAGTGCTCTTTAGATGTTTATTGCAAGATGCTGATGCATATTCACCCCCCCCCCCCATAATGTCCTGGAATGGATCTAGACCATTTGGGGGGTAAGGGATGTTCCTCATTGAAACTCTTGAAGAAGAAGAAAAAACCCTTTCTTGCTCCTTTGCATCAAACCACTGAACCTCTCCAGACATTTTATGTTCCTCTCATCAACAAAATGTTATCCAGTCCACTTTTTGTTGAAAGATCACACAATTGGAGCTGCCATTCCACAACTGCACTAAACCAAGCCTGTTTAATAAGCTTAATATGTTAAAATGAGATGGATCTGCACAATTGATGAAATGATTAATGGATGAAGTTCCAGTGCTGAGGAAAGGAATGATTCTCACTCTTGAGGCAGGGAGGTTTCTCTTCAGTCTTCTGCACACCTGATATAAGTAAGACTGTAAGGTTGGTTACAGAATGGGACCCCTGCTGTTTTAATCCTAATCTGTGCAACAGGATGAGATACAATACTATAGAGCTCCATTAAGTAGGACCTTGTTGCTGTTGCTGTTCTTGTTGTATGACTTCAAATTTTTCTGACTTACAGTGAACCTAAGGCTATAACAGGGTTTTCTTGGCAAGATTTGTTCAGAAGGGGTTTGTCTTTGCCTTCCTCTGAGGCTGAGAGTGTATGATTTGTGCGAGGTCACCCAGTAGGTTTTCATGGCTGAGCGCGGATATGGACCCTGGTCTTCAGAGTCATTGTCCAACATTTAAACCACTGCACCATGCTGGATCATAAGTGGGACATTCAAAATCCTAAATTACTGCTCATCTGTGTCCTCCCAGCATGGCTATTTCCTCAGCAGTGGAGGCAGGCATGAATGTACAGATGAATGTCCATCAATGTCCTGGCATCTCCATGCCCTTGCTCTACTGCTGAGGCAATATCCATGTTGAGGTGGAGGGGACAGCTTGAGCTGAAAAGTGGCATTTGGAAAGTAAAGGAGGACAGGCACCTTCATTCCTCTTGATGAAGCTTTAAGGAATGTGCCCTGCTCCACAATCTGTTCAGGATTAAAGTTACAGGAACTTCATTCTGTATCCAATCTGTCAACGCTAGAAGTAAGTTCAGAGCTTGATGCGGGGGGGGGGCATGGGGGGGGGGATAAAGGCATATCTTTGATACTCTCTAGATTGGAAATGTGACCCACTGAGGTTACCATCTGGTCCATCAAACTTTTCTCCCTGAGTTCTCCTCCTCTGATAGACAGCTGCCCCTTTCCTCTGACCCAGTTTTGAGAGAGGAGGAAGTGCTAAAACTGGAGGTGATGTAGATAAGAGAAATGCCCAACCCACCATACACCAACGTAAGAGAAAGGGTTGACAGGCAAAATGTGAAATACACTCTGGCTGGTGCTATATTGCAGAATTAATGGAGTTTGACACCACTTTAACTGTCATGGCTTCATCCTGTAGAAGCGGGATTTGTAGTTTGTTGTGCCACCAGAGCTCTCTGACAGGGAAGGCTAAATATCTCACAAAACTACAAATATCTACAAATCTCAGAATTCCATAGCATTGAGCCATGGTAGGTAAAGCAGTGTCAAATTGCATTAATTCTGCAGTGTAGATGCAGCCTCTGTTCTAGAAAACACACTCAACTCATGCTGGGCTTTGCCATCCACAAAAATGACATGAAAATATCTAGGGGTAGCTGTGTTGGCCATATAGCAAATCCTGTAGCATCCAAACAATGATACCTTCATTGAATCAATCCAAATGCACAATTACATGTTGCAAGCTTTCAAAGTCATACTGGCTTCTTCATCAGGCAAACAGGAGAAAAAAATTGAAGATGTTAGTCATCGGCCTTCATTTTCTGTTTTTGGTCTTTGTTCAGATGGTAGAGAGGGCTAGCTGCAGGCTGGCACCTCCCCCTTTGGCCATGTGGTCACTGGTAGATTTCCAAAGTCAAGGGAATTTAGTGTCCATTTGCAATTTAAAAATGTTTCCTTGGGATCCAGCATGTCTCCATCCTTTGTGAAGCCACAGGCTCCTATGTAGGTAGAGAACAATGAATTTCTCAAGAAGTCTTCATGTTTTGCATCAGGAAAACTTTAGGTGGTCTAGAGGTAAAGCATGCCAATCCAGCCCCAATATTAGAATAAATTGTTTTACCTCTGTTGGAGGCAGAAGCCTCAGATGGCAAGGTCTCAGTGCACTGACTCTCTCTTTAAAATTTCCCTGTGATGGTTAAAATGTGGTATCCAGGGAAGCATCTTCCTTGACTTGCAAATGGACATTAAATTCCTGTGACTTTGAAAAATCTACCAGTGACTGCATGGTGCCCTCCATCTGGTCAGGCGGGTGGCCGGGGTGCAGACGCCATGCCCCCACTCTGTCCTAAGGCCAGCTCTTTATGCTGGTCTATTCAGCTATGGACGTTATCACATGCGAGGAATTTCTCTCAATTTCGAAAGAAATGAAAGTGGGGCCAGTTCGGAATTGAGTGAATTCACTAGTTCAGCGAATTAACGTGATTGCGTATTGACGCCGCATCGCGTTCGGAACTACCCGAAATTGCTTCCTAGTGCCTGAAATTGCATGTGATAGTTTCTCACGCAATAACATGAAACCCCACAATTGCATTCGGAAGGACTTCCCATTGCCTGAAAAATGCGTGTGACCAGATTTCACGCAATAATGCGAAACCCCATGATTGTGTTCAGATTGCCATTGGATTATACTTCCAATTCCCATTGTGTGATAAACTCCTAAGTCTTGCAAATATGACCTGTTTTTCTATCCCTCTGAGGCCACAGCAGTGGCAGTTGGAATGGAGGGAAGACCTTTCATCTGCTATTGGGGCTAAGGCATGATGGAGCTGTGCCTCCTTATTCTTTTCTCCTTCTGAGGTTCAGAAATAGAACGGTGCTTCCCAGTCTACTTGAAATGGGGAACTGGTAATTCCCTTCTCTCCCAACATTTACCAGGAAATATTTTCATATTTTCACCCATTGACTACACCTATTTCTTTCTTTCCTGAAAACATGCCGTGGGTTGGCAACAGATGCGTTCATAGACACTACCTTGAGAAGCACTGACCTAGAGCACATTATGCTAGAACTAGAACTCTCCTGACGTTCTAGTTCTAGTCTAAGGCTGCATCTAGACTGATTGAAAAGTCTCAGATTTTGTTCCTCTTCTTTCTGATTTTATATAGGGTTAAAATGAATCAGCCTGGGGATCTTGTATAAAAAGTCTTTGATTGTACCTGATGCTGACAGAAAAATATTCTGGGATAAACAAAATGTGTATCAACCTCCAGAATAAAATCAGAAAAAAAATCTGGAACTTTCTGGTCTTTTAAATCAGTCGGAATGTGCCCTAAGTAGGAGTACATCACCAGGGTAGTTTTGTTGTTTTCCAAGAAGCCTTGTCCCCTAAGTGCTGGTTTTCTCATGGAGGAACATTTGACAAGCTTTTGAAGAATCCTCAAATCCCTAGAAACACAATACAGAAGCCATTGCCAATAAGTTTTAAGCTTTACATCTGAAAGCATTTGCTGCATTGCAGCCTGTAAACAAGCAGGTTGCATTGCTATTATTGGCCAAGAGAGGGCACAAAAGAATAATATATATCCTTTTTTTTATAACTGCAAGAAATTATTTTTGAGACCGCAATTAAGGTCACACTTTACAATGGTGTATTTTAATAACCGCCGATCTATTTCTCTGAGTCAGCCTTGTCTAATATTCCATTGGTCTCTTCTAATGCAGCCTTACCTCCAACATATGGCTTATGGTGAATAACTTCTACTATTATTTGCACATCTGTTGAAGAGTATTACATTAAACTGTTAAATGCACAATTATGTTCAATTATTTTAAGAGAATCTACTTTACCTCATGCTTATTCTCTAGGGCTTTTTGCGTTCTTAGTTACAGGAAGTTAGTGCAAGGTAGCAGATGGCAGAACATAATTTCTCCCAGCTAATATATTTAAATGCCAAATACACCATGATAATTACAGACATATATGCATGCATATGTAATCTATATGAATACGGTGAGTGTGTGCATGTATAATGTGATATAAGCAGTTTCTGGTTCTCTTTGAGAATAGTCTAACATGGAAATATTTGAATATCACCCATTCTCTCTGGGTGTAAGATCTTATTGTCGTTTTAAGTCCGCAACGTGATTTGGATCTTTCTCACATTGTCCTTCTGGAAAAAAAGTAAAAAGCTTATATTCTGGATGACATTTGTATGCCAGGAAGATAGGATGGTTCTATTATGTTGCCTGGTTTGCACTGGATTGAGTATAGTGATTTTTATTTCCTACATTTTAACTTCACCTGTCCTCCTAGAGACTCAGGACAAAACACATGGGTTGCTTCCTGATTCACACCAATTCACACCAATTCTGTGAGGAAGGGTGGGATGCCTAGGAGCTTAATGCTTGACATTTTAAATCGGCTCCAGCCGCCCAGGCTGCCATCAGCCTGGATCAAAGCTGCTCTTGGCCGCTGTCAGCCTGGGTCAAAGCCGCACTCCGCCAGTACTTTTTAGAAGTCAGAAAGCTTTCTGATTTCTAAAACATGCTGGTGGAGCATGGCTTGGACCCAGCTGGGAACCGGGCTGATGGTGGCTGGCGATTTGGCTGCGATTTAGTGTGCAATAATCCCTGCCTCCATCCCATGTCCCAGCTGCAGCCCAGGTGGCTAGAGTCAATTTTAAACACCAAGTGATAAACTCCCTAGTTAAGCTTGATGGCTTAACAGTGATTTGAAACAGAGGATTATCGTATTAGCTTCGCTGCTGGGATAGACCCGGGATGTAACTTTCTTAAGGCAGATCTTATTGCATTCACCCATTGCTAGGCGGTATGCAGCCTGTATGCAATCTGGGCTTCTCTTGCAGCTTTTCAAGAACAGGATTTTCCCATTTGTGAAAAGATGCAGGACAAACATACTGCCCAGCCATTAGTGAACGCAGTAAGATCCACCTGAAGAAAGTTATATCCAGGGCCTATCCCAGCAGTGAAGCTAATGCAATAATTTCCTAAGTCTCAGCTTTCAGGTTTTAACTATCACTGGCTGAGTAACTAGCCAGTGCTTTAAAAAAAATCAATCAATTGACTTTTCAATGGTTTTCCATTAATGGCTCCCATAATTTATAATGATAAACAGGAATATGGGTTTGTGTGCCTGTCTCCATCACAACTGCAAGATCATAAAACCTAGACACCTACAACTTGGCATGGATGCTAAGGAGATCCTGGGGGTTATATCTTGAAGTTATTTTATTTCTTACATTTTAAATTAGATTAATTAATTTTAAATGGTGGTAACATGTTTTCCAGTTGACAAATGCATTAAGAGATGAAGAATATTGAAACTGGCAAGATTTTCCTCCAGTCTTCTCAGGTTTAGTGGGGTCCACAGAGGGATGAAGGGAAAAGAAATGGCAATAGTGTGGCCAGACAATGAAGGAAGTGGAGCTTCACAGTAACTGACCCACTATGTTGAATGCCAACACTGCAGAAATAATCCAGTTTGACACCACTTTAACTGCCATGGCTCAATGCTATAGAATCCTGGGAAATAATAATAATAATAATAACAATAATAATAATAATAATAATAATAATAATTTCTATTCCACTTAATCTCAGGGAACCCAATCGGATTAAAAATAGTAAAAATAGGATATAGATATAGATTAAAAGAGAATTACATTAAAATTTCAAAGTCCCCAACCCCCCGACATAAAAACATAATTGAACATTAAAAAAGGATTAAACTGAAAAATAATTAAAACATTAATATATAAAAATTGAAATGCTGTAAAAATTTAGGCAGAGTCTGGATGGATTAAGGAAAGGTAAAGGATAATAAGAGAAAAGGAGGGAGGGAGGGAGGGAGGGAGGGAGGGAGGCAGGTAGGTAAACAAGGATGTTCAATTAGTCTGGAAAGGCCTGCCGGAAGAGATCTGTCTTAATAGCCTTCTTAAAGGTTTCCAGGGTGGTAATCTGATGGATCTCGTCCAGCAGGTCGTTCCAGAGTCTAGGAGCAGCTGATGAGAAGGAACGCTGGGTCACTGCAGAAAGTCTAGTCCTCTTAGTTTGAAGCAGATTCTTCCCAGCGGAACAAAGCGTGTGTGGGGGATGATATGGGAGAAGACACTCCTGCAAGAAGTCAGGACCCAAGCCATGTAGGGCTTTAAAGGTTAAAACCAACACTTTGTATCTTGCCCGGAAACTAATAGGCAGCTAATGGAGAGATTTTAAAACTGGTGTGATGTGGGCAGATTGAGGCGTGTCAGTAACCAGCCTGGCTGCCATATTCTGTACCAATTGACATTTGCGAACTTGACACAATGTAGAGCGTGTTACAGAAATCAAGCCGAGAGGTTACCAGCACATGTATCGTGTTTCAAGGTCTTCCCGCTCCAGGAAGGGGCGGAGCTAGCGTATCAGCCGAAGCTGATAGCAAGTGCTCCTGACCGTCGCATCCACTTGAGCCGTCAGATGGAGAGACGAGACTAGGAGCACCCCCAGACTGCAGACAGAGTCCTTCAGGGGAAATGTGACCCTGTCCAGAACTGGCTGGCATAACTCCATACCTGGAATGGGGGTCCCTATTACAAGTACTTCTGTCTTACCTGGATTCAACTTGAGTTTGTTTTCCCTCATCCAGTCCATTACTGCATTAAGAGAGGCATTCAGAGGAGAGATGCCAACCTTAGTGACTGCATCAGTCTGAGACATAGAGAAATATATTTGGGTGTCACCCTGCCCCATGTCTCTGGATGATCTCACCCAGCGGCTTCATTACAATGGAATGCTGGGAAACTATAGTTCCCAGAATTGTGAAACCTGATTATTTCTGCAGTGTGGATGCAGCCTATTTCTAGTTGTAATGAACTAGGGACAACATTGGCAGTAGGCAAATGCTGGGTATGTCATCTGCAACACTACCTATGCAGTAAGTCTTGAAGCAGGAGTGATGTAATTTGGCTGCATTGGGTGATGTGGGGGGGGATTCTATTGCCTCTCTCTCTCTCTCTCTTTCTCTCTCTCTCTTTTTGTTCTTCTTGGCCTCAGATACAATGGCCCCATCTTCTGCTCTTCTGTGTATAACATCAAGGAGTGTTTGAAGCATAGACCAGAGTATGGAATCAATCCCACAGCCCAAAAACCTATAAATGAATGTTTCTTGGTCTTAATTTATTTAGCAAATGCTTCATGCAGATAAAAAGAAGCTATGCCATCTGTATTTTAGATTGGGCTGGCTGAAGACATTTTGCTGTCTGAAGAAAAGGTCAAGTTTGGTTCTCCCTCCTGTCCACCTCAGTTTCCACAGGTAGAATCTGTCTGGACCGGCAGCTGAAGATTATTTCAATAATGGTGACAGGAAAGTGCCTTCAATTGCAATGGAGAGGAGCAAGCTAGTTTAGGGGAAAGTAAATAACAGATGGTGGAACACAGCACACATAGGTCTGTCATCTGACAAGTCTCAAGAGTAACAGTGGCCTTGTCTGCACTGGGTGCCCCTGGAGTAATCTGGTCCTGCAGCTGACCCATTTCCCCTGCTCTTCCTTTGGCCACCATCCCTACACCATGGCAGCTGTCTGCACGGGTATCCCGCTGGGCCATCTGACATGTCTGCCACCAATGCAGGTCACTCATTTCTGAGTCAGAATGAGGTGCCCAGTGAGGAACATATGCTGGGCACCTTGTTCTGACCTCAATGTGGATGACCCGCAGTGGTGGCAGATGTGCCAGGTGGCCCAGTGGGACACCTTTACAGGCAGCTGTTGTAGCACAGGAACAGAGGACACTGGATCTTTCAGGAAGATATGGAACAACAGAGAAAGATTTTCTTTTACTCTAACTTGTTATGCCTGATTCTGATGTGGGACATGTCATACATCATTCATACTGTCTGGAGCAGAACTGTGGTTTGGGCCTGGTTCAGACAACACCAGGGGAAACAGGCCTTTTGGTTTGAGTAGACAAGGCCAGTGAGGGTACTGCTACTCAGGAAGCATCTTCTTCCTGAGGTGGTTGCTCTCTCTGCCTAATAGAAAGGACAAGGCTTTAGAGAGGAATGGATCCCAGTAGGATTGCCAGTTCAGGATTGTCCAAGACGAGGTTTCTGGACCAAAACCTGAGACATTATGCATTACGTACCAAGCACAGCTGATCACATCTTATTACTAAATCATATACACACACCACAACCCCACCCCCAAACTTTCCTGTTTGGAAATTGGAACAAAATTCTTAGCTAAAGGGCTGTTCCCATGTTAAGGTGAAATGAAAGGATTAATTTTTTCTTACTTCAGGAAATAGGATATCAGCCCTGGTGGTGCAGTGGTTAAATGCCTGTACTGCAGCCACTCACTCAAAACCATAAGGTTGTGAGTTCAAGACCAGCAAAGGGCTGAAGCTCGACTCAGTCTTGCATCCTTCCGAGGTCGCTAAAATGAGTACCCAGATTGTTGGGGGGCAAATAGCTTACAATTGTAAACCGCTTAGACACTCCTTAAGGGTATGAAGCGGTATATAAATGAAGCTGTTTGTTTGATAAGGAAAATTTAATCTAGCCTACCTCATTGTGGATAGCAGATGGATGTAGAGAAGAGGTGGCTCTGGCCCCACAAAGGCTGGTAGGGAAGGAGAAAGCTAAGTAAATACATAAATTCATCGGAGAATCTTTGAAAGTTGCAGCAACCAGTCAAATCAGACATGGAAATTGTAGCACGGTGCTGCTCTCCTAGCTGAGTTGGAGATTTTCACACAACTCTGTATTCTTGCTTGGAGATGAGCCCATCAAAACTGGAGAATTTGCACCCTCAACTCTCACATAGAGATGAACCCATGAAATCTAGAACCAAGCCCTGAGATCTGACAACTCTAATTCTCAGACACATGTCATAAGATGATGTAAAACAGCAACCCCCAGAATTCCTGTTCGTTGGCCATGGCAGTTAGGACTTCTGGGAGCTGGCATCCAACTACATCACTATTTGGGGACTAGAAAACTAACTGGGGAAGAGAAGGAAAAGAGACCCTAGGCTAAGAAAATGGTGGCCACATTTTGCGTTCCAGCCATTTAGAATTATGGCTGCAGCTCAATGCAGGTTTGTTAAGTAGCCGTAAAGTCCATTTATCTGAAAACACATTTTATTGCACAATAAGAGCAACTTGATTAGGAGGGACCTGTTCCTGCCAGCATTAAATTGTCACAATTGCATGATACTGTGTGCAGGACTCAGATACAAGGTTTTTATGTGGGATACTTAATGAATATGAACAAATATTTGGAGTCATGCACTGCTCCTATGGGGCAAGTAATTAGCCACAGGATTTTGCTTAAGAACGCCCAATGATTTCACAAATGAGAATAAGGTAATTACAGGCCTACCCCTGCCTTGGTTGAGGACCAAGAGGCTGAGGTTTATCCCCCATCTGACTCCTTCATTTAAAAGATTAGTTTGCATAATTCTGCAGTTGAAAGGACAGCTCAGGAAACAGGACTGAGCCACAAGGGATATCCAGTTTAAGCATGTATAATGTATGAATAACTGGTTCTCTTCAACCCAGTGTAAGTGACATTCCCCACCCTTTCTGTCAACTCACTACTCTGACCTTCAGAATGGAAAATAAATACTGTTTTGAAAGTTCCTCAAATCCCCAAGTCAGAGTGGCCACTGTCCACATTGGTTGGGGGATCTGGGAAACTGGTCCAAAAGAACTTTTCTGTGCTCCAATTCCCTTTCACACCTATGCTGTGTACACCCAGCTTCTCCTCTTTCCCTGGCTTTTCTAAGAGACTTTTCAGCCAGTCAGAGAGGGAAACAATGGAAAAGAGGGAATGCTCCTTTCTGCAACACTCTTGTGCTTGTCCTACATTGGAATAGTCCAGTCTAGCATTCAAGCTTCAAGGGTAGTGATATATCACTGGCCCCATACAGACAGGCCAAAATAAAGCTTCTTTGGGTCACTTTGGAGGCATGTTGTTTAAATGATGCATGCATCCTAAGAGGCTGGAAGCCGTGCCAAAGCCACGCTCCAGTCCTTAGGATTGGAGCATAGCTTTGGCATGGCTTCCGGAATCTTAGGATGCATACATCATTTAAACAGCATATCTCCAAAGTGACCTGAAGCAGCTTTATTGTGTCCTGTCTGTACAGGCTCATTGAATACTAACTCAGGGTCAGCCGTGCCCTAGTATTTCCATTGTCTATGTATGGCTATGAAAGCTGAACAGTGAAGAAAGCTGTCAGAAAGAGAATCAACTCATTTGAAATGTGCTGGAAGAGACATGATGGACTGCTAAAAAAACGGTGAATGAAGGGCTGCAAGAGCAAATCAGACCTGAAGCCTCATTGGAAGCTAAAATTAAACCAAGGCAATCATACTTTGGCCATATCATGAGATGACATGACTCATTTGAAAAAATGGTAAGGCTTGGTGAAGTTGAAAGAGGGAGACTACAGTACAGGTGGACTGAGTCAATCAAGGAAGCAACAGCCCTGAGTTTTCAAGGCCTGAGCAAAGCAACTGATGACTAGGGCTTTAGAGGGCTTTCATTCATAGGTTGGGCATAAATTGATGTTGACTTGACAGCAAATAGCAACAACCTTTCACATCACATATTAAGCACTGATGAAATGACGGTATTCATAGATAGCTGGGGTGGGTGACAGTGGGTTTCTAGACCCATCTGAAAGTGCTGGTGATCATGTTTAAATCCCAAATGGCATGGTACTGATGGCACCTGGATCTTCACCATCATTTCCTTTATCACTATTATCTTTCTCTCTCTATCCTACAAGTTACTCAGCACCCCCTGCTCATTCTTACATCTCCCCATTGTCAGGCAGTAGCTCTCTCTCACTTTCTGAAATCTTTGAAGGGTTCAAGAGTCCTGCAGGAAGAATCATGGCATGGGACTGATGGCAGCTGATATGAACCTATTCAGGTCTTAAGACTGGCAACAGCTGGCAACAGACAGTAGCAATGGGTTGCTCCTATGTCAGTGATATCCACCCCACTCTGGGAATTAGTGTGAAGGAGATGTCCAAGTTGCTGAAACCATTTGTGGGCCAGGGTTCTGTACCTGTCAGGGTTGGCAAACTCAGTTCCCAGTAACCAAGAAAACAGTGTGGTAGAAAACAAAAGAGGTTTTTTCAGGTAGTGAGACAGCAGTTACATCTAAGGTTTTTGTCAGATAAGAAGGTCTGTTCCCAAAACCATAGTGTAAAAGTTCACCTCATCCAATCACCCATGCCATGGTGTCCCGACCTTTGATTCCCATCAAAGCAACCTTTCACCTTCCCCCCTTCTCCCTCCTGTGTTTATCATTCAATCACCCTTAGAGAGGAAGGAAGGTACCCCTTCTTTACCACCTAGATCCTCTGGCAGTAAAGGCAGGATCATAAAACTATAAATGTTCACCCCGTTCCCTTTGCCTTGCTGTACGTTCCCATGCTCAGAATATACCTATGATTAATATACAAAACACTTTGATATTTTCCATAACCATTCTCCTGATATCCCACCCTGTTAGTACAATGTTATATCAGTATACACCAATATCATGTATATCAACATCAGTTCATGACAAAACCATGCATATGAGTCTGGCAGTACCTTTCAAATTTCCTTTATAATTCAAACTAAAATCCAGACCCAGATTTGCTGCCCCACTGACATGGAAGTCATCACTAGCCATAGCTGCCATGTCTGCCAGTAAGACCTAGCCACAGAATTTGGAAAAGTTACTCTTTTGTACTCTAGTTTTCAGAACCACCCCCAGCCATTTGTACATCCAAGCCTTCACTTGATGCACATACCTGTGCCAACCAGATGTGCTAGAAAAATATGAAATGAAAAGTTAGATTCCCTCTTGCAGCCAGAGACAGACAGATGCACAAACAGGAAGGCCCCTGCTGTTTTCGAGCATTTTCAAAAGAAGGCCAGAAACAGAAAGAATGTTTTCTTCTTTTGAAACATGTTTGTCAGACATGTTTGCATTTGATGGATAGTAGTTGTAGAGTGTATTAAAGAATGGGACAGGGGCATCCTGGGGCAGCAGGGAGTAGGGATAGTCTGAAATGTGGACAGTAGACCCCTTGGGCCCTGGGTTTCTGCCCTGAGTGATAAATTGAGGGAGGAGGGGAGGGAAGGAAGGAAGGAAGGAAGGAAGGAAGGAAGGAAAAAAAGATGCTATATCCAGATACCATTCCCGTCATTTTCTGGCCAGCTCTATCACTGACCTATTCCCTTTTTAACTTCACCTTCTTTGATCCCACACTTAAACGTGACTTTTCCAAATCCACTCTTTGTTCTGCCGTAGTATTCATCCTAAGAAGTTCTTGCTCTCTTATACAAATAAAAGCTTCGACCTGGTTGTCTGACAGACTCTTATCGCCCCCATATGAACCTACAGAGACCATGAAATCTTCAGGAGAAGCCCTTTTTCAGTCCCACCATCTTCACAGGTACAGTTGATGGGGATGGAGGGCCTTCTCAGTGGCTGTGCCATGCTCTGCAACTTCCTCCCTAACAACAGGTGAAGTTTTTTTTTAATTCAAAAAAGTCTTTTCAAACTGAAGACATTTAAGGAAAGAGCTTGTAAGAAATTACTGTTTTGTAACATTTTAACTGGGGTTTTTTTGGTCCTTTTTTAATGTATGTTTTAAATTGTTTTAAAATTGTGACTAGTTTAATCCTATTTTTATGTCAACTTTCTGTATATTTTTATCTATAGTTGGCCTGCCATATCTATAGATTCTTTATCCACGGAGTCAACCATGCACAGCTTGAAAATATAAAAAAAATATACATTCCAAAAAGCGAACTTTATTTTTGCCGTTTCATATAAAGACACCAGTTTATTATGTCATTGTATTTAATGGGACCTGAGCATCCATGAATTTTGGTATCAATGAAATGATCTGGAACCATATTCCAGTGGATACCAAGGGCCCATTGTATATTTAAATTTGTAAGCCAATTTGAATCCCAGCCTTAGGGGAACTATGAGGGTGAAAATAAAGGAGGAGGAGGAGGAGGAGGAGGAGAAGGAGGAAGGGAGAGAGGGAAAGAGAGAGAGAGAGAGAAGGAGGGGAAGAAATAACACTTTAACCTTTGTGTAAGTTAGCCTTCTTTTTTAAAAAAAAAACACATGCATTGCTTAAATAGGTTATACAGCTGGGGATACTTATAGAGATAAAATTAGCTACTCTTTCTCTGCAAGGCATGTGTACATTTCGACAGTCCAAATTTGGCAAGGAAAGTCCAGATTCTGGCATCCCACTTTTTCAGCTACTTTTAAAATACCCCAATTTTTCTTTCCTTCTCCTCCTTTCCATCTTTGTCCTCAGTTTGTAGAGAGATCTTGCAGCACCTTTGAGACTAACTGAAAGAAAGAAGTTGGCAGCATGAGCTTTCATAGACTTCACTCTACTTCCTCAGATGCATTTGAGGAAGTTGACTTAAGTCTACGAAAGCTCATTCTGCCAACCTCTTTCTTTAGTTAGTCTCAAAGGTGCTGCAAGATTTCTCTATGTATTGATTCTACAGACTAACATGGCTGCATCTTTGAAATCTTTGTCCTCAGTTTGCCTCAGTTGCTGCAAAATGATTTGAAAATGCAGAAGTAACTCAATTAACTCAACAGGGGGACAGGACAGGAGGGAGTGGAATCTTACTCTTCCCAGTTGGCTCAGTCAAAAGCAACCTGCTGTAGCCTCTCTTGGCTTTCTGTCCTTCCTCATTTATAGCTTTGGACACCTTGACCACACTCTGATATTGCTTCGCTACCTGTTTTGGTTTTTGTCAGTGTAATATTGGACGGCATGGGTGTGTTTAGCAGAGAAGGATCAACCCTAGTGTTAATAATGGCCTGAAAAAGAAAAGAGAATGGCAAAAGTGTCCAGCCGATGCTGATGAAATCCAGAAGATGGCACTGCTACTCCAAAAGTCCAGTGAGCTTGAAGAGCCCTTAAGTTGCATTTCAAATGAACAATAAAAAGAATTATGGATGCCTGTATGAAGGATAGGCTGGAAAGAAGAAAAAGGCATTGTGTCAGTCAGCAACTGGCTCTGTGTGAATGACCTTGGGAACCGAGAGATACATGGCAAGAACAAAAATGAGTATGGGTGGGCAAGTGGGAGAGGGAGGGAGAGGAAAAAGAGAGAGAGAGAGAGAGAAGAGATTCATTCTCATCTACCTGTGTATTGAAATCATTTTAACACAGAATTCATTGACAATAATGCAGCCAGAGAGCTGAGTGCATGAAAGCATTTCGCTTAATGCACACTGAGGAATCCATGAAATCATCCATGCTTTTAATTTGGTTTATTATCTCTCACACACTCCTCCCAACACCCATGAGAGAATGCACAAACCATCCCCAACCCCAGCGGTCCTTCCAAACAGATTTTGAAATCCTCAGGGCAATGAGGTTTTTGTACCAGGAGATTAACTAGAAAAGCAAATGAAAGGAGAGTATTACCATCACTGGAGTCAGCATTTTGTTATCAGCTCCTATTTTCTAGCAATGTGGGTGTTATGAATTCATGAGCCCCAGTGATTGATTTCCTGTTCGGGTCTTCCATCTGGGTAAGAAACTAGCAATCAAGTCTACTTTGCCCTAAATAGAAACATAAAGCATTGTTTTACTTTGCTATCCAGAGCAAATGGGGTGTAGTGGTTAGATTGTTGGGTTGGGACTTTGGAGATCCAGGTTCAAGCATACCATCCTCAAACCCACCACCGACAGTGATATAAAACTCACTGGGCGACCTTGAGCTCTTTCAGTCTGACCTGCCTTACAAAGGTTGGTATTAAAAGCTAAATGGGGAGAGGTTTTTAAGCCACTCTGAGCTCATTGATGGAAAAATGGGACACAGATAAGAGCAATGGAACTAGACAAGTAAGAATATTATTCAATAAAAAAGAAGCAGAAGAAGGAGAATATAAAAATTACCCTCTAAGATCAGCTCAAAAAGTATCTGGCTGAACATCCTGTTGGTACAAATAACTAGCTGGATGTGTTTAGAAACTCGGAACATATGGACAGTCATTTCCTCTTGGTCACTTTGCTGTAAGCTAAGATATAGTGCCTCTGAACATGGATGTTCTATGCAACAAGCACAGATACTTGATGTTTATAGCCCTATTATCCATGAATAAATGAATGTCACTTCAAAGGTTATCTAAACTAATAGCCATAGCCACAAGATATGTATACACTGTATGAAGTAGTTCCTTTTAAAAAGGCTTACAGTGGACACTTGGTGTTCGCTGGAGTTTGGTTCCAGGACCCACGTGGATACCAAAATCCATGGTTGTTCAAGTCTCATTGACTATAATAGATAGTAACACGATGTCTTTTATACAGAATGACCAAATCAAGGTTTGCTTTTGGGAATATATATATATATATATATATATAGAAGATTTTCATGCCATAGATGCTTAAATTCATGGATGAAAAATCAGTGGATATGAAAGGCAGACTGTACTTTGTTGAAGATAGTGATACAGTGGTCAGTTTGGAAGTAAAGATGTTTATTATAACAATCCCCTTAGTTCCTGATAAAGAGTAAAAAAAGCCAAGCACCTGTGTTGATTCATATCAAAGATCCTGTCCACTTTTATCACCCCCAGGAGCAAGTGTTTTGTAAAGCTATTGGATCTCAATTGTTCAACAAATCAGAGTCCTGACACCCATAGCCCATTACACTGTTGGTCTCTGATCATCTGCTAGGGCAATTTGCTATTACAAAAGAGAGAGAGGTTTTGATCTATCTACTCGCTCGATACAACAATGGCCGCATCCATGCTGCAGAAATAATCCAGTTTGACACGACTTTAACTGCCATGGCTCAATGCTATGGAATGTTGGAAAATGTAGTTTGGTGAGACATTTAGCCTTCTCTGTTTGAGAGCTCTGATGCCCACAACAAGCTACAAATCACAGAATTCCATAGCATTGAGCCTTGGCAATTAAAGTTGTGTCAAACTGAATTATTTCTGCAGTGTGTATGGAGCCAGTGTAATCTTATGTCTCTGGCATGAATTGCCATAGCTGCCTGCCTAACTCTAAATGGGCATACACACATACATTATACCATGCAGAGTTGAGAAGGTAGATTCTTTTTGAAGGAATCCTGAAACACACCAACCTTCAATCCAGCACACACTGAAGCCTGATGGGGAGTGTTGCCACGAAGTCTCTTTTTCTTTCTTCTCATTTTCTTCTCCATCATAATAGGATCACAATGACCTATTTGCAGACTTTAAAAGAACGTATTTTGCTTCCAAACAAGAAAGACAATTTCATTGCTAGTTCAGAACGATCATTTGCTACACTGTGTTCAGTAAGCATTTTCCAGGGCTCATGATGACTTGAAGGGAGTTGGTTTAATGTTCAGGTATGATGGCAGCACAAGTGCATTAATATCTTGTAACAATTTAGAAAGCCAGTGAGCCATGCAGAAAAGTTTCAGTACATGATGTACTACAAAAGATGGAGAAATGCAAGCTTACAAGTTAGGGCTTCGTTCTGTCTATTATTACTTACACAAAAGGGCTAGATGTCCAAATTGTGTGCAGAGAGGAAAACTGTGGAGCTTGGTGATGGACTAGGCCGAGTGCATACACAAAATGCAGTAGCTGTATTGCATAGAAGCATTCTTGTCTACATAAATGGACCTCCTCCTTGAGGAGACTTTTTTATGGATCAAGATAAAATCTGAGGATATGATCTTTGTCCAAACACTAGTCCCTGGCACTGGTTTTTTTCATGGATCTATTGAAACAGCCATTAAAGTGCCTTTGATTAGAACATGGACAGAGTCTATACTGGGAACTCATTTCTTTCTGAGCCACTGCTATACTGTACTGGTTTCACATGTAACTGCTGCTCCAACCCATGGTCCCATGTTAATACAGAGCAGCATTTTTGTTGTGTGCCTTCAAGTCATTTCTGATGTATGACAACCTTATTATGAGGTTTTCTTGGCAAGTTTCTTCAGAGGAGGGTTGCCATTGCCATCCTCTGAGACTGAGAAAGTGTGACTTGCACAGGGTCATCCAGTGGGTTTCCATGGCTGAGCCAGGATTTGAACCCTGGTCTCCAGAGTCCTAGTCTAATGCTCAAATCACTGCATCACATTGCTCTGTGCTTGTAACAGAATCAAGTGCCAGATATCATTTCATAATGTTTTTATTGGCAGGGACAATAAGTTTTTCCAGAGACATAAGATTACACTGGCTCCATACACACTGCAGAAATAATTCAGTTTGACACAAACTACAGCCAATAAAAATACTATGAGCAAGATTTGTTCAGAGGTGGTTTGCCATTGCCTTTGTCTGAGGTTGAGAGCATGTGACTTGCCCAAGGTCACCCAGTGGGTCATGTTTGCTTTCTCATTTGCATTTAGAATGGGTTGCCAGTTTGAATATGGGTCAGGGCTCCTGTATCATTTAAGTCAGTTCACAGATCCTGGAGGAAGGAGACTTATAGTGCTGTGCATCCAGCCATAAGAACATGGCTGGATGTTTCCTACCTCTCCCCCTTCTCTCCATCAACCAGTAAATGAATATCTTTGGAGTGGAATGGAGCAGCTAAAAGGTGGATTGAGAAATGAGGGAGGACATGTCAAGTTTGTTGTTTGTTGTTGCTCGTCGTTTCCAACTTATACCAAACCTGCCAATAAAAACACTATGAGCAAGATTTGTTCAGAGGTGGTTTGCCATTGCCTTCGCCTGAGGCTGAGAGCATGTGACTTGTCCAAGGTCACCCAGTGACCAAGCGGGAAATCAAACCCTGGTCTCCAGAGTCATAGTCCAAGTAGTTCCACCTAACAACTCTAGCTTAGTAATGACACAAGCCACAGGAGTGAGTTGCCCTCTCAGGAAAAAAAGGAGGTCATTCTGGGCTGTTTGATGTTTCAAGAACTGCATGCACATCTGTACAGCTGTGCAGGCATGGGGGGATTTAAAATTAAAAGGTGGAAATGCTATTCATGGCTTTGTAGCTCTGCCTTGAAAATTACCCTCTAAAAATTATTAGTGGCTGGCTAACCACCCTTGTCATCAAAGGAACAGAGATGGAGGACAACCACGAATTTCCCACCTGCAAATCAAAGGTCAAAGCTGAAGGTGAAGGAAACTCTTGAAAGAGTGTAAAGGTTTGAAGTGGCTCCCCTGCCCTGATACAGGTTACAATACTGTGCAGTTAGCAGTAGTACACATCTAAATCAATAACACTTAGAAACCACAAGATATATATATATATATATATATATTAAAAAAAGAAAATCACAACAGTAGTCTGAAAATGCTAGGATATAGAGGCAGAAGTGGCGTGAGGATAAGAGGATGACAAGTACATCATGTGCTGCTTCAGAGAGACAGGCACTGCACGAACAGAAAAAGCTAGTGTAGACTGAGCTATGATTCATTCTCTGTCCAAAAATGTTGCTAAGTAAGGAGGAGGGACAATGGAAAATGACGCACACCTTTCCGCTTCTCACCTGCTCCCTGGTGACCCTAAAGGCCCAGTTATACAATGCCACAGCTGCATAGTTGCCACTTTATCATGCCTGCATGTCACCTTCAGTCTATAAAAGGTGAGACCGGCAATAAAATGTTGCAGTGTATCTTCACTTTCTCCCAGGACTACTTTTGTGTAGAGTTCTAGACATTTATGGCTGCTACTACACTGCAGAATTAATGCAGTTTGACATTGCTTTAATTGTCATGGTTCCATCCTATGGAATCCTGGGATTTGTAGTTTGCTGGGATACCAGATCTCTCTGACAGAGGAGGTTAAATATCTCTCAAAACTACAAATTCAAGAGTTCCATAGCCCTGTGCCATTTAAAGTGGTGTTAAATGGAATTAATTCTGCAATGCAGGTTCAGCCTATGCCTTCCTCCATTCTTCTAGGAGAGGGCTACTCAAAAGTATTTGGTACCTGGAACAGTGCTAGTTCCTGGGCCTTTGGATGCTGATCCCTGACAAATTTCCAGGAAAAATGAAACAATTCTAGCTTATGGGCACAAATATAGTGCCAGCTCCTGTTACATGGAGGGGGGGGGGCATGGCTGGTCTCCCACATCAGATAACATGAACAGTACTACCCTGGGACCTAAAAGATGTCTGAGGCTGAAACTGGCCAATTCGGTCTCCCATATTTGTTTTCCAGTACCCAGCAGTCAAGGTTGCTAAGCATACTCAGTCTCGAGCCTATTTTGGAAGGGATGTGCCCCTTTGTAATGTTATGTGCTTTTTGTATTCCTCAGTCTACCTCCCCTTACTTGTCAGCCGTCCTAGTCAACCATCCAAGTTCTTATTAGAAAAGGAGTGGGCTATGTGTGGCCTTTCAGTTGTAGATGTCATTGGACTGCATCACCCACCATCCCTGGCCAATGAGGGTTTAAGGGCCCATCTTTAGGACTGGAGATCCTTGTCCTTTCTGATTTTTTTTTCTGGAGATCTACATGAAGTTTCCCCCATTGTGAAGTATTCCCAGGGAACTCCCTGCACTTGCAAGGGCATTTGCTTTCCACTCTTCTGGTGGATTCTAAGTTAAATTAAACCAGTATTTTTAAAAATGAAATTTACTTCTCTGTGGCAGTGTATTCCTGTTATCTCAGAACCAGCTAGATGGCCACTGCCAGGAAGCAATGCAATTGTTCCCAGGAAAGCAGATTCAACTGAGATCAAACAAAGGGAAGAGGTATGCTACCAATAAAAGGATCCCAATACATAACTAGTGTAACATTGCTAAAGCACTATGGCTGCATCTGCACTGACACTGCTTTAACTGCCATGGCTCAATGCTATGGATTTCTGCGATTTGTAGTTTTGTGAGATATTTAGCCTCACATTGATGCCACAAGAAACTGCAAATCCCAAGATTCCAATGGATGGAGCCATGACAGTTAAAATCATGTCAAACTGCATGAATTCTGCAGTGTGATAGCAGTCAATAACTCCTGAATAATATTTTAAAAGGTATTAGTGGAAATTGGTGAAAAGCAGTTTCTTGCATGTTGCCTGAATCTAGATGGAATGTGGGAGGGGAAGGAGGAGGGACAGAAGGGAAGAAAGAATTTAGATACAAAAACATGAATGTACAGGTAAAATCAAAACAAAAAGATGTGGAATCCCCCCCCCCCCCGAGTCTGGATAAGCCCTAAGAGCATCTGGAGAAACACAATCCCCCAAGACAGGGAAATGTTCCTTATAAATGAATGAATGAATGAATAAAGTGTAAAAATTTGAATGTCTTGTCTCCAAGATTGAATTTTGTTTCCCCATCTCAGTTTTGCCCTGCTGCCACCAGATTGCTAGCTTGCTTGATATATTTAATTTTTTTATCTCTCCTCTGAGTACCAGGTCCCCTAAAGCCATATATAATATACTAGATAAAATTACTTTAAAAACATTTTAAAAGCTACTTTGAAAACCACCTTTACAGACTGAAGGCCTTCTGGAATAATAATAATATGGCTTTAGTTGCTCACTGCAAGCACACTAGGAATGGGGGCAGATTGGAACCATAGGAGATTATTGCATTGACGAATAACCAGATTGCTCTCTAACGGGATACAGCCAGATTGTGGGATGCAGGCAGGTATTATCCCATGTAATTTGCCACCGCTGCCACCGAGTGCCTGAATCCTAGCTGCATCCTGGGTCTCAAGTCTGCTTTGGAGGCCGCTTTTCAAAGTCGGAAAGCTCCTGTCTTTGAAAAGTGGCCTCCAAAGCATGGCTGGGACGTGGGATGCAGCTGTCTGGTGGCAGTGGCAGCAAATTATGTGTGATAATAATACCCTCCTGCATCCTGTAACCCAGCTTCATCCCATTAGGGAGCAGTTGGGTTATTTGTCAATGCGATAATCTCCATAGAATCACAGAGTTGGAAGAGACCACAAGGGCTATCCAGTCCAACCCCCTGCCATGCAGGAACGCACAATCAAAGCATCCCTGACAGATGGCCATCCAATCTCTCTTTAAAGACTTCCAAAGAAGAAGACACCATCACACTCCGAGTGTGTCCCACTGTCAAACAGCTCTTACTAAGTTGCAGAAGTTCGACAATTTAGGTACTTCTATACAGACAGCCCTGCCACCCTTTGCAAGAACTGATCAACCTGAAGCTCTCAGGGTGGAGATCCTCAACAGGGCCTCCACTGAGGATTTCAGTTGCTAAATAGACTTGTGTGGAGGAGGTGGTCTTTCAGCGTCTTCCAGATTGCATCAATTCTCATGATATAGCACCTGGAGTTTAGCCAATTGTTGTCACCCCTGTGTTCCATTCTTTGTGGGAGCTTTTTGTAGCAATTTATTGGATCTGCACTAGGGTTTTAAAAAAGAAGGCATGATTTACAGAGGTGATCCTGTGGTTTGAAGTGCACATTTTCTTTTTTTTTTTTAAAAAAAAACAATCTTACAAAATAGTGCAAAAGGGCTATTTTACAGATATACTGTGTTGTTGTAATTACACATCTTCAAGACAGCTCTGACTTATGGTGACCCTGTCATAAATTGATTCAAAGGGAATTTGACATGACCTTTCTTTTAGGCAGTGTGTGTGGAACTTGCCTAAGCTTGTCCAGTTGGTTTCTGTGGCTGAGTAGAAATTTGAATCCTAGTCTCATAAAGTCCTAGGCTGCATCTTCATTGCAGAAACAATGCAGTTTGACACCATTTGAACTGCCATAACTCACTGCTGTGAAATTCTGGAATTGGTAGTTTTGTGAGCTATTTAGCCTTTTCTGTCAGAAAGCTCTGTGCCACAACAAACTACAAATCTCAGAATTCCATAGCATTGAGCCATGGCAATTAAAGTATTGCTGAATTGTATTATTTCTGCAGACTAAATGCAGCCCTAATCTGACACACCACTACACCACGTTGGCTCTCTGACACATTACAGCACCATAACTTGAAGAAAAGAAACAGAGTGAGTGAGAGAAAGGAGGAGAAGAGAAGGATTGTTCTACTATGTCTTGGGAGTTTATCTAATGATCCCCATTCTCATCACTATCACATTAGTAAAAGGAATTAGATACATAGTGGTTTGGGAGCATTCAGTATCACACATCTCTTCTTGTAATGAAAAAGAAATTCACTGGATGGAATGAAAAAAAAATCCACTGGATGGGAATAAAATGTTGCAGCTGAGGTCAAGAATTGGCAGAAAATCTTGTGGAAAATCAGAAGCATCATTTGCACAGTATGTTTTAACCCTCACCCAGAACTACTACAGCAACAAATACCATGGTCTCCAGCAGTCTCCTAACACATTTGTCATTTCTGTACAAGCCTTCAGATATCCTGAGAAAAGCCTTTTTGAATTTTGGAGATCAAAACTCTCTGTAGCTTCCAAACACTTCAAGGGTAAGCATGTGTAAGTTGCATTGCAGTAGTCTAACTAGGAGTCATTTAAGGCATGAATTACTGGCTAAATCTATCTTCCTTATCAAACTAAATCAACACCAGTTGAAAGGCCCTCCAAGCCACAGCAGCTGCATGGTTTTCTAGAAGCTTCTGAAATTATACACAGCTTTTCAACATAAGAAAATATTGCTTAATGTAAGAAAGCATTTCCCCCCCTTCTTATCACAACTTTCCTATTCCATCCAATTCCTGGAAGCTGTCTAGCCATATGGGCTTTCTTTCCTTTTATTACAAACTCAGTTCCACTTGTCAAAAGAACTGGATGAAGCCATATTTGTTTTAGTTATATTCTAAAACAAAATTTCTGAAGTTTTGTAATGTTTTAAAAAAGGTAGGGAAAAAAAGTGCAATCACTCGGGAGACAGACCAAACTACCTTTAAAAGCAAGCCTATTTTTCTTTCTAAACATGACAGATGACAACACAACCTTTAACTGTAACAGGTAAAAATTATCCACTGGAGTGTTTTGTTCAGTCCCTTGGTTTAATCTGATCATAAGGGTAGAGGTCCCAAAAGAATGTGGCATAGAATGTGATGTGTCTTCAGATCCAGCCCAAGATACTTCGCTGTCTGTGGCAAATGACAAAATATCACCTCTCTGCTCCCTTTATAAAAGGCCGCTAGTTTGGCAGCTGAATCTTCAACACTGGCTGGTCTACTTCACCTGAGAACAGCAGGCTATCCAAGGGGGCAGAGGGCATAAGGTGTGGTACACATATAGTTTTGCAAAGTGCTGTGATTCAGGTTTTTCTTCTGTCTCTCCATCAGAAGGCAAAAATGCTAAACTCCAATGGGTATGTTTAACTTGGAAGAGAAAACCGAGAGGCGATATGAAAGCCATCTTCAAGTACATGAAGATATGTGATGTAGAAGATGGACTGGGCTTGTTTTCTGCTGTTCCAGACTCTAGGACACGAACCAGTGGATTCAAATTATGAGAAGAAAGATTCCACCTAAACATTAGGAACAACTTACTGATGATGAGTGCTGTCTTAGAGGGTGAAGCTCCCTCCAAGATATTTAAATAGAGATTAGATGGCCATCTCTCTGAAGCACTTTAGTTGCATGTTCCAGTATGGTGGGGTTTGACCGTTGCAGTCCTTTCCAACTCGACTGGAAACTGACAAATATTGTGCAAAATGAGTGAAAAGCTCCAACTTCTACAAGCCCTCTATATGCACCAAAGGATTTGTTGGGAGGAAAGAGCTTAGGATTTATTGCACACTATCAGAAGTACCTGGCTTCATCCAGGTTAAAAAGTATAGTCTGTCCACTTCCCCAGTGCTCTCTGTTTTCTTTCTTCCACCCCACCTTTCTCTCTCTCTTCTCTCTCTGTGCTGGTCTTCTCTCCATCTGAGTTCACTCAGATGGCACCTTCTGTCCCACTCATCCCAGTGCTGTTTCTTTTTTCCTGTCTTACTTTTTCTTTCTCAATGTCCTTTTGTTCCTATTAATCCCTCTATCCTAGTGCTCACACAGCTCTTTTATGTCTTAATTCCATGTACCACCACCACAGAATTTAAAAAAAAAAAAACAACTATAAATGGCAGGACACTGAAATTCATGTCCTGATGCTGTGTTGGGTGATGAAGTGCAACTACTTTTGAAGTTCACACATTGTCTATCTCTACTATACGTAAGGCCAATAGAAGCCAATATTTGTAGTTCCCTGGATATACAGAATACAGTTCCCCAAAGACCTAATACAAAAGATGTATCTGTTGAGTTTCTCTCCTATGGATAAGGAGGTGCCTGTACTGAAAACAACATGTCAAAGTTCACCAGAATGTTTTGTTCATGACCTTACTGATGTCCTGTCAGTTTTGCTACTGTCCCCCAGAAGCTCAGAGAAACAATATGGCTGGTTAACACCCTTTGAAAGAGGTGAGACTGATAAGTAAAATCATGGCAAAGTGACAACAAGGACCTCTGTTCTCCTCAGCTCAGGCCCATGACAATCCTTATGATGCTTTTGTGCTTATTATTTTGAAGTAGCAGTTGTATTCAAGTTTTATCTTGTGATCTGTATCGAGGACCTCTGGTGGACTGGAAGATTTGACTTAATGTCTGTCCGCATTGCAAATATTATGATTTCTTCAGGTTTATGTCCTTCAGGAGAGCAATAACCTTTGTTGGAAAGTGGCAATTCAGACTAAGTGGATGTGCTGTTCAATTTTCTGCACACAAAACTGATACTGACACTGGGGAAAAAAGGGGCTATGTATGAAGCAGACCTTGGTAGTAAATTCAGTGAGTGAGAAGAAGCATATATTTGCCATGGACAGAAAAGAGTTTAGCTGGCGTTTTAGGAAAGAGGCTTAGCTAGTAATCTCCCAAAGCAAAATCCAAAGACCAAGCCAACCCATTTACCAGCTTCTCCAGAGCTACTCCAATTCCCTTTTCAGCTTTGGTGTCCTCAGACTGTCTGCAGTTGGAATTCTTTAGCTAAAGATTATTCTTTGAACCAAACAACATGCATTTTGGACTCAGCTAGACTGGAGAGGGTGGAGTGGAAGGCAACACAGATGTTTCAGAAATACGTTCCCTTCGTACATGCTGTGGAATACAGGCATGCATTATATAGCACTTACTATAAAATACAGTGGTTTTCTTCACAGATGTTCTCACACTTCAGAAATGTTGTAAAGTGAGCATCTGCAGATTGTGAGTTTTCAAAAACACAGCTGGTCAGAAATAGTTCAGATTGGGTTTAGGTACAAATCACTCCTCGCTGGATGGAATGGTCATAGATCCATCTTTGCCAATTTTGTTTTATTTTGTTTTTTATGTCTGTGGTTGTTGTTCTTTTGGTAGTGATTACTGAGACCTCATCCTCATTTTATCATTTGGAATTATTTTCTTTTTAAAAGCAGAACATCTTAAATCAAGCAAAGTTAGGGACAAAACTTGGAAGTTACAAGTTACAAGCAATGCAGCTGCCTGAAACCACTGTGGGTTTCTTTTTGCATTATGGTATAACAACTTTATATTGTCATGACAGGTTTTCTAAGGGGTACTAAATACTAACCAGAGTTGATCCTGCTTGGCTTCCAAGATAAGAGGATCTGATGTTTTAAGGGTATTTAGGCTGCCTACAGAGAGAGAGAGAGAGAGAGAGAGAGAGAGAGAGAGAGAAAGAAATAGCTAAATCTTGTTGTGAGTTCTTACTAGGGTAGGCACATCATTCAGCAATTAATTTAATGGATCCACATCAGTTGGGAGTAACCAACAGGCTTCCAACCAGAGAGTGGCAAAGAAATGGTAGGCCAGGCATGAGCAAGCTTTGCAGGTCTGGGGGCCACTTTTCTACCATTAAGTCCATGGGTTGGCCAAGTATGGCACTGAGGCTACATGTGGCTCCAAGGCTATTTCTGTGACCACTGACCTCCCTGATTCTTCTGGAATACCATTTTTATAATAAAAAACAAACAAACGGCAGAAAAAAGGGATACCACCAGCCCCTTAAAATGAAACAGGAAATGCCTGGAAGGCTCCTTCCAGCTTTTAAAAATAAAATAATGTCTGTATATATGTGTTACACTTAGTTCAGAAGGTGATTTGCAGTTCCCTATGCGGCATGGTTTCTCCATTACTGAATTCTCCACACTTTTTTGTGTGAAAAATTTTCCCTCGGTGAGGAGGACTCATGAGTAACATTCTTATTCTAGACTCTTGGAGCACTGCTCACAAGACCTGTGGTTGTACCTGTGGTCTTGTTGATGTGTCATATTTTGTATAGGCTAAAGAAATCTTACAAAAGTTCAGTTATACTACTGATTGCTCAAAATTGGAGCAATCCTGTTTCTGATCATTATTCTATTCTATTCTATTGTATTCTATTCTATTCTACTGTTCTCCCAGGGCAGAACTCAAGGCAGCTATAGGTTATGGACAATCACTTTGTTTGATTTTGCAGAGAATTTTCAAGACAACTCAGTAGTCTCACTAATCCCTAAAACCAAACTGCCAGAATAGGGTTGGGGGACCTCCATCTTGGTAACCTTCCCAATCCAGCCTTCTGGAGATGATACAGGACATGCTGTATTTCCCTGTGCCCTTTCTGGTCCTGTTTCTCCTTGGCCGTATGAAATAGGGATATACAATCAGGCTGACAAGGCAAAACAATCTAAGTACCTAGTTTACCAGTCTGACAGGTTTCCATACTGTCCATGGAAGAAGTGCAGCCGCTTCATCTGCAGCCAAAACAGAAATTGATTGGATTTGTGAAGCAGGGACATATGCTCTGCTTCACCAACCTAATATAGCTGGTCAGGCTGACAAGGAAAATAACTCTGTCTCTGTTTTGCCAGGCAAGTCACCTCCTATATTAGCTGAACAGGAAAAAGGTAAAAGATGTAGGATATATTGGTATATATATTAAGTGGAGTGCAGCATGCCCCAGTGCCACATGATCTTCTGGTATAAAACAGGATAAAAATACACAGGGTGCTTTGGTAAGGTTAAAACAAAAATGACATTTATTGTTGCAAGAGATCCATCAGAAATAGGAAAGGAGATAGACAAAATAAGGTTACCCATACTTTGGCAGAATAGTCCCTAATGCTGACTCTCATGTGTATGTGTATGAGCCATCCTGAGGCTGAGAAGCCTAATGGATGCTTCCCTCTCAGACAAAGGATTGTAAAACAGTAGCACTAACTTTTGGAGAGAAAGAGGAGGGGAAGAGACCTCTGTAAACAAGACGCAAAAATAAATTGAATTATATAGATCAGGAATCATAGGGACAAAATAAGACATATACTTCAAAGTTTCCTCTCTGTCCCTAATTATTAAAGAAACAAGTGTTGGTGCCTCTTCACGTCCAACAAAGGAAAAAGAAAAGACTGAAATGGCTAGGGCAGTGGTGGAGGAAGAGCCTGCCAAGTAAGTGTATGTATCTGGGTTAAGCACATGGACTGTGGGGTTGGGTGGACATCTTGTTTTCACCACACCCACTATAGGACTAAAGCCCATAGAAAGTCAGCCATGAAGGAATGTAGACCTTGGGCTGCTAAATGGCAAAGCGTGATAACAGTTACTTTTAAAATTTTTGTTGCTATATGCCTTCAAGTTGTTTCTGACTTATGTCAGCCCTTGGTGAATCCATCATAGGCTTTTCTTGGCAAGAGTTGTTCAGAGGGGGTTTGCCTTTGTCATCCTCTGAGGCCCAGAGAGTGTGATTCACACAAAGTCACCCAGTAGGTTTCCATGGATAACCAGCAACTTGACCCCTAATTTCCAGAGTCATCCAAAAAGGTGAGGTGACTTGGGGGGTGTCTCTGTGTCAACTTCTCTTTAAATGTCAGGGGAGTTTGCTTAGCTCAAAGAGGCTGGGAGAGGCTGGGTAACAATAAGAATCATTTCCACCTATTTATGCCAGTACTGATGGAGGAGGACTACAAATCTGGGTGAATAAAGAAGATTTCTATTTAGAAATATGCAAGAGTGTAACCAAACACACAATAATACTTCAGACAGACACACCATAAGTAGCTAACACAAAGAGGTATGGAAATTAGATAGTGGAGATTTAGGGGTGTGTGTGTGTGTGTGTGTGTGTGATATCTACCTGTCCTGGAGAAAAGACCATGGAAAGTGGAGTGTGGCTCAGACCGTGTTTGGGAGAGATGCAGTGAGTGGGACACACACTTTGCGCACTATGTTCACCGAGGCTAGGTTTGGGACTTTATACCTGAGATCCTAGCCTCAAGGGGTGTTAGATGCTATCATGTCATGTAACAAAGACCTGATGGTTTCCCCAGGGAGCCAACAATGGGATTCTGGAACAAGTGATGGTTTTAACTTCAGAGTAACAAAGACAATGATTGGATTTAGACAACCTCAAGATAGATGGATAGAGAACTTGGCAGGGAACATGGCAAGGGATAGGTAGGAAGTATTGGATTACTTGCTTTTGCCTTTGTCTTTTGTTCCAGAGAATATGTGGAAAGTGTGAGACAGAGGATGGAGTGATCAGCAAACCCATTCAACTTTTATCTTGGTATTATCTGGGTTCTTCACATGGCTTCGGATCTACATGTCCTTCGCACTGGAAATTCTCCTTGTGTTACAAAAGTCACTGTTACCTCTTAAGAACATGCCTGGATTCAGATATGAAAATAGGGAAACCTCAAACACAACATGCAGTATGTCAGGTATGTTAACATAGTTCAGTGCTCAAACCACTACACCCCACTTCCAATCCACCAACCCATGTGGGTGATTCTAGCAGTTCAACCCAAAAAGGAACTTTGCAAAGCTCTGGTCCCAGATTTTGATCAGCTCAGCTCTATCAAAACCATGCTGGGGAAAAATGATAAGAGAAATTCACTTCCCATATCTCATATATAAAACAGACATAATATAAGGCAAGTCACGCTCTTGTGTCATGCAACACAAAACAGGTAAATGTGGTAAATAGCATCCTTGCTAACACCACAACTGTTGAAAGTTAAATACTGATATTTACTTGGTGGATTTATCTGTACAGTCTTTATGCTGTTCCAGCCTACAAAGTTCAATCCTTCTCAGCCATTGAATACATAATTAAAGGTGCAGCTGACTCTTCAGGGAAAGCTTAAAGTGATAGTGTCCTTGTCACCATTAAACTTTTATAGAAAGTGATTGCTCGGCTCTAGGTTAATGCTCTGTTTTTATGCCATTGTCTTTCAGAGGGAATGATCTACAGCAAGTCTGCACAAAATAAAGTTTGTGGCAAGGCTGGTCCAAGAGCTTCATCTGCCTGAGGCATGACAGAAAATGACACCCTCTTCAAGGTACACAGCAAGCAACGCCAGACAAGTAATTTTGGCACCAGAGGCAGAAAATCTCATAAGCCCCTCTCCCCGTCCCTGGCAGTAAAAATATAGCAACAAAATAAATAGTGACCAGTTTGCTGCCCTTGCATGACACCTGAAAACTGCTCCGTGCCTCAGCTGCCTCACTCTTCCTGATGGTAGTGCTGGCTTTGGCATGTGAACTGATGGCAGTCTCTTCCTTCTTGGCTATTTGTGTTCAAATGGGGCTAGAACAAATCTGACAGCACAGTTTTCTGCCATTGAGGGAAAAATGTAGATTATAATTCAAAATTATTTCTAGAACTTGTCATGAATGGAGAGCTGCCAAAGGAATCCTCCAATTTCTCATGGTTAATAAAAGATGTATTCTTTTTAGTTGGAGTTTACATTAATAATTAAGACAAATGCACTAGTAAATCCCACTAGAAAGCAGACACTTCAGCAGTAGTTAATATTATCTAGTCAGGAGCCTTCAGCTGAATCCATTTCATGTCACTAAAAGAAAGCAGAAGGCCTTCAGCTAGCACTACTGAGATTAATCCAAAACCAATAATGGATATTTCTGTGTCCATACTGGGATTCAGCAGTCTTTCTTTGAAAGGCAGGCATCTGATGTGATTGGCTGCTTTATTCTTCAGATCTGTTGTCCCTAAGTAGGTCTCATCAGAATCATCCATAAAGGGTTTAGAGGAACACTATTGTCAGGGACCATGAGCCCCGTGGGCTATGTGCCATTCATTTGACGCTGTGGCTTAGTACAGTCAGCTATGCAAAATTATATGTGTTCAGAGCTCTCTACAGGCACAAAATAGGAAAGCAAAATTCAGTGTTGGCAGTCTAAAACACAGCTTGGAGAAGCAGCCCTGCTGGCTGGGGGATTCTGGGAGGTGTGGTTTAAAAAAGTGCATTTGTTGAGCTCTGGTGAGAAGCCTATGGGTTGAAACTATCTTTCTCTTGATTTTGTTTGATGCAAGTTCCCATCACAGAAGATTTTCACATGAGACTTTAAAACTGATATTAAAGCTAGAGAATAGCCCCTTTGGCAATACTTATTGCACAACTTTGTCTCTGTCCCATTAACTGTCTTGCCTTTGATGTGTTGGTTAGAGCATTCCTTTTTCTTGATGGGGAAAACCTGCCAATAAGTTCCCAATCACACTGCGGTCCCGTTATTCCTCAGATGCTATAAGTTCATCCAGTTGTAGTTCCAATATTGGGCAGTTAAGTGGTATCAGCCTCCTTCTCTCCCCCATAGTATATGCAAGGCCAGACTAGAGCCTAAGGAGATTATCATACAAAGTTTACCTCCTGATATAGTTGTGGCTTTTTAAACACCTGAAACAGCAATGATTCTTTTCACATTATCATACAATTGCAAATTAATAACAGGTTGGTGAGGCATGTTATCACAGTTCTGTTCCATTTCCTTGTCAGCTACCTGAGATTAAGTATGTAAGTAGTCTTGCCTTCACTGTGAATGGAGTGTGTACAGTGAAACCTGTTTAAATCCCTGTTCTCTGGTCAAAGACAAATGATTGCCTTCTCATGACTTGCCTTCATTAGAAATGGGGGAGTGTGCAGTGAAACCTGTTTAAATTCCCTTCTCTCTGAATTATCCCAGAATGACCTATTGCACATTCTTCAATAACGGGTTAACTGTGCAATTGGCAGCTATTCACGGGATGTTCCTGTTCATTAAAAGTAGTGGAGAAAGCATGGATTGACTACAGGATACCTACTGCCAAGCCACAAGGTTGTGTGGTAGGATCCCACCATTACAGTTACAATCCTTCTTCTATCCCACTATTTAAGAACAGTGCAATAATCTACTAAGAGTCCTTGACTGGTATGAGGATACTCCCAGCTGCAGTGCCAATAATTATCAGATGGGAGAGTTATAAAACTATATAGGTTGCTAGTTGTACCTCTGGTAGCATATCAATGGTTCATGCCTAGTCAATAGAGCAGAATCCTCTGTTCACTGCCATTCAGAATTCAGTCTCCAGGTTAATCTTCTTTTCCAGTTCCAGCAGCAGACAACATTATTCTCTCCCACCCATCCTCCTAATCTTGACATCTTCTTCCTTGGGCCTAATGAGAAAACACATGTCCCCTTTTTTCAAACTCTTGTTGGCTCATTCATTCCATCACTGGTTTGTGGTATTAAACCCAGGCCCTGCCATAACCTGAGCAAACGGAGATGCTCACATCTTAAGACTGGTAGAATGAGCAATCTTTTTTCTGCTGGCACCTGTCCGAGCCCCTTTTGATGTTTTGTTCGTGTTGTTGAAATGAGTTTAGCCCCTCTACACCTTCTATAGCCAGGATGGCACCTCTGCTCATCTGTGGAGTGCTGTCCAAAAGCAATTAAGTCTCTTCTGCTGGCACCCTTCTACTGGTAGTAGGCTCTGGAGTACTAGTGAGAAATTCCATTTATCTTCTGACTGAAATGCAGTAGCAGAGCTCAGAAAAGTTACTTTTTGAACTACAGAGTCTAGAAACCTCCACAAGGAGAGCTGCCTGAGTCTGCAAGGAAGGGCTAGATTCTGCCCCACCTCTCTTCCCCCTGCTGAGTTAGTTTATCACTCGGGAGAAATTTCTCTCAATTTCGAAAGAAATGAAAGTGGGGCCAGTTTGGAAATGAGTGAATTCGCTAGTTCAGCGAATTTACATGATTGCGTATTGACGCTGCATCGTGTTCAGAATGATTTCCCATTGCCCCAAACTGCCCAAAATTGTGTGTGATAGTTTCTCACACAATAACGTGAAACCCCATGATTGCGTTCAGACTGCCATTGGATTATGCTTCCAATATCTGTCGGCTGATAAACTCCTTAGTTGAGTGCAATCTTCTTCTCTCCTTTGAACTCAGTTTGCAGCAGGTTAAATGAGCCAAGTACAAAGAGGGGGGAGTGACAGGACAAGAGACAAACTGAGACATTTTAAAAGCAGTGGAAAAAGTGGAGCAACAAAGGATTAATCGGGACTGTCCCTACTAAATCAGGATAGTTAGAAGGTATGCCCAGAAACAGGGATTCTGAGAGTTGCAATACCCAAATGTAATTTTTCCAAGCTCTGTGCAAAAGCAACTGAAACTCAAACAGAAAAAAAGTAAGTGTGTGGTGGGTAGTGTTGGAATAGTAACCTCTATACTTGAGTCATTATAGGGTTAATGACCATTATAGGGTTAATGGAGAACTACTGAGAATACAGATGACCTTCAGCTGTATATGTATAGCTCTAATCAACTTTTGGGACTTCATAAGGCTAGCTTTAGTTGTGAGTCTCTCTCCCCCTCTTTTACTCACTCTATCCTCAGCTTTCTTTTCTGTTGTATTATACTTGTGTTATTTGCTTCAATATAGTTTGTATTATTTGCTGTTTGTTATTGTGCTTGCCGTTATTACTATGGTTTATTTTGTATCCTTTGTATACATTGTTTTTGTATACTTTTGTTGCTACCCTTTTAAACAAATACAGATATAGCAACAAAAGTATACAAAAACAATATATACACAGTACTACACTATTTTTTTTTGGTCTTTTCAAATCCATTGTTTCCAAAGCTTTTCAAATCAATTGTCCCCCCCCCCCCCAAACTCCAACCATCCTGGGAGGGACTGAAAGGATAGGCAGGCCATGCCATCCCAGCCTGACCTCAATTAAGTATAGCCCTCCCTCCAATCCATCTGCCTTGGTCCAGGCCTCAGAGGGACAGAAGAAATGCTGCACCTGATCCCCTGCCACCATTCCCCACCCCTAATTCCTTCTCCTTTTGTTTCATGTCTTTTTAGATTGTAAGACAAGGGCAGGGAACCGTCTAATTCAAACGATTGTATGTACAGTGTTGTGTAAATTTACAGTGCTATATAAATAAATCTTAATAATAATAATAATAATAATAATAATAATAATAAACAGCTAGTTCCATTAAACTGGTTAGGAGTTGTAAAACTTGACATCAACAACTTGTAGATTAAGGTTGGGCCCTGATTTTTTTCCGGTCTCCTCAAGTCTTGCTGGTCAAACCTAGACTTTCATACCACTCAATTATACAGGTTGAGTATCCCTTAACCAGAAATCTGAAATCCAAACTACTCCAAAATCCAAAATTATCCACATGTGTGGCTGAGATAATGCCACCTTTACTTTCTGATGAGTCAAAGTACACATACTTTCTTTAATGCACAAAATTATTGTATAACATTTCTTTCAGGCTATGTGTATAAGGTGGTATATGAAATGAACTTTATATTTAGAATTGGGTCCCATCTCTAAGATACCTTATTGCAAATAACAGGTATTCCAATATCTGAAAAAAACAACCTGAAATACAAAACACTCTTAGTCCCAAGCGTTTCAGATAAGGGATTTTCAACCTGTAATGCTATGATTCCTCTATAACTGCCATGTCTGCATTCTATGGAATCCCAAAGTTTGTTGTTTGGGGAGGAACTAGAGCTCTCTGGCTGATACTTCTAAATATCCCTGTCCTAAACTGCCAATCCCAGGGTTCCATCACACAGAAGCATGGCAGTTATAGTGGAAACACAGAATTATATCTGTGTAATGTGAAACGGTCCCTGGTGCAGAGAGATGTCTCTCACAGAGCTTAGTGAGTTCTCTGAATGCTTTGTCACATGCTTGGTGAAGTTCCATGTAATGTGGGACAACAGGGATGAATGAATAGGAAATGGCCTTTGGGAGGAATGGAACATGGTGGGAGCAGGCCTCTGCTTCATGCACAAAAAATTGCTTGGCTCAGCTCCGCTTAAACCTTTCTGCCTCAGCATGATGTGCCATCTATCACATTCAGTGACAGAGCAGATTAAGCTGCCAGTTTGCTCGGATGAATCAAGGAACATTAAATTTAAATATTCTCTTCTTCCTGACATTCCTTTCTGGATCATGGATGAGAGATATTTATATAGAAGGGGGACCGAGGGGGGGTATTAGCCAGTTTCAGATATGCTCACCAAGGACTTTATCAGATGGGAGGGATTTCTGTTTATTGCGAATGGAGCCAATTCAAATTCACATGAATTCGCTAGTTTAGCGAATTCACGTGAATTCCTATTGCATTCGGAATGCGTTCAGAATGACTTCCTATTACCTGAAAATGACTGCCCATTGCCTGAAATTGCGTGAGATGCTTTAATTTGTAATAACGTGAAACCCCATGATTGAGTTCTGATTGCCATTAGATTATACTTCCAATTTCCAATGTCTGATAAGGTCCCAAGATAGTATACCATGAGGGAATGCTGAAGGGATGGTGATCTACAGAAAATCCATGTGTCTCTGAGACCTTCCAACATTACAGTGATGAAAACTGGGACATGTGTGGCTAAGCAACATCAGAGTGTGACCAAAATGGCAAAATTAATGAGGAAGAACACAGGAGGTGGGAAAGGCTGCCTGAGGGCCTGAACAGACAGGTCAGAATAAAGCTGCTTCAGATCACTTTGGAGGTATGCTATTTAAATGATTCATGCGTCCTAAGAGGCTGGAAGCTGTGCTAAAGCCACGTTCCAGTTTTAAAGACTAGAGCACAGCTTTGGCACAGCTTCTGGACTCTTAAGATGTGTGTGTCATTTAAACAGCATACCTCCAAAGTGACCCGGAGCAGCTTTATTTTGGTCTTGTATGTTTGGGCCCTGAATCCACAAAGGAAGGATAAGGTTCTGCTCCTACTCTCCACTTTTCTGCTGAATTGATTGCAAACTAATTCTGCATTTTGAACTCAGTTTGCAGCAGCTGAAGTCAGCCAAGTACAAAGGGAGAAAATAGCAGGATGAGACAGAAACTGGGACATTTTAAACGCAGCTGAAAAAGCGAAATGACAGAGGATTAATTAGGATTGCCCCTGCCAGATCAGGACAACAGGAGGGTATGATCCCTCCAAACCTTCCTCATGTACTGTTTTTGTTTATTGTGTTGGGTTAGTGGGTCAGACTAGTGGTTCTTCTCATGTGTCACTCACCCCACTGCTCAGCAGTCTCCCAGGATTGGTGTTGAAAGTCTCCCTGTGGTTAATACAAATGAACAAATCAATACAATAAAATAAGTAAAAATGCCACAGATAACCTTCAACATACAAGGCATTTTGCTGTAAGATTACAAGTCTGAATAGGTGAGTCTTCATGGAGCCAGGAGTACTGATGATTGCTTGAACATGTCTGGCAGTGTTCCAAAGCATCTTTCTTTTGTTAGAGAGACAGTATGATTGCTCTCACTAGAAGGCCTTTTCAATAGCTAGAAAATACCGAAAAAGGATATACCTTCTCCAGCCTGACTGGTAAGGACTGGGGATGTAAATCCTCAACTAGGATGGATAATTACAGTAGTTTTCTCCCCACTACAGAGAAAATGAATATTTCTCCACAGTATTCTCCCTTTATTTGGATATCCCAAAAGGTTGTGCAGGAATTATTCTGCAGAGAAAAACATGGGTATATTTTAGCATGATAACTGTTTTCTGCAAAGCAGACAGGTTTCCTATGCTGGAAACAATGTTTTCTGTGTAGGAAACCATTTTCTGCACAGGAACAGATTTGCTTGTTTGGGAAAAACAAAATAAAACTGTTTCCCCCCACAAATTAATTCTTCCACAACATTTTAGGACCATTCAAATATCAGGGGAAAAAATTGCACAAGGGCCCTTCAACTGTTGAGAACCCAATTTTGGGATCTGGGAACAAATAATTGACTAAAATCCTGCCAGGGTTTTATGTATGTGTAAATATAGTTATGGTGCTACACAGTGAATCCTACCATGATCCCCTTATCTCCTCTTTTCCTGAAGGGTCTACTGCAATTGATGGGGGTCTGTTAGTCAGGAAGCAGCTAATGCTTCTGTAAGTTATCTCTTATGCAACAGCCAAAAGCAGAACTCCTGTCACAATTTCACCTTGCAGTAGAGATTGCTTTTGCAAGGTGTGGATGGGATCTTTACCCAGCTGCTTTTGGAGTGACAGTGGAATGAAACCCTGTTGACTTCAATGGCTGCTACCTGCTAAGTGAAGAATGGGGACTTTCATGGTCTCTACACAGCCCCTAAACTAGGGACATGACAGTGGTCATGAACATGGAGTAGTCATGAGTGTGTAACTCTAGATTATGCATTCATAACTGCCCAACATGATTTTAGTCATATCAATATGATTTTCAGCCCTAGTGCGGATAGCATAAACTTCATGATTATAAATATGCAATCTGAATTTGGGACAGGGAGCTGAGTATGGAATAAATGAAAATGTCACAAAAACAAAAACGAGAATGCAATCTCACCTCAAAGCTGTGCCAGCTGTAGGGTGTTATGATTTAGCAAAAAGCTCTTTGGTCATCTGAATTGCTTTCCTGCTAGTGGAGCCATGTTTTCCCGGATGATTTCAGAGATGTTATCTGCCAGCTAAGATCTGCCTGTAGAAGAGCCCCAAAAGAGGCAGAGAAGAGGTATGGTAAGACAAGGTCAAGTTATGCCAAATCCATATCTCTTGAAGCCCAAGGACACAGTCATAATGTTAGCACAAAGTTAGGCTAGGGTGAGGATATTTGTCAGTGGCTTAAACCCAACTACTAGTTCCAACTAGAGCAGACTCATTGAATTGAGTTTTGGATAAGCCTTGATTTACCATTCAGCAATTGATTCAATAGGCTTAATCTAGCTGGGGCAAGCAACTGGATTTAGAACAGTAATTTTCAGGATAATTTGGCTAGGAGAAATAAGGGCTGAACCCTAATGGCAGCTCAGCTGGACCTTTGCTCTCCTGGCCAGTTAATGGCCACTCAATGTTATTCTGTTAAATTCAAAAGTAGTGTTCTTCTGCTCACAGAGCCTCTTATATAGCCAGCAGAACTGATGATGGGAACAGTCCTAGCAGGACTGTTCTCATCACCAGTTCTGCTGGCTATATAAGAGGCTCAGTTAGGACTGCACTCATATTTCAGTGATGTCTTTTCAAAGGGAACCAAATCTGGGTATCCTTACTGCTCATCACTTGGAGAAGGTGGGTATATGTGACAATATATTTTATATTCAGAGCCATGATTATCTCCCATTTTTTTTAAAAAAATATTGCTACTATGAGATGAGCAATATGAAAGGAATGGGAAAGTCTTTGGAAAGAGTAAGAAATTAATGCCTGTCATTATTGTGAACTAGGATGGACCTAACTCAATGAAACACTTGGTATACAAGCTTTCCAGAGAAGTAAAAAGCAAAACAAATGAATGAACCACTTTTACAGGGTGTACTGACATGCCCTGTCACAGAATTTTTGAAATATTAACTTAGAAACATAAATTTCCCTACAGTACAGAAAGGACATAGCCATATATAACATCTGAATATGAAAGTAGATGGTATGAAATTTATGCTTTGGAGTTAATAATTCAAAAACTGTTTGGCAGGGTCTTCTAATAGATCCCTTGAGAAGGCTTGCTCATGCAAGTGGCTACAGTACAAGCAGAAGGTTTGAATAGGCAAACATTCATCAGACTCCCGTACTGACTGATTTTGGCAGATCTACCCTTTATTCCAGGCCAGGTTTTAGTATTTCTTGGGCTAACCCAAGTCCCACATCCCCAAAGGTCAGTGACTAGGTTATTTTTGGAGTGGTAAATGCAAGCTGGGTTTTACCAGAGCTACCCCACATTTTACTGGAGCTATTCAAGGTACTGAACCTATTTTGGGAATAGAGTTCAGCACCCCAGAAAGCACTTGCAAGAGAGAGAATTCACCATCCTGAAGTAGTGGGGCTACCAGCCAACTCTATCCATCAAGAATTTATGTTAGAATGGCAAGGCAATATCACTCTGTTAGTGGCAACATTCAAAAAAGGAATGATAAAATAAATGCTATAGCTCCTTAGCTTGTATGATAAGAATCTGTATTATTATTGCCAAGACCTGAAGGTCTCTGAACACAACAATGACAAATTGTCATCACCTTATCAGGCATTAGAGATCCATCCCTACACTTGGCAGTTCCTTAGAAAGGGTCCTCCAGCTTGTAAGGGTACTGTATCCCCTAAAGTCTTAACTTGGGTAAGATAAATAAATTTCAGAGGAAACAATTGGCAAAACTACCTCTGAATATTCCTTGACTAGGAAAATTCTATTAAATTCTTGGGGTTACCCTAAGTTGACAGGTAACTTGAAGGCACAACATACACATATATTAAGTGCAGACTAATGCAGAAACTGGATAGACTGGACATATGGTTGAATTACAAGGAAATGCAATAGATTTGCCTGTTCCTACCTTTACCGTACTTCAGCCTTCACATACTCACATGGAAGCACAATTTCCTTAATTTTAGGAGTTAGTCTCACACAATCATTATTCACGGCACCTAATTGGCTTCTTAATTGCATCTCTCAAAAATCCAGTATGTATTGCATGGGCTTAGCAAACTCCTGCTACTGCACTAAGTGTGGAACAATCTCCAGCCAAACACATTTGGCTGTGCACAAATGTTATCAAGATTCCAATAATGTAGTCACTGAGACCATTTTTTCATTAAGGACTAACAAAGCAATGCATTGGATGGCTCATTTCCCAAAGCATTTCTCAAGCTTAAAGGAGACCATTTTGTTATTCACATTAGAAAGGAAGCTTAATCAAATTAAGCCATTGGTTTGAAGGCATGAATACTGCTTGAAGGAGACTTGATTTCCAATAAAAGTAGACTGCACTACAGGGCAACCACTACTGGCTATGCTGGCTGGGAATAATGGGTGCTCTTGTCCCAAAAGTAATATTCCCAGCATCTGTGCTTTACAGACCAAATATATAATTCATGCCTAGCCCAAGACATTTTGCTGCCTGGTAACCCAAGCTAAGATCCATAGTTTCTAAAGCCAGCCAAGTTATTTTGGCAAATGAGACAGAAAATCCCACAATCTATAATCACAATCTGTTAAATAGCGAATACTTTCCTGCCTTTTTATATCACCCCAATTATACTATCTAGGGGTGACTTCACACTGCAGAAATAAAGCAGTTTGACATCACTTTAACTATCCTACAGAATCCTGGGATTTGTAGTTTGGTGAGATACAGACCAGGTGGAAAACCTAAGCAAACTCCAGTTCCCAGGATTCCACTGGCTGGAGCTACGGCAGTTAACATGGTGTCAAATTCTAAGGTGAATACATTCTAATGTGATGGTTTTCGGATTTGGACAGTTCTCTCTGCAGTGTCCCGTTTGGGCATTACATGTGATGGAGAAAAGCCCCTAAAAGGTATTGCTAATGTCAGTGTTGATTTCTTTCTCTTTTATACAAAATCTTGTAGCAGCCTCTCAGTCTTGCATGGCCAGTTCCTGTGGACGGCATACACTGGTGTAACCTCCGGTTGCACTTGTGGCAGTACTTTTAAAGATATTGCAGAAGGCTGTAACTGGTACCTCCTTGTTCAAGGCCTTTGCATTGGGTGCTCAAGGATTGCTGGAGGTTCCTGGCTGTGGCCAGGATTGATTGACCATGAGGGTGAACCCAGGTGCTACCCATGCATCCCTACGCAGGCCAGAACAAAGAAGCAACTTCCATGATAGGACAGTGTTTTTGAGGGCAGCCAGATGGCGAATAGTCACTCCTGCCAGTGGGTAGAGCTGTGGCTGGGAACTTGTTGTTGTTGTTGTTGTTGCTGTTGCTGTTGTTGTGTGCCTTCAAGTCATTTCCAACTTATGGTGACTCTGAGGCAAACCTATCATGGCATTTTCTTGGCCAGATTTGTTCAGAGGAGGTTTGTTGAAGTTGAGAGCATATGACTTGCCCAAAGTCACCTAGTGGATTTCATGGCTGAGCTGGAAATCAAAACCTGATCTCCTGAGTTGTAGTCAAACACTCAGACAACTACATCATGGTGGCTCTCCTGAGAGCTTCCATCTGCACTTAGAATCATAGAATCATAGAAATTTAGAGTTGGAAGAGACCACAAGGGCCATCCAGTCCAACCCCCTGCCGTGCAGGAACTCCCAATCAAAGCATACCCGACAGATGGCCATCCAGCCTCTGCTTAAAAACCTCCAAGGAAGGAGACTCCACCACCCTCCGAGGGAGTGTGTTCCACTGTCGAACAGCTCTTACTGTCAGGAAGTTCCTCCTAATGTTGAGGTGGAATCTTTTTTCCTGCAGTTTGCATCCATTATTTGTTAATATTTTTTATTGTAATGTTTTAACTGTACATGCTGTAAACCGCCCTGATCGCAGGAAGGGCGGTATACAAATAAAAGTTTATTATTATTATTATTATTATTATTATTATTATTGTTACGAGTCCTGTTCTCTGGAGCAGCAGAAAACAACTTGTATGGGTGCAAAAGAGGGAGCCATTGCCCCCCCCCCCCACCTCCATCATAAGCATAAGTTTTCTGGTGGAGCTTATACTCCACTAGTATTACAATTGGATCTTGACTATGTCTATGCATTCCTATGCTGTTTTAAGTGCATTCTTTAAAATGTAAAGAGTGGACAAAGGCACACATACATTTTCCAGCAATCCTCACTTGAGAGGATTTGACGATCGCAGCTTCCTGTTCAGTGGCAAAGCCAGATTTGCTCTGTATAAAGTGTAAAGCAAACCTAAGAAACAGAGCAGGTACTGTGCAAGCTGAAAGACATCTCTACCAAGTTTACTGAGGGGTCCCCCTAGATTCATCATTATGAAATGCAGAAGCCCGGGCAAAGCACAGTTTCATCACTTCCTTATTCCTTAAACCCATTGAAGGCTGTATCCCACTGCTGCGGCTTAGCTGCCAAAACTGATGTTATGTTGCTAAATTTTGGCAATGCAGCAGCCTACTGAATTTCTTTTGAAAATAAACAACATAGTGAGTCTTGGCCTTGCTTTAACATTTCTGGGAACATGATTCTGCTTTAAAACAAGATGTGTGTTCTCTGTATGTATTGTTTTACCCCCCCCCCCCGGTGCTTCATAGTCAACATTTGACAATTGGGAGTGGAGTGGGGCAGCAAGAGTTCAAAAGGAAGGAGAAGTTGGGGGTGCCTGATGGGCCATGTAGTAGCCACTGCTGGGTCCTGCTGAAGCTTTCTCTCCATGGCATGTAGTGCCTTCTAGGTCACTGCAACTTCAAATGAGTTAATTTTAAGGAGTTAGCTAAGGTGCTGAAACCTTTTCCAAAAAGCTGTTCTGTGCCTTGAGTGTGTGTGTTTTGTGCCTTCAAGTCGTTTCTGACTTTTGGTGACCATAAAGTGACCCTATCATGGGGTGTTCTTGACAAGATTTGTTCAGAGAAGGTTTGCTATTGCCTTCCCCTGAGATTGAGAGCGTGTGACTTGCCCAAGATCATCCAGTGGGTTTCATGGCTGAGCTGGGAACCGAACCCGAGTCTCCAGAGCTGTAATTCATCACTCAAATCACTACACCATGCTGGCTCTCTCAGTGCCTTGAGCAACTCATTTAAAATTCACTGCACCACACTGGCAAAGCCCCCAGATGCTACTCCTTTCTCCTCTTGAGAATCCAGTGTTGGATTCAGAGATGAGGAACCCAAGTTCAGAATGTAATGCTGTAGTTACTGGATGCTCCTCCCCTGCAAGAACAATTGTTCCTGAATTGCAGTTTCTCTTTATTAAAGTTAACATAAATACAGAGGCATGCATGGTGCAGTGAGTATGAATGGTATAGTGTGAATTATTTCACTAATGTAGCAGCAGCAATGAAATGGTGCAGTTGGACAGAATAGGTTCATGTTAGCTTATTGTTTATACATTCCTTACTTTTACAGTGTTTTAAGAGAGGCAATCGTTCAGAGACACAGTGCATGTTTTGTATGCTGAAGGTCCTATAGTGTCTGCCTCTGTCTCAGTCAGGTAGACCTGGAAATGATCAAGTCCTTTGAGGGAAAAATTGCAGAGACTTTCCAGCAGACTGTCCAAATGTTCAATGTAGTCCAGCTTATAAGACCAGCCTCTCCCTCTGCTCTGTTAAAGCGATGCCTCTATATGAGGAGGGGGGGTATGACATTATTTATTGTGTTTTCTGAACTCAGTTAGTGTGTCGATAATGATTATTAGTGGGTGAACTCACACTCGACTCACACATGCAGCTGCAATCTAATAAAATGTTTCTTCCCAAAACTTTGAAAATAATATGCTTTGTTTGAAACTTGTTTTGAGCCAATTGAGAACTTGGATGCATCCCTAATAATGTGATTGGGAATTTGATAAGTTCCAGTATCTCCCCATGACCATCTAACACCACTCTTATCCATTTATAACGCCACCTGTGTCTCACTTCCTCTCCTCTCCTCTCTGTAATAGCAATAGCAATAGCATTTACATTTCTATATTGCTTCATAGTGAACTCAGCATTCTCTAAGCAGTTTACAATCCATAAGCCAATTGCCCCCAACAAGCTGGGTACTCATTTTACTGACCTATGAAAGGATGGAAGGCTCAGTCAACCCTGAAGCCCTGGGACTGAACTCACAACATTGTGGCTGCAGTACCAGCATTTAACCACTGCATCACCTGGACTCCTTTTATCATGTTTTCTTGGGTTTTATCATGTATTCATATTTCTTGTTGCTCTAGTGCAGTGGTTCCCAACTTTTGGTTTTTCAGATGATTTGAACTTCAGCTCCCAGAATTCCTGACTGTTGGCCAAGTTGGTTGGGGTTTCTGGGAGCCGAAGTCCAAATCAAATGGAGGACAAAAGGTTGGGAACCATTGCTCTAATGGTAGAAGCCATATCAAAGCATTCTCCCCTCCATTTGCTACTTATGACAGATGCAGAGGTCTTTGGCAATGCAGGTTCCCTAGTGCTATTGACATGGCTTACGAGGGCTGAATCCTGTTGGTTAGTCCTGACAGAGTATACCTGTTGAATCAATCACTGAATAATGATTCAAGACCTAGATATATTCCATTGATTAAATTGATTAAATGTTCTCTCCTCTTTCAGTGTTGCAGAAGGGTGTCAGGGGAAGAGGAGGACAGGGAGGGGAAACAGCACACATTTACACAATGGGGGTCAATCCAGTCCAGATATGATGTGTTAGTAAATATGCACACACACTTCCTGACAGCCCTCATAGCTAATACCCTGAAAAGAATCCAAAACAAAGGCAACTGTGTGGTTCCTTATCAACAACCCATTCTAACAATGTTCACCTTTATAAGTTGCAAAATTAAATTGGTTGATACAAGACAAATGATCCCAGAATATTTTGTATTATATTAGAGATATTTCACAGCCAGCATGATGTAGCATTTTGAGCATTGGACTACAACTCTGGAGACCAGAGTTCAAATCCTTGCAGAGCTGTGAAATCCACTGGGTGACCTTGGGCAAGTCACACACTCTAGGCCTCAGAGAAGGGCAATGGCAAACCATGTCAGAAGAAGCTTGCTAAGCAACCTTACGATAGGTTGCCTTAGAGTCGCCATAAGTTGGAAATGACTTGAAGGCACACAACAGCAAACAGTATTGTTTGGACCCCTCCATGGCATGGACTGCAGCTAAATTCAGAAGGAACAGGTAAATTTGAGAGAGGTGGCAGGAGCATATGCGAGATAGATGACGTCCTCATTCCTACTAACCAGAAAGACCTAGCACTTTGACCCGGACAGCCTTGGCTCCACATTACCTCACGACTAACTAGGACCTGAAAAATAGATGTTGGGCCAATCTAGACTAGAGAAAGGGAGTTCTAGGAAGGAAAAAGAGGTAAGTCAGTCTTTTGTCCTTTTTCATTTTGACAGCTTTGTGCAAGCTTTAAAATGTGGCTGACATACTAGTTTAGTGAGGAAGGAGGCAAAAAAAGGGGCAAATTATAAGTAATTGTAAGCCTTGCTGATACACTGCTGGCAAACTGTTCCTGATGCCTGTCACAGATGACAGATCACAGACTACCATGTCTTTGCAGGTCTTTTTTTGGGGGAAAAAGAATCCCTCGCTGATGAGCAGCTTTCCATTCTTACACAAAAAGAGCAATTAACAACTGCAGGTGAGTTGGTGGCATTACTAGATAATAAGGCTTTCTTTCCTGTCTAGGTAATTATGTGTGTGCGTGCAGGCATGCACCTTCCTATACATCTCTGTATAACATCTTTCCCTGGCTCTTGCCCAGCTTTCTCTGGGGAAGAAAATATTTTGTCTACAACATAATGCTTTAATGAAGCTTGGTTAAAAGACATGCTAGATCTGCTTATAGTTCTGAACAGGTGTAACATGTGCAGGTGCAACTCTTTGGAATGCCTGTGCGCTAGAGATTATGTAAATTGCTCACCAGCCGGAGGACGTCTTCCTTTTCAGTTTTAACTGTAGGTTTGTAACTCTGTTTTAGGAAGCATGTTGTGTATCATTAGAGGTTTGAACGGAGATAGACAGAGGTGGGCAGGGGAGGAACAATGCCTTATTTAAAGACAGCAAAAATATTTTACAGTTCTATGTGGAACCAGAGACAGCCTGCGGTCTGAGCAGCAGCAAGGTGCCTCACTGGCTAATGTGAGCTGAGGTGTCCCCCACCATTGGACCACAGCATGAAGATGGCCCAGATCTCCAAATTTAGTCATGTTATGTTTTAGAAAACACAGATCCAGAACCAGATAGATCTGCATGGAAAAGCCAAATATAAATATGAAAACTAGTAAAGTTGATTCAGACCAATGTATAATACTAACCAAGATCCTGCATTGCATTGTGGATCATAAATTAGGCCAAGCATAGTTACATTTTCTTCCTCACAATGTATTCATTTTCTGTCCAGGAACACCTTCTCATAGACATTCAGTAGCTGGTGGCAGCAGAGGATGAAGGCTATGTGGTGCTCTTCTTGCAGGTCTTCAAGGTAAGATAATCTCTCTCTACTGGACCTCTGAGGACCCTGGCAGGTCCAAGTGGATGCTCTTTTCTTTCTTTAGTAAAGGTGTCTGTGGGAACAGTGCTGGTGCGCTGGCTGTCATCTGTGAGGGGAATTCAGCCAGAAAACAGGTATGTGTTTAATGGAGGAAGTCATACCAGATGGAGGTGCTGAGTTCCTCCATCTCCCATGACCAAAAATTTTAAATAAATTGGCATAACGTTTAGTTACATCTATGTATGATGATAAGAGGATACTAGCAATAGATTATAATTCATTTTAAACCCAAATCTTTCTACCACTGGACTGGGCACTTACTAAGATTCCCACATTCCAGTTCCCTTGAGAGTTGTGTGGCCTACTTTGTAAATTTGACTCTTATTTTGTGCGGGGGGAGGGGGGATGTTGAAATTAAAAAAAACCCTTGTATTCAGACAGGTCTGCGGAGCACACACATGGGAAGGGATTGGGACAAATGAGCTAGTCTGAGTTTTGCTACAGCCTGATGGGTTCTCTAGGTGATTTTTGGTTGCATGTACCAATGAGATTCAACCACATCTCTCACTCAGGATATTAACTACAGTATCAACTCACATTGCTGGGCTTTTTCAATACATTTTCTGGGTGCATCTACATTGTAGAAATAATGCAATTTGACTCCACTTTAACTGTCATGGGTTCATCCTACAAACTCCTGAGATATGTAGTGTTGTGAGGCACCAGCAGTCTTTGGCACACTTTCACAGCCTGCAGTATTAGAATACTGGGCTATGATGGTATTAACGCTGGTAGGAGAATTTTTGAACATTAAAAAGAAAACGGTGAATGGATTTTTGATAGAAAACAAACCCTGTTTTAGAAAGACCATGAACTTTCCAGTTTGCTGATATTTTCTTCTACTGGATGTCTCAATCCAAAAACAGAGCTCAGTCACAGGTGCTTATTGCACAGCCCCTAAGGGTCAGGACGGAACGGAAGGGGGTGGGATGGGAACAGAATGGGGGCTATCAACCATTTTATCTCATGCTCAAATAGCACTGCCGCTTCTGGAAGTTCCCGTTCTGTTCCTGATCTGTCCCAGAGGAGACAATTTTCAGGAATGCTTCTGAACAGTTCCTGAAAATCGCCTCCTCTGGGATGGATCAGGAATTGAACGGAAGCTTCCAGTGGTGTCAGCAGCGTTCTGGTGTGTGATAAAATGGGTGATAGCCCATATTATATTCCTCTCTTACCCCCTTCCGTTCTGCCCTGATCCTGTCTCCAGGGGCTGTGCGATAAGCTCCACAGTTATGTTAAAATCTTGGTTTTCTCCATCCCTCCCCCATAGGCAGCTGTCACTACAGTCTTGGGGAAACTGCTTTGCTTCTCTGCAGCCTGTTTCCAAATGAACAATGAAGGTTTAACTCCAGACAAAGTCTTATGCCTTTTTAAAATGTTCTGTGGTTGTAAAACTGATTTTACAAATGTCAGTCATAGCTGTGACTTTGTCCATTTGCTCTGAATGAAGTTAGGAAAAGACCATTTCAATGATGATGATAATGATAATGATAATGATAATAATAAATAATTTAAAAATAAAGGCAGAATACTGGCTGTATGTTTTGCCTCTTATTTCTGCTTCTATATGGGCTAGAGTCATGCTTTTTAAAAAAGACAAATTGGAATCTAGACCAGTTAAAAATCCAAACAGGAAACTGGTATTGTTATTGTTAAGCTGCTTTCGAGTTGGTTCTGACTCACGGCAACCCTGTGGATGAGACATCTCCAAGAATCCCTATCTTCCACTGCCTTGCCCAGATCCTGCAAGCCTCTGCCCATAACCCCCCTGACTGGGTCTATCCATCTGGTTTGTGGACTTCCTCTCTTTCTTCTACTCTCTACCTTTCCTAGTATTTTTGTTTTTTCTAGTGAACTGTGCCTTCTCATTATGTGGCCAAAGTACAATAGTCTCAACTCGATCATCTTTGCTTCCAAGGAGAGCCCTTGTCTGACCCTGTTCAAGAACCCATTTGCTTGTCTTTGTGGCTGTCCGTGATATCCTAAGTATTCTTCTCCAGCAGCACATTTCAAATTAGTTGATTTTCTTTCTGTCTGCTTCATTCACTGTCCAGCTCTTGCATTCATACATGGTAGTTGGGAATACAATGGCTTGGATGATTCTAACTTTGGTGCTCAGTTGTATGTCTTTGCTCTTCAGTATCTTTTCCAGTTCTTTCATAGCTGCCCTTTCCATTCCTAGTCTTCTTATTATTTCTTGACTGCAGTTTCCATTCTGGTCAATGTTTGATCCTAGATGTGGGAATTCTTTAACTATTTCAGCTTCCTCATTTTCTAGATTGAACTTGTGCATTTCTTTTGTGGTCATTATTTTTGTTTTCTTTATGTTCAGCATCAGACCTGCCTTTGCACTTTCATCTTTGACCTTTCTTATTAACTGTTCCAATTCCTCAATGTTTTCTGCTAATATTATGGTGTCGTCCACATATCTTAGGTTGTTAATGTTGCTTCTTTCTATCTTCACTCCTCCTTTTTCGGATTCTAATTCTGCTTTTCTTACAATGTTTTCAGCATGTAAGTTAATCTGGTAGGGTGATATGATGCAGTGTTGCCTGACCCCTTTGCCTATTGGGAACCACTCAGTTTCTCCAAATTTTGTTTTGACAGTGGCCTTTTGTCCTTGGTACAGATTCCTCATCAGGATTATCAGATGTGGCACACCCATGTCTTTGAATGCCTTCCATAGCTTTTTGTGATCTATACAATCAAATTCTTTGCTGTAGTATATGAAACACATACTGATTCTTTTTTGGAATTCTTTGATGCTGTCCATTAGTCATTGTATGTTTGCAAGGTGGTCCCTAGTGCCCCTTCTTTTTCTGAATCCTGCTTGCTTCTCTGGAATTTCTCTCTCCATGTATTGTTGGAGTCTGTGCTGCAGAATTTTGAGCATTATTTTGCTGGCATGTGAGCTTAGTGCTATTGTCTTATAGTTGCTGCAGTCTTTTGTACCTTTTCTCTTGTGGATGTATGTTGAGCATTACCAGTCTATTGGCCACCACTTTGTTTTCCATATTTTTCGGCATATTTCAGTTAGCACTGAAGTTCCATCTGTCTGTAGGCATTGTAGCAGTTCAATTGGGATATCATCTGTTCCCGGTGATTTATTTTTTCCCATTTCCTTTATTGCACATTCCACTTCACTTCTTAGAATTTGGGGCTTGTCTTCATATGGCTCTTCATTCCAAATATCATTTATGCCCTCATCTCTTTTGTATAACTCTTCTGTGTATTGCCTCCAATGTCTTTTTATTTCTTCTTGTTCCTGTATTATGTTCTTTTTTCCCTCCATAGAGCACCTTGCCCTCAGTTTAAACATGGCTTTTATTTCTTGGATTTTTTGATAGAAGCCTCTCATTCTTCCCTTTTTGTTATTGACTGGTATACTGCCTCTGAATCTGGAGTATCGACACAGTTATTCTTTCTAAGAACTGTTGAAAGGAATCCCCATGAATTTGTCCAATAATACTCTTGTAGGAGAAAAGGGCCATGAGAAACAAAGCATCCCATGAGTCAAGTGCTGTGAAACAAAAGTGCAGGGAGAGGTGGACAAAATGGTTCTGCTGATTTTCTGTTTTTCAGCCATGGTTATTTCACAGACATTCATTTCATTCTTAGATCCAACAATTAACCTTTCTCTCTCAGGAGAGTGATTTGGAGAACACAATTCAGATGCAGAACTGAAGGCAAGAAGGTGCCTAGTGAGGTCATCCGGTTCATCCTGAAAACAGCCCCATGAACCATAAGCCGTGTCTGACAGCATCCCTCATCAAGAAGGCACTTAATAGCATCATTTTATATCTCATGGAAATCTAACTAGATGCACTTAAAATCCTTTCCCAAATTGAAGCTTATCTTAAATGTAAAATTGGCTAAGAGGGCTATTACATTCTATCATGTTCCAGCTGCAGGATCTGACAAGAATGGCATAGCTGCAAAGGTTTATAATACTAACAAGTTTGGTCACAGAACAGTTTGGTTTCAAGGGGAGGGGAACCTATGCAGGGTTTGCAATACCACCAAGTGTCTTTCTCAGCTTTGTCTTCTTGCATCCATATAATCCTGGATGTTGAATATGGCAACACTGTCCCATTTTCCTGTACAGTTATTGTTCCTTTCAGCTTAACACTGACACAAGGCAAATGCCTAATTTACAATTAATCTCACAGCTAGCGTAAAGCAATAAAGTTAATTTGGCACATATAACCACAGGGTCTTATAAACCCACATTTAAGCTTTACTACATTCTACACTAGATTAAACTATATTACTTTACACATGGTTCAGTGAATTGTGCAGGAAATAAGGGGATAACTAAAAAATTATGCACCTTTTCATGTTCTGACATTTTCCTGATACCCCACATCTTACACTATGTCGGAGTAGAGACTGCAGCCAAGAAATCAGAAGAAGATTAGAACTTGGAAAAGCAGCTGTGAATCAGCTAGGAAAGATCCAAAAACTGTAAAAACTGTAGAGATATGTCAAGTTAGAATGGTCCAAGCCACCCTATTCTCCATTTTTATGTACGGTTGTGAAAGATGGACAGTGAAGAAAGCTGATAGCAAGAAAATCAACTCATTTGAGTTGTGGTGCTGGAGAAGAGTTCTGCAGATACTGTGGACTGATAAAAAGATGAATAAATGGGTCCTAGAGGAAATGAGGCCTGAACTCTCCCTAGAAGCAAAGATGTCTAAACTGAGGCTGTTGTACTTTGGCCATATCATGAGAAAGCATAACTCACTAGAAAAGAGGATAATGGCCCGTTGCAGATGGGCACTTTGCGGCACTTTAAGGGCTGGAAAGCCTGCCTTTAGGGTTAGGGAGGGCGCAGCTTTAAGACCCTCCCTAACCCTAAACCATATGGACGTTGCCATTTTAAAATGGTGGTGTCCATACGGACGCATTGTCAAAGCATCATCATATGCGCAGCTTTTAGATAGGCTGCACACATGATGATGCCTTTGCGTCACGGGAGGGCGCAAATTGTGCCCTTTGCGCAGCGCAAAAAAGGAGCTCCAAATGGAGCTCCTTTTTGTGGGTGGGTCTTTGCGGCAGCTTTTACACAGCTGCGGAAAAGACCCAGGGAGAAAGGGGCAGCAGCAGTGGCCCCTTCCTCCCTTCAGGCCTGCTGAGGGAAATGGGGTGCAGCAGGTGCCCAGGGCGCCTGCTGCACCCCTCTTTGAGGCTGCGGGGAAGCGGCAGTTTGCCGCTTCCCTGTGGCCTCCAGAAGTGGTGGGATGGGGCCGCGGAGGCTGCCGGTGCGGCAGCCTTGGCCCCATCTCGCCGCTTAAAGGGGCGGTCACTGACCACCCCTTTTGGGTGGTCTAGATCACCCCAAAGTTTGAAAAGGTAGAAGGCAGTTGGAAAAGAGGAAGACTGCATTCCATATGGATAGACTCAATCAAGGAAGGCCCTGAGTCTGCAAGTGGTGGTGGAGGACAGACTGACTTGGAAGTCTCTCATTGATAGAGTTGCCATAAGTTAAAGTCGACTTGATGGCAGTTAACAACAACAACAACAACAAATGCTGTGTCTAATAAGGGAAATATTCATTCCAGGTTGCACCTAGAATCAAATTAACTGCAATTAACTCCTATTGAAATGGGTTTTAAGTACAACTTTAAGAGTCAGCAGATTGGGTGAAGAAGACAAAAGGGAGAGCCATCCTATCTTATCTAGGGATGGAGTCCCACATTTTGGAAGCAGCATCAAGGAGGCCCTCCCTTGTTCTCACCTTACACACATACCCTGGAACGTAGTGGAACAAAGAGAAGGACTTCTCCCAAAGGGTCAAAACAGATGGGCAGGAAAAAGTGGCTTGAAGCAGCCTTTTCTAAAGCCACATTGAAACCCCACCAACCACACCACTTGCTCCCAAGGCAGCTGGAGCTCTCATGTCATGACCACATGATATGGCTTCAAGCCAGGAAGAAGCAGAAAAAGCTGCTTCTTTTTGAAACAGCTTTTCTCTGCATAAGGCACCTAGAGGGCACTTTCCTGCTGGCTTCAAGGCATGCGTCATCGAAATGCCATGCCTTCAAGCCAGCGTGAAAGCACCTCTTTTTGCCTGTCTGTTTAGCCCCAAAGATTTTAAAGGTTGAATAGGTTCATATAGGGAGATAAGGTTCTCCAAATAGTCTGGCCCCAAGTTATATATTGCCCCATTTCTGGATCTTAGGATGTGAGATTTTACCCACAGAAGTGTGAGGTTTAGAGAGACTCCACTGACAACAGCAATCTATCTTTAATATGTTTGGGAATGGTTTTTTTGGCTTACAAGAGGGTGGGTAATCTTTAGAAGCAGAATCACCTTTTTTTTTAACCAGTACTAACTGATAGAGACTTCAAGCATGGGTGAACTAAGGGGCTCTACATACTGGAGCTTTGTGCCGACCTTAAAGTGCAGTGAGGGCTGAGTGTCTGGATGCTCCAAGCCCTCACTGCACCGCCCTGGTGCCATCTTGGCATACGTCCATAGTGCCCCTTCCAGGAAGCTGCCTAGAGCAGCTTCTTTTTGCTCCGCACAGGAAGCGGATTGGTGGTGCTGTGTGTGGCTGCTGTGGCACCAATCCAGGGCTAAAAGGGGCGGCTACATGCTGCCCGTCTTTAGAGCCCCTAAGAGAATCTTTTATTCAAAAGAAATGTGAGAGAATATGCATGCAAGTATAACTCACTTTAACATCCAGTATTCAGAGCTAACTGAAATGAATATGTGGAAGGGGGTAGTGGGCACTGAGGGTTGCTGTGGAGTTGAGAGCAACCTGTCTTGGAGAATGGTCCACAGAAAGCAGGAGCGGCTCAGATTCAGAGTCTGAAGACAACAGTCATGAAGCACTGCTGGGCCATTCACTGAGTGCCAGACAGACTGTGTGCAAAGGGGCTAGGTACAGGCTAGGTTTTTCTACCCTTATTTATACTTTAATACTAGCCTTAGGCTAAGGCAATTTCATGAGAAAAAAAAGACATAATAGCCCTTCAGAAGGATCAAAAAAGAAATTATGAAGTGGTTGATAGTTCCGATGTTCAAGAGATGAAATGGACCTATTTTATTGGTAGTAGCATCATTGGTTTAACAAAGCAGTGACAGAATCTGAGGCACCTCAAAAGTTTGGACAGGGAGAACACAGTGGGGGATGTGGTCTTGTTTGATCTGTTGATGAGAATCCATCGTTTGTTGCCCATTTTGCTGGGAACTGCAGAGTGATTGGGAGGATTGCACTGATTAGCAAACCCCTTTCACCCTTCATATTTGTCTCCCCTGAGCCATCTGCATGTTCTCGGGGTCTTTGTGTCTTATTCATACTACATTCCTGGTGTTTTAAAAGGTCATCATAACCCCATAAGCACATGCTGGCATTCAGAGTACAATATAAAAATATAGGAGCCCCAAAATACATCATAGGGTTACAGGGGTGTTTATACAGAAGGTAAAGGGGATTTAACCTTTTGGTACATTCTGTGGTTGCAAAGTATATTGGAGTACCAATGCCTGCCATTTACACTGCTGCTATTTCCCATTTTGGTGAGAACTTTTCTACTGGTGCAACTTGCAAAAGTGAGAGCTAGTCAGGATCTCTCTCTCTCTCAGTGGACTCTTTCATACGAGGCTAAATTGGAAGTATAATTTAAGGTCAATTCGAATGCAATCATGGGTTTTACGTTGTTGCGAATTAACTCTTCGCACGCAAATTCGGGCAAGAGGGAAGTCAATTCGAATGCAATCATGGGTTTTACGTTATTGCGAATTAAAGCTTTGCATGCAAATTCGGGCAGGAGGGGGTTATTTTCGGGTAATGGGAAGTAATTCCGAACGGAGCAGGGGTTCTTCCAAACGGAGCAGGGGTTCATGTAAATTCGCTAAACAAGCGAATTTACATGAATCCACATTGGCTCCATTCGGAGTTGGGAGAAATTCCTCCCGTTTGAAAGAGTCCTCTCTCTCTCTCTCTCTCTCTCTCTCTCTCACTCACACACACACAGCTTGAGAAAGTTACTTTTTTGACACAACTTGACTGCAACTCTCCAAATCCCCCAGCCAGCCTGGTTTGTAGTCCAAGATCTCCATACATACAAATACACCTAACATCCTCCCTGAAGACTTGTGAGCTGTGAAAAATAGCCTGCTGCAGCTCTCAGCTGCAAGTCCACATGCTTAAAATCCCATTTAGCTTGATTCTAAGTTATACTAGAATGCATTTCTTGTCATTTTATCTTTTGATATGTATCTGTATCTTGAGGGAGCTAGATAAAGGTTTCCTTAGGTTATCTGTAGTAAAGCTGATATTTCCCAGGGCACTTTCTCAGGCCTTAAGGTGGCTATGCTTCTTTTCTATGTTCACAAATAATTACAATATTTTGAAGCTCTACAGTTTGCATAATGCATCAGAAAGTATTATTTTTCCTCTGTGCTATACTCTGATGTTGCTGTTATTTCACTATGTGACATTCCATTTGAAGATAAGTATCATTGTAACTATATCATTCCAAGACTATTATGGCCACAAGACATTACTGCCACCTATAAGGAGTTCACATTTTCCAATCAGCTGAGCATTCAATACTATTTTAATTGATATTTCCTTGTCCCTTACAGGTGCCCTTGAAATGTGACAAAAGCCTTGTCATCTCATCCATTTCAAAATAAAATTGACAACACTCCAGTTATTCTATGGCTGCTAACTGTCCTGAAGCAACAATTATATATGATACAAAATGCAGTGATATAGAATAATAAACATACAGTCTGGAGTCGAAGGCTTTCATGGCTGGCATCCATAGTTTTTTGTGGGCTTTTTCGGACTATGTGGCCATGTTCTAGAAGAGTTCCTTTCTGACATTTCGCCAGCATCTGTGGCTGGCATCTTCAGAGATGAATCTATTCATTCACAGGCTTTCTGCATGTGGTTTGTGTGCCTTCAAGTTCTTTCTGAGTTATGGCAACTCTAAGGCAAACATATCATGGGGGTTTCTTGGCAAGATTTATTCAAAAGAGGTTTGCCATTGCCTTCCCCTGAGGCTGAGAGCAAGTGAATTGTCCAAGGTCACCCAGTGGGTGGGATTTGAACTGACCTGGGATTTGAACCCTGGTCTCCACGGTCTCAACCCTGAAACCTTTATACCACACTGGCTCTCACCCATTGCAATTGAGGAAGTCAGCCACTGCCAGGAAGGTGTTATGGTAACTTACAAAAAGCTTGTCTAGGTGTTGAGGGGCAGTGATTCTGAATAAACATGTTTACTTGATAACTTGATATAGGCTTGCCTGTGGGTGGAGTCAGGGTGCAGTGTCCTGATGAGGGACAGCCTGACTCTGCTCCCCCGGGCATCATGATGCCATGCACCATTCCAGACAGTGCATGACATCATGGTGCACCTCCAGCACTGCATCCAGATGATGTAGCACCCAAGGGGTGCCATACAACTGCGGTGCCGTGGCTGTGGTGCCCTTTGGAAGGTACAAAAAGGACCTGCTTTTTGCAGCTCCTTTTTGCGCCCTCCAGGGGCTGGATCAGGATCAGGGCCATGATATGAGGTTGCCATGGCTCAACCTGCCAGGAAAGGAGCAGCTGCAGGCTGCTCCCTTGGGGCGGAATGTATAGCCCTTTTGGGATACAATAATGGTCTATATTCCATAGTACCTTACTCAGCATAAAGTTAGAATAACACAATGTAATGCTGCCATGCCCCATTAGTGGCTGGTGAAGGGCTGGTGGCATTTGGGTGGCATCAAGCTACCATTGTGCAGCCAGGAGAAAGGAACAGACATGCCTTCCTGGATCTCTAGTGAATATGCTTGATGTATTCTACTGTGCCCCATGTTTGTGTAGGAAGCCTTCTTTATTTCCTCACAGGGTAATTTCCTCAGAGACTTAACAAGATGCAAATGACCCTCCAGAACTGTGCAAAAATCTTCAAGTCCTTGTGCAGTGGGGAGAAAACCACAGATACTTACTTGTGAAAATGAAAAATGTGAATATTTACCACTTGGCCTCACTGATTGCTGTGGAACTTGCAATGAGCTCTCCCTTTCCTGACATGGCTTTTCCAAGTTTGCTGCTACACTCGAAAAGTAATGCAGTTTGTCACTGCTTTAACTGTCATGGCATCATCCTATGGCATCCTGGGATTTGTAGTTTGTTGTAGCACTAGAGCGCTCTGGTAGAAAATGCTAAATGTCTCACAAAACTATAACTCCCAGAATTCCATAGCATCAAACCATGGCAGTTAAAGCCATGTCAAACTGCATTACTTCTTAACTGTAGATGCAGCTCAAGACCTGGGCCTTGTCTCCATGCGCCAAAAGGCTGTTTCTTCCCATTCTCACATCATCCATTTGGGATGATGCATACCCCAAACCTCAGTTCTGGAGTAGGCAGTCCAGATGACATCCGGCATGTTCCACACCAGAACCGGGGTATATCAAAACTAAAATACTTACACGTTGCTCCAGATCTTCTGGGAAGATCTGGAACCCTCCATTTCCATGCCACAGTGGCTGCCTGCTTCATCGTCCCACTGGGCTGCCCAGTACATTTGCTGCCACTGCGAGGCACTTGTTCAGAACAAGGTACACAGCAAGTGATCATTGCTAGGAACCTTGTCATGTCCTCAGAAGCAAGCCACCTGTGGTGGATGCACCAAGTGGCTCAGTGGCACACTGTGCAGACAGCTGCCATGGGGCAGAAACAGAGGCCAAAGTGACAGGGGTAGAACAAGACAGTTGCAGGGCCGGGATACTCGGAGCTGTCCTTGGAGTATCCTGGCCAGTGTAGAGAAGGCCTTGGAGTCATAAAGAGCTTTGAATTGAATTTAGTGGCACAAGCATAAATTCATTCAACTGCTCCTCCTTTCTGCTTGCTCTGGACAATTGCTAAGAGTGCTGACCAAAGATCCCTACCAGCATTTTGCCATCTGTTCATACAAGTCAAGGAGTATACCACAGTTTTAGTTACAGATTCTACAAGAAACTCAAACTGAAAACCATCTTCCCCAGAGATGTGTAACAAAGTATTTTAGGAACAGTGCATATTTCAGGGTGCAGTCTGTGCCTTTGACACTTACAGGTATTTTGTCTTACTGATCTTGATGCAGCAAACCCTTTGCTGCTGTTCTTTCTGGAAATATTTCTAAATAACAACAACAAAAGGGCAATGTGTCTGGAGATCCCAGTTTGTGTTTATCTGCAAATTCTGGAATTCTGAAAGGATGCAGGCTCAACACTTCCAAAATGGGTTGGTCAATTTGATTTTTTCTCTCTGGGAGGTGCCTAGCCCTACCCCAACCTGCCACTGTCTAGAAAATAATTTTGTCTATGACTGGGTCCAGAAGCTAGTTTTAATCTGCTAAGACCTTCCATGGACTTCTAAAAAAAATTATGGAACTCCTCTCCCCCGTCCAAAATTCACAATAAGTGAAGAGGGTGCTGCAACCTATTTAAAAGCTTTAAAAAAATCAGAGAAATGTACAACAGAATTCTTAGTAACTCACCAAGCTGCTACCTTGATTCCATAAAATGGAGCCATAGCTAGGCCAAGTCAAAGGCTGCATATGCATTGCAGAAATAATGTTTGATACCGCTTTGACTGCTATGGCTCAATGTTATGGAATTCTGGGATTTGTAGTTTTGAGAGTTATTTAGTCTTCTCTGTCAGAGAGCTCTGGTGCCACAATAAATCTCAAATTCCAGGATTCCATAGGATGGAGCCATGGTAGTTAAAGCAGTATCAAACTGCATTATTCCTGCAGTGCAGATATGAGAGAATTAAAGGGCTCTCTGATGGGGCTACTCTTACTGTTTGTGGCAGAACCAAGCTGCTGAAGCCTAGCCTGGGTGCATGAAAGATTTATTCATTATAAATCCATCAGTCATATGGTAACTTCTGCTACTTATGAATGATATAATAATCAGCTGTCAATTAAAACTTAATGATAAGAATCTAATGCTTATGTAATGTATTAGTACAGAAATTAAGGCAGAAATTAATTACTTGAAAGAGAGAACAGCACATCTGAAAACAGAGCAGATGCTTCCTTTGACTGTGTGAACTTCCCAAGTTAGTGAGCCACTCTCTATTGTTGTTGTGGTGTGCATTCAAGTTGTTTCTGACTTATGGTGACCCTAAAGTGAACCTATCACAAGGTTTTTTAAGCATGTTTCTTCAAAGTGGGTTTGCTATTGCCATCCTCTGAGGCTGAGAGATTGTGACATGCCCAGGGTCACCCAGTGGGTTTCCATGGCTGAGCTGGCATTTGAACCCTGATGTCTCAGTTGCCTAGTCTAACACTCAAACCATTACATCATGCTGGCCTTCCCAATCTTTCTGTTGGCTGAATATACAGTAGATGGTAGTTTTTTTTCTTCAAATTGGAGACCACCAGGAAAAGATCCTGCCCAGTGCCCAGGCCCTTTAATTTTGTGCCACTCCTACTTTCTCCTCCTCACATTTTTGCTATTCACATATGGAATCTTCCACATTAACAAAACACCTTTAGTTATATGTCTAATTGGCTACTTATTACTTACAGAATTGGTCGATGCTGCCCAGGGAACGTGAAAAACAGGCCTCCTACTTGGTTATTCAGTTAGTATAAAAATATTCTTTCCTACCTTCCAGACAGTGACTAGGCAAAATGTGAAAATACAAAAGATAAAATAAAATAAAAATGTTAAAAACAACAGCAGCAGCATTAAATGTCCATCACACTCACAAAACACAGAATTTTGCCCTTGCCAGTAGGCCGCAGCAAAAGCAAACTACAGCAGCCCTCCTAGCTTATATGCCCTTCCTCATTAAGAGCTACTGCTGTCTTGACCACATTCTGATATTGCTTGGCTACACATGACCCTTTTTTAATCTGTGAAATGTGGGAGGGTATGCTCTCTGCAGTACTCAGACCATATCTGCATGCATGGCAGGGAGGATCTGGGGTAGTGCCAGTCCTCTACTGTAACTCCTCTCATCAGCGATTTGTGAGGTAGAGCTCTCTTTTGCCCCTTTTCCTGGTTGATTTTCAGGTTGATCATGAAACAAATTTTTAAATGTAAGATACATTATGTCTTATACAGTCATGTCCCTGATGAAAAGTGTGTTCCAAGTTGCTACAACTTTATATTCCAAAAAGCTGGATTCTTTTTTTTTTTAATTTTTATTGCATTATATATATATATATATATATATCTCCACATTTTTTCTCTTAGTATAAAACCGCTTTACAATCATATTGTATACACCCATCATCCCCCTTTCTTGCTTTTCCCATATGTTTTGAATGTCCTGTAAATACCTTTCACTTCCTATTTTCTCCAAAAGTACTGGAATGATCATTACAGAAAATATTTACATGCATAAAAATTGTGACTCTTACAATAATTAAAAAAAGCTTATTTGTTTGTCCTGCACACAATAAACTTCAAAACCTTATTATTTTATATTCTAAATTACATTTTAACATAAAACTCCAAAGTACGTAGCACTAATTTTAGTAAACTAATATATATTTCACTGATTCTAACATATGGAAGCTGGATTCTAAAGGTTGAATTTAGGTATGCGCAATGGGATTGGCAGGTGATGCCATTCCTTCTCTACATAGAGCCCCTCTAGCCCTCTGAAAACACTACAAAAAAAGTGGTTGACCTTGATGAACGAGTTGAGCTGTGATGCTGGGAAAGGGGGAGACCGACCAAAATGAAGATGAATTCAGTCTTTCTCCCTGTGGCATCTTTCGATCTGTGGATGATAGAACCTATATCCACTGCTGAGGGTATTCAACAAATCAAATTACCTTTACTTAAACATAAAAAAGCCATACAGAGCAAAATTGCATGTCCATTGCTCAGTCTATTAAGATTGATTCCCACAATTAGTTTTAAGTTGACAACAGATGCATTATAGTCCTATTGTATCCCATTCGGCTTCTTGTTGGTAAGTCATAAGTAGATGTGATAAGCAATCATGATTAATAGCTTGCATATGGGTAATGGCTATTTCCCATCTGCTATCCTGTGACAGATGCCACTCTTACCACTTGGGAAATAAAATGTCAAATGGGCCCTCTAGGAGTTTTAAGTGAACAGAACTGGCAGTAGAGAGGGAATTGTTTCATTAATTTTGTCTGAGGTTCCTTCTCGCCTTCTCAGATACTTTGGGATTATAAGATGAAATTCAATAGGAGGACTGGGAAAGACAGGTACTGTACAGCATTGCCAAAGCCAACCCTTCCATTTGGTAGGGAGACGTAGCATTTATACTCTGATTTACACTGAAGATCTACATATTTTTGCAAGCATTGGTAGGGTATACAGTTTGGAACTGTTATTTTTTAATTCTCCTGCCCAAGAATTTGTCAGCCATGGGGGGTGGGGGGTGGGGGGAAGGAAACTCATATAATCATATATGCTCATATAGTCCATTCAACAGTAGATTGAATAAGTCTACTCTGGCTGGGGAACGCCAATAAGATTTCAGCCAATATTTAGATAATGTCAGCACTGTATGTGGAATTTGTGCATTGTAGCCTACTAGTTTACATAGCTGATTGTTTTGTAAGAGTTCCACATGTAGAACTCTGTTGTGGGTTTCCATCACCACCCAGGACTCCCTGTTGCATTGCAATATGCCTCCCATGGCCATTTCATTACTGCAAATTGTGGAGGTGATTGGAGAAGTGTCTGGCTATGCTTCTATGGCAAGATGCAGACTAAAGATATCCTCCACTTGGGCCCTTTGGGGATCTCAATGGATGAAATCATCAGTTTGCATGTTTCCATAGGAATATAGCCAAATGCTTCTCTAATCCCATCCGCTCCACCACCTAAGGAATGGTCATTGGTAGGGACAGTGCAACAGTGAGCCTTGAGGCTTTGGATGTTGTGGAGGGAGCCAAAAATACTAACATTCAAAATGACAACAAACAAGCAAACAAACCCCCCCCCCATAAACCCTATACATTTCACTAACAGCATACCAGCTGAAGAATGTTTTATGATTTAAGTGCGCACTGCTTTGAAATCTTTAAATGGAAGTGATTTATAATTACTGAGAGTGTCATAATTAAATATTTTGGCATGGGTGGCACCCACATACCTGGGCACTAGTGTTTTAGCTACCTGTTCCTCTCACCCCTTGAACCTCCCCGGGACAACAGGGGTTGTATCAAATAGCATCTGATAAGTAACTCATCAAAATGTAAATGGCATAACTACGAAAAGGGTGTGATTACCACTTGATCGCAGATACTCTTCAGTCAGGCAGCCTCACAATATTATTAATCAGCCTAACTATGCTAAAGGAAGACTTCATCTCTGTCATGCCACTATTCCTGGGACAGATTGTAAGTGCTTTGTAGTTAACAGGCAATCACTCAGCCTGCTCCTGTTCATTATCTTGAATGCCTGATGAATTACCAAGTGATTTAAGGAGTGAGAAATCCCATAGCTCACTGTCTGAACTCCTTCCTCTCTTAAACTCTAGAAGCCATCGCTGAAAAAGTGTAACCCGCATATTAAATGCCTATCCTAGAACTACTCATGCCACAATTCCCACTCTTGTTGTCCAGAATTGGGTAGAAAGATTTAAGGACAGGGCATGGTTTAAGTTTGGATATAAGGTAAGGACAAGGCATGGGTCAGTCTGGGTTGATTGAAACTGTACATTCTGTTAATCATGTACAGAAAAAATGTCTCTTGTCTGAAGAGTATCTTTAAAATAATCAGGAGTGAGGTCCTCTCCTTTCCAGTTCTGCAACTTCTTCAGGTCTTTGCTTCCATAGATGCCATCAGTGAGCCCATGTTCTTCACTATTAGCATCCACTTCCTCCCTTTAGTCCCAGCCCTCCTTTTCACCACATTAGAGATGTAGGTTGCTTGTTGAAGGTAGCAACACATAATTTCTGCAATTTTCTTCCAGTTGTGAGAAAGTCTTCAAAAATCATGCAGTTTTCGAAGACAATTTCCAATTTTGGACTTATCCTGTACAAAATCCGCATGTGGTTGTTATGTGCAGAAAACAGCATTCTCGGTGTGGAAAATAATATTTTCATGAAGAAATATTAATTCCTGCACAAATAATGCGTTTTTTTCTGAAAAATCAACCACGGTCCAATCCACAGAAACAATCCAGTTTGACACCACTTTAACTGCCCTGGCTCAGTGCTGGGAAATCTTGGGAATTGTAGTATAGTGTGACACTTGAGCTCTCTGACAGAAAAGGCTAAATGTCTCACAAAACTACAGTTCCTCAGAATTCCCTAGCATTGAGCCAGGGCAGTTAAAGCAGTGTCAAACTGGATTATTTCTGCAATGTGTTTTGGACCCACATGTGAATTTTATTCACAAAAATCCCCAGTTACAGCGTTTTTGCTCTGAAAACATTTTCTGCACAGGAATTAATACTTCTGCATTGAAATATTAGTTTACATGCAGAAAATGTTGTTTTCTGCAAGAAAGTGCTGTTTTCTATGCAAAACAACTGTGTGCAAGGTTTGTGCAGAATATGTCCTGAAATGTGAAGATTCTTATCAGTCTAGGATTCTTCTTGTCAGGATTTTTTGACACTCAAAAAAACAACAACAACCATGTTTCAGGCAATTTTAAATATTTTCAAATATTCTTTCCATCCCTAATCACCACTCAGAGAAATAATTGCATTGTTGCATCTTTTCCTCACTCTCATTTCTTGCTTGTTCATGTTCTTTTTCTATGTCGTAATGATTGAAGGGTGAATGGCAAAATAAACAAGCATTAGTCCCAGACTTCTGTAGTCTGATCAGTAGCGTGGCATGTGAGACTTGACAGGTGGCTAGTGATGCCAATCATTGTGCCATGTACATATTGCAAGGGTACTACAGGGAGCCCTTGGTATCCACTCGGATTTGGTTCAAGGACCTCCGTGGATACCAAAATCCATAGATGCCCAAGTCCCATTATATACAATGGCATAGTAAAGTGGTGTCCCTTATATAAATTGGCAAAATCAAGGTTTGCTTTTTAAATTTTTTTTTAAAAAAATATTTTAAAGCTGTAGATGCAGAGTCTGTGGATACAGAGTGTTGACTATACTACAAAAAGTGGTAGGCAATCATACAGCCTCATTCACGGAATTTTATAGAAAGCCTATATGGCACCATCTTCAATCTGCAGCTCATTTCTGTTTCTCCTCCACTTCTACCATCTCTCCTTTTTATCAGAAACACAAAGAAATACTCAGATGCAGCAAAGAAAACAAGGCAGAGTAACAATACAATGCCTTTTGAGTCATAAAACTAGGAGCCCTCCTTATGGAAAACTCCAAGTAAGGTGCTTCCAAAACCCTTGCAGCCATCTTTCACCTTCGACCTTGAAAATCCGTTTTCACCAGGTTGAACTTTTTTTTTTAACAGGACTGAGTAGGTCATAATAAAAAACACACAAATTCACCTCTTCTTTGGCTGAAAAATTGTATGCCTTGAATAAATAAGGTGAGCAATAGTGATTCTGATTTTGACAATACACTTATATACAACATCAAGAATTAGGTATGTGAGGAATAATAATACTAGAGCCCCTTCCACCCCAAGTACAAATTTAGCAAAACTGAACCACTGTGTTTACCAAATATATGAAATGTTTGACATGAAATAACTTATTTTTTTAAAATGTCTAGCTGCAAGTTGTTCTTCATGTAGGTCACATATATTTCATAGGTTTCACAACCGAGTGCTCAGCTCTGTTAAAGAATACAAATGTTTTATATGCCATAGCAGTGTTTTGCAGAGTAGCTGCTTTAATCAGATGTAAGTGCATGTTCAAAATAATTGCCATTTAGTCTAATGATGAAGCAAGCAACTTTGACTGTTGCGTTTAGCCAACAATACATTCTCTTCCACACCCATACCTGAAAGAGTAAGATTTCATTCCTGTTCTTATTTTAGCTAATAGATCCAAAAGGAGATAGAAATGTTTACAGTCTGGGTTACCCATTGCTAACAAAGCATCTTTCAGATGTATAGTACTGCAGCTTCCATCATATGCATACAGGTAGAGGATGATGGGTTTTATAGTCCAACACATCTGTCAGTTGCCAGATTGTGGAAGGCTGATCTTGGAAGATTAAGAGAAGGTATAGCGGGACTCCCCCTACTCCCCTGTGAGCAAATAGCGGCCCTTTCACAGAACACAATTATGGTGGTATGAATCCAGTTTAACTACCATGACAAAATCCTGTGGAGTCCTAGCATTTGTAGTTTGGTATGGCACTAGAGCTCTCTGGATAAGAATTCTAAATACCCGTCCCTAAACTGCAGACCCCAGTTCAGTTTAGTACATCTTTATTATGGTCATAGACCAACACAACCACTCCCAGGATTCCATAGTACATTGTCATGGCAGTTGAAGTAGAATCATAGTACTATAATTGTGTGGTGTGAAAGGACTTGGCTTCTTCTGGTGATTGGGGTGCAGCAGGATGATGTTTCCAGCCCACTCCTGCCAACAGTCTCTTGTAGAATAATCAGAGTTAGGACCTCTGTTACAGTTTCTCAACCCAACACAGATTGCTGATGGATGAGAGCTGGAAATGCTATTCTGCTGCATCCTGACTGCCAGCAGAACAGGCCTCCATCTCTTAGTGAGGCTGCTGGCTGTTAAAGTAGATTTGGGAAGTGGGATCAGGAGATTATATGTAGTTATACAGTCTTAACTACATCGGTGATGTAGGATCTTGGCCCTCATTGTTTGTGGAGAGCTACCCTATGAAAAATTCATGGGCTCCCCATATGCTGATAGGTGACTTGAAGGCACATATGCACTGTGATGGAAAGAATTTACAGCTAGATGACATTTCTCTCATGAATCAGTTCTCCATGCAGAGGAAGATTTTGACATGAGTGTTTCCTCGTCAACAATTCCCAGAGACTATTCTTAGTTGGTACAGTCCTCTGAGAGGTGTCTACCACATGACTTCTTGTCTAGTTGAAATGCTTCTCAGCTCCAGTTGAGACACGACAGTTGTAATTCACTCTGAGAAGAGAGAGACGCCATGTGGGTAATTAGCGGTCCAGAGGACAAGAAGCCAAGGATTCAGTCTGCAGCCATGAAAATCAAAAGAGAGGGATCCTCAGAAGAGTAGTCAAGTTTCAAGTGTCAAGAAAATGAGGCAGGCTCTCTACAATGGCTTAGGTGTCGTCTTTCACATGGACAGATTGCAGTGGTATACTTAGTATATTTGACACCCAGTGTAGAATTTTTTAAATACCCCCCCTCTCTTCAACAGCAACTCTCATTACCCCCTGGCCAGCAAAAGTGCCAGACCCAAAAGGCAGTGTGGATTGTTGCTTTCGTCCTGCAGCCTTTCTAGGTCTGGTAGAACTGTTTGCTGGGCAGGAAAGGGTAGAGACTCACTTTTTCACCAGGTCAACAGAGCTGCCAGACCTGGAAGGCATTATTTTCTCACCAGTGCACAAGACGACTCTGAGGTGTCACCCAATGTGGTTTGAACATTCTGCATCCCCCCAGTGATGCCTCAATGGAATGATGGACATTGCTCCCAGTGTCTGAAGATGTTTTCTGCCAGCCTTATCTATCTAGAGAGGATAGAAACAGCTGGGGTCTTCTGAGCTGCAGCAGTAGTGGACCTCTCCTCAAACACTCTCACCCTGCTGATATCTCAGAGGAAGGCACAAGAATATTGCTACCTAAGTAGTTGTCCAAGTGTGACCCATGGGACACACATAGCATCAACATCTTTTCACAGGTCCCAGGCCCCAGGGTACTAAAAAGCTCTTTAACCCTTCTGAAAATTATCAATTGGGGAACATGGAAATTGCCCAAACTGCTGCCAAAACTGCAGTAGTTCAGCCTGATTGATATATAGTGGCCGGCATCCTCTTAGTGACATATACAAGCATAAGTCCACCTTACATTTGCATATGGGCTGGGCTTTTTTTTTTGGGGGGGGGGGTTGTTATGTAGGTTGTTATTCTCTTCCACCAAATCTCTCCAGGACTCTTGACTGACCTCTCTGTGGTTGGTGGAGAGCATGAAAAATTCAGGAAGCTTCTGGCTGTTCCCCAGATGTATGCTGATGACAGATGATTCTCAGTGGATGATGTCATCAGTTTGTGTCTGGCTGTGGAGCACAGAGAAATGCTTCTTTGATACTCCACATTCTCCACCAGCCATGGAATGCAGCAGAATTGTGAGTCCTAGGAGTGGAAAGCAGAGACCTGTAGTATCGTTCTGCTTGTGGAACCCTTATTCTATGCTGTGCACTATATGATCTAAGTCCGTGATTCCCCAAAAACTAAAAAAGAAAAGAAAAGAAAAAAGCCCAGGTGAAACAGCTGAAAATCACATAAATCAGGAAGTGACTTCTGGTCATTTCCAGTTTTATGAAATGATCTTAATAGGGCATGTTGTGTGTGAGAGGATGATAGAGTGTGTGGGCATGGATGAAATCTGTACCTTGCTGCTGACACAGTTGCCCATCCTTGCTGTACATTGAGGGTTCTGATAAACTCTTCCCTTCAGCCTTTCAGCTAAACGATTCATCCTGGGTAGTTGCATGAACTATGCATAAATGCAATGAATATCCTGATGCTAGGCAAGTAATGTCCTTAATAGGCTCATTGCTGTTCCCATTATGTGGAATCATGTGGCAGAGCAACAATGATCATCATCAACATATGACTGGAAGAGTAAGAGGCTAAACAGATCTGCCAAAAGGGCTGTTGCTGGGTGGAGTGGGGGCATGGCAGCTGCATGCCATACACCCCAACTTACCCCAAGTTGGTGTTACACTGCTCACCTGACTGCATGGTGGGTGGCATTATGGTACTCCTTTGGTGCAGCTTTCAGATGCTACACACCAAAAGGAGCACCAAAAAGTGCCGCTACTGTGGCAAAAGAGCCCTTTTTCCACTCCCTAAAGGAGCGGCATTTTGCCACTTCTTTTGGGGCCAGAAAAACATCAGATTAGGGCACATCGTTTGGTTGCTGCAGCTCTGATCCGACATTCAAAGGGCCAGTGGCAAGGGGCTTCTTTGGGGCCATCTGTTTTGCCCCTTTGTTTTGAATAGAAAAACAGAGAAGGACAGAGTTAAGTTCTCACTTATTTCCTCTGTCCTGCTCAAATTCAGAGCCCACCATTTAGCACTTTGGTCACAGTAAGTGAGGGAGATAATCCTGACAGTTTCCTTAGGAGATTATCTCACTAGCATCCATAACGTTCCAATTGCAACCCAGAAATGCTCTGTAAACTAAAATGTTACTGCATTTGACTCGTAATAGCATGATGTTAACATGATGACAACAAATACTATCATACACCCTTTGCTGTTCTAGCAGTAATGGTATTCAGGTCATTTGTAACATATTCCTTTTTTGCTCATGTGTACTGTTGATGTGAGGTTTCTAATGCAGCAGCTTGTCCTGAAAGCAGCTACCACCTCTGTTGCTGTTTCCATCATGGGCCCATGTCTTCCACCACCAACACAACCACCACCATCTATTTATTGTCCACCCTCAAAGGCCTGCCCAAGCCCAGAAACAACTTCTTCCACCATCCAGTCACTTGGCTGGGGAGTAGCTTGGTGCTCAGTTGGAGAACCAGCAGCTCAAGTGGCTTCTCCTGAGGTGACAGTAAGGTGCAGCCACTTGACATGGCTGATGAAGGCTCTGTTAGATAGGGAGGAGGAAATATTAGTCTCATGGACACTTCCTCTTTGCTGCCACGGACATGGCACTGAGTGACAATTAACCATCTGCCACCCCACATTTTCAGCTACTTTTCAAATGTCTTAGTTTCTCTCTCACCTATCAACTTCTCTCCTTTGTCCTTGGCTTCCTTCAGTTACTACAAGCTGAGTTCACAGTGCCAAAGTAGTTTCCACTCAGCAGGGACTAGATGAGAGCAGGGGATAGAATCTTCCCCTTCCCAGTAGGCCCAGGCAAAAGCAAACTGTGGCAACCTCTCACATGTTTTACCTCATTAATGACTTTTGATATGATGGCCAGACTTTGATATTGCTTGGCTGTACATGTTCTGGTTTTCATCTGAGAAGTGTTGGGAGGTACGGTGTTATGTCTTGCAACAGCAGGGGTACTATTGTCACAGTCACTGCTTTATACTACCGACAAGGTGTTGCTAAGGGCTAATGTGTCACTTGCTTCCTCATCTTTGCCCTTGCTGCCACTTCCTCCATCTGCTAAAATGACCCTTCAACTAGGGCCACTAGCAGCACTTCATTGTTGTTTCAGGAGGACCTGATCTGTTGGTAGTGTGAAAACTGGAAAGGGCTCCTTTATCTTTCACGGTTGTATAGAAGAGGGAATTTCAGCAGGTGTTGCTGCTTACTTGTTGCAAGACAAACAATACTCATTGATATTCCTCCTTTTATACCACCATCCAAGGTACAGGACCTTTCCCCAGTTGGTGCTGCTGGTGCTGCATGTTTCCTTATACTCATACAGGGGCTAAAGGCTTGCTTTAAAAAAGAAAAGATTAGAGCTAAAATGGGAGTGGAGATACAGGACATTTTAAAAGCAGCTGAAAAAGACAACTTAGTGGGACAGTTGTAAGAGATCTAAGTACGAACTACACAAACTGATTATGAGAGATCTCTAAATACAATATAACTAAATTTCAAGAATCGCATACTTATTTGGGATGTGTATGTGTATGTAAAGCCATGGTGTTAGTTTAAGGCTTAAACTTGAGATGGCTTAGGCCACAGCCTTTCTTAATGCAGCTCTAGGTAGGCAACTTATTGCAAATGTACTCTGACTGACAATTGCCTCTGGAATGTTATTTTGTTTGTTGAACTCACAGCCTCTTTCATTTAAAAAAAATACTGAAAGCGAGGAGCAAATTAAAAGTGGAACATAAAAACAATTTGAAAGCAAGTCAAAATGTAGTGGCACTGCAGGAAATGATCAAATGGTGATTGTCAGGGTGCGATGTTAACAACCCTGGGCAACCAAAATTAACAGTATTAAATCTCACTGAATTCATTATGAAAGTTGCAGCAAGTGTTTGAAGCTTTCTTATTGAAAACAAGGAGCATTTTAAAAATATTTCTTCCTCAAATGTGCTCCTTTCCAGCAGTTTCACAATAAAAAGCTTGGTGGAAAGGGAAAATCCTGCATCTCAAGAAGGTCTCCTGTGGCAATGTGGACCATAGCTCACAGGCAAGAGCTTTGCAAGGAGACGGTCCACGTTTCAATCCCTAGCCTGGCTCCTTTTAAAAACAGAAGAAGTAGGTTTTGGGCAATGAGAGAACTAATGTGGTTTAATAGGTTGAGTGCTGGACTAAGGCTCTGGGAGATCTGGGTTCGAATCCCAACTCACGCTATAGCTGCACTACAGAATTAATAGCATTTGACACTGCTTTAATTGCCATAGCTCAATGCTATAGAATTCTGAGATTTGCAGTTTGTTGTGGCACCAGAGCTCTCTAACAGAGCAGGCAAAATATCCCACAAAACTACAGACTAGGTTTCCATATCCTTAAGCCATAACAATTAAAGTAGTGTTAAACTGCACACTTTCTTCAGTACAGATGCAGCCTCAGTCATGGAAACCCATGGGGAAAATCACACTTTCTTCGCTTCAGAGGAGGGCAGCAGTAAGCCTTCTCTGAACAAATCTTGCCAAAAAAACCTTGTGTTAGGTTCACCTTAGGCGTGCTATAAGTCAGAAATGTCTTGAAGGAACACAACAACAACAACAATAATTGGGATGGAAACTTCTTGGATAGCCTTAACAAAGTATTTTGCTAAGTAGGGCATAAGGAGGTAGATCATGGTGGTTGAATTTGGGGATGGGGGGGCAGAATTCGTTTGGAAACTTACTGTATCATCTCTGCAGAATTTGAGGCTGCAAATGAACTGTAGTGCTACAGTGGTGAAAAAGTCAGAAGGTATAAAAGGACCACATACAGCCCATTTCAGAGAATTATATTTTGTTGAATGTGGTGCTACTTGAAAACAAGGTGCACAGTTCCCACGTAACTTATTTTCAACAGGGATTCTTGGAGATTTTGTTAGTAGATTGGCTGGTCTGGTTGTGGTATGTTATTTCTGACTTATGGAAACCCTAAGGCGAACTTAGCATGGCAAGATTTTTTTCAGATGAGGTTTGCCATTGCCTTCCTCTGAGATTGAGTGCGTGTGATTTACCCAATGTCACCCAGTGGGTTTCATGATGATGCTGGGAATCAAACCCTGGTCTCCAGAGTCATAGCTTAATATTCAAACCACTATGCCATGCTGGTTCTCTTACAGCTGCAATAATGGGAGTTCCCCATATGGCCTGCATGTTGCCTGGACCTGGGCTAAAGGGGCCAACCATCTGACCTGGTATAAGACTTTTTTTATATGTCACAACAGTGCCACAACAGAGAAAGGTCTTGCTTGGATTCAAGTTGGTGTGTAATCATCCGAACAATCCCATGAACAGAATTTGATGACAGGGGAACTTCACTCGGGTAAGAACAGTACATGTCTCTTTTAGGCTTTTAGTGGACTGAAGCAACCAACTCTGCTTTGTCAGTGTGGGGGAAAAGACCTGCCTCATTTCCTGTGATTCATGAAGAAAACTCTCAGAGCAATTTCCATATAGACATCAGTTTGATATTATATGCTACCAATTTTTTTTAAAAAAATCTCAAAGTGAATAGCCTTATCAAAATAGTATGGTTTATCTTGATAGCTTTGCAACAGACAGATGTCTACAAAGAGCTAAGCGTTATTCATTTCAGCTATGCAGATTGAGGCTGTAACAATGTAATGGAAAGAAATAACTCAGAACACACCAAATTAAACTGTTCTTCAAGAATAATTTAAACTTCCTGTAAATGCCACCACTGTGCTTACAATTCAAGGCATGAATGAAGTTCAACACACAATTGTTTAGCAAATGAAAAACTGTACAGCTGATCAACTCCTTTAAGCTAGGCTCCACTCTCTTTAATTTGAAGTACTCCATTTTTGATTTACTCAGGAGCCACCTCCAACGAATCAGATAACAACTCTTCTGCCCGGAGAACACTGTTGCTTGGCAGGTTCCTTAGTAGGAAATTTGCTTGGACCCTGGAGATGCGGGGCAGTCATAGAGTACAGTATCTGAGTTCCTGATTTCATTATCTTAAATACTGGTTATTCTCACCTTCATCAATGTAACTTTTATTTATTTATTTGCTAATTTTGTTCTCAGATTAAACAAGTTATTTTAGCAATTTTATTGCTCCTCAAAGAAAGCCTTCAAAAACAGCATGATTTTTGAATCATGGAACTTAGTGGGGTCTTATCTGGGGTCTCATCTTTCTCAGGACCTATTCTGTGAAAAAGCTGCATGTGGATTTTAATGCAAAAACAGCATTTCCTGCTCAGAAAACAGGATTTGCTGCACGGTAAAGGATATTTCTGCACAAAAACATTTGTGGGTGTGTTAGGGGAGGGGGGGGAAAGAAAATTTGGTTTATGCTCAGGAAAAAATGCTGCTTTCCACACAAACATGTCCAGATTTTTTGCAGAATAAGTCCTGACTCATGAAGATTTTTTGAAAAGTCCAGGCTTCTCCTAAGCAGGGTTTCTTGATACTGGAGAAACAGATTTTTCAACAATTTTTCATATATTTCCGAACAGTCTTTCCAACCCTATTCTCTCTATCTGCCTTATGTTCTTTCCCTGACTAACAATGCAATCCTAAACCAGGCTTAAATATGACATGGTCAGCACAGTTTCCTTTCCTCTCATCTTGCAGGAAAGCAAACAAATAGCACTGATGTTTCTATACACCTCTTGGGGGAGACAATATTCTTGCCATGTGAGGTGAGAAGAGATGCAACACTGGTACCACCAACCTTTGCCCTATCATTTTTGCCATCTAGGATGGTTATGATGGGGATGGTTATGACTGTAGCACTGTTGGCATGATCACAAATGCTCTACCAAATCTATCCTAACAGCCAGCAGCCATACTAAGTAATGGAGGTCTGTTCTGCAGGAAATCAGGGCACAGCAAGATGGCATTCCCATCCCCTTTCTGCCAACAGTCTTTGGTGTGACAAGGAATTGTGACAGAGGTCCTGTTTTTGATTGTTGTATTGACTGAAAGAGGCTGGAAATGTCATCCTACTGTGCCCTGATTGCCAGCAGAACAGACCTCTGTTATTTGATGGAGCTTCTGGCTGTTAAGGTAGGTTTGTCAAACTGGGTTAAGAGATGATACTAGGACCTGGTCCACATGGGCAAGAATATTCCAGGAGTAGACAGGAGTATTCTGGCCCTGTAGCTGCCCCGACGTCTCCATTATCTGGCATTTCAATGTTGGATGGCTGTTCATCTGGACATCCTGCTGAATTTCCTGGTGCCACTGCTATTGTGGTGAGTCATTTGCTCTGAGGTTAGAACCAGGACCATCATCAATCACATGGCTGGGCACCTTGTTCAGACATTGAGTGACTTGCTGCACTAGCAGTGGCATAGGACAGCACAGTAGGATGTGATTTAAACAGCTACCTGAATTTGCAGCAGTTGGTTCTGGATCTTCTAGGAAGATCCAGAACAAAAGATGATTTTTTTTAAAGAGGGGTATATGGTGGGTTCACTGCTGAACTGGCTGGACATTTTCTGGACAGTTAACATCAGAACTGAGGATTGGTCCCTGTGTTGTCCGGATTCATAACCATGAGAGTGGAAGATACTGTTTTATTTGGCTTAGAGAACATCTTGCAAATACTACGGAGAGCATCTTGCAAAATAAATTACTTAAGTCAGTCATTTCGTTTTGACATTACTTGCAGCTCTCTCCAGAGGAGAAGCATTTATGTTGCCCCTCATAATTAGCACATTACTACTGTAGATGCAAATGTAAATTATACACTGGAGCTTTGAAGGTTGATGGTCATCTATAATTGCAGGGGATAAATCAGGCTAAAGAAAAACTACAGGAAACCTTGGAGGTCTAAGATCAGATATTTTAAAAAGAGATTTGGCACGGGAACTTGGTTTTGCTCAGTCTGTTTTGCATTGCTTGGAAGCCAAGAATTTCACAGAGCCAAAGATACTGTGGATACATAAATACATCGACCTGCTGTGTTACAGGATTGTGTCCAACATTTTTCATTTCTCAAGGATCAATAATGAATGTAATTAGTGAGTTCAACCCCATTTGGTTTTATTCAGTTTAAAACAACCATCTCAGCGGGAGTCAGAAAGATTCTCCACTTAAGATATGATGAACTTTCCCCATTTTTCTGCCAGTGTCTCGAAAACCAGGCTATTTCTGTTCCCATGCTACAAGCTGGCTGTTTGCAAACATGCCCTCTCTAAGATTCTCCTTGCCCTCATTTTTTCTCTTTCAAGTCATCCACCCTCTAAGGAACAGTTTTGAGGCTTCTGATGATTTTACTGCATTTTACTAATTTTAAAGGAATGCAATCTTCAGCATAGCAGGGGCAATTTCAGAAAAGGAGGGGGACATTTCTCTCCTGCATTGCTAACTTGAAGTGATTGTTAATCAGGGTGTAGTCATGTGTATGGCCAGTTCTATGACTGCTATTATAAATGATTAAAACTGCAAAAAGTTTGCAGTGGATCCAGACACATCTCTCTTGCTCCTGATGCAGAAGCTTGTTAAGAATATCAAGCTCAGTTGCAGCTGTTCCTTTCTGTTTTACAGGATAAACCACTGGGTTGAGAGCTCTTTGGCTGGCTCTTGTGGCAATCTCCCCCTTCTCTTCTCCTGGAGTAAAATTTCAAAACAAAACAAAACACAAAGTGAAAAGTTTGCACAAAATGGCAGAGATGTGGGACATTATAACACAAGCCTCATTCTCACCGCATTCATATTAGTAAAAGGAAATGGTGTCGCGGTGACACATCTTCACCTTACTACTTTTCCTTAAGATGGCAGCCCCATAGGTTTTTGTCGTCCCACCACTGCTACCAATTTTTGTGATGGTCACCTGCACTTTTTCAAATATTTTCCTTAGTAATTTGTGACTGTCCCCTTACTTTTCTTAAGAACACCAACTATGGGTGAAACTATTTCCTTTTAGTACCTCCATTAGGCAATCTAACCTAAAATATGTCTTTAATTGTTAGTTGCATGGTTAGTTATTCATGTTCCAGACTAGCCTTTCTTTGAAGCAGTAATGAACTTTATTTGAAAAATGATTTAAACAATGTTTCGCTTGTTGAGATGGTATATGCACTTGTTCCTTAAAGGTCTTATTGTCTTGGTTTCGCTTTGTTACAGTTAGAGTTTTTTTCACACCTCTCCAGAGAACAATAGTTACTTACTTTCCTATATTTAGTTCTGTAACAGTCACCAAGGCCAACTTTATCCCACAGGATACTACAACACAGCAACTCCCTCCTTTAGGCCTCATTCCCACTTACAGATAAATCTGAATCGATGGATCGATTTGACATCGGAGCGTGGTTCCCACTACATTTGCCTGGATCACATTTTTTCCCTCCAAAATAACCCGCTTGTGGTTCCCATTCACCAATAAATCAATTCAAAATGATTTGGTTCCAGCTGACCTAAGGGGAAATTTGAATTGATTCTGATCCACTTGTGGTTCACACTTGCGTTGAATCAATTTATCGAAAAAGAAGAGGAAAAAATTAGTGTCAAAAAGACGCGGGTTAAATGGGTCTAGAGCATGGCTCCCCTCTTGGAATTGATTCAGTGGTTCGGATTAAGCGGGAATTAAGGTCGTTTGAACCAGTTCAAACTGATTCACGATCCAGTTTAAAATATAGTGGGAATGAGGCCATAGAGTTTTGTATGTGTAGGGAGTCCCTCACCTCTGGACTCTACCCCTAACTATCCCTATCTTGGGTCCCTCAAACCCTTTGCAACTCCCAATCTTAGCAACATAGCCTAGCCACCAAGGCTCTTCACTCCCCAGGGCTCTCAAATATCATCCCTAACCATCTCTTTATAACTCTCCCTATCACCAACTGCCCTATTTATCATCTCTAGCCTTCAGTTTGGTAGGCTGTCACCAGCTCCCTTCCTATCAGCTGTTGCTAGGCTGGCCCAACTCTGTCTCCTCTGCACAAATGGGTACATATGGGGTTTGGGAGCATTCATTATTACATGTCTTTTCAATAATGCTACTGGGCTGTTTCCGCCCTAAATAGTCCCTCACACTCTCTCCTGCTTAATCCCGCCTTTCTGCCCTATGTCCTACCCCATATGCCTTTCTTATTTCTTTTACTTTTTTATTTATAATACAATTTAGCAATTTTGGCAATGCAGTTTAGTAAAAAGAAAAAATAAATGAGACGAAAGTGGTAAAAAAGAACAGAAAAACAGCTTGCTTGTGAATAGCAAGGCTGAGGCAGGATAGGGGGGATGAAGAGGCCAACATCATGTGACTGCTCAATATCAGAACTACAGCTGGAGGAACTTATCGCACCAGAGAACTAATGGGACAGCAGCATGATTGGGAGCTTATTGACAGGTTTTCCCTATCAGTGAAAAGGGATGCTCTAAAAACACCTGAAAGGCAAGACAGTGATGAGACGGAGGCTATGTCATGTGATAAGTATTCCCAAAGTGCAATAGTCCATCTTTACTATCAGTTTTAAAATCTCATATTATAATCTCCAGTGAATTGAAAAATTTTCTGGAAAAAAACCTCCCAAACAAAATTTCCCAGTGCTGTATTTTTCTGTGGAAAATATTCCACACTATTTCTCTCTCTCTCTCTCTCCGTCAAACTATTCATCTTTATCCAGAGTTGCCTGGGCTATTGTACACTCAAACCACTACACCACACTGGCTCTTATGCTAACTATGCATCATGTGAAGTACTTTTATTTGTTTGCTAAGTTAATGCTAAGCAATTATTTCAGCTAGTCCTGGTCCTCATTTCCAGCTGGTTTGTGCAGTGAAAGGCTAAGCGGTAATCAGAGATAATATCAGAACTGCTCCTACACCCCCTTTTCCAGTTTGGAAGAATGGTGGCACAAGCTAAGGAGAGCAGGAGAGACTTCCACCAAACTCTCTGGTGATCATGGACCAGTGGTTCTTCTTATCTGCTCTATGTTACCTGGGCCATATAGAGCTCCAATCATGCATTTCCCCATAAAATCTATATCTATTGGCCCAGTGTAAGGCTTGTACCTTTTTAAACTTCATAGCTGTTGAGTAACACAGAACCCATAACACTGAAGAGTGGTTTACAACAGGAATCACTTCAGCCTCACCTTACAGGGACTTGTGATTCTGCATGAATATATTCACAGGTTCCAACCTGCAGCTTGAGGTTATGAGGTGGAAATGTTCATTGTAAGCTGTACGTGGTAGTTAACCATTGAATAGGGCACATCCACAGCTCTACAAAGCAAAGTTATTTCAAGTTACTTGTATTATCTTCAGGGATAGAGTTCTTCATGTCTCTCTCCTCTACCCCGACCCCCACAGCTTGTTTTCTGGGCTCCTTGTAAGCACCACTGCTACCAAAAAAGCTATCAACAGTTAGAAACCCCATGAAAAGGTGCTTCTATTCCTGAAGTGCACAGCAGGTGGGCATCATAAAAATCTTTAACAGAACACTGTGGAACAGTCTCCTATAGATTGCTTTGTAACATCTGTTCTATGGATGTGCCAGGAACATAACACAACTGAATACATTTCCCTTATCTGTACAAGCATTGTTCTGCAGCTTTGCTCCCCCTCATGGTACTATTAAAGCATTCAAATAATCTGTAAATATAAATTAGGATGCTCGCTAGTGAGGAGATTATGCAACAATGGCTGAGATTTTGCACGGGACATGTAGCTACAATGTTGTAGCTATGCTCTGTCTCCCAATCCAACTTTCTAAAACCCACCTTTAAAAACCAGGCAGTTGTATCATGTGAAGGAGTTCTGTGGCCCTGGCAAGTGGAATGCTAAAGACTGATACATCCAAACTCCTTCTGCCAGTGAGCCACAGTGTGAGGAATAGGAGCAGGTACCCCTGCAGAATTCTGCCACAATTCTCCCAGGATCCCTGAATGACCTTTTCCTGCCACCCCACCCAATGAATTGCCCCAAGGAGTAGTAATCCATTTTTTTTCAAAGATGTGAAAGGCCTCAGACTGTTTAACATATCCTCCCACATGTTTTACAGACAGAAGTAGACTTTAGATTGCTCACATCTTTTGCCTTTGCATCATACGCCACCACTGCTGGAATGTAGCCCTCAGGGACCTTCTCTGAAACTGAATCTGCCCTTGGGCTGCAAGAGGTTTTCCACTTTTGATTTATCTGATGGTTTAAAATGAGGGCTGACATCCTGTTGGGACATCATGTATTTGTGTAAAGTTTAACTTCACCATGGTGCAATGTAAGTATTCTCAGGAAGGGAACAGAGGTGTATTTACACCTTTGGGACCATTGTTTTAAAGAAACCAGCAGCATGGTCATTGCTGTCTCCATGCACAACCTGTCCTGAAATTCAACATGTCCCAAAGTGCAATGTGTTCTGATGCACAACGTGCAGTGTCCTGTTGCACACTAGCATTTCATCCTATTGGGATAAAGTTCACTAGCATGGTTGCTCACTATCATGGTTGCCTATCCGCTGGGCAGTCCAGGACGATGCCCATGCAGACAGCTGCTACAGTGCAGGAACAGAGGGCTCCAGATCTTCCCGGAAGACTTTTTACTTCATTTTAAGGCTGATATAGCCCCATTCTGGTGTGGAACATGCCAATGTCATCTGGACTGCTTGCACCAGAACTGGGGTTTGGGAAGTGCATTGTCCAAACAGGATGACAACAGAACGATGGGAAGATGGGTCTTTCGGCCTGTGCAGACAAAGCCTAGGTTATACATTCATAACTGCCAAATAGGATGGTAATAACGATGACGAAAATGATAATGATGCTGCTGATGATTTTCAGTTGTATCTTTCCTTTCTCTCCATAATGAGACTCAAAGCAGCTAACAGCATATTTAAAAACACTGCAGATAAAAATATACCAAAGCTTCAATAAAAGTATAAATATGAAAGTTATTAAAAACAATCAATTAAACAATTTATAGTTTAATAATAATAATAATAATAATAATAATAATAATATTTATTTCTAACCCGCCCCTCTGAGCAAGTAATCGGGGCGGGGTAAAACATATTTAAAACAACAGACAGTTAAAATACACCAATCCCATCCCAACCTCCCACCCCTTAAAATGTGATTAAATTAACAATGAATTAAAACCACGAACATATAACAAAACAATACTAAAAACCTAAAAGTTCTAAAACTAATAGGGAAGGCTGGGCTCACTGGGAACAAAAGCAAGGAGAGTTATGGTCTTAAGTTGAGAAATCCCAAGTGTATGGAGCCAGGAGATATTAGGTACTGTTCAGGAAGGCTTGCCGGAAGAGATGCGTCTTTAATGCTTTCTTAAAGCCATCAACAGATACCATAAGATGCATCTCATCCGGCAGGTCATTCCAAAGCCTGGGGGGGGGGGCAGCTGAAAAGGTCCTCTGGGAGGTCTGTGTCAGCCTGGTCTTCATAGGCTGTAGCAGGTTCCTCCCAGAGGACCGAAGTGTGCGGGGGGGGGGGGGGGGGGGGGCTCATATGGAGAGAGGCATGGACCTAAGCCATGTAGGGCTTTAAAGGTTAAAACCAACACCTTGTACTGTGCCCGGAAACTAATTGGGAGCCAGTGGAGGGATTTAAGCACTGGTGTAATGTTCTAGATGTTCCAGTGACAAGCCTGGCTGCCATATTTTGGACCAGTTGCCATTTCCAGGTTAAGCACAAGGGTAGCCCCATGTAGACCGCATTACAGTAGTCCAGTTGTGAAGTTACCAGCGCATGCACCACAGTTTCCAGATCCCTCATGTCCAGGAAAGGGCACAGCTGGCGTATCAGCCAAAGCTGGTAGCAGGCACTCCTGCCCGTAGCGTTCACCTGACTAGTCATGTGAAGCGACGAGTCAAGAAGTACCCCCAGACTGTGAACAGAGTCCTTTGAGGAGAGTGTGACTCCATCGAGGACTGGGGATTGTATTAAACATTAAACAATAAAAACATACAAAATTATTAAAGTATCACATACAAACCTGAAAAACAGCATCATACAAAATTAAAAGCCCACCCCAGATAGTTCTTTTAGATGGCATAAAAACATTTTAACTTGCTGATACCAGGAGAGCAAGGACATGACCATCCTGGCCTCCCTAGAGAGGAAGTTCCAAAGTCTGGGAGCAGCCACCAAGAAGGCCCTGCCCATTGTTCCCACCAAACATGCTTGGGTTTATATTCTCTTGGTACTTTTGGTTGCCCTTTTGCTTTGGATGTCTAAATCGTATTTCAGAATGCTCAGCTGAAGTTTTAAGTTACTGCAATGGTAGAAATTTAGTGACTGAATGAAATTTCATTGGGAAGTAGAGGTCTTATTAGGTGTAGAGGTCATCATCCCTTCCATGGTTACACCCCTCCACTCTTCTAATGTATGGTCTTTTAATGCATACTATTCACTCTACTGCTCCACTCCAAATGGAGTGGAGAGTGTACAAAAGTGCTCTGGCCAAAATAATCTAAGATAGGTAAGTTGTCTCCTACAAATGTAACATTCTGTGGATGATGACCGGCTTTAGCAACTGGCCCAGAGAGCTGCTGCATTTTGCTACCAAGCTAGCAGTTGTGCTCTGATCACTGTCAAATTGGATTAGCTAATGAAATGAAAATGCCTTGCCAGCCTCCAGTTTCTTGTATTCATGACGCAACAGTTTAGACTAGTAATTTTGTGTTCAAAACAGTTGCTGTGTGATTAGCCCCAATTGTTTGCATTTAAGGGATTTTGCTTCCCCCTCCTAATGAAACCACTTTGGCACTTTGCTGAGGAGAAAAAAACAAAAACCTGCTTACAATTTTGCCTCAGTAAATTGCTTTTATTTGCCTCTAATTAGGATAGCTTATAGTCTGCACTTAATGTAATAAACAATTTTCTAGCTAAAAAAGAAAAGAAAAAGAAAACCAAGAAAACACACCAACCTAAACCAATGTTAGCAACAGGTACGCACACTTTAGTGTGGAAATAAGCAAAAAAATAAACAAAGAAACAATGTATTAATAATTGAGACTGGTAAATAGACTATGTTTCCAGGTTGTGCTAACTCACCTAGGATTATCTTTTTATATGGAAAAGAATGGAGGGATGTAGTGGGGTTGAAAGAGAGGGAATGATATATTCAGAGGGAAAAGAGTACAAAGGAGAAAAAAGAGAAACAGAAAATTGGTCACATTGATCATTGCAGCCAAAGCTGCAAACTCAATAGCAAGAAATGCCAATTCCATTTTCTTATAATCCAAGGGAAAATGTTTATTTTGGTGTTGTCAGGAAAGGAAGGGACATTTGCAGATGTTTCCATGGGAACTTCCCATGCTGCTGATATACACTCAGAATTACAGAAGCAGAAATGAGAGAGGAAAATCATGCTTCCCTCACTGTACACTGCAGTGGAAAAGCTGAAGACAAGCTTGACATTCAATCCATACATCCAAGCAGAGCAGTTGGTGCCATCTTAGTACATGCTTCCATATGAAGTTAACTGTGTCAGGTGGCAGATGGGCAGCAGTCATGCCCCCCAAGCCTCCCAGTTATCCCTCTGTCTCTGTTAGGACTGAGCTGTCTGTTCCACAAAGACTGTCCTTATCCCTAAAGTGAAAAAAGTCAGGAAAATTAAAAATTGGGGAAGAAAGCCTTTGCTGGGGCGGGGTGTTGTTTGGACAAATGCACGTGGGCAATGGGACATAAATGGAGTCAGATGCAGCTCATATTGGCTTGGCTCAAGAAGAGGCAAGCTATTTCTCTCCAGATTAGGAAACAGCTGTCTGTATTCCACAGTGAATCCAAATTTGACAGACATCAGTCACTTGGAAGTCTCCTAGTTCGTGGCAACCTAGTGACAACTTTGTGTGCCATGGTATTATTTTTGAGGAGTGGGGAAGAGGGAGAGCTATATCTTAAGAATGCAATCCTACACTCAGAAGTAAGCCCTATTAAATTCAGGGAGACTATCACAGATAAATACATGTATAAGATTGCTGCCTTAATTTCTGCACTGTGCATGATTTCTGTTGTTGTTGATGATGCCTTCAAGTCATTTCTGACTTATGGCAAACCTAAGGCAAACCTGTCATGGAGTTTTCTTGGCAAGATTTGTTCAGAGGTTCGCGATTGCCTTCTCCTGAGGCTGAGAGCATGTGACTTGCCCAAGATCACCCAGTGAGTGGAGAATTAAACCCTGGTTTCCACAGTCAAGTTTCAATACTTAGACCACTTCTTTGGAACAGACTGAATCAAAACTTCTTGCCAGCTATGAAAACAAGCCACGTGAATGACTTTAGAAGGCTGAAATTATCATATGGCATTTATGAACAAATAAAACATTATAATGGATATAAAATATTTATGCTAACTTTTTTACTGCAGAGGAAAAATATCAGCACTGCTCCAATATGGGGATAATACTTTCCTGGATTCATGGCTTTCTCTTTGATGTACATCACATTGTTATGACTAACACATTGAATCAAATCCTGGGTTTCAGAACATAAGAAGAACCCTGCTAGATCAGATAAGCATTCTGTTTACAAAGTGGCCAAGTAGATACAAATGGAGAGCCCACCATCTGGATGTGAATTCATCAACAGCACCTTCCTGCTTGCTTTCTTTGGCAAATGAGGTATGACCTCATGGTTCTGGAAGGAATATATATCAGTCATGATTGTTGACTGCCCACATCCCATGTAACCTTGTCCAATACTTTTTATAAAGCTGTCCCAGCGGAGCTTATCACTCCGCTTAAATAACCTTTCTTACCTCATCCAAATCCAAGCCTAAATCGGAAGGCAACTGGACCGCAAGGATTTTGCCGCCGAAGCTGCTGGGTGAGTACAGCCCAGCTGCAGCCAAGGTCTTAGGCAAGCTCCAGCAGCCATTTTTCCAAGTCAGAAAGCTCCCTGCTTCGAAATAAGGCTGCCGGAGCTGGACACATCACTCTGCTCTTTGACAACACAGAAATGGCCATGTTGGGGAGAGGGGCCCTGAACTGCTAGAAAGGTAATTTTGTGTGGGTGGGTGGGAATAGAATCATACAGCTGGAAGAGACATCAAGGGCCATCAACTCCAACCCCCTGCCATGCTGGAACACAGGATCAGTGCACCCCTGACAGATGGCCATCCAGAGAAGGAGACTCCACCACACTCTGAGGGAGAGTGTTCCACTCTCAATCAGCTCTTACTGTCAGAAGGTTCTTCCCAAGGTTTAGGTGGAATCTCTTTTCCTACAGTTTGCTTTGTCTCTCTGTTTTTTTACAGCAAGGAGGAGAATATTTCGGGGATTGTGTGCATGGGGAGTTAAATGGGAGGGGTGTTGGTGGATTACAGCCAACAAAATTTACACCCCTGATCTAACCCTGAGTGGGGTGATAAACCTATTATTGGCATGTCCTTTGAAAGTTGATGAGGATCAAATGATTGAACGCTTCACTGTATAATATTTCTTGAACAAAAAAGAAAAGATCACACTAGGCATGTGTCAGAATGGCTCCAGCCTAGCTAGCTTTTTAGTACAGGAATCTTCCTCCTTCCTGCCTTCTTTCCTTTCATGCTTTAGTGAGACCTAAGGAGTCCTTGCCAACAGCCTGAAGTGTTACAGTCCAAACACGGGTTCTCCACTTCTGTGAAGATTGCATAAGCACTCTATAGAAACACTGCCTAGCAGGCCAAAAATGAGCCCACAGTTGCTTTGTGCTCCAAGGTTGGAATTACTTGTACTCATTCTGTATAAATGATGACCTTGTCATTTTTTCCCCTGCCACTGTTTTTATTCCTGATCCCTCTGGCTACAAAGCTACATAACCCTTGTTGGGTTCCCTAGCTTCCAAATTCCTCTGCTCAAATTCTGTCTCTCCCCTCAGTTGGCTTGATTCTTCTCTGCAGCAATTTGCATTTTTATCGTTCATGTTGTGTCTGAACATTGCTGTATTTCAAACTGTGTGCTCCATATATTTAGAAGATTCATTAAAATTCAGAGCCTGTGTACGGCATGGCCTGCTTATTAAATAATGAGCACACTGCATGAACAACTCCCACACACAGGCTTTTGCATTTGTCAGAGACAGCCATGGGGAGCATTAGTAAATTTAATAAAATTGTTATTGCATATTTGCCATCAACCTTTTTTCTTTTTTGGAGGAAGGAGGTGGGAAGGCCATTCATGTTTTGCTACAAGTGTGTGATTAAGATAGAGAAGAACGATCAGCAAGTCCACTAGACCAAACTTGAAAATACTCTTATGATAACACTGACTGTAAAATATCCTCCTGTTTTCTATGACTCTAGTCAGCACGTTAAGTATTTGTTCTGAGTTGTAGATGCATTACTTCTGGCACACGGTGTGCTGAGATAGTGTGGAACTGAAAAGAACAGCTACAATGACAACCTTGTTAAAGTGTGTTGCTATGATGAGAATGCTAAAGTGTCTTCCTCATAAAATAACAACAAAGCAATAAATCTGGTGGATCAGAACAGTTGTGGGTAGGCTGAGAGGTAGAACCTGGGGTGATCTCTTTCAGTCCCAGGCGCTTAACACTAACAACAGTGGCCTCACTCCAGCTCACATAGACACACATGCATATAGCTGAAATGAAGAAATGAGGGAAACACATTTCTGGTTCAGCATTCTTATATTCAAAGTTGAATTCCATTTTGATACTGATAGACCATAAAACTCTGCTAGCATACTCACAGAGCAAATATGCCTGAAGCTGACAGAAACTTCAGGGGACAATGGCTGCTGGAAGGCTGAAGAATGTGGAAGGATCTTTTCTGATGCCTGCCACTACAGTTGTCTGTTTCTGTTGCCGGGACCTCTTGCACCCAATACACTTGTGCTTGCACAAGTGGAAAGAAATTGACCAGGATGGAGGTACTGTACAACCTCCTCCATGCACAATGGTGCAAAGAAGTACTACACTTCTATAACCTGTGGTAAATGTACACTAAGTTGATCTAGTTAATTCAGTGTTGATGTTTTGCATCAAAGTTCAATAAATCTAATTATTATTGTTATTATTATTTTTTAAAAAAATCAAAGTTGTGAAGTCTATCAAAGTTGTGAAGTCCTGCATATGGGCTTCTGGATGTTTTCTGTCATGGACATGAACAATGGTGGAGGATCCTGGCCAAAACAGGATCCTCCCCCTGCCCTGCATATGTTGACATGCATCCTTCTCATGCTTGCTGGGTGCTTAGATGATGGAGGTGTAGGCTAGCTTTCTGTTACATATTTACATCATTGTTAAGTGACCTACGTTCAGGTAAAGGTGAAAGACAACAATGCTTGTATTCTCAGGAGGGAAACAAAAACATAGCTATGTCTCTGGGACCATTGTGCAAATGGAGTGAATAATGTGGTGATTGTGCCATGCGTCCCATGGAACAATGGACACCAGGATGCTATGGACCCATTGTGTGACAGGCATCAGAACTACAGAGACTCCCATTGCAGAACAGGACACCATATAAAGCTGTCCAATATGCATTGTCACAAGTGGTGCTTGTTCTGTCTGGGATGTAGCTATAGTATCATTGTAGGAGATTCAAGTTTCCTAAGGCTTCAGCCTTTGTTAAGGAAACAAAAATATCAAAATCTCAAAAAAATCAAAGTCAAGCCTGTTAGGGTCTAGCTTTTAAATCAGAGCAGCAGAAACGTGTCTTTGTCTAACAATGCTTCTCTAAGAACTCAGGCTAACTCAAAGACAACACACACACACACAAAACTTTACGAATGGCTTAAATCTATATGTACATAGAAGCTGCATCCTAACCTATCTAATGAATAGTTCAGGTAAAAGAAGAAATCTTTATCTCACCATCATTTGGAAGAAAGTTGATTGAGTAGGGAGACAGGAGACAGAGGATAGCAGCAGGAGAATCTTTTGTGTGAGAAAACTTAAAGGAAGTTAGCTGAATCACATGATTTATTATTTACCAATTTACAAAGGTATTTATTGCCCCTGTGATTCAGTGGGGCCAAATGGCATGCTTTAAAGAGGGAAGACAGTGGAGTTTGCATGCAGGGAAAATCCTATCTATCTGAGGAGGAGGGGAAGAGAGAATGAAATGATTTCCCAACAATCTTAAAGTTACAAAACATAGACTGAGGCAGGAGCTCAGCCACAGTAAAAATTCAGAATATTTTTTTAAAGAAGAAAAAGAATATATTTAGATTGCTGCCACAGTGCAGAATTAATGCAGTTCGACATTGCTTTAATTATCTTGGTTCCATCCTAGGGAATACTGGGTTTTGTTCTTTGCTGTAGCACCAGAGCTCTCTGACAGGAAAAGCTGAATATCTCACAAAACTACACATCTCAGAATTCCATGGCATTGAGCCATGACAGTTAAAGCAGTGTCAAACTGCATGAAATCTTCAGTGCAAGTGCAACCTGAGTGATATGCTGAAGCCATCCATAAATGAACAGTGGTGGGATGATGCTCCAGAATGCAGAGAATTCTCTTGCTGGAATAGCTTTGATACTCTGCCTGTCCCATGGAACGCTACCACTGAAGAAACACACAGCTTGGAGCAAGCAGCCTTCTTTTCCAGATTAAAACCAGAAATAAGCAAGCTTCCTTTCTTTTGTAGTGCTACGTAACCCAGGTTTAAGTGAATGGCACTAGCATAACAAGTTACACAGGCAACCCTGGGCTGCTGCAGAACTGCAGAATTAATGCAGTTTGACACTGCTTTAACTGTCATGGTTCCATCTCATGGAATCCTGGTTTGTTGTGTCACCAGATCTCTTGGATGGGTTGTCTGCACTACAGCAATTTCACTCCATTTTGAGCCTTGGGTGTTTAAATGATGTACAAGGCCAAATTGGAGTGAAACTGGGAGGGAGTCATGCCCCGGGGCTAAAAAATGGAGTAGAAAGAAGCACATCTATTCCACTCTAACATGGAAAGTGTACATCATCACACCAATGTATAAATTTCATAAAGTGAATGGAGGAAAGCCCAGGTGGTGTACCAAAGCATTCTGGAGCATGGGCCCTGGGACTGGTGACACAAAACTGCTGGCATCCTTGTTCGCCATATGTTTTTTTTTTTCATTTGAGCATATAGTAACATGAGGTGAGCATACACCTGCACCTGCACAATCATACCAACGATCTGAAAGTACAATAAATGTGACAGCTTGCCAATAATGCAATGGATATAATTAAAACATACACAGTCCATCAAGGGAGTGTGGCATGAAGGGGGTAAAAGTGGGCATGAATTGGGTGCCTCCATCATTGTGCTTTACCAATGTGTGACTGTGTGCAATGATACACTGTACAGGTGGTGTATCGCCCATGCAACTATTATTATTATTATTATTATTATTATTATTATTATTATTATTAACCTTTATTTATATAGCGCTGTAAATTTACACAGTGCTGTACATACAATCTTAAATTAGATGGATCCCTGCCCTCAGGCTTACAGTCTAAAAGATGTTATTCACACACAGCATCCAATGGGATGGCAGCTGGGAAGGAAGAGGGAAGCAATTGCTGGTCTCAAGAGATGTGTTTATGTGATGGTCCACATGTGTGGTGGAGAGGCAGAATAAACAGACAAAAAACTCCAAGAGGTGCGGCTTGATGCTGCATGGTGTGGACTCCCTGCATGTGTTCAGTCTCCCTTGGGAGAAGTCTGTGTGGACAAGGGGTTTTCCAACTGGTTTGGGGAAAAAAAACCAGGATTGATCTGTTTTTTCCTCTCTCTCTGCTCAGGCCCTGACAGAAGGCTTGATATCTCACAAAACTACAAGCTCCAGAATTCCATATCACTGAGCCATGGCAGTTAAAGTGGTATCAAACTGCATCATTTCTGCAGTGTAGAGAGAGAGACTTTATTTTCTCCCTAATTTCCTGTTTGGAGTCACATGCTGTAGACATATTACTGGCAATCCTGGAGGTCACTAAAGAGCATTCAGAGTTTCTTCTTCACACATCACAATGGTTTTCACTAGAACCATGAAATCTGTAGTGCCCATTGTTTTAACACTGAATGAGAGAGAAAAAAAGATAGATGGCACTCCCTATATATATGACAAAGAACAGTTTGATAGACCTCTGTTCGAAGGTGCTTACAATCTAAAATAAATATGTCAGAGAAGGGAAACAGAGCAAAAGGTAGAATTGGGGCCACAAACAAACCTACTTCGGCTTAAAGTATTCATCACAATTAACGTTTCCATTTGGAGATGAATCAGGCTTCCTTCTCTCCCCCTGCCCCAGCATGATCTGAGCCTTCTGACCTTTCAATTTGTTTCTGATATCAATGGGACTTTATGTTACTCCCCATAGACTTTAATCAGAATTTCTGAGGTCTGTCACTCCAGGATAAATGTTGTACCATTTATAAGAGTACATGGTGGTGTTGAGTAAAATGGGCACTTCCCTATAGGGACTGTCCACTGCAAAGTGCAACACTGCTGATTCTTTGTAACAGTACAGCAGACCAGCATTGTTAATCAATTTATAACAGTGAAACTAATTAAAAACACATGCATTATACATCTCTGAGAAGATATTATGTGTTACCATAGAACCTTCCCATTATAAATTCATGTCACAGTGAATTACAAAGGGAAACTTAAATGATAGCAAGAAGAGCAATCTTCTTTTTGCTGTTGCCCTGTATCTGTCCTTGACCAAGGTCTGTGCTGAAGCACTGGATTGCTCTTACAAGGTTACACAATGTAAAATCAAGGTAATATGCTAGAAAAGGCCAAAGTGTGCTCAGGCAACACATTCAGCAGACAACTAGATCAAACATAGCTCCTGGAAAGTTCTTGAATAGAATCGGGAATTATTTCCAGACTTTCTTCCACCTCCAGCTCTGCACTCCCACAAGAAGTCCCAAGGGAACCTGGAATAAAAAAGAGTCAGTGATGTCACCAAAAATAACAAAGTTCCAGGGAGACTGCTTAAAGTATTTTCAGGAATAATGGACTAAGGTTAGATTACTCAGAAGGAAGGAATAGTGGAGTGATGCCAAAATGAGGATAGACTGAATAGGTGGAACAGTGAAATTTCTTTGGTGGAAACAGAAATTCCCTCCCATCCCAATTTCAGAAGGCCAGCCTGTTCAGCAGAAACTTCAGTGGGAAAAAATCTGGGATTAGAATCCTGTTGGTGCTATGAGTAAACTCCCTTACTTCTGCAGTTGTACTTTTTTGGCCATTTTGTAGAAGGATTGTGACCAGTTCATGGCTGCACAAACAGATTTCTCCAAGCATAACTATTGATCATGCTGTTTCACATTCTCAATCAGTACAGAACTTTTTGATATTGCCCTCAGTTTACCACCTGAATTGCAGAGACAGTCTTGAACCATAACATCATTACTATTTGACTGGCACTGGATATTCTTGATTCTCCTATGATCAACTCTTGCCAAAAAAAAACAAAAAACAAAACCATGATAGGTTTGGCTTTGGGTTGCCATAAGTCGGAAACAACTTGAAGGCACACAACAACAACATTCTTGACTGCATGTGGAACAGTAAGTAAGCACAATGGCAGATATAAGATTGATTGTACAACAGTGGCATTCAAAATAAAAATGGCATAGTGCAACCACCAGATAACTCCATGTATGCAGATTTACATGGAACCATTGTAATGTAGTATCATGCCCTAGCTCTGCCAGACTGGGGTTGGCATCCAGGTCAGTTATAACAATGTCATAAGCCCAACATATGACATCATAATTACAATAAATCACTTTTACTGTTTTTGCACTATTACAATAAGTGGGAGTGCCTCCCAAAGCCTGCTTTTTAAGCCATGAAGCCTCCAACAGAGGTATTTCTGAGATCTCAGAGAGCAGGGGAATGAGCGCTGTTATACCCCACTCTCTCCCAGTACTAGGGTGCACAGAGAAAGCTGCCTGAAATAACTCCCTCTGAATAAATCTTGCCATGGTGGCAATTGGAGTTGATTCAAAAGCACCATAAATTGGAGTTGATTCAAACGCACAAGAAATGGGAAACAAAAATAGACTTGCATCCTCTTGGGAGCTTTACATTAGTGCAAGCTGGAATTTTGCAAACATACCTACTTTTTCTGATGTTGCCTAAGAATGAATCCAGTATCCACAATCCAGCGTCTCCACATGCAACAGATCTGCCTCCCCACTCACATGGTTCTAGAGATGCACCAGGAAAGCTTTGTTGTGCTTTTGCTTGGCTCCCACTCTGCTGGTCTTCCTTTGTCTTTGCCTTCCTGGAACTCCATTTAAATACAATGGTAGAATATTAAGCTCTGCCAGCTTCAAGTAAGATGTCACCCATATCTTCCCCAAACATAAGCCGCTGTCTGCAATATGTGGAATGGATGTTTCTCCTATTCAATTTCATGCCATTTGCAAATTCCATCCAATTCTTTCAGGGTTGAGCCATTGGACTTTAAGATGAGAAAACACCTGAGTGGGATGAAGACTTGCTCCATGAAACAGGATGCAGCAGTTCACCCACCCTCAAGTAGGATAATTAAACAGAAAGATCACATTAATAATGCATACCGTATTGTAAAGATAACAAAAACACAGTGGGGGAGGCCAGCCTTGTCACGATTTACCATGCAGATGTTTAATTGGAAATCTAAATAATGTATTAGGCTCTCGGATTTGGAGTCCGTTGCTGACGCTCCACTGATCTGTTTCTGGATCAGCGAAGGGTGAGATGAATTTCCAGAGATGAACTCTGCAATTGCTTTGCTCTCAACGCGAAGGCAAACATTGTTAACATTTTGCTTGTTTGTTAGTACAACAGAACAAGGGCTTGACTCTTGGGCCCTGCATCCCAATCTGTTCATGTTCAAAATAAAGTAAAATAAAAATCCAAGGGTAAGGCAGTAAACACACTGACTGTTGGGTCCCAACAAAGAGATTTATAGTTTTCTGGGAAATAATGCAGAAGTACCCACTGTGATCCCAATGGAATTAGCATTAAGTCAAAGGAAGAAAGGAGAGTGGAAAGAATTAAGGCAGAGAGAGAAAGAGAAATTGAAAGAGAAACTGAGAGAGAAAGAGAGAGAGAGAGAGAGGTTGAAGAAGGATTGCAATTACACTTATATCCTGACCAGTTTTCCTGTTTCTGTTAAGCCATGAGTATCTTATTTCATACCTCCAAATATATAGATAAATCTACCATTATAATGGTTTTGGGGTGCTGAGAACCTCTATCACTAAATGAGTGAGCTGCCCTTGGAAGAATGGAAGAATAAATTGGTCTGACCCTCATTGAACTAATGAGAAAGGGTGACAAAATATGCTCTTCTTTAGTTACCACACACATACAAACTACATTGGAAGACCTCAAGGCAGATTTCTAGTCAACTCTGAACAGACAAGTACTACAACACACCTGGGGTGGGCGGCCATTAGTTAGAGGGAGCTAGCTGTCTCAGGCCTCTCTTGAATGTCACAAAAGGGTAGAAATTATGTAGCTAGTTAAGACATTCTTATTTATTTATTGAATTCCATATGCTTTAGCTGAGACCTCTAGTTTCTGTACCAGGAGGAGGTTCTTCTCCAGTCGTTTCTGATTGTTCTGGGCATCCAATAGCTTCACAGTGGTGACCTGTGATCATCAAGGCTGGAAAGGAAAGGTGGCTTATGGAAAGGGAAGCCTGATAAACAATACAGTACATGAACCAGGCAATTCTGATTTTATCTTCCTCCTTCTTTGTTTGCAGTGACATTGAAGTAGGATTCCTTCACAGTGAACATTACACGGAAGAGGGTCTCACTCATGCTTCATACTGTGCTAGGCAGGGGAAGGGAGGGAGAGTGTATCCTCTAGCAAATGTTCTAGCAAACCCTGTGTGAAGTAGCAACAGGGGGAAATATGTCTACTGATTGACTCTTGGATGAATGATGGCACACCCTGTCCTCCAGTTAAGAAGCTGTTAAAGGATGAGAAATGGCAGGCACAGTGTGTTGCAACCAGGCTCATGTATTTAGGCTGGGGTAGCTGATGGATCTATCATGGGATGGCGGAACTCACTCTCTGTTTTAAAGCCACCTCTCCTGCTGTTGCTTTGGGTTATACGTGAGCCATCCAGGTGCTGCACCTCATTCTTGGCAGAGCTTTGGTACTGGGAGAGCTCCTGTACAACCTGGGGCAACTGTGGAAGAAGAGCCCATAAAAGCAAGAATAAATCCATCACTCTTGAAGCAGGGAACCCACTAGCTTCTCCTAGTTTAGACAATAAAAAGCTGTATGCTCATATTACACTCCAACAGCAATATCTTTAAAAGCATGCTGATGGCCTGCTCCAGTGGCTCTCTATCTTTGGTCCTCCAGATGCTATGGACTTTAGCTCCTATAAATCCTGAGCCTTGGACTAATCAGCTAAGGCCTCTGGGACCTGAAGTCCAAAACAAATGGAGGACCAAAGGTTGACAATCTTCCCCACCCATGGATATCAAAATCCATGGATGCTCAAGTCCCACTAAATGCAAAGGCATAGTAAAATGACATATATAAATGTGCTTATATAAAATGACAAAATCAAGCTCTGCTTTTTGGAATTTATATATCTTTTGAATATGTTTAAGTTCTGGATGCTTGAATCTGTGGATAAAGAACCCATGGATATGAAGGGCTGATTGTATACACCAGTCAAACATCGGGCTTAAACATGATTTTGGGACACGGAGTGTTGATGAAGAATTAATTCTAATCTGAAATTGTTAAATGCCTCCATTTATTCTCATGTGACCATAGTCCTTGTGACCTGTGCTATTAAATTGTAATAAAATAATTGCATAAACTATTTGATTAGAAAACCAAATAACCGCACGCACACACCAGAAGATGATTTTATTTTTATTAATCTTTTATTTTGTAGGAAAGTATTTTTTTTTAATTTTTGCGTCTCAACAGATGAAATTCATAACCTTGTTTTCTGGTAAGACAATTCAAACATACAAATCAATTACAACAATGTGCTTTTCAGCTTTTTTTGTCATTTAAATAACCAACAGTTTTGAAGGACACAGACAATAGGGCTTTAGCAAAACAATGGTACAATTAAAACAGTTTTTAGTGGAAAGCAAATGTCATTAGCTGAAAGAGAAAATGAGGAAGAGCGTTCTAGTTCTTTTGATTGGAAAAGACTTAGTTTAAAAAATAAATAAAAATGCTAGCAAAGAAAAGGGCAGTGCTTAGAATTCCTTCCTGAGGGAAATCAGCAAAGAATTCTTTACACTGAAACAACACAGGTAGTGATAGGGCTGTCAAATAAAAAAAGAATAAACCCCTCACAATAAAATATGTCAGTCAGTCTCCATGCTCACTTTTTCTTCACAGCATAATAAAAGATGCTTTTAAAATATCCCCTTCCCCAATGAATAGCTTGCTATTATCTTAATATCTATTACGTCGTGTGTTTATTCGTTCGTTGGTTAGTATTTGTTCAAACATCTCCCCCTGTGGATAATAATGGGAAAAATAATACATTCATACACCTGACATTTGAGGCTGCTTCACATAAGCCGAAGTACAGTACTGCAGCATTTCATATCTTGAATTGGTCATTATCTTCACAAGATCCTTGAGAAGGGACAGTACTGCATATCCATTTTACATGCAAAGTTTCTTACTCTTGACACACCAACACTGAGACCCTTCAGTAACTCCCACCCATTTATATCATACAACTTTGGATATTTTGGCCCATACAGATATATCATCTGTGTGCTAGCCCTCAGTAAGGAACTTCAGTGAGAGAAAACAGGAGGAGTCACAATAACATGAGCTGCAAGGGAAATAATGTCATAAGAATGCCTTACCTCTGAACACAGAGGTTGCTGGCTTTTGATGGTTACTGGGATTTCATGCTGTAGTAACACCCATTGTAGGCTTTTTACCACTGTACAAAAAGTATCACACATGATTTGCAGAAGCATCTGATGGAATGATTAAACTGTTTGAGGACTGAAACACTTCTTACTGTCTGTGGCGAGTAGTAAACTGGGAGAAATCTCTTTCAATGGTGGTCATACAAATATGGGATTCCCTTCCTAATGTGGTCTGCCAAGTACCCTCTTTATTAGATTTTGAATGTTATGTGAAATAACTCCCAAATATTGGAAGTCTTGCTTGGATTGGTTTTACCTAGGCTCTTGTGTTTTGCTATCCATCCACTTGGTTTTTAATTATAGCTTCTTACTGAAGACAATCATCATCATGGCCATGACCACCATCCTCTTCCTTTTCCTCTACCCTTTTCTCCTCTTTGGGGGCTGAATTGGGAAAACTCATTCTGAAATTTGGGACATAATTTTTATAAAAAGTGTGGGGAGTGATGTATTTTATACTTCGTTATAGGGATGGAAACAATGGCCACACTCCTCTAGCACAGTCTATGTTATGTACCTTTACTTATACTTAGCTATGTAACACAGAGATGAAGAAACTCTGTTAGTAAATTGGGAAGATGTGTAACAAGACACTGGCAAGACTGTCTTGATGCACATCGGGCTCTACCAGTGTGCATTGGCACTTTTTGTAGCTGATGTTCCAATGTACAACAGTTCTGATAAGCATTGTGCAGTGGTCCCATTGTGCATCACTCCTGATGCACATCAGTCACTTTGCTGGTTGCCCTATGTAGTAAAGTAACAGCGGCCTCTTATTGGATATGGACATTACAGAATTGCCTAATTCTAATTCCTGAAGATATAAGTCAACTTAGAAAGATGCAAGCCCCCAAGAGGATTCCAATTAATATTAATAAAAATAAAATATAAAAAGCAGTTGAAAATGTATTTCTTGAATGTTAAACAACCCTGGAAATGAGAATCCTACACTGACAAGTATCTTTGCAAATCAAGACCAATTCTACACAAAAGTGACATTGTTAAACAATGTTGTTTTCATTATGGAAAATGCTTTTTGTGTGTGTGTGTGTATGTAAAAAAGACAGAATAATTTTTTTGTGAAGATTAAGTCCTACAGTATTTGCTACACACGAAATAGCGTTTTCCCCAGCTATAGGATTCAAACAAAGAATTTGAACAGACATTTTATTTTTTACACAGAAAATCCTGTTTTGGCTGCAGGAAATGCTGTTTTCTGTGCAAAAGACATGTGTGAATTTTGTGCAGAATGATCCTCAGCTATGCTTCCTGTGCAGTAACTGACATGAATGTTGTGCAGAATAAGTCCCAAATTTTGACTAGTTTTCAAAACTGTGAGTTCTTTGAAGACTTCCTTGGAGCAGGAAGAAAATGTTGAAATTACTTGTTGCTTCCTTTCAAAACAAAATTAACCAGGCATGATGGGTGATTCTCTGCAGGCAAAGGAAAATAGCAGATCAGGATCAGTTCAGATCAGTCCCATTTACTAGTTTTCTGTGTGCACATTTTTTTTTAAATAAGCTCTTTAAAAAAGCGGTTTCACCTGCCACATAAAGGGATATTCTGTTCAGTAACAGTTTTACCACGGTCTCTGCTGTTTGTGTGAACTAGCCAGACCTCAGTTATGGCCTGGCAGAATTAGACAGGCTTATAGATAGCCATGAAAATGATGCTACTGCTACCTTTTTCTATGTTGATTCCTTTCTTTGGGGTTGGCAGCTTCCTGGTATGAGCCAGCCTTTTGCTGGACCCAAACATCTGGGACTGAAGTGCCTTGACTACTTGGCCTTGACTACTTGGATTCTGCTCACTGCTATAGTTGTTGGCAACTTTTGACATCCACTGTGGTGGTTCTCTAAGGTGCAGGTGGGTGTCCGAGTGTTCAGCTGTATCAGACAGACAGATAGGCTAAAGGGAAAGCCAACATATTAATTCAGGACAGGCCATCTTTTTTTTTTAAAGTACCCCTGTGAAGTGGCAAACTATAAAGTCCTGTGAAGTGACACCCAGTCACTTTTGTTTCTCTTAGGTCTTATACATGCAAACAGCTACATGGGTGACTCACTTGAAATGCAACAACATTTCGGGCAAAACCATTTGTTGGAAGCAATGTCTTCTGAAGTTCACATGGTTTCAGTCACACTGCCAAAAGCCTTCATTTTGAAGGGTGGGTGAACATTGAAGAGTTGAAAGCACTTGGCTGTAGTCATCCAAACAACATTAGGAATTACCAACATAAAAATAGTCCATGGACCTGACAAATATATCTACCACAGTTGCTAGCACATACAAATATGCATTGGCCCTTCTGCTTTATACCAAGACAGGTATAATTAAGTATTCCAACTGAGTTGTGCTGGCTCTCCTGGCTTTCAGATATTATTCCCTAGCCCTACCTGAAGATATCAAGGACCAAACCTGGGACCTTCTGCATGCAACACATGGTCTCTGTGTCAGGTTACTATCTATCATTTGAGGTACACCAGTACTTTGCAATGGAAGAGACAGCAAACAGTTTAGATCACACAAGCCTAACTGCCTCATCTAGTCATGGGCAATGCTTTAGGCAATGTGGTGTCTTCGCTGTAGGAAATAAGGTGCTAGACATTGTTCACAATGTTTTATCCTATCGCCTGGAGTTGCAAATAAGTATTAAGCCACAGTCTTTCACGTACATATGTTCTAGTAAATTTTCTCTCCTATATGAAATGCAATGAAAGTGGAGGAGTGGGTATTAAATTTGGATCCTTAAAAATTGCATTGTTAAGCTACTGGGTGACAACATTCATTTCTATGAAAATAAACCTCTTCAACTTTAAACAGTATGAATCAATGTCAATTTGTAGTAGTGGAGGAGCTAGATGTAACGGGACCTTTAAATAAAGCAGGAGTGGGTCACTTCTTGGTGTCAGAGGGTCACACTGGCACTCCTACATCCTACAAGAAGCCATCCTACTGCTATTGAAATTTAGAGGATACCACCAGAGTCCTCACTGCCACTGCATCTGATATCAACACAGTGCAAGAGGATGCCAAAGTATTTAACATAGAGTTTTACAGACTAGTAGGGAAGAACATCTTTTTCTCTTTTAGAAGGAACATCCAAGATCCCAGTAAGGAGATGGCAAAAGGAGGGAACATATATTGGGCCATGCAATATAGGAAAACATTCAGTATGAAGAAAGGAGTATTTATTTCTTACATCAGAATCACAGCTTTCTAGCATGTCCCTAAAAATGTTAAGTACTCCACAAACATATCAGTAAAACTATATTGATCCCAACCATAAATATATTAAAATTAAGTGGGGAGAAAATATGTTCAGTTACAAGTTAGAAAAGAGATACCTACCTAACTAATAGCTCTTGGCCAACGTTTACTGTAAAAGTGAAGCAGCAGCTGGAAAAGTAAATAATGATGCTAGTTTGATTCAGGATTCCTGTGGATCCTGAATCTGGAATCCCTCTTTTTACATTTTGTTAAATGAACAATAATTCTATATGTTGTTGTTGTATGTCTTCAAGTTGTTTCCAACTTACAGTACCCTGAAGGTGAACCTGTAATGCCGTTTTCGTGGCAAGATTTGTTCAGGTTTGGTTCTGCCTTCCTCTGAGACTGAGAGAGTCTGATTTGCCCAAGGTCACCCCCTGAGTATCCATGGGTATGTGTGGATTCGAACCCCATCCTTCAGAGTCATAGTCCAACACTCAAATCATTACATTGGATTTCTCTATAGAAATTTATTATTTAGAAAACAAAAAACTCCTTGTGGGGAAATATTAAGATATATTTGAACGAATGATGAACACACTAATTGAAATAATAAGGGGACGCTGGGTAGGGAAGTGGAAATTAATCTGTGTCCATCCGCCCTTCGACCCTTCTCCTCTCTCTTGGCCCAGCACCATTTTTACTGCTCACACAACTGCACAACAACATGGCTTCTCTTTTTATATTACTATTATGCAATATACAGGCATGTTTGGAGGGCTTGCAAGATCAATAGCAGTATGGGATCCATTGTTGTCCAAATCAGAATGCCAAAGCATGTGTGTGGGATTGACGAAAGCAGAAGTGACAGAGCGCGTAACCTCATGCAAGTGGTGTCAGGTCATTGCTTGTGTGCATTGCCAGAAACATGTAAATGTGATTGCAGTGATGGACAGAGAAAAAAATCAGGCTGAACCAATTCATTTGACAATGTGAACTACACGTGGATTATTTTGAGAGACTCCCGCAGGAAATGGTTTAAATTGAATCGATTCATTCATCAATATGAACCACAAGTGGGTTATTTTATTTTATTTTATTTTACAACAAGGAAATGTGATCAGGGCAAATGTAGTGTGAACCACCCTTCACTGCTGAACTGATCCATCGATTCAGATTGCAAAGTGATTTATTTGTAAGTGGGAATGAGGCCAAGGAGGAAATCTTGAGAAAAATTTTGCATATATTTCTCACATTTAGTTTGGCAACTATCATATACAAGCCACATCATCATTAATTTCATGTTTTGCTAGAAAAGTTTGAGCCCTTAACCCAACCTTGTAAATAACATAAATAATTAGTAGCCTAGATGGAAACTGTACATTGCCTAGGTATATATAACTACGTAGCATGTCCTTGCCCAATTCCCTAATCTACTTTAGCAGGCAGCTGCCAGATCAGGTGAAGGATGTCAGTTCAACTGGTGACTGGGGCATGAGAAGGATGGCATTTCCATCCGCTCCTGTTAGCCCGTGAGACTGTGATGCAGACTTCAACAAGAATCCTGCTTCTGATTGTCTCACTGGCTGACAGGAAGGCTGTGGTGGAAATGTCATACTCCTGTGCCCTGATCACCAGCTGAATGGACCTCCTTTGCTCTATCTGGCAGCTGCCTGGTAAAGCATGCTTGGGAGAACATACATGATTATGGCAATAGTGGCACAATGGTCACTACATAGTGCTCCTGAATAAAGATCAGCTACAGAACTGTAACTTGAGGCTACATATCTGCAACTGCGGTACTGAATTTTTGATTTTTTAAACTGTCCCCTATATTATTTCATTGCTTCTAGCCTCATACTGGGGTAGTTAATAAGAAATTCACTCCTACCAAGTAGAGTGCAGAGGAGGGACACATTGCTCTGTACATCATGAAAGAAAAGTCCTCTTTTCCTTCACAACTGGCACAGAAACAAAGCATGGCAGCAGAGGATGAATGTACTCTCCTGCATGGAATTACTGATCACCTGTGGCTACCAGCTGGTTTAGTCTATACAAGATTGCCTCAATTGCAATAAATCAATATCTGTTTTGAAGACCTGTTTCACAACTGGAAACTGAAGAACTGATAACATGGTGATAGAGTTACAAATGCATGAAAAACACAAGCACAACTTCCTTTATCATTTTTTAAAAAATACTTTCTAATAGGTGTATGCTGAAGTTTATTCCTTGCTTGGCTGGCCACTGTAAATATGTTGAGTTAGTTGGGCCACTGCTGCCTCAAAATGGGGAAAAGTGGCCAATATGGCCACCGGCCATACTAGTCAAGAAACTCTGGAATTATAGTCCCCAAAATAAGTCTTCTGAGCTCCAATCTATCTACCTCTACAATGACAATTACCAAATGAAGTGATGAGAGGACCCAATTTACAGCAGGAAATAAATATAGGTGAAGAGGACAAGAAAATCAACTTTTTTTGGGACTATACAGTCAGGGCAAGACCTTTGGACAGAGGTCCTATCAAATGGACAGGCAGGCCCCTTAAATGAATCAGATCTGGTTTATGACATTTTGAAGCATCCTATGTCTAAAGGAGGCAACTCCTCGTAGCACGATTAAGTCCAGATTAGGGAACTGCACTAGCAAACTTATTGTCACCATGTACCATCTAGGAAGGTGGAAGGATTAAGGAATCACTTACCATCTAGTTCTGCTGAAAAGGCTATAATGTTCTTCTTGAATATGACCAGACCAATATACTGTGAAGGGTTTCCAGATACATCTTACACCTTGAAAGAGCTTGTGTTCTGTTCAAGAGTAAGATTTTTTAAAAGTTATATACATGTCTCTGGAAATAATTCCTCCTCCTCCTCCTCCTCCTCCATATCATCTTTTGACCTGAAAGAAGGTATCCACCATTGCAATGTATTTTTTAAACTCCAATCTATCCAGCCTATCTATTGCTAATTTCCCCCTTAAAACCTTCTCCTGTTTACGTCCCTTTGGTTTAAGTTTGTCCCACTCCAGCCAATTTCCAATACTGCTCCCACTTTTCCCCTCAAACAAACTCCTGAATAGCCAGAAGCTATTTGGGAGATGCTGGTTGGCAGGAGGATTTTGAGAGTTATAGTGGAAAAAGGTAACCTTTCCAAATGTCCCACAGTTGCTATCAATTTAATGCCTTTCCACCACAACCCAGCTGATGCTCCTTATACATGAGACTCCTCTGGAAAGCACATCCATCTTGAGCACATATGGCCTGTACACCCACAAGCAAAATTCAGCTCTCACAGCCTAAAACAGCTAACATCTCTATACAGTCAGCAGTATAAGTCCTACACAGCTTCAGAACAATGTAAGCAGGTGTAGACTGTTCTGAACAGCGATTGGAAACATACCCTGTTTGGACATAATTTGTAGTCCAAAAAAGTAACTTTTCCAAGGTCTGGTTATGAAGCATTCTTTGAAGCATACACAAACTCCGAATACCTGATATTGTAGAAGCCTGCAGATTGTGATGATGAAGATTTTACGCTTTAGTCACTTTTGGCAGAATCAGTCACAAAAATAAAAGACGCGATGAGTTGATTTTCTCAGCAACGTGCCCTTAGGGACCAATGATGCCACTGACAAAATTTCATCAATATGCCAAAATAACTTCCAGGTGATAATTATTACTTTATGATATTCCCTTGTAAGGCGCAATCTGCAGACTTCTACAATATCAGATATTTGGAGGGTCAAGATACGCTGGGAAAAATGTATAAATCTAGATAGTGACTACATAGAGATAAGTTAACAACTATAAATCAAAACAAACTTTCTGTCATTTTTTTTAAAAAATGTGATCATTAAAACTTCTGGATACCCCCTCGTATCTGTGCTCATCCTAAAGGCTGGATAGATAAGAGAGTAGACTCAGCCAGTGCTTCTTTTAAGTGCTCTCAGAAAGGATTAACTGCTGACCCTTTGTCACTCTACTCACAGAGAGGAGATGGCTCTTTTATTTTATTTTATTTTTTAAAAATAAGAGTTAAAGTATACTTCTTACATTTATCCAAGGATAAGTTGACCTAGGTTTTTGGGGTCAATTTTTGACTAAAATTTGTAGACTTATACATGAGTATATACAGTATTGTAATTCAGCTCTTTCTCTTTCCAGTCTTCCAATCTTCTTTTGTATTACAAATGGAACTGATCACCTCATCACCATACCCACAATTTTTGCATTCCTAGGTGCCAGTTGACTCCATGCATCTGAGGAAATAGATCAAGTCTAGAAAAGGTTATACTACAACTTCTTTATTACAGCTAGTCTCAAAGGTGCTAGAAGATCCGTTTGCATACTGTTAACATGGATATATCTCTGGATTCTGCAGTTATGTGGAAGTTACACAAACAACCTACCCCAAAGGCCAGGTAGAGTTCACCCAGAGCTTATGCCACCAGAAAGAAAGCATTTGGAGTCCACTTAAGAGAGATATTTTGCAACTGTGCCATCTCTTTTTACCATACTGCTAGTAACGAGAAGAGCATTTCTATCTAAAACTCTTTTGCAGCTCTTTAACAACACAAATGTTTCCTTCAAAGCCCAGCAATCACTAAAACGCACATAAAATATTTGCCCTTGTAAATCAAAAGGCTATCTCCCGTCTCAATAAACTCTGTGCATGCCATTGCTTGTTCTCTGGCTCAGAGAAGGAAATCTCAAGAGGGCATTAAAGGAGATGCTGTGCACCGACTTCTATAAAAAATGGCCATCTTTTAAAAGAGGAAATGCTGTTTGTTTCTTAGCGATAGGCAAAGTTTGCATAATGTATGTAACCTGTTAGTCTTTATACATTCAGCTAATAGCTCGCACCAAAAGGAATAGATTAGAGGTGCTAGTCATGCACACGCACACACACATGCACACACACACACATATACACAAGAGACAATGTTTATGACTGGACTTGTGTCGCCCCATGTGCTATCTGTAATGCAAAAATAGCAACGTACTTGGGAAAGAACGTACAAAAAAAGAAGTCCCCCTTTTCAAAGAGATGAGGTAAATAAGCCCTTCCAGCTGGTGATTACCGCTCTAACAAGCTAAATGAATCCCTCAGGTATCAATTACTGATCCAGCTCCTGCAATTCAAATACAGACCCCCAGGTACTCAGGCAAGGTGTTAAGTAGCCCATGTCGCATCCACTTTTGTAGAAGATTCATTTACATTTCCTCATTGTTATTGGAGTAGGGCTGGCACTATCTTGTTACTTTCTCCTTAATTACTCGGGGTGAAATTCCTCCCTGCCAAGACAATCGCTGTATTGAGCAAAGGAGAAAAGAAACAATACACCTGATCCCAAGGGTGGGCAGGCTCTCTCTAGCAACTGAGGTAGCTTGTTTAACATATATGTAGGACAACTGAGCATGTACAGAAACAGACCACACACATATGAATGCATATTTGTATGCCACTTGTTCTCTACTGTGTTTATGTGGGCTGGAGAATTTGTAGCCCTAGATTCTCATCATCTGCAACCAACCTGGCCAAAGGTGAGGCATGGTTGATCAGATGGAGGGCTTCAACTTGCCCACTCCTTTTCAATGTGTATATGGTAGAACAGACGTTGCTAGCTATGGAAAATGATGGTAGCATATAAGCTTCGAAAGTGGCATAAACAGACTATGTTGCATTGGTCTAATTTAAATAATGCACTGATACAAATTGTCTCAGGAGGACTAAACATAGTCCTAGCTATATACTTGTAAATCTAGGTCAATGTACTGGTGTTTATTTTTAAAAGCTGAAATGGCCCACATCTGTCTGCCTGTGTCTTATGATCTTCAAATGAAGCCTCCTCCACATACCATATGTTGGTGGAGTGCATTATACATGTACAAGAGAGGGTACCTTTTTTGCTGTCGTGCTCTGACTTTGGAATACCCTCCCTAAGGAAGCTCAACCGGTATTCATGCTGCAGTATTTTCAGTGCTAGGTCAAGATATTTTAATGTGCCCAAGCAACTTGAATTCATTTTATGCCTGCTTTTATCAATTGTGATATTTTGTTGCTTTTCAATTTTGTTTTTGTCACGGGCATTCATTTTTTTATTATTGTGCTCGTGTTACACTTCCTACACTGGTTATTTAAGTATGAATGAGTAACTAAATAATGTCTCCTGGCCCAGGCCCCACATCCATCTTAATGACCAGCAGCCACATTGAGCAAAGGAGGTCTGTTCAACTGCTGATCAGGGTATAAATAGGATGATATTCCCAGATCCCTCCTGCTAGCAAGCAAGGCTGCAACAGGGGACTGTGGAAGGAGTCCTACTTCTAATTGTCATGGCCTCAGTCACTGGAGGCAGAGGACTCGAAACATCCTCCTCCTTGTGCCCAGATCAGCAGTTGAACAGATCTCCTTTGCTGGCTGTTAAGGAGGGTTTTGGGGGAGATGATTTATGACTGCTTCAATAGTGCCATGATCATGATAATGTAGTGTTACTGAATATGGAGCAGTTACAGATCTGATACTGCAAAGCAGAATGGCATCTTCCATTTTTTCCTGCTTGTGTACCCCAGCATGGAATCCATTTGGGTGAAGAGTAGCATACACATTTTATAAATGAAGAAATATGTTCCTTTTTGTGCCAGAGTGACTATGAATCTCAAAAGCATGACCATTTTATACTTCACATAAGGTAATGTTTCACTCCCAAACCTCCAAATTCCAAATTTTAAAAATGGAATGAGCTGGATCTGTTCTGATGAAATCATATAATAGAAAGCCTAGCACAACTAGGGGACACCCCCAGCTCAGATGAGGCCTTACCATGATCCATTGTAGCATTTTGGCAGAGCAGAATGAATGCATTGCTGGTTCTGCCAAATGCTTTTGGAGGGGGAACCAAATATTTCATCCAAGTACTTTCATATTTAACAGTCTGATTGTGCCCTGAAGAAAATTGCAAAAAGCAGGGATTTTTTTTTCTCCAGGTGAACAGCTGCATTTCCTTGCAGATTGTCTGGAACTATAACATGTCTACACATTACACTATTAAATGAATAACTGTATTCATCAAGTGTTAAATAATGGCTCAGCATCTTCCTATAAGGGGGAGGTCAAACCAAGGAACCAAGGGCTCTGTCCTGTCTCATCTTATAAACCTCATGGATGAAGGTGTAGACTGTTTATCAAATCTGCAGATGATACGAACAACAAAGGCCCAGCACCACAAAACAGAATCAAGATTCAGAGGGATCTAGATAGGCTGGCACATAGCCAAAACTAACAAGATGAGAATAAACAGAGATAAGTGTAAAGCCTTACATTTCAAAGGGAGCAAATCCAAGATAAGAGCATAGAAAGAGGATTGACAGCAGTACATGCATGGATTGACAGCAGTACATGCGAAAAGAATCTGGGTGACTTTGGGAATGACAAACTACCAGCTTAGCACTTCAAAAGGATGCAAATGCCAAGTAGATAAAAAGGTACCACTTCACAGTGGGAAGGTAACAGTGTTCGGTGCAGTCATGCTGGCCACATGACCACCAGAGCAGTCCTAGGACAACACTGGCTCTTCGGCTTAGAAACAGAGATGAACACCGCCCCCTACAGTCGGTTACGATTAGACATTCATGTCAAGGGATTACCTTTACCTTTTATTGTAATGTAGCATTTAGGAAAACTAAAACAATATTGGGCTACATTAACAGAGAGATAGTATCCAGGTCATAGGGAGCAATATTTCCTCTCCGTTCTGTATTTGTTAAACCTCATTTGGAAGACTATGACAAATTCTTGGTGTCATATTTTAAGATTGCAGGACACCCAGAAAAGAGAGGCCCAGGACAGTGAGGAGTCTAGAAACAAAGTGCCATGAGATATGTTTATCCAGCAGAAAAAGATGATGAAGAAATGTGAGCCAAGATCCTGTAGTATTCGGCTGGAGAGTTACACCTGTCTATAAAATGCCACAGGGCTTCTGCTTCTGACCCCTGGAAAAGGCAAATTTCCAGTAGCAGAAGGAACTTCCATGACAGTTTAAGAGGTAGGGTGGCACTGGACAATGAAGTACTGAATACATCTCTGTATAGCAAACTAAAAATTACACATTTGTGCATAATCCCAGCTCATGTATCTGTACATCACTAACAAGATTTCAGCCATGACAACAAACTTCAAATATTTGGAAGGCTGTTGTATAGAACATGGAGCAAATTTGTTCTCTTTTGCACCATAGGACAGGATTAGAACTCATGGGTAGAAACTGTAAGAAAGCAGATTTTGAGTAAACAGGAGCCAAAATTTCCAAAAAGTTGATTTATTTTAAAGCAGTGGAACAGATTGTTGAAGGAGATGTGGATTTTCCTTCCATGCTGATATTTGAACAGAAGCCCAATATCTAGGATGGATGCTGTACTTGTATCATGTATTAAGTGCAGGGTTGGATTAAATGAACTCCACAATATTTACTCATATCTTATATAAGTATATAACATGTTATGCTTTTTTTAAAGGACCTCTTTGTTGTCTGACTGTTGATTAGCAAATGAAGTCTGTTATGAGTCCTCTGCTGTAGAAAATCACACTGATAAGGAATCAGTATAGTGCTTTTTTAGTGGTGACCCCAGCACTTTAGGACACATTGCCAAAGCAGATGGACTTGAGAAAACCTTTGCAAACTTTTTAGAGCAGAAATGGGCAGATGTTGCTGGACTACAACTGCATCTCCCCGCATTCCTTACCAATGCCAGCTGGGGTTTATGGATATTGCAGTCATATACCCTCTAACACTTCACAGGAAAAACATGTGGCAAAGCAATATCAGACTATGGTCAAGATGGTGTATGTTGAAGAAAATCACGGAAGCTAAGAGAGGTTGAAGCACTCTGCTTTTGCCTGAGTCTACTAGGAAGGGAGACATTCTAGCCACTCCTTTTCCCACTGCTGAGTTAACTGAGAGCAAACGCAATTAGATCTTTTGAAGTGAGCTGGTTAACAGACAGTCCCGAAGTGGCAGCTTGATGCTGCCCCTTTTAGCACTAGATTGGGCCAGCAGCGACAGGCACTTTGCCAGCTCTAAAAAGACCAACAAAATGCCACTCCTTTTTAGAGTGGCAAGAAGCTGCCTTTGCTGCTGTGGAAGTGGCTTTTCCAGGTTTCTTTGGCACAGCACGTCCAAACACTGCACCAAAGAAATGGTGTGACGCTGCCTGCCGTGCAGTCGGGGCACGCAATCACCATGCCCCCACTCCATCCCGATGCTGGCATTTATTGCTGGTCTGTTTAGCCCCTACGTTTGCAGAAACTGAAATAAGCTGAGGACAAAGGAAGAAACTAGGGGGAGGAAAGAGAAAATGGAACATTTTAAAAGCAGCTGAAAAAGTGAAAAGAGAGAGGATTGATCAGGACTGCTTCACCAAGTCAGGATGGTTGGAGGATATGCAGTCAAACAACATCTGGAGGGCTGAAAGTTGCCAAGACCTGTTTTAGAGAGACAAATCTGAAGCTTCCCAAAGTTTAAAATGAGCATCTTGTAATCATCCTGAGCTTTATTATTGACTTTTCTCTTGCTGTCACAGGATCTCTATGACATGAAGTTTTATGGATGTATTATATATTTATTTAGTTGATCCTTTTTTGTATATTGGCTTTATGTAAATGCTGCTTCCCATAAGTGATAAATTATTAACCTATAGTGGCATAGTGGCTTGAGTGCTGGGCTACAATTCCAGAAATGGGGATTCACATCCTTGCTTGGCCACAGAAAACCACTGGGTGATTGGGCAAATCACAACTTCTCAGCCTCAGAGGAAGGCAATGGCAAATCTCCTCTGAACAAATCTGAACAAGAAAACCCTATGGTAGGTTCACCTTAGGACCACCATAAGTTGGAAATGACATGAAGGCACAACACACAACACACACAGACACAAAGTTATCTACATCAAGCCTAAACTGTCCCTTCAAAGGAAAACCAGTAGTACAGGCAGCCTGTTGATGCCATAAGTTGTAGGTTGCCACTTCCTAATTGCCTATTCAGTACTAGGAGATTTAAATGTAGGTAATCCAGTAACAGATTATGCGACTGAAACCTGAAATCCCTTCACATTGAAGATTTTAAAAATATTCTCCTAAGTAGCAAACTACATTAACAAAGTGTGATGAGTCTTTTTTCTAAGTTTCACATGTACAACTTTCAATTGTAATGAGGATTCCAATGTGTTTATCTGCCTATATATGGAGTCACTTGAACACTGATTTTGATTATAACGGTTCCTCCACTGGTAGATGGTGAATTTCATTAGCTAGTCCTGCAGAGTAGACTAGCCTGGAGCTTCTTAGCAGGAAGGTTTTTTTTGTTTTGTTTTTTGAGTATTTCTTTTCTAAGAGATAGAACTGTGCCATAATAACAATGATGAATACTAGTTGGAAAGGAAGGTTCTCAAGCATCACAGAAGATAAATGTTAGGAGTTTTTTGCACTGCAAAAAAACCCAGCTTACTTTTCTCAGTTTGAATGTTCTTTCAGGATGCAGCCGGGTATTATCACACCAAAGGAACTCCAAATTCACTGCCGACGCCACCAGCCGAGTGCAGCCCAGATGCAGCCTGACTCCCAGGTGTGCTTCAACAGCCATTTATCAAATCTGGGAGCTTTCTGGCTTTGAAAAGTGGCACCTGGTTGTCAGGCTGCAGCTAGACTGCACTTGGTTGGTGGCATCAGTGATGAATTTGGAGTTCCTTTGGTGGAATAATACCTTGCTGCATCCCAGAAGAGGATTCAAACCGGGAAAGGTAAGTGGTTTCTTTCTTTCTTTCTTTCTTCTTTCTTTCTTTCTTTCTTTTGCTGTGCAAAAACCTCCTTTAAAAATATGTATCATTCAGAAGGTTAGCCCTTACTCATAAGAGCAATGGGGCCTGTTTTACTCAGCATAATCAAGAGTAAAAACACAAAACCATCCATTGATTGTTTTGGTATTAGTCCACATGGACGGAGGGAAAAATCCTAGTTTGACATTTCTCTGCACCCTTTCCTTTCCTTTCCCTTCCTTTTCACTGAATTGTATAGAGAGAGAAGAGCTACTTTTGAGATGAAAACTGTTTACTTAATCTTTTCCTGGCTATTTTGCATATTATGAATAATCTCTTCCTTGAAATACTCATAATAAAACAGTGGAATGTTTTCTTAACTTTGCCCAGGGCTGTTTCTGATTTTCTACGGCTGACAGAGAGAGAGAAAGAGAGAGATTCCTACTGTAGGATGGCAATTTATCAAAGCACCAGATCAAATTAAATGAAAAAACAAACAAACACAAACAAACATTCAAAGCTGCAGGAGGATTGTTGTCAGTGTGTGATTTCCTAAAAAGCAATGAGATGTGCCAAGAATGTCTGGTTTCTCTTTCCATAACATGTATATATGGGTGAATGGGTGACCCTCCAGATGGACTGCAAATCCCATTAGTACTTGCGAGCATTGCCAATAGTGAGGCATCCTAAGAGCTGAAGTCCAACAAAAGCTGAATTCCACTGTTATGGGGAGAAAGCCTTCATTAAGCTTTCTGTCTCAACATTTTGAAGAAAGCTTGGTTTTGTGGAAAATTGTAGGAAATTCCTTTCAAGTTGTGACAGCCATCTATGATTTGCTACCAGAGGAACCTTGTACACCATGGAGCCCTAATGTCTGATAGGGCAGAATAGTTCTTTTATTTCCAAAAGGGAAGGAAAGCTTTTTAAAAAGCCCTATTTTCATGTCAAATTTTGTAAGTGTAGTTCAATGGTAGTTATTTGCAGCAGCAGCAACCAAGGGCAGTGTTAAGGACAGTGACTCATGAGAGAATCTCAGTGAAGAGGACATGCTTTGCACTGATACGTTTAAATCCTTGGTGACTCCAGGTAATGCTCGGGAATATACTGGTCTAACAGCCTGGAAAGGCACTGCTGTTACTGTAAAGATTTGCCTTCTCAATGTTTTGGACTATCCTTACTACAAACCCTGTCCATTGGCCATGCTGGCTGTGGCTTCTGGGAATTGTAGCCAAAAGTACTGGAGGGGTAGGAAGCACCACCACTACTTAGGTTGCCTAGACAATCCTGGGGACCAACAGAAAGAAGTGATTCTTTCATTTAGTGAAGGGTGGGATATAGGAAGTGCAATAGAGCCAGCATGGTGTAGTGGTTTGAGCATCGGACTAGGAATCTGGAGACTAGCTCAACTGTGGAAATCTACTATTAGACCTAGGGCAAGTCACACTCTCTCAGCCTCAGAGGATGGTAATGGCAAACCCCCTCTGGAGAAACTTGCCAAGAAAACCCAATGATACGGTAACTTTAGGGTTGCCATCAGCTGGAAAACACTTGGAGGGATACAACAACAACAACAACAACAACAACACCACCTACATTCTGTAATGTCCACATCAGGGAGTATCATGTTCAGCCTGAATACAGATAGGGAAGTTCTCTCCTACCCCCCACCCCTATAGACTAGATGTTTTTCACTTTACTAGTCTGAATGTCACAATATAGAGAATTTTCTCAGCATTCCAAGAACTATCGCCCTGACTGATTTTGACAGTTGTTATTGATAAAGGCAATAGTTAAATAACTGTCTTTAAATATTTGAAGGGATGTCATGTAGAAGATGCAGCAAGCTTTCTTTTTGCTATTCAAGAGACCATGGCACAATATATTCAAATCACAAGAAAAGAGAATCCAGCTAAATATTATGAAGAACTTCCTGACAGTGAGAGTACATGGTGGAATAGGTTGCTTGGAGGGTGGTGGACTTTCCTGTATTGAAAGCCCCAGCCATCTCTCTGGAGTGATTTTGTTACATATCCTTGCCTGGCAGGGGGTTGGACTAGATCGCCCTTGTAATCCCTTCCAACTCCATGATTTTATGATTCCAAGACATTATTTAACAAAAGTTCTATCACTTTTATCTTAGGATGTTATGCTTGGCTGAAAAAGATCCATAGCCAAGGGGAATGCAGCACTGTACAACAGCGCTGAAAAACAAAACAGCTGATCTCATCTCTCTGTCCCCTCAGTCTATAGAAGCCCTTTTGCTCCCAGAATGCCTGAAACATTTTTTGTAAAGTTAATGATTTTCAGGCTCCAAGTCTCCTAAACCACACCGACCATCCCCAAATATGTCAGTCTCTCTTCCCCCCAACTCCTGAGACCTTCTAATCCTTCCAATCCCCCACCCCTAGTTCTGAAATATCACAAGACTAGTAGTGAAATCAAATCACTGGAAAAAAATTCACAGGAGTGAACTTACAGTAAGAGTTGCTTTGGGTCCCATATTGGGAGATTGGCAAGGTAGACAGGTTAGTAAAGAATATATATAATAGTTCTCCAAATCTGCATACATGCACATAAGTGCATGAATGCATGTATGTATGTACTGGAAACCAATGAAAATATCCAAAGGAAAATATGGGGAAACTAAACAAAACTGGTGATAGCAGAGAACTGGAAGAGAAACAAACACAAATAATACTAAAAAAAAAATTTTTGAGAAAAATCCATTTCTTTTTCCCATTGCTCAGAATACACAAATGGTTTATTCTTATTAATATTACAGGATAGACAGCATCCAGATTGCCAAGGTGACTTTGAAATATCCTCTGTCTTCTTCAGTAACCAGCCATATAATTAATTCTGCTATCATTAACATGTGTTATTCCCCACAGTGTTTATCCAGTCTTTAACCTGCTACACAATCAATCATGACTTGTATAATTTCTCTCTTGCTTAAGCTGGTGTATTTCCACCACAGACAGGGTTTATATTAAGTTTGTGACAGCGAATGTATGATTAGGGGAGATACAGTGCCAGCCCAAGTGGAGTGGATTGAAAAGGAATAACAAATGCACTATACATTTGAATGTTGGAACTGCAAATATACTGTTCCGGCTTGGAAATATTCTAACTTAGATTCCCTCAACAGAAGCTAGTGCATGATATGAAAGAAGCAGCAGACTAAGCTCCAAAACATACTGCAGAAATAATCCAGTCTGAGACTACTTAACTGCCGTGACTCAGTGCTAAGGAATCCTGGGAATTGTACTTTATGGGAGCACCAGAGCTTTCTGACAGAGAAGTCTAAATGCTTCAGAAAGCTACAGTTCCTAGAATTCCCCAGCACTGAGCCAGGGCAGACAAAGTGGTCTCAATCTGGATTATTTCTGCAGTGTGTTTTGGACCCTAGAAAACATCAAAAATGTGTTAATAGTGAATAGTGAATAATAATATAAGAAACATAGGCGATACAAAAAACAGAAGTCTACCAAAAATAAAATATAACAAACTATCACAACGTCACACCCTCCAGAAATTTCACAGATGAAAACACGGGCATGTGTGGCCAAGCAACATCAGATTGTGGTCAAGATGGAAAAATTATCTGGGAAGAACAGATAAGCTAGGAGAGGCTGCAGCAATTTGCTTTTTTTTTTTTTTTTGAACTGATTATGAAATAAAAGGTTCTGTCTCTTCCCCTGCTTTTGCCCTTCCTGAGTTAATTGACTGCAAACTATTTTTGCACATAACATTCCAGACACTCGGTTTGAAGTAAGCTGAAGATGAAGATATGATGAGATAGAAACTGAAATATTGTTAAAGCAGCTAAAAAAATGGAATGACAGGATAATTCAGGACTGTCCCTGCCAAATTCAGACACATGAGGGGTATGCAGCTTAAGTTGTGATACTTTGTTATACTCTATTACTGATAGCCATGTAAACCCTCTGGGGAACCTTGGGAATAGCACTGTCTCTCAGCCTCAGAGGATGGCTATTGCAAGCCCCCTCTGAAGAAACTTGCCAAGAAAACTCCATGATAGGAGTTAGGATAGGAAACTTGCCAAGAAAAGTCCTTAGGAGTCGAAGGCTTTCACGACTGGCATCCATAGTTTTTTGTGGAGCTTTTGGGCTATGTGGCCATGTTCTAGAAGAGTTCCTTTCTGACGTTTCGCCAGCATCTGTGGCTGGCATCTTCAGAGAAAGAACATGGCCACATAGCCCGAAAGCTCCACAAAAAACTAAAGTCCTTAGGGTTACCATAAGCCACAAACAACTTGAAGGCACACAACAACAACAACAACAACAACATTACTATTAGGCTTTTGTTGTTTGTACTCCCATGTTTATTACAATATTATTCACTGTGTTATTAATAGTTTTTAATTATCTCTGTGTGGAGTTTTTTGTTGATGTTTTGCTTGCTTAAAGAATGTCTTGTTTGCTGTTTTTTGTCCATTCCTTTTAATGCCAGACACAATGTCCTATGTTGAAGCAAGCAATGGAAAAGGAAACAAAAGCTAAGAGCCAGACTATATGTGATACAAGAGATATGCAATTACTACAGTGGGGGCGAACCCATGGCATGTGTGCCAGAGGGATCACTCACAGCCCTCTCTGTGGGCATGCGAGCCCACAGAGGGAGTGGAAGAACCAGCCACCACACTGGCCCTCTAAATTACCTATTTATTGTTCTTATTATTGTAGTGTGCCTTCTGTGCTTTATTACATTTGTTGTTGTTGGGTGCCTCTGAATCTTTTCCAACTTATGGTGACTTTAGGGAAAATGCATTCTGGGGTTTTCTTGGCAAGATTTAGTATTGGCGGGAAAGGGGTATGGCAGTGAGTTTTAAAAACCTGGTGGGTGGAAAGGGCTGTTTCCTTTCTCCTGATGGCCATTCTGGCTGCCCTCGGCTTCCAGGGTCTTGGAGGAACATCACTGACCTCAGATGCCATTGCCGCTGCTACCAGCACCACCACCGGAAGGGAGGCTTGCAACTTGGGTATGAATTCATAGAACCAGCCATTTTTGCCATTGCTATCATTTGAGGCTGAGAATGTATGACTTGCCCAAGGTCACCAGTGGGTTTCATGGCCAAGCTGGAAATCTTATCCCGGTCTCCAGAGTCATAGTCCAACACTCAAACCATTAAACCATGCTGGTCCTCCCTTTATCATGCGCTCGGTTATATTTTTCTGATGAACATTAAAATGGCTTGTTGGTCTCAGTATTCAGGCTAAATTGCTGTGTTGGTAATTTGCAATAAATAAGTTGGTTTTGGGTTGCATTTTGGGCGCTCGGTCTCTGAAAGGTTCGCCATCACTGATTATTTTCTCCCCCACTCCCCCCATGCATAGTTATTTACAAAAAGCAGACGCAGGGCCCTGTTTCTTCAAGGCAATGTGGAAAAGGGACCCTTTCCCTTACATCAATTTTTCATACATTCCAAACAGATCCTTGCTCAGTTAGGGAGACATAACATGTAGTAAAGCACTGATATCTGCAGGTTTTCCAACATGGGGTAAAGAACAGCTTGCAGAAAGGAAGGGATACTTGTCACAAAGCACTGGGAGAAAAAGTTGAACATCTCACCAGGACTATTTTTCCACTAATAGCACTGTTATTTGTTTTAAAACAAGTGATTCATGGATTTTTAAAAATCTCACTCCTACTCAAAGTGATGGTTCATGGACCAGTGCCATTCCCTGAGCCTTTGGCTGCTGGTCCCTAGGGAGTTTCCAGGAAACAAACAAACAAACATTTGCAAACAATGGACACAAAACTGATGATGGCCACTGGAAAAAATATATATTGAGGGTCTCAAGTGTCAAATAGCCTGGGAAGCACTATCCTACATCACATCTAGTTGTATCCTGTCAGGAAAAAAATAGGTGGGATGTTCTAGATCATTTGTAGGACTGTGGATGCCCTCAGGAAAAGCAGGGATGGGAAAAAAACTGTTTCAGTTCAGTAACTTGAAGTTATAAGGAAATATTGACTAGGAAGTAAGTGGTGGGGAGAACAGAGAAAATATAACAGAATTGGTACCAGTTCCACCATCCCCATAATCCCTAACAGTGATATTTTCCGTATCAGGGAATAGAATTCAGCATCTTGGCCATTATATTTATTGCTCTGTGTGGTGTAGTTTAAGACTTGCCTCTGCAAATTCGTTGTGGGGATTAGCAGCAGTAATTGATTAGCATTAATTTAGCAAAAGATTAAAAAAGCAATAAAAGAAAGCATTGCACAGGATGCATACTTAGTATAAGAGTTAGCATGGTCTGAGTGTTGGACTAGAGAAAAGGGTTTGAATCCCTGCTCAGTCATGGAAACCCACTGGGTGATCCTGGGCAGGTCACACTGTCGCATCCTCAGAGAAAAGGAAGGGCAACCCCCCCCCACCCTGAACCAATTTTGCCAAGAAACACCCATGATAGAGTTGCCCAAGGATCACGGTAAGTTTGAAATGTTGTGGAGGCTCACAACAACAAAGAATAGTGTCCACTTGCTACTTGTCACTGGCTGGATCTTCCCCAAAACATCTGTAATGTTTAAAGGATTGAACTGCATGTGGGCTTTCATCTTTTCAGCATTCCCAGTAGATTATTATCAGTGAGTCTAGTACTTTTTCTGAGACCCATACTAATTTTAGCTTATTTATTATAAGCAGGGCCAACCACTTATAGTAGTTGTTCTGATTACTACGATTCCTGCCAAAGCTGGGAAGTAGTGGCTGTAGGACTTTCTAGTTTATGTGCCAAAACAATCTGGTTGGCTTTCGAGTACTGTGCACCTTGATATCAGCCTTGGGCCAGACCTCACTATGACAAAGATGGGCTGGATTGTTCAAAAACCATTAATATCCTTAGGAGACACAATAATAGTTGGGTAACTGATAGGTTTCTAGGGTATAATGGCCAATGACGCAGCAATTAGTGCAGTTATTCTACTTCTAGAAAAGTGTGTTTCCCATGTAAAGAGAGAGAAAGACAGTGAGAGTGAGAGAAAAAGAAAGAGAGGAAGGATGAGGAAGGGAGGGAGGATAGGAAAGACAGAAGAAATGTCACTGAACACAGAAATACTGGCGAAGGAAAATGTTGCCATTCATCTTTTTATCACAAAAATGAAATCCCAGCTTCTTCTTGCTGCTCTTTCTAGAGAAACAGAAATTATCTTTCAAGAGCTTCCATGCCATTGACATAGTATTTTTGTTTTGAATAATATTTCCTAACCATTTTAATATTGTGGTAAAGTCTGCTGATTTGAATAAGACTGACTTCATACTGCATACGTCTGGAGATGCAGCTCAGGTTCAAATGAATGGTATTCTGAAGTAGTTCACTTCAGAAAGCCATTGTAGTTCCTATACATGGAGACTGACTGTGGATGGTTCCCTGAAGATCACCTAATAAATTTGTGGCAGAGCTGTGATTGTAACTGGGTATTTCCTGATTCAGTTTGTTCTCTTGGCTGTTATGTATCTTATGGGCCAAATTAGTGCTTTGGGCCAATAGGGAATAATTAACAGTCCTATTGCAGTTACTTTTCTTAAAAATGTGCATCTTGTTAATGTCGTATCACTTACAGAAGTTAAACCAGAGTTTGAATTTTTAAACCCACCCTCTTTCCTGCCAGTTTTATTTTCCCTTTCCTCCAAAATGGTATTTAAATACATGTACAGCACAGTACTTGTATGCATGTTACTTAAAAACATGTCTCTCTGAAGTCTATGAGACCTTTCCAAGCAAATGGTCTAATGGAGGACCTACTTGAGATGTCATGATCAGACTGCACCCCTGTTCTTCCATCATCTTCTTGCTCCCACTTCTTTTCTGACAAGAGTTTCTCACCAAGACTAAAAGGTGCCATTGAAATCTATACCCCCAAAGACCTTGGTGGAGCAGCAAACCATAATCATCTGTTTGAAACAAAAACACCTGAAGACAAAGCAGATAGATTCATTCATTGCATTTTAGGCATTTTAAATATCTAGTGAAAGTATGTATGAGGTCTTGTAATATGCTCATAATATTTGAGGGAATGAAGCATACCTATGGGCCAGGTTGTGACATTGCATGAGAAATCTAGACTCTTGATTTATAAATTAAAAAGGCAAAACACTGGATTTATATTGCTGAGCAAATGAATATTAAACAGAGAACATGCACACTATTTTAATCCTCAAGGAACACTACAGAAATAATTTAGAGCAGGTAAAGAGTAAACCAGGAACATAATAATTTTGTTAAAAAACCAAAACACCGGGATTTTGATTCTCTATCAGGTGTATTAATGACTTAATATTAATTATATTATATTAATTAATTCACCCATTCTTGTGCAACAAGGTTTAGCCATTCCCATGATAGCATCTCAAGTTTCAACCCAAATCAGATACCCTTATAGAAACAATAAACACATTTTATATAGTCTCAAGTCTGCTTCATTCTGTTAGTAAGTGAATTTTAATTAATAATTAAATCTTCAAAACAATGTTTAGCATTATTGCTGCCAACAAAACTCTTGTTTTAGGAGGGAAAATATGGCCTGTCATCCTGTTTGGGAAATACAATGTTTTAAGCCTCACTCACAACACTGTAATTATTCACGCTTATGGTTATTTCATGACCACAGAGATCTAAAACGCTACCCAAATTCTACCTTTGAAGCATCATTGCCCCCTCCGAACACAGCCATTTGTGAGATGCTTTAGAGTGGGACAATGAGGAATGATGTGTTCCTCTACCAGGTATTGGGTGTGCTGAAACAGGCATTTGCAACAGGAATCCCCAGGAGTCTTTACAGGCCTTTGTCAAAGAGTGTCCCACAAATAGAAGAGGTCTGGATGAATCTTTATTTTCTACCCTTCCTGTTCATAAGTGTCTTAGAAATGGCTGGGTTGGGTGTGTGTGTGCATGCGTGCGAGGCTTTAAAGGCAGGATTTTGGAATATAGTACTGGGAGCTGTCATAACTGTTTCTCTGTAGTTATGTCTCCCAGTACAGGATTTTGACCACAACTTCCATTTGTATCTCCATTTGTACTTTTATTTAAACAGAATGTTGGCAGAGACAGAACAACAAAATGAATGACAAAAAGACAGGAAAAAACAACAACCCCAAACATCATTGTAGCAGTAAGGAAAGGTATTCTTCCCCAAATCAAAAAATGGACTATTAGCACATAATGATAATTACAACGAAGGAATAAATGGATAATTACCTGGAAGGAGTTAGAGTAAGTCTTCAAATAGCCATCCAACTTTCCTCTCCCCTCCCATTCTTGCTTATTTTTGCTCTCTATATCAAAGAGCAGTAGAGCTACAGAAACCTTGTTATGTTTTCATTAAAATGACCTCTCATTTGTCAGCTTGATCACTATTGAGTCATTTAATGTCATTAAAATTCCACAGTTATCTTAGAAAAGTGAAAGGATACTAAAGAACTTTAGGAAGAAAAAACCTGATCTTTAGAATCTTCTACCCACTCTTCTCTTCTACTTGAGAAGCATGCAGAGGATACAAAAATCCAACCTGAACATGCAAGCTGTCTTTCTTCTTCCATTTTCTCAGAAATCTCTGTGTGGCCTAACTGAACAGATAGCAATAGTTTGTGGGCCAAATTAACATGGTGCCTATGGACCTTGACTTGGAGAGGATGCAATGTCAACCTTTGGTGCTTTCACTTTGACGAGAAGATGGACCTATGTGGAGTTTTCCTACAGTGGTTTCTTCCCACACTACAGCCAGAGCCTTTGGATACAGAATCCATTTTGGTGGGACCAGATTATTTCTTCCCTGATCTCCCTCCTTTTCCCATCTGATCTCCTTCCCTCCCTCTTTGATGACCAGCTATGGATGCATTACTGATTCCATGCTCAGTATTACCTCAGTACAATGTAGGAAGAAACTACAAAGAAACAGCCAATTCTTCCTTTACACAAGCAGCCTAGTTATAGCACTCTCCTCACCTATAGTGCTCTTGCATTTCAAAGACAATGCACCCACGTGAAAAGGGCAATGGGATAATTATTTCCTATATTAAAGTTACTCCTCCTCTGAACTTGTACAAATTTTGCCAGACTGGTGTGGCATGAAATTACATGTGCATGGCAAGGACCACAACAGAAGAACCTGCACAAGATTCTGCACAATCATGAATATATTTAGGATGGTATGTAGCAATAGTTATCCAAATACTACCACATAACTGATGCAACATTAGGCTGATATGAAATGATATATGACTGATCTGAAAGCAAAACAAAGATCATTAGACTTATCTTCTATTGATACAAGAAAAAAACCCCTAAATGCTCCTATATTCAGTTGGAAACAAAACTGTAGATAACACAGCACAACTTATATTTTGATGTTATTGCATTCTAAGTATTGTGGATTGGGGAGGGGACCCTATGGAAATACATTTATAACCCTTAAAACTGCTTTGGTATCTCAACCATAAGCAACACGACTGTTCTTTATATTAAATGAAAGGTCAATTGTAGAATCTTGATACATGTATTTGATAGAAATGTTTTAAAATTCATACAAGTCTTTGAAAGAAATGTTATTGATTAGACATCACATTAGTATGAAGCATGGAAATGATGTGTTAAGCATAATGTCTTATACTAATTAATGGGGTTTTTTTCAAATAATGAGGAAAAATTACTGCACAGTTTGCTTTCAACTTAAGGAGGTCCCTTTTTCTTCTTGTTCCTTTCCTACTGGAGGTTGGCTATTCTCTCTTGAAGGGCCACACTTGTTCAATGTTAGGCATAGAGAATGGTAAGCTTGGACCCATTAATTCTTCTGCTCCTCTTTCCAATTAGTGGTTAGAGACCAGAGATAAGGTGCTATTTAACATTTGGAGTGAAATCCATTCTGGTTTGTAGCCCTAGAAATTTTGCATGGAATAGGAGTTCTGTTTTTCAGATCGCCTGTATGTTTTATTTAAATATTAATAAACATTGTGATCAATAGAACAAAATAAAGATCATTATTACTAATGGCAACAATAACAACTTAATTTCTGGAGCCCACAAAGAATTAACAAAATGGATTATTTTTTTAAAACTAATGTTCCAAACTCTATATGGACACACACACACAAAGAAAAGGAGTTGCTCAGTCAATGATTATTGATCTTCATAGTTCCTGAGGATCATTTAAAAATGATCCTATGAGTATCGGTCAAGATCCGAAGAAACAAATATATAGGTCCTTGTTAGCTACAATGTTGGGATAGCCAACAACAATCAGATCATATTGGCCTGAATCCTATCTAGAGCAAATCCACTGTATCCATTGTTAAACAGTGAGGAGATTACAGCATGGTCTGGAAACCTTGCCCTATGAAGAACGCCTTAGGGAGCTGGGGATGTTTAGCCTGGAGAAGAGAAGGTTAAGAGGTGATATGATAGCCCTGTTTAAATATTTGAAGGGATGTCATATTGAGGAGGGAGCAAGCTTGTTTTCTGCTGCTGCAGAGACTAGAACACCGAACAATGGATGCAAACTGCAGGAAAAGAGATTCCACCTCAACATTAGGAGGAACTTCCTGACAGTAAGGGCTGTTCGACAGTGGAACACACTCCCTCGGAGTGTAGTGGAGTCTCCTTCCTTAGGGGTCTTTAAGCAGAGGCTGGATGGCCATCTGTCAGGGATGCTTTGACTTGGAGTTCCTGCATGGCAGGGGGTTGGACTGGATAGCCCTTGTGGTCTCTTCCAACTCTATGATTCTATGATTCTATTCTATGATTCTAATTGTGCAACTACATGAGCACAACTACAATGACCTGAATAATGCAATTGAAACAATTTTTTAAAATTACCTTATAAATCCGGAATTGCACTTGCCAACAGACAGCTAAACCCCATTGTTCCAGTGGGTCTACTCAGGTTGGGACAAACAACAGAATTCAGGCTAATAGGTCTATTTCTTCATACCAGCATTATGCCACACTGGCATTGTGATACAAGCCCCCCCCCTTTTTTGCATGATCTTGAGAGAGAAAAACATACAACATAAATAAATAAGTCAAAACATGCAATTTTGCTAATCACATTATTCCTAGCCATTCTGCCCTTAGGAAGTAACCATTTTCATACTTGGAAAAGGCAAGGTAATATAAGTACTAAAATGTTAAGAAAGTAAATATGAAATTATAACAGTAATCAAAGTACTAAAATGTCAAGAAAGTAAATATGAAATTAATAACAGTAATCAAAGGGATGTTTAAAGATTTTAAGTTTTATACTGTTTCTATGAGCCATCTCACACAGTGATTCCCTTCTCACTCCACTATATTCTTTACATGAACCACCTCTGGACTGTGATTACAAAGAGAATATACCATGAAACTATAGCACATGCGTCACACATACTGGTTTCCAAAATATCTGCATTTCTTTAGAGATACTTTGATCAAAACACCCTTTCCCAGTATACAGCATGCCCAGTTCACATAGTACAACTCCCACCCTGCCAGGCGTTGCAATTCCAAGATGAATTTGGCAGCCATCTTCCTTGAATCCATTTTTAGACCAAGCATGATTATTTCTCAGGAACATCTATACATTAATGAATTTCTACTACTACTCAGAAACAATGAAAAGGGAGGGGGGTGTAAACTAGGCAATATAACTTCTCTCAAAAAGTACCATTTTTGTCCTTCGCTCTACAACTGTGATACTTTTTTTCCCCCCTTGAGGTATAACCAAAACCACCACAAGAAATACTCTCTCTCTCTCACACACAGGTTGAACTGGTCAGTCAGTCTTTCAGACTTCTGCAGAAGTTGTGCTTCCCCCTAAAACATTTTTGCTCTCTCACATTACTGAAATTTTGTAATGGCATCTCAAGGATTTTTTTTGCTCTGTAGGATCATGTTGCCAGCAATCATTTGTACGAGGAAAACCCTGCAACAAAGGATTACGTGGACCAGCCTGCATTGCCTATAAATACCAAACTGATAGTGGCTTGTAGTTTGGCAGTACTTTGGCCTTTTGGAAGCTATCAAGTATGGAAGGTCTTGTTGAGTGGCATCTATACTGTGCATGGCTAACTCAGGATTATTGGCATCAGGGAGGAGTCTATTTCTGTCAGCCAGGTTTCTGTATGTTTTCATTTGCTTCTATAAATAAAAAGCTGATAGCCTTTCCCTAGGCATATGGCAGAACATATTTCCTTGGTTCTTCCTCCTAGTACACATTAACATTTTAACAATGGTCTAGAAATTAAAACAGAGGGTTGGAGGAAAGAGGACAAAGGACTGTCATCCAAGTGTGATTTACCAGTTGTCATGCGAACAACGACTAGGAAGTTGGACATCATACTCTTTTACAGTAATCTGGTCCATCATGATCTCGGATATTTTAAAAAAATATTCCATTCTATATCAAAATTAGGCACATGCCTTTTCTTTACATGAAGAGAAGTGCGACAGGACAATGCAAATTCGGCCTGCCTAAACAGTTCCTCTCTTGACTTTAGCTACTGGACAGCATCACTCATTGGTGGCTACAGAGGTCTAATTTGGGAATTTGGCTGTACTTATGGGAAGAGTTACATCACACTTGGGTCAGTTACTACAGAAGGAACAAAACTGCTCATTTGTATTGCTTTAAAATGTACATAGTAAATATGTATATATTTTTTTAAAAAAACAGTAACACATTAACTTTGTGATGTTGAACCAACTAGAAGGTTATGTATGATGCGAGGCTTTAGCAAATGAGAACTATAGATACAAATTTCATTGCAGAGTATGTTATAGACAAATGTCTCTCTCTCTCTTGCTTTAAGTATGAAATCCTACACTGTAGGGTTTTTTTTTTTCTTTTTCTTTTTCTTTTTTTGTAGTGGTAGAAAATGTTTTGAACAATTGTCTGTGAGCATGAGCCGACGGTTTGTTACTGAGATCCCCAGAATGCCAAAAAATTTGCAATGCAAACAATTAGTACTGTATGCCAACTCTGCAAAAAGCCCTAACACACACATAGCCTCAAAACAAGAGGCTTCAATGTACAACCTCAGATAGTCTTTCTGATTTCCATGTACCACTTTGACTTCGTGACAGCCCAAGTGAAGCTGCCTCCAGCCTGGCAATCCTTACATGCCAAGCTTCTTCAACCGGTTAGAATGCCACAGGAGAGGAAAATAAATAAATAAATAAATGCTAGCAGCACAACCATCAAATCATTTTCATATTGAACCTGCGTGGTCCAGGGACCTCCCCTTCCACTACTGCGCCATTGTTTTTACGGGGGACATACTCTAGGTCAATGCTGGCTTTATGCTTGCCTTTCCCTCGGCTCCACACAAAAAGAAGTAAGAAACAAAATAAAACCACCCCAAGGAATGTGAAACAGCCCATGGCTGTTGACACCAGTATTGTCTTCAGGTCCAAGGAAAATGTATTGACATTGGTCCCATTGGAGCTGGTGTCATTGGAATCCGTCATGTACATAGGAGTCCTGTTAGCATAAAGGAAACGATCTGACGCAAATCCTTTGACAGTGAGGGTGGCTGATGTGGTGTCATTCCCAGCAGCATTGCTGGCAACGCAAACATAGAGCCCACTGTCTTGGTCTTGAGCAAACCGGACCTCCAATGTGCCATCTCCGAGTACAGTAGCTCTTCCGTTAGATTTTGTAGTGACCAGCCTCCGTCGTGGGGTCAGCCAGGCAATGGTTGGCTGAGGGTCACCATCAGCATTGCACAGGAGTTGTACTGTCTGTCCTTCCTCTACCACCAAGTATTGCAGCTTCTTCTCACGTATCCTGGGCTTTTTGCAAGTGAAGTAGAAAGAAAGGGCAGTACTGTGGAAGTCTTTAAACGGCCTCTCTTTGACACTATCTGGGCCAGCACACATGGGTTGCTGGCCACCAAACTGCAGTGTGGGCTGCCTTTGTAATATCCAAAGCAAGCGACAGTCACAAGCGAGAGGGTTGTTGCTTATGGAGAGGACCTCCAGGGCTTTGGTGGAATGGAACACATTCTCTTCAATAGTTTCCAACAGGTTTTGGGACACATTAAGCACACGAAGGAAGCGCAGTCCTTGGAAAGCATGAGGTTCGATAGTACGCAACTGAGCCCCAACAATATGAAGCTCACGCAGGCGCAACACATCTGAGAGCATGCCTGATTCAATTGTGCTGATGGGATTATAGGAGAGATTCAGGTGGGTCAGGTAAACCAGGTGCTTGAGAGCAGTATAAGGTATGGTGGACAGGTTGGTATTGGTGATGGAGAGATATGTGAGGTTCAAGCCATACAGGCCATTGGCAGGAATCAAATCCAGCATAGGCCAGTAGTCTATTTCTAGATTTTTTAGGTGGAACAATTTCTTAAAGGCATATGGAGGCAAATGGTTAATGTTGAGATGTCTCAGATGTAGGCTGATGAGGTTGTGAAGGTGGGAAAGGGCTTCTGTTGGTACAGCTGTGAGGTTGCATTTTTCTAGGCTGAGCTGCTCCAGGCTAAGCAGTCCACTGAAGGCCCTGTGAGAGATGTAAACCAGATCATTATCTCCAACCTCAAGAGACTTGAGGTTGTGCAGATCCTGGAACATGTAGTCCAGCAGGATGACAATCTTGTTCTCACTTATATCTAGCTTTGTGAGATTTGACAACCCAGTGAAAACCCCCAAAGGGACCAGCTTCAGACGGTTCCCTTTCAGTCGCAAGGAGCGTAAATTAAACAGATTATTAAAGGCTCCAGGCTCCACATTGGCAACAATATTGTCACTGAGATCTATCTCCTCGAGCAGCGGGAAAGCTGTGAACTCCTCTGGGTTGACACTTTTCAGCCTGTTCTTGCTAAGATCCAGGATTTTAGTCTCAATGGGGATGCCCTCAGGGATGGCAATCAGGCGCCTCCGGTGACAGCTGACAGACTTGTTCTGTGCTGAGCACTCACAGCGGGCTGGGCAGCCTATGGTGGAGCCCATGAAAATTAGCAGCACAGCCAGACCTAGAAATGGCTGCCAGCATGATATGGCTGTGTGAAGCATGACTCCACTGATGTTGTCTAATTCTCCGTCACAGGCCTGCCAAGAAAGAGGGGAAAGGGAAAGAAAAGAGGAGAATTAGCTTAATAAGAGTCTCACTCACAGGTTAAACGTCATTCATTTTCAGTTAGAACAACTGTAGCAAAGGCTGTCAAACTCTCTTTCTCTCTCACACACACACACAAAGTTCAGGCATGCACTTAATTACTAGTTCACCCAAATTCTTCCATAAGCTCTGCAATATACTTTGAAAAGTGAATATGTTGGCCAGACGTTTAGCAGCGGCAATGTCGTTACTAAGATAATCTGTAGACTTTATTCATGCATAGTTTTAATAGGCCAGAGTTACTGTCAACATTACTTCAAAATATTTTTTAAGTTTTTTTTCCTTTTAAAAAAATATAGTCATAGGCAGCATATATTAGTTGGTCAGTAGTTTAGCAGAATGTTTTTCGAAAGATGATTTGTAGACCTTAATTGCATACACTTCTAGTAGGTCAGAGCTCATATCAACATTACTTCAAAATATTTTAGGATTGAATCATATCAAGCATGTATGTTTTCTGCTTTAATTTTCACAACAGCCCTGTAAGGTAGATCAGATTGCTGTTATCAACATATTACAGATAGGGAGCAGATAGGGAGTAAATGACTTGCTTAAATTGCTTGACAAATGACAACAGAGGTGACGTGAAATACACACTTCCTGATTCATAGCTTATTCTCTCCTGCAATATGGTGTACATAACTGATTGTTTTTATGCTGCCTTTTTATCATACAGCACTCAAGGAGGCTTAGAAATTATTAAATGTAAAACAAGAATGTAAAGCAATAAATAATACAGTCAGTAAGAAGTCATTTAATTCACACCTAACTTGGATTCAGCAAGATTAAACCACCACCACTACCACCAAAATTACTGATGATTGTCACTGTTACAGAGTCTTCAGTCAGGTTTAATCCAGACTTCTTGTCTTTCTTTAACCCAATGAGAATTCCAGGTTCTCCTCTATCCCCAACTAGGGCCAATCTCTGGAAAACAATCATGTCACTTTTGCTTCTGGGAATCACAGCTCATGGTGATTGGCTCTTGGACAAACATGTAACTTGATGGCAAAACGATGTAGATTTGCTTGGACAAAGTTTGCTTGTATACCTTTCCAAGGCAAGTTGTTAAGAAACCCTGTACAAAGCAAGTGTCTGAAAACTTGAGGACTTTGGCCAAAGTCTAGTAAACATGGTGGTGGAGTCCAAGTCTCTGGCACCACTCAGAGGATGGCAGAAGAAGCTTTCTTTTTCTAGTTTCCTCCCTGGCAATTTGTTCCCTTGTTTTATCCTGCCTTTTCTTTGCTGGCTTGCAGAATTCTCCAAAGGCTTACTTCTTCCTGTGCAATGAAATCTGCACATGTGTGCATAGGTGGTTATGTACATAACTGCACACAAGAGCAGATTGTGGATGAAAGAAGTAATTTGCACTCCCACTGGCTATGTCTTTAGACACTATAATAGCTATTTTGATAACTTGATGGAAGATTTCAAATCCCAGCAGGTAGTAGTAATACTCTCCTGTTCTCAATGTCTATTGGAAGCATTCATACTCTATAGTTGTTTCATTGAGCTAAGCTTAGCCGAACCACCTGGAGCAGGAAAACAGGACAGTGGATCTTGTAGCAGCCATTTTAACTCGTTTGCTGGGGGAAAAATCTGCAGAAAAAAATGGCTTTGTCAGAATTCCTAGAATGAGCAGCAACCACAAAGTATGCTTTTTGTGGCCTTTTTTTTGTTTGTACTCTACATATGCTGCTACACTTGAGAATTAATGTAGTTTGATACTGCTTTAACTGTCATGACTCCATCCTATGGGATCCTGGGATTTGTTGTTTGTGGTGGCACCAGATGTCTCTGGCAGAGCAGGCTAAATATCTCACAAAACTACAAATTCGAGAATTCCTTAACACTGAGCCAAGGTAGTTAAAGTGGAGTCAAACTGTATTAATTTTGTTGTGTTGATGCAGCATAGGACTTTGAGGCATTGATGTCTCAGATTTTCACACCCACAGCTGCACATGTAATGGCCAGTGGCCTAAATACTTTTATTCGGATTCTGCTTTCATCAGGTACTGGTTGTATTGCTTCTATATTAAACATACAATCTGTAAAGATAATTGTTATTTTAATAATAGTAATATGAATGGGAAAGGTATTTGTTGGATTTTCTTTCTCAGATACAAAATAACTTCAACATCCTTTGGAAAGGTATACAAGAAATGTCAGGCAGCAAAATATCTGAGGACACCCCTGCAAGTTATTATGTCCACATTCATCCTTTGATTTTCATCTCTTCCACTTTTTTATCTTCCAGTTTTCTTTCCCCACTATCAGAATATAGATAATAAGGTCTTTGGAGCACTAACATGTCTTTTTATTTAAAGAAAATTCAAATAAATACAAAACTAAGAATTTGATATTAAATTCATAAACTGACAATGAAATATTATAATTATTTATTTCCACTGAATTCAGTTAGACATACTCCCTAATCTATACAAAAATGTACAGTCTCTTTGAAGAGGAGATTTGCCTTGTGTATTGTATGTGACCATCAGACCATCTCAAGACGTCAAAACAAAAAGATATTTCAGATCTATCTGAAAGAATTCATTGTCATAAACTTAACAAATGGAAACTACATAAAATATACACAACATTCTAAATATTTAATAAAATGTTTTTACATTAACCTGTATAGTATTATACATCATATTAATGATCTCAAAATTCTAACGGTTAAATCCAATGGTAGTCCACATTACAGTTGATTATTGAATCAACTGCATTTACCAAAGGATTGGCTTACAAAGTTCCTACTGAATCAGTGGGCATATTTTAAGTGGATCTAAAATGTGGTTACACAATCTCAGCCTCAGAGGAAAGCAATAGCAACTACCCTCTGAACATATCTTGCCAAGAAAATGCTGAGATTGGTTTGCATTAGGGTTACTATAAATCGGAAACTACTTGAAGGCAGAGAAGAAGAAGAAGAAGAAGAAGAAGAAGAAGAAGAAGAAGAAGAAGAAGAGGTTTAACCCTGAATCTCCTTTATAAGGCACAATATTACTTTTATCAATTTCCTCTTAGCATCAATTACTATAGGCAGAAAATGTACAGTCTTTGTAGTTGGATCCCTGCTTGGCCCACAAAGCAAATTGATTACAATTTCATGGACAAACATGCCTTACGTGCCTCTCTACACGGCATTTCCTCAAGAAATTATGCAAAAGACAATGCATATTAATATTGGTAAGATCTGTCACCCTGCTTTAAGCCACAAAGACAGTTAATGTTCAGAACATGGCCTATGTCCTTTTTCTCCCTTTTAACACAAGCTGATGGCATTCAGTTTTCAGCCTTCCTAAAATAACTAGATGATGTCTAGCACCGACTTCCTGTAATTATATCAAGTGACCTATGGTTAGCTGGATTTTCTCTTCTACCCTTTCTCCCAAAGTGTGACACAGCGAATCTCCAATATTTGCACTAACTTGGACCAAATTTCTTAAAAAAAATCTTTTTAAAGTATTATGATATTCTAGAAGGGCAGAAATTCTTTTTAGCCCCAGCTGCAAACAAACTTGAACTACTTCTGAAGGTTTTTTTAATTTAATTAAACCGTTTTACTGGAGGATCTACTTCTGAACTCTTAACACCCTGATAAAAACTCAGCACATCCAGTTGGTCTTTAGGACTAAGGAGCTTCCGCTCAAAATTACATCTTCCCACATGGCCATAAAGACTGGAGATTTAAAATGAAATCCCAGGGTTTATTGGACAGTTAATTCACCTGTCTGTTGTACCAAGTCAATTTGATAGCATTCTTCAGGAGGCAAAAATCATGTATTTTGCCATTAAATGAAAACTGAACCAACAGAGGTCAATGGTCACTCTTTGACATTTCTTTTACATCAAAATGAATATCTCCTTCTTCCAAAACAGGTGCAAAGGCAGTGACCATAAAATCCATTGTGCTCACCCTTGTGGGATCTAAAGGTGTAAATTGGCTCACGCAAACCATCCCTGTAGTTCACATTAAAAATACTTGAATCTACCTTATTTATTAATTGAATAAACTGTGAACAAGATTTGTGTGCTTTACAGTCGTTTGAAGTTCCATATGAGCAAGTCCCATGCTAACATTTTTTGAAAACAAAACAAAAACAAAAACAAGAACAAAAAAACAAAAACAAAGAGATGTTGCTGCTGTGTGCCTTCAAATGTATCCAACTTATGATGAACCCATCACGGTGTTTTCTGATGCTGAGAGTGTGTGGCTTGCCCAAGGTCAACCAGTCAGTTTCCATGGACAAGCAAGGATTTGAACCCTGGCCTCCAGAGTCACAGTCCAATATTCAAACCACTATACAATGCTGACTTCTAGAAAAAAATACCCCTTCTCATATCAAAGCATCTAAACTAGACATTATACTTTTTGGTCTTCTGGTTATCCCTGGAGTACAACCTCTAACATCTTTCACCATTAGCTGTGCTGGCTAGAAAACTGCAGTCTGAAGAAAAAAAAAAATAAGGAAAGGGAAAGAAAGACTCACCCCCCATGATCAACAAATCTCTAAGTGTTGGTAGCTTTCTATTGTGGGTAATGTACTTTGGAATATATAAATCATTCCTCAGGTTTTTTTTTTTAAAAAAACATATGAATAAACAACCACACTGCATAAACAGATAACTGATTTGTTTTTTTAAAAGAATACCTGAAAGATATCACCAAGTCATTTCTTTATAAGACATTCCGCTTCACTGACGTTTAGTACCGGTAGTTTTAGCAGCTTTATTCATCTTCCCTTCCACAGAAACCACGCTAGGCATTCTTTACATGTAAACATTGACATTTTCCCACAACATGAAGTGATTATTGCTTCCCCTTTTTCTTTCCAAAATAAGTACCTTTTCTATTTCAGACCAGGCTTGTTTTCCTATTTGAAACCAAACTGAAACCTACCTTACTTGGATTTTTTGTAGAAAATATTAGAGTGGCAACAGAATTCTAATAACGCAGTTGTCTTGTGCTCAAATGCATTTCCAAAACAATGACCATATGGGTCTTCCCACAAGTTTGTGACAATTCCTTTGTCGTTCCTTCCTCTATTATCCCAACTGAAGCAGCAAATAAAACTAGTCTCTTTTTATGGCCGTGAGCTAGCTGCAGATGCAAGGACATGTTGTTAATTCCTGGAAAAGAACAGCTGTATATCATTATCCCAACTGTTTCTTTGTTTTGAATTAACTCCACTACAAGAAAAAAAAGTGTATAAACTCAAAAGATCCATTTTCAAGAGATGCATTTATGGAACCAAAATTCTGTTTTAAGTTAGTTTTTTCGATATGTGTGTGTGTGGAAAATATTATCAGAGGTCTAGCAGCCATGATCAAGGATGGGAATTCTGCTGCCAGTAGGCCACAAGTGGTCTTTTTTTTTTTAGGGGGGGGGTGTCCAGTGTGACCCTTGTGACCCTCACTGACACCCCCAAAGGCCTGGTACCTTATTTCTTTAAGCGAAAACATTGTTTTTCATCCTCTGGGGGGGAAAAAACCCCTACACTTTGACCATTATATTCAAGCCAATATATTTGTACGCAGATCTGGTGAAGCACCAAAGAGAGTAGATTTCAGTTTGAGGTTTTCTTCCCCAGTTGGTTCTACAGATAATTTCATACACTTGGTCTGAAACAGAAGGGATACAGTGGGCCCTTGTTATACGCTTGAGTTTGGTTTTAGGACCCTCTGTGGAAAACAAAATCCATGGATGCTCAAGTCCCATTAAATATAATGGCATAACAAAATGGTGTCCCATATATAAAATGGAAAATCAAGGTTTGCTATTTGGAATTTATCCTTTTTGAGAATATTTTCAAGCCATGTATGCTCAAATCCATGGATAAAAAAATTCATGGATAAGGAGGGCCAACTGTACTTATTTTGTTGAAAAGAAGGAGAGGAATGCAAAAATTATGACATGGTGTGGGGGAAAATCTCAGTAGTCTGCACAATATCCACATGGAAAAAAGCCTGCAGTAGATTGTTCCATAAGTAACTGTTCTTATAAAACCAAGCTGGCAAAACTATGAAGTTTTTTATGCAGCAAAGAAATGGTTTGGTAAGACCTTTCAAGTATTTAAATGTTTATTTAAAAACTGTCAACTACATATTTTCCAGCTCTTATCTGTTCCTTGTTTTAAAGGTTCCTAAAGAAGAAATGTTGTATATTGAACTGAGTCATGTACAATAAAATACTAAAAGCACTTTGAGATTTGTTTTGTTTTTTTTTCCCCCAGATGCATTCAGATAATATCTGGACAGCCTCAAGTTGTTTACCCTTAAATCCTCAGCAATGAAGACTTTTAAATTTTCTATTAACACTGAACTGGAATGTTCATTTTGTATATTGAATAAATAATCTTCCAATTGAGTACAAACTAATGAGCTACAAACTAATGAGGCTGTTTGAGTTTAAAAAACAACACACACACACCTCCTCCACCACAAACATTCATGTTAACAGAAAAGTCAAAGCAATCATACTAAATGTGTGTAGTTTTTTTTTTTAAATGTCATGGCTTTCCAAAAAGCTGAAGCTCCTGTTGGTTTATCACACTTTACAATAGTGGCAGATGATGGCTCTGATGCCAGCCAAACAAGACAGATCTGAGTTCAGTCTACTATTACCTATAAAATAATAGGAAGAGATTACTGTGAGGATGGGGGGTACGGTGACACACCATTTTGAGATTTTTAATAAGGACCTCATGCCTATTATGGTGGCCTTTCTCAAAGGAAGCTAGCTGCAATGCTGGAATTCAACTTGTTCTGCTAACTGTGCCACACCGTAGGTGATTTTCAAAAAATACTTTAAGGTTCATGCATCGAGTCTGATACTTGGTCGAACCCTGCAGTTCAGTTAATGATGTAGCACTGGGTAGCCCAGCATCCATCCCAAACAAGCAATTAAACCAACTATATATAGAATTTTTACAAAAAGATGTCGTGCCATACTGAGCACCAAAAAGTTACAACAGTCATCAAATTTAACAATAGGACACAACTACTGTTTCCAAACTGTGCATGTCTTGCCCTTTGTATCTAGGCCTGTTATTCTAACTGGCAGAATGCATCACAACGTCTTAGGACATGGCTCTGAATGTTTTGTATATGTTTAACCTAACTTGAAATCTCTAAGAGTTTACAACATTTTCTGTGTTTAATAAAAAAAAAATGGAGTGGGGGGGATGATTACTCTACCATACTTAGACCTTATGACTGCTTTCTCATTTTTCCTTTAAAGCAGGGAAGTTGCTCTGGATTTTAGATCTAATCTGTACTGCTGAAATAATGGAGTTTGACACTGCTTTAACTGTTATGTCTCCATCCTATGGAATCCTAGGATTTGTAGTTTGTTGTGGCAGTAGAGCTCTTTTACAGATAAGGCTAAATAACTCACAAAACTAAAAATCCCAAAATTCCATAGTATTGTACCATGGCACTTAAAGCGGTATCATATTGTATTATTCTTGCAGCGCAGATGAAGCCTTCGTTTGATATTTAGAGGAACCATCCTAGGTTCTGAGTGCTGTACTTAAAATAGGTTCTGGACTTGGGTAGCTCCTTTAAAGCTCAGTCTGAAACCTGGAATGATATAAAAAACATCAGCTGCCTCTGCTTCACAGCAGCGACAGCATACAGTAATCTAATACTATTACTCAGAATCACCATCTCTATGCATTCATTCGTTTTGCAGTGCCACGATATCAAACTTATTTTGAAAAGCTGGAGAAAACAAAAGTCTTACTTGCTAAAATTGCAATGTTCTATCAGATTAAAGATTGTTTGTCCTTCCTTTGACCTGCCCTTTGCATAAAACCTGATCAGTTATTTCACAATTATGATCAGCTCCCCAGTATACTGATTGGTTTTCTGGGGAAATTAAAACAGATTGAACCCCATTACACTGAACTATGTCCTTCACCCAAGAAATGGAATTTACCAAGTTCCCATTAATTCAGTAGATCTGCTCTAGTTGAGACTAACAATTAGATTTAGCTTAATTAGTTTATTAAGATTCAATGCATTCCAACTCAGAAGAGCCTTCTGTGGGACAGCTGAGACACTTCCAATTTTGGAACTACTAAAACAGTATTAGGAGTTTATTAGATGGACTAGAAGACATTAGATGGTCTGTTGAAACTGTTACACATCCCCCTAAGGAAGGATTTCCTCCCTTAAAATGTGAAGCTTTAAAAATACCTAATTGGTTGTGTATCCTAGAGGAGTTCTCCACATGTTTCGAATGTCCTTGGCTACAGAGATTATGACAAGTGGTCAGGGATGAGGGTGAAGGACAAACATCTGTGGGACCTGGGTTGGGGAAATCTGATGTATGTGAAGCAAAGAAAGGGATGATCTTGCTGTATTTCTCACACAAGTAGCAAGTGTATAATGGCTGACATCTTACATCAGGGTTGAGTAACATATACATTGTTCTATGCTTTCCTTGCGTTTGATGACAAAGTTGCATAACTGAACACACAATGAAATGTGCATCATGCACAACTGCACATCTGCAACCCTAAATGTTCCATATTGAAGAAAAATGTCCAACCACTCCTGTAGATGAACCTACATGTGAATAAAATACCAAGAGGATTCTAGCCATTGCGTATAACACCATAGTTCCCAGAATGAAAGGGAAGCAGGAGTATGCTTGTCATGTCTGCTACATATACATGGATCACAAGCCTGTTGGGTGGTGTAACAATGCGGCATAAATGTTAGTGATAGCAAAGACGGTAATGTTGCATCAGTGTAAAATAACAACAGATGCTGCAATAACTGAGGTGGGGGACATCTTTGTCAGGAGAGAAACCCAAGCTGCATTCTCCAGAGCAGCTCTCTAATGATGAAGATGGCAGTCTGTTCTGTCTCTTGAATCACTTCCAATGCACCCCTAAAATGCTGTACATGGGTGTTACACAACATTATGCTGACATAAAACACCAAAGTGAGAGCCAATGTGGTATAGAGGTTTGGCTGTTGGATTGTTGATTCTGAGAGACCAGGAATCTACACTCAGCTACAGAACTCTACTGGGTGACCTTGGGCAAGTGATTCTCTTTCACCCTCTGAGGAAGGCAGTGATAAACTTCACCTGAATAAATATTGCTAAGAATACTCTATGATAGAATTGATATAAACTGAGTCTTCTTGAAGTCTCATAAAAACAACAAAGACAAACACACCATCAGACTTCTAGCCATGTTCTGGTAGAAGCACTACTTGTAAAATGCACATAAGTGGAAGATTGACCTAAGAATTCTACAGTATAAAGCAAGGGCCAGCTGACAACATGATAGATCATATAGCTTTGCCCTTCAACCATTTTGCTGGTATTCCCTGGTCTGAGCCAGAGTTCTCACTCTGCCTAATGGCAGGACCATTCTGTTATATGATCCAGTGTAATGTACTCTATGCTGGTTCAATCCTTTTTCAGACTCCATCAGTGTAAATGACTGAACAGTTCAACACACTACACAGCTATGTTAAAACCTAGATATATGTGCATGAATAAGCAACAGATGATTAAAGCCAATATCAGTATGTCTGACAAGTCCAGAAGTGGAATGGGTACAATGACAGGTGGTACAACTACACTTTTAAAGCATTTATGAGGGGGAGGGAGGGAGGAAGAGATATGGAGAGAATAATACAAGTACAAGGTGTTGGTATTAACCTTCAAAGACCTACATGGCTTAGGCCCGTCTTACCTTAGGGACCGCCTCTTCCCATATGAACCGCCCCGCACACTTCGGTCCTCTGGGAGGAATCTGCTGAAGCCTATGAAAGCCAGGCTGTTGCAAACCTCCCAGAGGACTTTTTCAGCTACCGCCCCTAAGCTTTGGAATGGCCTGCCGGACAAGATGCGTCTCATTACATCTTTGGCCAGCTTTAAAATGGCCTTAAAGATGCATCTCTTCTGGCAGGCCTTCCCCTGAGGAGGGAATAAATATAACACTAACCCCCGACCCTGAAAAATGCAAATGAAAATGTAAATGGAACTGGGGGATTAACCTCAGCTTTCCCCCTGTTTAAATCTTCTGATTCCACCCACTGGGGATTGCACTTGCACTGTCCATGAAACTGCACATTGTTTTTACTGTTTTAACGAATTTTAACTGATGTCAATTTTAACTAGTCCTGGTTTAATCTAGTCTTAAGGGGGAGAGGTTGGGAAGGGATATGATTGCTGTTTTACCTTGTATTTTTTAATTCTGTTGTACCCCGCTCGGAGTATTTCATCAGAGGAACGGGTTATAAATAAACATCATCATCATCATCATCGTTGTTGTTGTTGTTATTATTATTATTATTATTTCCCTGGTAGCCATTTAGAGTTTTCCAGAAAACAGTTGGCAGTATCTGAAATGTGCTGAATGTTTTTGGATGGAACTTTTACTGGTCACTTCACAGGGAAGACTATTTCCTAGCTCCTTGGAATGTCTTATGTGATTACTGCATTAACACAGTGGAGCCCTTTCTATTTCTCTTTTCTTTTGACATACACATATAAACAGTATAAAATATAGGATGTCTAAATTCTTGTGAAATGAAAAGAATAGACAGCACCTGCCAGGGCTAAAAATATAGTATAGAAGAAGGGTGGAAACACGTCACACACACATACCAGCCTCTCATAACTTTGAGAACACATGTCAACCTTGACCTGCACAGCCTTTCAATTTTGCTTTTGGCCTTCTCTCCAGCAGAGACTGATTGCTTGTGGCAGGTTATGTGCTGGCATTCTGTTCTAGCCTGGAAACATGAATGAAGCCTCTCAACTATCTGCGACCCCAAGAGGAGATTGCAACACTGTCTGGGATGGACAGGCTGCTGAGATTCATTTAGGGCCTCCTCCTTCCTTACAGCAGAAGCCTTCAAGTAAAAGAATTGCTTGGGATGTCCAGCTGTGACAAACTCACCAAGCTAAACTTCAGTTCATTAGGAATTAAGTTACAACTGAAAACCCATCAAGCCTTGTGATTTGGGCTTTTCCTGTGAATTCTGATCAAAGAAGCTTTCAGCCACTCTGATCATTACTTTTGGAATGGAGCCTGGGAGAACAGCACTGCTGATTCTTCTGCTGTGCAGGGAATTCATTTCCTATCTTATCCACCTAATAGGCAAAGCTAGAAGTAAACAGGCTCAGAGGAAGACAAGCACCCTGTCCCACCCCCCACAGTGTTCATTGTAGTTGTTGAAATGTGAAAAGCTTGACTGCAGATATCCATGCTATTCAATAACAACACTAAAACCCACCCTGAGTACTGAAAATTTGATAATCAAGAATGTCAGTCAAAAGTTGTTTGCGGCTGCCTAAGGAAGAGAAATAGACAGTCCTTTAGACACTGGTGGACTACAACTTTCATCATCTCATCCTTTCTCAATGGCTACGCTGGTTAGTGCTGATGAGATATGCATTCCAATATCAGGAGGGGTCACCCCACCCCTGCTGTATGGTAATGTTCTCAAGGCAGCCAAATGAGGTTGTTTCAAGGCTGCTAACAATATAAAACAATACAAATCAGTGTCAAATTATAAAAGCAACACACCCACCAATTAAAATAACAATTGTCATATATCTAAGAGTAATAAATACCATCAAACCCTTTCAGTTAAAAGCCAAAGAGAACAAATATTTTCAAAGCCCTTTTACAAGTCACTACATGCAGATTCAGATGTATCTCTCGTGGAAGAGAATCCTGGAGGGTAAAAACCAACACTAAGAAGGCTTTCTGTACTATCTTAAGTGATGGGCTTGTAGGTAATGCTTCTGAAGATGATCTCTAAGCAGAGGACAGTTCGTAGGAGTTGTAGACAAGGATGGTTAAAGTACACTATCAATCAGTACAGAATTGGCATCAGGATATTTATTTTGATTTGTATTTTGACACAAGCTCATGAAAAGAGGCATGTGTGACTAAACTGATTTTGAGGGGCTGTACAGATGGGCGGCAATGCAGCCCTGTTTGCCCTGGATCATTACAACGATCCGCTCCCCCTCGGGAGCAAAAAGAAGCTGCTCAAAGCAGCTTCCTGGAAGGGGTGCCATAGTGGGGCTTGTGTGCCATGATTACGCCCCTTCCGCAGGGCGTCATTTGGGCATTCCATTGCCTGTGCATCATAATGGTGCACCCCATGTGGACAGGCACATGCCATAATGGCACACGTGCAGCGGAACTAGGACTGGGTGCGTGTGGACACCCAGCCCTAGTTCAGCCCTACTCTGCTGACAGGCCTGCACAAAGTGTTGGTCTCTACTGCCCCTTAGTTATCTTAGGCTTGCAAACAGATCCTCCTTATTTGCACCAGCCTTAGATACAGCTGCACAATGAAGAGGATGGAGTAGTGTAATGAGCTCAGCACTGTCTTCATCTCTTGAATAGGAGAAGGGACTCCTGAATTGTATCAGCTGCCACCATTCACTAACCCCATAAATGACTTACATCACTGAGGAGTTTAACATGCACCTTCCTCCACCTCTGACTGTAGATGCTGTCCTACTCCATCCTATGTTATCTGAGAATCCTATACACATGCATGCATGCATGCACACTAGGCAAGGCACATGAAGAGAGTTGAAAAGAAGACAATCGCTTTATTCTAAGTATGCAATCTTACAATGTGGCATAGTGTTTGAGCATTGGACTATGACTTTGGACACCAGGGTTTGAATCCTTGCTTGGCCATGGAAACCCACCTAGTGACTTTGGCAAGTCATACTCTCTCAGCCTCAGGGGAAGGCAAAGACAAAACACCTCCAAACAAATCTTGCCAAGAAAAAATTGTGATAGGTTTGCCATAGGTTTGCCATAAGCTGGAAATGAATTGAAGGCATACAACAACAACAACCTCACCCTTTTAGTAAAAGGGTGTCCTGTACATGAAGGCATCTTCTTTCAGGTGTTACTTAGGAGTAGTTACAAGTTACAAAAACAGTCTAAACCCCATCCAGCCACGTTTATGGGGGGAAAAAAGCTCTAAGGAGAATAGCTAAACATTCCTACTCTACTCACAGTACAAATGGGATTCTGGTCTTTGGATGTTCATGAGACGCTGGGAGTCTGGACCTCTTTATTCAGCCTTTATTCAACTGAACTTCTTTAGGGACATTGCATCAAGCAGAGCCTCTTCTACCTCTCCACTCTGAAAAAATCTCTCTTGCACTTTGTGGTATATTTCTATATAGAAATATTCTTTTCTGCTCCAGGGTTCTTCCTGTGCGGGTTGTTTTAACATGCATGGAGGAGGATTATAGCCCTGCATTCTCCATCTTCAGTTGCTCACACAAAAGTGACATCTCTGAAGAGGGAAGGCTTCTCTACACATGGAGAGTCTCTTTGTGAGCAGTAATCTTGATTTCCACCCACTTCATATGAGCAAAACAAAAGGGAGGCTAAGGGGATTCTCTCCTCATCTGCCTGACCTTTAAAGGAATTATCCATAGCATTGAACTCTATCTTCCAAATTGATTCAGCCCTTAGGATAGCTCCTTTGAACTTCAGGTTAAAACCTAGAACGGATTCACTGCCCTATTAACATGAAAGCCACCAGTGACCACTGGGTACAGAGACAGTTCTTTCTTATAACAGTTGCTTCCAAGCTTGGGAGAGGGACACAACTTTTAGTCCTGATCTGAATTATGGGGCTGCTGGTAGTATGACCCTAAGCACAATAGTAGCTTTTTCTATTACAGTACTGCTTACTACAGTTAGAGTTGTACTGGAATATTTGCAAAAGATTATTTGACACCTCTTCTTCATTTGACTGAGAAAGATATGCTTCCAGAAAAACTATTCCTAAAAGAAAATGAATCCTTTTACTATTTTTGTTCATTGTCCCACCTATATTCCTTTTCCATGCACTATTATAAAAGAAAATCAGATTTCTTTTTAATTTATATGGTCTTTGAACACAAGACTGAACATGGAGGTTAGTGCACCGGTGAACAATGAACAAAGATACTTTAAAATGATTACTTAACAGTTTTGTTTGATCTCCCCAGAAGCACTTGAGACCTCTTCTGGTATCTGTTCTTGATTTCTTTGAAATGCAAAACTGGTACAAAGAAAACACAGCAGTTCTGAACCGCCATTTGGACTACATTATGCAAGCGGTTTGGATATGGCCAGTATGCCTAAAGATTATCAGTACTTTTTTGGATATGAAAACCAGGGTTGCCAGATTAGTACCATCCCAATCCCTAAGACTTCAGAACCAAAATCTGAGACAAGGGACAACCCTTAGTGTTGTTACAGGAGGCAGATGCTAGTAATGCCACATGGAATGGGCCCTGTTGATGTCATGAAAGATACGATGCATTAATCACAGAGGGAGGGAGAGAAGGAAGGAGATTTCAAGGCAGTGATCTTGGCCTGAGTGTCTTTCCTTTTGCCCTCAGAACTAGAGACTCGAGACCAGTTCTGAGATCCAGAAATCCTTATTTAAAATGTGTTATACTATTCCCAGCATTCTCCTGTTTCACAGCTGAGGAACGTGTGGCCCTTCAGAAATTGTTGGCCTACAACTCCCATTACCACTTGTCAGCATAACTGTTGGGTGCAGAACTGGGGGGCTTCTGGGGGCAGTGATCCAAACAGTAACATTTTCAAGCTCTGTCTGGGAGTTGAAGCCCAACAACACTTGGAGAGCTACAAATTCCTCAATCCAAATTACTAGATGAAGATGCAGGACTCTATGAACATATGCAGTACCCTTAACAGATCAGAATCACACACCACAATTTAGTGCCTAAAATGTCCATACCCAGATGATTTCCAGGTTTGTATGGGCAAGTACTGCATTCTTAAATGGTTTCTTATGGAATGAATTATTTATCTTAAATATCAGTACTTGAAGAGGAGAGGTTGAAAAAAAGATTGAACCACTTGCTACCATCTCCAGATCATAAGAAATTGTTTAAAAAAGAAATTTACGTCAAATTAATTTAATTAAACAAGTTCAGACTATCATAAACTATAACTCAAAAAAGAATATGTAATCAATACAATCATTTAACATGGAAGAGAGAGGATTACATTTCCTGATCTCAGAATCCCCACAGTCTCATTCCTCCAGATGGCCTAATAGTCCACCTCAACCTGAGTTAGAAACCTCTTCCTCCTTTGCTCTATTGTCAAGAGAGAAATGATTCACAAACATATTGACCAAAGCAAACAGGACACAAGGAGACAAACCATCTTTGCAATGTCTATAATGCAGCATCACGTCAGAGCATCTTTACCTCACCCCAGCTGCTCTGATATTTCATTGAACCTGCCTTTCAGGAATGGAAATTTACCATCTTCATAATTGGCAAGGGATGGATTTCAGAAAAATGGGTAGTGAAGAAAATAGGCCATGGGGTGGGTTGACCCATGTGGCCAGGGGTGGCACTTTGAATACTGCCGTGTTGCCACATGATGTAATTAGTGAACATAGATCTGTGTGTATGCTTGTAGTGCTGAATTACTTATTTCCAGAGAAGCTTGTTTCCCCCCTCTTAATAGATCTGCAGGGAAATGTATCCACATTAACAGACATGCACTGTTGGTTTACCTCTGTTACAGGCTAGGAGGCAAAGAGTACTTGAAAGTTTATAGATGTTATGATTTGCAAAACTGCTAAAAATAAAGGCTGGCTTCTACCACAGAGGGCAATTTCTGTTTAGGGCCTAGGAAATTTAAGCAAATTAAAAGCAATACATTACTTCTAATGCTAAGGCAGGGATTTCAGCATTTAGGAGAATAATTTTTCTTATGAATGTTCAGCAAGAATATAATAAGGAAGCAGTGATTCCAAGAAAAACGTAAGTGCTACATTCAGATCCACATCTGAATTTATAGATAATATAAGAAAAATGATATATAAGGAAATAGGACATAAAGCTTCATAAATTTTGTTCATTTTTAAATGAATAATTTAAAAATATTTGTCTCCAGTGGAAGAAAGTCCTTGAAAAACTGCAGTTTTCAAAGATTATTCACTGTTCAGTGATTGCTTGATGTGAAAAATAAACATGAGGGCTCCCCCCCCCCCCATAGAAAAGTTCCTATGCAGGAAATGTGCTTTCTGTGTAATAAAACAACATTTTTGTGCAGAAAATGCTAGTTTTTATGCCGAACACATCCCCTTTTTTTGGCAGAGAATTAAGCCCTGAAGTGGATTTTTGTCATGGTTTTGTAACACCCAGGAAGCTGTCCTCTTTTATTCAAGATTGAAATATTTACAAATGCTGTTTCTAAAAAGGAACTATCTTTATTAGGACAGGTTGAATAGAAATACAAGGAATGAAACCTGCTACAGATGCAAAGTAAGAGCTTTGTGCAGCTGGGCTATGGGTATTCTCCAGTAGGGATCACGGGCCTTGTGGGATCTGGGAATTCTTGTTTGTTTGAACAGCAAATTCTATGCCTTAACAAAGCTTCAGACCTTACTATCCTCAAGGAACATTTTCCACTTGGATCTGCACTTTGACAGACTCTTTTGCATCTGCTACAGAAGCGCTGCAGAAGATCTTGGAATGGATGGCACTGTCTAGGCAGGTAGTAAATCTGAATATATTGTAGAGGACCAGAAATAGATGTAGTACTATGGTAGTAATGAAAACAATATAATCCTTCTCTGGCTTATACTGTTAATACACAAGATATATAGGCATAAATCCAATTGTTCCAGCTAGAGTTGAATTGAAAGAATTTAAGTATCACCTTACCAGGTTCTCCTTGATTCAGTGGCTCAACTAGGGTTTTCAGGTGTCCTTTATTAAATGGGATGCTCCCTATTTGGGGCTAGAAACAACTGAATTTAAAGCCTTAACAAGGTTAACCAGGTTACATTCAAGACCGTTTGAATCTTCCTTATGTGAAATTCTGTTTTAAATTTCAGAGTTTTTTGGATTTCGGAATAGGATATCATAGAGATGGAATCTAAGCCTAAACATGAAATTCATTGTTGTTTCATATAAACCTTATACACACAGTAATTATATAAATGATGTTTTTAATAATTTTGTGCATAAAACAGAATTTGTGTACAGTGGACCATCAGAAAGCAAAGATGTCACTATCTCAGCCAGCCATGTGGACAATTTTGCATTTTGGAATATTTCAGATTTCAGAAATTTTGGAAGGTTTCAGATTTTGGATAAGAGATACTCAACCTATGTTAATGACACTCATCATAGGAAGGCATTCTAATTAAAAACACAACATTTTATTAATGAGAAAGTATTTTTCTGGTTGAATATTACGTTTCTAAAGTTTGAACAGAAAAACAAATACTTCCTAGCTCTATGTTAATGCCTTTCCAGCATTGCTTTAAAAATGGTTGGGACTTAGAAATGGTGTACACCTTTTCCTAGGTCTGTTTTAATACCATTGCAGGCATTCTTTTCACAGTACAAGGAAGCTGTAGTCCAACCAAAGAAACTTTGTATGGGAAAACAGAGGCTACATTATTTATTTTGGTCAAAGACTGTAAATAAATATGTTATGTTATTTTAAAACAGGCTACATCTGCATGGCAGAAATAATGCAGTTTGACACCACTTTAACTGCCAGTGCTACAGAATTCTTGGATTTGTTAGCCTTCACTGTCAGAGTGCTCTGGTGCCACAACAAACTACTAATCTTGGTTTCATAGCCCTGAGCCCATGGCAGTTAAGGCTGTGCCAGAGTGCATTATTTTTGTGCAGTGCAGATGCAACCAAAGAGACAAAAGAAGGAGAAAACTTTAAGTCAGGATTTACAGGGGGAGGAAAAAGAGGCCTAGAAAGAAAAGATTCATGAATTAAAAGAGGTACAGGAAAAGAAAAGAGAGAATTAAAAGAAAAAGAATTAAAAGCAGAGCTGAATGGACATTTGCACCACTTTTTTGGGGGGAGGGGGGTGGGATGCTAACAATGGTGCAACTCACATAATAATAATAATAATAATAATAATAATAATAATGTTTTATTTATAGCCCGCTCCTCTGTATCCAATCGGAGCGGGTTACATCAATTAAAAAATGCAAGATAAAATATACATGACCCATACCCAACCACCCGCCCCTTAAAATTAAATTAAACTAACATCAATTAAAATGACATAGTAAAAATTTCAATTTAAAACGGCAACCCATTGCATAGAGATCAGGGTCAAGATGTTAAAATGCTAATGGGAGAGCTTAACCCATACTCCGGCCAAGACCAAAAAAGAAAACTGTACTGAAGCTTCGTCCATTTAGGTGGGAACAAAATAGGAAAGATGACAATAGGATAAGAAGAACCACAAAGCAGCATGCCTGTCGCACCATATTCAGCAGTTCTTGAAGCAATGAAAACTAAGGCAGCTCACTATTTCTCCATGGTGACTACTTCCTCCCACTGAGCCCTTCTTCATTACACCAAAAGTTGTCATGTTGCTCTCCTCCTTACAATATTTATTAAATGCAACCCTGTTACACTCTTAATTACCATAACAAAACAAAACAGAAAACACTAACTCATTACTGGTAGAACAAAGGGAAGGAAGAAGAAGTCTTGTAGTACCTTAAAAACCAATTAGTTTGGCCTATGCTGAAACAAGTTGGTTAGTCTTAAAGGTGCCACAAGCCTACTTTTTCCCTTCCTCTTCTATCAGGAGAAATATCTATATTTGAAAAATTGTCACAGGTAGCTGCATTAGTTTCACTTCTTGCAGAAAATAGCAGCCCTTAGGAAGATAATTTAATAGAAACACAAATTCCACAGATTGCTGTTGTGCCAGCTCAAGATGTTTTGATTCGCAAAGTAAAAGTTAAGATAGCTCCCGTTTTCATTCGACATAATAGAGCTTGACTGGAATGGATACTGACTCTTGTGATGGGACTTCACCCAAGGGAGGTAAACCAGCTCAAGCTGCATCTACACTGAAGAATTGATGCAGCTTGACATCACTTTAACTGCCATGACCCAATGCTGTGGAATTCTGGGATTTGTAGTTTTGTGAGATGTTTAGCATTCCCTTGAGATGGTTAGCTGTCTGTGGTGCCACAACAAACTACAAATCTCAGGATTCCATAGGATGGAGCCAGGACAAAGTGGTGTCAAACTGCATTAATTCTGTGATGTGGCAGCAGCCTTAGGAAATGAAAGAGAGTCCATATGCTTCCCCATTTCCACATCTACCGCCTACATCACTTTCTCCATTAAAAGGTGTTATCCTGCTGCTATATTGCCTATGGTCAAACAACAGCTTGCTATGCAGCATGGTGGCTAGTGCTACTCTAACACAAAGGGCCTGAAGAACAGACGGATAAAATCCCAGCTATCAAGCCTATAAGCAGTGTAGATTATTATATTTTTTTTTAACTTTCCCACCTGGACAATTATGTTGGCAGCTATTCTGTTAGTAAGTCTGTGTTGCAGTTCTGTTTGTCAAGTCAAACCATAAGCTGACTAGGGTACACCTTTCTTTTGAACTGCCAAAGTAGAGTCTCCTGCATATGTCACAAAAGAAAGCTGTTGCCCTCCTGTTGGGTGCCAATGTCCACACTGCATAGGAAAAGATAGGGAACATGCAAAAACTGTCATCATCAGATTTGTTTTCTGGCTCATGCATTAAGAACCCATACAGTGTTGTACATCTGTAAACTCCTTAGCAGGTTGCAGAAATAATTTAAATGACTCAAAATAGTTTTGTAATTCATTACTGATGGATGGAAATTGTAGAAGAAAAAAGCCAGTTTGGTTGCCCTCAACATACCTACAAATCACACAGGGGTCCAAGCACTTGTGTTCCCATAAAATTAATATAACCTCACTTGAGTCATATTGGGGCTTCACAGAAACCTAACAACTGCACCTCCTTTATGTCATATTCAAGACAGAGAGATCTGCTGAAGTTCCAGGAGATCATAGCAGTTGTCCCTCCATATTTGCGGCATTGACTTTTGCAGATTATTTGTGATTTTCATTAATATGTTCTCTCTAGGGACTCTTTCAGACGTCGGGAATCTAGGGTCAATCCGAACGCAATCATAGGGTTTGACGTTATTGCGAATTAAAGCTTCACACACAATTTCGGGCAAGGAGGGGTCATTTTTGGGAAATGGAACGTTACTCTGAATGCAATGGGGATTCCCGTAAATTCGCTAAACAAGCGAATTTACAGGAATTCACATTGGCTCCATTCGAAGTTTGGGAGAAATTCCTACTGTGTGAAAGAGTCCTAGGACTCTCTAGGTCTTCCAGTGCAACTCTGCCAGAAGTTGACCATAGAGTTGTGCTAGAGAACCCAGAAGTCCCTAAATACTTTTCTAGGCATTTGTAGGTCCTCCAACATGATTCGATGGTCAACTTCTGGCATGGGTTGACCATACGGTTGCACAGGAGGACCTGAAGATTCCTACAGAGGCGTTCTTTCAGGTAAAAAGAACTGCTTTTAATATTTGAATTTTTTCCACATTCATGGGGGTCCTTCACCCCCTAACCCCAGTGAATGTGGAGGGGCCACTGTATGTTGTTAGTGTCAAGTGAGACAACTGCCTGAGACCTATTTCCAACAACTAGTACTCCTCCATTGAATCAATGGGATTTACATAAAGGTAATCATACTGTTCAGCAGTTGACTTAATGGGTCTGCTTAAAATGGCAAATGGCTTGATGATGTCACAAAAGGGAAACCAATTAAATATTTTTAATGTATTACTGTATGATTACTGCCATGGATGTAGAATTGGTCATTTTGGGATTTTCTGCCTCATGTACAAAGCTAGACACTAGAGACCTTAGCTTGTGTTTGTGCTTACAGAAGGCATTTTCTGCTATAGTCCAGTCACCAAATATCATGGGTTAGTCTTTACTTGTCCATGGGGTTTGGCTTGGTCAATCATCAGATCTATCCCAAAGAAATCATTAGCTGAGTATTTCACTAATTGCAAGGCTGACATAGTGCTATAGGTTTCCATATCAAGAAAGAGAGCTCTTAAAGAAAAATATACAAGCATGTGTTTCTTCTGAAAATAGTTAACATCTTAGTTTCCAATTTCCATTCAGTGGCCTTCAATCTGCTTAGTACTGCAATGCTTAATACAGTTCCTTTTCTCACAATCATTGATGTATTTCTCACAGACCCTGCACTATTGTGCTAAATATTATTTTAAAAAGAGCAGGATTTTTGCAATGGCTGTGCTGGCTAAGGTTACTGGGAACTGCAACCCAAAATCATCAGAAGGGGCTGTATGATTCCCATCCCCAATCTAATTGTTCAAAATGTAAGTATGTATATCTCCTGCTAACACCATACAAAACTACAAGAAGACTCTACACATAGACGCTTGCTTTTCTAAAAGAAGAAGTAACTCCATTCAACCGTGTATGTTGCCACAGGATTATCTGATGAGTGGGATGGCTTGATAAAAAAAACCAGTCACGATAATAGAAATGATCAACAGGCAGCTGCGTTTCCAGCCAACATATGTGAAGTCCTCCAAATGATTCTACATGTAAATGACAGCATGGCCCACATTGCACTTTATGAGATAAAGCACCTGCACAAGTATGGTGGCCATGCTGGCTGAGGATTCTGGAAGGTGTCATCCAAAAAGGAAAAAATCCTCTGCTCTACTGATAAATACCTTGATAGCCCATATTAGCAGATTCAACTATTGGGTACTTATTTGGTTCTAAACTGCCAGTGTTGCATTGGCAGCTTTAGTTGCCTTCTTAAGAGCAAATTTTACAGCCTAGTTTCCCGAAGTGGAAGTTTCATAACATGAGCTCCATTACCTGGATTCCTGGTGATCAAGTTCTGAAATGAGGTACACACATTTTCTCTCCAAAGCCCTTGCCTAAAAACACAATCTAATTTATCAGAAATTTCACAAAACCAGAATGTTTATCTCCTACCGTGGACAAACATGGTGAGTAAGCACAGGAATCAATGTCTATTTATTGCAGTATATTGAGTGTGGATGATTATAATTACTTGGTAATTGACATTTTCCCTTGAGGCCATGTCCCCACTTAGCCCTAATTATTATGATTTTTCTTGCTTTCTGCAAGCAAAGAAGACAGCCTAGTATAGGAAACATGGTATGTGATGACGTATCAAGTTTTCAAGAACATTTGGGCACATTCCATTATTATTTTCTTTTGTGTGGTATCTACTTATTTTTAATGGTGGTTTTCTAGAACACAACTTGCATCCCTTATGGGTGCAGGTGGAGTGGAGTTGTTGTTGTTCTTGTTATTTGTAAAGTGTTCTGACAACCAAGGCCCTTAAAACGGCATGTATGGAAATCCAATGCATTCACAACATTAAAAACAAAACAAAATAATGGGCCAGAAGACATTTTAGAGGCAAAACAATCCAGTAATCTGATTCTATAGGGTTCACGTTCAATAGGTTTAAATACTTAAGGCTTCACTTATTTTAAATTAGCAGGTTACATTCAACCAGGTGTTGCTCATAGGAAGTGCACAAAAGGTGATTCATGCCTATTAATGCTTATACAATTCCCCTGAGCGAAGAAACAACAGATGGATGCTCCCAGCTTGGTGGCAAGCAAAGGAAATTATTTCCAAAAGCCAAAATATGGTCTGGAAACATCCCCCCCCCGGACACACAACCTTTCCCTCCTTTTAAAGCTGAGCCAGGGTTGATACTCCCCTCCCTATGCACTTTTTCAGCATCTCTGAACAAACAACTAGGCCCCTCCTTTTGAGAAATACATTCTGTCTCTTTCATAATACACTACATAATCTACTCGAATGACCCTTGAACTTACTGATGTTCTATGTTAATGGGAAGCCGTAAACCTTCACACAGTCTTGGTAAGCTGGAGAAAGGCGGCTTAAATGGGTACCGGAAGTGTTCCGAATGGCACAACAATCATAACTCATGTACTGTTGATTTCAAAATAAGATAACCACAGCTATATTACATTTGGCCTGATCCTTAGAGCAAGCAGTACAGCCAGACTGACATTTCTGCTTGGGCAATGTAAAGAATAATATACATCGAGGAAAAATAGAACTGTGTGGATTTCTCTTCTACCTGTGGCAGTTTTATTATGTGATCCAGACTGAGTTGCTGCCACATTGTCATGGGCTGACAGCTGGCACAAAACATTTTGCTGCCAGAAGTAGTACACAAAGTGGCACCACAGGAGCAATCTGGGTAAATGGAACCCAAGGCTAGTGTCTTAGTCTAATGCTCAAACCACTACTCTCATGTATCTATATATGTATAAATAAATATATTTTTGCTGCATTTTCATGGCACCAAACATCTACAATAGCAGTTGCTCTGCCTAATGGTAGAGCCAATTCTGCCTGGGCTAAGAACAAATAGTCCATCATAGGAGCATATTGAGAGGTATAGTGAAGTATAGTGGTTTGAATGTTGGACTATGAGACTGGAGACCAGGTTTTGAATCCCCACTTGGCCAAGGAAATCCACTGGGTGACCTTGGACAAGTCATACCCTCTCAGTATCAGAGAACGGCAATGTCAAATTCCTCTGAACAAATTTTTTGTTAAGAAAACCCCATGATAGCTTCACCTTAGGGTCACCAGAAGTTGAAAGTTCCTTGAAAGCACACAACAACATGTATTGCATTACACTGGCAAGGCATGGGCTAGTCTGTTTGTGCCCTTATACAATGATGTAAATAGAAGATAAACTCTACATATGGATTTGATAAGATTCTAGTTTCCTAGGCCTCTAAACCCAACAGTTGTCGGACCAGGCGAAACATCAACACCAGTTTGGGAATTTACAGCCTAGCAAATTTCCCCATAGATTCCCTAATCTATGAATTTGTACGTGTTGGAGACACAGTAATGCTTTCTCCCCTCCTCCACAGCTAATTTCAGCATAGAAATGTGCCGTAATGGCACTGAGTGGAGAATTTGGTAACACGTGAAATGAAAGGAGGCCAACCCATGTCCTCCTGGAAATATAGCCCTGTGAAGAGCTGAGGAGAATTCATCTCATTACTGAAAGCAGCTGGTGTGGGAATAAAATGAGTGAGCATCAAACACCTGAAGGGCTATCAAGATACCATCTCTCACTAATTACTGTCAAATGGAAAGATTCCAGGTGCAGCAGAAAATATGGTAGGTCTGCACATTTATTTTTTCCTTTCCCCCCTCTCAAACGCAGAAACAAAGGACTTCTTTCTTCCCTCACATCTACCAGAATCATTTGCGACTTGTAAGAAACACTCCACCAGCCCTACCAGCTGCAAAGTGTGTGGCTGAAGCTATTTGCACAATTCCAATTGACTTAGTGAGGATGAGGTTTTTGCTTTCAGGCTTCCTTATTTTCTGCTCCAAACAAACAACTAAAGTGGGCCAAGCTCCTTTTATTTTTTCCCCTAAACTGCTGGTTATGCAATGTTTTTTTTAAATCATCCTATTTATTAATTTTTATTTATTTATTTCTATCTCACTCTTTGTCTGAAAATCTCAGGGTGGCTTACAATAAAATCAACTTAAAACAATAAATATTTCCAAGATTAACATATATATATATATATATTAGCTTTTCAATTTAAAACCAGTTTAAAAATGGTTAAAACAAGCTGACATAACACAATCATAAAACATGTGCAGCCTGAATAAAACAGAACAAAACAAAAAGCCAGGTTTTAAAGGGCTGCTAAAGGATTCTAACATCGGTGACAACTGGGCCTCCAGAGGGAGGGAATTCCACAACCAAGAGGCCACCACAGCAAGGGTCCTCTGTCATGTCCTCCCACGATGTATTTCCTCTACTGATGGGACCATTCTAGAACAGTCATTCAGTTCAGTAGAGTAGGACGGGGCTGTTGCGTACCACTGTTGTTCTGTATGAACTGAGAATACGCCTCAAATGTACACAATACTATTTTTCATTTTAGGACTGTGTGGATATCTGCAGACAAGCTGTCTTGAAGGTATGCTTATCTTCCATATTTTTTTCCATCACAGCAAAACTCCCAGTATGCTTTAGAAGAATTCTCAGGAACACTTGTGAGAACTGTTCCAGTGAATGATGATCCACATTTTTTGGATTACATTTTAACACAAATTCACACTTCCTCAACCAGTCAGCAAACAAAGCTGCCAAGGCTTGAAGGTGCAGCCCACCTTCCCTCTGCATCAAAGTGGCCATGTAGCAGGAACCAAGGCAAAGGCTGGCTGGCTGGGCATTAATGTTCAAGATGCTCAAGCGGCAAACTGTTAGGAAGAAGAAGGAGAAAAGTCTTCCCTTCCTTTAAATCTTAAATCCTGGGGGTCTGCAGAAAGAAAAGATATTTAAAGGGGTTCCTAATAAAGGAAAGATTTAGGACCACTGCTGTAGAGCATCTGATTTAATCAGGACTCTGATGGAAGCCCAGCCTTGTATAAGCCCAGTGCTTTCTCTTGTTCTACAATATGCACCCCAAATAGAATGGCTCCCACTCAATAGTTTGGCCAGCTAGAACTGGCCATGTCCTTAATATTTCAGGTTTGGGTTGTAAAGAAAGTAGGTTCACCATCCAAATAATCTTCTGATTTTCTAGCAAGACCACTGATATAAAAATGAACTGGGCAAGACAATCATTAGTAAATATAGTTTTTCGTGGAGTTTTCGGGCTATGTGGCCATGTTCTAAAAGAGTTCCTTTCTGACGTTTCACCAGCATCTGTGGCTGAAGATGTCAGAACATCTTCTAGAACATGGCCACATTTTCGGGCCACAGGGCCCGAAAGCTCCACAAAAAACAATGGATGCCGGCATGAAAGCCTTCGACTCCACAATCATTAGCAACTTCTAAGGGGTCAGCTATTTCTGAATTCAGATTCCCACAAAAGTAAGAGTTTGCTCACTCCTCAGGTGTTGGCCTATTAACATCTAATTGGAGGAGGCAATTGGAGAAGAGGGATCAAGCAGTAAGGGAAATATCCCCTCCCCTCTTATAGACTGTTAGCAGTTGCACACAGAAAAATAATTACAAAGTTAGATGCTGGATTTATAACTTGGAGAGATAAGGGCTACCCAACAACGACAACAACACAAAGACAAAGTCTCTATCCAATTCCATCAGTAATGAGTTCTTGAGGATTAATTTGGTTGAATGATCTAATTTGGGATTTAAACATTATGCTGCTAGAAGAATCCATGGACAGAATGAACAGGCAAGTGTCCAATGCACTTCCAATTGTCCTTCTCCGCTCTGCCACAAATTTGGCAACAAGGATAGAAAAGACTTCTAATTTGGGCCTTGGGTTCTCTGGAAGAGTGTTCCTGTAATCTTTCTGCTTCGCTGAGTCTGCATCTCATTTAATAATCTCTTTAATTTTCTTTCTTTCTTTATGATTCTTAATTTCTTCCTCTGCGTTAGCCATTTCTGTAATGGCTTTACTTGGTTCTGAAAAAAAGTGGGAACACCAATTGAAAGAGAATGTCCTCTGTTTTAAACTGAGGGCTGATTCAAACAATCTCTTTGTGGTTGTCAACCCTGGTGGCAAATATCTATTTCAAGACTACTGGTACTCAAAATGTGGATTTTTCTCAGACAGAGAAATGCTTTTAAATGTGTTTTCTTACACTTCTCATCACAGCAAAGAGCAGCATAGCTACAAGTTAATATCAGACTTACTGTGTTGTTGCTGTATACTATGATTTCAGGAGCATATTATTCTGTTGCTTTGTGTTAAAAAGAGGACTGAAATTCATTCAAAAAGCAATGTACAGGAGATGACATTTTCTAAGTGCACAATGAAAATAGGCAACAGACACCACTTGGAAACAAGCCAGGGGGAATGGCTGATTCATACCAAAACGGATGGGTGTGTTCATCAGCCCTCATTCATTTCAGTGGACTATGTGAAGACCCCACATTCTATTTCCAATATCTGCAAGAAGAACGGGGGGGGGGGGGGGGGAGAGAAATAGTTATCAGAAACCCGGAAGAGCTTCTGGCAGTCTACATAGAGAGGTCACCTACTTAACTTGTATAAAGCAATTTAGCATATAGCACCTAGGAGAGCCTTTTAGAAAATAGCAGCAGTACATCATGAAAAGGCATGACTCACTAAAAAACAAAAAGACAAAAAAAAAAAAAAACCCACAACACAATAATGCTAGGAAAGTAAGAGGGACATAGAAAGAGAGGAAGACCCATACTAGATGGATAGACTCAATCAAGGCGATCACAGCCCTGAGCTTGCAGGACCTGAACAGAACGGTTAAGGACAGAGAGGCTTGGAGGTATCTCATTTATGGGGTCACCATGAGTCAACTCAAAGGCAGTCAACAACAACAACAACAACAACTACGGGTGGGGAAGGTTTTGTTGGGACTGCTGTTGGGTGTGGGGAAGGGTTAATCTTTACTGCTGTGGTGTGCTGTGGTCTCAATGAAATCAAGATCTTCCTGAATAAATGATTAAATAACCACATAATCCCAGAGTATATCTAATTTTTGGGATTACAGCAGCAATGCTGTTTTAGGATAGATGAATCACTGGTCAGTTTTGATGCTGCTGCTGCTTCTCCTCCTCCTCCTCTTTCTTCAAATGTTAAGTTCTTTCCATCTTGTTTATGAAGGAAATTGCAAATTTTGCTAAGAACCAAATGAAATTCTTCTCCACTTCCACCAGCTCCATTCATTCAATCACGGGCATCACTAGGCATCACTTGCCTGTCCTCTGGTGCTGTAATTCATAGTGTCACCTCTCCCCCATTGACCTCCTCCCATTCCACACCAGACAGAATCCTTAGTAATGTTTTTATGCTAATGTTACTCATAAACTGTAATTCCTATTTAACACTGACGGTAATGGTAATAGATGTGACATAAACAACTACCAAAATTGAAATGGTGGCTTTAAATTACAGTATCATACACACTGTCCAGATGTATTTACATGTACACTCATACCATCTCAACAGCATTTTAAATGGACACCGGCAAATGCCACAGCCAGAAGGCAGACATCTGGGAGCAGTGGTATCTCCCCCCATTAGGTTGTTATCTGCACCCTCCACACAACCCTAATGACACCCTGCACTAAATTTGGTTTAGAGATGTTAATATTTGATTATTTTGTTTTTGTAAGTAAGGATCAATAATTTCCATAGTTTTCTCCCTTCTGGGAGGAAAGAAATATTGCTATACAGTCCTCCCTGCCCTGTATTTGCACTTTCTGAAGTGTTTCGCAAAATTAGTCTCTGCAGAAATACCTGTGGGGCTTTTTTTTTTTTTTTGCATAGGACTTGAAGGTTTTTGTAGGGAAAAGCTCATAATTTTCAGACAACTACATGGTTTTTTTTCCTTGCAAGATTGCTATTTCCTATGAAAAACCTAGCAATCATGCACAACCAAATTCTTGCACAGAAAATAACAATCTTGCACAACAAAATCATGTGCCATTTTGGGGTGTATATGCAAGAGTGCTTTTTTTTTTTTGCACAAGGTTTTTGTTGTGCAAGATTGCTGTTTGGTAGTGAAAAAGAAAAAAGCCATTCCATTTGTGTAGGAAACAATAATCTTGCTCAGAAATAACACACGGCTGCTTGGAAAATGTTTTTTGCATAACTCCCCATAATTCTCATGAATTAATCCTGTATGTGTTTCTGAGCAGAATAATGTCTGAAACTTTTGGATGTGTGAATACTGGGCAAAAAGTATGCAAAATTCTTGCCACTATATTATTTCTGTTTTTTTTTTTGCCCCTCTCTCCCAATGAATTATGGTGAATATTATTTCCATCCCTAATGCAGTGATTGCAGGCATAGAAAGAAACACTGTCTGTCATGCAGTTGTTAAAGATGAGAACCTTGACAGCAAAAAAAGATTGGCAACCCTAATTTGGCACCATAAATCGAGCTGATTATATAGAGACAGTCAGACTTTAAAAACCTAGGCCTTGTCTGCACTGGTGCAAGGCAGCCCGGTGTATCCTGGCCCCAGAGCTGCCCCAATCCTCCTGTCTTGCAAAGTCCTTTGTTCTGATGCCAGGTGGCAGACTGTATATGTGTCTTGCTGAGCCATTCAGCATGTCCATCACTGCTGTGGGCCATGTTGCTCTGAGGTTAGAATGAGGCACAAAGTGATAAGTCACATAGCTGGGTGCCTCATTCTGACCTCAGAGCGAGTGACTGGCAGCAGCAGCAAATGTGCTGGGAGGCTCAACAGGACGTGTTTCAAACAGTTGCCCAGCACAGGGATGGATGGAGGGCTCTGGATCTTCTAAGAAGATCTGAAGCAGACAGAGACTTTTCAAAATCTGTGGTAAGAGGGTTAAAAGCCAGTTCTGGTGTTGCATGGGCCAGCCATTTTTCAGTCTGCTCACACCAGAACTAGGCTTTGGGCTGTGCGCCATCCGGTCTCCTTGCTGAGGGAATGTGAGAAGGCTATTGTATCTGGTGTGTGCAGACAAGTCCTCAATCACATAAAACCCTTTGTTTCAGTGAAGCAGCCTGTCCCTTTTTCAAGCTCCAATTTTTGATTTCTCCCCTTAAACCCACACATAGTTTCTGTCAAATTCATGATGACATATAGAGATTGTGAAAGTTCTCATCAAAAAATGATCCAGATGAAATTGTAACTCCAGCGAGTTACTGGATTACTTAAATGTTTCTCCTTCTCTAAGTAATCCCTGACTTGATTGATTAATTCTTCACTGGTTAAAACAGGTCTGGGTCTCTATGCGTGCGGATGAAATGAAGCCATGTCATGCTCTCTGGTGCTATTTTTGTTGTTTAGAGCAAGTCTGTGTGAAGTGTCCAAAGCTGTTTTTTTTTTTTTTCTTTTTGGTAAATAGCTAACAGTATGCTGTTACATTTGATGGCTGGAGATTTAATCAATAAAACTGACTAAGAGCATGTAACGAAACCCTCCAGAGCCATCTTTGCATGCTGCCAGCCAGTTTGAGTGATGTGATGCACAATTCTTTGTTCTCTATGTTTGCTGGAGCCCTTTAAAACAGAAGTGTTCCCTTTCCTCTTGTCCCAGATTTTTTTTTTAACATTATAACTTCATAGTATAATGAAATGTGCAACCACTTTTCCCAGGCAATCACCTCAGAGAAGTGAAGGGACTCTAATTGAAAATGACTTTCTAATTAAAGCTTCATTGCAGGTCAGCACTTTACATGTCCAGATTATGGTTCTGTAAGTGTGTTCAGCAAGGTTCCCCAGACCCTCCAACATTTCACAAAGGAAAACTAGGACAAGTGTGGCCAAGCAACATCAGGGTGTGTTCAAGGTGGCAAACGTTATTAATGAGGAAGAACACACAAATCAGGAGAGGTTACAGCAGTTTCCTTTTGCCTGAGCCTTCCGGGAAGGACAAAATCCCATTCCCTCCTTTCCTCTGCCTCCTGCTGAGTTAAATGTGAACTACTTTTGCACTTTGAAGTCAGTTTGCAGGAAGTGAAGTTAAGCTGAGGACTCCCCCGACTTGGCTTCATCTCCATCCTAACATCCTCTGAATTAGTTCCCTGCACTCCTGCCACAGATGGGGGAAGTGTCTTCAGATAGAGGGGAAAATGCTGGCCAAGCCAGAGGGTCTCTCCCCTGTCCTTGGACCCATAACCATTTGCTTGCTATTCCTTCTCTGCTCCTGGGAGATAAGAAAGGAGCAATGGAAAGTTTTCCCACATGGGAACATTGGAAGGTCTTTCTTTTTCTTGCCTACCTGGAGTAGTAGCAGGAGCATAACCCAAGCTGGCTTCCTTAGAAATCCCTAGTTTTAGCAGATGCAGCAGAGCTTCATGGCCAGAGAAGATGATCAGAGTAATAAAGAAACCATATCTCATTTTTCTTATGCAGGAGGAAGGATTTCCCATGCAACACTGTTTCACCAATCAGCTGAATGACAGGTGAAGAGGAAGACACTGTTTGCACCTTTGGGGTTTAGGAGATGAAACTCTCTTGTCACCTTTTGGGCTAGCTGATGGAGCTAGACAAGTGTTAATTAAAAAGAAGATGACTTAGCTGTCTCTGGCAGACTTGATCCATCAAATGGCTTCTTATTTTGTGAATCCAGAAAAACTTGGGAAAAACCTGTGGTATTCCGAATAGACTATGGATGGATGGATTTAATATCCTGCCTTTCTTCCAATATCAGAATTCAAGGAGGTTCACAGCATGATTAAAAGAATAGATGCAGCTAAAATCACAATTAAGTTGTGATGTTAAAACACAATTAAACAGGATACAATGTTAAAACAACCACCAAAGCTAACTAATTTAAAATGCATTTAAAAGAACATCACAGAGAAAAGAAGTACAGCAACTCACATTAAAAGTCTTTTCCTCAGCAGCCAGTCACTTGTTCAAAACCTGCCTGAATAAAAATGCCCTTGCCTGCTGTGGGACAACAGGGATGGGGCCTAGCTAGCTTTCTTTTGCTGGGAATTCCATTCATCAAGAATCTCTTCTCTTGTGTCTTCCAAATCATGCATCAAGATCTTAATACCTGTGTAGGGTCATATGGGGAGATACCATCCTTCGGATGGCCTGGACCCATGTTGTCCAGGGCTTTATAAGTCATAACCAGCATTTTGGATTGTGCCAAGAAATGGACTGGTAGCCACTGAAGCTGCCGTAACAAGAAACCCTTGTCCCTCTGTACTAGCTCTAGTCAATGGTCTGTATGCAGCATTGGTTCTGAACACTTTTCAAAGGTAGTCCCCTATACAGAATTGTTACAGTAATCCACATAGAAGGCAACTATGGACTTTGTCACAGTAGTGAAGTGGAATTACAGCAGGATAGTATTGTCTGTGGCTGCACCTTATCACATGATGCTGTTTCTGTCTTGTAGCTGCTTCGTCTTCCAGCCATTCCTAGAGTGCTCCTTTTCATTGTTGTACAAAATGGTAGGGCTGAGGAGGGTGCAAATGCTGCGCCCTCCCCAGCCCTACTCATGCCCCGGTGACGGCCCTTTGGTGCTGTCTGTACCGGGCCAAAGTGAATATATTAGGATCAATTGTTGGGGAGCTAACGCCATTTATGAAATACTTTCACAGTGTTGTTTTTTCTAACTCAGAAAGAAAGGCTAATAAATCTATAAATACAAGGAATTATGTTATCCTCACAATTGTACTCAGTACCATGTCTTTTATCTAAACATGAGGCCAATGGTATTTAATATGCAGGAGACTGCAGTTCTTATTGAGATGCTTGTATCTCTCTCCATATGGTACTAATGTATTTCTCTGTAGTTTATACTCAGGAAGCTGAAAGAGGTTTGATGGTGCCCCTTACACTACACATCAGCTCAGGGAACTTCAATCCACATTTATAAATAAGGCCTCAAAGGCTGTATCCATGTATTGCCTAAACTCAGCATCCTTAAGAGATTGGGAGTATTCTGAAGTGCTTATGGAATGAATACCTTTCTCCCTTTCACATTTGGGTGTGTATAAAAGTTCTTCTGATTATTGAAAATGATTTTCTTAGGGCACAATCCTACGTGGCCTAGTCAGTCAATGGCCAGCTGATCTAACACTGTATCCAAATCTCTCCAAGTGGGAGGTCGTTGCAAATGACGTAGTACTACTTTCAACTGTTTCCAACATCTATGTATGATTGTGAAAGCTGGAAAGTAAAGGAAGCTAATAGGGAGGGAATGAACTCATTGAAATTTAATGCTGGAAAACTCTGCCCCATTAAAACAAGCTAGTTCCACAAAGAAATTATCTCTAAAAGGATTAAACAGGAGATGCAGGAATTCCTCGATTTATTATTTTCTGGAGAGCTGATAGTGTATATGCTCACATTTAAAATTATTTCCTTGTTTCTACCAATTGAAAAGTGTACTGATTTTTTCTGTTTACCAGTTTCTACTTTTCACAATACATTTTGTAAGTATTTATGCTAATTAATGGGCAGGGAAATTCAAATATATTTTGTACAAAAAAGAAAGGAAAGAAAAGAAATGTAATGTTGGAGAAGAATTCTACAGATACCACAAAGTGTCAAGAAGACAAATGAGCAAGAAAACAAATCAAGCCCCAGTGCTCCCTAGAAGATATAATGATCAAACTGAGGCTATCATTCTTTGGGCATATCATGAGATGACATGAAAGGTGATAAAGCTTGGTAAAAAGGAGGCAGTAGAAAAAAGAGGAAAACCACATCATAGGTGGATTGACTCAACCAAGGAAGCCAATGTCCTGACTTTGAGGCAGGATTTCTTGGAGATCTCTCATTGAAAACATCAGTATATGTTGGCACCAAGTTGATGGCAACTAACATCCTTCACTATGGCCTAATTTTAGGCTTCCATTCTGGCTCTTTCCCTGAGGAGAAGCAGCTTTGGCTCTGGCCTCACTCGGCTCCTCCACCTTTCTTTTTGGGGGCTTTTTGCCAGCAAATATTAGCCAGCAGACTGGGTTTGCTGTCAGTTTGCTCTTTCAGTCTCAAAGATTTACTGGCAAAAAGCTATATGGCAGAATAAGAGACTAGCGTCCAATCCTAACCTCTGTACAGGTGGTACATCTTTTGAATTATGGCTGCACTGCTGATATATTACAAGAGCATTAAAGTAAATATTTCTGAAAGTTTAAAAGTACCATGAAGATGTTGGGTACTGTTTGCTCATTATATAGTAATGCAGGAGAGCACCTTCAGTTCTGGGGCAACTGGAATATGGTATTCCCTCCCATTTGAATTCTACTGGCATAAAAACTGGTTCTTCTTCTGTTGCCAAATTAAAATCTGGTTCTTTATTAAAACATGAAGGTGTTGATGAAGGATCATATTCATTTCTAATATACATGTTTGATTTACCTTGTTTCAAGTTATTTAAAAACACGTATAATTTTTAATTTTTATAGATTTGTAATTAAAAAAACCTCATTTCGGGAGCATTCACACTTACAGTTTTTGTATCGAGGAAATCGAGATCTCCATGGTGATGAAATACCGGATCTATGTTCTCACTATGAGGGCATTAGTTTTAGGTCCCCGAATCTCTCTGAGGCAATTCAAATCACCTTCCCATCCACACTAGCACCCACTGGAACGGGAATGGTGCCACCGCCATTTCCTGAACTGGTGCTGCATACTCACAATACCAAAGATCCAGATCGCTCCAGCACACACATAAAAAAGACATGGTAAGGGACCTGGTGTAAATTGCACTGAGTTAAGTGGGTTTTTCTATGGCCCCCTGCAATGGTGCTGGGTGCATTTGGCACCTGTCTGAACATTGTGGAAATAACTCAGTTATTCACACTGGTTTATTTCCATGGTGTGAATGAGGTCATAGTTTTAGGAGCTTATCCCATGGTTTATTAAATGGATTTACCTCTATTTGGTTTAAATTCGAGTGGCCTCCTGATGTTATCAGAAGGTTTTTGCCACTGAATTTGCTGCCTGAATACATCCTGGGTGTATCCCTGCTTCCTGGGGTGCTCTGACAGCCATTTCTTTAAGCTGGAAAACTCCTGGATGCAAAAAGAGCCATGATGAGCACTCCTGGAAGTGGGGATGTATTTGGGCAGCAAATTTGGTGGCAAAAACCTTCTGATAACATGAGAATGCTGCCTGAATTAAGCTTTAAGCCGGATAGAGATAAATCGATTTAGTAAGCCATGGAATAAATACATAAAAACTGGTTTGTATAATTGAGTATGTTTAATTTATGCTTTATGGGGAGGGAGTGTATGATTGGGATATTGGCTATTGTATGTACTTTTTAAATTATAAGTTGCCTTCATTGTCTTTTGACAGAGAGGCAGGATAAAAATAAAGTTTTTATTTTATTTATTATAAATGCACTGTCTCCCTGCTACTTCCATACCTTTCTTCTCCTGAGTGAATGTATAGTAGTGTATTGGTTAGAGCATTGAACTATGACTATGGAGACCAGGGTTTGAATCCCTGCTTGGATATGGAAATGCACTGGGTGTCCTTGAGCAGGTAAAGGCAACCATGCTCTGAACAAAGCTTGGCAAGAAAACCCTGTGATAGTGATTTTACCAACTGAGAATGACTTGGAGGCACACACAAAATATAATTTTTCAGTTCAAGGGAGCCTCGGTGGCGTAGTGGTTAAAAGCCTTCCATCTTTTTGTAGGTTGGTAAAATGAGTATCCAGCTTATTGGTGGCAACTGTCTTACAGATTCTAAACTGTTTAGAGAGTGCTGAGTTCACTGATAAGCAGTATAGAAATGTAAATGCTTTTGCTATTGCTATTCCTTTATTACACATCTGTGAAACAGTGGTATCAAGTGACCAGGCCTGCCTGCCTGTATGCTTTTTCTTTCATGGGTAGGCAAGTGATGGAGTAGATCTCATTTATTTGTAAAAGATGACCATGTCAATTCCTTTTTCTTCCTCTTCCTTGTATTTGATAACCATTCTATGTGTTCCTCCTCCATATTCCGGGCCATGCCCTCCCTGGCAAATCTTTATGGGTTTGGTTGTATTCCTTCTAATGGTTGATAAACACATGGGTTCTCGCTCTCTCTTTGGTAACATATACCAGTGAATCTTTATTTATTTATAAGAAGGAGCTGTGTGTGCCTGCTTGGATGTCTCTTATCTTTTTGCCTTTGATCTTGCAAAAGAGAAAAGGCTTCAGTATGGCTGGAAGCTTCCTTTTTTCAAAATAAAAACAACAACAACAAATAATCCAGTGCCACTTCCCCCCAACTTGGTTGAATGAATTCTTGCAGTTCTAGTCCTTCAGTCTGGCAAAGGAAATTTTTTCTTCCCCTCCCCCCCTTCTCTTTCTCAAAACACAGAAGGAAAAATACAACATCTGTCCTTCACAAAAGGAACTTACCAACCTAGAAGACTAGAGTCAACTGTGCATGACACTCCACAAAGTCAAACACTTTGGTCTGAGATCATTACAAACTGATTTACTGAACCAAATTGCTTTCTGTCCGTCTTTAGTGAAGAGGGTTAAGAAACTGCTGGATCCTAAGGAGATGTCTGCATGCCTTGATAAGTCATTATCGTTTCAGAAAAGAGAGACTAGATAAGGTCGGAGCCTATCAGAGGGCAAAGAGAATAAGATTTACTTTCTGTGTTATCGGTCTTTCATTGCAGTGATTCCTGAGGAACAAGCAGCAAAAGCTCTAGTTTCTTGGAAGCATTTATCAAAACAAGGAGCCTGAATGCAAATGAAAATGTCTTCCACTGACACTAACACCAAGCACAGTAATGCATTCAAAGAGGGATAGAAACAAATGCTGATTCTGCTTTGTCTTCTTAAAAGAAAATGGAGACAGGGAAAATTCAGGCTACATGAAACAGAAGCTGTAACACATAGGCACCCGAGAGAAGAAAATGGGCAAGAAAATCCATGCAGTAGCGAGGGTGCTTTTACAAACAATTTCAGATTGAAATACTTCATTCAAGCCATTACAACGACAACAGTGACAAGCTGAGCCTTCTATAGAAGTGGAGAAAATGGTTTTTGGATTCTGTCAAAACTATGTCAAATGGTACCAAAAAACCAGGAAACTCGGCAAGGTGTTTTTGTGTGACTGAGTAGGAAAAAAAAACAAAACTGGAACTAAGAGGAAATTTTAACAGTGGAAACTTATTTAGGTGAATGCTAATTGTACTGTTGTTTTTAAAAACCCACCAAAGGTAGCAATATAGAGATGCTATCAACCCAAGGCTATATTTTTCTTTTGTCTTTGGACACACATTATCTTCAATTTCACTTCCATGGTAACTATGTTCTTATTGTCTCATTGCACAGTCTCTCCCCATATCATCATCTACTTCTAAATGTAACTGGACTGAGGCTAGGGGGTAAGTATTATATCTTGGCTCTGTCCAAAGGGCTCACATGCCTGGGTGGCTAATGCATGAGCTGAAATATCTGCTCTCTTTTCTCAATTCTAGTGGGAAAACAGCTACTTAGGAAGTGGTGTAGCCAAATTTAACTGTTTCACCTCCCCTCCCCCATTTAAACAAGTTGCCAAGTTCTCTGATATTCACATTTTCCTTGAGTTTCCCCCCATCCCATTTATGAACACATTTGAGATGTATGATAACATTTGTAACATTAAAAGTCCTTTTTATTCCAATACTTCCTGAAGAAAAATGCATTTTTTAAAAAGACCCCCAAATTGGATCAGATGACTTTTTCACCCATCCAAATTCAGGAGTGCCTGATACTCAGCACTTGCTGTCAACTTAAGAGGCTGACTTGAGCTGGGACACATTGGTCATCTATCCCAGCCCAAGTGCCATAGCAGACGTTACTTGAAAGATGTGGCTCAGGAGGGTGGCACTGCCCAGACAGTGCTGTCTGTGCTCACATAGGGAAGGGGAGGAGATGTTGGTGGCAGCAGAAACAAGAGATGGAGGCTGTCAACTCCACCTGTTCCTTGAATGCCTGGCTTCCAGAGGCCTCCACAAAACCAAAGCAGCAGGGGTAGGATAGCTTGGGAAATTGTCCCAGAGGTGATGGCCAAGCTACCTCTCACATATTGCCTTGGTCATGAAACCTAGACACATTCCAGGTATGGGCAGTGGTGACGTTTCATTGTAACTAACACTATTCCTTCTTTTCCTTTCCTGCCAACAGCATTTTTCCTTGTCATGAACACCTGCTCCTGTGCTTTTGCCAGTGGTATAACTACACCAGTGGTGCCAAAAGGATCCTGTCCATAACAAGTACTTGTGTCTATTTCATCCTTTTTCACTATAGCAAATGTCAAGGGCCCATTCCATATCACGATCCTAGCATGGGGTGCTAAGGAGGTTTAAACTGTTCCCCAAACTGTGGTGTTGATCAGAATTTGGGAAGTGTCTTGCCTGCTTTTATTTAAATTGCAAAATAATGATTTAAAAAGCAGCTGGGGACATTATTTTTGCAGGAGCAAATCCCGAAATTCAGAGCTGGGCCTCAGTGAGAGAGAAAGAGTTAAATTTCCCATACCCTTTAGGCTAAAGTATCCAATCCAGAGCTTTTTATGGAGTAAACAGAAACATATCTCCAAGCTAGGTCTTTAAAGCAAGTCTGCACTGGCTCAGATAGGCTTCAGTTTTCTGAATGTCTGGAATTACAGCCCAGCAATTGGAGTTGTTTTCTGATGGAGATGCTGAGGACTGAACATGGTGCCTTTTTCAAGCAGAGCATGTGTTCTGTCACATAGCTATGCCCCTTCTCTCCCAAACTGTGTGTCACATCACTCCTGTCCAAATTAATCTTCAGAATCAGCTCCAGAAAATAACCTGATGCTTGTGTTCTGAATTAGGTAGTAACTGGCCACAATAGATATGGTGGGTAAGCTTTTTTCCATTGTGTTTTTACTTATTTGAGTCATTAAAACTGGCTTGTGATTCTTCCTGAGGCTTTTGAATACTGTATCTGGTGAGGTGGCTGTGTGAAAAGGGTGCTAGAATCTTCATAGGACATGATCTTAGCATAGTTGTCTCTTAGGACCTTATCACGAGGCACTTGCTGCTGCCCAAACATAGCCCAAATGTTGTAGAAGGGCCTGAAGATCCTGTTATTTTTTTTTTTTTTTAAAAAAAAGCTTCTCCTGGCTTCCCTGCAAATGCTTCAGTGATGGAAGGAAAGCAGGAAGCCTCAATTACATTAGAGAAGCGTGATGGATTATCCCACTTCCAGCACTTCTGCAATGTTTGGACAACATTTGGGCAGCAGTAAGTGCCTCGCGTGATAAGGTCCTTACACTAGTGCACTTTTATCCAGGTTGTGCAGCACTGTGAAGGCAAGGAGGTAGACTTCATGGGCATTGCCAAGAAAAGAAGGTTTCTGGCTCTAAACAACCTATTCCTCTACTGGCCAGTGAGATTGGGGAGATCCTCATCAGCACTAAATGTTCATTGGGAATACTGGTTTGTCACAGAACAGGCAGGCCAGCTTTCCCGGAGTGTTGTTAGCGCTGAGGATCCCCAGATGGTTGACAATGGAGAATAGGCTCCTTGAACCTATAAACCTTCTTTATCCACCAATGACCATAAAGAATCTGCCTCCCTCTGTGCCTGAGCCCCTTTCCTCCTCCTGCTGCTGTGCTGCTTCTGCAGCAGTCTCTACCAGAATAGTTATGCCAACATCGTTATACAGTTGTCCCATCCCACCATATCAACAGATTTGGTACCTACAGATTAAATATCCATGGCTTGAAAGTATTAAAAATTAATTCCAAAAAGTAAGCCACGATTTTACCATTTTTAAAAAACAAGAAACACAATTTTATTACATTATATATAATGGAACTTGAGCATCCACAGATTTCGGTATCCATGGGGAGTCGTGGAACTAAAGCCCAGTGGATATTAAGGGGCCACAGAAACAAAAAAAATAAAAAAATAAAAAATAAAATCTTGGACAGTAACCCTACCCTCTGATAACAGATCAGGTCACTTTAGCTAATCATTAGTTCCATACCCAAACAGGGGTTGTTGAAGGTAGCCCAGAGCTTGCAGAGTGAATATGAGGGCCAGACCTACAATTGGTGACTTCTAAAAACACTGGATTTTGTATGTCCCAGAAGGGCAGCCAATTTCAAGTGATTTCTCTGGTTGCTATTCATTTGTTTTTTTCCCAATGCCAGGTGGTGGTGTCACTTGTTGGTTGCTTTGCGTCTAGTAGCAAGATGTCTTGGACTGAGCCTGAGGAACACACTATTTAATCTAGGCAGAACTAGAGGCTGGAAAGTTATCCTTTTGGCCTATAACTAGGGATGGAAAGTATATTTGACAAATATTTAGGAAAAGGAAAAACAATCAAACTATATTTCTTGAGTGATAAAAAACCCAGACAGAAAAAATTCTGATGATAATTGGAAGAAACTTTTAATTACCAAGTGAGAGTTTTCTATCACCCTTCAAGGCTATTTGTCTCATCGTGCAATCATATATAAAATTTACTTGGAAGTCTCACTATGTCCTGGGGAGATTACTCTCATTACTGTGCATAGGACTATAGCCTTAATATCTCACTGGATACAAAGACTGACATCCCAAAGAAAACTCCAACATTATTTCACATCAATTATAGTTGATTTAACTATAATTTTGTGTATAGGTTCATCACATTTTCTAACTGGAAGTAACCTAGGTCACAAGTTAATTGCTATAAAATTAATGAAGCAGTAATATTATTACTAAAATTATTTTTAGAAAAAAGATCAGTTGAGGGATGAATTTTCAGAGGTTCAGATAGTCCACACCACATTGAGAACTCTGGGATAAAGACCACATCATGCTGTGCCAGCCCTTCTTGTGGAAAACGCTGGAACCGTGGCATCTATACTTGTTAATTGTTCTTTAAAAAGTATTTTGCTTATCAGTGGGTTAAGTCTGTATTGCTCTCATTAGCACCTTTCTCTCTGCACAGGTGATGAGGTTCAGCTTTATATCAAAGATTTCCCCGCCAAGATGGCTGTTAACAATTCCAGATGCTTTATTCTTAACCAACCCTGGGCTATCATAGTTTAAATGCCACTTTTTGTGTTTTGGTTGGGGAGTCATTGCCAGTGAGGTGGATCATAACATCTGGCATTCATTATCCTCCAGTTTGTCTATTAACAGTGTCTTTGCTCCAGGAGAAAATTAACTTTAGTAGACCATATGATCTGTAGGGGATGTGTTAATGATTGGCCCAAAGATCATTTGAGCTTTAGAAAGTGTTATCAAGTTCCTTTTAGTGAGGAGGCAGCTCTTAAACTACATGTTTAGTTAAATTTCATGGAGCATGCTTGTAGATCATTCTTCAGTGTATGAAGGGTCCAAAACCCATTTCCGACAGTTTATGGCAGCAAATTAGGGATGTGTGTGAATTCACTTTGCTGAATGCGGCTTGCAGATTGTCTCAAACCTCACCTCTAAGAACTGAATCCTAACCCACAGAAAATTTGCAGTTTGGAATCTTCCCATCTACATTATTGCAGAACATTTTATGGAACAAAACAAATGCAAATGGCAATATCTGCACATTTTGAAGATGCACAAACAAAAAATGCATGTTTTTAAAAGAAAAAGAAATATGGTTTAGAGACAATGGCAAGAATATAAAGAATATTTGGAAATATTTGGATAAACTGCCACGAGATCACCCTGGCGAGTTTTTGGTGAAAAAATTGTTTGCACAAAATCCTGCTATGCACAAAAAGCAAGATTTTTGCATGTGTGTTTTACACACACACACACACACATACACACACACACAAAAGGTTTTCTGCTCATTTTTTTCTTCTGCAAAAATAAAGGATGGGGTTATGTATTTTTATACATAAAAATAATTGAAAAATTTGTAAACACACCTGTACACTCACCAAGTGAAGATAAAGCCTTTGAAATTATTTGCTCTTCCATGTGAAAATTAAACATGTGAAGATTTATATTTGTACTCTGTTCTTGCATTCCTTTGTCCTAATGGCAGAAATTTCCTATATTCTTAAGTTAAGCTGATTTGACCTGCATTACTTTGTTATAGAATGAATTATTATTGTTCCTTGTTGCAGTTATGGACACATATCATACTCCAATATATTCTATAGTATTTCTCTCATAATCCATCCAGTTTTTTCAACCTCTCATCAAATCAGCAGCAAGCACTCTGTGACCAATACATATGTTTGGTCTTCTTTGGGGGCATGATTAGTTTCTCTTCCTTAAATGTCTGTCTCTCTCTCATTCTCTCCCTCTCTCTCACAGACAGACAGACAGACAGACAGAATGCTATTTCTTTTTGCTGGCATATAAACAATTCTACCTTCTGCTTGTACCGTCTGATGTTTGCAGGAGAAAAAAGGGGGCATACTCTAACAATTCCAATTCTAAAATCAAGGATAATTTTCTAAACATTCACAACCGTGATGAAGATTTTAATCTGTCTGTATGTGATATTTCCTTTTGCTCTGGAATAGTAAATCACCACCTATTAAAAAGCCAAGTGAAAGTGTTTCTTGCTTGACTAAAGACAGGCTTCAACAAGATAGATTTGTTCCTGCTGATATCAACAGTTCAAAATGTTATAACTTAGTAGCAGCCATGTGTGCAATTTCGCACAGTGCACCACAGGGTACCCTTATATTCATGTGCTTGTATTTGCAAAATATATATACTGGTGATAAGAAGCATCTATTCCATACCCTGAGGTTTCATTTCCAGAGAGCTTGCAGAAGGAGCTAAATCTGGCATTGAAGCAACTCATAATGAGATGGCCATCTAGGAACCAAAACAGGGACAACAAACAAACAAACCTAGTTCAGCCAAGGTATGTCACCATGAAATGTGGAATAGAACAAGTAAATATGGAGCACATCTAAGTTAATTTTCACCATTGCCAGGTTGACTTATTTTATCTTCTAATCAGTAAATTATAGATATTGAGGATTACGACCATCTGCTTGTGTCACCTTTAAGAAATGTAATGGTTCTTTTACAGAAGGGTGGACAAAAGACTTGATGTTATAAAAAGAAGGGGTTATAGTTCCTGCTTCTATCATGCAGATCTGGACAAGAAGGAGAGGAAGGGGAACACTTTAAATGATGCAGGCCTGCTCCAAAACATGTTGCTGTGTTAAGCAGAAGCCAATTCGTTTGGATGTTGAAGCTTAATTCAGCAAGGAGGATAGGACAGCATTCACCATCTCACCAGAGGCCAACAGACTAGCTTAAGACATGCAGGCCAGATTCTTTGGAAAACACAACTCTCTTCTTTAAGAGCCAGCAGACCATTACTACTGTGCCCTCCACACCACAGAGCATTTGCTATCCAAGGTAACCAGCTTCCTCTGCTTTACAGTGAAGCCAGACGTACAACACAGATGTGGAACAACTCACAGAATGCCCCTGTTTTTGTTTTCTGGGACAGCCTCTGCACCAAGTCCTAATTCTCTCTGAAAGGAAAATGAGCTGGAAAAATTCAAGGCTGCTCAAAAATTAGGTGAGTGTGGGAGGAACTGAAGAGAGGCCTGACTTTCTCTCTCTCTCTCCCTTTCTCTCTCTCTCAAGAAAGCTTCTGAGACCACTAACTGCATTAATTCAGTTGTGACAAACCCCTGAGACCTCTGCCAAGTGAACACATTAAAACTCAAATGGAGTTGAGGAACTGGCTTTCTCTGCTAGTTAATGAGCACGGAGCTAGCTGATCGAGCATTCTGCTAAAGTGAGCAATGAAGATAAAAAAAGGACACTGGTTTGTCCATTCAGTTTTTTTCCCCCCAAGCTGCAGGATGCCAACGCAGCAGAGAATATGTTATCTCGCTCCAGCTGCCCTCTGGTTTGTTGTTACCAATAGATTTTAAGGGTGTATTAAGCTAATGGAACATATTCAGCATCCAAATCTCAAAATGTGGTTGCTGTGTGCTAATCACATGACACAGAAACATCTGCAGCCTCAGCAGCAGCATTCCACAATTCCACATTCCACAATATATTTCACAATATATGAAAAAAGGTTCTACTGTATATACTCATGTATACGTCTAGAAATTTTAGTCAAAAAATTGACCCCCAAAACTTAGGTTGACGTATTCACGGGTCAATGTGAATAGTATACTTTAACTCTTTTTAAAAAGGGAACCATCCCCCGGTGAAAGGCAAGAGGGCAATCTGTCCTGGAAGTACTGACCTCTCTCTTTCATCCAGCCTTAAGAGTGAGCACAAAGAGTTATGCCGGCCATAATTGGCATTTTCCTATGCTTCATCATTGAGATCCTTTGTTGCATGCCCCTAAATTTTACCCTCAATTTATCCAAGGATCATATCAAAATCTGTAATTTCCCCCCAAAACCTGTTTTCAATTTATACATGTGGTCGACTTATAGTCGAGTATATACATGACTGTAGTGACAGAGGAAAAAGGAAGTACATAATAAATAAGCACAACTCATTGGCAGTTGCTGAGAAGATTTCAGGGATCTCCTTTCTGTTGGGGAATGTGAGAGACAGTAGTGTGTCTCACAAGCAGAATAATGAGTATTCACAAGTGTAAGGTGAATAACAACCAGTCCTACACCACTACCCACCCCCCCACATGCCCAGCAGAGAACTAAAGCAGGCATTGTCCTCTTTTCAGAAACCTATGAAACATGCTTAATTAAAAACAGTAAAGGTTTCCTAACATCTCGTGGTGAGACGCACTGGAATGTGCTATTCACATATGGAGAAGGAAGGGACACAGAGAGAGAAAATAGCAGACTATGAAATGGAGGGTGAACAAATTCAGACTAACTTCAGACTACTGATGTAGGAGAAAACTGGTTATGGCTATGACCAACAAAGAGGTAATGACATGAATATATGCTATGCACACTATCAGTTACTGAATGCAGGCACGCTAAGGTTGTTATCTCTAGCACCCTCTCCTTCTACTGCTGCCAACACCCTTCAGAAGTATGTCATTGAACCTCTGTGATACATTTGCAAGTTTTGTCACCAATGAAACTAATATGACAGTGTGTGTGTGTGAAATTGTTTGCTTTGGCCAGTGTAGTTGCAGAATGTTTAAACAGAATGTTTAAGCTTAACAATGTTGAGGACCCCATTTAAAAGGTGAACTGTACTCTTCGGCAGTGGTGTCCCTAGGGTTGGTAAGTCCTGGTGTCACCCTCCCATTGATCTCCTCTCATTTTACACCATACATAATCCTTATTAATGCTTTTTTGCAGTAATGTTACTCATACATTGTAATTCCCATATACCACTGAATGTTATGCTAATAGTTGTGGAAGAAATAACTACCAAAATTAAAATTATACCTTCAATTTACAATTTCATATGCAACACCTAAATGTATTTACATATACATTGAGAAGATTTGTTTAAAACTTGATGTTTTTAAAGAAAAGTTCAAAATAATATTTTTTAAATTTACAATTTCATTTTTTTAAAAAAATAAAAAATTGAAATTTGAAATTTTAATTTTAAAAAATGCTGGGGCCTTTCCTTTCTCCTCCCATTGAGCCTCACACTACTCCCACCACCTCCCAAAGCATTTTAAGGGAAGCAGATGAATGTCACAGCCTGTTTCTGCCAAAAGGTAGGTGTTGGAGGAGAAGTGGTGTCACCCCTCCTTAGGGTGTCACCTGGTGTATTCCACACCCCCTGCACCCCACCCAGTGATGCCACTGCTCTCAGGTAGGATTGCTGGATCTTGGAGGCTGGGTCTGAGTCTCCAGTTGTCATCGATCATCTCTGGGTGGGAGAAAAGGGGGCAAATTCTCCAGTTCTGGTAGATTCAGATCCATCCAAGAGGAAAAAGTTGTGTGCAAACTTCCAGCTCAGCTAGGAGAGCAGCAGCTTGTTAAAATTTGCAGGCTGTCGTTGATTTGTTGTTCGAATGTGGCCTATACATCTACTTAGGTAGCGTTCCTTCTTCCTTTCAAGTTGTTATAGCACCAGGGTTTAACCTCTGCTCTGCTCTGAACATACATTATGGGTAGATGCAATTGGTCTAGATTAAATGCTTCTTATTCCTGAGTATTTGAGAAGTTTTAAACCCCTCATTTCTTCTTGATTGGGAAAGAGTTCCTTCAGCGGAAATTTCTCTCTTAATTTCCAAACAGGGAAATGTGGTGTGTATGTGTGTGTGTTTTAAATGGCAAGCTGTGAGCAACTGTGGTTGGCACATTATGGATAATGCTTAATGCAATCACCAGGGGTCATCCCTAGGTTTTGGCCAGGAGAACTCAAGGCCTGAGATGATCCTGAACTGGCAACCCAAATTTGCAGGGCTTTCAGAAGATGCAACTCATTCTTTGCTAGGAGGAAAAAGGGCAATGTGGAGAGTCTGCAGCCAAAACAGCAATTAAGACCACAGGTTATTTAAGACCATGGCTGCACTTTGCCCACCCATACATAAGCCACACTAAGGGGAAAAATCCACTTAGAAAATTTTGGATTTTACGGGACAAACTGCATGCATTGGCCATTGACACCAACACTCCTTCTTGACATGTTTTTGTGGTGTTGCACTGACAATAATGAAATCTGAGAAATTTCAAATTCTATTTTTTCAAAAAGAACAACAGCACATTTATTTCACAGGAGCTCCCAACTCCAAAAGGAACCTCTTTTCATTTCAGCATCAATTTACAGCTGGTACCTCAGTGATTTTGTCACCAATGCATTCATGCCAGTAATCAAATCCCAGAATAGTTGTGTTTAATGGATATGCTTTCTGTGAAATACTAAGAGAATCAGTGGGAGCACAGAATGTAAATGTGAAAACATTATGGAAAAAGTGGTGGCACCCCTGTGAATCCCAGAGAAATTCCACCAGCATTAAGACAGCTTCTTGTTTAACTTGACGCATCCAGCAGTTCTTAACCAATTAGAAGTTTCACAGCCGTTCTTAACACAGCTCCAGGAGGTCACAACACATTCCATTTCCTGTTTCATGCTTTGTAAACAGTATTAAAAGTATTACTTGTTTCCACAGAGTTGATTTAGTAACATCACAGCTTGAAAATGTTTGGCAAACTTTTGGACAGCCTCTCTAGTTCACAACTCATGGGTAGGCCTCACTATCTAAATTCTGGGGCCTCTTTGTTGAGGATTCTGAACAGCCCTCCACAAATTGCAAATCCATACGATGTTGCTATGGACGTTAAAATTAAAGCATGCCACTTGAATTATATAGTGTGGAAGGGCACCTGATGTTGATATGGCCACATGTCCTTTCTTACAGAGGAGTCTGTTGAGAAGACAGAGTGTGTGGGTACATTAGTTACTTGGTTTCAGTCTTTCCTACTATGGATAATAATGATAACTTTAGTAATTCTTTCTAAATTTGGATTAGTCACATGAATTAGTATAACTTTGTTTGATGTAGGAAGTTTATCGTACTCTAAATAATGTGACTTATCCCCAATGGGATGCAGTCACATTTGGCATTAAATGCGGGGATTATCACATGTAAAATCATCACTGCTGCCCCTGGGCAGCTGCAACCCAGGTCCCAGCCATGCTGAGCTGACTGCTTTGCAAAAACAGAAAGCTCACGTGTTTGGTTTTTTTTTTTTTTTTTTTTTTTTTTTTTTTTTTTTTTTGCAAAGTGGCCAGCTGAGCATGCCTGGGACTTGGGCTGCAGTTGCCTGGTGGCAGAGGTGGCAATTTTACATGTGATAACTCTTGTGTTTAACCCAGAATGCAACTGTATCCCGTTGGGGATAAGTCACATTATTTAAAGTGTGATAAACTCAGTAGTTTGGTGTCTTCTTTCTCTATTTTTAGCATCCTAGCATCATGTTCAAGCCCCCATGCATATATCCACAAAAACCTGGGGCTGTGTGGTGCATAGAAAATGCTTTACATTATCTCTGAGAGTAGCACACAGTACCCCAATTAGCAATAAAAATATCCTAGCAATGGTTGGTCCCCATCATTTCCCAGTAGTGTTAGAAAGTTTATTCCTTTCGCCCATGAAACATAGCAGGTAATTCTCAAGTAGTGAAAGGACCTTCTGGACTCAGCTTCAGTATTATGAATGCTTATGGCCAGAGGGTACTATTCCAGTTACAAGATCAGCAGGACTTGGGTTCCATCTGGTCCTTTGTAGATACCAAGTCCAGTCTGGAATCTAGATACTCACTAAGAAACTCATCAATCAAGCAGACAGTTATGTTCCTAATCCATCCTTCTCTGCATCCCTAATTGCCTGCTTCCCAACTCACTTCCAAAATGGAAATCTTAGTTGTGGCACTTACTGTCTTGAGTTGTAGTGTCCAGACATATCCTTTTGCACATTAATGTAATGCAGCACTTCACTGGGACTAATGTTGATGGTCATAAGAACACGGATTACCGCTTTGGGATATGGAAGGATCATATATTGAGATCTTAAACTGTTTGATTGTTAATTATTGTTGATTGTGCTTGTTTTAACTTTGCTGTATTTATGTTTTAAATTGAATACTGCTGGCATCTAATGATTGCCTTGTAAGCCGCTCTGAGTCCCCCCTCGGGGGTTGAGAAGAGCGGGTTAGAAATACTGTAAATAAAATAAATAAATAAATAAATAAATAAAAGACCCAGGTTGGGATACTATTTCAAAGGCATAGTGTGATGGTCTTTGGAGGATGTTGTTTCTGCAATCTTCTAGATAGTTTTGTAGATGTAAATGCCACTGAAAACAATGAGACATGCTTCTAAGTAGACATATATAAAGTCCCACTGTTAGTGGATGAACCCAGGTTGGAAAACCCTTAGCTCTCTGGATGCTTTTTCTCAACTCCCCTCTGCCCAACACTATATGGCCAGTGATAAAAGACTATGGGAACTGTAATTCTAAACATCTGGAGCACTAAAACTTCACCACACCTGGTGTAATGATATGTCTATATTGTTTATTTGCTCTCTCTGAAATTAGACAGGACCCCCTTGAGGCACTATGCTGGCATTAACATAGTAGCTCAAGAAGTTGAGCTTTCTCAGAGGTTGAGTAAGTGTCATCACTAGTATGGAAAATGAATATCAAAATGTGCACACACAGCCTTCTCTCTTACTTGTGATCTGGGTGGATGGGAAGATAATTGACCACTACACAATGGATGAGCTCAAGCCCATGGAACCCACTGCAAAACAGCTTGTGCAACTGGAAATCCATCATTAACTATGCTGACTTATTTTTACACCGCACTAAAAGTGTATGGGATTTGGTGTTATGTTTGTGTAACTGTACTGAACAAAAATTAAGCACAGCAGTACTTTTTAAAAAAGAAAAGAGAAGCAACAGCCACAGCATAAAATGATAGGAGAGTTACAGTAAAGATAATGTTCTTGCTGTCATATACCAGATTTTCCAATCTTCCTCCTCACAAAAATCTGAACACTAAGGAGGACTTAAGGGCTGTGCATGCCATGGCCCTGATTTGGCCTTTCCAGGGTGCAAAAAGGAGCTGCAAAAAGCTTTTTGCACCCTGGAAAGGCTGTGATAGCAGTGGTGCTGCAGTTTGAAGGTGCTCCTTTGGTGCTGCATTCATGTGGACTCAGTGTCAAGAGGAGTGCCATGACACAGTATGCCATGTAAAGCGATGCACGACATCATGGTGCCCTGGGGACAGAGTCAGGACATGCATCATTTGGACACGACACAACACCCCTCTCTACCCCAGGCCGGCCTTAATGGCTGGTCTGCATAGAGCCTTAGCTTAGAAAATTGTATTTAAATAAAGCCCTTCCCACCCAAAACAGCAAGATGAGTGCAATTGCAACATTGGAGATGCTAGCCAGTAGGAGTCATTTACCTTGTACATTTACCCTTAAGTATTTGGAGTGTGTGTGTAGAGAAGTTATTTTCCAACCATTTTTGATGTAATAGTTTATATCCCAGGAAACTTTAGTTTTTCTCTTTATTGAGCAGAACTTCTTTGTTGTTTTTTTTAAATCTCACAGCTCCTCTGACCAGAAGCAGAGGAATAGCAGTCACTGCAATTGTATCAGTAATGGCAGACAGCTTTTGACTGCAGTGTTGACTTTGAAACAGGCTTTTTCTTGGGGGCAGGGGGAGGGTTCTCTTACAGCAGCAACTAAGCCCATCTTACCTAGTAAGGCTTTGAATTCCCCATGAGATTTCATTGTTCATGACAGGTAACAGTTTGGTAGATTAATGCAAACTGGTTTCACACAGAGGGGAGAGTGTCACTCAACTTTCTCAAGAAACCTGTTATATGCAGGTCCATTCCAATTTAATTGTCAACCCCTTTGCTCCATGGAAAATTTTCTATGATGCGAAAATTGCCTCAGGATATGGCTCATAACTCATGAGCCATTAGCTTTGTTATTCCTTCTTCACATGACAATTGATAGACACCATGTACCTTAAGAACATTGTTTGCAGAGGTTGTTATGTCATGGCCAGTGTACAAACAAAGCAAAACACACACACACACACACACACTAAACCTTTCAAAAAAAGCACTTAACATGGCAGTATTTAGAGCTATCATAATCAAAATCACAATATCAGTCCAAAGGAAAAACGAGGGGCAGGGGGTATATCATGAGCTTCGAAATCAAGGAATATTTACCCTAGGGCCACATGTGGTAGCTCTTGGCCTGATCTCTGCTAATGACCCATATGCACTTCTGTAAGAACAATCAACTGTCTGTTGCATGGAGTGGAAAAGGAAGAAAGTGAAAGGCAAGGCAAAAAAAAAAAAAATGTGAAAAGCATAGATGCCAACTGTCCCAACTTGGCAGGGAAAAGTCCCGATTAACTCTCTCTTGTGCCAATAATTCAGATGCTTTCAAAGTGTCTCAGTTTGTCTCTCATTCTCCCACTTCACCCTTCGACTTCAGCTTATTTCAGTTGCCACAAGCTCACTTTAAAGTGCAAAAGTTGATTGTAATCAGCAATGGGGTGAAGGGAGTGGGGCAAAAACTTGACCTTTCACGGTAGGCTCAGGCAAAGGAAACTGTGGCAGCTTCTCCTAGCTTATGTGCTCTTCCTCAGTAATAGCTCTTACCATCTTGAACATACTTTGATGTTGACTGGCCACAAACATCCCAGTTTTCTTTTGGGAATTGTTGGAAAAGGGGTAAATTCCCTTCTTCTTGGTCAGTCTGATCATCTCCTGCGACTCTTGACACAGTTCAGAAAAAGTTTATGGCCAAAACTCCCATAGTATCCCAGGAAGATTTTTGTAGATGCTGGGATGATTAAACTGACTCCTGTGATATTTACCCCCCACAAATAATTTACTCCCCCATGGCAAAATGGCCTTTGACATAGAATCATAGAATCATAGAATCATAGAGTTGGAAGAGACCACAAGGGCCATCCAGTCCAACCCCCTGCCATGCAGGAACTCCAAGTCAAAGCATCCCTGACAGATGGCCATCCAGCCTCTGCTTAAAGACCCCTAAGGAAGGAGACTCCACCACACTCCGAGGGAGTGTGTTCCACTGTCGAACAGCCCTTACTGTCAGGAAGTTCCTCCTAATGTTGAGGTGGAATCTCTTTTCCTGCAGTTTGCATCCATTGTTCCGCGTTCTAGTCTCTGCAGCAGCAGAAAACAAGCTTGCTCCCTCCTCAATATGACATCCCTTCAAATATTTAAACAGGGCTATCATATCACCTCTTAACCTTCTCTTCTCCAGGCTAAACATCCCAAGTTCCCTGAGGCGTTCTTCATAGGGCAAGGTTTCCAGACCCTTCACCATCTTAGTTGCCCTCCTTTGGACATGCTCCAGTTTCTCCACATCCTTTTTGAATTGTGGTGCCCAGAACTGGACACAGTATTCCAGGTGGGGCCTGACCAAAGCAGAATAGAGTGGCACTATAACTTCCCTTGATCTAGAAACTATACTTCTATTGATGCAGCCTAAAATTGCATTGGCTTTTTTAGCTGCCGCATCACACTGTTGACTCATGTTCAGCTTATGGTCTACTTGGACTCCTAGATCCCTTTCACATGTGGTCTCGTTCAGCCAGGTGTCCCCCATCCTATATCTGTGCATTTCATTTTTCCGCCCTAAGTGCAGAACCTTACATTTCTCCGTATTGAATTTCATTTTGTTAGCACTGGCCCAGCTTTCTAGTCTATTCAGGTCATTTTGAATTTTGATCCTATCCTCTGGGGTATTAGCTACTCCTCCCAGTTTAGTGTCATCTGCAAATTTGATAAGTATGCCCCCAATTCTGTCATCCAAATCGTTAATAAAGATGTTGAATAGCACTGGGCCCAGGACAGAACCCTGTGGCACCCCACTGGTCACTTCTCTCCAGGATGAAAAGGAGCCATTGTTGAGCACCCTTTGAGTTCGGCCAGTCAACCAATTACAAATCCATGTAACAGTTAACTTGTCTATCCCACATTTTGCAAGCTTGTTTGCAAGAATGTCATGGGGAACCTTGTCAAAGGCCTTACTGAAATCGAGGTATACTATATCCACAGCATTCCCTTCATCTACCAAGCTGGTAATTTTATCAAAAAAAGAGATCAGGTTCGTTTGGCATGACTTCTTTTTCTGAAACCCATGTTGGCTTTTTGTGATTATGGCATTGGCTTCTAAATGTTCGCAGACTCTCTGCTTTGCACCCAATTGCCTCAACAATATCTTTGAACATCATTTTTTCAGTAGGTCTACAGAGGGTTTTTAAAAGTTTTATTTGGAGTGGGTGGATTTATAACTATTTGATTCCTAAGGGAAAAGGATATGGGGTGGGGGAGTTGGAAGGAGAGGCAGGCCACATTCGTTTCAGAAATGAAATGAAAATCTTCAAACCAGTGCCACCTGGCACACCCTGCAAAATCAGACAGGCCTCTGTGAGTCACATTCGCATCAGCAGATGTGCTGAGCATCCTGTGGGAGTTTGAGGTCTCATCTGGTACTGGAATCACACCAGTCTTCACACTATGCATTTTGCGCACAAATGCCTCAAATAAAGAATGGGGAGATACCCCCCTCCCTGACACGTTGTAAAGGCAGCTTTCATATTTTGTGGGATAAACTTTGACAAAGCCCTCAGAGGCAATCTCGCTGCCATGCAACAAAGCTCTTTTTGCTTTCCTTGTTTCTTTGCACAGCGCAGCTGATGCTTGGCTTCTTCTGTTTCATCACTTGCTTGATACAATGGCAGGGATGACACACCAACTGTGGCAGCATACAAAGCGAGATAGTTTCTCCCTCCTGCCTCACATCCTCATATTCTAAATACACAGCTGGCAGTTTTTAAAGCTCAGTCACATTCATTCAGCTTTCTCCTGGAGTGGGGTTCTAACAGAGTGAAGCCATTCTGCAATTTATGGTTAAACTTTCTGATGAAAATAGGAGTATCTTCTGAGAGGACTGGATTTCCCAAGGTTATGGAAATAGCTTAAATAACTTTAAAAATACAGCAGAAACCACTAAAGCCAAGGGAATGTTCTAGTAGTAATAATACAACCAGTTAGCATGTTGTAGAGGTTTGAGAGTTGGACTGTGACTCTAGGAGGCCAGGCTTCAAATCCCTATTCAGCCTTGGAAAACTATTGGGCGACCCATTGAGTGACTCCTCACTACTTAATGGAAAAGCAATGGCAACCCTCCTCTGAATAAATCTTGCCATGAATCTCTATGATAAGGTTGCTGTAAGTTGGAATTGACTTGAAAGCGGATAACAACAAAATAGTAGACGTACTTTTAAAATCTATATGCATGGTTCTGTCATGTTGGCATGATGATATAATGATATTAGGGGATAAAGATATGAGGGCATGGTGATATAGTGATTTAACACTGTATAGTATGTTCGCTATTGAGAAGGGGATATCAATTATGTTAAATCCAAACCTGGGAAACAAACCAGAGGGGAGATGGCCAGCAGAGATGATCTTCTCTGTCGGGGAAGCTTTGATGGGAGAGTTCCTGAATGGCAGGGGGTTGGACTGGATGGCCCTTGTGGTCTCTTCCAACTTTATGATTCTGTGATTCTTCCTGAAGGGAGATGAAATGATAACACATGAAGGGAAGGAGGGAAACAAGAAGAGCCCTTTGATCTGGATCAAAGGGGAGTGATCAGGGTTGGAAAGGGGGGCTGGAGGATGGAAATGTATTTATGATGGTCCGAGGGGAAACTTTTTCAGTTCTGACACTGAACCTGGGATGGGGAACTTTCTGTCTTGATATCTAGAATAAATCTCTAGTGTCTACTACCATTACGATGCTGTCTTGGTTATTGGGAACTGGGTCCTCCAATCTTGACACGTACAACAACTACAACTTAGTCACATCACTCAAACACATGGAGTAAGCAGTTCATCCACATTTCACCAAAGAATTCATCATGGTCATTTTGTCTTTGCAGTTCTCAATATTCTTCCCTGTCCCATGAAAACACAGGAAAAGTTCTCATTCTACAAAACAACAAATAACATAAATCATCTTTCTAAACTGTTCACACTCAATATTTTGTTTTTAAAAGAGTAGTGTGGCTAATGCACTACATGATGCATAAAATTGATTTCTATTATTATAGTTAAATAATACTTTAACCTTTTACATGTGTTAAAATTCAAGACTGAGTACTTATGCAATGTCAGCTTGCATTGTATTGGTAAATACATTCCAGTTCACCTCCCACACCTCCTCTCTGACGGCAAGTGAGAAACATTATTAAAGTCTTGCCATTTTATAAGGTGATGCTAATCAGACATCAACATCTTCCATTTGTAACCCTCATTTGTTTTCCCACTTTCTAGTAGGTTACATCAAAACATTTTCCTTCAGGAGCAAAGGGCCAAATTTCACAGGGTTGCTGTGCAACATGATCAAATTGAATTGGACCAGCTGCTGAGTGTTGTGGACCCTAGATCACCCCCCCACACCCCCCGAAGCAATGGTCATGCTGTTTTAGGACAACCAAAGTAAGGCTCTCAAAGGGCGCAGGATCTAGGATATGTAACATGTAGCATGCAACAATAAGGGATACAATGAGGAACAAAAGGGAGACTTGAGGCCCTAAATTCTCTTCTTATTCCATTCTTTCCCCTCTTTCTGGCATCCATGTTTGGAAGCTCGCTAGTCTACTGCAAATCTCTTACTCTTTTGGAATTTGCAACCCATTATTTTGTTTTGACTGTGCCAACAGAAGCCATTGCATTCATTAAATAGAGAGCAATCCACAATACCGCAACACAAGGTCAGTATTAACAGCCAAGCACAAATAAATTATCTATAGAAAGCATTTTTTTGGGCTCATTTTTGAAAAGTAGCTCTTCATTATCCCAAGTTTTATACTAGTAAAATGCATAGAACATAACTAGCCCATTTTGGAAAAATTGGGAAAACCTCTCTCTTCTACTACTAATGTGTGTTTCAATTATAATTGCTATAATGTTCTCAGCCACAAGTACTAATTTTTGGCTAATGCTTGCCCTTGATCCATTAGATGCCCCATTTTTCAGGCTGTAGCAAGGGTGCTAACAGACAAGTGAAGTGTTCTGTAATTGTGCTGCAAGAACATAGGATTAGATTGCTTGGGAGAGAATATTCAACAGCATGCTCAACTACCTATTAGGCAAACATCGACACTGGAGCATAAAAGCACTAATTAGAAGGACTGTCCCACTGACACCATAGTTACTCTCACAAGTCTTTTTAGAAAGTGAACCAAAGTTAGGAAGGTACAGAAGAAGAATTCATTCTACTTCACTGTGAGGTTCTTTGGCTCTGCATTTTTGTTCCATTTAACACCTTGAAACTGTGGCTTTAACACTTGGGTGGCACAGATGGTCTTTAGCCTTTTCCTTGCTTGAAGAAACAAACATAATAGATTTTCAATCTGGGAGAAGACATTTAATGGCAGAAGGATTTTCTGTGGCTAGGGTGCAAGGTTTCTGTGCACAGCATAGTTCTTGCCCTTCCCAGCATGTACATTCTGATGAAACTGGATAGGTTTCCTCCCACACTGCACCGTTATACGAGGGGATATTCAAAAGTTTTAATGATCACCTTTTTTTAAAAAAAATTGACAGAAAGTTTGTTTTGATTTGTAGTTGTTAACTTATCTCTATATAGTCACTATCTAGATTTATACATTTTTCTCAGTGTATCTTGACCCTCCAAATACCTGATATTGTAGAAGTCTGTAGATTGCGCCTTATCACCCGGAAGTTATTATGGCATATTGATGAAATTTTGTCAGTGTCGTCATTGGTCCCTAAGTGCATGTTGCTGAGAAAATCAGATCATTGCATCCTTTACTTTTGTGACTGGCTGCGCCAGAAATGACTAACGTGTAAAATCTCCACCAGGCGCAATCTGCCCTCGTAGCATTATGATTCCACTTTAACTATCTTGGTTCTATCCTATGGAATTATGGGATTTTCAGTTTAGGGAGGGGCATTTAGAATTTAAAAGCAGAGAGTTTCTTGGCTGCCTCACCAAACTATGATACTCAGGATTCTATAGAGCATTACCAAGGCTATTAAAGTGGAACCATAGCACTACAGGTATACCTCAGTTATCAAAATGCATTAAAGTGGAACCATAGCACTACAGGTATACGTCAGTTAACAAAGTTCAGTTGGATATCCATACACACACACACACACACAGAGCTTCGGCTCCCCCCATTTTTGCTGTCATTCAATCTCATTAGGGAGTAATGATGGCTGTTGTGAACACTTTCCTGTTCACTATGACATTTTCTTGGATGGCAGCACCCTGGGTCTTTATATCCCACTGCTGCCACCACTTTTATTATATGTAGTGGTGTGGAACTGAATGAGATAACCCTCTCTTGTTTGCCCACCACCTATCTCCTACTGAGGCACTAATGTCTTTGGTAGCGTGTTTCAGAGCTCAACAGAGGCCAAGTAGTACTTCAAAACATTAATAAAGTTTATTAATAAAATAAAGAAGTAAATTATGAAATATAATTAAAGCTTTGTTTGTCTTTTTTCTTAGTTACAAAAGTTCCTTAAAACAATAATACTACAGCCACTCAGGCAATCCTTATCACCAGTATTAAAGCCAAAATTTTCCTTAAAACCTACAGGCTTATACTGAGCCTCTCTTTCTCAGACTCCCTCAAGCCCCTCTAGTCCCTACTGGATGTCTCAGACCCTTCCCTGGACTATAACTATCCTATAAATGTTCCCACAGGAACCCCAAGAGCACACCCTCCCTCTGAAGATGTCTCTTCCCTCAAAACTTCAACAAAATAAAAACCCCTTTCGCTCCCTGCCAAGGCTCTTTAATAGCCCTGCCCAGTCAGCTTCTCATTGGCAGGACTCCTGGAGCTCTGTGATTGGCTATTTCCACAGCCTGCTCACTACAATGGCCACAAAAAAGGACTCAGCATTGCTCTCCAAAGTATTTGTAAGAAGGGCAAAGAGTTAATGGCATCATGGGTGGTGTGTCCTGGGATAGCTCCTGGAACAAGCTTCCAGAGCAACCTGCCCACAATGCCTTGGTCTGAGGGCCTCACATCAAGGCATTTGGAACTAGGACTACCCGGGAGAGCAGTGATGGTGGAACCCTTCTTGGCCAGGGTAGTGGCAATGTGAATAACGGTTCCTTTGGCTCTGTTGGCTAAAATAGATGTATCTCTCCATCTAATGAGGGACCACAGTGATGTCCAATAGACCTGACTATGGACTATCACATGAGGCTATAAAAGTGGAATTGTAACAGGATAAAAGTGTCTTTGGATGGTACTTATCACATGATGCTATGTCTGTCCTGCTGCTGCCTCCTTGCATTCCATGCAGTGCACCCTTTAATTGATGGAAAAAACATGTCAATAGGCTCTCAGTCACACTGCTAGTCTATTACTACCTTCATAGGATAGTAGTTTTTGCATAGGATAGCTGCAGTTTTTGAGCTTGTCTGGAGCTTCGAGCAGGGGAGCGCAGCTATTGTATACCCTTGACCAAAGAACGGTACACTCTTTCTATCTTGGATGAACGTCCTCTTCCACCAAGCACGCAGCTTTGACCCTCCTGCTGCAGTTCTGCTTCTCAGGCAGTTACTTCCCTTTCTGAAGGTGGATGCTGTGTGCACTTTCACAGAGCAACTGGCTTTGTGAGGCAAATGGTTTAGCAGTGACTGTGAATGTGCGCATAGCAGCCTCATGGTTCAGGGGAGCAGAGAATTGATTGTGGAGGCCAACATCTTCGCAAAGCCACCTGTTCTGCAGATTCACACAGCAGCCAGCTTTGGAAGGCTGCGATTACTCATTCCTACCCTTCCTCTTAGAAGGCAGCATTAAACAGTGTGGAAAACAGATACATGGACATGGCTTGGCTTGACAAAGTGCTATCATGGAAAAAAGTGTGATAACAAATGATGTCAAACTGGTATGCTTCCATTAGTAAACTAGCATGATTATGGAGGGACAGAAGTCTGGTATGATAACATCCTATATGAACTACTAAAAATCTCCACTCACCCATTCACCTACTCTTTTACAATGCAAAGGGATCAACTGGCATTTCTCTGTAGACAAGTCAACACAGAAAGGGATTCCCTGAAAGGAGAAAACCTGAAAGCCACTGGCAAATCAGCGATTTATAACAGTGCCTAATGATAGTTTTGCAATAACCATTTAATTCTTACAAATGCTGGCACATTGTAAATACACCAACCAAATGTCTTCGCAATACAGAAGATATAGTGAATTTTATGCCTTGGTCACCCCCCTGCAGAAAATCCCACGATTCAGTTACTAGGGGGTTACATGGGTTGCTGATGATCCCAAGTGTGTGCATTCAAGTAGGCTGCTCTCATTTGTTCTACTGTTTAGCACCATCACTATGAGAACATCATTGTTTATTATGGCTCAAAGGCAGTAATCATTTTCCATAATGTGTGGATTTTTTTCACTCAATTACTCTCATGCTTTAGGCCGATGAGAATATATAATCATGCCACAATTACTTGTACCTCTACAGTTGATGCTGAGAGCGCAGCGGGTCAAAAAATTTTTAATTATAGTTTTGTACACTTTTATTTTGTATTTTTAATGCACAAAGAAGCCAGCCTATTAAGCAGCTATACTTCACTTCTCTCAAAATCTGGGTTGAAATAAAGTACTTCAGACATTTTTAGCACCATCACCAAACTACAGAGAAGTTGGATTTACCACCAGGGGATAAGAGAGATTCTAAGGGCTTAGTCAAACACAAAAAAGATGTGTGGATGATAAAAAGTGTAAGGCAACTGACACATGAGCACAGCCACAATAATTGCCTCAAACCAACAAATACATAATTCAACGCCTAGATCTATGGAGCTGTAAGATTTTAAGGAATGGGGAAAGATTCAGATTTCTAGGATCTAGTCTGCTCTGCAGAGAACCAGTGTGTCTGAATGTGGACTATTGTCCAGGAATGCTGCCAGCACCCACTCAAACAAATGCTGATAGTGATGGCTCAGTGAGGGAAACAAACTAGGCAGCTGACAGACAGTCTACAGACCTTTCAATAGTCTGAGTGAAGCAAACCACAAACAAAAGCCAGGGTCAAGATATCAGAAGTCACGCAAGTCAGAAAAGTCCAAGGTCAGGGAAGCCAGAAGGTTTGCATTAGTCAAGTCCGTTCCAGGGTTGTAGGTTTGAGCCAACAAAGATTCAAGAAGCACGGAGTTCTAGGAGCCAGCACCGACAGCAACCAATATGACGGATCTGCAATAAACTCTGGCAAAAAGTCAGCATTCTCCAGCTGCCTTAAATCAGTGAAGCACTCCCTTTTCCCAGCTGTTACTTATCTACAGAATGCTTGTCTGCAAATCTCTTAGATCTCCATAAGCAAGCCTTTTCAGCCCTCCTTTGGCTAAAGGAAGGGACCTCCATGCTTTGTTCTTCCTCTGGAGCAACCCTAGGCTGCTGAGTGTCTGGAGGAGACCCCACAGAGCTAAGGTCTGGCTGAGCCTCAATCACTGAGGCTGGAGGAGCCAGGCTGAGATCCGGCAGGACAGAACTGGGACCTGGCATGGCCTCAGGTTGCTCCTGCACCTGAGTAGCCACAACCTCCTCCTCGTCCTCCTCTGGGCTGGTCATGACAACTATGACTCTGGAGACCAGGGTTTCATTCCTGCTCAGCCATGAAATCCACTGGCTGACCTTGGGCAAGTCACACTCTCTCAGCCTGTGAGGATTGAACAAATCTTGCCAAGAAAACCCTATGGTAGGTTTGTCTTAGGGTTGCCATATGTTGGAAATGATTTGATGGCACACAACAAACACACACACAAGCGTGCATGCATGCACACACAAGCACACACACACACACACACAGAGTTTGCTCTATACAAATTATCCTGAGATATGCCAACCAGAGCCTGGTGCAAAAGGTATATATATAGAATTAAAGAATACTGAGACCAGGAATATGTTTTTGAGTAAGTCCAAACTGGCTACCCCAAGTTTTGTTTATCAGGGAACAAAAAAACCCAAAAACATTTAGCTGATACAGTAGAGTCCTGATTATCCGACATTCGGTAATCCGACATTCTGGATTATCTGACGATGTCTGAATTAGGACACACCCCCAGACATGCCCCCAAAATGGTGGCTGTGATGGGCAAAGAGCCAGAACAGGCCTCAGGACAGGCCCCAAGCACAGCAGCAGCGGCGGCGGCTGCATCGGGCCCAAAACAGGCCCCAGAACAGCCGCCTCCTCCTCCTCCTCCTCCTCCTCCTCCTCCTCCTCGCGGCCCGGCCTTGGCAGCAGCCCTGGAGGTCATTGGAGGATGCCACTTGCCTCTGTTCTTCCCGTGGTGAAGGTGGCGGCAGCGGTGGAGGAGAAGGCTGCCGGCTGGGACTCCTTGGATGTGCCTCTGTCTGGCATGCCTTGGCTGCCAAGGAGACACCCCCCCCCCCCCCGCAGCCAGGGAAGGAGACAGGGAGTGATGGAAGAAGATGGGAAGACATAAACGGGACCGGCTGATAGTCGGATAATCCCTCCGGATTATCCGACATTTTCAGTTATCCGACTGTCAGCCGGTCCCGTTTATGTCGGATAATCGAGACTCTACTTTACCTCTTATTTCTAAACAGAGCTAATGTAATAAAGTACCAGGATAGATGGTGGCTTCCATGTCAGTAGTAGAATGAATCCATTTCAGATTTTAATCTAAAAATTAATGAAGCTGTCTAAGGGCTGAATGCTATTCTCAAAATAGGTTTTTCAACTTGGATAGCTCTCTTCAAGATTTAAAGAAAACACAGGATGGATTCATCATTCCACTAGCATGAAAGGAACCAGTCACCATTCCTGAGTGAAAATTTTATAGCACGGAAAGATCTATCTGAGTCCTTCTGAATTATAACCTGTAAACACTTGTAAAAACCAGGGTGGAGGAGAGTAAGAAAGTATCCTCTGTGCCAATACACTCAGCTAGGCCTAAGGTGGAATGGACCCTTCAACAAGCATTTATACATGGGGCCAGTTTGGAGAAATGCTGACTGCAGCTCCAGAGATCCACCTAAGCAGCCCAGTCCAGACAGTTGTGTGTCTGCTCTGCCCACCTGTGAACAAAGTCTGAAAAGCCAGGGCAAATAGGACCATTGTGAAAAGCTTGGAAGAATTCAGAAAGGTGCCCAAAGCTATGCATTGATGACAGACTGCATTAGTTCCTTGTATCAGATAGCCCATGGTCTGTTTCTGCCCACATTGGACAATCCTGGTCATGCTGAGTGACCTTTCAACTTCCTTACTTGAATGCTTTTGGAGGCCATGGGCTGAAATTCTGTTGATTTTCACTTTGTACAGCTTCCTTCCCACTTCTCACATAAAACAAGGGAATGGGGTTTTTAAGAAGAGATAGATAACCGAATCATCAACCTGCTACAAAATGTATATGTATATGTATACACACACACACACACACACACACATATCTGTACGTTTAGATAGCAAACTCCAAAACCACAAAACTATCGGCCACCTCTAGACTGTGGAATGACCTGCCTGGAGAGATTTGACAGCTAAACATGTTGTCTTAATTTAAAACATTATTAAAGACCTTTCTCTTCCATCAGGTCTACCCAGTCAATTTTAAACTACAAATTTTAAGTTGGTGTATTTTAATGTGTGACGGTAATTCTAATCCTATATTTAAGTGTTTTAACCTATATGTTTAATGGTTAGTATTTTAAGCTATGTTGTGCCCTTCCTTGAATAATGGGGAGAGAGGAGGAAGAAAAAAATAATAAAAACCCCATCATTGTTGTTGTAGTTATTATATACGTTGCTATTCTTGATGTTTTTTATCAGCATACTTCTTATTTTTTCCGGGTAGGTCTTTACCAACTGACCATCTGCTGTGCATGGGCTTTGTTACCACTTAGGTATTGTAGTTTTTTGGTTTTTTTCTAAGAAAAATATGTATTTCAAAATTGTTTTGAACTGGGATCTTAACCTAAATTCTGTTTAAATAGTTGATCCTGTTTTAAGGTTTAATTGTATTTAGTTTTTTAAAAAATAAAAAGTAGTATTACTATGCACTTCTTGCTTCCCTGCCATGTAACAGAATTTTTTAAAATGTACTCACCTGGACTTTTTAAATGAATTCTTTAAGGAATATCAAGTCATAATGTGTTAACCAAGAAAAATGATAAAGCAAGCTCTTCTATTTGCATCTTGGGAGAGACTTTCAACATTCATCTTAATCTGTGGCATTTCTAAAAATATTGAAATATAACTATTAGGTTCCTGGAAATTCATTTCTCTTTTCATTTCTAATGCAACTTTTAATTCTAAGAGCAGACTAATTCATTAAAAGTAAGGTGAAGTCCTCAGCTGAATTTTCATACTGGGCCATCAACTATTTTTTCATTTCCAACAGACTTATTTAATATGGAAAGATGAAAGCACAATAATAAAATTATTTTCTATGGGAGATGTAAATTTTTTTAAAAATATACTTCAGGTAGTTAGATTAAGTTTTTTGGAGGAAATGATCGTTTTTTTTCATAATAATTGACCTGTAGACTCAGCAGTGGATGGTGATTTTTATGTGGGATAATGAATCCATTCCCGATCTTAGTTGAAACCTGGAAGGAGTTGTCCAGCTTGCAGAACCTATGAGGGGGGGACCACTTAGAATCATAGAATCATAGAGTTGGAAGAGACCACAAGGGCCATCCAGTCCAACCCCCTGCCATGCAGGAACTCCCAATCATAGCATCCCCGACAGATGGCCATCCAGCCTCTGCTTAAAGACCTCCAAGGATGGAGACTCCACTACACTTCGAGGGAGTGTGTTCCACCGTCGAACAGCCCTTACTGTCAGGAAGTTCCTCCTAATGTTGAGGTGGAATCTCTTTTCCTGCAGCTTGCATCCATTGTTCCGCGTTCTAGTCTCTGCAGCAGCAGAAAACAAGCTTGCTCCCTCTTCAATATGACATCCCTTCAAATATTTGAACAGGGCTATCATATCACCTCTTAACCTTCTCTTCTCCAGGCTAAACATCCCCAGCTCTTTAAGTCGTTCCTCATAGGGCCTGGTTTCCAGGCCCTTCACCATCTTAGTTGCCCTCCTTTGGACCCGCTCCAGTTTCTCCACATCCTTTTTGAATTGTGGTGCCTTTGAAATTCAGCTAAAACCCTGAATGGATTCACCACCACACTGACATGAAAGCTACCAGTTATCACTATGGAAACCATATTGAAGCTCCAGTAAGAGAGCTGTGCTAGCAAAACTCCTCTGCTGGCTATGCTCTACTGGCAAAAGAGCCAAAAAGTGGGAAGAGAAGGGTTAAAATTGTGAGGCAGGACTACGACTCTGGACTCCAGGGTTCAATTCCTTGCTCGGCCATGAAACCCACTGGGTGACCTTGGGGAAATGCAAACCAGGTACATTGTGAATCCTTTTGCCAAAGACGTGTTTCATAAAATTCGAGAAGTGAAGCCATTGAGGAGATTTCCATTATCACCATTTTAAACTTAGCTATTTGGCAATCTAGCCTGAGAAGATCTGGTTGGAACAGACAAGGAAGACTTCTTTAGTCACTAGCAGAGATCAGTACAATGAAGAATGATTAAAGTGTGTCATGTAGATAAATAAACAAAATCTTTTTCTTTCTAGGGCAAGTATTAATTTAACAATCAGTGCAATTCCCTCTCTGGAAGGCTCCAAGATCCCATTCTAGAAGCAAGCATGATGGAAACAAAGACATCTCATTTTGGCACAGGCAAAAGGAGCAGTTCTTTCAACAAGGACAACCAAACACAAAAGGCTCTTTTCACAGCAGGTTGTCTAAACAGTTCATGTTACTATAGCAGGAGGGACAGGATGATAAAACAGAAGAGAGGAGTCCTGGCACACAGCCACAAAAAGCAGAGTCCACTATCTGCTCTGCTGGCTCAGCAAGAGCAGAAAGGCTCTTCCAATACTTTTTGCCAAGACTTGCCTCCAGCTATTCAACTTTACTTTCAAGCACTGCATTCAGATTCGGGGAAAAAAAAGAAGGGAGGGAAGGAAGAAGGAAGGAAAGGAGGGAGGAGAGCAACCAAACAAGTATACAGCATAAGAGTGGGGCAAATGTTCTCCACTATAAAACCTCTGAATCTTATGTGACAGTAAGATATTGATGTCAGCTTTGAAAATTGAATTCTTGTGCAGAGATCAAAGCTTGGGATTTTTCAAAAAGTAATTGGTTGTTCTTCTAGTCCTGAGTCCTTGAAGTGGTTAGTTGCAATTACTGTTGCTTTTTAAAAAACACTGTACAGTCAGCCCTGCATATCCACACATTTTTTTTTATCCACAGCTTGAAAATATTCAATTTTTTAAAAATAAATTCCAAATAGCAAACCTTGATTTTCCATTGTACCTAAGGGATACCAATTTGATATGCGGTTGTATTTCATGGGACTCAAGCATCCACAGATTTTGTTATCCATGCGGGTCCTGGAACCAAAACCCAGTGGATAACAAGGATCCACTGTACTTTTCTGTTTCTCTATAACAAGGGTGGCAACTCCCAGCATTCTCCATCATTGGCTATGCTGGCCAGGACTGCCAGGAGCAACAACATGACTCCCTTTCCTTCTTGATGGTGAAAGCCATTGCTTTTTACTAGAATTAAACACATAGGCAAATAATTGGAATACTATGAGCTGCTACTATGTTGTACAAAACCTAGTCCTCTCCCAAACACATTGTCATTACTTCAACATTTGTAACAGAACACAAACTCCCAGCAGAAGCCAGCACTTGAATCAGGTGATATACTTATTCCATTTGATGAAGCCAGATCAAAGTAACTGAAAGTTACTTTTGTAATTTGCTTTGATAATATTTAATTTAGGTGCTTGAAATAGTATGTATCCCTGGAGAAAGATGTTCCTGAATTACCTGAGGAGGACTGCATTGTCCACTAAGTAGCATTTTTAACAAATAATAATAATAATTTTAATTAAAACGACAACAACAACAACCCTGGGCCTTTCCTTTCTCCTTCCAATGAGCCCTGCCACACTCACACCATCTCTTCAGCATTTTAAAAGGGCTGAGGAGAATGCCACATCTTGTTTCTGCCAAAGGAGCAGTGGTGTCACACCCACCCCCCTTAGGGTATCACCTAGTGTGTCCTGAACCCGACACACTCCCTTTGTAACACCCCTGATTCAAGACCCAAATCTTTTACTCTCTCAGACACAGACATTATATTGTGCCCAAAACATTTATTGTTATGTCTCAAATAGATTTATGAAATGTAATGTTCTAGGTTTTTAATTACTAGTTCTTTGTTCTGCCCAGTTCAGAAGGGCTGTACTAGCTCTCTAGTAAAGCATGTGCTTTAGCTACAGAATTACTGCTCATCTACAACCATTGTGGAAGATCTCTATCTGAGAAGCCCTGAAAAGGTGCCATCAATCGGTGTAGACAATACTGAGCTGGACAAACCAATGCCTTGCCTTGACGTGGGGCAGCATGCCATATAACAGCATGTTAATGTTAGTAGAGGGTTTGTATTTCTCCAGGGCAAGTGAATATTGAATGCAGTCTTTGTGCTCGGAAAGATGGAAATGCAACATTAAATGCAACACAACCATACCCCACAAGTGTCCCAATTTGGCAGGGACAGCCCTGATTAACCCTCTATTGTCCCACTTTTCAGATGCTCCTAAAATATCCCAGTTTCCCTCTCTTCTTCCCACTTTCCCCCTTTGTCCTCTGCTTACTTCAGTTATCACAGACTGAGTTTGCACAAATGCACAAGTAGTTTGCACCCAGTTCAGTAGCGAAGATAGGAAATTGTGTGTGTGTGTGTTAGAATCTTGTCTTTCCCAATATAATCAGGCAAAAGCAAACTGCTTCTGTGTTCTTCCTCATTAATACCTTTTTCCATCTTAACCACTCTTTGATATGGAAATGGCTTGACATTACTTGTCATCCTTTTCATCTGTGAAATGATGTGGAGGGCATACACAACTACGTAGTGTCTAAATACCCGCAGACACTAGATCCTATCTGATCTTGGACCAGGGTCAGCCATGGTTAGTACTTGAATGGGAGACTGACAATGGTCAACAGAAGTATAGTGTCTAGATCAAGGGAAGTAATAGTGCCACTCTATTCTCTTTGGTCAGGCCCCACCTGGAATATTGTGTCCAGTTCTGGGCACCACAATTCAAAAAAGATGTGGAGAAACTGGAGTGGGTCCAAAGGAGGGTGACTAAAATGGTGAAGGGTCTGGAAACCAGCTGGGGATGTTTAGCCTGGAGAAGAGAAGGTTAAGAGGTGATATGATAGCCCTCTTTAAGTGTTTGAAGGGGTATCATATTGAGGAGGGAGCAAGCTTGTTTTCTGCTGCTCCAGAGAACAGGACCCGGAACAATGGATGCAAGCTGCAGGAAAAGAGATTCCATCTCAACATTAGGAAAAACTTCCTGACAGTATGGGCTGTTCGACAGTGGAACACACTCCCTCGGAGTGGAGTGGAGTGGAGTCTCCTTCCTTGGAGGTCTTTAAGCAGAGGCTGGATGACCATCTGTCAGGGATGCTTTGATTGGGAGTTCTTGCATGGCAGGGGGTTGGACTGGATGGCCTTGTGGTCTCTTCCAACTCTGTGATTCTATCCCTGGGTGTATTTTAGAGTAAGGATCTAGCAAAACCACCGTTGAATATTCCTTGCCTTAGAAAGCCCTATGAAATTCGTGGGGTCACCATAAGTCAACATTCGACTTGAAGAAACACACATGCACAACTAGATCCACGAAGACCTATGGTTGTTTTAAAAAATGCTCATAGAGGCTGATTTGTATCCAGCTCCAAAGTGAGGCACTGTGAACTGTATATTTTCTTATACCATTAAATAAAAGGAGGATTAAAATGTCACAATAATTATAGAATATAGTGTTACTGTTTGGTATCAGGTTATATATTCTGATATTGAAGGGGAGGCTAACAGGCAGGTATCAGACTAAGAATGAGTCCTCCCCACCACCATCAGTTTAACTTCTCAGATGTCACGAAGGAGGCTGTGCAACTTCAGGATTGGCATCTGAGTGCTGAAATAATTAGATTTTTTTCCCCAAGATCCATTTGCACATTTTCTTTAATTAAAGCCTGTAAGTATTCCCTAGATTCCGCAGGCTTTTGAATAACTTCTTATGCATGGTGAAGAAATAGATTAATAGTTCTGGAGCCTTTAAGTGGCAATAGAGAGACAGTTATCTTTGCAACACGGCACTGACTTTGTGAAACTACACAACTATGAAAACAGGAATTACAGATGGACCAGTAACTCTGCTCTTTTTGCAAGTTGTCCCTTTGAAGTGTGGAAAGCCAAAACAAAACAAAACAAAAACTCTATACACTTCGTAGAGACTTCACATTGTGGTTCTGGAAGCCTTCACAAAATGTGTCTTTTGTATTTAGGTCTGCTGAAAGCATGGCAAAGAAACAGCTGCTATTCAGAACAGAATGATTTCCCTCCCCTCTTCATAAGTGAGCCTATATGTGTGTGAAGGGAAACCTAGCATTTCTTTCCTTTTTATAATGAACCTATTTGCACAAAATACTGAAGCTTTCTGCCAAAAATGTACTCCCTCCACCAAAAGCAGACCCCAAGAAATTTGCAATGGAATGAAAGGCAATACTTTTGTCTCTTCTTATCTTTCTGTCCTCTTTTCTTTTAGGGCTTTCAATCCAGCATGGAGAATCTGGTACACCAGTGATTTTTCCTCTTAGAAGAAACTGGCAAGTTGCCATGACAGAGCTTAGTAAACAGAAAATATGAAAAAATCATAGGCACCCAATGGGAGCCTGCTGTGATGTGCAACAGAGAGGATGGACTGCAAATATGTATAATGACAGGGTACCTAGCTGGTTTATTCATATAACTCCAGGCAAGCACAGCAGCCTGAGATGGAGAATGTATTTGCCCATCTATGGACAAGTCTACTTTCTTTTCTTATTTTTTTAAAGCTGTCTTAACAGATATTTTAATTATCTCTCCCCCCCTCCCCCTGGTCCTAGGAAACTTTCCTTTATTCTAAATGAGATTCCCTCTAGACTCCTGAGAAGACAAAATATCTTCGGCACATTTCCCACTGTCTGCACAGTAAATAATGCCTCTCCCCCCTCGCAGTTCTTTCAACAAGTATCAGTAATTACATGGAGAACTATTTTGAATAAAACTGTAAAGATGGTACTAATTAAAGAAATATTGCAGGCTGTCATTTCATCCAAGCTGGGTTAGCTAATTACATGGTTCAGTAGCATAGCTGGGAGGGGGAATCTGCTGTGGACATTTCTCCATTTGCAAGTATCCCCCCCCCCCCCAAAAAAAAGCTGCTAAGCTTTCAGTAATGAGCACATAGCCCTATGCTTCAATCTGCAAGATGACCTTGGTATGTACTTTTATTTTTCAACATGGGGGACAAGTTACAGCAGGTTCTTCTTTCCCATTTGTATTTCAGTGACATACCCAGGGATTACATCTGCAGTGTGCATGACAGCAGACTGATGTCATTTTAACTGCCACGATTTCCATTCTGTGGAATGGGATTTGTAGTTTGATGGTGTCTTTAGAATGCTCTGCTAAAGCGCTCTATCCATCCGTGAACCCCAGTACTACAGCCCTGTAGCTGAGAATTCAAATGAGCATACCAAACTATCACTCCTAGGATGGAGCTATGATACTGAAAATGGTATCAAACTGATAGAACTATCCATTGAGGGTAACACCCCAAGCTCAGAGGTTAGGTTAGGTTGGGAGGGAATGACTGGCTGTAAAGGAATGATTAGCTCAATAACTCAGTGAGCGTCATGGGAAGAGCTCTACTGGATGTGATTAAAGGATTAACTAGCCTAGCCTTCCATACTGGGAGATGCCAGGGAGAAGCCCACATGCATGATATCAAGGCAATAGGTCTCTTCTATTGTTGCTCACATTAATTGACATAGTGATATGTATTCTCTGTATTTGTTTGTTACTCTTAAGTCCCACCCTTCCCTCCAAAAGAGCATATATAGGTCCCTTATCTTCATTTCATTCTTGTCATAGTCTTTTTTGAGGTACATTGGACTGAGAGAGACTGATGTAAGTGTAGTATGTTGGACTGAGAAAAATTGATGAAGGAGATGTGAGTGTGGAGAACACCCTGGTTATATTCAAAAGCTCTCACCAACTACCACACTGGTTTCATGAATAAAATGAACTCAAGGTTTTTTGTTTTTTATACACAGATTTTTGATTTTATAGCCATTTTTATAATCTCACAGAAATCCAATGGCAAATCTCATCTGCATAAATCTTGCAAAGACAACCCTAAGGATAGGGTTGCCATAAGTCAGAATCAGGAAGGCATATACTGTAACAACAAAGTCTAACATACAATGCCGTTTGGGCCTGGATTCTGTGTTATTTAAATGTTAAAGGCATACTTTTTCTCACCATGATAGCCCAGGCCTTGATTTCACATCCCTGCAGTGTAATATAAATTTTGACTTACATACCTATGCTATTCTGAGCCATGCACCAACTTACTGAAAAGGTCCTGATGCCAACTTGCACGACCATTCTATGACTTGTTGCAAGCAAACAGATCAAGGAAGCATCTGGCTATGTCCTCATAGCTGGATGCAAAATGATATTAGCACCGAGATCTCCCAGGGTTCCTCAGGTTTTGCATCTGGCTATGGGGACATTGCAGTTGTATACATTGAGACATAGCCAAATGCTTCTCTGGTTCTTCCTGCTTTTTAGTTGTGGTGTGTGTGTGTGTGCAGTTCTTTGAGCTCTGCAAAAGGAGGAAGGGACAACCAACCCCCATAGCATCTGAAAAAGGACATCTGCAAGTATAAGGAAACTTATACGTGTGTATGTATGTTACAGAATGCCTGCCATAATATGAGGAAAAACAACCCTGGTTGATATTAATTCTTCCTACTATTGAAAATGCAAATGATTTGATTCAGATACAGTCTGGAAACCCCAATACAGAGTATATTTGTATAACAAATCAAGGAATTTGAAGGGGGGGGAACCCTAAAATGGGACTAAATGTTTCCCCCAGTATTCTTGGACTGCAGCTGTTATCAGCCCTAGCTAGCACGGCCAGTGGTGCAGGATGCAGTCCAACAACATTTGGAAGATTGGATAGTTCTCTCCCCTGGTATAAAGAGAAATGAAATATGAACCACAGGAAATTTTCTAGGATGGGTGACAGAAGTGGAGAACAGAAATGTGAAAGGTACCAGCACAATGATGACACTGTTTGCATTTCTATGCTTCCACTTCTCAACTCATATGAATCTCTGTCAACAGAGGTTGCACTCCATGCATGTCATGAAGTGGGCTTATGTCAAAAGAAATGAAATGAAATGAAATCTTAGACCAAATAAAATATGTTAAAGGTGCTGTTCCTGCAACAGACTAACATGGTTGTCTCCTCAGAAAAATATGAAATGCTGCATGTGGGCTCATAGAGAGTTTAATAGAACAAGAACTTTATCACACTTCTTTTCCTCCCAGTTATGGGAATGGGAAGGGGACACTCATGCGCGCGGTTGACTGGGAAAGAATGGATTTTATCACACACCTCAAAAGGGCTCTATTCCATTCCGTGCCACTAAGTGTCCCCATTCCCCATTTTGGACAAAAAATGATATACTTCAGCACTGAATGGTGACACTTGGTGGAACAGAATGGAACAGGGCACTTTTGAGGACATTTTGTTGTGTGTTAAAATCCATTCTTTCCCAGTCGTGTACACACTGTCCACTTCTCGTTCCCACAACAGGGAGGAAAATGAGTGTGATAAAGTTCCAACACTCCAGAAACCATTCAGCACCTCTATGCCTATCTAGAAAGAATTGCACTCGTATACATTCAGCCTAAATTGAACTAAGGAACACAAGTAGGAAGGGAATTTAAAGGGGGAAACAAGCTGGGCTTTTTGCCTATTTAACAGCATCAATAGGAAGAAGAGTGGAGCAAGACCAGGAGTAGATCTGGTCAAAGGTTCGTGGAAACTTGTGGTGATTATTCCACTTCCTTTTGAAGTCATTTGCTGATGTGAAGTTACAGAGACCTGACAGTTCTTATAAGGCAATCCAAGAATTCTCATCATTATTCATCAGAATAAATATTAATTTTCAATGAATGTCTCCTATGATAATTTTTCTTGTTACCATATAATGGCTTCATACAACATACAATTTAATCCAGGATATAAATTGGAGCAGAAGGGCAGAATAGGGACAACTTTTGTACTAAATTAGCTGAGATCCCATGCACCTGTGGGGTAAAATCTAGATTTAAAATTTGGTAATGATCATATTGGAATGGGGAATCTACTTATAATTATATAGCAGATATTCCAGAAAGCAGTCAGAGAGACCCCAGAAATCAAGAAATCAGCAAGTTTATTAAGCTGGCTTTTCTTCAAGAAAATCATTTCCAAAGCCTGAAGACAGATCAACAGATGCACCTCCTTTTTATAGGGATTCAGACAAAGAACTTTTGGCTATTCATTAATTGGCACATAGAATTTCAGCATAAGTGCATTCCATTCCCTTATGGATTACAGAAAACATATTTTAAACACACATGAGTACCATCATCAATCCCCTTATCAGAACTGTTTACTCACTTTCTTAGTAAACACTCCAACATCCTTTGTTTCAGCAAATGCAGACATTTAGGCTCTACTTTAAGTAATGAATCATCCTGATATGCCATGCAAGAACCATGAAAATGTCCTTTGACTTGCCTAGTTACTCTAGGCCTTCTAACTCTTAACATATTGGCTATTTTTCTATTAAATTAATTTTATTAATTTCTGTCCTCCTCAGTTATAGAATTCTGAAACCAAAATTGATCAAAAGCCCTCCTAATTGAATCTGTTCTTCAAAGCTGGACCATCTATTATTAAAAATTCTCCTTTTCTTTAAAGCAGGGATGGAGAAAATATATCATCCCCAATGTTTTTGGACTACAACTTTCATTGTGCCTCACAAGGTTATATTAAGTGAAGGATGACAGGAGCTGAAGGCTTCTGTCATTTGAAGCTCTAACTCTTATCTAGAACAATGTGCAAAATCCAGCCGATGAAAACAAAACGTGTACAAACATGGAAGAAAAAATAATAATACAGGGAAATCAGCTAAGGAACAGCTTGCAAGGGGATGCCTTAAAGCCCACAAAAGTCATGGCTGTTCTAGATCTATATGTGATAAACCAGATTTTCATATGAAGAAAATGAAATAATTGCATCTCTCCAGAGATAATCATCCATTATCTTATCCTGCCAAGGGTTGGTTCAGACACACATGTGAATCACTTCAGGATCAAAATGGTGACTTTTCTATGGATCTTATCCATTGCTTAATAACCCATCTTAAATCTTAATTCGGGTGGCATCCTGATATTATTGCAAGGCTTTTGCCACCTAATTTGCTGCCCGAATACAGCCCGGGTCCATCCCCGCTTCCAGCAGCACTCTGGCGGCTATTTTCTTAACTCAGAAAACCCCTGGATCCAAAAAGAGCCAGAAGGAGTCCTCCTGGAAGTGGGGATGGAATCGGGCTGTATTTAGGCAGCAAAAACTTTGCGATAATATCAGGATGCCACCCAAATTATGATTTAAGTCAGGTAGAGCAAATTGATTTACTAAGCCATGGGGATAAGCTCTTATGTTTGAATGAAACACCAAACATCAAATATCCTCTAAATAGGGTTACTAGATCACAGAGAATGGCACCTCTTCTCCACTTCTCAAATCACGGGGGAGGAATCTCAGTGTGAGAGTGTTGTCATGAAAAGCGTGTCTATATAACTTTTCCACATTTGTTTGACTTGATATTTTTTTATTTAATTGAGTTACCCTGTGCAACTATGGCAGGTGATTAAGGCATCATGCTTAATGTATTGCCAGGAGCTATTCCTTGCAACACCATTCTTGTAACACTGCTAGGGCCTACCCCCTGTATCATCATAAGGACCATCCCTCAGTCTCAGGTTTTGATACTAAATTTCAGGGCCCAGGAAAGTCTTAGCATTACAGCCTTACTGCACTTTCAATGGACTCTGACTGCACATTTAATTGTGAATTATCAAAATTTGTGTAATCAAGTACAGTCAAACCCCTCCCCAACCACTGATTTTTTTAATGCACTGGTTTGAAAATATTTTAAAAATTTATAAATTCCAAAAAGCAAACCTTGTTTTTGACATTTTATAAAAGGAACACAATTTTAATATGCAATTGTATTTACTCTGCCACAGATTTATTATTGGGGATTGGGTGTCCTGGAAGCAAACCAAAGGCCTACCATACATCAGCCCTAGTTATGGTGGTCCCTAGAACATTTGAAGCATGTGCATTGAATTGACAGCTTAATTAATGTAAAAAAATATTTCTTTCACTCTCTTCCTTAGTTCCAACTAAACATGTGTTTGAAAGCCATTGGGTTAAAAACAAAAAACAAAAAACATGTCCCTCACAAACATAACTTTATTTTTTAAAAAAGCTGAGGAGAAGAAAGAAGGCAGATCACATATGAGGCTTTGCAATGTGCATATAAGAGGTAAGCTGAATTATACTCACTTTAACATTTCAGTAGTGAAACCATTAAATCCAGAGTCTATGAGCTCTAATATGCAGGTTAATTGAAGCAATCTGACATGCAGTCCCTTAGGTCTGCAGTACTAAAAGTACAGGAAAAAAATGTACTGCACAGGGAAGATGTTGTTCCTTATAAAAACAAGGACATTCCTTCTCTGAGCTCCATTTTCCCTGTCAGCTTTAATCTACTATGATTTTCCTTGTTTGTTCCTTTGAGAGGCTATGCTACTCCACAGAAGTGGATTTGCTCCAAGCCTTATGATACTGTTGCTGTGTGGATCACCCATGCTCCTGGAAGGGCAAACAGCATCGCTTGTAATTGAAATAAGAATTTTCCCTGCAGGGTTGGACTAACATTTGATTTTAATTCTTGATTTGAGTAAAAAGAAATCAAACATAGCACCTCCCCTAGGAGAAAATATATTTTAATTAAGGAATATTCCCACTAGAATTCCCTTAAACCTTGCCAGATTGTACTTTTGAAACAAATATCATACACTCACACATTCATTCTCCAATTCAATTTAGTAACCCTTTCATCATCTGAAACCACAAGTTTCTTTTTACAGGGTATGTAAGTAGTATACATTCTCATTATTTAAGATTCATAGGTAAGGGGCAGGGGAGAATACTACCAAGATAGCCAGTGTGGCATACTGGTTTGAGAACAAGGCTGGCATCCCTACTCAGCCATGAAAATCTACTGGATGACCCTGGGCAAGGCAGAATCTCTCAGCCTCAGAGGAAGGCAAGGGCAAATCTCATTTGAACAACTCTTGCCAAGAAAATCCGATCACAGGTTCACCACAAGTTGGAAGGGGCTTGAAGGCACACAACAATAACAACAACAAAGCTTACTACAACCCATCAGCTAGTCATGATGGTTATGGCACACAATCTTTAGACTAAATCAAACAAACCACTGATAAATTTGGGCCTTTCTTCCTTTCCTTTCCCTTCTTCTCTCTTCTGCAGCTATCCATGCTGCTGGTTTCCTATCTCTCCAGAGCTGGTTTGGGGGTGCATACTGTTGGGAATTAAAGCTTCTGAGGCTGTCACTTTGTTTTGGAAACAAACTATTAAAAATGTCAAAGCTAAAACTGTTACTGGTAGGAATTAGCCTTCTTTAGCAGTGTAGCAGAAAAGCATGCCCCAATCTGACAAATACTTCCCTGACAACTGAAAACTGACTCAAAATAAACAAGGCAGGGTACAAACTTTGAAAATCAGTATTCAACAGGACCTTGCAGCACCTCTGAGACTAACCGAAATATTCAGATTGGTAGCATGAGCTTTCAAAGACTTGAGCCTACTTCCTTGGATGTATGTGAAGTATAGGCCCTGGTTAGATCTGGATGAGATTGTGCATGGCATTACCGAATCTCTCCGGAAAGAAGTTCATACTACCTTTTGCCCCCATTTTATTATTATTTTTAGTGTATTTTATTTTATTTCCTATTATTTTATTGTATTTTTTTAATTTGACAGCTCATGCACATTGTACAGGAGGCCTTTTAAAACGGAGTTTGGCCTTTCTATTGGAGGCCCATTCATTTCAACCAGAGGGGAAACCCCCAATTTGAAAATCCCCATTCATAAGCCCCAGTGAGTTTATGAATGGGGATTTTGAAACATTTGAAGCCCCATTCATAAACTCACTGGGGCTTATGAATGGGGATTTGGGGTTTCCCCTCTGGTTGAAGATCTCTTTGCATACTGATTTTCCAAACTGGGAAAGACTGGGGCTATGTCTTTGAAAACTTTGAAAAGTTTACTAATGGCTTTGCATTTACTTGCAGGGGAAACAGAAGGATCTCCCATGCAGTAAATGCTGTCTGCCATGGGTTGAGGTTGACTCAAGGACACTTAACAACAACGATAAAAATGCTATCCTATCTAAGATCCCAATTATTCTAATCAGCAAGAGTAGGGGGAAGTAGTGTTTTTCCAACAAATACTGGGTTCAGCATAAAATCCGAATTCTGCTGGAAAGTCTGATATTGGAAAGTGCCAATTATCTCTATCACAGCAATTCACCAAATTTTGCCCAATTCTGCCCAAAGGTTAGTCTTGCATTCAAGCTCTTGCCTGATGGATATAGACAACAAGACATTGCATGCAAGCTAGGAGACTGGTGGAGAAGGATATGTCCTCTGTGGCCATTATCGAAGCAAACAGGCTATCAGAGATCAGGCTGCTCTTATGCATCTGATAAAGAAATTCAGAGGAAGGCTGCAGGAAGGGTCAATCATTTTTTCTTCTCTCTGTCATCTCCCAGCTGACTAGTAAACTTTGTAGAATGTATAAAGGAATCCTGCTGCACCTTTGAGACTAACTGAGAAAAAGAACTTTCTAGCATAAGCTTTGTTGAGCTTAATCCCTTTCATGGCAGGATTTACAAGCCTGATCTAGGAATAGTTCCACAGATTTCAATGGGAGACTACAGCACATGTTTATGTGTTTTCAGCTGAGAGGGGTTAAACTTATAAATGCTTGATATTGACAGAATCGTGTCTTCTGTCCTCCACTTGCATACTACAGTTCCCTGCCTCTCATTCCTATGGGTAGCAGGAGATACTTAGTGGTTAAATCAAGCTGTTGTCAGATTCCCCCCCCCCCCCCCAGGCACAACCCCACACTGTGTTAGAGCATGAGCCTATATTCCATGAGCTGTAGTGTAGTTGTTACAGTGTAGATAGCCAGGTTAACTAATTGCTTTTCCAATATGCTAATTGCTTTTCTACTGCTGAGCTGGCATTCCCATTTCTTGCTGGTTGTAAATAGCTTAGGATGTCAAAGTAACTTTGGGCAAGGACCTTTAAACCATGAAGCTGTAAAGATGATTTCTGACAAGCAGAGTTGCAGCTGCTTTTTGCACAGGAACAGTTCCCTTGAGATCTTGCCTGTTAAATAGCTCTTGCCATATTTTTATGAATAATGTAAAGTGATCCGTTATTAACTGATGAAAAACAGCTGAAAGAGAGCTCTGTGGATCTCCTCATGTTCCATCATCCATAAATAGCTTTAGGCTTTCTCATTTACACCGATGAGACTGGGTCCTATAAATCTTAGCACTGGGAAGAAAAACTGAAACCAGGTAGGATGGCAGATTGTTCCCTTGCTGCCCTTTTTTAGGGAGATGTCACAAAGTGTGCCTATGGCATATCTCTGGGCCACTAGCCAATATGTTGGGTGGAGATTTTCCAAAGAGTTCATCATCAGTTGGAAGTTGACTTTGCTCCTCCAACACTGGAGGAGTAAAATGCTATGAGCCACTGTTCACCAAAACACTGTCCAAGAACATGAACAGCTCATGACTGGAAAAAGCAGGGATTCCCTTCATCCTACACTACAAGGATGGGGCTTTGGAGAAGGAGTGGGGCTTGCTCAGAGATTTCCCTGAGCTGGATGGAATAAGTGGTTCTCCTCTTCCACCTTCCTTCAGAATCTACCAATCATACTGATCTATCCAGAGCTCAGATATCTGGTCTGTGTCTGTATTTTCAGGGTCAGCTCAGTTAGACTGGGCTTTCTCTGTCATGATACTCATCCTTTAAATGCTTTGCCTCCAGGCTGTCTGCTTGTTCTATAGACCACAGAACATTGGTTTGTGTGTGTGATTTAGAACAATAGTCCTTGGATATTTTTTTTTCAAATGCTATTTATTGTGGGAGGAATTTCAGGTGCTTCCTCTGTGCTTGGTTTATTGTTTCTTATAGCTAGCTCTTTGTATTTCTCTGCAATTAATTTACGTTATAATGTGTAAGTCCCTCAGTTTTGTACAAAGAAAAGATATGGTTCTCTTTGCTTCACCAGCTTTTGGCTTTTGTCCACATCTACCCCTGGCATGTGGCCAAATGGATGCAGAAATGAATCTAGCCTTACTGCTTTAAAACATCCAGTTGCAAAATGATGCATGAAGCCACATCCAAATTATTGGAAAACTTTGGTCCTTTTTTTATATATTACTGCTGTTTAGATCATTATTTCTTCAGTCCCAGGTCTCACTGTTTGTTTTTAAGCAGGTGCATTATTCCCCTCTGTTGTCCTGCTGTTTTTAAAATTTTCAGGAACATGCAGGTTAGAAAGATTTTCCTATAAACAGGTAAAGTCAGCTGTGAGGCTATAACTGGATAACTGCTACACCGACTGGCATTCCTAGAGCACAAAAATGGTTCCTTCAGTACAAAACCTTAATAAGAATACCTGTCAATTGCTGGGCATGTGTTCTTTATAAATACACAATTGTGTGTATTTTTATCAACCATTGCATAGGTCTGCATGGATCCTGGAACAGGAGGATGGAGGCTTGGTCCCCACTCAGAACAGTCTGTGGGAGGCAAGTCCCTCTCTGAAATAATCAGGCAAAATTGGACCACCAAGACTCATATGTAGTCTGGTTTCTTGAGGAATTGCCAATCAGAAGTCTACTAAATGATCAAGGATGAGGACAGACAGATAGATATTCTGTGTTTTCAATAGATATATATTCTGTGTTTTGTGGGCAAAAATGAATAACCTGCTTGCCAGTGTTGAATCCCTCTCCATTAAAAACAGTTCCAGAATTCCCGTGAGTCTGAAATGGTGGTGTGGCTCTTGAGCAACCATTCCATAAACTAACAACAAAACAGGCATACTTGTCTCAGAATGGTCACATCATGTCAACTTTTTGTGTTTTGCTTTGTCTTTTATCCACAGTTGTGACTACTTAAGCATTCGCCTTCAGTTGCTCCTTTTACATCGTAATCAGTATAGGAACCACAGGAGTTCACTGCACTGAGTTTGGATTAATTTGCAGCACTGAAGGGAACAAGTGGGAAATATGTCTCTGCTTGTTTCCCTTCTTTAACACTCTGTGCCTCTCCATGTTCTCTTCTGTGGCTTGAATTAATGGGGAAAGGGGAGGGTTGATGGTGACTAAGTAGACTGCTTCATTTTTAAAACTCCTTTTTCCTGGTCCTTTTAGATAATGGAAAATGAAAGGAAGCTAAATAAATTAATCATAGAAGGTAGCCCCAGAACAAGGATTAAAGTACCATCATGCTTGGTGTATCCTTTCAAATACTGTGAAGATCCCTGGTGTCTTCAGCAAGACTGAGAGTCATGCTTCCTTCCCATACTCAAGAAAAGCCTGGGTGGGAAACAAAGTCCCCATTCACTTTTATATTTGTATTCTCATAGAAATACAGGGCTGCTGCCACAACGCAGAATTAATGCATCCCGGATTTAATGGGATACCCAATGATGCATCCATTACTATTTACCAATAGGAGAAGAATAAGATAAGCACGTGTGATCATGTCACCCCCCCCCCCCCGATCTTGCAAACAAGACAATTTAACGATGGGAGGAGGATGCTTGCCTCCTCTGTGTGATAATCTTGGGAGAAACAGAATAGTTCCCATTGGTGAAAGGGTCAAACAAGGATGCATTTTATCGCTCTATTTGTTTAACTTGTATGTTGAAAATATCATAAGAAATGCAGGTTTAGACTCAGAAAAAGGAGAAGTGAAGATAGGAGGAAGGAACATCAACAATCTAAGATATGCAGATGACACCATATGACTATCAGAGAATGTCACAGACTTGGAACAATTATTAAGGAAGGTCAAAGAAGAAAGTGCAAAGAAAGTCTTGCTGCTGAACATAAATAAAACCAAAATAATGACCATGGAGGATCTACATAAATTTATCCTAGACAATGAGGAAATCAAAATAGGAAAAGATTTTTTGCACCTTGGACCAGAATGGAGACTGCAGCCAAGAAATCCGAAGACTAGGAATGGAAAGAGCAACTGTGAAAGAAGTATACAAGATCCTAAAGAATAAAGATATACAACTGAGCACTAAAGTTAGACTATTCCAAGTCATTATATTCCCCATCACCATGTATGGATGTAAGAGCTGGACCATAAAAAAGTGGATAAGAAGAAAATCAACCTATTTGAGGTGGTGTTGGAAAAGAGTGATAAGGATTCTGTGTACAGCCAAAAAGATACACCAATGCATCCTTGAACAGAACAAGCCTGAAATCTCCCTATTGAGGCTGTAGTACTTTGACCACATCATGAGAATGCACAACTTATTAGAAAAGACATTAATGGTAGGAAGGGTAGACACAGAGGAAGCTAGTAGACACAGAGGAAGGCTGCAAGCCAGATGGATGGACTCAACTAGGGAAGTTATGGGCCTGAGTTACAGGACCTAAGCCGAGCAGTGGAGGTCAGGGGGTCCTGGAGATGTCTCATCCATTAGTTGGGGTTGGCTCAAGCTAACATCACCACTGACAACAACAAAAACAACAACAAAGGCAAAACTCTCATGTGGGTTTCTTGGCAAGATGTGTTCAGAGGAGGTTTGCCATTGCTTTCACCTGAGGCTGAGAGCATTTGACTTGCCTACAGTCACCCAGTGAGTTTCATGGCCAAGCAAGGAATTGAACCCTGATCTCCAGAGTCATAGTCCAACATTCAAACCACTACGCTACACTGGGTACTACTCATACAATAAAAACTTCTTAAAATATGAAGTTGAAGGTTTTCATGGCCAGAATCCATAGTTTGTTTCTTTGTTTTTGGTGGGTTTTTCTGGCCAAGGAATAAACCCTTGCAGAACATAGCCACATAGCCTGAAAAACCCACAAAAAACTTCTTAAAATGTTACTTCTCTGAGTAAAAGTTTATTCGGAGAAGAGTCTGTTGTGGGATTGCCTTCCAGGGTAAATTCTACCCAATTTTACCCTACCATTGTATAGCACACCCAAATTAGTCAGAGTGTCCACAGAGATAGAAATAATATTCATTTTTTAAAAAATGCAAAAAAGAAAAAGCTGAAAATATAGTTAAAAATTTTTAAAAATAGACACAGAATTTTCACAGTTTGGGACTTATTCTGCAGAAAGGGCGCAAGCTGCACCCTTTCCTGGATATGAAGGATCTGGAAACTGTGGTACACACGCCGGTAACCTCACATTTGGACTACTGTAATGCACTCTACATGGGGCTACCCTTGTGCTTAACTCGGAAACTACAACTGTTTCAAAATATGGCAGCCAGGCTTATCGCTGGTACATCTAGGAGAGAGCACATAACACCTGTGCTTAAATCTCTCCAGTGGCTGCCGATTAGTTTCTGGGCACAGTACAAGGTGTTGGTTTTAACCTTTAAAGCCCTACATGGCTTGGGTCCATCTTATCTTAGGGACCACCTTTTCCCGTATGAACTCCCCTGCACACTCCGGTCCTCTGGGAGGAACCTGATACAGCCCATGAAGACCAGGCTGGTGCAGACCTCCCAGAGGGCCTTTTCAGTGGTTGCCCCCAAGCTGTGGAATGACCTGCTGGATGAGATGTGTCTTATTTCATCCATTGATGGCTTCAAAAAAGCCCTAAAGATACATCTCTTCCAGCAGGCCTTCCCGGAAAATGCTTAATACTTCCCGGCTCCAAACTCTGGCTGTAGAGCTTTTCCAGCCTTTGCCCACCCATATAGCTCAAGGACTTTTAGCTTGATGCTGCTAATACTGTTTTGTTTTATACCATGTTTTAACTTGTTGCTTGATTTAATTCTCTTTTTAGGGGGGGAGGTGGGATGGGGATTGGATATTTTAACTGCTGGTTTTTTAAAACTTTTTTCTGTACCCCGCCCTGATTGCTCATTCAGAGGGGCAGGCTAGAAATAAAATTATTATTATTATTATTATTATTATTATTATTATTAAATTCATTTTTGTACTGAATATCATTTTTGTGGCAGAAAACAGCATATATATTCAGAAAAGAATTTTAATTTATGGAAAACAGCATCTTTTGGGCTATTTTACTGCAAAATAGTATTTTTTTTTGCAGAAAAAAAATGTTTATAATACAATAATAAAATCTTAGACTGAATAGTAGTTAAAAAACAGTGCCATGCTCAAAGTGTCACCCCACCCAGTTTCAAGATGGCTGAGGACTGTGGCAACTGGGGGCTTCCGTGTCAGTGGGGCAGAGAATATATTCCTAATTTTTGACCAAATTGTTAAAAATGAGCCGTCCATGAAGCTAAAGCTTTTGGGGAGAGAATTTCACATCTCAGATAGCTTCTATAAAGTTTGAAATAAAGCCGCCAAGAGAATTTCCTGCCCCATCATTTGGCTGAAATGTGTGTTTGTGTATAAAAACTTCTCCTGGCAGTCTGCAGGCTTCCAAGCCTCCCGCTGCCCCCGTTTCAGCCAGATCGGGGCCGCAGCAACCGCATGTGGTGGCCCCAATCTGGCCTTTTCAGGTCACAAAAAGGAGAGGACACAATAGCCACTGCACCATGGCTATGTGGCACTCCTTCAGCGCTGCATCATCCGGATGAAGCACTAAAGGAGTGCCGTGATGCCATGTGCTGTGCGGAGTGGGGTGCGGTGTCATGGCACCAGGGCATGTGCTGCGGAGATGCTACACCCCAACTCCACCCCCTCCAGCTGACCCAAAATGCCAGTCTGAAGAGCCCCTTCCTGTATTAAAATTAAAATGCAAAGTAAGATTTAGGGCTGCATCTGCACTGCAGAAATTATACAGGTTAACACCCTTTAACTGTCATGGCTTAATACAGTTGAATTCCGGGAACTGTAGTTTTGTGGAACATTTAGCTTTCTCTGTCAGAGAGCTCTGGTGTCACAAGAAGCTACAATTCTCAGCATTCTATAGCATTGAGCCATGGTAGTTAAAGTGTTGTCAACCTGAATTATTTCTGCAGTGCGGATGCAGCTGCCATGGCTCCATCTTATGGGATCCTGGGTTTTGTAGTTTGTTGTGGTCTCTGACAGAGCTCTCTGACAGAGAAGTCTAGATATCTCATAAAATTACAAATCTCAGAATTCCACAGCATTGAGATGTAGCAGTTAAAGCGGTGTCAAACTACATTATTTCTAAAGTGCAGATATAGCCTTCATGCATATATAGCCTTCCTCCCATGGGTTCTTTTTGTATAAGGAACAGGGGCATTTGGGGTGGCTGTAGTGTGACAAAGAGAGGGGTAAGAAAGAAAAGATGCACAGAGTATACTTGGCCAACTTGCAATGTTAAAGTAAGATCAAAACATGAGCTAAAGAAATTTAGACGTGCCCTCTGAGAATGAAGCAGAAAAACAGACACGTCTTTTGCATGAGAAGAAAATGTTCTGAAGGAACGTGAAAACATAAGCTGAAATGCTAATATAAAAACACCATATAGCAATGACAATGTGAAAGCTTTAAAAAGCATCACTTGCAAACGTGCTTAGTAGGCAACAGCTGGGTGAATTATTGTTTTTAAGCAGCCTTTGGATAAAGTTTCAGGCATTTTGACAAGTTCTGCACACAAACTCTATAGTAAAGAGAACTTATTCTCCTCCCTCCAGCAACCCAGAACTGAGAAGGCTGTTTGGGATGAACAAGGACAAGTCACAAGTACAAGATGAATAGAATTACCTGCTATGAGTGTTCTAGATAGTGAAACCTGAGGTGCTGGAGAAGGCAAGCATCATAGGGGTGCTAGACTGAAAACTGGTGATAGTTCCTGTACCTTTAAGTGTAGAAATGGGAATTTCAGCAGGTACTGCTTGTCACACAACTGGGTAACAAGTAACACCTACTGCACACCTCCCTCTTCTAGACAAGGTGCAGGAACCCTCTCCAGTTTTCACTCCGGCAACCCTAGTACTGAATATGAAATAGCGTGTCCTTAATAGTGTTGCTTTTCTCATGTTGATTTTTTTAAAAAAGAAAAACACACAACTACAACAGGGGGGCTTGTCTGGTAGTAGGATTTAGACACTACCTCATCTTTCTAATTAAGTACTCGGGGAGTTCATCATGTGGCTTGTCTCATTACAACCTAATGGTTCCATCCGGTACAATTAGTGCTCAAGTGAAACACTGTAACTTGCATGCAAAATAAACAGTTCCTAGTCCTGAATGGGGACTCCCTTCTAATTAACCCTTGGAGAACAGCATGATTAGACTTTCTGCATTGGGCATTTCCTAGTACTGCATGCATCAGTTCTTATCCTTATAGTCATTCAATGGATAAATGTCACAGTTCTGTCTAAGCATCATTTATCAGGCAGGGGCCCTTAAAAAACCCTACATGCCCCTGGAGCCTTACCGCACCACTTTTAATGTGGCTCCAGATTTGAAGGTATCATGGGAGCATGATGTAATGCCTTTCTGGTGAAACAGTATTCCAGAAAATAGTGCTATGGGGAAATTGCATTTCCAGGAACTGTTGCAGCTACTTCACCATCAGTGTACACACTACATTGCCATCAAGACATGAATCTTAACCTGATGGGTTAGAAAGGAAACCTTTCTAACAAATACAGCACAGCTGTTTTCAGAGCATGTTGGGAGGCTTTAAAGCCAAGACTTGAAATACATCTTCCTTTTTAGGAATTATGAGGGTTAAGTTCAGGGCAGAAAGTGTAATCAGCTAAAGACATGATAGAGAGCCTGCTAAGACTTGTCAAGCCCACTGACCATGACTCTTTTCTTCTGATTAGAGTGGGAACAAATGATACTATTAGATACAGCCTTCAAGATACTGTAAGTGGCTTCCTACCCTTCCTCTGGATAGGAAGGTGAAGGACTTTGAAGCACACATTGCTTTCTCATCAATCCTTCATGAGCCAGGAAAAGAAACAGTATCGCAACTATAAGCAACTGACTGTACAGATGATTTCATCAGGAAAATTTCAGTTTCTTGGACCATAGTCTAGGCTTCCATGAAGAAGACGGCATCTAGCTTTTTGTTAGAACACGTTTGCCAGGAGTCTGGCAAATTTGATGGGGTTAGTGGTGACAGTGAATCATTGGTGCAGGAAGACAATATTTCAGAAAAGAGGATACAAAGTACAGTTGGCCCTCCTTATCCACAGATTTTTTTATCCATGGATTTGAGCATACAAAGCTTGAAATTATTCCCAAAAAGTATAAATTTCAAATAGCCAGTCTTGATTTTCCATTTTATATGTGGGACACCATTTTGCTGTCCCATTATGTTTAATGGGACCTGAGCATACACAGATTTTGTTATCCACGGAGGGTACTGGAACCAAACCCCAGTGGATAACAAGAGCCCACTGTACTGAAGACAACAAAATCAATGGTGCAGGGGAAACTGGGGTAGTGGTGTGTGAAAAAGAAAAAATAACAAGGGAGCTGCTGGAGAGAATGTCCCATAGGTTGAGATGAATCTAGACAAATGCACAGAACATGCAGAAATAAACAAGATGAACTTGATCTTTTAACATGAAAAGGCAGATAAAATTAATACACATTTACTAAAATCTTTACGGAAAGAACAGTGCATCATTACTGGGATCTACTATAAACTTCCTAGCCAGACTGAAGACTTGCATAACACCTTCTTAGAATAGACTACCAAAGACAATATAGTAGGATCATGAGAATTCAACTACCTTGATAAATGTTGTAAGTTAAATTCTGACAAGAATACAAGGTCCAATGAATTTCTAACATGCTTTGCTAGCAATTTCATTTTACCAAATGTGGATGAAATGACAAGGAGATTGACTATCTCTGAGGGGATTCTCACCAGCAGGGAAGGACTGGTCAGTAATATGGAAGTAGCGAGAAACTTGCATGAAAGTGCATATAACTTTCTGAGATTCATTTTACAGAGGAAAGAGAAAGCCAAATGTAATTAGAAGTGCACTTTGGAGTTTAACAAAACTGATTTATATAAGGTTATAGAAATACTGGAATAAAATCTAGATGTTAGTTCATTATGAATAAAAGTGAGATTTAAAAGGAGCAGACATATGAAATAGTAGAACTGGAAATTACAGAGGAATAGTACAGATGAATAGACGTTATCTATATGGAGAAGATCAGGAGAACTAAAGCTCAGAATGAACCAAGACTTGCAAGACAGCTTATAAATAATAAATGTAGTGGTGACAATTGTGTGGGGGATAAAAGTAAGAACAAAAAGTTGTAGTTGTAGTAAGTATGCTTGGGGAAAAAAATGGTGAACTGCTAAGGGATGACAGAGATAAAGTGGAACTGTTTAACACTTACTTTGCCTCTGTCTTCTCCGAAAAGGAAAACAGTGCTGAACCTGATGAGAACAGAATAAATGATGCAGTAAGGAGGATGCAGCTCAAAAGAGATAAAAAAAAAAGGTAGTACAGTGAGTCCTTGGTATCTGATGGGTTTTGATTCTAGGACCCCCATGGATACCAAAATCCATGGATACTCATCCCATTATATACAATGATGTGTCCTTTATACAAAATGGCAAAATAAAGGAAGACTTTGCATTAAATCAGTTTCAGAAACAGTTTCCATTTGCACATACAGAATCTTGGTTCTTACTGCTAGTTCAAGATTTAACATGTATCACTATTGTGCATTGTACTCCTAAGAACCTTGTGCTGTGAAGACACATTCATTGATAGAGACAAATTTGACATTGCATTGAATTGGTTTCAGAAAGAGTTTCCATTAGTCAGAGATTGCATGTACTTTTAATATCCTTAGATGCCATCTACTTGGCCCAGGAGCTCTGAATCAATTGGGCAGATTAGGCCCCTGAAGAGTGGAGGAAGGCAAATGCTGTCCTCAACTTCAGAGAGGGTGTTTAAAAAAAAAGTTTAACATAATGAATGGAAAATTTGTAAATTTTGTTCATTACAAAATTCATTATAAAATGAATTAATTACATTACAATTTCCTCTAAGAAACATTATTACCTTAATTAAATTTATCACTTTTTTTTTTTTTAGAAAATTACATTACACCAGTTGCCAAGGAATCTCAAATGTTTCTACAAAGAGATATTGGTTTATGTATTTATTTAATACTACAAGTCCTAAACCTTTGCTCAGTTAGTGGACATTAGCCGTAACATATATGCACCTGTCTGAGAATTCTGGTCTGCAAGAGGGGCCCTCCTATTGAGATTATCACACTAAGGTCAATTCGAGAACCATCCCACAATTATCCCATTATTGGCCATGAATATCCTATTATTGGCAATGGGATAATTGTGGGATGGTAATGGGATAATTGTGGGATGGTTCTGGAATTGACCCTGGTGTGTGTTCTGCCAGTGGGGCACAATTGAATGGGAGGACAAGGGAAAGGGCCTTCCTGGCTGTGATGCCTTAAGTGTGGCATGCCCTTCCTTTAAAGATCTGCCTGATTCCAATTTTGTTTTTTGTTTTGTTTTTTGGCACCAAGCCAAAATATGGCTTTTTAGTAAAGTTTTGGGGGAGTGATTTATTTCAAGTGTACATGTACATAGATTTAATTTTTTGTAGTTTTTATAAAATGGCTTTAAGAGTTGCTTTTAAAGTAGCTTTAATTGTTGTTGTGCGTAATATATTTTGATACTTTTCAAATTATTTATGCTTTTAATTGGAAAATATTAAAATTGTTTGTATTGCACACCACCCCGAGACCCTGTGACAGAGGATGGAATAGAAGTGTTTAAATAAATAAGTAAATAAATAAATAGATAAAGAGTGGTCAGATCCTCTGGGATTGGAGAATTTACCTATGATTTCTGAATGCTGCTAAGTTATTGTATCATCCTTTTGAGCTTCCTGTAGTATCTCACTGGCCTTAGCCAGCAACAGATTACTTGATTAACTGGACCATTTCTCTAACCCAGCAAGACCATTCCTATGTTCTAATTCCAAACACATTGGGGAAAAAATTAAATGCTTTTCTTATTTGTCAAAATATGCATCTCATTATTGTTCTGTCTTCAACCTAAACCAGAGAGAATATTTTTTCGTTCCTGGTTGATATTTGGGGTATAGCTCATGGCAATGAATACAGTCTGCCATCCTATCACAAAATAAGGCCAATGGGGAGAAACATTCTCTGCAGACCTCCCTTGAAACAGTCACCTCTCTCACCGGGTTGCAAAATGGAAACCTGGGCAGATGAACAATACTCAGCATAAATCCTCACCACACTCTTCCCTTTGTGAGAGCTACAGTTAAGCTAGGAAACTAAGTAACCATACGCTTCTATTACTTATTTCAATTTCATCCAAACCAAGTTACTAGCTTTAGAAGAAGCCTGGCTATTAAACTAAGTACAAACTGTGGTTTGATATTCTGGCTTCTAATGAAAAAGATATCCATAGTCTATTGGTTCATATGAAATGGGAAAATATGGTTAATGAAGGTTTTCCCGAATTAATGCGGATGCATCCAAAGACACGGGGATCATTCTTCCATTAACTTACTAGGCTGAGATGTGATTATCTGAACACAGTGTTACATGGTATAAGGCGGATCTTTTCAAACAAGTATGGAAGCTAAGGAAATACGGATTACATGTCTTTTTCCCTCATAAAATATCTCTGAGCCAGTCTGGGGTAAAGCCTCAACTTTCCTGAATGCCTTGCTTCCTTTGTTGTGGAATGCCCATCTTTAAACCTAGTGTCCCAAAGCTATACAAAGCCTCCTTCAAGTTGTGTGTCTCTGGTGTCATTCAGTCATCATGCTGTTGATTCAGTGTGAGCAATAATGTATTATTCATATTTTTCCTGAGTTCATCAGTGTCTCAGCTTGTTATTCTTGCCATTCTGCACAATAATAGAGCTTAGTGAGGCAATTTATCCTCAACTTACAGCAGTATGTAGGTAATAGAGTCTATTCATGAATGTTACAGGAAGAGTGGGGAGGGGGACCCTATATTTAATCATCATAATTCCCCCAAAGATTTAGGATGCAAGGCAACTTTCTGCAGCTCTCCTAACTTACCAATTTAAAAATACAAGCTTCCGCGGAAATCACTGAAACCTAATGGCTTCTGAATATTTAGATTTAAATCCCAATTTAGCCATGGGTTCTGTGACTAGCTTTGAGCAAAACATTATTCCACCAACAAAAGACTGTTTTGCATAAAATATTGTTAGCCAGGAGGAGTCAGATGAAAAATCTGAATATAATTAGTGTACTACATGATAGTTTTATGGCTTTGCCTAACCATTGGCTTATTTGTTTCTGAAATTCCTCACAGTAACTATTTCTAATCCCAAAGGTGAAAATTAGGCTTTGATTATGTCATCAGTAAACATCAGGAATACTACAGCTCAGACTACACATTATTTTAGGTAGGGATGGAGAAATCTGTCAGTATCACTTTCTCCCTACATTCTTTTTTTATCTCAAGTTTTTTCTGTCCTATTTATGAATAAATTACCAGAGTTTGGTAAGTACTTATTAAAAACAAACTGAATAAAATGTGTTCACTATTGCATTGGTCAACTATAATGGGTCCCACTATTCCCAGAATGAAGAAGTGTCAAGTCTGGTAACCCCATTACTTAAGAAATCCAGGCTTCAGTATTAAAATTCAGAAAACCTTTATTCAGTAACTAGAGATGTACATCAGAGATGTTTGTTGTCAGAACTAAACTGAAAACTTTGGCAGAGGCACTTTTTGTGTAGAAAATGTAGTTTCTTGTGCAGAAAATGGGACCACCTGACCAGGCCGGTCCAGTTCCTGTGGGGGGGGGGGCTGGGCAGCTTGTCCTGGTGGGGCCTGGTGGTGGGCCCCGTACATGGTGGCCTGGGCCTCTGGGCTCCACATTAGGTTCCCGGGCCTCCGCCAGCCATGCGGTGGCAACAGCACTTCTGGTCTGGCCTGCCATTTTTCTTGCCAGCTCCCACCCTCCCTCCCTCATGCAGGGTTGGTATTGTGCTGTCAGAACTTTCCAAGAGCAGCAGCATAGGTCTCAGATCTGATGGACATGGTTTGCTGTGCTGCGGAGCACTGGATCGGGAGTCTCACGGGGACCTTGGTGTGCTGAGGGTCTAGCTATGTCACCATTATGAGGGCAGCATCGATTCAGCATTCTTCGGTGACAAGGGGTGAAGATGCAAATATGTGCACAACTGGCTCCTAAAGTGGATGACACACTTCAAGTCTGTGATCCTGGCTGTGATGAGGCAATTCGATTCATTGACCAGCACGGGTTGGTGGATGGCAGATCCAGACCTTATGCTTTTCGGGCCAACCTTCTATGCTTACTTGCTGTAATCAATAAAGTTGTGGCCTTTTCCTGTCAATTGGGTGTCCATTGTATTTTTCCACCTTCCTCCCCCCCTTCCACAGCAACTTGTGTTTTTGCACAAAAAAATCAGAGGCAAATTTTGCACACAAGACTCACGTTATGATTGCTCTCCAATTTCTGCACAGTTGTCAAAGACTTTCTTGCAGTAGGAAGAAAATTGCTAAAATTACCCACTGCTTCCTTCAAGAACAACACTGGCAAAGAATTACCAGTTGCCTAGATGGGCTTCCAGGAAGGCAGGTATGATGCTTAACTATTTGGGAAATACATCCAGTTTGTTAAGGTCAGATGGGGTCAATTCAGGTATGATGTAATACAAGTACTTGGAGTATTCCTGACAAATGGATTGAGACTGATCTCAAAGGGGCGAGATATAAATAAATTTTATTATTTATTTATTATTAAATGAATCTCAGCACAGAATAATGCTGCTGAAGGTGTTACATGTGGACCAGCTCCAAAGAACCTCTGTTGTCACTCTCTAAGGGGTTTCCAACAGCAGAAGGGATGTAAGTAATCTTAATCTTTGATTTACTAATAAAATTTCTTTCTTAAAAAACTTTCATCTCGTGTGTGTATTGCCTCCTAAATTTTTGTTGACAGAAATCTTGTTTGTTGGCCAAGCAAGCATGAGGCAGTAGCACAAGGCACAGCATGAGCTAGCACTTGCATCATACTTATACTATCCTTCCTCCATCATTTAGTGGCTAAAATGACAGTTACACCATGCAAGGAGTGATACCATTCCTTATTCAGTTAAACTCATATTGTAATGCAGTTATAGCATTGTCATTGGAACCAATGCACCAGTGCAGTGTAGTGAGCTGAGAATTGAGCTACTGGTCTCTGGAGACCAGGGTTAAGTTTCCTGCTCATCCATATAAACCTACTGGATGACCTTGGGTATACACTCACAGCTTCAGAAAATCTGATGATGGTTTCTCCTTAGGGTTGGCATAAATCAGAAACTACTTGAAGTTACACAACAACAATACACTTCCTCACTGAATAAAATATTGTAATTCAGCCCCTCCCCCCAGCATTTTCTATCACAGCTAATAATGAATGTATGCTTTTTCTCATGTTAACAGTTAGTAAGTAGACAGAGCCAGCATGGCGTAGTGGTTTGAGTGTTGGCCTATGACTGAGGAGACTAGGATTCAAACCTCCATTCAAACATGGAAATCCACTTGCTTACTTTGGGCAAGTCTCAGCATCAGAAAGAGGCAAAGACACCCCCCCCAAACAAATCTTGCCAAGAAAACCTCATAATAAATTTGCTTTAGGGTTATCATAAGTTGGAAATAACATGAAGGCTCTCAACAACAACAACGATGATGATGAAGACAGGGAATCTCTCACAATACTTTGAATGAAGAAAGAAGCATGTGAAGTATAGAATGGAGACTGCTACAACGTGGATTTATAAGGTTCTGCCACACAGCTCCTTTGTCTAGCTGGTTCAGATATTGTGCATTTCCTGAAATTACAAGAAAAAGGGTTGTAGATCACACAAGATGTATTTGGAAAGCTCCAAGTCCTTCCGTTTTGGTTAAAGGCAGCAAGAAAACAGAGTTTCCTCTTTAATAGAACCACATAAAATTCTTCTTTTGTACTGTTACTCTAAAATCATTTGTCCAGAAGAGGAAACATTTCACAAATGAGCACAGAAATATTTTTAAAAACCCCACAAAGTTTATAGAAGAAACCACAAAAAATAAATCTGGGATGAAATCAAAGAATAACTGGGGAAAAGGAATAAATCTAAAGGAAAGTTCTCATTAGTGCAATACCAATAACTCTTTACTCTCTCTCTTTTTCTTCCTCACTACAGATATTAAGTACTCTGAATGGAATGAGCTGAGAAACTTAGTGTTTCCCAGCCAGAACATAAAGCTTACAGCACATGTATAGAATGGATGACTCATGCTAACAGGACTCATATTTCCAAAATTTTTACCTTCTGCTTCTGCTTGTAGTGACAAAATATCCAAGTAAGAGGGCAAGATTGCTGATCTGCCCTCATTTGCCAGCCTTTTCTAAATGTCCAAGTAGCCTCTTTTATGGATGGGCATCGAAGCAAATGTGACTCTTTTAAAAGACAACAGAATTTCCCTTTAACCATTGTTAGAACCATTATGCCTGAACTGTAGTCTCTAGAAAATGTTAACACATTCTTCTCATGCAGGAGGACGACATGCTTATGATCTATACACAATCCTACCTTACAATCAGATGAAATACAATTTATACCCATGAGATCATCTCTCTTGAGACACTGTACTAAATGCTCCAGACACAAAGACCTTTGAAGAATTATTTGCTCCAGTATTTTTAACGATCTTATTTATTCTGCCAAAGAGTTATTAGATCATGTAGGCTCATTGATTTATACAGGTGTATTAATATAATGAAAATGATTAATCTGGAGCTCTGGCTATATATGTTATGTTAATGAGGCCACTTTGACTTGGATATCTGAAAATAGCATGTTCCAGCATTATTCTAGCTTGAGAGGAGCAATTGTTGGTTTAAGATTATGTTTCATATAATGAAACTTACTTACGGGCTATACAGACCTCCCCAAAGGGGCGGTCTGCAGTCGTTCCTTTACTGGCTGGATCGGGGCTCCAGCAATCTCATGCCATGGCCTTGATCCAGCCTCCAGAGAGCACAAAAAGGAGCTGCAAAAAGTGGGTCCTTTTTGCACCCTCCAAGGGGCACCATAGCTGCGGTGGCACAGCTTTATGACACTCCTTTGGTGTTGAATCATGTGGGGATGCAGCAACAGAGGACATCATAATGGCATACGCCATGAAGACAGGCACAAACAAAAATGGTGCCCTGCATCCAGTGTTACTTTTAATGTTACAGTTACAATTCCAAGTTCCAAAAGTAGCTGATTACTTTTACAGTCATATTTTTAAAAAGTAACTCTTCATTTTTAGTTACTGGAATAGTTATTTCCGGTCCCTGAATAACCCACACACAAATCTGAATGCTACAAGACTGTGGCACATGCTACAAAACACATTCTCTTTTCATCCATCTGGTTGTCACCTCAGCAGCTGTAACATACCACAAGACACAGCGAGAGCAAGCATCCACACCATGGGTTATTCCTCCTCCACCGTTTAGTGAGGTAACAGCCCAGTAACTATAAAAGTAACTAAAACATATAGGCTCCACAACAGAGTCAAGCTAATCTCTCATTAAGTAACAGATGCATTCTAGTGGAGTTATATCTGTACTGTTTGGGAAAAAAAGAGAATTAACTAAGCTCTAGAGCCATGGTGATGAACCTGTGGCACGTGCACCCTCCCTGGCATGCAAAGCCATCCCTGAGGGCACACGCTGGTCATAGCAAGTAGCAGGGGTGGAGTGCACACACTTAGTCCAGCTCCTTGTTGCAGTGCAGTTTTCTGCAGGAGAACTGGGTCATGGCAAGGGGGGTGGGGAGGCATGTACCGCTGGCCCAGCTCCTTGCCACTACTCAGGTCCCCCGTGGAAAACCGAGCTGCGAAAAGGAGCCAGGCCAAGTGTTTGCACCCTGCCATCCCTACCCGCTGTGGCTGCTGTGTGCCCTCAGGGATGGGTTTGCATGCCAGAGAGCGCACACCACTACGGCTCTAAAGCAGAAATACTGCCCTTTCTGGCTATAACCTCTGCCCTTCCAGCTGGAAGGCCTGCACCTTCTGAAGGCCCACACTGCTATGCTATGGGATTCTGGGAACTGTGGTGAGGTGTAATGAGGCCATCCATGGCAGTTTCTTGGCACGATTTCTTAAGAGGAGGTTTACCAGTGCCCTCCTCTGAGGCTGAGAGAGTGTGACTTGCCCAAGGTCTCCCAGTGGGTTTCATGGCTGAACAGGGATTCAAGCCCTCGTCTCCAGAGTCGCACACTCAAACCATTGGCTCTCTTTTTTCTTGTTCTTGTGCTGTGCCTTCTGTGATTTATTTTGCTTTTTGTTGTTGTTATGTGCCTCCAAGTCATTTCCAGCTTATGGTGACTTTAAGGTGAATCTATCATGGGTTTTTCTTTGCAAGATTTCTTCAGAGAGGATTTTTGCTATTGCCTTCCTCTGAGGCTGAGAGAGTGTGACTTGCCCAATTTCTCCCAGTGGGTTTCATGCCTAAGCTGGGATTCAAGACCTGGTTTGCAGAGTCGCACACTCAAACCTCTGTCTCTCTTTATTCTAGTTATTATTCTGTGCCTTCTGTACTTTATTATGTTTTGTTGTTGTTGTTATGTGCGTCCAAGTCATTTCCAACTTATGGGCCTAGAGGATCCTCCATCCTTTCCGAGTGCTGGTTCCTAGCAACCCTAAAGTGAAATTATCATGGGCCAAGGTTTGTCAGAGGGGGGATTTCCTTTACCATCCCCTGAGGCCGAAAGAGTGTGACTCATGTGTGTGGTGCCTTCAAGTCATTTCTGACATATGGCAACTCTACGGTGAAACTATCATGGAGCTTTCTTGGCAAGTTTCATCAGGGTTTTTTTTTTTGTTTTTTTTTTTGCTATTGCTAGCCTGGGGTTGAGAGAGTGTGTGTTTCTGTTGTTGTTGTTGTCCTTCCCCTTCTTCTCCTCCATCTCCATTAAGCTTGCTTATTTTTAAAGATCTATACTTCTGCTATAAAATCACTTCACTCTGAAACTTGGAACACCAACAGTGAGTCCTTCTTAGAAGGGATTTTCACCTTAGAGTTGAAGACTTCAACAGTAACAGTCCAAAATAACAGAATGGGACTCTGAAGATCATTTCTCACTTGCAGCCAGCTGGAATCTTTAAAGTCCTCCCATTTCATTTCCAATCTGAACCTGCTATAAAGAGTTTTAATAGCTATTATCAAACCACTAAGGCAAGAGTGTAAATAATCACATCTAAAAGTGACCAAGCACACAGTTAACTCAATGGGCCATTTAATGGGTTTGGTAGAAAAATATTGGCCAAGAAACACAAGCCTTTCCCACTTTTAAGCTATAATAATTCCAGCCTTGAAAAGATAACAAGCTTTCCAATACACAAAAAGAATCAGGAATATTCAGTGCATACATTAATTGTCTTTACCTTAGTATACAGGATTAATAGCATCCAGACACTCAGGTTTACAAACACTAGGAAATTTACCATGGCATTGCTGGGGTGTGGCATTAATGTTTTATGTTATGATTCTGCTATGATATTCTAATTGAGGAGTGGCAGGAAAGAAATAAAACTAATGATGATAATGACGATAATGTCAATGACATTTGAAGGAAATAAACATCTGACCGGAAGCATATACAATTTTAAAATTTTGTTTCATATCAAGTACCATGCCAAGTACCATTCTCTGAGGGTGGGGTGAGAATGGGAAAAGGCAAACTGATCCTACACTTGGATGAAAAAGCTCAGGATGTCAATCTAAGTCTGAATATCAAGTTTACTCAAAACAAGTTCATAAAGGTACCTTTAGAGATAGGGGTAAGGAGAGGGAGAGAAAGAAATAGAAATCTAAGTTCTTTGTCCTGGAGTAGCTGATTAATTGGGCCCAAAATTGTACTATGGTTTGCATCATGGCCCCTATGAATATTGTTGTTGTTGTTATTACTATTCTATTTATTTATATCCCACATTTCTCTTGGTACAGGGACTCAAAGTAGCTAGTACACCAAGTATTATGACTTGGTGATCCGACATAGATTTTTGCCAGAGAGATAAATGGCCAAACATTTTTCAATTATAGTGCATTTTGGGCTGGTATAAGTTTCTATAGAGATACAAATACATATTTCTATAGCTAGATATCTTAACACACATGCTTTATTCCATATAATTATTGTGGTTAATTATTCTATTATTTTAATAACAGCGTTGAGTTTTCATGCACCACTGGGTCAAACATTATTTACAGTCATTATTGTCATATTTGTATTCTGTTTTAGCCTAAGAATTTAAGAGAGTTGTTCTACATGAGTGTTGTCTCATATTTTCCCTCATAACAACTATGTGAGATAGATTATGTTCATAAGTTGGTGAATGAAACCAAATGAAGAAAAGCAGCAGTCAGTGATACAATTACTAAATTTAGATATCAGATGGATCAATATAGCCATTAGCTACGGGTCAAGCAACAAGTGATTGGCTGAACCTCTCCAAGGACTCTTTCCATATCTTTAGATCGCATGAATGGAAACTGCAGCCACACATCCATACTAGACAGTCTTTCCACAAGAACTGTATCGATAATGGCATCAAAGTAAGAGCATGAATTTGTCAGAAGCAGGTTCCAACAACACCAATATGACTCCACCAAGATTTGGTTGCTATAGGCCAGAGAGGGAAAACAAAGCCAAACCAAACCAAACCAGAACTGGTCTACTGGAAGGTTACCCAAGGATTCAGTGGTGGCTAAGTAAGAAAGTTTCATTTTGCTGTCACAAAAATGGCACAGTATTGTGCACATTATTCTTGTTTGGTCATGAACCATCTCCATTCCAGTAGTCATCCAATGTTTCACAGCCCACAACTCTCATAGAATCACAGTATTGAAGGAGACCATGAGGGTAATCCAGTCCAACCCCCTGCCATGCAGGAAGATACAATCAAAGCACTCCCAACAGATGGCCATCCAGCCTCTGTTTAAAAACCTCCAAGAAGGAGATTACACAATACTCTGAGGCAGTGTATTCCACTGTCAAACAGCTCGTATTGTCAGGAAGTTTTTCTTAATGTTAGGTACAATCTCTTTCCCTTTAGCTTGAACCCATTGCTCAGTGTCCTGGTCTCTGGACCAGCAAAAAACAAACTTGCACTATCCTCAATATGACATCCCTTCAAATATTTAAAAATGGCTATCATATCACCCCTTAATCTTCTCTTCTCCAGGCTAAATATACCAGTTCCCTAAGCCATTCCTCATAGGGCATGCTTTTCATGCCTTACATCATTCTGGATACCCCTCTTAGAACATGTTCCATCTTGTCAATATCCTTCTTGAATTGTGATGCCCAGAACTAGACACAGTCTGACAGGTGAGCCCTGACAGGCAGAATAGAGTGGTACTATTACTTCCCTTGATCTAGGCATTATACTCCTATTATACTCCCAGGCCACAGAGCCTGAAAAACTAACGAAAAACCTTGAAGACAGGTTGAGAAATTTAGTGAAGAAATAATAGTACAGGATTTTTCTTTCTTTCTTTTTTCGTGCATTATAACTATTGGAGAAATTATCACTGCCAGCACATACATTTGTTTGAAGCTGTGTAATATAGTCCAAAAGATTGCACTGCATCCTTTTGTATTCATGTCACAGAATAAATTAGAATATAGTTGAAAGTCATTGGCATAAATTCAGTGAAAGAGCTCAAGATGAGAGGTTTCAGCCAACCTGAACTTTCTCAATGTATTAGTATAGTGTAATTGTTAAAACTATAGTCTATTTTTCTAATGTGGTAGTAATGTATTCTTCATGGGGAGCCAGTGTAGTGTAATGCCTCTTGGAAAGTGCATTTGAAGTCTGGACTAAGCTTAGCACATATTTACCACCCCATGCACATGAAAGCTACTCATTGTCAGTGAGACTCCAAATACACCTAAAGGCACTATTGTCTGGATTTGTCTTCTGTTTGCAGTTTAATGAACAACTGAAGCAGAAGACTGAAATGTTTCCCAAGATTATGATGGCTTCCAATACACCAGTTAGCACTGACCAAGCCTGCCTGTCTGTTATACTTATGCTCTTGCTCTCCTACTCTCAAGAGGTAATATGCCTCTGACTACCAATTGCTGGGAAGTAACAGGGAGAGAGAGGTCTGTTGCTTATGGCCTTCACAGAGGTATCCAAACAAGGTCTAGAAAAACATGAGTCTTGTCCAATAGGTTATTTCTTACAACATTTTTGGGTAATGTGAAGTCATTCTGAACGCATTCCAAACGCAATGGGAATTCACGTAAATTCACTAAACTAGCGAATTCACGCGAATTCGAATTGGCTCCAATTGGCTCCATTCGCAATAAAGAGAAATTCCTCCCATCTGATGAGGTTATATGTGGCTTTACATGTCATGACAAACCACAGTACGGTTGGAGTCTGGTTTCTTCGGATGCACCTCTGCTAGGAAGCTATAGCTCATCAAGCAAAATCCACAATTATAATCCAGCCTTGGCTCTGTTTTTTTTTTTTAAACCACGTCTTGTTGTGACATTTGACCCTGCAACTTTCATCTAGTCTTGGCTCGGTATCCTGGCTGCTTACTCTATAACAGAAACTTACAAAAACTATGGGGAGAAAATAAACAGAGCTAGGGAAGATAAGCCATGGTTTGTTTGGTCACTTGCCATGCAGTTCGTGATTCAAGCAGAAAACTATGATTAACATAAAGTGTGGCTTATTATGACAAACAAGCAGGCTCAATAATTTATACTTTTGTGTTCTCACAATTCATTTTCTGTTGAAGACACTGAGAGTCATATACACTGGTGTAGATGGGCTTTTATATTTTTAAAACTGCTAGTGAGCCATTAGTCACTTTTGCTTTAAAAAAAGATGGGAAAAAAAGCAAGAACAAACTATCACTCAATGACGTAGCTGTGAACTGATTGTGTTTAATCCACAGATGTGTTAAATAAAGCAGGAGATAATAAATGTCTATCAGATGATTCATTGACTCTCAGATCCCATCTCAGTTTACAGTGAACTGAAGCACACTAGCTTTATATTCTCCTAATTCCAGGTGTAAGTTTTCAATTAATTTTTTAATATTTTTTTTCTTTTGAAAATTGTGCTTTTTCTAATTCCTATCTGGATTCACTTTTCCTCTTCTTGGGCCCATATTTAGCTTCCTCTTACACATTCATATGACTTCAGCGTGGAAATGTATGGAAGATGCATATCTTTATCATTTGTGAAGAGCAGATCTGTGCTCTAGGCTTGTAGTTAGCAAGTACCCTAAAAGCTATCTAGCTGACTCATGTGTTCAAAAGTATGGATGTTCTCTTTTGTTATGTATAATTCAGTTTGAGCTTATGTGCAGTTGCATTCCTTCCAACAGCAGTAAAAGGTAAAAAATCTTGGCCTGAGTGGAAGAAACCTTCAAAGGCCCATTAACTTCATCAAAGCATATGAACTCTTGAATGTGTATGAACGTTCAGTCATGTGTTTATTGATCATGAGGACTGGCACAATGAGGCCAAAAATATTAATCATGATGACAAGATTCAGTCAGTTTGGGAAATAACAATGCAATGCCCTCAAGAGCTTAAAAATAAATAATGAAGAAGATTATATATCTAGGTTTTGAATGCTCATTTCTGTTGAATGTAATGGACATGACCTTTGCTGCAGAGTATTCTTTTCAGCCCTTGTTAAGTGGATTTTCAAAGACAGGAAACAAAACTTGGGATGGAAAAACAGTAAAGAGGAAATGTTTGCAAATACAGAGAGAAGACTTATGTGTGGAATTTATAGATAGTGAAATTCTAACAGGTGTGCTCAGATGTCTCATTGAGATCAATGAAGCTTCCTTTCAAAGATGAGTTTTATGCCGCAGTAGTTAAATGCATGTACTGCAGCCACTCACTCAAAACCATAAAGTTGCGAGTTCAAGACCAGCAAAAGGGCTCAAGCTTGACTCAGGCTTGCATCCTTCTGAGGTCGCTAAAATGAGTACCCAGATTGTTGGGGGCATATTAGATTACAGTTGTAAACCACTTGGGCACTGCTTAGGCGGTGTGACACAGTATATAAATGAAGCTTGTTTGTTTGTTTCAGTGTAAAAGAGGCATTCCTTCATTTACCTCACATAGGAGAGAATGCTTCTTAAGTTGGTTTCTAATTGGGTCATTCATTATCTAAGAACAGACTTGAATGTTTTGTGCCTCAGAAACATAATTTTTCAGTTTCAGTTTCCCTAAAGTGTGTATTTTTGTGTATCTTCCCACTGACTAAAGTGTGTTACTGCATATTTTTCAGTCACATTTTCAAACACATACATTGTTATGGATGGCTTTGTGCAATCTTTTTCTTTTGAGGAAATGTACAGATTTCAGGGACAAGAACGCCTTTGTGCCATTGACAGTCTTGGGAGCTGCAAAGTGGATATTTTCTTACAAAAAAATGCAAACCCAACACATTTCTTTTCCATCCTTATTTCAATATCACCCACTACATTGTTCTGGGTATACAACTGCAGCTCACTGTCAGATTTGTGAAACCCAGTAACATTGTAGCATATGAAAGGACTTTATGCTTCTCAAATGAAAAGACAGCCCAGTGGGAAAAAGACGAGAGAGAACTTTGGCAGGTAAAACAGGCAAAAGTGATGAGAAAAGACTAGGACAGGGAGATGTACTGAAAGTGATAAAAGATGCACAGTGTTAGGATTATATGAGGAACAGAAAGTGACAATTCTTGTGGCCAACATAGGCCCATAGAATTTGATAGTATGTGGACACATACTTCAACTGTTTCATTCAGTCATTCTCTGGGATATCTCCTGAACCTACGTAAAGTCTATAGAGGTAAAGGAGCTGTCACATCTGAGACAGCCAAGGGCATAAAATCCTATATGTAAGGAGAACTGGTAGAACTATTGTCTTCTTCAGACATTCAGTTTGAACACATGACATGGGCATGACCCATATTCTCAGCGACATACATGCTTCTTAGTCAAACAAACAAACAAACAAACAGCTTCCTTTATATACCGATTCATACCGCCTAAGGAGTGTCTAAGTGGTTTACAACTGTAATCTAATATGCCCCCAACAATATGGGTACTCATTTTAGCAGCCTCGGAAGGATGCAAGCCTGAGTCAAGCTTGAGCCCTTTTGATGGTCTTGAACTCTCAACCTTATGGTTTTGAGTGAGTGGCTGCAGTACAGGTATTAACCACTGCGCCACCAGGCACCAATATGAAAACCACTCAATCTGAAGATGGGTGCATTCTATGTCCTATCTCTGTGGGTGCAGGAACCCTGATAACCAGGTTTCCCACCCCTGTGTTGCAAATCCTATGGCCTGAATCCAAGCATAAGTCCCACAGTAAGCCAACTGAATCAATTGTTGAATGGTGAATCAACATTTATGCAAATCCTTACTCTAGTGAGGCTACCATAGGATTCTGTGTGTACAGAATGTGTACAGGAGTCAACCTTCTTTGGACTGGGTATAATACATGAGCTCCCCTGCCCCTCTCCTTTCCGCTACCATACACTCTTAAAGGTAACAACAACAACAACAACAACAATAATAATAATAATAATAAATTTCTAGCCCACCCCTCTGAACAGGCAATCGGGGCAGGTTACAACAAAAAGATTAAAACAGTATCAGTTAAAACGTCCCATCCCTTCTCTCACCGCCCCCCCTTAAAAAGAGAATTAAACCACTATATAATTAAAAACATTAAATGAAACAAATTACAACAGTAAAAAGCAGCAACAGGGAAGCGGGCCTGAAAACCTAGGCTGTAAAGGGATTGAAAAGACACTGGAGAAAAACAGCTGGAGAGGCACTAAGGCCTAAGTTTGGAGCCAGGAAATGTTAGCATTCTCTGGGAAGGCCTGCCAGAAGAGATGAGTCTTTAGAGCTTTTTAAAAGCTTTCTAAAGATGGAATGAGACGCATCTCATCTGGCAGGTCATTCCACAGCCTGGGGGCGACTGCCGAAAAGGCCCTCTGGGAGGCCTGCACCAGCCTGGTCTTCATGGGCTGTAGCAGGTTCCTCCCAGAGGACCGAAGTGTGCGGGGTGTGTGTGTGTGTTCATACGGGAAGAGGCAGTCCCTAAGATAGGATGGACAAAAGCAATGTAGGGCTTTAAAGGTCAAAACCGACACCTTGTACTGTGCCTGGTACTATTTTAAGTTTACAGTACCTTTAAAGGAACAGGGGCAGTAGAATGTATGTGGATGTGTGTTTGTGTGTGTGTGTTTTTCATTGTGGGGGAAGGATAATGATATAACTTGCTTTAAACGTTTGTGCTGGAGTTGGTGGTGCAAGGAAAAAAGAGTTAGCATTTCTCATCTAAATCAGGACAGCTACTTATACTTTTTGAGCAAAACATTTATATTTTCAAATGACCTAAGCTATTAAATTAATGTGGTCACCATAAGTTGACAAGCAAGAAGAGCCCTCCCTCCATCCACCATCTTGAGGGAGAGAAAGGCAAGCCAGCTCTAACAGGGCTTGCCTGAAGGAAAGAAGAGCCCTCCCTCCGGTCCATCTGCCTTGGTCCAGGCCTCCGAGGGAGAGAAGATCTGCTGGACTTTCCCCTTCCCCACCACTATTCCCTTCTCCTTTTGTGTTGTGTCTTTTTAGATTGTAAGCCTGAGGGCAGGGAAATGTCTAATTAACAAATTGTAAGCCGCTCTGATAGTCTTGGCTGAAGAGCAGGGTATAAATAAAACATTATTATTATTATTATTATTATTATTATTATTATTATCTTGAAAGCACAAGCATGCTCAGTGTGATCCCCAGTTTGATCAAAATAAATGTTCCCTGACTTTCTCTTTTCCCTCTTCTTAGATTTTACAAACAATAGAGGATATAGTGATAGAGATGAAGTTTCTGGAGAATTTGTTTTGTTTTGTTTTGGCCACCCTCTGAAGATAACCATGGCTAAATTCACATATGGCGGAGATTTGTATTTCTTTAGCCAGAGCTAAAGAAATATCCAAAGCTAAATTTATAATCTGGAACAGGTGTTTTTATTGTAATTCATCAATTAACAAGTAAAACATCTCTCATCTGTGAAGGTGAAGGCCAATTTAAAACCATTTCTGTATTTGCCAGAAAAGCTTTCTCTTTTAAAATCTGAGTAACACACACAGATGGGTCATGGACTGTGGGGAGAACTTTAGTCATAACATTGAGAGGACATGTCCCCTCATTCAGTCAATGAAGCACTACTGATAACACATAATTAACTGAAATGAAAACAAAGCCTCCACCTGGGCTAGCCATTTCTGCCACACTCCCCACACCAGGTCCGTGTCCATTGCCTTTCTAGGGTACTGAAAACTTCCCAGATCCCTATGCCCTGCATAATTGTGACAAAAACATGCAGAACATGAATTACAATCAGCAAAGAAACCAAAGAACTGAGGTGGGAGGTGGGATGGAGTGCTGCTGGAGTTCCAGGAGAACAGGCCTAGCTGGCGGAGCACGTGGTAATATATGCCACTCAGCCTGACCAAAGTGAAGATTGCAGTGGTTGTCATCTTCACTCTGGTCAGCCTGTACTGCCAATGAGGCATGAGCAGGCAGTCCTTTCCTCATTGGTTGCCCATACTGCTGGCTCTAGCTTCCCTGGGTTGCAGGGCACCCTGTGTTGTCTGATGGCCATCCAGCTGCAGTTCCCAGCCTTGGATGGCAACTTTGGCTGCAGGCAAGTCCTCGAAGCCCCATTTGACTAAATGCTGGCTGATGATTTCGAAACAGCCTCTTTGTGTACATTACATGTATAACACATATCTATATCTCTGGCCTCAGGGATTCATTTAGACAGAGCGGTTGCTAAATTTGGTGTGCCATCCTGGCAGTGAAAGTATTGTTTCAAATACTACTAGACAGTTCAGTGCCCTGAATCTAATCAATAACTGTCAGTTGTGCTTAGAGTGCAAACAATCACTTTTAACAAGCAATTTGCTATTGTTTTAAGGTCCAAAAATGTAGATACCATTTCAGTTAACAATGTTAAAAGCAACTCTTCATTTTCCGGTTCCTCAGATGTAACCAAGCTACAGTAGTTACTTTTAAAAAAAATCTGAATGCTACAAGCTGGTGACCTATGATACTTTACTTAATCACTTCTATTGACATTTAAGATGCAGATATACTAAATCACACGTATAACTTAATGGAGACCAACTTAACTTAATAAGGACAAACTTAACTTCTTTTGAAGTCTAATTGTTTAGTTATTTTTATGGTGCTGAGGGTGGAAAAGCATACCACATAGTTCAAGTGCTGACTTGTGTTATTGCACATTCAGACTTTTTAAAACAACAACAACTAAAATAACTATTTTATTTATTGTGGGAAAATAGGAGGCTACAAATTCTATTTAAACTTCTATAAACTAATATTAAGTGACTACCTTTTTGTACCTTGGGAGTAGAACAGTAATTAATTATTTTTTAAAATGAAGCTTTTCATGCTCTAGGTTTGCATACACAATGGAATTAGGTAGCAATGGAGTAGTGGCATTGATTCAACCATTTCAGACGGTGTGTAGTTTTCAGTGTTTATTTGCATTAAAAAACAAACAAATCCTAGCACTCCAAGGAGTGAGCTGGGTTACAATCTCTGTTCTTGATATGTTAGAGTTGTTTTTTATTTTAATGGAGGCATGTTTCTTCCTTATTCAGTCTGGAGAATGATTCCAAAGTAGCACCCCTTCCTTTAGTCTCATATGGCACAGGGTGCTTTGCCAGCTTAGGATTATACCTGCTTGCTCCCCTGCATTGCAGAAACCAGGTTGAGGAGCCTGGCAATGGGACCTGAGATGCTCTAAATGAGTGTTATAATTTTAATGGTTTGTTGTGGGTAAGAAGAATGCCATTTCTAGTTTTATTTTTTTAGACAAAAGGATTTAGAAGGAGGCGATGGATTCAATTTTCTAGTCCGGCCAAGTTATTGTGAGGCACTGAGTGCATTTATTGCCCACTGCTCCACATTGCCCTGAGTAAGATTTAAAGTTGTTAAGCACCACACAGGAAAATGCTCTGTACTTTGCAGATTGGGACAGTAAATGACTGCTGAAACATCCTGTGGTGTCCTAGTTACTCCTCTCATCAGACAGAACATTAGGAGTGGCGATAGCAGCATGGTCCTTGCAAGTAGAAAGGCTGCCACATGATTGCTTTCTTGCAAAATGAATCAGCTCATGCCAACCACCTGCCCTGCTAAATATCTGACCTCATCTCACCTCATCTCTCCATTTCAATTTTTCGTCCATGCCACTGTAGCTTTTTGTTAAATATACTTCCCTTGGTTCATATTTCATCCTTAGCACAGGGATGAAAAATCTCCATTGCAATGGCTAGAACAAATTAAAGGACATGCCAGGCAACAGAGTTGAGGAGGACGGCAGCCATTGACTAACTTAACATACGTCGTCTTGGAGAAGAGGCCAATGGGCCAATTCAATGTCTTTTCTCTTTACTGATGACAGTCTACAAGCTTCCTTTGCTAATATGGGAAGGTAACATTTATCCAAAAAGGACATTCAACAGATCTGAGGTTGTTCAGTTCACATATTATATTATGTTTATTATATGTTAGCCAATAGCCATCCATAAACAAGTTCAGATAAGAAGAGGTTTAGGTGGATGATATTAAAATAATTTGTGGATCTGCTGCAGCTGTGGAAGTCAATTTACACAACAAATCAAGATGGTCCAGTGGTCATATTGCCGCTGCCACTATGGGAAAGTGGTGACTGTCACAAGCCCTCTTTTTTGCACCGCTCCTCACATCACTGTAATTGTGTGGAGTGGGAAAGAGGAGCTACAAGGTTTCCAAGCATGAGGATGATCTATACACATACAGCAGCCTCCCTTGTACAGATGTTCCCTCCAACTGGCAATCTCCCTGGCCACCCTATCCATAATGCCCTGTTCTGAGGACTTCTTTAGAAATTTGGCAAGTCATTTTATTTATTTATTTTTACTTTTTATTCATTTATCTTGTTATTGTACTTGTCAAAGCTGGATAGTGGCCAGGAAATCTCCACAGGGTGTATGTATGATTGTGTGATGGTTTTCCCCTCCCCTTGCCTCTGTGGATGGATTTTCTCTTGCCTCAGTGGTTGGCTGGTCATAGAGTCCAGATAATGGATGTATCAACACTGCAGAAATAATACAGTTTGACACCGCTTTCCCATGGTTCAATGCTGTGAAATTCTGGGAATTGTAGTTTGTTGTGACACCAGTGCAGAGCTACAGTTCCAGGAATACCATTGCATTGACAGCAGGCCCTTCCCTTACACAGGGGGATCCATTTCAAATCCCCCCACATAAGGGGAAATCCATGTATTCTTGCACCCCATTGCAAACAATGGGGCACGTGCTTATGGCACAGGGGAGTGTGCACACCACAGGTGCACGCACCATTTCTTTAATTGTTACATGGCTTCAGTGTAAGCTCAAAGCGATATATAGTGCACCTGTACAGTAGTGTCAAATCGGATTTTTCTCCTGTGTGGATACAGCCAATGTCTCTTTCAACATGAAGAACTTGGACACTGTCAAACAGATGATGCAGTTGTAAAGACCTGTGCTCCTTGTTATATGGAATGCTTGGTTTTATGGCTCTTTGGATGGCTTAAGTTCAGGCACACTGCACAAAGGAACAAAGAACTTGCTGCCTCTGGGCAGGCCGACTTTGCTTCAATCAAGAGTGTCCCACTGGCTTGACCAAGCAGAACGGTAGTTTCGAAGGCAACTGTTTGCTTTCATTAACAGCTGGAGGAAAATTACTGGGCAAGGGGCCAATTGCTGGAGGTAAGGGGCCCGGAGAGGAGAAAGAATGAAATAATGGTATCTCTCTCTCTCTTTCTCGCTCCAAGCCCTTGCTCCCACTCCCTGTTCCTGGTTCACACCCCATGCCTTCTTTCATTCACTACTACTCAGTCTCAAGGTCCCGTGGAGCACAAATCAGGTGTACTATACTTACTGGAAGTACCTCAAGGGAAAGGGGGGCCCTTAAAGAAGACTGCATGTTGTGTCAGAAAATATGGTACCACATATTATTTACACTTCAATTGCTGTAGATGAGTGTGTATGTAAACTGGGAATGGGGAGAAGGTCAACAAAAGCCAAAAGCCCATTTTCATGATAGATCTTAGCTGGTTGACTTGCCAGCTTCCTACAGATCAAAATGTCACAACTCTGCATCAGAAAGATTTGTGATTTCCTACAGAACAAACTTCAGCTTTAGGTTAGGGATAAACAAGTGCACATATTCTTCTAAAAACCTAATCACACACACCACTGAAGTTCCTATAAAAATCTGTAAGGAGAAATTATTACTTGTTATTCCTACGGCAGTGACAATGTGTATAGAATGAGAAACCTTTGTCTCCTCAGTTGCTTGACTGCATCTACCACAATCCCTGACCATATTAGATAGGGGATGGGAAATCCAAAATCATGGATGGGATATATAAGCCCAAAATTTATATCTCTGCTTGGTGGACCTAACAGCCTTAAATTTTGATAGTGACAGAAAGAATTCTCTAGAGTGAGAAAGCTAATAAATTACATATGTGAGCAGATGCACCAAAGGCACACTGCACTTTTCTTTTGCTTGGAGGGTCGACAGCTATGGGGCATAACAAAAGGCAATGAAGTTGAAAGACTGCTAGTGTGGCAATCCTCGGAAAATAACGTTAGACCAGGCTTTACATAACCAAAGATGACAATCGAAACAAGATTTCCAAATCAATCTCTGTATTTTAAAAAGGGACATGATATTGAATGTTTGTATACCACACATGCTGGTGTGTATACATGAAAAATGACAAGGAAAAATGCTTCCTTTATCAGCTGATTTTGTCATAATAACTACATATAACCAAAGGGCCAATTGCAAACCTCACCTCTTCTCTATCTAGCCATGGAGAGAAAAGATGTTCTGGTTCCAGTTCATTAATCCACACTCAGAATGCTCAACGCAGAGGAAATAAAAAGGAAGATCTTCCACTCTACTGAATGGGCAAGAGCATGAACCTAAACATTCCTTTATTCTGACAGGCATTTGATGACTGTTTATATAAGAACCATCTTACACAGTGTGCTGGACAGTGATAATTCTTGTGCTGGTGTGTGTGTTTTAATGATACGTGTTTTAAGCTTGTTTTAATTCTTTTCTGACTGTTTAATTGTGTTTTAATCTTGGAACAACGTTTTTTGAGTTCCAATCTAGGAAAAAGGCAGAATAGAAATAATGATAATTGTAATAATAATAATAATAATAATAATAAGAGTAATGCTAATGAAATGGAGAAGCTAAATAAGACTGATACATCACAAAGAGCAGGACTCTTCTAACTATCTAATTGAAAGAACTGGTTTCATGCCTTATTTTTAATTTAATTATCAAATAGTAAACAGGCATGTATGAAACAGCTCATATTTGATCCTTTGAGATGTATGTGTATATATATATATATATATATATATCAAAGGATCAGATATGAGCTGTTTCACACACACATGTGTACTGTTTGATAATGCTCCCTGTGCTACTTCAACATTGTTGCTGAAATTTTGTTTCAAAACTCCATGGAAACCCTACTCCATTTTTAACACCTCTCGTTGCTCCTCCTCCTCCTGCTTTCCTCTCCTTTCCCAACAACTTCCTTCTGTTAGTCTCTTATTAAGTTTATTATATCAGATAGGTGTTTCTGTCTACATCCTGTAATCCTCTCTAAATCCAAGTCTCACTCAAGCATTAAAAATAACTCTTAATCCCTGCCAGGAAAATTCCCCTATTGCACGGCCTCAATCTGTAATGGAATGCTAATCTAGACAATACAAACATCAGATCAAAATTAATCTTTGGAACTCAGGCATGGAGAGAATCAAGTTAGTCCCCCCGCCTTGAAAAAACTGGCTAATTCTCATGGTTAAACTGAATAGCAAATAGGGTTGCCAGGTCAAAATGATCCCAGGCCGTGAAATTTCAGAACCAAAACCATGGATGGCCTCCCCTTGTGATGTTGCAGGAGGTGGTCCCTGTTGATACTAGAAGAATGATGCTATAAAGGACAGCCCCATGTGATGTCATTAGGCACAATGCATTAAGCATCAACTACAGCTATGAAGAGTATGTTAAGAGTATGTGAACTGAAAAACAACAACACAACCAAGTCTAACAAATTAGGAACACACACACACACACACACACACACACTTTTCAAGGCAGGTGCCCTGCAATTTCTCCCTCTTGCCCAGAGGAATGGGGAATTGGATCCAGGCTATCAAACTCATGTCCAAACCCTGAGATCTAAGGACTCTAGTGACAAAAGCTTTGCCACTTGCTATGCATCCATAAAACTGGCATATGAAAGGAGCCCTCTTTGCAGCCCATGAACAGCATAGTGATTTGAGGGCTAGGGTTTGATGATGATGATGATGATGATAATAATAATAATAAAAATAACAACAACAATAACAACAACAACAACTATTATTTATAGCCTGCCCAATCACTAGGGCGGGTTACAACAATTAAAATACGTGAAATACAATAAAAATCAAGACAGTCCCTTCCCACCCACCCCCATACCAAAGATAAAATACAGTTAAAACATCATAATTTTAAACAGTAAAATGCAATGGTGTTAAAAATTAGGGGAAAAACTTGGTGAACAGGGCGACATTTTGCTCTGTTAGTGGGGGCCATTTTGCTCTAACTCTAATGATACAGCGGATGGATAATGATACAAGAGAAATAGAAAGGGCCTGTTGTTGTCCTCTAAGTATTTAATTTAAATGTCCCTGGGGCTAGCCTTCTATATTCCACATCATATTGACACTTCAGTAGAAGATAGAAGGGGACTGCCCCCACCCCATTATTTCAATCTTTTTTCATAATCATAAAGCAATTGTTCTTTGCTTTTGCCCTCTGTCATGCGAAAATGTGATGAATGCAAGACTAGAAAATGTTCTACAAGGAGACCTGATTGCTGAGAGCAGGTTTTTATTACTATCTTTTCATCTTCTTCTTCTTTAAAAAAAAAAAAAAATCTGGTTGGGAAGATGTACTGTAGGAGGCACACGTTTCTGCTTCAACAGAGCTTGCAAGGAGGGAGGAGAGAACACAACCATTTCTTTAAAGCACACATTACGTCTGCCTTTCACACTCCTCATTAAAAGAGCCAAGTGGAGTGACAACTTCAGAAAGCCTCCCTAATTTAAAAAGAGCTCGACTTTGACATCCTTGATTAACAATGCAGCAACGGGAAGGAGACTTGACAGAAAAGATGACTGAGGCTATCCTCTCAGAGAAACAAACAGCTCATTTACAAATTGCACTTCATTAGGCTGAAGCAGATTAATCCAATTGTACATGGCAAAATGTAACTAATGCTGCATAATTTGGATGGAAGTACCAGTAAAACTTAATTTCCCTTAAAATTACATCCTTTGAAAGGAGAGTGTTCTCCCATCTTTCTTGCCTCCTCCTCGGCAAACCACAAACTACAGGAAAGTATTAAAGCTGTCTCTAGAGATGAGAGACAAATGTTGCTTGGCTGTGAGGCAGAGGATTTATAAGCTGTTTCAGAAACAATCTTATTTAAATTTAGAATTATATTTTACCAAAAGGCATCCAACATATTGTGTTTTTGCTCCTGGACATACATTTTTGTTAATGCTAAATTGGTTTCCTGACATCAGCCTAAATCTAAAGAGACTTAGGTTCATGATCCATCTTTAACCATTGGGGTAATAAAGATTTCCTCAATGTACAAAAGTGGGCTGTATCCTAAATTAAAATAAAATTCAATTGATTCAATAACTATCACATTGATATGACTCTCAAATCAGCTTTGTATCATGGGATTCGCTAAGCCACGGGGCACATAAAGCTAGTAAACTTCAGACATATCTGGAAAAGCAATCTGTGCCCCCCCCATCTTACTCAAGGCTCACATGATGTACTAATAATAGCAAGGATAAGTAACATTTGGCCTCAAAGACTGTTTTTGCAGCCCATGTTAGTTACTCCTGAAACAGTGCTACTAAAATTGGCAGTGCTGTTGCAGCTGCTCACCAGACTGCACCACTGAACCTTGATGGATTTTATCAGAAAATTTATCCAAATGGTGTTTTGGACCTTAGAACATAAAATCACAGAGCTGAAAGGTTACACAAGATGCATCTAGTCAATGCAGGAATACACAACTAAAATGCTCCCAAAAGATGTCTATTTCACCTCTATTTAAAGACCTCCAAAGAAAGAGAGGACACTACCCTTTGTGGCAGTCTTTCCCACTGTTGAACAATTCTTATAGTCATAAAGTTGTTCTTCATGTTTAGGTGTAATCATTTTTCTTTCAATTTGAATTCCTTGATTTGTGTTTTAGTCTCTGGAGCATCAGAAAAAAGCTCACTTGATCTTCCATGTGACATTCCTTCAGATATTTAAGGATGGCTTTCGTATCATCTCAACCTTCTTCAAGCTAAACATACCCAGCTCCCTATGCTGCTTCTCATAAGGCTTGGTTTTTAGCCTTTTGACCATCTTGGTTCTCCTCCTGTGGACATGTTTCAGCTTCTTGCACTGCTGTACCAGAACTGTACACTTGTATTCCCAGAGAGTTCTAACTAAAGCAGAACTGAGTGGTATAATCACATTGTTTGATCTGGGCATTATCCTCCTGTTGATGCAGCCTAGAACTGCACTGGCTTTTTTGGCTGCCACATCACATCCCTAGATCACCAAATTCTTTTTACATGTTCATGTACTTTTCACACATATCTTGCTTGCCGTGCCTTTCAGAAAGGAAGAAGATGATCTACCCAGCAGATTAGCTGGGTTTTATGGTGTATCCAGGGGCTAGTCTACATGTAAGTGTATTAGGCAAACTGCTGTGAATTTTCACACATTTGCATCGACCCTTCACTGTCTTCACTTTCCTGTGCAATTTTACATCTATTTGCCCCCTCTCTCCACCAAAAATGCACAGCTATGTGAATCCATGAGAAGTGGATAGTACCTCGCAGGTACTCACAGATACTCTGGTGAAAGCCATTGTTTCTTTTTCTGTGGAGATTCAGGGTGTGTCACTAGGGGGTTCGGACTGCAGGTGACATCCTAAGGGTGGCTGATACCATTGCTCCCCAAACACCTGCCTTTTGATACAAATGGGCTGTGGCATTTGCCTGTGTCCCTTTAAAATACTGAAGAGATGGTGTGAGTGGAGTGAGGCTCAGTGGGAAAACAAAGGAAAAGCCCCACGTTCTTTTCAGCTGTGCATGTGGATATTGTAAATTAAAGCTATACAGTGGTCCCCCGGTTTACGATTCCCCCAGGGTACGAAAACCCCGGGGTACGAAACGGGCGGGACCGCTAACATATCCCCCGGGATCCGAAAGATCCCCCGGGATCCGGAAAAAAAACCCCTTTAAATCGGCCGTGCGGTCCGTTCAAAATAGCGGTCCCCTGGGAAACGAATGCTTCCGGGTTACGAAAGGTAATCCGGAACGGATTACCTTTGTAACCCGGGGGACCACTGTAATTTGAAATTTGCTAGTTGTTTATGTCACAGCTATTACCCTTACCATTACCACTACTATTACATTCAGTGATATAAGGGAATTACGATTTATGTAAGAGCCCTGGTGGAGCAGTGGTTAAATGTCTGCACTGCAGCCACTCACTCACAAGCCACAAGGTTATGAGTTCAATACCAGCCAGGGGCTCAGGGCTGGCTTAGCCTGGCATTCTTCTGAGGTTGCTAAAATGAGTACCCAGTTTGTTGGGAGCAATTGGCTTACACATTGTAAACCACTTAGTGATTGTTTAAGTGCACTGATAAGCGGTATAGAAATGTATTTGCTATTGCTATTGCTATTGCTATGAGTAACATTAGTACAACATTGCTAAGGATTATCTATGGTGTGGTATGGGAAGAAGTTAATGAGGGGTTTGTGTTTGTGATACCATGAGTTACCACACCGGGTTACACCACTCCTAGTGACACCACTGAGTTTGAGGAGTTTTTCACCCACCTGCAAAAAGCTCAATTTCCTCCAGATCATATGTGGAGGGATCACATTCTATTCAAATGGAATGAGGAGTATTTTAATCATGCAGATGAGTTCTAGGAGGGATGATCTGACACCCTCCTGCATCATATCTATCCACTGCAGTCGCTGCCAAATTTCAAGGTTTACATTTCCATTTCACCATACTCCAAAGATGTCATATGTCCAGATATACATCCCAGGAAATGTTAACAGAGGAGAGTTCCACACTGTTGCTTTACAAACAACAACAACAGAGACTTTTTAGTTACCGCGTATACTCAATAAGTGCAAACCTCCTGCTTTACCCCAAAGTGAAATTTCTTTGACACCCCCACAAACACACACACACACACGCTCTGAGACCAACACAGGCTCTCTTGGGTCCCAAGTAGAACTCATTCCCAGCTATGATACCCAATGTCCTTTATCTTTCAGCATGCAGAGTGTGTGCTTTATTGCTCTACTGTGGTCCACCCAAATCTTTACCCACTAAAGCACCCTGATCCTCAGTATCATAGTCATAAACCTTCTCATCTCTTGAACTGGCATCTCCTGACATAGATTTTATTAGAAATAAGAAGACTTGCACTTGTTAGATTTTTTTTTTATCCAAATAATCTCCTGCCCTATTATAGAGAAAGGCAGATAATGACTCTAATAGCAAGGAAGATTCGGCAGTAGGATGAGAAATTATTGGTTTCAGCTCATTCAATGAATCTGATATGACAGAAGGTTATTACTACAATTTGCTGATATGGATATCAACCCCCTCCTCCATTACCTCTCTGGCTTTACAGGAGTATACACAGGTACAATTTGGCATTTTAGAATGACAAGGAGCTACATTCTGTACCTTCCCAGCAATGATTTCTCTTCATAGTTGCATTAAATTACCTAGCTTCATATCTAACACTGTATCAGAGGATTACAATAAACCTTCAAAATAATGCTACCACATGGGGGTAGGGTGGTTCTGAAGCCTGTGTTTGCCTTACCCCACTTCCACCAGCAACATACCATTTGGTTTTGCCAGGCAGCAGTAACCAAAGAGAGCTCTGTCCTTTTTGCTGTCCTTTCAGTGTTCTTATAAAGACTGCAATGGTTCTGAGACACGTCATGGTGTAAGTGTTAGATGTTCCCAATCTTTAGATAGCCCTAATTTGCCTCTCCCCACAACTCTGTGGGGAAAAAATGCCCAAAGGTAGTTCAGAAATAGAACTCTGCAAAGTTAAGTTAAAAGAAAGCCTTCTTTTACATTTCTATAGCATTTGCCCACCTAAGGCAGATGCTAATGATTTCAGGCTACAGCAAAGAAATTCACAGAGATGGGTTCTGAGCCCACGAATGGATGTATACATCTGATTGTGGTCTGTGCTAGCTTTGCAGATGAATACTTTAAAGTCCATTCTGCATGAATCTGCATTTTAAAGAAACTAAAATCATATAAAAAAGAAGCTGAATGCATGCCCTCCTTCTCAAGAATGCACACCTTTGTACATGTTTTAGAACATGGTGTTTTAGGGACTGGGAGTGGTGGTGGCAGAGATGATAAAGTTTGTTCTACAAGGACAGAAAAAGTAATGCTATGGGGACTGAATAGGAACTGAACCACCAAAGGCAGTAGCTAATGATATGATGAACAATTAGGTACTGCACGCCATAAGGCAGTAAATTGCTATTTGTTCTTACACATATGTACATACATACATACATACACATATACATACATACATATATTTGCAAGAGAAGCATTAGTAGATTTTTTCTACTCATTGGGATAGTAAAAACACTTTGGTTTTTAAGCTGAACTGTAGAGAAGCTATACAGGGCACAAAACCCTTGAGCCAAGATAGGTACAGCATTTTGAATAGGTCTTTAAAATTTCAGAATGAAATCTCAAGCATATTCATTGTTTCACTGATGTGGAAATACCACCCCTTGCTAAAAAAAACTGGACTGGCCTTCGATGGTGAAAAGGAGGGCCCCATTATCTGTTCAGACCCGGGTAGCTGAATGTCTAGATTTGTCCCTGAGAGCAGACCCTTGTTTATTTTGTAATGCAGAACAATAAATAAATATCTCTTATGTACTGGGACTAGCCACTTTAAATACTAGCTTTGTGGAATTTTCCAGTCGCGTGTGTGATTCAACTGGAAATGACCCCCCCCCCCCCATTTTCCCTCACTGCATCTTTCCCTTCTATAACTCTGACATGAAACCTACTGACCTGTGCTAACTGAGAAGGGCAACCATTTTCTATTTCTGCTCATATTTAGAGGCATCTCAAGATTGCTCCTCATTTTGGCAAGCCAAAAGCAGTAATTCAGATTGAATTAGACTTTGCATTTCAGAAAGAAAAAAAGAAACAACCCTCTGGGAGCTCATAAAAGAAATCTGAATTCTGACCACACAGATGCTACAAAATTTTGTCACTTCTTGGCATGATGAGGAATTGAAAGGTATTCTGAGTATGATGAAGAATTCCAATGTATCCCAATCATTTATATCTGGTTTTCCCTGTTTACCATCAAGCATAGAGTAACCAAATAAAGAAATATCAGTCCTTTGCTCTTCAAAAAGCCCTTCTGCATAGAAAAGTGCAGGATGCCAGTTTTTAAAAGAGCTAAATGTTTAGAGCAATTTGGTCATGGCAGAGATACCATACATGAATTACAGCATGGCTAAAGTAGCCTGGTAGCCTCCAAATATTTAGGACTAAAATTCCCACACCCAGTGATGATGGGGGCTGAGGATTATGGGAGACGTTTGCCAAAACACTTGGAAGGCATCAAGTCACATAATACAGAGTTAGAGCAACCCGGAGGGAATCTACTCTGACACTGGTGTTTTCCTTGCAACTCTAGTTGTATATGAAATGCATGTGTGCAGGCACCCACACACAGCATCAATGATTTTTCCCATTACAGTTCTGAGTGTTAAATTAGCAGTTTTCGCCATCTGATGAAGAGAATTAAGACTGCAAGATATCTGCATGGATCACTTTCATTTAGGATTGCTTACTCAGGAGGCTGAAAAGCTAGGCAAAATTACCATATGCAGTCTGATTCCCGGTCAACTGTGGCTCCTGAAATTCAGCCAGGGAAAACTGAAATCAAATGCTGGCTGGGAATTATCAGTGCCTCCTGACATTACTGGCTGGCCTGAAGCCTGTAACAGTTTGGCCCTAGCTCACAACAAACAATGTTTAATTTTGGTTTTCTGAATAATGAATTACTGACTTGTTTCTAGCCTGCTCTTTTCAGGAACTGTTGCTGAAATGATTACTACCATGAAGCTTTACGACCAGCTAAAGATTCTTACATTTTTTTGGCCTGTCAAACTTGCTTTTAACTTGGTTACATCACATAGGCTGCACTTGTGGTCCAAGACTATAACCTAGAGACTGTGATAAATAGGGTAAAGTCTCCTATGGGATTATATTACTATAAGAAATGTACTCCTTAGACTTTTTGAGTGGGTGCTGATGCCACTAAGTTCAATGTATCTTTGATGTGCCTGTGAACTGTCAAGTCATTTGTTATAGCTCTTGACAGTTTAATTAAAACAAAATGGGGATGGAATTGTGTGATTCCATCAAGGTAGAACATTCATCAAAACTTACAGGTCCTCTGTTTGAAATCATCGTTGCTCAAGAGTATATCTCCTGCTTGGATTTGAGTTTCAATAGTACAGCAATAAACATGGCGTATTCTTATGACTTTTCTCTTCCCAGAATAATATACAGATTAAGACTCCCTTATCTGAAATGCTTGGGATAAGTGTTTTGGATTTTGGAAAACCTGGTATTTGCACATATATACACAATTAGATATATTAGTGATGAGACCCAAATTGAAACACAAAATTAATTTATTATATATATATATATATATATATATACCTTATACACATAATCTGAAGGTAACTTTATACAATACAGTACTTTAAATAATTTTGTGCATGAAACATATTTTGTGCACATGGAACCATTAGAAACCAAAGGTGCCACTATCTCAGCCATCTGTGAATTAAGATTTTTGGGGGTGGGAGTGGGGGGATATTTCAAATTATCAGAGTTCTGGATAAGTGAGACTTGTAGGAGTTTATCAGATGTGAAGCTCCCATAGCCCAAACATCACCAAACTGCAACAGAAGCACCATGATGGGATTGCGCCTGGCGCTATTAAAGTTTTCTGCTTTCATTTTAGCAATGGACTCATTATTGTAATCGTCAGGAAAACGGCCCTTTTTAATGAATGGATTAAATCGTTAATAAAAAAGGCTGTTTTCCTTACAATTATGATAAGTCCATGATGAAAATGAAAGTGGAACACTTTAACAGACCCAGGCACAATCCCACAATGGTGCTTCTATCGCAGTTTGGTGACGTTTGGGCAACGGGAGCTCTTGCGTCTGATAAACTCCATACAGTTGAAGCTGGGCTCAGTCACTTTAAGCCAACTAAGATCACCTGACTTTCCTTTGATAGAGGTGGATCTAGGAATACTTCCAAGCTATAGAGCTGCTCCCTTGGGAAGTGCAACCCCATATAGGACAGAGAGTTCCTGGACCCAGGATGATTCTGATAATGAAGATAAATAAAGCTGAGTGTTATCAGGACATTTATGGCACCCAAACTCCTAACAATCTCACTAATTTGGTTCATATAGATAATAAACGGCATGGGGCATAAAATGGAGCCCTGTGGCAACCCATAGCTTACTTCCCATGGCGCCCCAGTCCCACTCCCATTCCACAGAGCTGGTCCAACAAGATATCATGAGTAATGGCATCAAAATCCACTAAGAGATAGAGGAGGATCGACAGAGTCTTTTAACTGGAACTGCTGTCATTCAGGGCAACTACGGCTGTTTCGTTGTCACAAGTTGGCCTAAAATGTATCCAGACATTTGTTTCCTCTAATGTATGAAGCTGCTCTGCTGCCACACGTTTGAGCACCTTGCCACAAAAGAGGACAACTCTGGAAATATAATTTGAGAATGGCTTACATGGATAGATAGCTTTAAAATAACTGGAGAATGTCAGAATACATATATTAGCTGTAACATATTTCTTCTAATTTGAAAATCTTTCCAGTGAACACTTTTATGTGTGGCTCTTATTTTTGTTGTAATTTTGTTGAAAAATATTCCATCAGGCCCAAATCTAATAATGAGTTACAGTGGTCCCCCAGGATACGAAGCCCCCGGGGAACGAAATCCCCGGGAGCCGAAACTGCCGGGACCGCCAAAATTCCCCCGGGATCCGAAGGAAACCCCGGGGAACGAAAGGGAAAAACCGCATGGCCCCTTTAAATCGGCTGCACGGTCCGTCCCTTAAAGCGGTCCCCCGGGATACGACTATTTCCGGGTTACGAAAGGTAATCCGGAACGGATTACCTTCGTAACCCGGGGGACCACTGTATTAGAAATTATGCCTAAGCAACACTGTGGGGTTGTGTTGACCAGTGAAGTACAGAGTAACAATCTGTTAACATGCAATCCTTCATGTACAAACATTTCAACAACATTAAAAACACTGACCTCATGCAGTTTTCAATCATAGTAAGAATTTTTCGCCATGAGAAAAGCAAAGCAAAACCTGACTGGGAGAATAGCAGTTTTCTCCATGCCACGCCAAATGGGAATCCATTTGGCAAAAGGCATGCTTTAACAACTGTCTCCGCTTCAGGAAGAGAAGTGATATGAGGACATGTGGAGCCACATGGAGAAAGCCACTACTCTCCTGATCAGTTTTGCTTTTCTTTTCTTGTGCAGTAAAATCCTAAGACTCAGGAAATATAGGGGCTTTACAGATTGTCCAAAAAGGGGGGTCTGGAGCCGCCTCCTTTTCCGCCACATTGTTGCCACAGCAACCAGATGAAGTGGTGAAGGTGTGGAAACTGGGCTCCTTCTTGCATTGCAATTGCAACGTATGAAGCACCGGCCAGCACATCTATGACGTCGCAGGTGTGCAGCTCCATGTAGTTGCTGTGCACCTGCGATGTCTTTGCTCTGCATGGCATCTGTATGGCGCTGCAGAGCAAGGAAGACCTTGTCACATGCTAGGGTTGTGGAGCGTCTATTGGCTCCGCTCCCAGGCAACCCTAGCACATGATGAAGGCACTCTAAAGTGCCCATATGTATTGGGCCATAGTTTCACATACAAAAACTTTCCTGGTGAAGATATTTGAGGCTTATGCAGAAAAGGCAAGGGGCAGGGATAGTCCAAACTCAAGCATTGAATAAATTAATGTACTTTCTGAAGAGAGATAACGGATGTTTTGTATGATACATTAAGGACTTTACTCCATCTTTTCCCAATATCTGAGCTGAGTTGCAATTAAGTTTCTTTCTAGGCTTTGTGGTTGTACTGGTCACTTACACAGCTACTACTTTGAATGTTATCAAATTTTACTTCAGCAGATTCAGCCCTGTGCTGCTCTAATTCAAAGCATCTATCTGATTCAAGTGAACGTGGTTGTGGGGTTCATCTGATTTCTTTTACCTGTGAAAAATCCATGCTAGATAAAGTGGTTTCTTCCTCATCACTATGCAACCTCCTCCTTAACTCATCTTCCTGAAACACCCTCCCCCCATGTGCCTGTCCACTTGTCTTTAAATGTATGTTTAGAAACAGAAATGGCGTACTTACATTTTTTTAAGCAGCCCGTGTGAAAAGCTCCTTTCTCAAAAGAGCATCCATAATGACAGAGCTAATGAGGATGCCCTGAAGTGACTTAGACTGGTTTTATCTATTTTTCACTGCATTGCCCTGAGAGCTTTGGCTATAGGGTGACTCATAAGTTGAAGGAATGAATAAATAAATAAGTATAAATTACGCTGGGTTTGTGCATCTGTAAACAGACTGAGCAAAGTGCTGCCTGAATCTTCCTTGAACTTGGTTCAACCAGCTGCCTGAAACCTAGTTCCTACTGAGTAGATAAACATCTGTTTGGGTTTTACTGCTGCGAGGGGCAGGGCAGCAGAAAACCCATATATAGTCAGCTCTTCTTATCCACTGATTTTAAATACATGGATTCAAGCATCCACGGTTTGAAAATGTTAAAAAAAGAGTATACATTTCAAATATCAAACCTTGATTTTCCATTTTATATAAGGGACACCATTTGCTATGTCATTATATTTAATGGGACTTGAGCATCCATGGATCCACAGGGGATCTTGGAACCAAACCTCAGCGTGTAACAAGGATCCACTGTATTTCTGTGTCCTCCACAGTGAAAAAAAAACATTTTAGGAGAAAGGTCTACCCCCCTAACATTCCAGTTCTACGTATTCTTTCTTTAAATGGAGGAATATAAAATTAATTGAGTCTCTAACCAAAGTAGTTCAGACACAGGCTCATTGTTGCCATGAGAACTAAAGCTATGTCCACATGGAGGAAAAAAAAATGTTCCTGTCCCATTCCAGTATTCCTTCACTTAACTGTTTAGATGATACAGAGCCAAAATTGGTGAATCCATGCTCTGGGGCAATTCTAGGGCAGTTGCTCCAAATCAGGCCAGAAACTCCCCTGAGTTTACAGAGATGGAGATAGGAGCATTGGCAGGCAGGTGAAAGAGGAGGTGGCATGCTGGATCGGGTGAACTACTGAGCTCTTTCCTCTGGGAAATTCCAGCTCCTGCCACAACACTGTCACTATGTTCGTGTGGTTCCTTCAGTATGTACTGCATTTTAATGGGTCCGGTACCAGGATGGGAGGGGTGAATGTGTGGATAGTGCTTCCAGTATCACCCCATTGTGGGTATCAGATTGGCAAAGATCTTTTCCTCTCCACAGATTTGGAAGCCCTGATGGGTAGAAATCAAGGACCCTAAAGTTAACCATCCATAGTTAGCTGCTGAGTAGCAGACTCAGCAGCCCCAGAGTTACAGTCTTTCCCACACAGGAGAAATGCATGGTAATTTTGTTGAAATTATATTTGAAACATATCTAATTTGGCATTCTAAACCCACCCATCATGATATACTACTTTATGAAAATTGATCCCTCTTTTGACTCCTTTTTTCATGGTATGTACATGCCCCCCCCCCCCATGTGAGAACAATCATAGGTCAACCAGGATTAATAAGTGGTAGGACAAATCCACACAGCCATCAGTCCTAAAAAGAGCAAACCTACATTCTGCTCCACATTATTTGTTGACACTTAACTTAAATACTCTCTAGCTAAAACATGTTGTTGTTGTTTTTAAGGCCTCTGGGGTCTATTTCAAGTACGGTATTAGACAGTTGCAGTGTTAAAGTGGTTTTAAAGATCATAAAATTTTCCACAAAAATTAAAATTAAAATCATTTCAAATGTTGTTTTTAAAATGGTTTTAACTGTTACTTATTTTTAAGTAGTGATGACCAAAGTGTGGCTCTCCAGGTACTGGTGGAATGCATCTCCCATCACTCCTAGGCAGCATAACTGATGGTAAATAATGTTGGATAAATAACCATAGTGCTGCGCTTTGCACACCCCTGTTCTAAAGCAACTTTGCAGATATTGCATATCACCAGAGAGCATTCCATTAAACACACACACATCTGTATTCCCAAATACAGTTTGTTTCACAGTTTCAAAACACATACAATGCAATTCCTAAAAGACCATGCACCTCAAACTTCGGATAACAGACCCAAACAAAGACTAAAACATACAACTCTATGCAAATTTTAGCAGTATAGTTGGTGCCTGTTCAATATATACACAGACTTCATTAGAGATAAATCTTCAGAAACAAGGTCAGATCAGAAACTGCATATATATTCATAAGGCTTCTGTCAACCACATTGTTTTTGGCAGGCAGGGTAGGAAAGCCTACTCCAAAAACACCTGATGAAACTTCAACGGGGTTTCATTAAACCAGATCGCTTTTAATTTTAAAAAAGAGGTTGGTTTTATTTTATTTTATTATCAATTCATTTTCTCCAACACTGATAAATCTAGAGGGGGCAGAATATAACTAGACCTTTCTAAAATCTACCCCACAGCCTTGGGAAATGCTAACAGACTATGCCATTTGGATGATGGCAGGCCCTCTTCACTCCACACCGCTAAATCAAATTAAGGGTCATGGTCTCTTTTCATTTTAAACATTACTTAACAATGAATTCAAAATGAAAGAGACATTACATAGATAAATGCACTGATAGGGAGGGATGGAGAGCAGCTGCAATATGCTTTGAGTAATGGATTTAGAATAGAGTGTGATATGTCATAGATGTATACTTGATTGCATTCTGTCCATTAGATGAACAAATATACCTATTTCACATTTCCCTTGTGTTTCTAATGTATAAGGATACTCCTTGTGGCTGTAATTCTCACCCCCACCCGATGCTACTTTAGTGTACTGTGAACAAAACAGAGCTTGGGAAAGTTACTTTTTAAAACTATTATCAGATGACCCAGCTAGCATGGCCAATGACCATTGGCCATGCTGGCTGATGAACTCTGGGTCCCATATCTTCCAAAAGATCAGGAACAAATAGTTAATTAAGAAAATTAATTAGTGTAATCAGTATAAACAAACAAATCCTGACTAAGTATCTACTAATAAGATTTTGAAATTGTAATAATGAACCAGGGGAAAGATATTGGGATAGTGGTAGACAGCTCAGCGAAAGCAACTCAAACCAGAGCAGTGATCAAAAACAACAAAATAAATTCCAGAGATTATTGAGATTAAAAATAAATATTACAGTGCCTGTATATAGACATATCCAGCAGTGATACTGGAAATATTGTTTACAGTTCCAGTTCTCCCTTGACATGCATCCAGGGGGGGCTCACTTTGAACATGAAAGTAGAATTCAAAGATATAGCCATGTTAGTCTGTAAAATCAGTATGGAAATACATGTAGTATCTTTGAGACTAGCTGAAAGAAAGAATTTGGTCACCTGAGTTTTTGTAGACATTTTGTAGAGTTTTTGTAGAGGAAGTAGGCTCAAGTCTACAAAAATTCATACTGCCAACTTATCTACCCCCTCCCCCAGTTAATCTCAAAGGTGCTACAAGGTCTCTTTCCATTTGAGCATGAAAGTTCCCAGGTTCAATCCCTTGTGTCTCCAGTCAGAGCTAGGATAGACTTGTCTCTCATACACATAACACCTAAATATAACATACAGTTGACAAAAACCATGGCTTTAAGATAAAATCAAAGGTCTCTTGCCTATACCAACATCTTTACCTGGCAAAGGGAGCTGGAAATCTTTAAAATTTGCAGGATTTTTTTTTTGTTGCACTTTTTTGGTTGGCTAATAAAGGTATTAGCCCATAAGGGACTTGGGAATTTGCCTTAAGGCCAATGGAGCTACTTCTGCATTTTTATATGAAAGTTACAGGGACCCTATCCTTCTAGTTGTGTGGTCATGTCTAACATTCCCAGCCACTTGCCACGTTTACTAAGGCTGATGGGACTTGTAAACTAGGAAAGGGGAAGGGTAGTGAAATGCTGAATTAGATGGATCAATAGTCTATGTTGTTATATAGCAAGCTTCCTGTGCTGCTGCATCTCTGACAGAGCTTTCTCTTTGTAATTCTCTTTAGGTATATTTTGCTTTTTTAATGTATCTCTTAGTTCCTTCTTCAAATGACAGAATCAGAGTCCCCCCCCCCCAAAAAAAACCCACGCTTTTCTCTCTCACACATGCATATGTCATTGGAGCAATTGGTCTTTCTTTTCCCTATAGTCTGCTGTAGCAAACGTACCAATTCACCCATCTCCAAATTCAACCTGTTGCCCCCTGCTGCATTTACGAGTGTTCTACATAAATAGCATGAGGATTGCTTGGTGAACCACAAAAAACCAACTCCTGAATTCTGCTTTCACCCTCAGGATACAAGTGTACTCCCTCCTCCTTCCCTCTTTGTCCCTATTATGACAGGGACATAAGATGCAGAAGAAACATATCAATAAATGCTCTGTTTCATGGGCTTGAAGGCATGTCTCTCCTCCATACTGGAAACAGAGATGATGTGTGGTATGACAAAGATCAATAGGAGGATATCTGAATCTCAGTTCTTTCTAGGCTTTTCATGGAAGAAGGTAGTATATAACCTTTTCCATTTCGCAAACTCAGGTGACATCTATGCTGGAAGTTTCTGATCATGCTGAACTTTCCTTTTGTAAAAATAAGCTCTTCATCTGTCTGAGACCCTGCCCCTTAGGTTTTTGAATGGTTTATCCCACCAGGACTTAAAACAATTGTTTTTCTAGGTACACCTAGTCAATCTCCAGACCCTGACTTGAGTTCAGGAAGGAGGGATTTTCTTTAAAAAAAAAAACCTCACTGTAGAATATGACAGTACTCTAGGTGGCTGCTGTTTCTGTCTTGAAAGCTTACTGCCAGTATTCTCTCATCAAAAAGTCAGAGAGTCTGTCCTAAAAAGCTACAAAATAGTGCTAGATGAGGAGAAAATAGGGATGCTTGAAGAATTCCCCCTTTGGAAATTACAGCAAAGATCCAAACCTCCCAGACAGATGGGCAGATTGTCAAATATTCTGATGGAGTTCTTGGCAATTTAAGCATACCAAAATATGTTACAAAAGAAATGTTTAAGCATGCATTTGAATGTGATTTGTCTCTGTGTGGCCTCTTAAATCAAAACATTGCACATTAATGAGGAGCTTGGATATAATGGACTTGATGTGTGAACATGAGCAAAAGTGACATGGAGCAAAACCAGACTGATTCATCCATCCTCCAGTCATCCTTGTCACCACATGAACTGGATTGAAGATGTCATTTCTGATTTTAGGATGCGGTTTCAGAGAATTGCTACTTCAGTTCTCTCTCTGGGATATCTTCCATAATTCCTATTTTTTTATTAACTTTGCCTACTGAGTTTTCTAAAAGCAAGATTTATTGTTGGTCAAGCAATGAAGAAATCAAGAGCCTCCTCTGATGTTTTTGCACTGCAGTTTCCAGCATCCCTCATCATAGGTTATGCTGATGGGGGCTACTGGCAACTGCAGTGCAACAACATCTGAGACAGAGATACAATTCTTCCCCAATTTTCTTCTCTAAGACAGCAATGAGTAATCACAACCATTTCCTTCTCATTGTAAGTAATTCTTCAAAACGGAGGTTTTGAAGGCAATCCACAGTTTGAGATATTTTTTGCCAAAAATTTGCTGTGGTTGTTTTGCACAGAAAACATCATTTTCTGTGCAGAAATAGCCTGCATAATCTGTTCAGAATGAACAGAAAAATTCTGCTTTCTGTCCAGAAATACTATTATCTATGCAGAAAAAATGCTGTTTTCTAAGAAAATTAATGGCATATTCTCTCCCCCCCCCTTTTAAAATAGAGTTAAATCTTGAACATTGAAGATTCTTGTGAAGCCAGAATTCTTCTGACCAAGGTTTCTTGATAATTGAAAAACACATTTGTTGGCCATTTAAATTTTTTTTTTCAAATTGTCTCTGTGTTCTTAATTTGAGAGCCACATCAGTCCAATCTCTGGTTAGATGGGGACATAAAGACATGCTGCAGGGAAACCTAACTCTGAATTCACTGAGGGCCTATATAGATGGGCAGCTCCACGCTGTACATATTTGCTCCCTCTGGAGGCTGCAGCAACCACATGCCACAGTCTCTAGAGGGAGCAAAAAGAACTTGCATCTGGGTTTTTTTTTTTTTTTTTGGCATCCTGGCAAGGGTGCCATAGGCACGCTCATTCACTATGAAGATGCCCCTTGTGTGTAGTGCCATTTGGGCACTGCACTGCACGGACATCAACATGGTGTGTGCTGTGTGGATGGGCACACACCATAATGGTGGCTAGGCAGTGCAACTAGGGCTTGGAGCATGTGAACACTCAGCCCTAGCTCAGCCCTAGTATGCATACAGGCTGGCACAAAGTGCCGGTCTGTATTGCCCCTGGTTTATTTACTTTCATTTAATGGGTTTATATCCCACCTCTCTCACAAAGATGAGACTTTAGTGGCATAGAGTCCCATCTTAAAAGAAAATGGGATCCATGCTCAAAAAAGAATTAAAAGGGCTTGTTTTCAAACAATTAGAAACATATCCCTTAGAAAATAATAGACATATCTTTCAGCTAGCAAATTCCAAAAGGGAGCTGAAATCCTCCCCTCGAGCATGCAAAAGCCTATGAATGTGCAAATGTAGAAATGCCAATTTTTCCCTTTAATTTGTAACCCTAATAGGCTCGGTTTATAATTTATATGTGCAATATATATATGTGTGTGTGTGCAAATTATATACACATTTTCTTCCAATGCATGACGCGTGAAAGCAGAAAGCCACTAGGCACACCAGCAATGGAGAATCACAATTAGGACATAATTCCAGTTTTTGCTCATGATAAATAGCATGTGTAAAATATGCTTTTTTAATTTTGAAAGAAAATGGGCTCTAAGAGTGTAAATATAGAACTCTGTATGAAACACAATAAAAAAACCCAGTTTGTATGTGCCCTAATAATCACTCAGCCCAGTTTGATAGTCAGAAATAATAATCTGTACATAATAATTAGCAATAGTTCTTAAATCTTTGAATAAATATAAAGAAAAAATAATATTTTTAAATTTTAAGCCAAAAGTATAACCGGATCCTGCTCATCCACTATTTGGGCATTCTTTTTAGTTAATCTGATCAATTGATATTAGTGTGGTGAGAGGTTTCTCACATATGGTTAGGATGCAGGCAGTGCATACTAGGAGAGTCATTTAACAAACAAACAACAGATAAACACAGAGAACAATGCTTCATGGACAGATTACATTTTCATCAAAAACAATGTCTTTGAAAAATGACCTCTCCGTTTCATTAAGGCTTTCAGAATTCAACATTTGGCACTCCTGAAATGAAGAAAGGACAGAGGGAGAGTTTAAGAGAAAACAAATTGAACATAAGCAATAATACGTGTGATTGTTCTTCAGTCCAAACTGCAATCACTTTCAACTACATTTTCTGCAGAAAGGCAAAGGCTATCCAGACTCTTATATATCAAAGCTTCCCCCTTGAGGTATTTTTTGGGGGAAAGGGGATAGTGGCTTAGCAGAAGCAAGTAAAGAAAGTTCTAAATCTATGGTATGCACACACATGATATGAGAAATTTGTCTTTCAGGGTTTTTTAAAGCAAACCTTGAGGCAACTATTCAAGTATTAATTTGGCAACATCTGAAGTGCTTTGAGCTGCCAGTAATAAGAGCTCTAGCAGCGGGCGAAACCCCCGAGTTACATGTGGTGGATTATTCTTTCAAATAAGTTTCCTTGCTTGGAAGTTTGCATTTTTTAAATCACCTGCCTACTGCCCCCTGCTGATGGCTGCAAAGAATAAAGACAGCTCAGATTTTTGCCTGGGGTCGAGATTTTCTCTGTATGGAAAATTTCCATGGGCTATTTTAATATGCTTGCATAAAAACCTAAAACTTTGAAAATGGATAAACTCCAACAGATAAAGATAATGTACTTGGATATATATATGTGAATAATTTTCCCCTTTTAATCTCCAGCGGTGATACTGACAAATTCTCAGGAAGGACAGGGTGATACCAGTTTCACACCAAAGTATTTTTACATTTCTCCTCTGATGGTGTTAAGACATGCACTGGACATCTGAAAATAAAGTACCTTTTCCTCAAAAGAGGAAGGGTATGGGCTCTTTCAGACAGGGAGATTGCTGAAGGTTTACTTGTTGCTGTAGTTGTCCTTTCAATGAATGAATGAATGAATGAATGAGTAATAACCAAACAATGGTTTGGTGGTCTCAAACTATTTCCTCTCAGTTCCTGGTACCAGTTGCAACATTTTATTCCCTACCTCAGGTGCTTATCTTTCAAAGTAGGAGGAACCTCCTGATGGTAAGAGCCATTCAATAGTCAAACATATTGCCATGGATAGTGGTTTAGCCTCCTTCTTTAGAAGTATTTCAACAGGCTGGATGGCCATCTGCCACGGGGTGCTTTGGATTGGATGGCCCTTGAGGACTCTTCAAATTCTATTATTTTGGTTTAGTTTAAAATTTAGGACTTTTCAATCATGCTGGATGCAGCTCAAGTGAGACTTTTCATGAACATAACAATATTCATATTAAATACTTCACAGTTCAACCAGCTGGCTTTCACAACTTTGATGTGATCCCAATAAGGTACAAGATGGGAACAATACCTTTTCATGGGATGGAAAATGAAAAAGCACTGTCCCCGCATCTTCTCAAAGGAATGTATCATTAAATCAGAAGCGTAGGTCCAGTCACTGAAAACCTGTGGATAGCATTTATATTTGGAAATCCAGAAAACTGATGTATACTCCATTGGCTTGTGGAGTCACTCCAGTACTGTAAACATTGATTAAAGTCACAGAGCCCTGTAACTTCAAACCATTAGACTAGGTCCTAACCAAAGAAAAGCAGAGAGCAGGCCTGCCCCTCCTCTCAATGATAGCCCTTCGAGTATCAAATACAGTTTCTCACAGTGTCAAGGTCTGCAGCATTCTATACTAAACACTGTGAGGCTCTTCAGATGAAGAATTTTCTGTACTCCTCTTTCTGCTAACCAGACAGCCAGGTTTAGATGACCACCGAGAGTAATGGCTAATGAAATTTCAGTAAAAGCTGCAGGAAACAAATCTTATTAAAGTCATGCTTGTCAAAGTGTTTATGCTTGAACATCATCCTTAATCAGGTCTTTTGCAGTATACTTTGTACACAAATTGCAGTAACATTTGGAATTTTATTTTCTCTCCTGACAAGATGTCAATTCCAGTCTAGAATGCAAAGCAATTCTCCAGAAGCTATTGTACTACTGGGAGCTGTTAGGGCAATAAAATGGCTAGCTGAGAATCAGCAGATGAGAATCATGGAATGCTTGTGGCCTGGAAAAGGTTGAAAAACCATTCAAAGAAAGGTGTGAATCTAATTGCCAGTATTTTAAGAATGAGTGTCTGTTGTCCTATGGGCTATATTCCATGACAGAAAATTATTCAGACCAAGGCAGTCATAGGCTATGCATATGCAGGCGCAGAACGATGCCACCATTTTCTCGACAAAGTTATGTTGATTTAGAGGAGGCCTCTCTTATTTTTTTTAAATGCTATCTCAAATATCACAGAGCCCTGCCCAGCCTTTCCTAACCTGTGCCAGATCTGCTGAAGTGCTATTCCCACTATTTCTACACAGTGGTGGTCTGTGAATGACAGGGCTTATGCTCCAACACATCCCCAAAATTAGCAGGTCGGGGGATGGTCATCCTATTTACCATTATAGTTGCAATACCACCCACCACCCACTTCAGTTAGTAATATTTCAAAGAGATAGCTGTATTGACATATTTTAGCAGAAAAAAAGGCATGAAGGAACCCTTTAGCACCTCTGAGGAACAAATTTACAGTGTAAGCTGTCATGGACTCATTCCACTTCCTCAGATATAAGATATAGAGGCATACCTCAGTTAACAAAGCCTCTGTGTAGTGCAGCAAAATGCAAAATCCACAAATAATGATAACTTTATTGGACTAGTTAGAAAACACAAAATATATCATGCAAATTTCCAAAGCGTCACTAGCTTCTTCATCAGGGAAAAATGTTGAAAATTGAAGTAAAGTGATGATGTTAGTGTCACTAGCCTATATTTTGTCTCCATTGCCACTTCTGTTATCAATTAAGATGGTCCAAAGGATATCAATGCAGGCAGAGGGGACCAGGGTAAAAGGGTAGTAAATAACAGGCAATAACATTTCAGATCCATTAGCAATACAAAGTAGCTCCCTATCCTCTGACAGTAACACTCCTTTTTTTTAGAGAGTTTTGTTTTTTAAATGCCTACCCATCCCTCCCCATTTTCTACCTTGTCCACTATCTAGCCAGAATGGATGATGACTCTAGAGACTAGGGTTTGAGCTTTTGCTCTGCCATGCAAACCCACTGGGAGACTTCAGGCAAATCACACTGTCCCAGCCTCAAAAGAAGGCAAAAGCAATCCCATACTAAACAAATCTTGCCCTGTGATAGGTTTGCCTTAGGGTTGCCATGAGTCAGAAATGATTTGAAGGCACATAGCAGCAACAACAATCTCTGTCTAGCTCAACCTTTTCTTTTCTTTTTTGTAGTATCAGATTGGAATGATGATGAAAGAGAGCTGGAGAAACACAGATCTCTGGTGTTGGACTTCACCCAGTGTGTCTGCAGTAAACAGTATAATAAAGTTTGAGTTGGGAAGAATGGACCTCTTCAGTAGCATCCTAGTGTAGCTGTCTGCACCTGCCCACAACGGGCAATTTAAACAAAAGCCACCTCCAGGATCCCATGCTAATCATGTATGAACAGCAAACAGAAAGAAAAGGTGAGAGAAGATAGGCCTACCTCACCAATTCACTCCACTGTGTTAACAACAAAACATAGATCCTTAAGTTTGGCTACCAAAATGGAAATTACAAGAAAAGTGGAGTGCTGGCAAAAGAAATAGTGATCCCTGGAGACATTTTGAAGAAGCCTTCCAATGGTCTCTAGAAAGTTCAAAATGATTTTGTTTACTTGTGCAAGGCTTACCTGACCTGGTTATTTTACTTCATATAAACACTTTGTTCATTTTTTGAGGGGCAAGTTTGCTAAAACATGTTGAACTGCTTTTCTTTTCTTTTTATGGTGTAGGTAACTATCCCTATTCTCTCCCCCCCCCCATTTTTTTTCACCTCTGGAGGTACCAGATAGTCATTCCAAGAAGTAAAGCCCAGAAATACATGTACTTTATTAACTGTATCCAAAACTCTAAAACATTAGCAGTGCTTTGAACAGAGAAAATACTTTCTTGGAAGACTACATATATTAAAACACAGCAGAGCCACACAGAAAAAATGAGTCTCCTCATGCTTGTTTTACAATAATATTTTACTGGTCCTGGACCCATACAAATCCACTAGATAAAGACTTTCCTGTGTAATATATTTATATCCTTATCTGAGATTGCACCCAAAATCTGACCCCTACCTTTTTCCTTTTAGCTGCTCTTTATAACCATGTTTAAATTAATGCTTATCATACCTTACACATGTTTTGCATTTCTATTACTTTTCAAGCACACACACACATGCACATGTTTGTACATATATCTGTCCAGTGAGGCTTTACTTCATGCATCTGATGAAATGGACTGAATCTATGAAAGCTAAGGCTTCAAATTTCGACTTCCCTGTTAGTCTCAAAGGTGCCACCATACTTCAGTAGATAGCTATAATTATATATTTTTTATGTCCTGCTTCACAAAAGTAGCTGCAATAGTTATTTTTATCTCCTAAAAGCAAGTACCTGAAAGCAAAGCAAAGCCATTGGTCTGTGATAAAAAACACTGTCCTTCTGTCCACCTCACTGTCACTTCAACATCGACAATAAAGGCATCACCTGAACCAAATTGTGTTACTTCTCCACAATTTTGTATGGAGGCTACACTCCCCAAACTAAAAATCTAAGTAAAAAAACAAAAAAAAAACCACACAGTTATATCAGGAAAGGAGTGAAGTTCTTTATGAAGTTGTGATGTAAATTTAGCATGCTTTTTTTTTAAGTAAAAAAGGAATTAAAAACCAGTGAGTAGCTATAACTGGCTGCTTTCAGGTTCTGCCCTCGATTGAGCTCTTGAGAGGGTGAAACCCATAGTAGAACACACAACTCTGGAGCTCATTCTTTCTATGCCCTAGAGTTATGCCACATTTAACCTTGAGTGAAGTGTCAAGGTGAAATTGCAAGTTCTTGCTTTGAGAAGAATAACTGAAATATACTGAAAGCATCTAAAAGTCATTTTTATACCTTGCACGCTACTGATTTTCCACATAAAAGAAAGAGAGATGAATTTAACTGTTCAGAACAATAATGAGGAGTTTTGGGGGAACTAAAAGAAGGTTGAGCATAACTTCTTAGAGATTTTGCATATTACTGCTCTGGAAATGCTGGTAAGAAATCTAAGGAACAATAATAGCATAATTACACAATAACACACTCAGTCTCATGATTATTATTTGCAAATGTACTGACAGCCCACACAAGAGTAGCAAAGCACATGTATTACTAGTCTGTGTTCCAAAGTTCAATTTTTGGCAAGCATTGTGAAGGTATTTCTGATATCATTCAGATTTCATCTAATACCAGTTAGACTTGGACAGTAATTGGTTAAATTAAATACAATTAATATACAAAAATGAGATTGAGATTTCATGTCTGAAACAGTATTCCTCTACCTAGTCTTTCCCAGATTTAGATCCCTAGAGTGTGATGAAATTTTCATCAACTTCCCTGGTCGCTGGCCATGCTAAAACCAGCTGAAAATATAAGGTTTAGAAAGAGTGCTTCACCCCATGTTGGAGACAAACAAGAAGGGATGGACAACTTTGTGTCCTGCTTGTGAGTCATCTGAACATCCATTCTCAAGAACAGAAAGCTGGACAAAATGGGGACCATGGCCTGAGTCAGAAGACCAGTGGTCTGATTCCCAGGTTTTTCCTCTTGTATGATTTCCATATGTTCAAAGGGGAAGGGAGACTATTTTAACAAATTTCTGGCTGCTGTGGAGAAACCTTTCCACCAAAATAAAAACATAAAACAAAACAAAACAAAAACACCACCTCATGGCCTTATTTAATCCCAAGAACTATTTACCTTCCACGATCGGTGGTGGCTGGTGGCATCCCAGTCCACCCTCTCTGAGTCCGAACTCACAGTGCTGAACTGCATCCTCAATGAGGATCAACAGTGCTGAACCTCATTTCCAAAATAGGATCAGCAATTTGGATAGTTCCTTTAAAATCCATATAATCTGGAGCAGATTTACCACTCCATTGACATGGGAACATCACCCCTATGCCCCTCTAACCACTCCCTCTCTTCCTCCCTGCCAAGAGTTGAAGGATTTTAAGATGGTTATATTAAATAGCCAAGCAAAATAGATAATAACCAACGTTACATGGATAACCATAGGGAGGTATACTGCAGCATTGCCTCAGAATATGCGAACATTGATTAACAGTCTCAGTCATGCTATCCCATATTATGATCCTGCCTAACTCCCCGAATTTGGGAATAACAAGCCTTTTAAAGTTTTACATTCACTACATTGGCTTGCATTTTCCTCATGAAGAGCAATATCTACATAATCAGTGGCAATTAACAAATAAAGCAATTACGCTGAATGCTTTCAGCATCAGAGATAATTGGTTGGAGAGAAAGGGGCTCTGCAGCAACAATTATTTTCATTATTTGGTTCTCTCTATACCCCACACCCCACCCCTCTGCCCGCACAGCACACATCAAATCCCACCTTATGCATAGTTACTCAAAATTAATAACAACTGGAAAATACAGCTAAAGACCAGCAGGGGTGACACTACGCCACCTGAAGCTGTGCTGAATCCAGTCCCCTCAACACAGGACTATTTGAAATGATTTACAAATAGCTAGTATGGAATAGTGATGTGAGCACTGGGTGCAAATCTCCACTTGGCCGTGGAAACCCACTGGGTAGCTTTGGGCCTTTCAGGTTCATAGGAAAACAAAGGCAACCCCCCTCTGAACAAATATTGCGAAGAACACTCTGTGATGATTCACCTTAGGTTTGCCGTAAGTCAGAAACAATATGAATGTTATAACAACAACAAATCCTTCCCCAATGAACGTTCTGTTGGCATTGTGGCTGTGTCCCAGGGTTAGAGGAAGTTTGGATCTGGTGTAACTTAGATCCTTCCTTCAAATCACTCCTTTTTTATTCCTTTTTTGGGCTCTTCTTCCAACAGATCCTATGCAGCAGGGTGGTTCTGCTGGTAGGTTACTCTGCGGGAAGATCTATAAGATCATCTGTCCACAGAAGACATTTTTCTGGCAGTAAATTCTTACAGCTAATCCTAACAACCTATAACTGGCACATTTTTGAGCCAGGAATGCACTGCCTTTTCCACTGTGTTCCTTAGGAATGAATTAGCTCCTGTTTAAAAGTACCTAGGATTGAATCTTGGATTATTCTAAACAAGGCATACTTAGTATTATTTTTCTCTCATATTACGCTATACACAGATTATCTCATGTTTTGAATTAAAAAACAAACATGTATCCTACAACAGCTGATAACTCATACAGCTCTATTTTTTCAATCTAAGCTAAATGGAAATTCATATCTCTTTGGCAAACTGAAGCAAAATAATTAGGGACTGTTTGACACAATTAAATTTGGGACCCATTGTCCATTTCTGCCTACATATATTGCAAAGATAGCCAAAGGGAACCCCAAGCTGTGTTAATTATAAATAGTTAAGACAGAATCATTAAAAAACCTATTGTGCATATTGCTTGCTTCATTGCTTCCCAACATTTAAAACCCATTTCTTCTCCAATGAACATGCCCTGAATGCATTTTGCAATCCATGCCTTAGGTTTGCAGAATGACTATATGTGATATTTGACCATGATTTTGACCACTCCCTACTCGTTATCCAACATCTTTGCTTCTTCCTGTCTCGACTGCTTTAACTAATGGTTTTAATGATTTATTTTATATTTCATCATTGTTATATTTAGATATTTTGTTAGATATGTAAGGAAGGGGGAGGGGAATTATTTATATTGTATTATATTGCATTAAAGTTGTATTGTATTGTATTGTATTTTATGTGTGTATTGGTTTTTATTATTGTATTATTCTATTGTATTTTATTGCAAGCCACCCCGAGATATAAATAATAATAATAATAATAATAATAATAATACAAGCTTTCCTTTGAAGATTTCCAGTGGTGTCTGGTGGCATCTGTCTCATTGGGATGATGAATGCACTCCAGGTTTTAGTTCAATTTTCAATGAAGCTATTCTAGGCAGCAAATTTTATCCCTTAATACCCTTCAGGACCTTGGATAGTTCTTTGAAAGTTCACACACAAACTTGGAGTGTATGTCCTTCATCTGTATGCAACCAGCTGCCACCAGTCTGTCCAGCCATGTCCACTGGTTCAGAATGCCCCATACAAGCTGCTGACTGGGACCCATGATAGGGACTGTGGAACTTCTGGGTTGCAACAGTTATACTGGCTACTGTTTCATTTCCAGGAGCAATTCAATGTGCCAGTTATAAACTATAAAACCTTATATGACTTTGGATCATGTTATCTACAGGATCAGCAACTTGGGTGTTGAAATCGTCCAGAGTGACTTGTTGCCATATCACCAACAGCTCGTGTCCATTTGATGGGTACTCAAGAAACTTCATTAGTGGCTGTGCCCAAAATTTTGAAACTCTCGACCAAGGAAACTTTTCCTTCCATCATTATGCATCTCAGGCTAATGAGATGCCTATGTAGGGTGTCTAGAGACCCTAGAGACCATGGGATGGCTGGTGTATCTATCCAGGAACTAGAGACCATGGGATGGCTGGTGTATCTATCCAGGAAAGGCCTGCCAAAAGAGATCCTTCTTGACAGCCTTTTTAAAGCTGTCTAAAGATGTCAATTGACAGATCTCATCTGGCAGGCCGTTCCACAATTTGGGGGCGACAACGGAAAAAGCCCTCTGGGCCGAAAGCCTAGATTTTTGAGGCTGCAGCAAATTCCTCCCAGAGGACCGGAGTGTGTGGGGAGGATTATAAGGGGGGAGGTGGTCCCTGAGATAGCTTGGACCCAAGCCATTTAGGGCTTTAAAGGTGATAACCAACACCTTATACTTTCCATGTTTTCAGTTACCTGTGGTCAGCCACAGTTCAAAATAATCAGGGAAATAATAATAATAATAATAATAATAATAATAATAATAATTTATTTGTATCCCACCTCTCCCTGTGTTGGATTGAGGTGGGTAACAGCAAGTGGGGAGCAGTAAAAAACAAACAAACAAACAAAAACACACAATTCACAATAAAATTGGAAAACATCCGAGGGGGGCAGTGAGACAGATGGACTGTTAAAAAGTCTGAGGAGGTCAGTTAGGGAAGCCCTGCTGGAAGAGATCCGTCTTTATTGCCTTCTTGATATTATATGGCGGATCTCCTATTATATGGCGGCAGGTGCTTCCATATTTTTGGAGCGGCAGATGAAAAGGTCCTCTGGGAGGTCGCCACCAGCCTGGTTTTCTTTGGCTGCAGTAGGTTCTTCCCAGAGGACCAGAGTGCAAGGGAAGGATTGCATGGGAGGAGGGGTTCCCTTAAGTATGCTGGATCCAAGCCATGTAGGGCTTTATAGGTAATAACCAACACCTTAAACTGTGGCCAGAAGCAAATAGGCAGCCAGTGTAGGGATTCTAAAATAGGTGTAATAGAATTAAATTTAGAACTCCCTGTAACTAATCTGGCTGCCATGTTTTGAACCAATTGCAGCTTCCAAACATGGCATGAGGGTTGCCCCATGTAGAGCACATTGCAGAAATCGAGACGATAAACCAAAAGAATAACTTTTATAAGCTCTGTGCAATATAACAGTAGCAACACCATGTTGCTTTGAACACCAGGTCATATTCTGCCCCACAAAAGGACAGGAGTGCACCGTGCCAGTTGCCCAGGTATGGGAGATGTTAGAGCCATTCCTGCTATTCTTCACTGCATTCCATGCACTCCAGGTCAACAGTGTTCAAACCAGTACATTATTATCTTTTGTAAAATAGGCATCAGGTCACAAAGTCATATTGATCATGACTCTACTTAGAAAACAAGAACAGCTTGAACTTGCTGTACTTGCACATTAGCCATCTCCTTAACTGAGGCACAGATTTGCCTGGGATTGGAGTGAGATTGAACATGAAATCACTTGTCTCCTACAGTGAACAAAATTGCCGGATGTATATAAAACCAAGGAAATAATTACATAAAGATCATCTATTCAGATTTCAAAAACCAGCAATATGTATGCACTGTGAAGTTCTGATTGCTGTCAGAGCTTTAAGAAAGTGACACTGAGCTTTAAGGAAGTGACTCTTTTTAGGGGGAATACTTGGCTATACATCAAAAGCTTCTCTCATTATCTGGAAGTTTTGCATCTATAAGCAGTTCTTCCATTAATGGAAAAATACAGAGCTGAGCTAACCACATCTGTTTGAGTTTTCTTACTGAAACGTCCACATCTCTAATAGATTGTCTACAGCAGGAACAACAACAACAACAACAATTTCTTTTCTGCCTCTCCTCACATTTTGGGACGGGGTACAGCAGGAGGATGGAAAGGTCAAATTTGACCTTAATAGAAAATAATATAATTCTACCATCTGGCGTTTTTGAAATAAGATGGCAGAGATGGTGGTGTTGATATCCTTGTGAGAAACTGTGATTAAGAAATGACCACAACAAATGAGTCTAGATGTAATGTACTCATTTTATATAATTTGTAACTATGTAAAGGTGGCCAGCCTGTTCCTTTGGGGTCTAAAAGTAAAAAGAGGATGAGAGAATATGCAGAAGTGATGTGGACAGTGCCTCAGTCCCTTCCTGTATTAAAGGTGAAAAATTGTTAGGTTCTTTTTGCCTGCTTGGTTCTGTCCTTTCTATTGGATTTTTTCCTACTGAAATGTTGATACTATTCCCATCTAGCATAAATTCTTGATACATTCCTGATATACTACCTGGGTATTCAACCTACTTATGAAAGGTCTAAAAGTGGTGAGGGAACTTCAGCTACAATGGAACTACTGAAAACCCAAAAAGAAATGCAGTACTCCACCCTTCTCTGTGGTTTTGCTTTCCACAGTTTTAGTTACCTGTGGTCAGCTACAGTCCAAAAATATTACATAGCTTCCCCTCCCCATCTGTGGTTTCACTTTATGAATTTTCAGCTACCTGTGGTCAGTTGTGGTCCCAAAATATTACTGGTGTAGGGTTTGGTACTATATGTGGTTTGAGGAAACCACTGGGGGTCTTGGAACATTTCCTACATGGATCGTTGGGGGTGGAGGGGGTAGACTTACTGTATCAGTAATCTTGGAGGAATCCCAAGATCTGAAGAAAATGAAAAAAGAAAGGAAAGGAAAGGCAAAGAAAGGAAAGGAAAAAATTGAAGAAATAAAGGAAATGAAAGGCTGATCAAGAAAAACACATTAATAGCAACTATCTTCCACCACACAACAACTTTTGGTTCCAACATTCTGCTGTTGCCTCTCATTGTCTGCCTGAACTTGAAGCAATCACCTTACTTTGTCTGGTGGTAGAGCCATAACTATTTATACACAGATACAAACTCCTGCACCAAGGCTCTACAACAGGTATTCTTGAAGTCCTTGGACCTCTGTACGTCTACCTCAATGCTTGTTGAATCTATTAAACATCCATGCAAAATGTTTTCAAACACACGAGTGACTTTCAAGAGCATACTGGTGTCATTTACACTGTAACAGAGAGCACCTCTTAGCTTCATGTGACAGCTATAGCATGTCCTTGTAAGTTTGTGGGTTTCAAATGGTATTCTCATACTAATGCTTTAGTTTCAAAGTGTTTGACCAGATCTACCAAAGCATGCTAGCTAGTTGTGACAAGATTCCCCCCCCCCCCCACTCAGCACTGAGTAGAGCCTATCAAAAGGTTTTATTCTGTCCTTCTGGGGCAAACTAAATAAAATAGGAGACTTGAAAGTGTACCCATAAAACTTGAATAAAATATCACATTAAGCACTACTCCATGTTCTTCTGTCCCTTGTTCAGAGTCATTTTGTTCAAACCCCTTTTCCATTAAAGATGCTTGGCTTGTGTGATTTGCCGTTCTGACAGATAGAGCAAGCATATTACAGAGAAATGCTAACTGGAAAAAAAATGAGGGGAAATTCAACGGACACATTCAGAGAAGGCTGGGGGAACAAACATGTCACACATACATAACAAAGCACAGATAAGAAAGCCTAAGTACAGGCCTCAAAGTCAATTGTGCTGGACAAATTTTATTTGCTGCACTTGAAAGGAAACTGGAGATCACAGCCAACAAAGCAAACTTAGAGTTGGTGGTTATGAGTGATCTCAGATATCTAGAGCTGCCAGTTGGGATTTGGATGGTATGCTTGTCACAGCATTATGGAAAACACAATTTTGGGGAGCACATTGCAAACATATGATGGCTAATAGAGCACACCAGGGAATTTCAAAAGAAAATAGACTACAGCAAAGCCTTTGACTGCATAGATCGTTAAATGCTATGGAACACACTTAAAAACATGGGAATGCCAACACATCTAATAACCTTGATGAGGGATCTGTACTCAGGACAAGAGGCTACTGTCAGAACAGAACATGGAGAAACAGAATGGTTCCCAATTGGCAAAGGAGTCAGACATTGCTGCATCTTATTACCCCACTTGTTCAACTTATATGCAGAACATATTGTTAGAAAAGCAGGCTTGGATACAGAAGAAAGAGGAGTGAAAATAGGAGGAAGGAATATCAACAATCTGAGATGCATAGATGACACCATAATACGAGCAGAAAATCTCAAAGACCTGGAACAACTACTAAAAAAGATCAAGGAAGAAAGTGCAAAGGCAGGCTTGTTGTTGAACATAAAGTAAACAAAAAAAAATGACCACAGAGAACCTACACAAATTTGAATTAGACAACAAGGAAATAGAAAAAGTACAAGAATTCTCATACCTGGGATCAAATATTGATAGAAATGGAGACTGCAGCTAGGAAATCAAAAGATTAAGAATGGGAAGGACGGCTATGAAAGAACTAGGGAAGATCCTAAAATGCAAGGATACACAACTGAGCACAAAGGTTAGAATTGTACAAGCCATTGTATTCTCTATTGTCATGTATGGATGTGAGAGCTGGACAGTTAAGGAGGATAGGAGGAAAATTATTTGTGCTGTGGTGCTGGAGAAGAGTGCTGATGATTCCATGGACAGCCAAAAAGACAAACAAATCCGTTTTGCAGCTGATCAAACCAGAAATCTCCCTAGAAGCCAAGATGACAAAACTCAGGTTGTTGTACTTTGGACATATCATGAGAAGGCATGACTCATTGGCAAAAACAGTAATACTAGGAAACGTAGAGGGAAGTAGAGATAGAGGAAAGCCACATGCAAGATGGATGGACTGTATTAAAGAGATCACGAGTATAAGTTAGCAGGAGTTGAGCAGAGAAGTGGAGGACAGAGAGTCTTGGAGATGAGATCGGCTTGAGGGCAGTTAACAACAACAAAAACTTTTGCCTACAATGGAAGAACTTTGATGTGCCAGAATGAGTCCATCCATACAATTATAAAAAGAATCAAATCCAGGTTCATGGTTGTGGGTGCTGACAGAAGAAAGGTGCATACATAAGTTTGTTGTTGTTTTGCCATATTTATTTATTTATTTATTTATTTAGTGCTCCATATATGTGCAAACGAAGGAGCATAGTGTCTCTGCATTTTAGATTTCTATTCCTATTTTGAGAAAGGTACCCTTCATTTTTTTTAAAAAATTGTCAACTGTTGTAACATCAGAAATGATCCAACTTCTCACATTGCTATGTTAACACTTGCAGCAATAGCCATACTCAGAGCACAGTTTTCAGGGCTATGATACTCTAATGTGAAACATTACAAATATGGGTATGCTCCCTTGCCATTCTCCAATGTGAGATGGAGGGTTAGTTTTTCTCCATATTGGTCAGGTACACCTCAGAAGTATAATATGATCAAAGCTGGCCTTGCCCTACTTTGATCTCAGGAGGAGCGGGAACAAAATTGACCCTGACCTTGTGATAATCTTCTGAGGAATCCTAAGTGAATCGAAAAAGCAGAGTGTGACATCAGGGACAAGCCTCTTGGGTGGGAGAGGTGGGGTGAAATTTTTGACCAATTTCGTTTTCAAAGGCAGTAAAAGTAAGTTCAGCAATTCTGTGCTGTTTTCAAATATTATTCACAGTTCAGAACTTACTCTATGCAAAATTCGCTTATGATATTTTTCTGCAGAAAACATTTTCTCCACATTTTCTGTACAGGAAAAGGCATTTCTCTGCCCCCCCCCCCAAAAAAGAGTCATTTTCTGTGCAAAAAATGCTGATCTCTGTTCAGAAATGCTATAGTTCTGGGTTTATTTTGCACAAATTTTCCTATTGGGTTTCTCTATACAAAACATCATTTCTGTACAGGAAACAGCATTTTCTGCACAATATGTATACTTCTGAGAAGAAATATTATTTCCTATGAAGAAAATGCTGGGTTTTATGAACAACCCCCCTCCTCACATGTGAAGTCCTAAACTGTGAAGATTCTAGTCAACCCAGGGTTTGTGTTATCAAGGTTTCCAGAAGCATGAGAAACATGTTTCTCAACCTAGAGTCGAAGGCTTTCATGGCCAGAATCCATAGTTTTTTGTGGAGCTTTCGGGGTATGTGGCCATGTTCTGGAAGAGTTCCTTTCTGACGTTTCGCCAGCATCTGTGTCTGGCATCTTCAGAGAATCCAGCCACAGATGCTGGCGAAACGTCAGAAAAGAACTCTTCCAAGAACATGGCCACATACCCCGAAAGCTCCACAAAAAACTATGTTTCTTAACCATTTTTCAAATATTTTCAAATTTCTCTTCATCCCTACTGAGAGGTGAAGTCCTGAAAAACAGAAATTTTATTTAATTCTTTATAAGAATTAAAATTTCGCAAAAAGAACAAAGTTTACAATATCTTCAAAAATAGGATGGAAAGAGCTCAAGCTAACAAAAATGAGTGCGAGGCATAGGCCAAACTATTTAGCATCTTGATAGTTCTTAGCTCTCAAAATGGCTGAGAATTGCATGACCCACACCCGCATAAGGTGGTCAAAAATGGAGATTTGTGCCTTCAGAAGCAACCTGGAGCTGGTTCCCAAATAATAGCTGGCATGCTGCATTGCAGTTAAGGATTTGTAGCTTAAACTTGAAACAGACAGGCCAAATAGAGCAGCTTCCGGCCACTTTGAGGCATGGTGTTTAGGCCACACACGCCTGCGAAGTGGCTTGAAGCTGCTCCAAGGGCAGCTAAGGTGGATTTAATTCACTCCTGCTGGTGACCCATTTGGCACTTTGGCAGTGACCCACTTCGGGAGTGGGACGTCTGATCACTGTGGTCCCAGGCTGATTGGGGCCAGAGCAGCCAAAGGCCTCTGAGTTACAGATCCTCATATTTATCTATGGTACCTATCCACAATTGTGGCACTATTTTCATGGTTGTAGATACCTCCCAAAACCCACCTTAAACTCAAGGCAATCTGTGTGACAAGGCCTGCAGAGCAAATTAATGGGGCACTTCAGAAAGAAGCAGCTAGCTCCCTCCCTTCCTTGAGCAGAAGATTCTATTTGTTGCACCTTGGCTTGGGGTGGGACAGTGCTAGTTATGTACTTCTGAAGTGCCCCACACACTAACACCACAGGTCTTCATTTCACAGAGTGGCTCCTTCATGTTTAAGGTGGATTCAAGGGATCAGTTCCACAGGGCATTTGTAACTACATTTATGTTGTTAGAAATGAGATGAAGGATCTCCATTGATATTTCTATGAGTCCAGAAATGACTTTCCATTTTCATAAAAATGTGTGGGTATGGCTTGCAGGAGCTTGGTCTGGGCATAGAAAGTGACATTGCTGTATCCCTCCCCTGACTCTCTGCAGATAACCACCTCTTCATAAAAGTCTGGAATCTGAAGCCCTATATCCTCAGCAGTGAGTATCAAAAAGATGCCACTGTCTTCCCATTGTCTTCACAGGCTTCTTGTTTTTAATTATAAAATATCAGGTTAGCTATAAAGCTTTCTCCTTCTTGGGAACAATGTGCCTGTTGACCTTGTCCAGAACCGAGGGTGGAGAATGTTATTCCCTTTCTTTTATTATTGATATTTATTATTTATTGGTTCCACTTATATCCCACCTTTCTCCCAAAACGAGATCTAGGTCATTAGGCACCGGCCTGCATGTTGGGGATCCCTATTTTGTCATGCTGATGGCTCACCTGTCACACGCTTTCAATTTGTTGCTGTGTTAAAGCTGGCCCTTCAGGCGATGGGTCTTCCTTTGGTTGAATTTGGGGGCCATTCATTCCGCATTGGAGCGGCCACATCTACAGCCTGTGCTGGACTCTCTACTGATGTCATCAAGTAAATTGGTCGATGGAAGTCTAGGGTGTTTGCGCGCTATGTGCACCCCGATTTGGCCTCTTGCTCAGGCTGATGCTATTAATGTTATTTGTGGAGGTTTTTTTCCCCGGTTCTTAGGGTTGGCGGCAGGCGCTCTTTCAGACCTGCCTGTGTGGCGGTAGCATAGGCCTGGATCTGGGGTAGGGGTTTCCAGGGCCCGCTGGCACTGGATCGGGAGTCCTCATGACCCGGGTAAGGAGCAATTCGCTGTGGCCATTGCGGGGGCCATAGTCGATTAATACCCGGTGACTAGGATGTCTCGCAATTCGATGTGAAGCAGCGCAGTTGCCTAACTGCGCAACAGGGCGGAGCTTGGCACCTACGTCATCCCGATGTTTGCCCCTGCTACCAAGCGTACATCAACCAACCAGGGTGTTGCTGATGGCCAGATCCAGACCTTATGCTTTGGGCCAACCCTATGGTTTTGTGTTGTTCTGCATGTGTGGAACAGTTAATAAAGTTGTGGCCTTTTTTCCTCCAACCAGGTTTCTGTATTTATTGGGGGGGCCTGACCTGCGCGGCAACTACATTTATGTTGTTACAAATGAGATGAAGGATCTCCATTGATATTTCTATGAGTCCAGAAATGACTTTCCATTTTCATAAAAATGTGTGGGTATGGCCTGCAGGAGCTTGGTCTGGGCATAGAAAGTGACATTGCTGTATCCCTCCCCTGACTCTCTGCAGATAACCACCTCTTCATAAAAGTCTGGAATCTGAAGCCCTATATCCTCAGCAGTGAGTATCAAAAAGATGCCACTGTCTTCCCATTGTCTTCACAGGCTTCTTGTTTTTAATTATAAAATATCAGGTTAGCTATAAGGCTTTCTCCTTCTTGGGAACAATGTGCCTGTTGAACTTGTCCAGAACCGAGGGTGGAGAATGTTATTCCCTTTGTTTTATTATTGATATTTATTATTTATTGGTTCCACTTATATCCCACCTTTCTCCCAAAATGAGATCTAGGTCAGCTTACAACAATGCCCTGTTTTTGACAGTAACTTAATTCACAATTCTCATTATAAAGTGGATGGAAAGAGTTTGAGATGAAAGAAAGAAATTCTAAAGTAGGAGAAAATGTGACTGGCAGATTTCTTCCATGCATAGTGATGGCAGGGAGAGTCCAACCCAGCCCTGTGGGTTGAGCAAAGAAGGAACAGCTTCAGGGAGCTCATTTCTCATTCCATGCCATAAAGAAAAATTGTAAGCCTGAGGGCATGGACTGTCTTATTGCTGATCTTTTTAAGCTGTTCTGAGAGCCTTTTTCAGCTAAGAAGCAGGGAAAAATACTAATGCAAAGAAGGAGGAGTGAAGATTGCTACACCAAAAGAATCCCATTTCCAGTGACTCGGAAATGAATGAAGCCAGATTATTCAATGTCTGGGAATAACAATAACAATAACAATAATAATCCACAGAGAGATTTGCCAAGAAGACAAGGCGAGGAATAGGCATATGAATAACTTCCAGCTGTCAGCCAAGTGAAGAACTTTGAAGTGAAGTTTTTTTTACTTTCCCCTTTCTCTTTATAATTCAAGGCAAGTCGAAGCAAAAGGAAAGTCAACTGGAGAAATAAGAATGCGCTGATGGACTGTGACATTTCTTCTGTTTGTGGGTCTACCTCACTGACAATCGGCCGGTTATTAAAGCCATTGTGATGTTTGAGGGAGCAGTTTTCAATTGCCTTGGCTTTGAAATACATTCATCAGAAAGTATGTCATGTAAAACCAGAGAAACAGCTCAAGTCTGGGAGCTTTCATGAAACCTGCTCCAAACATTTAGCAGTAAGAGGGGAAAGCATTCCTTCACCTTATTAAAAATGACCTTATTAAAATGATCTTCCTATTTTCCATTCAGAGCGTTGGCTTCACACTTGAGGGGAGCCTTAGACAAGATGTTCTCAGCATGTCTATGGATTGCCACATCTTTTGCACATTTAGGAGCCCCCCCCCCACATTTGGCCCTGTGAACCCAGCCATCCAATAAAGAGGGTGAAAGGAATGGAGGATGCTTCTTCTGCAGGCAATAACAGCAAGGATGAGAAGCACCAGGAGAGATCTAGGAACTGACATTGGGCCCAAATAGACAGGCCAAAATAAAGCTGCTTCAGGTCACTTTGGAGGTATACTGTTTAAATGTTGCATGTGTCCTAAGAGGCCAGAAGCTGTACCAAAGCCACACTCCAGTTCTAAGCAAACTACTGGTGAGGGATGGTGGGAACAACAGGCCAACAACAACATCTAGAGGGCCACAATTTTTCCAACACTGCTCTAGGCAGCCACCAATTCAGCTTATACACAAAGGAGCATTTACACAGAAAGTCATGGTCCAGAGACTTTTTGCACTTCACATTTGTAACAGTATGGCTGTAGCTACACCATAGAAATAATGCAGTTTGACATGGCATTAACTGCTATGGTTCACTGCTATGGAATTCTGGGACTTGTTGTTTGGTGAGATATTTCACTTCCTCTATCAGAGAGCTATGGTGCCATAACAAATTACAAATCCCAGGATTCCACAGCACTGAGCAATGGCAGTTAAAGCAGTGTCAAACTTCATTAATTCTGCAGTGTGGCAACAACGTATAAGTCTGCTTTAATTGTCATGATTCCATCCTATGGAATCATGGAATTTGTAGTTTGGTGAAGCATTAGAGCTCTCTGGTACAGAGTTCTAAATACTCTTTCCCAAATTGTAAATCCTGGGATTCCATGGCAGTTAAAATGAAATCACAGTGCCCTAGTTGTATAGTGTGACATGGCCCCCAGTTGTCCACTTCAGTCAATGCCCTAAGATCAGCCAGTGTCCAAACAGTTACATGTTTTATGCAGTGCTCAGACCATGCCAGTATAAAATGATCAGTTCCTGTATCCTCAAGGATCAGTCCCTGTATCCTTTCAGTGAAAAAAAAATACAACGTAGTCATTATTTATTGGGAAAAATGATTGCTTGGGCTTCCCAGTCATTTACAAGAGCTGTACCTGTATGGGGTCCCTTTTACTTTGCTCAAAGTTAGCATTGAGGTGGTATGGGCAGTAGATTCTAAACCCAGGTGGTACAGTCACATAATGCTTGTTTCTTTGTGTGTGTGTGTAAATGCACATATGTACATGACGCTGGGTACACACCACTCAGCCTAAAAGACCTTTCTGTTGTCTGAATAAATGCAACCTTTGAACTCTGTATCAAGGCATATCTATCTACATTACAGATATCTGCTTTGTTGGTTTATTCTTTACCACAGTTCTCAGAGGACAGCTAAGCCTAAGAATCTGTCAAAGAAAATTCTCAGTGCCCTCATCAAACATTCCCAGATTTCTTTAATGGAAGCCCAAACATGCAAAACTAGACTAAAACAGATAGCACATTTTTATTTTAGGTTGGATCCAAAAATATTTCCCTGTTTGTGTTTTCAAATCATTTCTAGGCTTGGCCAAAAAACAAACAAACAAAAAAAACATAACAAAAGAAAAGTTAAAAAGGAGAGAATGTGATCTTCTTTCATTTCAGAGTGCTTTTCTTCTGTCTCTCTCTCTTCCTCCACCAGCCTCTCTTCCTCAGCTGGGAAATGGTTTAGAAAGTTGTAAGATGACATGAGGAAGATAATTTTCTTTGGGATATAAACATACTTTGAAACATGTTAACTTTTATCTTTCTGAACTGTGGCATGGATCAGAAAGGCTATGGACTGGTACTTGGAGTAATTTCTCTTCCTTCCATGTTCCCCAGAATAAAGAGGACTGTGAGGCCACGCAACCTTCCACATTGCACAAATATAGAACTATGATTCCATTTTTAATTGCCATGGCCCATGGAATCCTGGGGTTTGTCATTTAGTGGGGCATCAGAGCAATTTGGCTGACAAGTGTGTGTGTGTGAATGTGCCTTCAAGCTGACTGTCAACTTATGTCAATTTTTCCCCTTGTCAAATGTTTCACAGGGTTTTCTTAGGCAAGGAATGCTTCAAAGTGGTTTAGTGATTAATTTCTTTGGAATATAGTCTACTGTACCTAGTATTTGTTGGCAGTCTCCCATCCAAGTACTAACCATGGCTGAGCCTGCTTAGATTCCAGTATCAGGTGAGACCAAGTTTCCCTCCCTAAAATGAATACTCCAGGATTCCATTGGATCGAACTAGGCATTTAAAGTGGAATCATAGTGCTAATATTGAAAGATGCAACAAAGTCTGAGGTGTTCTTCCCCTTACAAGGCTAAACTCAGCCTTGAGGTCTTGATCTTGGGTTCCAGATTGGACTTGAAAGAAACTACACATGTGGAATAGAAGACTAACATACAAGCACAGACAGGCAACCTCTCCCTCCAGCCTGAAACAAATGTGAGTTCTCATTTCTGATCTGTGACTGGTGGTAACAGATATTCACTATAGAGAAAAACAAAAATGGAAACTCCTTCCATGACACATCTACTGTGCAAGGATGTGAACCTGAATCCACTTATTAATGCCAACTGGATTAGACTAATTGAATCCATGAAATTTATGTGATGTGTTAACTTACAAAGAGCTTCGACAGACCAGCATTGGGGCAGAGTGTCCGCATGATGCATGCCCTGACTCCACCCCTATGCCAGTGTGATGCCACACACCCCACCACATGGTGGACAGCATCACAGTGCTCCTCTGGTACTGCGTCCAGATGACACAGGGCCAAAGGAATGGAGAAAAGCCATGGCACTGGCGGCTGTGACACCTTTTCCATGGCACAAAAAGGAGCAGCTTTCTGTGGCTCCTTTTTGTGCCATGGAAAGGCCAGATCATGGCCGCGGCATGTAGTTACTGCAGCCCCAATCTGGTGCTGAAAGAGGGCCACCACTTAGGGGTGGTCCCTAAGTTCTCATTGATTCAAGAGGTCTATTGCTGTATCTTACTTAGGGAATTGAGAAGCCCAGTGGTCAAAAGCCAAGGTATCAGTATAGGAACCAAAACTATTTTTTTTGGGGGGGGGGGGTGTTTACACACAGAAAAGTAATCTAGATTCAAAAACAGAGTAGTGTCTCTGAGCTGGCTGATATGTTTCTCACAGAATAGGCAAGCAACATTATTTCCAGCAGCCATTGAGCCTTTATGCTTGTTTTATCTAGGGAATCTGATTGTTCAGTGCAAATAATTGGGGCCACACTAACTGAGATACAGATGTGCCAACCTCTCCAGTCCTGTGAGTATCTCTGAGAAAGAACTGACATCTATTCTTATTGGAAATGACAACTGGATGCAGGCCTGTGATAAGTAGGGTTGCAAATGCAGAGGTGTATTCCCAGTCTAAAAAAGCAAAAATGGGACAGCACCAGGGGGAAAAAAAAGAAAAAGGAAAATCCAGGTTTGAGAAGAACAATTTATTGTAGGAAAGAAATTGTTTGTTTCACCCAGCATCTGGATTTCCCCCTCCCTTTCCCCTTTGACTCCCCTCGTAACAATATATTGAACAGACTGTGAAACTGCCATGTTGGTTGAATGTATAAATGTCAACATTATTTTAGAGTGATTGATTGCATTCATCACAGTTAAAAGAAATAACAATGGGATTCCAGGAGACAACTATAATATGCATTTATACCTATATTTTTACACACACACACACACACACACAAATACACACAAGTGATAGGTTTTGGCCTTAGAGACTGGGATGAATTTCTGCACACTGTTGCTTCAAACTTTTAGAAATAATTGAACAGCTTAGTAATAAAATATTAACAATTCTGCTGTTTGAATGCAACACTTTAACAAGGAGAGGGGAATTGGAGGGGAACACTAGGGTATTTCTTGTGTCTGTTCAGAAAAAGCTCCAAATTGATCTAAATGAGTTTCATTTCATACATTTATGCAGTTTTGTCAACATTCACACACTGAACAGTGATCACTGCCATCCAATCCTCATTCCTTGATGGATGTGCCTGTATGATGCACAAAATAGCACCCAAAATGGGCATTTGACTCTGAAAGATATAGCATACAAAGTGGTCCTAAGTATAACTTAATCCCGGCCACTGTTTAAAACGTCACAGCTGGAGTTGAAGGGCGGGTCTACACTGGCCAGAACATCCTGGGCTGCTCACAGAGTTTTCTGGCCCAGAATTCCTCCCTCACCTGGGCACTCCAGGGCGATGTTGGGTATCTATCTATACATGCATTCCACTGTGCCACTTGCTGCAGCTGGTATGATTTGATCTTTCTGAAGCTGAAAATGAGGCCCCCAGCATCAATCACATGGCTAGGCACCTTGTTGTGACTTCAGAGGAAGTGAATTGTGGCAATGGTGCCAGCATTGGGCATCATACAAGGATGCTGTGGTGGCATCACTTCAGAGTGATCCTGATTTTTCTGGAAGATCCAGAGCAAATGGTGATTTTTTTTTTAATGTGACATGAAGGATTCAGCTTTGCCACATGATGTGGAAACAGTCCACCCTTGACTTGGGCCTTTGGCCCTGGGGAATGAAGATGGCTCTGTTCTACAATGACAGTTGGACAGTGCCCAGGAACACACAGATAACTAACCAGTGGCTGGAGGAGGGGGGCAGAGCTACATCATGATGCTGTCCAGTTACTATTGCAGGGCCAGGGGGAAATTGTTGCACAAGGAAGTACTGGAAACCTCGTTCTGCAATGCCAAAGAACTACTTAATCTGGCATAACCCCTGGTTATGTTATGAGTAACTCATGGTGTCACCCCCCCCCCATTGACCTCCTCCCACACCACACTATATGGAATCCTTAGTAATGGTTTTTGTACTAATGTTACTCATAAACTGTAATTCCCATACATCTCTGAATGTAATGGCAGTAGTTGTGACATAAATAGCAAAATCAACATTCTAGCTTTAAATTACAATAAATTACAGCCTTAATATATTTACATGTACATAGCTCCATGTGGTGAAAGTGAAAATTTTGTAAGATGTGAGGTTTTAAAAGAAAAAATTATATATATATATATATATATATATATATATTCAAAAACTTAAAAAAATAAATAAAAATAAAACCCAGGACCCAGGACCTCTCATTTCTCCTCCCACTGAGCCACTCAGTCCATCTTGTCAGTGTTTTAAAGGGGTGCAGGTGAAGGCCACAGCCCATTTCTACCAAAAGGCAGATATTTGAGGAGCAGTGGTGTCACCCACTGCCTTGAGTGCCCCTGCTCAGGAAGGGACTTTTGACTAGATCATCACATTTCCTGTTTGGTTCCAACACTACATTCCCAAATTCATTCACATGGCTATTTATTTTCCTTGTCTTTAGGCAAAATCCTTCCTCCTGCCTTTGTCCCCCTGTGACCATCATTAAAATTGAACTTAATAATAACTCAATAATAATTAAATTAATAAGTATTAATACCTTTTTAAAAATGTATTCTATTTGTTAAACAATGTTCTGTTTAATATTTAATAGTTTAATTCCATTTTAGGTTTTTGTAAGTTGTTAATTGTACTGTGGCATTAGACTGTAAGTCACTTTGAGTCCCAATTTTTGGGGAAAAATGGGGTACGAATAAATATGATAATAATACGGATAATAACAATAACTGAACTTAATAATAAGTAGCCAGAGCAATACCTATTTATCTGGGGAAGTGAAGGGGCCATCCTCAGTATCTGGTCTCCAGAGGTAGGTATGGGCAGAAAATTACTGAAGGACAGAGTTGTATGTCCACCTCACAACCTATCCTCTGACTTTAAGGGCCCCTGCTGCTCCTTGGTGAAAACAGAGGCACTCAGTGCTCGCATAAGATTCAGCTGCCTGTTTGGTTAACTTCTATAAATTATATGTACTCCATTTTGTCCTTCCTCCAAGGCAGTAAACTGATTGACCTCCCTTGGCACTGGTCTGCCTTCTTATATAAGATACTGTCTTACTGAAAAGGCAAAGTGCAACGGATATCTATTTCTATGAGTTAGATTATGAAATAGATAGCAATACAAAGAAAGAATGGCTAGAAAGAAATATGGGCCCACCCATGAGGTCACATTTGGAGTTCTGGCATTTATTTTTATTTGGATAGATTGAGATATGCACATGTTTTTGTATCTATACCTCAAAATCTTCAGCAGAAAGAAAATGGAAGTGGATGTACATGTCAGCCACATAGTGTTGTTTGCCTGTAGCCAGTAGTTACTGCGGCTTTAATGTTAGTGGCATGGTGCATTTACTGTAGGTTTTATTCTAAACGTTATAGGAACATCTGAGGTGCTGAACCTATTTGAAAACTGGAGTTCTTCATCTTGGGGGACTCTTTTAGAAAGTCTCCAAAAATCTGATGTGGGTTTCCCAAAGCACGAATACTGAAGCCATCAGGGAACAATAGGGTCTTTAGTACTGTGCTAGGTTTCAGCAGCTCCATTTTTGACTTTCAGCATTTTAAACATCCTTTCTTCCTTCCTTTCCTTTCCTTTCTTTTGCAAGGACTTTTGAAAGAACGAGTCACAACCATACTCCTGCAGGGAAACCTTAACTTGAAAGAGTGGACTGTTTGTCAGTCTTACCTTGGGACTTGATTTTACAGCATGGGACAAAGTGATCTAGCTTGATTTTGTTGGTAAAATATTCCTGTTATGCCACCTAAATTCACCACTAGACCAAAGAGCGCAGGATTTTCCTGAAGGATCACGGAACCCTGACAACATAGAAGCCTGTGGCTTCATAAAGGAAAGAGACAGAGACAGTGTTCAAGGGGAAAGACTTTGTAGTTGCAAAAGAGAGAAAGGAAATTTTGCCCTGATACAGACAGGCCTGAAGAGGCACCTGGGTGGCACCATTAGGGTTCATGAGTGCACAGCATCCACACGCTCATGAACCCTAATGTGTAATGGTGCCGCCGCCATTACAGAACACCATTTAGATAGTGTTTGTAATGGCACCTCTGCAACTGCGCAGCTGCTAGATGCAGCTGCACAGTTGCGGTGAACTAAAGGCACCAAATAGTGCCTTTTTTCTTAATCACGCTGCAACTGTGATGCAAAAAAGGAGTGGGGGTTGCCAAAAAAAGTGGCAACAGACCGCCCTTTTGGGGTGGTCTGCATCGCCGCTTTATTGCCCTTTATCTGCTTTATCACACTATGGGGCAAACAGGATTTAAACGAGAGCTAAACTAAACCAGGAAATGCCTGATGTTTATCACACATTTCCTGGTTTTCTCTAGTTTAACTCTTGTTTAAATCCCGTTTGCCCCCTAGTGTGATAAAGCAGCTTCATTGCATGCGTTCTCTCACTGTGATATTTCAGACAAGCAAGATACAGCCCTGTGACTCCAACAATGTCAGCTTTCCATTCCCATATGATTTTTTTGTACCATCTTTGCCTGATAAAGAAGTCAGTGGGCTTCAAAAGCTAGCATAATGATTTTTGTGCCTTCTGGCTGGCCAAATAAAGGTAGTATCTCCATACAGATTTTGGCCCTTGTTCTATGGTCAACATGGTCACTGTATATACATATGAGTCAAAACTGAAAATGTGGGAAAATAGAATTTTACATAGCTGTGAAGAGACACAGAAGCATAGCTACACAACTCTGTAGCAGCAGAACTCTGAATTATTTCTACCTGAGGCAGCGACAATCTTTGCAAAACAGAATATTCTGGGCTCCACTTAGTTGCTAAGCAATGTCACTGCATGCTTCTGCTTTGATGATCTCTACTAATACTGAGGCTAACTGCTATAAAACTCAATGAGCAAAATTTAACCCTATAGATGCATCTTTTCTGATTTAATATGCAAGTACTGTTATTTCAACACCTGTCAGGAGCACAAGAAGAAAAAGCTCACTAGTATCTCTCAGAAAGAAGAGGGAAAAAATGCTATTTTCATTAGACTGTAAGCTTTCTGTTTCCTTTTTCAGTTTAAATCACTCTTTCATCCAGCTTTCTCTTCTTATTACTGTATCTATTTCTCTTTTCTGATGAAGCAAATAACTGAAAAGCTGACATTGCACAGGCATGATAAATGTTTTTTGAACTATTGTGGAGAAAAAATAGATAAAAATATGTAATTGTACTGGAGAACATGGCCTACAGTCCATGTGAATAAAGAATCTTAGAGTTGGAAGGAGACATAAGGGTTATCCAGTCGGAACCCCTGCCATTCAAGTATTCACAACACCATTTCTGTGGTTCCATCCCCACCTTTGTTTTGGGTTTGAGATCACTGTGAAACCTCATTGAAATCACAGTGAGTGATTAAGTTAGTTTGCATGGACTGCAACTGGAAACATAACTTCCATGTATTACAAGATTAGCATGCCTCTTTCTAAGAGCAGGCAAACTTTATAAGCAGAGGCGAGTTCCATACACAACAGTTAAGGATTCAAGATTGTGAAGTAAAAACCGAAACACTTCTTGATAAAGTGGTCCCCATTCACGCTACACTGTTATTGTGCAGTAATTCCCCTTTAACTGGCATGGTTCCTTCTAATAGAATCCTGGGATGGGCACTTTATGAAGGGCTATTTAGAACTTTCAGCCAGAGAGCTCTAGACCACAAACCCCAGGATTCCATAGGATGCAGCCATGACCATTACAGTGAAACGAAAATGCTATAACTGTGGAACGTGGACAAGCCTTTGAATTTTAATCTTTCACAGATCTCTTTATCATTGAAGCAGAAAAAAATAGAGATGGTAGGAGATAGCAACTTGACACATATTTCCCCAGAATACTTTGTTATATATTGAAAGTGTAGGTAGTCAGGCAGAATATGCATGAATGAGGCCTCTCTTTGATGAAAAGTGCAAATAGCCAGGTAACTTCCCACCTTTACTTCTGCATCTTTTGTGGTTTGCACTAAAAGCGAATGCTAAGTAAATGGTAGAAAATGGCCAGTTTAACATGCTGTATTTTTATAACAGGCATATGAGAATACCCAAGTTTGGAAAACTGGTATATGGCAACCCAGTTTTGTTGTTGTTGTGTGCCTTCAAGTCATTTCTGACTTATGGTAACCCTAAAGTGAGCCTATCACAGGGTTTTCTTAGCAAGATTTGTTCAAAGATGGTTTGCCTTTGCCTTTCTCTGAGGCTCAGAGAATGTGACTTGCCCAAGGTCACCCCGTGGATTTCGATGGCTGATGGGGATTTGAACGGTGGTCTCCAGAGTCTTAATCCAGTGCTCAAAGCACTACACCACACTGGCTCTTGTCATGGTGACCCTATGCAGAGGCTCATGAAGACACAGAAGGCAGGAAATCTACACAGGATTCATCGAAGAAATGCTTTCGGTAATTGTTGAGACTTAATTTGGAGATGATGATGTAAAGCTAAACATATGAAACACTAGCTGTTATTAATGTTGAATCCCCACCAAAAATGTGCTTCTGGCAATGTTATCTTGTTTTAAGATAATTGGCTCAAACAGCTATTTCCATTACTTTTTGATATCAAGGTCAAAAACAAGGCTAGATTAAAGAAACCACTTTGTTGTGTGAATTTACAAGCATAAACGCATCAGAAATTCCTTTTGTACACATTTTTGTATGAACGTAGACTGCAAGGATAAGTCCTTTCCTCATTTGTGGCTCAAATGGTAGCGTCTGTGTCCTTTGATGAATACAGAAAGTGGAATAATTTGACTTCATTTAATTCACTTCAGCAGCTTTTTATAATTGGAAGAGGAAAAAAAAGTATACTACACTGCCAAAGGATGCATGAGATGCAGCCAACTGGCCAGAAATGACATAATCTTAAATTTTATAAATATCAAATTATGGGGTTGACATGTAGCAGCTATTCTATAAAAAAAAGTGAAATTATAAATAGTTTAGTTATACTATTTATGTTTTCTTTGAACTTAACTAATATATGCTCTGGGCACAATCTAACAGAAATTAAGCTTGTTTTTTATTCCATTGATTATCAATGGGACATAAAAGACATTAATATTTATCTTGATCTTTCTCTGCATTCCAAAATAATATAAGGCTTTGAATATGCACATTGAACGTGCATAGTTGTGGAATGTATTTTTGTAAATTATGAGTTACATTTATATCCCGCTGTTTCTCCAAACAAGCTTAAAGCAGCAAATGTGGCTCACCTCACTTGGCACTGTATCTTCATGACAACCTTTCACTTGGCACTGTATCTTCATGACAACCTTTAGGTTAGACTGAAAAAAAAAGTGACTGGCCCAAGTTCACCCAGTGAATTTCATGGCAGCATGAGGACTTGAACCTCAGAATCTCAAGACCCCAATCTGTATTCCCATTTTATAGGAATTCTTGTAAATGTTTTTTTTAAAAAAGGTTCAGTCCAGTTCTAAACGTAAATGATTACATGAATAAACATGGTTATATGTGGCAGACTCAACTATGGTGGTTAAGAGAAGTTCCTCTGAATAAAAGCAGTCGAATGGAGATAAATAACCTTTGCATGCCCACATAATTTATATCCACTGTTTCTGATCAAGAAATGCATTCGTATCAGAAAGTAGTATCTGTATAACTTAAATTAATATGCACTAGTAAATTTACTGGTCATTTTCCACATTGATGTGAGTGATTTTACTCATGACTTGAATGAAACAAACATTTAATTTCTTAAAATTTCCTTAAAAATTCATTCCTTTAAAAATTCACATCCTTTTCTATGCAAAATGGCATAATTCATAGTATTGATGTATGCACTCATTTGACAGAGGAGTGAAACAGATGGCTCTGAAGGGGCGGCATGACACTGCCCCTGAGAGAGCCGGATTGGGGCCACAGCAAATGCATGCTGCATCCCCAATCTGGCCAGCTTCTGCCCAAAATAGGAGCGGACAAAGTCTGCTCCTATTTGAGGTGGAAAAAAGCTGCCTGTTCACCTCTAGAGTTGACTTTCCACTGGTTCTGGGGCAAGTGGCATCTGAACGCCACACCCCCAAGTCACCTGGAAGCCAACAGGCATGTAATCGCCGGCATGGCTTCTGGGTGACTCGGGGGGCATGGTGTGTCTAACTACCATGCCCCCAACCTGGCTAGAAGCCGGCTTTACCAGGCCATCTGTTTTGGCCCTGAGTTTTCTTAGTTGTTTAGATTACTTTAGTTAGTTGCTCCTCTAAGTCCCAGTGGGATGTGTCATTGTGGGGTGGATGTGATCTTTGATTCTCCACAGCTATGCCAGTCTACCAAGCTTATAAGGCTTCAGGTGCAGCCCTGATTACAGACTGCATGTTGGCTGTCATTGAGCAGCACAGCTAAATGTAGAGAGGTCCATCATCAACAAGTTGGGCAGCAGGTGATAAATTGGCCACAAACTTCTGCATGTATGGAATAGTTGGAATCTGGTGGAGGGACCAGCCACACCCATGGGATTGTGGATTTTCAAAGTATTCAGGCTATTTAGCCATTTACTCTTTTAATAAAAGGCTCTTGCATTTTATAATAGTTGTATAAGATACTAGATGTCCCATTGGAGAGCAAGCATAGTGTAGTGGTTTGACAGTTGAATTGCAACTCTGTAGACTAGGGTTCAAATCTCTGCTTAACCATGGAAATCCACTGGGTGACCTTGGGCATGTCATATTCTTTCAATCTCAGATTAAGGCAAAGGCAATCCCCCCCCTCAAAAATCTTGTCAAGAAAACCCTATGATAGATTCTCTTTAGATTTCCCATAAACTGGAAATGACCTGAAGGTACACAATAACAAATGTCCCATTGGCTAAGTGCTATGAATATAGACTGAGAGTCTCATTTTGCTTTCATAATGGCCCTCTTAGCCACTGTTTTTAGAAGAGTGCATTGTGCCATTATTTAGTTAAAGTTGGGGACAGTCAGGAACAAAGAGTGCAGTCTGTATAAAGGACCTTTCCAGCTCCCCTTGGCATAATTGGAGTATTTGGTCCTCTGTACTGCTTCTACGCAATCATGCAATTCATATGCACATACAGCTTACGTGACATGATACAATCATGTCACAGGAGCTGTATGAATGTGTGAGTTCAGTGGTTCAGCTCCTTCACAAATGATGGATGGAAAACATTAACCACTGTCATTTGGTGTCAGTCCATGTCACACATAGACATGCTTATGAAGGAGGACTGCACAAGAGGATCTGTTCCCACACCATGCACCCACTAAGGGAGTGAAGTGCTTTATGTCATACTTGTTGTATTTATTTATGGTTTACAGTAGGTCTTGTTCATGGCTCACAGCATGCCACTGACCCTGGTTGACCACTTTTAATATAGTTGCTACCATTTTAAGCAAATTTCCAGTACTTGGAGGGGAAAGGGATCTTGGTGGAAACAAAGAGGAGTTGCTAAGGCATTAAAACAGTTCTTGCATGTACAATTAAGAGGACAGAGCAGTGCTCAAGGGAGAAATCAGTAAAATCAATTCTTGCTTTGATGTTAGTTAAGCAGGGAGAATTGATTTCTGCCACAGAGCTCAGCAGAGAGTCTATTTTGTTTAACTTTCTTTCTTTTTAAGTTGAAAGTGTTCATGTGAACCAAAGCAGAGAGCATGGCATGAGAGCATATTTATCCCCACCCACCACCCACCCCAAGAAGACCAAGAATATTGGAAGACACATGCTGGACCTGATGTGTCTTCTATCACTTCTCTGTTGAATATACATTAAAACTATTGGTTGGATATAGTGCACAAACTGGAGGATGTGGTCTCCTGTGCCATTTTTTTGCACAGGGGTTAAGAGCTGCTTGAAATAGTCAAAGATTTTTGTACCGTGGATCAAATATTGATCAGAACAGAAATTGCATTCAAGATATCAGAAGAAAGCTGGGAAAGACAGCTATGAAAGAACTAGAGAAGATCCTAAGATGTAAAGATATACAACTGAGCACTAAAGTTAAAATTGTCGAAGCCATCGTATTCTCCATCACCATGTATGGATGCAAGAGCTGGACAGGGAAGAAAGGGGACAGCAGGAATATCAACTTATCTGAGGTGTGGTGCTGGAGAAGAGTGATTGCGATACCGTGGACAGCAAAAAAGATAAACAGATAAATTAGAACTGATCTTTTCCTGGAAGCCAAAATGACAAAAATGAGGCTGTCATACTTAGGCCATATCATGAGAAGGCATGACTCATTGGAAAGACAATAATGCTAGGGAAGATAGAAGGTAGTAGAAAGAGTGAAGAATCACACGCCAGATGGCTGTACTCAAGAGAATGGTACTTCTGTATAGAGATGTTATTTTCTATGCAGAAAATGTTGTTTTTCTGCAGAAAACAACCATGTGCAAATATAGCAAAGAATAAGTGCTTTTTTTTACATTCATTGAATATTCTTTTCATCCCTCCATAGAGACTGGCTACACTTATAATAATATATACAATAATAAATATTTATTTATATCCCGCCCCTCTGGATGAGCACTTATCACATCCCAGGCATTTTTTATGTTTAAATAAGAATCCTTTTCTTTTTGAACAGTCTCCTATTTTTTTTAATAATCTGGCAGGCAGTGTAGCATAGTCTTCTACATCCTGGGAATATTGCTGGGAATATGCTGGGAATATTGATTGAATTTGGCAGGTGCCAGTAGGAGAGAATGTATTTGCCTTGAAGAACTAACTAAAATTTATCTTTTTTTCATATTTTGGGTGGGAAAGGTTTGAATTTTTAAAAAATTCAGATGTGATATCAAATGAAATATCAAAATGTGGGGAAAAGTGAAACTGTTACATTTTCATTTGTCACAAGATGAACATTTTTGAAGGTAAGGAAAAAATATGTAAAGAATGATATGAAGAAGTTATTTACTAGAAACACTTTCTAATTAGTATTTGGCATGGCTACATGAATTATTAGAAACTGATACACAGAACAGAGTTGTTATTGCTATTCCGTGTTTTCACAGAGGCCAAATAAATGTTTGCTTAAAAATGGTGACCAAATGGCCAAATCCAGTCACTACCAGAGCTCAGAAAAGTTTCTTTTTTCTTTTAGTATACCTCCCAGAATTCCATAGCCAGAAATGCTAGGAACCAAAATTAGTGAAAGGGGGTAGAAGAGACATCACTGTCACTGCTGATTCGATCTTTACAGCTGCTGATTTAAATTGGCATGGATCAACTCTAGCTGCTTCAAAAGGCAATACAGGATGAGGACTGAAATCCAACATTGCTGGTTCCAGGCACTATGAACCTTATCGCATTAACTTTTATAACTGTTTTAAGGACGGGAACGGGACTCACAGGGGCGTGCGTGAATGCATTTTACCGCACACACAAGTATCCACAAAAAGGTCCCATTCCGGCACCCGTCCCTATCCCGTGCCACAAAGTGTTCAATGTTCTGCTCGGAAGACTTCCGACCAGCCAAAATGGTGCCCGCTGGCACTGAACAGGGAAGGCTTGGGGACGGGTGCCAGAACAGTACCTTTTTGTGGACGCTTGCGTGTGCGGTAAAATGCGTTCATGCGCGCCCCCACGAGTCCCATTCCCATCCTCGAAACGGTTATAAAAGTTAATGTGATAAGGTTCTACATCCACCCCATCTGGATTAGGGAATGAAAGACAAACTGAGAGTTCAGGGAGGGTAAACTATAAGCAAGTAGAATTTGTGACACTGTCAAACATCATTCCTAATCACAGGGCACAATTATCTTGGCATGCATCTTAGCCTCAAATTTCTTGGTTTTTCTATCTCTATCATGAGGTAGCCTTAATTGTTCTCTCAATTTTTTTCAGCAATTTTTGATTGCTGAATAATATGAAACATCTTTTTCATGTCTCATCATCATTTGCTCCCTGCCCCAAGTTTAAACAAATGCAAATAGTATCATCCACCTTCTACTCATAGGGGAGTTGCTTCAATGTCTTGATCTAATTTTAAGTGGTGGGAGGTTTGGTAATGGGTTGTTATTGAATTGTTTTAATCTGTGTCTTTTTTAAATCCTGTTGTAACCCGCTCCGATTGTTTTGATAGAGGAGCAAGCTATAAATAAAAACTACTACTACTTCTTCTTCTTCTTCTTCTTCTTCTTCTTCTTCTTCTTCTTCTTCTCTTGCCCTTTTTGAGCCCTTTCCAGCTCTGAAAAGTTATTTTTCAAGTGGACCAACAAACAGTGAAGTCTCCACTGGATGCTGTAGTTTCTCTAATAGCTTGGCTAATAAGCACCAGATAGGCCTGAATAATGGCATTCAATATCCCCTTAGACTGAATCATGCCTTCTTAGTTGTAAACAATTTGATTCATTTACAAGACATACAGTGCACAGTACTGCAGTTAAATAAACCAGAAAAGTTGTTCTCATCATTGACCTTTACAGTATAGTCTCATCATTGGCCTTTACAGCAATTTGCACCGGCTTTACAGCATAGCCAGCCCTCCATATCCACAGATTGTGTATCCAAAGATTCAACCACCCACAGCTTGAAAATATTTTTAAATATTGAAAACTGCAAACCTTGATTTTGCCATGTTGCTACACCATTTTATCTAATGGGACTTGAGAATCTACAGATTTTGTTATCCCGAAATGAAACCCCAGCAGATACCAAGGGCCCACTGTAAACAGGTATTTATCTTACTTGCTCTAAGAAAAATGGAACCTAGTATTTGTACGAGGAGATATCCTAAAGTTTTAATTATCACCTTTAAAAAAATTTGATAGAAAGTTTGTTTTGATATGTAGTTGTTAACTTATATCTATGTAGTCACCATCCAGATTTGCGCATTTTCCCCAGCGTTTCTTGACCCTCCGGATACCTGATATTGTAGAAGTTTGCAGATTGCGCCTTATGAGGGAGTATCGTAAAGTAATAATTATCACTTGGAAGTTATTATGGTATATTGATGAAATTTTGTCAGTGTCACAATTGGTCCCTAAGTGCATGATATTGAGAAAATCAGCTCATTGCATCCTTTATTTTTGTGACAGACTGCACCAGAAGAGACCGAAGTGTAAAATCCTCATAAAGCACAATCTTCAGACTTCTACAATATCAGGTATTTGGAGGGTCAAGAAACGATGGGAAAAATGTGTCAATCTGGATGGTGACTATGTGGAGATAAATTAACAACTACAAATCAAGACAAACCTTCTGTCAATTTTTTTAAAAGGTGATAATTAAAACTTTAGGCTACCCCCTCGTACTTTCCCTATCTTTTGATGGAGCAGGGATAGGAAGCAAAACACCCTCGAGATGTTGTTGGACTCCAACCCCCAGAATTCCTCATAATTCCTTGGTTATGTTGGCTAAGGCTTGTGTTTCAGATTTTGGAATATTTGCATATACATTATGGGATATCTTGCAGATGGGACCGTGAACATCATTTATGTTATGTACACATTTTATACAGATAGCATGAAGGTAATTTTATACACAATATTTTAAAATATTTTTTAATGTGTGAAACAAAGCCTGCACACACTGAACAATCAGAAAGTAAAGGTGTCACTATTTGAGCAACCTAGTATTTTGGATTTTGGAATTCCAGATAAGGGAGACTCAGCCTGTATGGAAATCAGCTAGTGAAATTGACATGGTGGCCTAATGTGCATTGGTATATTGGCAGTGGTGAATAAAATAGAGAGACTCTTTGGTAAATAGAGGCAGTTGAAGGAAATGTAGGATTGCACAATCAGCAGCTAAGCTATTAATCTTATGAAATCAGATGAATGTCCATGGAACAGCCATTCTACCTCCTACTTATGCATTATAAAAGTGAGTAAATATATGTACTGTTACTGCCACTGAACTACATGTGAACTGTGAAGTCAAAGGCTTTAAGGGCTGGCATCCATAATTTTTTGTGGGTTTTTGGGCTATGTGGCCCTGTTCTAGAAGAGTTTATTCCTATGTGAATTTTTCACATGACAAGGAAACTTGATTTTTTTCAGGCTGCAAAATTTGGTGAAGAGCAATGAGGGGAGACTCCCTTCAAGAAAGTAATCCTTCGTGTGAAAAGGGTAATGGAATTGGAGACAGATAGGGCAGCGGTGGAGTGGGTGGGTTAATTTTCTTACACCTGCTTTTAGAAATCTGAACAGAGCTTCTTTTTTTGCCCCCTTTCTCCCCACCGATTTACAATAGGGGGTTGGCTATCTACTTACAGGTATCTGTTTTGTAGAACTGTTGCAATGATTCCAGTAACATACAAAATAACAAAATATTTATGAAAACAATGCACACATAATAGTGTAGGGGTGGACATGCTGACTGTCATTACTAGCCACCACCTGGTGAAGGTCCTATATGGTTTTGTCCACTTCAGGTCTTAACAAAACAAAACAACAGTTTTTTTAAAAAAACAAACCCACAATTACTAAAAGGCCAGACATCAGAAAACAGACTTTCAGTATGAAGCTGTTGCTTGAATATTCAGAATCAAGCTGCCTCGGAATATGCAGTCCTGTTGCTTTTCCTGGAGATAAAGTTAATGGTGCACTTCATGCATGAGGTGCAGGAACATTACCCTGAATGGAAGCTGACATTAGAAGCCTCTGTAAAAAGAGCCACAGTTTATCAGGACAAATAGCAGGACCCTTAACAGATACAAAGTAGCAACATACCCCAGCAAAGACCATAATCAAAAACTGGATTTCAAACAACTAATCTCACACTCTTAATCACACTGCAGAAAAGTAAGAGGAAGACAGAGAGGATATTAGCAGATGGGAGCAAACAAGCAGCTTGCTCCCATCCTTAAACTGTGCTAATTGCGCGATCAGGAGAAGATTATCAACCCCCTGAACACTTATCCCGGATTTCTGCCATCCATAAAGAGCAATGGAGCCATCATTTAGTATTAATGGGAGTTCCCATTAATACCAAATGATGGTTCCATTACTCTTTACAGACAGCAAAGGATGGGATAAGCACATGGGGTGTAAATCTTCTATTCTTCCCATGTTAAGGAAATAGACACTTTCTTCCCTTTAGAGGAGTGTATCTGCTTTACACAATTATAGCAATTTACTTTAACTGTCATTATTATTATTATTAGCTTTATTTATAAAGCGCCATAAATGTACATGGCACTGTACAAAAACCAATAAAATCAAGAATATATAAAAAGCCTGCCTATGGCGTACAATCTAGAGGTTAAAATAACAAGTTAACAACATGATAAGAAAAGAAATTATGGAAACATATATGAAACAAAGGCATTTTTTTAATTTGGACACCTGCTAGAGCTCACTGGCAGAGTATTCTAGATATCTTTCCCTAAACTACAAATCTCAGAATTTAGGCATGGCAGTTAAAGTGGCATCCAACACTATAACGTTGCAGTGTGGATATACCCTTTGTCTTCTATTTTTTAAAAATTAATAATTAAAATACCATACAATTAATGACATATGCTATTGTTTATAATTTCTTCTTCTAACTCAATAAAACATATATTTTTTCCAAGCTTCACTTCCTGTGCTGGGAACACCTTACTGTTTTACTAAATCTTTTCAAACTTTGTTTATAAACATGAATTCATGCAATACCCAACTTAAATCCACAGATTAATGCTGTTTATTCCAGCAATTATACATTATAATTACTACTAATTTTAATTAATCTTTAAATCCCCACGTTACAATTATACCCCAATGTTTACTTATATACTCTATCACTTGCTTCCAGCTTTGGACACATTTCTTTCATATTTCATAAGACATGTCATCTTATCCAGTTCTGTGATTTCTATTAGTTTTTCCATCCAATCTTGAATTTTTAGCTTTGAATTTTCCTTCCATTTTTGAGCAATCAATAATCTTGATGCTGCAATCATATAATATAGTGTTTGTTTTTAATTGTCCAATCCTTCTTCAATCATGTTCAGTAAATATAGTTCCAGCATCATTTCAAACTTAATATTTAATACTTCTTTAATTTTCTGATATATAGAAACCCAATTTTTTTGAACCTTTGGACATGTCCTCCATAAATGACATAGGACCTTATCAGACGGGAGGAATTTCTCTTTATTGTGAATGGAGCCAATTGGAGCCAATTCAAATTCATGTGAATTCGCTAGTTTAGCAAATTTATGTGAATTCCAATTGCGTTCGGAATGCATTCAGAATGACTTCCCATTACCTGAAATGACCCCCCCCCCATTGCCCGAAATTGCGTGAGATGCTTTAATTCGCAATAATGTAAAACCCATGACTGTGTTCGGAATGACTTCTCTTTTGCCCGAAATTGTGTGAGATACTTTAATTCGCAATAATGTGAAAAACCATGATTGTGTTCGGGTTGCCATTAGATTATACTTCCAATTTCCAACGTCTGATAAGGTCCATAGAGTTCCTTTTTCCTTTTTACATTTGTAACATTTATCATCTAATTTTAATACATTTTAGATAATTTTTCTGGAGTGATGTACCATCTATGATGCATCTTATAAATATTTTCTCATAGGCTTTGAGCTAATGATATTTTTAATTGCATTTTTTCATAGTTTTCCCCATTTATTTATTTCAATATTGTGCCCAACATTCTGTGCCCATTTGACCATAGATTCTTTAACAAATTAATCTTCTTAGTAAGAGTTTATAGGGTTTGGATAATACTTTTTGGTTTTCTTTAATTAAAATATTTTCCAATTATCTCATCTTCTCTTCTATAGCAGAATTCTTAATCTCTATTTTCACTTTTTCTTTTATTTGTCTATATAATAGCCAATGACATATAATTCCTTTCTCATTCAGTTCTTCTTGTGCTATTATTCTGAATTGAGCATTTTGACAATTAATTACATCTCCTACTTTTATCCATTTGTCATTCATAATATTTTCCCTTTTATAAAAAGTTTCATGAGGGGAGAGCCATACTGGTGTATGGGAAGAATATCTTGTTTTAATCACCTTCCATGTTTTCAGCAAAGCCCTTCTTACATAGTGATTATTAATTTTTTTAATAATTTTTTTCTTTATCAAACCAAGGATATGCATGCCAACCAAATTTTAGCTCTTCCCCTTCTAAATTTAATAATATTTTCTAATGTTGCCCATTCTTTTATCCACATTATACAAGAGGCCATATAATATAATTTTAAATTTGGTAGGCTGAATCCTCCTTTATCTTTATGGTCATATAATATTTTCATTTTTACCCTGTGTTTTTTCCCTGCCCATATATATTTTGGATATTTTACTTTGCTTTTAATTTGTTGAATACTTTCTCATTATGCATTATGGGAAGTGTTTGAAATAAATATAAAAATTTTGGTAATATATTCATCTTAAAAGTAGCTATTTTCCCAAGAAAAGATAGTTTTAAGTCCTTCCATCTCATCAAATCTTTCTTAGTTTCCTTGAAATTTTTTCAAAATTATTCTTAAACAAGTCCGAATTATTCTTTGATAAGACAGTCCCGAAATATCTCACCTTATTCCTAATTGCAAAACCTGTTTTCTCCACTATTTCTTTCCCTTCATTATTGGTCTTATTCTTTATAATCATTGTGGTTTTATCTTGATTAACGTTTAATCCTGAAACCCTTTCAAAATCACCCAAGGATTTAAGTAATTCCTCTATACTGTCTTGAGATTCTTCCAGAGTAAAAGCTAGATTGTTGGCAAATGCCCTAATTTTAAATTCGGTTTTCTTAATTTTTATCCCTTTAACATCTTTATCATTTTTAAATTCCCAATAAGAAGTTCAATTACACATAAAAATAATAGTGGCAGCCTCTGTATATGTTAATAAAGTGCAGCCTCTGTATATGTTAATTAAATTTGTTTTCCTGGTTAATTATAATCTTTGCTTGCTGTGTACTATAAATTGCTTTTATCCATGCGAGAAAGACATTTCCTACTTTCATTTTTCCACTTTTTGAAACATAAACTCAAAAGCTTTTTTGGTGTCCAAAAATATTAAAGCCATTTTCCTATCTGCATATTCTACCAAAGTTACAATTATTCTTAAATTATCTTTCAGATATCTATAGGTAAGAAACCATTTTGTTTTTTGCCAATCCATTCTTATAATATACTTTTAAATCTTTTAGCCAATATAAATGCAAATTTTTATAATCCACATTTAACAAGGAAATGGGTTCAAATCTATCCCCATCATGTTTTGGAATCAGACAAATATTAGCTTCCTTCCATGATTGTGGAACATTTTTACTCTTTAACTCATTCATAAGTTTTTGAAGTGGTAAGCAGAGCTGAATTACAAAAGCTTTACAGTACAATACGTTATAACCATCCGGACCTGGGGCTTCATGCAATTTTAACTTCTTTATTGCTTCCTCAATTTTTGTTTTTGTAATTGTGGAGTTCAATCAATCCCTTTGATTTTCTGGTATTTCTATAATCATTTGTTTATCTAAATATTTTTCATATCTCCTTCAGAGACTATCTTTCCCTTATATATTTTGCTAAAACATTTTTGGAAGATATTTTTTTTATTTTCTTCTTTGTAGTTATTATTTTTGTTTCGTCTCTAATTTCATTAATTAATCATTTCTGGGTTTTTTCCCTTTAATTCATTAGCCAGCCATCTTCCAGGTCTATTGGCCTGTTAAATGTAATTCTGATTAACTAATATAATTTCTTTCCTTCATTTCTGCCACAAGATCTAGATCTATTTTTTAAAACCTTTTTGTCATTTTTTTGAATGGCTGTGCTTTTCTTCCAAGCTGCTTTTTGCCATGTACTGAGGGAGATGTGCGGACCTCATCAAAGTCTCTCCTCACACTGCCATAACCGTACCCTTTGTCTTCTAAACTGATGTATATTTTAATTGATTGTCAATCGATGGGGAGAGGCTGGTAAGAAATAAATTTTGTTGTTGATGATGAAATATTTTATTAATGCATGTTTTCACTTGTTTACACAGCACATGCCAGTTATGCATAGAGGTATTTCTGGAAACTCTGAAACAATGGGGGAAACCCAATTTTTAACGGATTGTTTTATTAGGGAAATTGAAACTGAATTTTTTGAGCAAATTGAAAAATGCAATATTAGCATTCTTTACAGACTAAAAGACATTTTCATACATGTATTATATATATCTTGATATGGGATAAAATTAAAACTTTTGATAAATTTAAATTACAGTTTACTCAGAATATAACTACAAATTGAACTTTAAATATATTACAAATCGACTAAAAGGTCCTGAGCTGAACTAAAGTAAGTTCAGTTTGTAATTATATTCTGAGTAAACTGTAATTTAAATATATCAAAAGTGTAAACACCTGAAATATATAAGGAGCTGCTTTGGGTTTGTCAATTGCAGCAACCTCCCCTATAAAAACAGAACAACTAACATTAATAAAACACTAGTTCTCTGCAGTGTCAAAAAGCAATAACCCACTCATTTCTACAAGAACAACTGAGAAAAAAAGAAACTAAGGCTGCATTTACACTATGGCATTAATGCAGTTTGAGATTGCTTTAACTGCCATGGCTCAATGTTATGGCATTCAAAGATTTGCAGTTTTGGGAGATACTTAGCCTTCCCCGTTAGAGAGCTCTGGATCCACTTCCATAGTTCTTAGAAGTGATTCTGGGGCACTAGATTTGTGAATCCCTTGTATTTTATCCATTTATTTATCATTCAAAAAGAAAATAACCAGCAGTCCATTTGTTTCTCAAATTTTCTGGGGGGGGGGGGGGGAAGTTATACTGGGACAATGGAATAAAGTTTTCTTCCTGAATTTTTCCACTGCTTTTAATCACCCTCCCAACCTTCACATTTCTAGTTCTGCAGAGAGAGAGAGAGAGAGAGAGAGAAAGAATAGTTTCTGATTACCTCTAGGACACTAGCCATATAGTATATATAATGTGTAACATACCTGATTCTGCATTATATCCACAGAGACCTTGCAGCTATGTCAGCAGTTTTTGGAGATGATAAAAACACACCACTGTGACTGTGATTAAGTAACTGAGGTTGTATCCATGGAGGGTCTAGCTGGCTCATTACATCTTCATGTGGATCCAGCTTTTACCACTCAAACTAGTTGATGGAATTTATCCATGCAGCCACTGACAGCTTTGGTATTGCGTTTAGCAATACTAAAGAAGATACCCACTGAACTCAGTAGGACTGAACGTAGTAATCAATGTGTCCTCTTTAAATAGAATCTACAAACATAAGAATCTAAACTGAAATTGATGACATTGAAAATTAAGATGAGGCAGAAGCATCTTTTGCTTGCAAAACTCTCATGTTGGGTGATCTAAGAGATCTTCCAACATATCATTTTGCTGTCAAAAAGTCTCTGCTCCCTAAAATCTGATGGTAAATTTCAGTATGAGGGTAGAGCTAACCTATGTGATATCCAAGACTCTTCCAGTCAAGAAACACAGCAAAAAATTAGGCTAAGGAGTGGGCAGTCGTAAATAACTGCCAGCATCCATAAACTGGAAAACTTTATTTCAGTTTTAGATGGGCTTATGTAGTCTCAATTGGTCCTTGGCTACTGTCACAGTTAGAATTGTGCTGTAAGTCAGTATCCAAACCACTGTGTGACAGCTGATTTCTATCGAACAAATTGACTCTATCACCCTGCCCAAATCTATTATCTCTTTCTATAAAGTCATGGAATGGGGGTGGGGGGAAAGTGCTTGTGTAGGGTCTTTGTAGACAAGAATTACCTTTTCTTGTTGCTGGAGCAGATTCTATATGTATTGTATGCTTATGTCCAATCCTTCTGGCTATCTGGATTCACTTATTTTCAAAAGGATCACAGAAACAGAAGCACCACTTGGAAAAACAAAATTATTTATCAGCAAGAGTACCAATCAGCTTGCTGGGGTCAGTGAGACAGATCCCAGATTTAAGGGAATCATTAATTACTATCACAGGAGATGATCATGAAACAAGGGAGTTTTACCTCCTCGTAGAAAGTAAAAAGAAAGTATTTGCTTTTCTCTAGCACTCTTCTACCTTAAGCAGGTAGACGTTAACTGTGACCTTATGCAATTCACCATTACCACTCTCTGTGGACTATGATCAGGCAAACCTTGAGTGGAATTGATCCCTGCAGTTAACTCATTATTCTTCTTACAACATGATTTCCTTAGAAATATGCATCACCAATCAAATTTGCAAATTAAGCCCATGTTTACCTTCCAATGACCAATTACAAAACAAAACATACTAAATGCAAATTGTTCCCAACTTATGGTGACACCAAGGCCTATCTCATGTTTTGTTTTTTTTTTTGTGAGATTTTTTTTTTTTGGGGGGGAGGGTACCATTGCCTTTCTCTGAGGCTGAGAGAGGATGACTTGCCCAATGTCACCTGGTGGTGTTCCATGTCTGAATGGGGATTTGAACCCTGGTTTCCAGAGTTGTACTCCACTATGAACTCTGACAAACAGAATCTTTCACCATTTTAAAGAGCATCTCTTAATACTAAATGTATTAATCCTGAACATGGTTTAGGTAAGGAGCAAACTTTTCTTAAGACTCAGGTAATATTAATGATGGTCAGTGCTGCTAAGAGGCAGCTAACAGCTAACAGCTGCTAAGAGGCTTGGTCATCATGAGTCCATAACAGAAACTATCACATTCAAATTGTGCTATTTTGTGTTAAAGTTCAAGTGCATTATGATTTAAAACTCAGCACCTTATATATTTGGGACCAGTAACTCTTAGCATATGGGTAATTTTGTAAAAATGTATAATAAAAATAGGAAACGTGAAAACTCAGCACTTTGTTATTAGTAATGGGTTGACCAAGAGAGGGATTCAGTAATAATCCACTGTGCCCATGAGGTTTGCTGAATCAGAAAGATTACACCACAAAAATGGGTCACTGAACCCACATTACTCTATTTTTATATGCTACAGGAAAAATATATCTAATTTCAGTGATCTAGTACTATATGTTTATGACTCAGCTCACTCTAACCTATATACATAATTTTAAAATAATTAGTGCACTATTACTTGCAGTATTGGTGGGAGTATAGTGGTTGATTGGTGGGGATTTCATAAAGCTATCAAATCAGACATCAGTATAAATGAGTTAGTGCTTTAGGTTGGGGTATCTAATTATTTGTGACAGCCAACATAGTGTAGTGGTTTGAATGTTGGACTAGGACTCAAAAAGACCTGGGACTTGGCCATGGAAACTCACTGGGTGATGTTGGTAAGCCACACTCCTTCAGCCTAAGAGGAAGTCAATGGCAAACCTGCTCTGAACAAGTCTTGCCAAGAAAATCCCATGATAGGTTTTGCCTTAGGGTTGATGTAAATCAGAAACTACTTGAAGACACAGACCAGGAACATGATAATGCATTAGATAGATAGATAGATAGATAGGTGGAATATAAAAGTACTACAGGCAACAATGCCCAGGAGATAACAAAGTTCTAGACATCACAATGCAATACAGCAACAAGAATCCAAAGGTATGTACATATAGTAATATAAATACGTCACTGTTCCCACCTAAGGCATATATCTATTATTTATAAAGTTAAGGTCACATCTCAATCTTTCCCCTTGGATGAAACCTCATCCAGTGGCATGAATCAATACATTTTTAATGAAATAATAATTTCCACCACTCAGAGGCCAACATAGACTTACATATATTCTTTGAAATACCCTTTGATTCTTTTCTACTTTTTTTTTTTAAAAAGAAATAGAGTGAAGGTCAGAATGCATATTATCTATGCTTTACTGATGTTATGCAACATTTCATATTCGTATATCCCATTTCCTACATTCTTTCATAGGGTATTGAAATAAAAAGCCTTGTTCACAGAAAAATGCAATTTGACCCTAAATGCAGTTTATATCTCCAGGGCAAACTCCTGTTTCTCTGGACACATACCAATGAGCTACTGCAGTGGTTCTTAACCTTTTCTTTACCAGGCATTCCCCTTCAAGTATTTTTTTCTAGCCCATACACCCCACCATTGAAGACTTAAGCTGTAAAACCATAATAGTAACAATAATAAGCCCACCTCCTCTTGGGTCAAAGCATTGCTGCTGGGAGACTGGACTGTTCTTGGCAGAAAAGGAGGAGAGGGAAAGTGCATGAATGTTCCACATAAGCCATGCCTACCCCATTTGCTCCAGTTTTGGGAACTGTTTCATTGTGGAGCTCTGGCAGCCCTGTTGGGATTTTCAAACTCTAAAATAAATGGGGCAACCCCTTCTAGCATGGAGCCATTTATTATGTGCACTGTGATGTTCCCTCAAAAATTCAGATTGCAATATGCACCAAATTAATCTTCATGAAGGTGGAAATCTGCAGGTGCTGAGTTAGTGGCCTAGCGCTGAACCTTAGCAAAACTCTTCATTTTCTCCAGCATTCAGTGAAATGTCATAATGAGCAAAGAGACCAATTCTAGTAACGCTGCTTAGCATTCAGACAAAAATGCAAACCAATAAAACCAAACAAAAACAATCACTATATGTAGCTTTCTATTTTAGCAGGCAGAGTTCCAGTTAAATCCAAACAGCAGCACAAATAACATTTCCACCAAATCACATTTCACATTTAATAAGAACAGGTTAACACAAGTCCTTTCCATTTTGCTGATCTCTGCAGCAAATTCAGAATAGATTTCCATTGAGTGTCAAATCTATCTAGTTCATCTTCCTTGCTATTGATTAGTTTCTTCTGCTATCACCTCCAGTAGGGATTTCTTTCAGGCTCATCCATAGTTTTCTTTGGGGGGGGGGGATATATAAAGTGTAGGAGGATATAGAGAGAAATCTCTCCACTAGCAGAAAGTGGCATATTTTTTTCCTAAGTGTGTGAAAAAAAATACTATGTGGAGAACACTTATGCAAAACAAGGACTCCTCACAATGAATAAAACCACAGTGGGCCTTACCGTTAGACAATGTGCAGGCAGGTCCATCACAAGAGAATTTGCTGCCTGAGGTACATCAGCAAATAGTCCTGCCTCCCTTGCAAATCAAAGGGCATAGTATCCAAGTCCAGTCATATTACCCATGCTACCCCATACCCATGCATGGAGCATAATACAAGAGAGAGAGCCTTCTCAGTGGCTGGCTCCCTCCCTTTAAAAACTTTTAAAGCCCTACATGGCTTGGGCCCAGGTTACCTGCAGGAATGCTTCTCCCCCTGTAGTCCTCCCCACACTCTCAAACTTTATTGCAGACACAAAAAAACTAGATTAACATCTAATTCCCAGAGATCTTTTGCCTCGACTGCTCCAAAACTCTGGAATGATCTGAAAGAGGAGATCCGTCATATTACTACCTTGGATGCTTTTTAAAAAGCTATTAAGGGCTGATCTAGACTGGCAGAAAGGGGTGTGTTCATGCCTGCATGAAAGTGTAGCCTTTAGATGACCCACACTGAAAGTTCGGCATGAACGCACTTCTTTTGCATTTTAGTGGGGAAAAGGCAGCTTTAAAAAGGGCCTGCTTTTCCCAGATTCTTTTTAAAAAGGGTGTAACTGTGCAGCTGCGTCTAAATGCTGCAGTGCCACTGTGCAGTTTTTTAAAGCTCCCAAACCTTAGCTCCAGCTCTAATCCGAACCCTAGACATGTGCAGTAGGGACTCTGGGATGCTGTAACTGTTATGCAACTGTGCATAAAATGTCAATTCATTCATAAAATAGAGAAGTTTATTCATAAACTTAAATTGTTAACAGATTTAATATCTTTTTATGGAGGGAGGGATGCAGTTTGTTTTATTGATGTAATAGTATTTTAATGTGTAAGCCACCTCAATTGATCTCAAAGCGGTGGGGTATAGATAATAATAATAATAATAATAATAATAAATAACTATTATTATAAAATAAAAGGGTTCATTCATGGTGCACCAATGCAACTGCGCCCTTAAAAAAGGGAAGCAAAACCACAATGGTAATTTGACAGATCTCCATAACTGCACAGTTCATGTGTGATGTACCTGCACAACTGTGCAGTTTGCAGCTGGCAATGCAATTGCCTGTATGATGTAGCGGTGCAGCTGCGCAGCTCGCAGCCGGCAACAAAAATAAACAAACAAACAAATAAATAAAGGTTCAGTGCGGCCAAAAGCCCTGTTCATTGCCACCTGTGTAGCTGCTCTGCCTGTTTCTAGCATCCTGACAGCTTCCAATGTAGTTGCTGAGCAACAGAAAAGACTTCAGATAAGTCGTCCCCACACCTCCTCAGTGTAGCTGCCCTATGCCTTTTTATTACACACCTGGGGCTTGCAGTGTAGCTGCTAAGCATTAAGGAAAAGGCAACTTCATTTCTCCCTTTCCTGCCAATCTAGAAAGCCCCTGAGACAGATCTCTTCCAGCAGGCCTTCTCACCAGAGCCGACATGAGCAACGTATCCATCTTTCTCCCTATTCCCAAATAGAATCCTAATTCTGGTTCGGCTATTGTATTGTTTTACATTGTATTATTTTATAATGTCTTATTCTATCTAGGAGGGTTATTTTATGAAAATTTTAATGCTGAAATTTGTATACTTGTATGTATTTTACGTGTTGTGATCCCACCTCAATCCATAGGGAGAGGTGGGAAATAGAAATAATAAATTACTATTATTATTATTTTCTTTTTAAAAAGTTGCACCGTAGATTTTAATTGATTTCCTTCCAGGTCCCATCCTGAGAGAAAGGCAGCAAATAAAATGAAAGCAAAATGGAAATCTCACAAGTGCAGTAAAAATGCAGTAACAATAAATTAAATTACAAATATGTTGCCATCTTTTTAAGACATCCAACATCTGTCAACCCTGGTGATGCAGTGGTTAAATACCAGCTCTGCAGCTACAATGTTGTGAGTTTGAATCTGCAGGGCTCTAGGTTGCCTCAGCTACCTAGCTTGTTGGCTAATACATTATAAAATACTTAGAGTGCTTAGTATTATAAAGCAGTATAGAAATGTAAAGTGCTATTGCTAAAGTGCTAATTTTTGAAAAGGGATATCTTTGAGATATGCAAGTTACTTTGGACCACCTTTAGGAAAATGGCATTCCTCTACCTCTAAGAGCTTGTATGAAGAGGGGAAACATGTATTACCACAGCATTTCAAATTCTAGGTTTGCATGGTGTGTATTTAAAGAATTAGTTTCAGGAATTTAATCCATAGAAAGTACATGATGGTTTAGATGCTCATACTTCTTTTGATCTATTCTAAACAATTGGAAGATTGGTCCCATTGTTTCTGCTTCATAGAATACTTGTTGAAAGCATTTGAAACTACAGAAACGGACAAAGTGAATGATGCTGTAAAAAAATAAAAAATAAAAGACAAATTATCCAACTTGACATTTTCCAGAAATAGGTATTATGGCCAACATAGTGGAATATACATTGTAATTACAAAAAAAATTAGTGTAAGTATATATTCATGCAATATATGCTTTGCTTTTAGGAATAATAAAAGGGAAAAAAAGGTTCTTCCACTATTTCCACTATTTCCTATTAGCATCATGTTGTTCATCAGTTGCAATTATTCCTACAATGACAGAGGTGTCAATCTTGATCACAGCTTGAAATGTTATTTTTTAATGTACTACCACCCCCAGAATTCCACAGCAAGCATTTCTGTGGTACATTTCTATACCACATATACACAGTGGTACATTTCTATACCCCTTATCAGTGAACCAAGCACTCCCTAAGCGGTTTACAATGAGTAAGCTAACAAGCTGGGTACTCAGTTTAGTGAGCTATGGAAGGATGCAAGGCTGAGTGGACCCTGGAGCCCTGCCTGGGATCAAACTCACAACCTTGTGGCTTGCAGCACAGGCATTTAACTGTTGTGCCACCAAGGCTCCCCCTAAAATGGAATTTGGAGACCTAAAATGGAATTCAAATGGAATTTTAAAGGTCCTATTCAGAAATTGAAGCTATTTTGTGGATTGAGGATAGCACATGTCATGGTTTCTTTAAAGTTTAGACTAAAGTGTGGATTAGATTTACCACCATCTGACAAGAAAGGCACTAGCTGCTGCTCTGTAAAAGTAACATTTCTAAGTTTTAACCCTGTAGGAGAAAAAATAATAATAGACACAATCAGTATATTTTGACATCATATGAGACAGACTGGTTTGTATGCTTATAGACCCTTCTGATTTGTAATCAATGATAACTCATACCCTAACAGAGGCAACAGCCTAAAGATGTATTGCTGTGGCCAGTTCTAGACTGAAAGTAGAGCCACACAGGTAGAATATACACATGGGATAAGTGAGAGACCAGAGTAGGGCCATGTTATTTTGCTGCCTGAGACAGAAGAGTAAAAAGCATCTCTCACTCACCCAAGTCAAGGTATATATTATTCATAGCCAGAAACACTATTCTCACTTCTGCACTAAAAGTCAATAATAGCAAAGAATATAAGAATTCACTGTGCTTCCATGGCTCCCCAAAGTACTTCCTAAGATGCCTACCTCAGTTTGATTAATGAATGGCCAAGCCCTAGGGGGGGAAAAGGACAATTTGTTATGTGTAAATTAGCTTTTAATGACATAAAAATGCACAAACTTAATTCAAATACCTCTCCCTGCTCATTCAATAGTTTTTGTCATCTGGGTGGGATGGAATGGAGAGTAATTCTCCCATTCTTTGGAGCAACACACATGCAACATTTACTCCAGCAGGTTGCGAGAAAGGCTTCCAAAGCAGAATGTTGGATGGGCAAGAGAGGTGGGATCTGTTTATCAGTGGGTCCCAAGTGAGTTGGAGGGTGAATCCATTCCAGTATATGGTTTTAGAAGAGATTTGTTGTTCTTGTTGTTGTTGTTGTGTGCTTTCAAGTAATTTTTGACTAATGGTGATCCCAAGGTGAACCTATCGCAGGGTTTTCTTGGCAAGATTTTTCAATTATTGCCATCCTCTGAGAGAGTGTGACTTGCCCAAGATTACCCAGTGGGTTCCCATGGCTGAGCTGGGAATTGAACCCTGGTCTCCAGAGTCATAACCCAATACTCAAACAACTATACCACACTAATCGCTTTTCGGCCTTTTGGCTAAGATCAAGTGTGTGTAGTACCACACTAGCTCCTGTAGCCTAACTTTAAAAAAGAAAAAGAGGGGGTGGGGAGCCTGGATTAAGATCTGAAAGTTATTCACTGTCCTAATGACAAGGGAGTCACCAAGCACTACTACTATTGATGCAGTGTTCGGTTCCAACCTTTAAGATATTTGCCTTGTTGAAATGACACAACATATTCATAAAAATGAACAGAGCATAGACTTGAACGGAGTATGCCAAGATGAATCCCTGGGATGCGAATAGCTAAGGAGAACACCCCACTTCACCTTATTCACTGTCAGCTCTTGGAAAGTCACTGCATCGCCAGGGCTGCATATGCACTCAGGGCATTCTGTGCTCTTCCGTGACTCGGCAGGCATCCTCACGCATTAAATGCTCCTATCGCTTACTGGAACTGCAAAGCTGAGATAAAGAGATTTGGAACCTTAAAGTCATGTTGCCACTTTAATCTTGGTGGCTGCCTGGCAATTTACTGTGAAGCAATTCCATTTCTCTTGCAATAGAAGGCACTATGGATATACTAGTGGGGAGGGGGAGTTATTTTATTTTATTTTTTTTGTATGTGTGGCTACAGTTGGGTGACCATGGGCTTGTCTTTGAAAAATGGTATTATGTGGGATACGATTGGGTTCCAAAAGTAGAAAATGACCTTTCTGTAAAAGAAAGATGATTGCAGACAGTGCACCTCTCAGAAGTCAAGAGAGCTGTATGTCCAGGACATGCAAGCTTCATAGCAGGGCCTGTCTTTGAGTTAGTTGCTTAGCTAGATCAGGTGGATTAGAACAAGCTTAGTTGTAAACAACCACTTGCCTGGCATTACCACAGACATCTAACTAACCAGGCAGGGAGACTTTTTTGTTGTTGCTGTTTAGAGGGTTGGATGCAAAATTTTATTTCAACCCAACATTTGATAGACCCACCTCATTTTGCAGTTCCCAGATTGTCTTAGGGATGGACACAAACTGTGCCCTGGAATCCTCATGGAGGGATGGCAATGGATGCATGCAGTCATGAAAACAATGCACCTATTTGGGAAGTTTACAAAGAAAAAGGTACTCACTTCAAACATGTCCAAATGACTGTGAAAAAGACTTCATCAATGTGCACATATCTATCTCTCTTTTTTTTTTTGGAAAAAAAATTTCTTTGTTAAACCTATATCTTTGTCAGAAATTATATCCATGCACTAGCAGGTGAGAAAAATATTACATGGCTCTATGGACAATATTGGATAGACTACCAGGGCGCTATAAAGAATAGAAGGAATTTAAAAAAAAATATTTGCAAAATGGTTGAAAAACAATTCTCAAGTGTCAGGAAACCCTGAAGAGGTGAAACCGATGAGAACCTTTGCAATGTTTATGCACAGAAAATGTTGTTTCCACACAGAAAGCATTATTTTTGAAGCAATTCTCTCCCCATTTTCAAATTTTGTGCAGATCAAGTCCCTATCTATGGAAACGTTTCAAAAGCTGCAGTTTTCAGACTTTTTTACAGCAGGGAAAAAACCCCCACAACAAACCACATGGTTAAAATTATTTGTTGCCTCCTAGTTGCTGTGATAGTACAGTCAAACTGAAGTACTACTTAATCATGGTGGCTATTTATATAAAAAAGATCCATACACTCCTACTCTTCCTTTATCCACTGATTTCTACTTACATAATCAGTTTACAAGAGCCAGCATGGTGCAGTGCTTTGAACGTCAGACTATGATTCTGGAGACAAGGGTTAGAATCGCCCCTCTGTCATAGAAACCCCCTGGATGACCTTGGGCAAGTCACACTCTCTCAGCCTCAGGGGAAGACAAAGGCAAAACCCTTTCTGAACAAATCTTGTCAAGAAAACCTAGTGAAGGTTGCCATATGTTGGAAACAACTTAAAGGTACATAACAGCATGCTTGATTTAATACTCAGCCATGAAGCCAGCACTACAGGAAGCTGTCATAAGATACAGCCTTCAGATGATGCCTGTTTCATGTTGGACATGCTAGGATAAAAGCATGCACATCAATCACTGTTTCGATTGGCCTTCAGGAGCTTTTCATGCCTCTAGTAGCTTGTGTGAACATCTATGTCATGGTGTATTCCCTGCCAATATACCTACAATGCAGGTTCTAGGATGCTCCCGAACCTTGGACTTCATTTCTGGAACAAAAGGACTGATCCCCGGGGTATGAAGAAAAAAACCGCGTGGCTCCTTTAAATTTGCCGCGCGGTCCGGCAAACAAAGCGGTCCCCCGGGTTGCGAATATTTCCGGGTTACGAAAGGTAATCTGGAATGGATTACTTTCGTAACCCGGGGGACCACTGTATACAATTGGGAGGCAGGGAGTTGCAGCAACCTATTTGACGGTGAATACTACTCCATTTTCACATCTCTTTTTTTGGCAGGGAAACAAGAGCAGTTCAGGGAGTGTGGAAGGGATGAAGACCATAAAAATCCTCAAAAGTAGAACAACCCATAACCAATATTTCCCCACAAAATATCAAGAGGGCCATCTTGGACTGCATGGGATGCTGGAATATTGACATTCTAATTATTTCCATGTATGAGAATGGCTTTAAGTCATATGGGATTTGTACCTCCTCATGCTTTGAAAACATGACCATCAGCAGCCGGCAACAGGTCAAAGGGGCCAAAGAAAATATGATTTAAGTAAATAGGGTGTAATATAAGAGATGGGTTGTTTTTCTTGATTAAAAGGAAACCAGGCTGGATCAAGGCCATGGCATCAGAGAGAAGAGCAACTTTTCCTCAACTGTGGTCACACAGCCTACTGGTCATATATAGGATATGGAGAAGTTGCCTTTTTGGACTACAACTCCTAGAACACCCAGACAAGATGACTAGAGTCTAGGGCATTCTAGGAGCTGTAATTCAAAATAATTTCCCCAAGTTCTGGTCATGTAGGAGGATACTTAGAATTGGTATAACTTTTGATGATGTTGAAGAAAAAGAATAATGGATTCCTCACTTCTGAGGCTAGCAGCATCTTTAAGTAATCTAAATACAGGAAATGCCACGGAGGGATGGATGAACTCTATCTGAAGAGTGGCATGCCTCCAATCCAAACTGAGATCCCACTTGACTTCTTTTAAGCAAAGAAGAAAGGAACTGAAAGAGCCAGTCATGGAGCTGATATGTACAATATGCTCTCCTACTATGAAATAGGCAAAGCTCTCAGGACTTACTACATGGTCAGCATGTATTTTATTTGCCCATTTCTGTATTACTAAAGTATGCCTCACTAAGTATTTTCTTTCCCCTGAATGTATTTTCAAAATGCAGAGAGGGAAATGTGATGCTCAAAGCAGTGCTTAACCTTCCCACTCCCTGGTGAAATGCCCTTTTACCATGTGCCTCCATTAGGCCTTGTTTCATAATATTAAACTTGTTCTTCTCCAAGCAGACTAGCATGAACAATGAGAAAATTTGCTGGGAAAGAATTACTCAAGTCTCCTGGAATCAAGGGGATTATCGCTCAATCTTATGCACCATAATTGGGCTCAACGCTTTCAGAGTCAAGACATCAAGAGGTTGGTAACATGTCAAAGTGATCTTTTCCATGGTAAAATAAAAGTTTTCACCTGTAATTTAAAGGCAGAACAGCTGAGTTTGTGCTGTGAGGTATATCAGGGCTCTGTTTTCAGATGTAGTTGTGTGCTCTTTCTTGAGGTAAACAACAACAACAACAACAACAAAAACAACAACAGCACTGAATTGGAAGGGGTAGGTATACTGGCAGCTTCCCTAGAGGGTCTCAGCTTGCCTAGAGTTTCCTATAGTATGTTCTATAGTCCAAAGTTTAGGGGGAAAAGTCAGATTACAATTCCTAATCTACATTCAAACTATAATACTAGCATTACAATGCCTTCTGGGGGATTGTAATGCAAGTATTCTGGTGGGGCATACCCATCAGATCTTATATAACATCTTAATGAGATTCTCCCCACATTGTTGGAACACCACAATTATTCATGTAAAATTAAGTAACTGACTCCTTAGATGTATATGTAGATGGTTTTAATGGTTTAAACTTGTTTTAATTTTAACTGTTGTATCGGGACTTTTTCTAGATGTACTGTATGTATTGTTTTGATATGCTGTAATAAATTATACAAAATAATAATAATAATAATAATAATAATAATAATTGGAGTGGAAGTCTGAAAAAGTAACTTTACTAGGCTCTGCCATGGTCACATATCCCACAACCCAGATAAAAAGCAGAGAGGTAGATATCCTTATTAAAAACCTGAAAAGAACCCTCATGAGCTCTTCCACAGAAAAACCTCAGCAGCCAATCCATCCACTTCCTTTGCAGCAAAAGCAGCTGATCTATCCTCTTTCATTGTGGAATCTGGAAAATATCCAAAGTGCTCCCCAGCACTACTGGCTTCTTAAAGGATTCCCCAGTAAACAAGTCTATATTAACTACTCTGTATCTGCTACAGAATACAGTCAGCCCTCTCCTTGCATGGGGGATCTGTTTCAGAAACCCCCACATAAGAGGAAACCTATGTATGTTCATGCCCCATTGAAAACAATGGAACACAAGCATGTGGTTCGGCATGTGTGTCGTTCATTTAATTGTACCGTGGCTTCAGTGTAAGCTGAAAGCTGCATAAGGGAAGCCCACGTATGGCGCAGGTTGAGTGTATACTACTTTATATCAGCTCTCAAATGATTTCCATCTGAATCTCCTTGGTTGGGTATCTGATCATTTTTCCTCTCAGCCAAAAAAGTCCAAAACATACGGAGGTCCAAAGTTCTACCACCCTTGAATTAAGAGCAGGTTAGGTACTTTGGACCCCAGCTATTTTGCATGGCACAGTTAATAAACACAGCTTTCAGTTGTGTCCATAAGCGTCTTGGTAAATACTGAAGAATTTCTGCTTGCTATTCTGAAAAAACTGAAACTTTTGAATTTTATTTGCAGGCAGCTCCATGTAACAGTAAATTAATCTTGTTAAAACCAAGACACGTATGATTATGATTAAGCTTATTCTTCCTCTCTCAAAATATGCAGTTGGGGGCCACTTTTCGGTGTATTAATGCAAATTGTTTTTTTAAAAAATAATAATATACCAATAATAGAAATTAAAAAGCAATACATTGTTAACATGATACAAGCAGGTCATTCTTCAAACAAATACCCTTCAAATGTTATTTAAAATAGATGACTAATGAATAATATGTGTGTGTGTCTTCAAATAATTTCTGAACCATGGCAACCCTAAGGAGAACCTATCACTGGGGGTTGCTGGCAAGTTTCTTCAGAAGAGATTTGTCCTCTGAGGTTGAGACAATGTGACTTGCCCAAGGTTATCCAGTGGTTTTTCATGGCCAAACAGGATTTACTAGAGAAGAAGTTCCATCTTTTGCTCTTGTATATGAATGGTGCCATAAGGACTGATACACAAAAAACCTGAGTCTTCTACTGCACTACAGGATTGTTCCACTTTACAGTTGGAAAACTGGAACTGGAAGGTAGTGAATATGTGAAGAAATAGTTATTTGAACCCAGATTCAAGTCCAGCATGCTGACTCATCAGTAATACAACTCTTACTCAAAAAAGTAAACTGCTGCTCCGTTATATGCTGAATACAAACTGAGTCAGACAGGAGTTATAGCAACTGTTCACGCCTCCCTCAGGGAAAGCCACTTGACACTTTGGGAACCATGAAAATGTGTCAGTGAACTACAAATATTTAAGACAACCAGAACAGCAGGTTGGAGTAGATAAAAAGTAATACTCTTTTTATATAACATTTGTTGACTGACCTTTGCAATAAGCAGAAATAGATACCAAATCCCACAACATGAAGACAAATTCCCATCCCCTCCTCAGAGGCAGGTGTTTATTGTTATTTTCAGGCTACTCACTTTTATTGATCTCCTGTCTAAAAAAATCTGTAACAGGTAAAATAGTCTTAGCTTGCCTAGGAGTTTCTCTCTTATGATTCTAGAGAAAGAATGACTTATAAATTAATGGCTCACTGCTAGAATGCATACATTTTAGATCATCAGAAGTGACAAGACTACTGGAGGTTTCTCTGTTCTGCTAACACATATCACAAATAATTTCTCCTGCTTTCTTTGAAGCTCTGTCAATAACACACCATTGTTCCAATCAGGCTGTTTTCTCATAGAGCAAAAGGGCTCAGTGTGAGCCCAGAAATATCCCATGGTCCCACCATTCACAAAAAACAACAACAAACCCTTGTGTTTACAAGTAAAGCACAATAGTTAGATCTAAGCAAACAACTTTATTGATCTGCATTGAAAAAAAATCAAGAGCATGGTTAACTAAGCAGTGGAGAAGAGAAAATTGTTCCTGCTTTCAGAGCTTCTGTTATTATGAGGGCTTACCCTGCCATCAGCCTCACTGTGGAGGTTGGCAGAAGCAGTGGAAGGCAAGGGGCAACAAATGTCACCTTCGGAGTCTATGCCACTCTGGAGAGTCGCTGATGAGTTGCACAGTTCTCCAGAAGTAGCAATAGAAAGAAGAGGACCAGGGGAAGTGGTGGTGGCTCCCAGTGGCCAGGGAACAAAACGTCAAGTAGCTCACTGCTCATACAGTCCTCTATCTGCCTGCCTGCCTGCTTAGGGAGTAAGATGCTGTGGTGAAACAACAGAAACCTCAAATACATAGGGTGCTGAGATGACAGGGGTTGCACCCCTACCACTGCCATCAGGAGTTGGATGTGCTGTTATAGAGCAAGCTCTGAACAACCAGCTCTGCATGTTCTTACAGCCAGATTGTATGGAATGGGTGGTTAATGTCTCTTCCACTCTGCACACAACTGTAGCACTTTGATGCCACTTTAACAATCATGGGTACATCATATGGAGTCCCAGGAGCTGATATTTGAAAGCTGCCTGTATTGTAGTACAGTAAAGTCATCCTTGTCCCCAATCCCTCTTTGGGTGTGAGGGCTCTCAGAACCACACATTCAGGAAGAAGTCAGCAATGTAAAGAAAAAAGCTGGCTATTGACAGTAGTGGGGTGTAGAGGGCACAGTGTTGTCACTTCCCTTTTTTCCCCGAGGGAGGGATTTGTCATCAGAGTTGCATCCTCCTCTTCTCCAAGCAGGCAGGAGTTGGGCAAGTGGGATGATGGGGCAGCCAACTGCAGTCAAATATAGCCACATCATTCTTCAATTCAAAGAAGATGCTGACAAGATGGAGCATGTCCAGAGGAGGGTGATTAAAATGGTGAAAGGCCTGGAAACCATGGACCATGAAGAGCGACTTAGGGAGCTGGGTATGTTTGGCTTAGAGAAGAGAAAGCTGGGAAGTGATATGACAACCCTATTTAAATATTTGAAGGGATGTCATGCTGAGGATGGAGCAAGCTTGTTTTCTGCTGCTCCACAGACTAGGACACTGGACAGTGGATGGAAACTACACAAAAAGAGATTCCACCTAAACATTAGAAAGAATATTAGGAAGAACTTCTTGACAGTAAGACCTATTTGACAGTGGACAGAATCTCCTTCTTCGAAGGTTTTTAAACAGAGGCTGGATGGTTCATTTGTCAGGGGATGCTTTAATTGTATCCTGTATTACAGAATGAAGTTAGACTGTATGGTCCTTGAGGTATCTTCCAACTCTATGATTCTATTATTCTAATATTCTAAGCCAAGTACCACTACAGCATTGTCTCCTCTCCCCTTTCTCCTCTAGTGTGACTGTGTTTGTATGACTACCAGTGTTATGTTGGTGTATGTGTGTGGGCAGAGTGGCCTATAACTTCTGTCAGGAGAGCTTTGGTCACTCTTGATTACTATGTCACATAAACTTTTACAATTTGGGTTATTTTCTTCACATTTTCTCCTCCTCCAGCCACCTATGCAATCATCTGTCTGTAGCATAATGGCTAGCAGTTAGAAATGCACATAGCCATTAATTTATCTCATACAGTACTTTAATGCTTGGTAGGAAATCTATCTGGAAGGAATGTTCTTTAACTGCTCTATTTATGCAATTGTTTGCCCATTAGCCATAAGAAGAGATTGGTGTTTTTAGAACACAATTTAATGTGAGGGTGGCTTAAAAGTTGTTTTCAGAGCAAGAAAAAGAAAGAAACAGAAAAGAAAGAAATATAAGGGGGGGGGGGACCCAGTGAAAACCTAATAGGATGTATCTCCTGTCATTCAGAGAAAATATTTATTGCATTCTTTGTGGACAATCAAGACTGGCAATGACTGAGGCCCACTGGGATGTAGCACATGACAGAAAGAATTGTCCATAACCTCAAGTTACAAAAGTAATATAAGGAACTTGAGTGAGAAAAACAACAACATACTTATGACAAAGGCTGCATTAAGGAACTACAAGCATGCAAAGGGTTGGGGAAGACACACATGGAAAGAGATGGAATTTATAAATAAAGCTGCTCCACATACTAAAGCAGTAGGTTTAAGAAACTGATACGGTTTTGGTTCAAGTCTGTGGGAAACCAAAGAAGGGTATTTTCATCAGGAAGTGATAGCCATGGTATGAATGGGGGACACTGCAGACCAAAATAGTGGACTTTTCAGGCCATGAATTACTGTTATAATTTGTTAATGGTTAAAAAAATCACAGTGAAGGAAACGTTAAGTCAAGTATCCATGCTTAGCAAAAGTTGAGATGAACTATCCATTTACAGATTTGATGCAGAATATATTATATGAATGTATCAAATTTACATGTCACAAATCAGTATGTAAACTAGAATACAGGTGCTTTTTGGTATTCACACTTCCTTTCAGAAGTGCATCTGAGAAACCGAAAGTGTACTAAAATGAGTACATTAAGAAAATGTGTATACAAAAATGTGTATATATGTGTGTGTATTAAAAATGCACAAAATAGCATTCTGTAAGGGAAAATTGCTTGCAAAAATGTGCATGTTAAGCCAAAGATTGTAAAAAACAAAAACAAAATAATCATTATGAGAATTATATACAAAAGTCCTAATGAAATTCTATGTGGAATTATTTTCAAAGCTGGAAATTGATGAAGAAACATGATGGAACAAAGGGAAAAAAATGAGAAACCCGGAGAAACCAGCATTGACAAATTTAGCTTATCCATCTCAAAAAACCAAACAACCAACCAAACCAAAAACAAAAAGCCAAAATACAAAAACAAAACAGAATATATTTCAGAAAGCTGCATCAATATTTCTGCTATGAACCCAATAGACAAACATCCAGCTGACCTATCATCTTGGTATGTGTTTATTGTATGATTATGGAACTAAGCATGGTTGAAGGTTTTTTTTCTTCTCTGTTTGGTTCAATTATTTTTTATACAATTCACCAATCTTATTTCAACTCTACTAATGAAAGATTTGCAAACTTTGATGGATACTGCTTCTACTCCTACTCTTGCTGCTGCTCTTAATCCTACTACTTTTAAAAAGCTGGATAAAATGCTCAACCATTTGGACTGAAAAAGTCTGTTAGTTACAGATAGTCCCAGGATGGAGAAGATTAAGGAGTGATACAGGAGTGGCCAGAGGCTGCTCCTAACCCAACCATTTTGGGACCGTGGCAACTGCATGGTCCCAGTCCTGATCCTGGCCACTGATGTTGTCCCAAATGGGATGCTGACAAAGGGTGAACATTCTCTACTCCTTTTATGGCTGGCTATTCCCAGCTGGACATGATGTCCTCGCAGCTTCTGGCCATGTTCGGGATGTGTGTTGTCTAAATGCTATGCCTTCAACGTGACCTGAAGCTGGCACTTTTGGCCAATTTGCTTCAGGCATAAGTTACCCCTTTCTAGCACCTAGCTGTTAAAATTGAAGAGCTTGATAGGAAACAAAGCATAGCAAAACAAAACAAAACCTAAATAGAAGGGACAACCTTAATCCAGCACCACAAATATGGAATTCGAGGCCTGACTTGTAAGCATAAGTATTCAAAAGCCTTTGCCCTACAGTTTTGCTTTTCCACATTTGGATTTTTTTAAAAAAGAATACTCAAAAATATTTCCATCAAAGTATGAAAAAAAATGTGCTAATGTCTGAGATGTTAGAAATCATACCCATTCTCATATGCCTGGTACAGTTATTTGGTAGAGTCACAAAAAATATAGAATTGGATATTCATTAATGAGTATCGGAATACCAAGTTAAATGGAACACCATTCTTGGATAAGTTGCCCCTCCTTGGTGGGACCAGGTGAATATGTTGGTGTTGATAAGGGACAGAACATGGTTTAAATTAATGCTTCAAATCACGGAATTATGACTGTGTGGTAGCCATCAAATGACTATAGGAAGCTTCCTTCCACTCTGAGTTGGACCATTAAACCACACAGACCATTATTGTCTTCATTAAGTGGCATTAGTTCTCAGGATTTCAAGGGGGAAATCCTTCTCTGTCCTCTGTCCTACATGCCAGACATTGAACTTGGGGCCTTTTGCATGCAAAGCACACTCTGTGTCATGAAGTTACAGCTCTTTCCAAGAACTTTGGTTTTTAAGCTGTCTGTTACATACATTTGGCAAAAAAGAGACTTCAGATGTGCACGCCTTGTTCTGAGTCTGACCATTTAGTTCAGTGCTGTCTACCATGACAGGCTGCAGCTCTCCAGGGTTTCAGATAAAAATCCTTCCCAGGCTGACCCCCGGATATGCCAGAGGAAAATATGATCTTTTGCATTCAAGTGTGTGTTCTGAGCTATAGCCCCGATACAATTTTTTATATGGAAAACATAGCAAAGTGAATTCATTTGATTGCAAGCCAGCAGGAATATTTGCTATGCATGAAATGATTTACCAGCTGTGGATCTAGGCCAGAAAATCTGGCCAGTTATAATATTATTTATATATCTCAGCCAAAATGTGAGATATCAGAGTTTCATCTGATATTAATTTTAAAGAACGTGAAGTGTGGGTAGTAGAAAAAGAATTATATTAACTTTTTTTCCCAGAAAAACAAAAGGTATTTTTATTGCTAATTTTCTTGGAAGAAGAGTAGGTACTGGGATTTCTATAGAAGCAGTAAATATTATTATTTATTTTGTAGCAACATATTCTTCACACTGTGGAAAAATATTATTTCAACTTGTTTTTGGGGTAGCTAGAAATAATAAAAATCTAGCTCCAAATTTAGAAGGTTGAAAACATAAGCAGATTTAAAGAATATATTAAAGCAAGAGCTAATTAAGACCTAAGGCCCATACATACAGTCAGTAACACTCATTAGTTAATATTTAGGACTTCGACTCCATATTCTTTTAAAGGGCAAAATGTAATGAAAGCCCCAGCTTTAAAATATCAAAGCAAATATATCTGGGATATAGATAAGCCAAGGAGATTCACAGTGCATTTCTACATATGTGTAATCACTCAGCCTCACTGAATCCACCAAGACTTAGTTGCAAAGAAATTTATAGAATGGAACCTTAGAATCCAATTTTGTGTGTAGTTATACTGAACTGCATCCCATGTGACATAGGGGCTGAGTAGACGACCCCTAAGGGGAAGCCTGCAGGAACCATTTCACCACCAGATCAGGGCTACGGCAACTATATGCCATGGCCCTGATTTGGCATTTCCGTGGTGCAAAATGGAGGTGCAAAAAGCGGCTTCTTTTTGCATCATGGAAAGGGCACCTTTGCTGCCGTGGCAGCACCTTCTAGAGCTCCTTTTGGGACTGTGTCATCTGGATGCAGCAGCAAAGGAGTGCCATGACACTGCCTGCCATGCTGTCAGGCGCACAGCATGATGGTGTTGTCAGGGCAGCATTGGGGCATGTGTCGTCTGGACGCCCCGCTACCACTTTGCCCTGAGGCTGGTGTATAACACCAGTCTGTACAGGCTGTCACTTCCAAAGCTGACACATAGGATTTCACTGTTAGGCGTGATATCCTAAAGGCACCAAAATCACCTATGAGTAGTCCTTTCCTAACAAAACCCTTTGAAATCCATGGGGCCACCATTAGTCAACAGGTGACTTGAGGGCCCATGCACACACATGATTTCAGTTGACAAAATTAAGGTAATTTTATATATGCATTGTGTATGGTTGTTGCTTCTGATTTTGTTTTTGTATGAGCAAATGTTCATACAAAACCAGGTAGAACTATGTCTGAGTGTTTGTTCTGGGGTTCTGATCAGAACAAAATATCACAAAACAAACCAGCAGCCAACAAAAGGCAAGAGGTAAACATCAACCCTTAGTGGCAGCAGCCTGCACTAGCCTTCCTATGATAAAAGAAAAAAGAATAAAGAGGAATGTCCAAAGCAATGACTTTCATGTAAATGGGCCCTTGGTATCTGCTGGGGTTTGTCTGCATGAACCCCTGTGAATACCAAAATCTATTAATCCTTAAGTTCCATTATATACAATGTGGCAGTAAAATGGTGTCCCATATATAAAATGACAAAATCAACATTTGCTTTTTGGATTTTTTTACCCTGTGGAATATTTTCAAGCTGTGGATAGTTGGAGCCATGAATGCAGAAGCCATGGATATGGAGGACTGACTGTAGGTAGTCTATGTTGTGGCAAAACAAATCTGTTGCATTCATCAGAGCAGATTATTATACAAACAAGCAATTCGATGGCATGAGATGGGAGCTCTGTGATCACACCCATCTTCTCCCTCGTTCTCTAGTCCCTTCTTGTCATGTTCCGCCTAGAGGATTCATCTTCTTATGAGAAAGGAAAAGAGGACAGCCCTCATGTTGGGGTCAGTCAGAGCCAGTGTTGGCTGGTAGCCCTGCCTTGGAGCCAGAGGAAGCTGGCAACCCTGCTTTAGAGACAGAACCTGGACCATCCCATGTGGACCCTGAAGAGGAGGCAGAGAACTGCAGTCATCTAAATGTCAGATATTAATGTGGAAGCAACAATGTCATGGTGTTCTTTAAAAAGGACACCTGGTTTAATGAATCCAGCTGTGCCGATTTACACTGGATATAAATGAGCATAACTAAGGCTATTTCTCTGTTGTAAGGCAAGTTATTCGCTATACCTGCTCAGCATAGTCTTACATCCCTTGCTGTCTTTCTTCCTGTTCTTTGACTTGTTCCTTATACTCTGGACCCTTCTCAGATTGCTTTTTGTAATCAGAGTCTAGACTGCATTCACTACACATCCACTGTTGCAGATGCTCTGCATTTGAACATGGTCTGGATTGCTTTCTGCTTTATTTGCTCTTCTGAATCATTGGTATGTTCTCCAGGGCACTCCCTACCCTGAATTAGCGTACTCTTCCTCATTCTTCATCCTGCACTCATCCTTCATCCTTCTTTCTGCTGCAACATTTTTCCTTTCCCCTTTCTCTTCACTCCCTCTCCTAGCGGCAGCCATTTTCTCTCTCCTCTCAAGGCCTCTTAATCACCATCACCTTCACATTCCCTTCCCAAAATACTGAGTATTACTGCCATGATTCATATATTTAATTTAACCCTCTCTTTCTCCTTGTACAGTATGATAATGATGTGAATTTTGTGAATGAGTGAGGATCGCACAACAAAGAGGGGCAATGGTTAATGGGATTGAGCCATGAATGTCATGTCTACACAGCCTAGATGAACCAGACCCTTTCCCCACCCTAGCTGTGACCTCTCTTCACAATTTGAGGCCAGTTCTACATTTAATCTAGGCTCTCCCTGCCTTAAAGCACTTTAAAAAGAGAAGTGATGCCAGCCATGTGGTTGATGCTATGCATCTTGACGTCAACCAAAGAGGGAGTGATTTGTGCCAGTGGCGGTGGTGTTGCAGAGCACAGTAAAACATGTGTGTAGACAGCCAGAGAAAAAAACATTTAATTGTTAGACTTTGAGGCTTTTAAAATTAAATAAACAAATAAATGAAATGCTGTAAGCAACTGCAGTTGGTGCTTAATGTATCATACTCAATGACATCCCTAATGACGTAACCAGGAGCTCATTCACATTATATGATTATAGTGCTATTATTTCACTTAAACTGCCATGATTCCATCCTATGAAACTGTGGGGCTTGTAATTTTTTTCAGAGGTACTGAAGACCTCTGGCTGAGGATTCTAAGTGCCCATTTCTAAACTGCCAGTCCCAGGAATCCACAGGACAAAGCCATGACAGATAAAATCAAATAACAATGCTATAATTCTGTAGTGTGAAGCTATGTACAGGAAGCTGTACATAGGCTTCAGATTTGGGTCCTGAAATCTCAGGCCTTGGGTTTTTCCAGATTTTGCAATTCTATTTTCTGGGACCTACCCTTCATAAGCCATTGCCCTTACTCAAATTTTATGAGCGTGTCTTGCTACAGTTGTCATCGTTCAGGCTTCAATTGCTGCCTGTCAATCTCTAGCATTTTTTCATTCATTCATTCATTAGTCACTCATGAAATTAGTCCTTTAGGTGGCATGCAATGATTGAAAGGGAATAAATAAATAAAAATAAAATACAAATCAATGAAGTATCCAAGCAAAACAAAATCCATCAGCGTGAAATTACAAATGCAAACAACAGGAACCAATACTCCCCTACAGGCAAAAATAGAACAACCAGACTTGGACAATCTAGAGAATAAAACAATACTCAACGTCAGCTTAAAATAGCACTACACACACACACACACTACATATATCAATAGTAATATGTTTTCTAAAAAACAATGTTGAAAGGCCTGAGTAGAGAAGATAGAGTGGAGAAGATAACAAATGCAGGTGTTGGGTGGATACCCAGAGGAACAGCATTCTACAACTGGGAGGAAGACACCACTGAAAATATCTCCTCTCTTCTTGTCATCTTCAGTGCTTAGATTGGGGGGGGGGGGGATATCAGCTACAGTGGTGAGGTTAACAGATCCTGCATTTGCTATTTGACAAGTATTGTGGTTTAGTGTGAACTAGAATTGTTGATTTTCCCCCTAGCATATCTTTGGCCATGTCAACAGATGAGAAAACCTAGCTTACCATTAGGACTTCTGGATCTTACAGCGGGTTGATACCAGCAGCACTGTCCACACACTCCCCCTCCTGTCTTTACTCTAGCCCTGTTAAAGCACAGTATGCACAGGAGGAACCTTGCAAACTTGAAAGTGGCAGCACTGTGGCAGGAGTTGGAATGTCTGGGTGGGAAGAGACATAGGCCAGGGTTTCTCCAGCTGCATACACACTGTGGCACTCATCTAGTTTGACACCGCTTTAACTGCCCTGGCTCAATGCGAGGGAATTCTGGGCACTGTAGTTTGTGGTGGCTCCAGAATGGAGCACTTAGGGGATTCTTTGAAGATTTCAGACTGATTTGGAGCAAACAGGGCCTCTTTTTACTTCAATTGATCACCCTCAAGTGCTGATGGGACCTGTGTTTCACATGGTTTTGACCCCATGCACAACTAAACCGGCCAGAGCAGAAATTGAGGGGGAATGTCTCTTTTCATGCAGATACAGCCTGTGACATAAAGAATAAATGAATGTCTTGGCCTTTGTTACCACAGGAGAAGCTACTTAGATCTGGTCTATTAGATAAATTAAGGTAAGTTCCTCAGATGGCAGATGAAGATATTTTGGATGTACTGGAAGACAGAGTCATGCCTTTTCTTGATACCCATAAGCTAGCTGCCTGCTGTCAGTTGTGGTGGAGGAAGCTGTCCTATTGTCAGTGTTCAAGCAAAATATGTCTGTGTTCAGCTTTGCTTCAATGAGTTAAAGGTAGGGAAAGTGCCTAGGGAATGACATTTGCTGTAGTTCTTTATAACTCAGCATAGAGTATTAGGTCCATATGCAGATCTATGCTAAGTTTAACCTATATATCTCCCCACAACATACAGAAGAGCCTATAAAGTTCCCTCCCAGGCAGAGTCATTACCTACTCTGTAAGAAGTGGGCAGGACGAACTCCAGAAGCAGGGAATGGCTGTGTGAAGGGCTTCAGAAGCTGTTCATTACATCTGGGGGGCACTTTGGGTGTTAAGGAGAGAGGGAGGGCATAGCAACCCCATAGTACCCTCTCAAAAGGAGTTATGTAAGGAAAACTTACATGTGTGTATATCTCTAACAGGATGCCAGCCATTATATATGAGGAGAGAGGTCTTACATGCTTATTTACTGCTGCGATATTGCAGAGCATCTCTCCATAAATTGCCCTCTATCAGTAACCTTCTAGATGTGCTGGGTATGTTGGCTGGGAACGATGGGACAAGTCTGGGCTGTTCTAGAAGAGGCACAATATGCAAAAGTCCATTTCCCAGAATCATAATTATACTTGTTGGAAGATTGTAGGGGTTGTAGGCCCAGAAGATAACTCTTCTGAGCTCTGGATGAAGTATGTGCTACACAAATATGGGGAAGTTCATTTTCAGACAAGCTTCATACATTACTGAGTTCAGAAACAATGTTATCTTAGAAGCTTCCAGAAAAACGCCCAAATCCATTAAAGTGGATGGGAATATGGTCCTCCAGATGTTATTGAATTGTAATTTCCAGCATACCTTGACATGCTCTTAGGGCTGTTTGGAATTACAACAGCAACATTTGGAGTAGTAATATTTAAAGGCAAGGAAGAGGAAAAGACACTTAGTGTAAAGCAGATGATTTAACAGTTAACCAACACCATCACAACAACGAAAAGCTTATTAACAGAGGCAAAAAGACAGCTTTGACTGCAGATATGCTTCTGATTTTAACTTGATTATCAGTAAGTTCTCATTGCCCACAAACAGTTGAACAAAGTGTACTAAACCAGCCAGGAAATGAGGAGAGTTAGAAGAGAAGTGTACAAAATGAGAAGAAGTATCACTACATTAATGGACCATAAGAGATACACAGGACTACAGTGTTTGATTATACAATCAAATTCCCCAGGCTTAATGGAAATAATAAACCATCTGAAGCTCAACAATGGGAAAAGAGGACAGAGAGAGAGAAAAAAAGAAACTATCCACTTTAGAGTTTTATTGGAGGAATTTTACATCAAATATTTAATGAGATGGCAAGCATGCATGAATAATTATTTTTACTTACTGTTCCCATTAAGGTAGAGAGGAGTTATAACTCTTTCACTCAAAAGTAAAACGTTTTTCTCTGATCATTAACACAAAATTTTTTTTTATTCACATTCAACAACAACAAAAAATCAGAAAATGTCTACTGAGCTTTGAAAAGAACAAAGGGGGATCTCTATTTAAGGAGAATTATAGTTTGCCTTTTTTAAAAAAACAACAAAAAAACAACAACCAGTATTTTGTCAGAAGCATAGTCATTTCCAAACATCAGAGACATTATCAAACCAAGGCCTTGCCATCTTCAGCTGGGTTCTAGAGTCCTTGTTAGCATCATAACCAAACAATAACAGCTGCCCAGGGATATTAAAAGCGCTTAGTAGAATAGATCCTAAGCATGATTGGGAATGCTGGACAATGAAGAAAGCCAACAGAAAGAAAATCTACTCATTTGAAATGTGGTACTGGAAAAGAGTTCTGCGGATACAATGGACTGCTAAAGAGACAAATAAATGGGTTTTAGAGCAAATCAAGTCTGAACTCTTATCAGAAACCAACATGAATAAACTGAGGCTGCTATGCGTTGGACATGTCAAGGGAGCATGTGATTCATTGGAAAAGATGACAATGCTTGACAGAACAGAAGGCAGAAGCAAAAAAGGGAGACTGCATTACAGATGGATTGATTCCAACAAGGAAACTATGGCCCTGAGTTTGCAAGACCAGAGCAAGGCAGTTAATGACATGAATTTTGGAGGTTTTTCATTCACAGGCTCATCATAAGTCAAAGTCAACTTGATGGCAAATAAAAACACAAATGGTCTAAAAGTTTTGCTTTAGTTTGCCATCTGAAGGCTAGGAACAGACAGAAGGACCAGCAGAGCAAACTTTCCTTTTAGAAATTTACTCATAAAGGCCCAATCTAGACGGGCATGAAAGAGAGCAATAAGGGCTCAAAAGGGCGTGAATAGGGTTCGGGAGAGCCTTGCTTTTACACCCCGCTTAGAGGCTGCGGGGAACCGGCAGTTTGCCACTTGCCCGCGGCCTCTGGAAGTGGTGGGATGGGGCCGCGGAGGCTGCCGGTCTGGCAGCCTTGACCCCATCCCACTGCTTCCTGGCTCAATCGCGGTCCACCCCTTTTGGGCAGTCTAGATCACCCTATACTTATCATAACTGTTAGGATGGGAAGTGGTTCATGCTCATGCAGTTCAATGGCTCTTTGTTTGGTTCTGGCCTACATAATATGTGGAAACCATCTTCCAGTTGCCTCACTGGCAGGAGTGGGGAAGTTTATCCCAATCCAGGGAATATGTTATGCAGCCACAGGGATCAGGTGTGCAGGCCGATTGGCAACGTTAACACACTGTTCCCATGTCCCAATTTGGTGGTGGTGGTGGGGGGTTTCCACAAATAAATAAATAAATAAATAAGACAAAAACAAAAACACAGCTTTTCTCAAACCCCCCCCCCCCCCCCAATTTTTTGGAAACAATGTTTTCTTGTGTAGATGGTGTGCTTTTTGGTGCAAAAAGCATTTTTTAATTTTTATTTTTTTTAACTTCTTTTTCAAAAAGAATACACCTTTTGGGCAAATAGCACATTCTTGGGGTGCAAAATGCACTAACTTTGCACAAAAAAACCACAAGTGTTTTTAGAACTCTCCGCCCCCACCCCCAAAAAACCCCAAGTATATTTCTGTTCATAATAATTTTCCCCAAATGCTTGGAGATGTAAATACCAGGTAAAAATTACACAAAAAATATGTACAGTATTTCTTTGTCCAGAGTGAGGACAAAAGCCAAAGAAATTATCCCCAGATATTATTTACCATGAATAAAATTTGTCTTATAGCAATAATGTGTATCAGTTTTTGTTACCAAGCTATTGGAGAGACCTGGAATGGGAGCTAGGCTCCATTCAGAACATATACTGTCACTAAAGTGATTCTCTCTTTCCTTTACAATGGTGGAATGGGGAGGACCAGGGGGGGCTCCTTTGATGCTATTGTAGTAACAGAAGAAGCCTAACTGCTTTATCACACTAGGGGGCAAACAGGATTTAAATGAGAGTTAAATGAGAGTTAAACAGGAAATGTCCTGTGATAAATATAGGGCATTTCCTGTTTAACTCTCGTTTAAATCCTGTTTGCCCCCTAGTATGATAAAGCTGTAAGTCAAAATGGAAGTCCCATGCATCTCCTATACAGTCTGATATTCAAGTTTCATGAAGGCTGTTGTTGACAAAAGGAGGTGACAGGAGTTGACTTCTTGTCCTACAGATACTCAAGCTTCTCTCAGTACCCCAATGACATGGGGACAAACAGTTCCATAACTGTTTTAATACTTAAAGGTATAATTAGGGCTAGTTCCTAGTATGAAGTTACCCCACGGTGAAATAGTCCCCCAATGGGTTCTGTATTTACATCAGATGTCCTCTCCCTTCCCTGTAGGCTGTTTTTGGTGGTTGTATTGCTGAGGAACAGAAGTCCTGTGGTCTATGCCTCACAATTCTAATGACCTTCTATGCCCTAGACAGAAACTAGATTGTAATGTGTGTATTTAAAATGTTAAATGGGTCCACCTACCAGACTCTCAGGGCCCTGGCAGTTGCCCAAAGATGCATTTAGTTATATATATATAGAGAGAGAGATAGAAGCATGCCTCATTGAAGTGGGAATAAAAACTGATAAATTTTGGCACCAGCAACAAATTATCTGATAATCCACAATGGGATTGATCATAGCATCTCACTACTAGCACACAAATTCTTATTGAACTGCATATAAAAAAATATGTACTTTGGGGAAATGATCATACAAAACATATATATTTATGGAAAGTGCTTGCACATATTAAGGAAAATTGCATAAAAGTACATTATGAATTGGAAAATTAACACAGAACTACAAACACACAAACTTTTTTGTATGTGAGAAGAACTTTTTAAAAAGAAATCTTGAGTTAATAGACAGATCAGTCGATCTCTTGCACACTTGACCAGAATTTCCCCCTTGTTTGGTAGTCTGAAACCCTCAGGATTCTGTACAGACAAGCGATTGACCCCTTCCATGTGTTGGGTGCGCATCCAGTTTAATGTATCCTAGATCAGTCAGTAAGATATTGTGATGGCATTATTTTGGTCTAAGACCGTAAATAAAATTCTGTTCTATTCTGTTCTATTGTGATGGCATTGCATAAGCAACAGCATGTCCATCATGCATGATTTTGGTACGTCATATCCTAAAATGTGCCATGAAACAATTGGGGACAGGGAAAAAATCTTGAGGGTCCTGAAGACATACTAAAACTGCCCCCCCCCGCCAAAACAAACAAACAAACAAACAAAAAAACAGAAGCAAATAATAATTTGTGACAAATTCCCACTTGTTTGCCTTTATTGATCTGATGTTGTGAGGTTAACATTTACAAACAGATTCTAAGGCCAATATTTGGAAAACTATGATATTAAGGGGCCTTTGCAGTTATAGGTTTGGAATGTCTTTCTCATATGAACAAATGGAAGCTCGATGTGCTTTTTTTGTGGGGAGCGGGGAGTTGAAATAGTTGGTTAAGGCAAACAAAGTACAAGTGTTTGAAAGATGCTGCCTTTCATAATTCTAATGAGTTACATGTTGAAATTTCAGAGATGAGCTGGCAGAGAATAAATACTGCCCAAGAGAGCCATTTCTGCTTGGTGACTTTTGTCTAATGAACAGGACTTGGCCCTTCTTTCCTTCCCACACTCCTGTGTTGTTTGATAAATGCAGCCAGAGAGTCAAGATGAAAGAATAGAGTGATGTGTGTTTATTTACATCAGGCAAAGAAAATGTCATGGATATTGACAATGAAACGAGAAGGGTATCTTATATTTTGCTTCAGCTGATAGCTTTTAGACATACTTCAGTATCCCACGGGAAGGCATGTCTTCTTCCTATCACATCTTTTAACTCGCAGAGAAAAACCTCAGGAAATCTGGCTACCGAAGGCTGAAGATAAGCAACTACTTTTTTTATTTTCCTTTTTTTTTTTTGGCTTAGAACATTATTTCTCAAAGGCTGGCTGTCAACCAACGCACAGCCATGTTGCAGACAACTAATGGAAATGGTCAGTCTCAATGTCGCCACTGGATTCTGTTTTAAATATGTCAGCAAAGTTCATACGAAACAAACAAGGCTATTTGAGAAAAGCTAAGAATATAGTTTTGATTTTCTTAAGCTTATCAACATAGTAAAGAAGCAGCACGAAAAAAGCTGTAATCAAGGACTGATGTTGTGTGCCTTCAAGTTGTTTCCAACTTATGGTAACCCTAAGGCTGACTTTTCACAGTGTCCTCTGAGCTGAGAGAGTGTGACTGGCCACAAGTAGGTTTCCATGGCTCTGGCCTCCATAGTCTGATGCTCAAACGACTATACCACAATGGCTCATGGATCAAAAGTAGCAATTGTAAAATAAACACTGTAGACAGTAGTTGCTACTCTATCAGCAAAATTATGACTGGTGTTCTACTTCCAATTCAAGAATGCTTTCTGATTTTGACTTTATTACTGGAAAGCTACAGTGCTTAATCACTTGTTGTTGTTCTTTGTTAACTTCCCTCAAGTCAGCATTGACTCATGGCAACCCTGTGAATGCATCACCTCCAAGTCCCGCTGTCTTCTACTGCTCTGCTCATGTCCTGTAGGCTCATGGCTGTGGTCTCCTTAATTGTGTTTATCCATCTGGTATGTAGTCTCCTTCTCCTTCTCCTATAACCTTCCACCTTTCCTAGCATTTTTTTTCCCCAGTGAGTAATCTCTTATCATGATGTGACTCAAATAAGAAAATCTTGATTTAGTCATCTTGACTTCTGGGGGAGTTCAAGCCTGATCTGTTCTAAAACCCACTTGATTGGTCTTTTTGGCTGTCCACAGTATTCTTAGCACTCTTTTCCAGTACCACATCTCAAATAAGTTTAATTTCTTTCTGTCAGTTTTCTTCACTGTGCAGCTCACCCTTTTCAATTGGGAAACATTCTGTTTCTCCGTATTCATTTCTGACAGTTGTCTTGAGTATATGTTTCACATCAGGAAAACCAAGTGCAGTAGCACATCCATTTCTTTAAGACCACCCCATAGGTTTTCATGATAGATGTAGTCAAAGGGTTTTGCTCTAATCTGCAAATTTTGCTGTAATCTGCAAATGCTAAATTTTCTTCATGAATTTCCTTGTTCACTACTTGTCCGCTCTGTGTTTGCAATGTGATTCCCAGTGCCTCTTCATTTCCTAAATCCAGGAATCCAGCTTGAACCACTGGAATTTCTCGCTCCATATATGGCAGGAATCTGTGTTGCAACATTTTAAGCATGACTTTGTTTGCGTGGAAGATTAATGCAGTGATCTGGTAGTTGCTGCACTCTTTTGTATCTCCCTTTTTAGGTATGGAAATGTATATTGATTACTTCTAATCTAGGGGCTATTGTGCTTAATTACTTACTTAGATTAATCAATGAGAAAAACTTTTAAATTAACTGAAACTGTGTCCTGATACATTAGTAATCAGAGAGCTGGTGTTGTGGGACCTTGATGATCAAGTTTCTAGTCCACCCTGAGCAATGAAACCCACTTGGGGCTGTCACTTTCTTTTGGCCTGCATATCCTTGTAAGACTATTGTAAGGATAATGTGAGGAAGAGCATACCATCAAAAGGTTCTGGAAATTATGGAAATTTAAATGCTCCATCAGGGCTAGCCTGAAGAGGAAGAGCCCTCCCTCCAGTCCATCTGCCTTGGTCCAGGCCCAAGAGGGGGAGAAGAACTACTGGACCTCATCCCCTTTCCCACCACCATTCCCTTCTCCTTTTGTGTTGTGTCTTTTTAGAATGTAAGCCTGAGGGCAGGGAACTATCTAATTAAAAATAATAATTGTAAGCCACTCTGATAGCCTTTAGGGCTGAAGAACGGGGTATAAATACCATAAACTAACTAACTAACTAAATAAATAAAATGGGCACCCACAGGTTTCCTGGTACACTACTGGCCCTGGCAAAATCCTGGATTCAGAACTCCAAAATGAACAGTCACTGTTACCAGTCTTAAAATAAATGGCTGCTTTTCCTAGAGTGATCCATATATCAATCCAAATGTGGCTGGGAAGCAGTCTTTGGTGAGAGGAAAATACCCTAATAACCAACCAGAAGTGAGTGGGGACAGGAAAATCCTTTATTTCCTGCTGCACAATCTGATTAAAGAAGGGAGAAAGGAGAGGCAGAGATCCAATCTACACTGCAGAAATAATCCAGTTTGGCACTGCTTTAACTGCCATGACTCAGTGCTAGGGAATTCTAGGAACTGTAGTTTTGTGAGACAGTTAACCTTTTCTGTCAGAGAGCTCTGGTACCATAATAAACTATAATTCCCAGGATTTCCTAGCACTGAGCCAGGGCAGTTAAAGTGGACTCAAATGGGATTATTTCTCAGTGTGGACTGGACCAGAGACAGAGGGTGCCCCTACACTGTAGAAATAATGCAGTTTGATACCACTTTAAGTGCTGTAGATCCATCCTATGGAATCATGGGATTTGTAGTTCTTTAGCCTTCCCTGCCAAAGTGTAAGAAGCATAAAATACTAAGGCCTTGCCTGCATAGACCAAAAAGTCCATTCTCTTTCTGGCAGCTTCCTGTTTGGACAACACACAGTCCAGACTTCAGTTCTGGTGTGAACAATCCAGATGATGTTTGGCATGTTCAGTACCTGAACCAGGGTATCTTCCAGGAAGATCCAGAGACCCCCTGTCCCACAACAGATGGACTATCTGCTTGGATTTTCTGCTGAGCTAATCTGCACACCCACCACTGTCACCAGTCAGTTGCACTAAATATCTCACAAAATTACAGATCCCAAGATTTCATAGCATTGAACCATGGCAGTTAAAGTGGTGTCAAACTGCAGTATTTCTGCAGTGCAGAGGTAGCCTTAGGACTGCAACAAACTGGCAAGAAGACAGATTGGGGTCGCAGCAACCACACAATCTGCCAAAGCCCAAAGCTGGGCTCAAGATGCTCCGGCAATGTGTGGTTGGATGCCATGCTGCTGGACCGTCTTCAAGCTGCCCACATCTGGCAGCTGCCTGACTTCCGGGCAGTGTCAGAATGTGTGGCATATAAAGGTTATGCTCTCAAGCTGCCCAGATAGCAGTTTTAAAGTGTTGTCTGTTCTGGCCCTAAGTGTCATTTAACTTAATGAAGCATGTTCATCATAATGAAAAACATGCCAGTTTCTTCAATGGGATGTCAGCTATTGGGAGGTTCAGGAGTTCTGTGAACATGCCAATGCTTCTATGGCTTTGCTACAAGTGACAGACACTCTATATTACCATGTTTCAGTCAAGCACTTGGGTATTAAAAAAGATAATTTGCTTTTTATATGCTTCCCTCTATTTGAAAAGAAACTGCATGGATACTGATTCATGTAGGTTTCATGTCAATACATTTTCAAAATTGCTGTGAGGTAGGGAATTTCCTATGAGACTCATTCACCAACCTAGATCTTCTGCTGATCGAATTTCTAGACCACTTTGTTAGCAGATAAACCCACTCAGTTGTGGTTTCAGTACATTTTAAGTAATTTGGTTATGTAAATTTATTTTGTTTGTTTGCTAAGTGTTCCAAGCCAAACCTTTTCATCTGCTAAGCTAAAGAGTGTAATACTGGAGAATGGAAAGTATCCTGTTACTATTATGCATTTGAGAATTGGTCCCAGCAACTTGAGTAAGGAGGATGTCTGGATTCGGCTGCTTTCTTCTAGAAGATGAGATTGGTTAGGGAACATTTGTGACTATAAGGAACATGTTGGTATATATATAATTACATATAATGATGATAATGGTGGTAGTGGTGGTGATGATGATTCAAAATGTATCAGGTCTGACCAAACAGCCTGGTCAATGGCAGGGAATGGTGGAAGTGGTAGATGATGATGATGATGATGATGATGATGATGATCATCATCATCATCATTTTTATGTCACTTTTCTCCAGGCAGACAGGCACAGAGACAGTGTGTGTGAGAGAGACTGACAGATAGACAGAGACAAAGGAGGAATGAGAGAATGGACATAGGTGGGAATAATGCAGATTTCCATTATAACAAGGACATCTTCAAAGGACTGCAGCTCCTAGTATTCATCACTATTGGCTCTGTTGGCTAGGGTTGCTGGAAGCTGCAGTGCAACAACTTACAGAGATTGTACAATTCCCAACCCAACCTCGAATTATAGGATTCTGAACTAAAAATGTTTGAGTACCCAGACTGGACACAAGCCCACAGTCCTAATGCACACACACAATTCCCAATTTCATAATATAATTCTGGGTAGGAGGGGAAAAATTGGTGGCTTTGTTAAATAATGTGGAGCCAGAATTCCTTGTTGATCTACTGCAAATTACTATCGTTAGTTCATAGTAACATTTATATCATTAGTTACTATCATTAGAGATCTATCATTTGTTTGAGATCTACCTTTTGATCTTTTGAAAAAGCCACACCAAGCTGAAGGCAGCTTCTTTGACTATCCAACCATGTTAACAGCAACTGATTTGCATTTGCCATTAGAAGGCTTTGATACTGAAAAATGGATATATAACCATTTACATGAACTTTGCTCATTTTAGCTTACTCCCTTTCCTCAACACACAAAGGACATTTTCGCATCAAAAGAATTATAATCTTCCTGCAGTCCTTTCACACTATACAATTATAGCACCATCGTTCCACTTTAATTACCATGGTTCCATGCAATGGAATCCCAGCTTGGGTTTGCATTTTAGGTGGAAGTATCTAGCATTCTAGAGAGCCAGCATGGTGTAGTGGTTTGAGCATTGGACTATGCTCCTAGAGAGCAGGATTCAAATCCCCACTTGGCCACGGAAACCCACTTGGTGACCTTCGGTAAGTCTCATTCTCTCAGCCTCAGAGGGAAGCAAAGACAAACCCTTTCTGAACAAACATTGTCAAGAAAACCCTGTTATCCTGCCAAGAAAACCCCTTAGGTTTGCCATAAGTTGGAAACAACTTGAAGGCACACAACAACAACATTTAGAGCCTTATCACAAGATAAAAGAAAGTTAAGAGGCAGTGAGAGAGAAGCAGCTTTCTCCTTGCCTCTCCACATGCTGTTGTAGCATTCCCCTTCCAGAGGGAGATGATTATGAAAGCATGCCTTTTGCCAAACAAAATTTTCCAAAAGAATGCTTTTATGACCATCTCCCTTGGGCAGAGAATGGAATTGCTTCCAAGGCATGCAGAGAGGCAAGGATACATCCACTTTTTCTCACTGCCTCTCGACTTTCTTTTACCATGCATTAAGGTTCTTAGAATTATCAGCCATAGACCTCTAGTGCCTCCCCAAACTACAAACACCAGGATTCCACAGGATTCAGCCAGGGCTATTCAATAAAAGTGTTATAACTGTGCAGTGTGAAAAAAGGTCCCCTGGGAAATTTTCTTATGGACTCTCTTGCTTTCATTTTAGATACGAGGCACCAACAGGGGTTATATCATAAAAGCCCTTTAAAGCACCTTCTAGGGTTTTCTTCAGTCACTTCATTCCACTGATGAGGTGAGCAATCTGGGGAGATAAGCGTTTCTCTTGCCAGAGAATCTTTTTAGTCAGGTACAGAGAGAAATCAGATCCTCACGATGAAAGCTGCAAGCTACAACACAGAACATCTTTCTTCAAACCATTTCCCCCTCATCTTTATTTTCACTGACTCACCAACCATACCAAGCTTACGCCATGAATATAAATCATATCCAGGAGGAATTTCTCTTTCTCTCTCTCTCTCTCCCTTGCCCTTCTTTTCTTCCCAAAAGAGACATGAGTGTTGTTTTATCCTTCAAACAATGTGCTGAATATTTTATAAGTAATGACGCTTAACAAGCTTCTCATGAAAGTATATGTGTGTGCATGTGTGTGTGTGTGTGTGTGTGTGGGGGGGTGATGACAGAGAATTTAGCTCATTCCATTTTCTTCCTCATCCTCCCAATTTAACCTGCTCACTTCCCAGTGTTTGGGCACATTAGCTTTCTCTCAAAGTAGCTTATCCATGCAAAATCCCCAAACAGAGAGAGAGAGAGAGAGAGAACAAGGAGACCGGAGTAGAATTAAATCTTCAAAGGAATGTTGCTTGAAATGAACATATTGACTATGATTGTCACATGACGATGGATCATAACTGCATTTTCTAAGATGAAGACACTGTCAGTAGATGAAAAGGCCTATCCTGCACCTAACCTAACCTAACCTAACCATGTGTAACTACATCCATCATACACTCCTCTTACTCCTTTCTTGTCCTTTCTAATGTTGAAATTTATATTGCAAATTCCTTGGGGTGTCTTTTTTTCCTTTTTTTTTTTGCTTATTTTAAACACACACACACATTCATCTTAGGTACACTGACTATGCAACAGGGTATAGTAACAACATATGATTTTCAAAATAATCTACAGATGCATACTCAGAAATAAGTCCCTACTGACTTCCGTGGGGTTTCTTCCCAGGTAAGGTTGTATGACTGTAGCTGAAGAAATGTATGGGTGATTCTAATAGTATCAGAAACAACCTGTTACACCAAATTGAGAGAAGGCAGTTTTAAGAAGAGGGGCAAATGAACTCAGTTGTTTCATTCCATACAGCACAAATTGTGACCCTTTTTCTTTATTAAGGATGTAGATACATAGTGTCATGTGAGATCAGTTTGCTATGGTAGTTTAAATTTACTGATGTAAATGTTGCAGTATATCCTCTCTTCTAAAAAGGAGTACTTTGGTTCAAGATTTCAGGATACCACACCTTCCAGGTAAGGGACTCACTTTACTCTCTACCTATTGTGTACCATTTTTATTTCTCTCTCTCTCTCTCTCTCTCTCTCTCTATATATATATATATATATGCTTCTGAGTGATTGTTGCCTTTCATGTCACTGGGGCAAAAGGAGCCAACCAAAGTGCCGAAACTGTTGGGTGGAATAGATTGGATAGCTCCTTTAAAACACAGAGTAGATTTTCACCCCACTGACATGGAAGCCACCAGCTCCCATTGCTACTGAGCATGTTCAATCATCAGTCTTGCATTGTTGTTTTTGTTTGTTTGTTTGCTTGTTTGTTTTCTGTCCTTTTACCAAGCCAATTGCATGTGGGACTGGGGAGGACCAGAATGTGTACCACCTTGTCTACAGCCACACCACTTCAAAATAGCCAGATGAAAATATATACATATTCACAAGGCATGTTCATATATTTACAAATCCCTTTTCCCATTGACATTAACATGGGGCTGGAGTGCAATGAGTTACACCAGGTCCAAGGCTAATGTGGTTAATGATCCTGGACTGGGTCCATTTGTGAACAATGCAATGGTTTGAGATATTGAAAATCCAATGCTGGCTCCCAACCGCTCTGTCCATGGAAGTCCCTGGTTGGGATGTACTGCCTATTACTGCCAGTGGAAAAAGCTCCAATGTCAGCTGGATGTCCAACACATGGACATGGCAGGTCTTCTGTCATGGTGGGAATCCTATACAGTGACTTCTCTCTGCTTTGGAGGTTGGTAAAGAGGCATGCATGTTCCATTCTAATCCCCCTCTCTCCTGATCTGTTTAAAGTACCAGAATTCAAATAGATGTTGGTGTTCTATTGACCACTTGTTGACAATTGTCGTCCAAATAGAAGGCCTTATTTCGCTCTTAAAAATGCTTCTAACAATGATTCATCTTTGATTCACTCTTGCATGCTACAAAATGAAACTCTGGGGCTTTACAGACTGCCCCAAAGGGGTGGTCTGTAAGTGCCCAGATAAGTGTCAGACTGGGACCTCAGTGGCCTCACCGGCAGCCCTTGCAGCCCCAATCAGCTGCTTCTTCATGGCCTGAAGCGGGGTGCAGTGGGCGCCCTGGCTGCCCACTGCACCCCACCATGAGTGGCACTCCTGAGGGGAGAAAGGGGCCACTACCATGGCCACTTTCCCCTTGGCATCCTTGGTGCGGCCGTGTGAAGGCCATGCCAAGGACGAAAACATCAAGAAGGAGCCACATTCTTGTGCCGCAGAAAGGGCACCATAGGCGCCCTCCTGCGGTGCAATGCTGTCAGGTGCACACCGCTAAGTGTAAACGTGGCACACGCTATGATGTCATTGGGGCGTGCACGTATGGATGGCACGTTTTAAAAATGGTGCCATCCATACTCACTAGGGCTGGGGAGTGTGCAGATGCTGCACGCTCCCCAGCCCTACTCACACTGCAGAGATGGCCCTTTTGGGCTGTCTGTACTGGACCAATAAAACAAAGCACAGAACTGATTTGGTAGAAATCCACCTTGTTCAGACATAATAATCCTTGTAACCCAATGTTTATTAGAATGAAAATGAGGATTATGAATATGATCTCAGTACTCCCTCCTTTCTCACTTGCTTGAATGAAATGTCTCCTGGGTTTGTAAAATTTCCTCTTCTAGCTAGGCTAAGAAACTATGGTTTAATCTTGGACTGACTTGTACAGTGGTTTGAAGTCTGAAATTATACTACAGTTTCCCTATCTGTAATGGGAAAATTTACTGTAATCAAATCTGTAAATGTTCTTTTCTAGAAAGGAGAAGACAACAGAAGAAGTGGTCTTCAATGTGACCATAAGGAAGATTAAAGATTTTGCATTAGTTATCAACTAACTATGGTGGATTTTTATCTCTGAACCAGATAAATTGTAGTTTCTTTTATACTGTCATTTGCAAAAAACAAAACAAAACAAAACAAAAAAACTGGATTGATTCACAAAATCAGAGGCTTGACAACTTCACTGGGGCAGCCCATGATTTACACTCTATCCAGAGCCACACCACAACAGTGCACTAAAAGAAGTGATGTAATACCATTTTCCATTTTAGTTTTCTCCATTTTGGAGGATGGTGCAGCAATACAGAGGTGTTTTACTACAGTTTTGGCACTTTTACATTGATTTTGTGACCAAAAAAATGGGCCAGAAAAATTATTTTTTTGGGGGGTGGGGGAGAATGTCTATAGCAGGTATCCTGAGTGCTGAAAAAATGCAGACACAATGAAGCACTTTCCTTATCCTGTCCTAAATTACAATTTGAGACGAAATGAGAACCTGTGTATGCCAGAGAAGAAGTGGGGTGGGAGGAACAAAAAATGTCTGTGGCTTGCCCAAATTCATTTCAACAGTACTGAACTGTGGATTAATCTTTCACATCTATGTAGTCAAAGGGTTATTAGATCTGTGATGTTTTCATCATTTGCCACATATCAGTGCCACAAAGCCTTCTGCAGAAGACACTAAAAAGAAATCACATCTTAGTTTTAAAAATAATGATTAAGACCCGAACTAGGCACAGTGTGACAACATGGTGATTGGATGTATTTCTTATTTTTCTAAAAACCATTATTGAGGAGAGGAAATAGAGATATCTGTTAAAGGTAATAAATGACAGAAGGAAAGGTTAAGGGTGAGGTTTTCTGCTATGTGGGTCCAATTCTTAAGCAAAAGGTATCAGTAAATGCAACCTCAATCAATAATAAACTTTCTTAGAATAGCGTAAATCTGATATTCAAGACTTTAGACTTTAGTGCAACATGAAGTAAAACCTCATGCAAAACATAATCAATGAAAACAACCTGGGATAGAAGTTCAGCGTAAACACATAGCAGGTTCACCACTATAATGACATGGAAACCACCAGCTGCCACTGTTGAGACATATACATGCATTGATAAATCATATTTCTACAATGTCAGGTCTAATAGAGAGCAGCATAAATGGACTCTCCACTCTCTTATAGTTGCTATAGTTGCAAAGAGGTGCATACATCAGCACCGGAAAGAAGAAAACTCTCAATCTATCTTTTAGTATTCTGAAGATCTGACTGTTCTATCTGCATTTGAATGTGTATCTTATAGCTGTCATTTCCATCTGGATATACTTTGGATATATGGACTGTCAAATTTAATCTATGATTGTGTGTTCCTTTTAGTGTTATTGTGAACCGGCTTTGTTTTTCTTGCTATTACTCTTTTCTCTGTTTTCTTCTTGTTTATTTACAAGATATATATATTGAGGTTTTTAAAAGATATCACTACAAATCACTCCCTGTGAAATAGCTAGAAAAACAGCAATCATTTCAACATCCTATGAATTTTCATTCTTTTCTTTCTTTTTAATGAAACAGCACAGTGTTGTCTCTGTTACATTTAGGGGTGCATGAAGAAGCAATCTTTCTAAGAATCTCTATCCAAAATACAGGAATTCAACAACTATCGTAAAGGGTGGCATGACATCAAGGACAGGAATATTTGCCAACAGCACAAGGGGACTGTCTATGTAAATTTTTATTACAGCCTAATAGAAATTCAGCACTCTCCTCTGTGAATCAGAGGAAACTTGTTCCCCAAGGCTAGCACCACATTCATTTCTAGAGGCAGGCTGATCAAAAGAAGTTGCCTAGCTGTGTATATGTCAAGTCCCAAACTTAATGGAGACATTCTCCTTGGGGGGAGCTTTAGGGGAGCAATTGGCAGGAGGGGAATACCAGTATCTCTTATTTTCACCACTCCATGCACAGTGCAGAATGTGTTAGAAACATGTCTGGATTCTGAGCCCTGGGGGGATTTATGTTAGCCTTGATAGATTACAAAATCATTTGTGGGTTTCAAGATTTCTGCTGTTCCTTAGTGGCTCAGAACACTATACAAAACTGTCAAAGGCAGCAATTGCCAGAAAACACTGGCTAACTAGAACAGTTTCTCCCAAAGGTAATCTCCATTATAGAGGCTGGGAAAGTTACTTTCTTGAAGTACAGTTCCCAGAATCTCCCAGCCAGCATTGGCTGGCATCTTCAGAAAATGCTGGCATGGAGGTGAGTGAGGTATATACACTGTGTGACCCTTGGTTGAGAGGAAATGAATTCATGTTAGTCCATGTGCTGGTCTGTTGGTGAATGGCAAGGGCTCAGGATGGGAGGATATGCAAGGAGGATTTATGTCTATTTTATTAGTATCCATTGTCTGCTGGGAAACCCCCTGACTCTGGGTGATGTTCATTTGCATGTGCTGAGTCTTAATTTTGGTGTTTTTCAAGACTGGTAGCCAAACTTTGTTTACTTTCTTTCCTGTTGAAGTTGTCCACTCTCCTAGCTTGTGTGTTCTTCTTCATCAATACCTTTTGACATCTTGACCACATTATGATGTTACCTGGCCATATGTGTCAAGTTTTCATCTATGAAATGTAGGAAGGTATGGGAAATATGCAGAGATCTGCCATGTACCCTCATAATCCCTATGTTCAATGTGCCTGCGACATGATGAGAAGTAATTATGGGCCAGCAGAAAGTACAGTTCTTTTGATTCAGGGAAGTTTTCTAGGAAACATCTTAGACTTCTCTGTTAATTTTAAACTTAGTTTTGCTCTCACCTATCTTTTTAAAACAGCATGATTTGTTCAGTGTTGTCATGCAGGCACAAAGCTGAAAGAGGTCACTGCTTGAAGGATTTATGTTCTGAGATTAAAAACCATGCGTGTTTACATTCAGATTAAGACTTCAGTCTCTCTCCACATTCACTTTTTCCAAAACAGTATTCTTGCAAACTATCTGAAACTTGATTTATTAAATAATCTGGGCACACCGGCCTTGACAAAGATGTGAGAAATACAGAAGAAAGAAGCAGGAAATTTAAATTTCTTCTCATCAAATCACTTTTATAAGGAAATAAATTAGTTTATTGTTACTAATTACACATAAAATATTGTTTCAAGAGCCATTTTTTAAAAAGACAAATAAACATTTTCCCAACCTCAAATGTTGGGAAAAATCTACAAAGGTTAAGATGAAATTTAATATCAATGGATGAAAGAGTGGCTAAAGCCAAGATGAAACATTTAAAAATAGGTTCATCTAGAAAGCCATAGGTTCACATCTTTCCTATCCTCTTTAATGACAGCAATGAGGAAACCGGAAATGCTGACTTCTTCATTCAAACAAGCATCAGTATCTTGTTACATTGAACTGAGAGAAATGTAGTTTGCTTAAACAATAGTTTAGGGAGTTAAAGCCCAGATCTCAATGGGGTTTCAGATCCTGGCTTGTTTTAAAAAAAGGTGGGAATTGTGTTGCTGATGGGGGCTCACTGCAGCCTTTGACATCTTATCTGACTCCCTCAGACTCTAGCAAATGCCACCCATTTTTATTTTATTTATTTTTTTCCCAATGCCCCACCCCATATTTTTAGCAGGAAAAGACTTTGATTTTGGCAGAAGAAAGTTAAATAACAACAAATAATGTTGTTTCAGATGGGGGCCATATCATGAAATAGTAACACCCCCCCGAGACCCAAACGTGTCCGGCACTAATGTGATATTACTTCTGATCATCCAAAATGGTGGTGCCAATGCTCCAACATGGTGGTACAGAAGTCTGAGGTCTGAAGTGTGCCCACCTTTTTTTCTTTTTTTCTTTTTTTTAAAAAAATCCCACTTAAAAGAAGTCTCATTTTCCTAAGTTTAGTCAGAACAAAGAGCACTGATTCTTCCAAAAGTGCAAGTGAAAGCTTCTGATTTTCTCAAAGCTGCCCAATGGGAGGGGAGAGCTAAGATGCCAGAGGTTTCCTGAAGTATTTTCCTATTACATCTGAACCAGGGCTGTCAGGAAGATCTGTGACTGAGCTGAGCATTCCACAGTTCCAAATTTCACTTTAGGCACAAATTCACCAGGTAGCCTCAGATAAGCCACTGTTTCAACCTAATCCTGTTATCTTGAATAAGCAATACTACGGATTACTGAGGGAATGTATGTGAAGCATTTTCAACATTCAAAGAAAGTTCTGTAAATGGTTTTGGTATACATATCAACTAAATAATGTCTTGATTACCCCTTAAAGAATGGGGGGAAATCTCAAGTTTCAAGGTTTTTAGAAAACGTATGGCAAACCATATAATATCATTTTATGGGTTGTCTATTCAGATAATTCCTATTTTCCTTTTGTATGATGTTGAAGTGTTTCTGTGAGAGTTATTTATTGCTCTTTTGCTGTTTTTTATGATATGGATGATCTCTTTTATGTGTGTTTATATGTTTTAAATATTATTTTTAAAAAAACCAATAAATCTGTGCCAAAGAAAATGAACTTTCTGACAAATTGCTGACAGAGTGATCTGAAGACAGAATTGTTCTATGTATTTGAAATAATGAAATGTTCAATCTCTGCTGAGACTCTACCATTTCAGACCTGTTGTTATGGAAACATGCTAGGTATGAGATTCTTTTAACTCTGGAGGCTTTAGCTCAGTGGTTCCCAAATTCTGGTGCTCCAGGTGTTTTGGACTTCGACTCCTGGGAGCTGAGGTCCAAACATCTGGAGGAACAAGTTTACTCTGGACTAGCTCAAGTTCCACCCCCCCACCCCCCCCACCCCGTTTTAACTTGTTGGTATTAACTTTACTTGTACGCCACCCCAAGATATCTTTGATACAGAATGGGATATAAATATTTTAATAAATAAAATGAAATAAAATAATAAAAAATCCTACTTTAGATTCTTTCCCATTCTCCCTTCTGGTTTTTCAACTTTGATGGACATACAGACTAAAAAGTATTTGAAAGCACAAGACTGTCTTCTATAAAATAGGATGGGATGATCACTCTAACATGTGGTTTATTTTTATATGTGTAGACTGGAGCTGGAAACGTTACTAGTTGCTCTGTCGGTAACACACCAAGACATCTGAATGGATAAAACAAAGACACAACTTTTATGGGTTACAGCTGCACATACAGTTGGCTTTATCATGGAACCAGATTCAGGTATCACCCAACTCACTTGTTGGTCAATGAGCCAATACTGAGACTCTTAGCACTGAGACACAGCACTTGAACTGAGTGAAAACAGTGAGTGAAACATTCACTCAGGTCCAGCCTACCAGCCAATAACTTTGAATCCAGAGTCACATGAACCTCCAGGAAAAAGAAGGTACCCAGCACTATGACCATTAGCTGTGATGGCTAGGGATTCTAGGAGCTCAATTCCCAAACTCTGAACTGGCTCAAAACTGATTTTCCATTGTTGTCTTCCACTGCTTTTCTCCGCTGTTCACAATGTTAGTTCTGAACTTCATTTTTAGCACGTCTGCCAATTATCAACACCCACACCTTGCTTATGGTTTCTAATATTTGGTACTGTTTCACATATTATTGCCTGAAGAGATGCTTTCCACTTCAAATCAGGACTCAAATCTCTCCTTTCTAGCCATTTCTCAGCTATCCAGGCATTGTCAATAGGATGTAAAGTTAACATTCCCTACAGCTGAAATTTTACTCCCCCTCAACCACCAGCTGTGGCATTATTTTCTTTTATATCAACCACAACAATTTAAATATCATAAACACCCTTCTATTCCACTGGGATGCAGTTCCAAATTTTCTTTTAAAGTGTTGTTATGGGATTGTACAGTTCAATATACAAGAAAAAGAAAAGCTGCACTCCCTGCACATCACAAGCAATGTACCCCGCTATACTCCATGCCTAGGACCAGTCCTATCATTAGACAGAGTGATGCAGCCACCTGAAGGTAGCAGATTTTAGGTGTCATGAAAAGGCAGCAACTTTTTTTTAGTTGTAGTTGCGGGCCTTCAAATTGTTTCCGATTTATCACAACAGTAAGGCAAACCTATAATGGGGCTTTCTTGGCAAGATTTGTTCAGAGGGGATTGACTGTCTTCCTTTGAGGTTGAGAGTGCAACTTGCCCAAAGTCACTCAGGAAGTTTTCATGGCTGGGCAGAAATTTGAACCCTGATCTGCACAGTCCTAGTCCAATGTTCAAATCACTACACCACACTGGCTCTAGCTCATGAATTTTCTGCCACATTCGCCAAAATAACTTGAATGGCTTTGGTTAGCGTGCACATTTGCTTGGGTAGCATGCACATTGGTTTGCCACAGATGCCAAAATGCCTGAGGCTTACTCCTTCATTATTGTGCCCTTTAAGCTAAAGGGGTAAATTCTGTGATGATGACCAAATACCCATGAAACAGCAGTCTCCCTCCTATGAAACTCAAGTTAAAGGTGAGATAATTCAGGTCTGGCAACAATATGGCTTCTTAACATTCCCTCATCCTTGAAACTGTTCCTCAGCCTTTCAGTATGGCATTCTGCCCTCTCTCTGGACAGAGCTACACATTGAGCCAGGTGTTAAGGGGTTTCAGTTCTCTACATACAAAACAGCAGCAGCAATATGGAAGCAGTGGAGAAGGGCAACAGGCAAGGAATGGTTGGGAGGGTTGCTTAACTCTTATAGACTCTCTTTTTTTTTTTCCTGTCCCATCAAAACCGTCTTAACAATCCATTTTACCATCATAGGCACTTCTTGTTTGCTCTCAGATCAGCATTGTAAATCTTCACTCATTTAATTTTTTATAACAGAACAAATAATTTCAAAACTACCCACCTGGTAAGTTTTTATGCTCCTTCCTTCCTTTTATTTTTTTTTCCTCCCCATTTGTGGCCTTTTTGGGAAAAAAATTTTTGGGCATACAAATATTTTCTAAAAAAAACTATTATTATAATATCTGGCATACAAATAATAGAACTTTTGTTACCACAAACACACTATAATATTAATCCCTTGCCCTTCGATACATCTCCCCTTTTGAACGGATGCTTTTCAATATTTTGAAGGAGAAAAAAACTCCAATACAGTGGTCCCTTGGTATCTGCTGGGGTCTGGTTCAAGGATTCCCCATGGATAACTAAATCTGTGGATGTTCAAGTCCCATTAAATACAATGGAACAGCAAAATGGTGTCCCTTATATAAATGGGAAAAATCAAACTTTGCTATTTGGTATTTATACTTTTTTGGAATATTTTCAAGCCATGGAAGCTTGAATCCATGGATAAAAAAATCCATGAGTACGGAAGGACAACTTAATTTTAAGAAAGGAGTTGTGTTCACAACACAAAACTTTCAGACTGCTTTCAAAATCTTCAGAATTTGCATGCTCATTACTTGGTTAGTATTTTTATTAGAGTCTATTAGCAAAGTACATCTCTGCTTTTAACAATTACACAGATTATTACTGATTAAAACTATTTAGAGTAACTTCAGTTGTGCTGCGCATTAGGAAGCATATTGCTTGGGTAATTTTCTTGCTTACACTTGTTTTGAACCAAACTGACCCTTTACAAAATTCACTGTTGTGCTTGTAAGAGAAAATGGGCTGCTTCTGATTTTATTAGATAGGAGAATTTGAAGTAGGCAGCAGCAGGAGTGCCTCCAAGCTCCCAGTCTGTATTGAAATGCAAGATGTCACATTTGACAGTATAGATTTTGCCCAAAGCCAGCTAACAACTGCAGACACTTTTTTCCCTTCCATGAGATTTCAAAGGTTGCTGGAAAAAAGATGCTAACATCAAATCCAATCCTACCCTGCTTAATGCAGATAGCTGAATGTACAGAAAGGTTCTGTATGTATGAACAATGCTATCAGGGATTGCTTGCTGCATGATTTCTAAAATGACAAGCGAGGCCATGAAGATGCTATCTTATTTAGCAATTACCAGCCCTTGATTCATTTTCCCTCCCTTTAGCTACATGCATTACATTCATATAATTTTCTCATTTACATATTTAGCTCTAACGTAAGATTGTTGTTTTTTTTCTTCCCATACCCAAGAACAGAAAGTATTTGATCTTCAACAACTACAGCAGCAACAACAAAAATATCTCTGGTTCATCAGTGAAAAATTAATTAAACCACAAGGCTTTTAATATATTTTATTTATTTTCTTCTCCTGCCTACATTCTGATACGTTTTAAACACACCAGACAAGTCCAGGTCTGACACAATTTCTAAGACAAGTTGTGGAAAGAAAGTGCTTTTGGGCAAAAGGATAACATCAACTAAGACAGCCATATAATGTTTCACCATATATAGTGGGCCCCTGGTATATGCCCAGGTTTGGTTCCAGGATCTCTCATGGATACCAAAAACCATGAATGCTCAAGTCCCATTATATACAGTGGCATAGTAAAATGATGTCCCTTATAGAAAAGGGCAAAATCAAGTTTGTTTTTTCGATATTTGGGGGTGATGGGGATTTACAAGCTGTGGATGGTTGACTCAGTGGATGAAGAATCCATATATACAGGTGTGTGACTGTACTATAACTCACAATATGAAGATTTGTGTGAATGATTATTTGGTCGGTCTATCTACCTGGACTGATAATAATATAAAATGAAATAAATAGTGGTCAAGTTAATAACTTATTAATTTATGGTTGAATTTCCACTTCTCTTCCACTGTAAGCATTTAGACTTTCCTTTGGTGTTTTATGTTTTGAAAAGCAGGCCAGAATTACTATCCATCTTTAATGAACACTGGGAAAAGAGTGGAAAAGAGGAATAATCAAGCAAGTAAAATGTGTAGAAGGTGATGTTGGATTGCATCTCCTGTCATCCTTTGTTGTTGTTAACTGCCTTTGTGTTGATCTCAACTCATTGCAACCCTGCTGATGAGACACCTCAAAGGCCCCCTGTACTCTGCTCTGCCCAACTCCTGCAAATTCATACTCATGAGCTCTTTAATAGAGTCCACCCATCTAGCATGCAGTTTTTCTCGCTTTCTACTTCTCTCCAGCTTTTCTGGCATTATTTTTTCCAGTGATTCATATCTTCTCGTGATGTGTCCAAAGTACACCAATCTGAGTTTTGTCATCCTCACTTCCAAGGAGATTGCAGGCTTGATCTGCTCTAGGACCCATTTGTGTGTCTTTTTGGCCATCCATGGGAGCCTCAGCACACTTCTCCAGCACCACATTTTGAATGAGTTGTGTTTCTTCCTATCTTCTTTTTTAACTGTCCAGCTCTCACATCCATACATTGTAATGTGGAATAGTATAGCTTGTATCATTCTAAATTTTGTGCTAAGTTGTATATCTTTGCATTTTAGGATCTTTTCTAGTTCTTTCATAGCTGCCCTCCCCATTCTTAATCTTCTTCTGATTTCCTTGCTGCAGTCCCCATTTCTATCAATATTTGATCCCAGATATGAGAACTCTTTTACTGTTTCTATTTTCTCATTGTCTAGTTTGAATTTATGTAAGTTTTCCGTGGTCAACAACATACTGGTGGAAACTGGTATCCAACAACATCTGAGAAACTGTAAGAAATCTGCAGACTCTCCTTTGGGAAGAGGAGGTGACACCATAGAGATGTCTGTTGGCTGGGACTTCTTCAGCCCCTAAGCTACACGGACTAATGGTGTGCTATGGGGTAAGGTTTCTGTTCCTCTGGGGGTAAAGAGAGGAGAACTTCCAAAGATGACCTCAATGTAATATATAGATAGATTTGTCTGGGAAAAGCCATGTCTTCAAGTACTGTGCTTCATACATTACATTGTAAAAAGAACATGGATATGAACCAGGGACCCTGGTGAAAGCTTGGAAATTTGTATACTATACAGCTAATTTAAACAAAGAACTTAGATTGGCTGCAGCTCCCCACAGAATAGACACTTGATGACACAGGACTCCCTGCCTTGAACTGTGTGGAAAACTTATGTTACATGTTAATGAATACAGTTTTGCTACCACCCTGCACATAGTTACAATAAATTAAAAGATAAAGCTAACTTTGGGGAAATAATATTATTTGCAACTTAGTTGGGACAGTGCAAGGTATCCTGCTGTGCCACTGATGCACCATTGGTTTCCACCATTTTAACCGCACTCCTTTCCAAACCATTGCACCCATATCTTTTCCTCTAAGAGACCCTTCCTTGAGAACACAACAGCATAGGCAGTCTTCATGGACATCCCTTTCCCAGTGCTTTGTTCTTCAGAACACTCAGAACAGCATAGTTGGAGCCTGGTGGATTTTGGAGAGTAAGAAATTTATTTTTATTTTTATTTATTTTATTTTATTTTTTTGTTTTATGGCATTGCCATTGTGGGAAAATAGCTAATGTAGCTCTCCAGAGAATACTTGTGTCCTGCTCTGGGGGGATCACCCATTTGCTTCTTATCTGTGGCCTTGTCTGAAACATAAGAATTACCACTAATGCTCTGTGGATGGTGGGTGCTGCCTTCCAAGTGGGGTGGGTCATTATTCACTGTGCTTCATGTTCCATCAACTGAACCAGTCTCCACACCCTGCTTAAATGGAAAGTCCATCCCTAATATCGACTGTGCAGAATATTTTTTTATTTCTCTTCAAAGAGAATCAAAATGCACAACAGAGCATGTGGTCCAGAGCATGTTTACTCATGGTATGATTAACTCTTGCCAACTAAATACAAGATTTTATTCAATAACTTGTTGATTAATTAGGGAACACGCCTCCATACAATAATATTAGTTCTCTAATATAGATCTATTAGTGAAATTCCACACAATGACGGGAATGACTTATGCGAGTTATCTCATGAGTGTGAAAGCCCCATAATTCAATAGAGAATGAGTGAGTAATGTGTAGACCTTTGAGCAAATGAGATAAAACTTTAATATACTGCTTGCCTTGGGCTCTTTTATTGTGGAGAACAGCTTATTTGATTAAATACCTCTTTTGATTAAAGGAAACCATTTAGCACAATCTGGCTTTTTTATCAGCTATATATGCACATATGATATACCACTGCAATATGACATTTTGCTGTTGCCCTCTTTAAAAAGAATGATGCTATATTCTTTGTATCTAGTTCTGTTTGGAATTTCAGTCCAAAAGCTCCATGTAGAATGGGAACGCCCAGCTTTAAACTTTCCCAATGATTTCCCTTCAGACACATATTAAAAATAAAGTATACTTTGGCTGGTGCAAAAGGAGGTAGCCCTCCTCTTGTTTTGCAGGTGATTTATAAATCAGACAATTAATGACAACTATGCTGGCTTTCAATTAGTTTTTGAGTCCAACGTTGAATGCTAAATTTTCCCCACAGAGGCCTAAATGGTTTGAGGTTTGGATGTATGAAGCACTGCCTTTTCTTTTACACACCTGTTCATAGTATGAGATCTTCACCAAGGTCCAGAGGGTAGATGGAAAGTGTAGAGGACACGGTCTTCCTTCATGGCAGCACACTGAGTGTGGAACTTCCTCCATTGGAAGGTTAGTCTGTTCCTTTTTAAAGTGAGCTAGAACCCTTCCATCTAAATTTGGAAGGTTTTAAAAATACCAATCTCTGATCTGTTTTTTTTAAGGGTGCCCCAAACTTTCAATAAATACATGACATGCCCTAGAACTGTCTTGTTTTAAGTTGAATAGACATATTTATTTGTTCTCCCACTTTTAAACTTGGTTTTAAAATGTCCTTATTTCCCAGCTTAGCCGTGAAACTCACTCAGTGACATTGGGCAAGTCACATGCTCTCAGCCTCAGGGGAAGGCAATGACATACCTCCTTGAAACCAATCTTGCCAAGAAAACTCCATGAAAGGTTTCCTAGGGTTGCCATAAGTTGGAAATGACTTGAAGGAAATGACATCTTGCCTGCTTTTTTTAAATGTTGCCTGCTTTTAAAACAAAACAAAACAAAACAAAACAAAAAAACTCATCAATGAGTATTGTTATGGTGCAAAATGTCTATAAAACCACCAGGCCAGGCAGATCTTCCTGAGGTGAGGAGCTATTGTTTGGCATGACAGGTTTGTTTGGGCCCAGTGGAAGAAGCAGAAGTAAACGCAAAGAAGAGGAAGAAGGTGGTAAGGATGGTTAGCAAATTTTTCAAGCAGAGGAAGTAGAAGAGGCAAAGATAAGGAGGAGGGCTTTGGTGCTGGTGCACAAAATCAATCATAATCATGATCTTGTTGAAATGCCATAAAGAAGTTGCAGAAAAGTATTAACTTACGTAGTTTCCACACAGTAGAAATAAAGCAGTCTGACACCACTAACTGTTATGACTCTATCCTGTGGAATCCTGGGAGTTGTAGTTTGGTGAAGTGCTTACCCTAGTCTGTCAGAAGAACTGGTGCCTCACCAAACTACAAACCCTAGCATTCCACAGGATTGAGTCATGACAGTTAAAGTGGTGTCAAACATACTTTCTGTAGTGTGGCAACACCCTTAATCAACCTCATTTGATTCACCTATCTGATTTTAGCAAAAAAAAAAAAAATCAATATTCCTTTCCTTTCATCTTCCTGCCATTTCACCAATCCAGCTATCACTAACACAACATTTCTAGGTTTTGTAGACCCCCCAAGGCCTTGCTACCTAATTTTTTTAAAAGACATAGGCACAAAATTGACCTCATCATGGAGTTCCCAACATCTGATGAAACACATAAAGGATCCTGAGTAGGGCCTTGGCTATTTTGTTCTTCCCTACGGGCATCAAGTTGCCAGTTAAGACACTGTCCTTTCTCTGATGGTAGAAGAGATACACTACTTAACCTGTATGACTGGTTCCAAGGCCTCTCAGGAGTTCTCTAAATAACGAACTGGAAGAAGTGCTGCTTTGGCTTTGGTAAAATTCTTATTAAATATGGAGAACTCTTTTTGACCTCTAGACTGAATTAAGTCTGACCTCTTAAAGTGCTGAGCCTGCCATGAACACCATCATGCTCAGATGCTTCTGCTGTAAAAACAAAACAAACCCTGAGGATCAAAGGACTCTTCTTAATGTCTAAGGCAGGACTCCAGGAAAGAAGCAAAGATTGACACTGTTACTATCGTGTAGATATTTCTGACTTGTTATCATTGATTCTGTTTTTATATCCTAACTATTACAAAAAACAAACAAACAAATGCACTTCAAAAGTCAAATAAATTTTCTGATATATTTCAAATCCCTTGTTTGTTAAACCACAGAGATTCCAAAGGGCATTACAAAAGAAATTTCATCATGCAACTATATATTAGAACATATTTTTAAAAGAAAGAATTTACTCAACAGACCATGACAGTTCATTTGAAGCTGCTATCATTTCAAATGCATACTCTGGGACTTTTTAAAATGTATATTATTTACTTGACAGACCATGAACTATTGCACAAATCCGGATTAGGAACTTCATAAGAAGCTGATTTTTAGCTCGATGGTATGTGACGGCCAAACATATTTTCTTTTCCTGTTTATGATGGCAACAAGGACATTTCCTTTATTAGGGCAGCACCATCAGTTTGCATCATCTTAATCATACTCCATCAGCTTTTCATTCTAACCTCATGAAGGGAGGAAGCTTTCCCTGAGTACTGGAGTGAAAACGATGTCTCTGTCTCTCACTATAACTGCACAGTTCTTCTGTCAATAGAAGAAGGGAGGGGAAACCTCCACCCTCTAAATCCCAAATAAAGGGGAAAATTGTCCTTGATCTAAAGTCAAGCTTTGCGTATGACCCATCATGTGGGTGATAAGCTGATTCACTGACGTGTGACACTTGGGGAATCATACAGAATATTGAGTAGATTTCCCACCCCCAACCCCACTCCCCTCGACATGGATGGAAAATCAGAGTTCCTGGCAATCCTGTTTCACTTCAGAACATTAATAGAAAATAACTACTTCCACAATATGAATTTGGCTCATAGAATCATAGAATTGGAAGAGACCTCAAGGGCCATCCAGTCCAACCCCCTGTTATGCAGGAATTCACAATCAAAGTGCTCCCGACAGATGGCCATCCACCCTCTGTTTAAAAACCTACAAAGAAGGAGACCTCGAGGGAGTGTATTCCACTGTCAAAAAAACTCTTGCTGTCAGAAATTTCTTCCTAGTGTTGAGGTGGAATCTTTTTTCCTATAGTTTGAGTCCATTGCTTTGTGTCCTATTTTCTGGAGCTGCATAAAACAATTTTGCTCCATCTTCAGTATGATATCCCTTCACATATTTAAGCAGGGCTATCATTATCACCTCTTAACCTTCTTTTCTCCAGGCTAAACATACCAAGATCCCTAAGTCTATCCTCAGAGGGCATGGGTTCCAGACCCTTATCATTTTGGTCACCCTCCATTGGACACGTTCCAGCTTGTCAATATCCTTTTTGATTGGCGGTGCCCAGAACTGGACAGAGTATTTCCAGATGAGGCCTGATCAAAGCAGAATGAAGTGGTACTATTACTTCTCTCAGTCTAGACACTGTATTTCTATTGATGCAGCCTAGAATTGCATTGTCTTTTTTAGCTGCTGCATTACACTGTTGATTCATGTTCAACTTGTGGTCTACTAGGACTACCAGATCATTTTCATATGTACTGTTGTCAAGCCAGGTGCACCCAGCCTACAGCTGTGTATTTCATTTTATTCTGCCTAAATGTACAACCTTACATTTCCTACTACTACTCTACTGATTTGTAGAATGGATAGCCATCTGCCAGAATCACCAATATGTCAGAATCAGCCATGGGCTTTTACTTCTAAACCAGTTTTAAGGCATCTCAAGGCCACAGGCCACCTAATGGGCTTGCAGGACCACAGCTGAAGCCCTCCCATTTCCTGAAGCCCCATCCTTGGAGAGGGAGAGGAGAGAGAGCATAACTCATGACCTTTAGGCAACTGCTCAATAGTTTCTCTCCTACCCTATTATTATCAACAATGAAAGTAAAGCCAGCTGACAAGAGTTATCATTTGAAAGACTACTTCTCAAGGTCACAGTTCAGTCCACTACTCTTTCTTTGCCTTCTCTGTTGTGGGAAAAGAGCAGAAAGCATGGTGTTGGCTTGTAACTCAGGCCTTACATTACCACCCCAATCATGATTATGACTGCTTAATCAAGCTGTTGTGTCCCGATGAAGTTGCCCTACCAAGTGCTGGATCAGTCCTTCCATCATTGTAAAGAGATGCTTAGGGTTTACTCTCTCACCTTCACATGAAGAAATGTCAAATAGGTGTCGGAGAGGAGCTTGATAACATCTGGTGAGCAGGAGGGGCACCTGTGGCACGAACTGGTCTGCCGGATGGGTTCCTGGAGGCAATTATAGCCCACAGGACTAATCTACTTCATCATTTCTTTTCTAGTCTCTTGAGTTGCTAAAAAGTTTATGGGTCCTAAGCAGGTAAGGAAGGGAAATGCATGAATAGTTACAGGATCTGTAAGAACTAGTGGTGTTGATGATACAAAGTTTATGGTTTCATTCAAGCAGGGCCTATGCAAAAGTGTATTCATTCATTGGGCCATGTTGAAACAAAGGTACCAGTAGTTTTTCAAGAAAAGTCTGAGAGACTAACAGCCAATGCTACAGCATAGACTACTTATGCATAATGAAGCAATCAGAAGTGGATGGTTGTGGAGACGACCAGAGCTCCATTTGCCCTAATGAACTAGCCTCCCCTGCCAGTACAAAAGAGAATGGAAGGCAGGGTGGCAGCAGATCAGAGAAGGGTTAGAGAAAATAGAGTGAAAAAGATAACACTTCAGGCAAGTAGCATGTTTTACTGGTTTTGGAAAAGATACCAAGGCCTTACTCAGAAGTAGAGCATTGTTGGGAAATATGAGATTTCGTGCTGGGTGTCCAGGAAGAATAGCAAAAATGGCAAGGTAGAAGCTGAACAAAAACTAATACCTCTCACCCTCATAAGGGATATGGTGGTTTAGTGGTTAAGTCATCAGTTCTGATGTTCACAAGATCAGATGGTTGGTAGTTCATGGCCCAAGCGCTGCATGATGAGGTGAGCTCCTGTCACTAGTCCCAGCTTCTGCCAATCTAGCAGTGTGAAAGCATGTACATGCAAGTAGACAGATAGGTACCACTTCTCAGTGAGAAGGTAACAGCATTTGGTGCATTCATGCTGGCCACATGACCACCAAAGCACTCCTTGGACAACGCTGGCTCTTTGGCTTAGAAACAGAAATGAGCACTGCCTCCTACAGTCGGTTATGACTAGATAAGCATATCAAGGGACTACCTTTACCTTTACCTCACCCACCCAAAGGATCTAGCAGAGAAAAGAAGTAAGCTGTCTTTGTGTGTGTGTGTATATATATATATATATATATATACAAGTAGTTTTACTTATGAAACCTTATGCATAGTGTTCCTAACATGGGACTGGTCTGATGTTTTGTGGAAAATTAAATGGTGGCCCAAAATCTTAACAGCTTCCTCTGCCAGGCAAATTGGCCGGAAAACCAGTAGCAGAAATTTACACAGGACTTACATGAAGTATGGTGCTAGTCTTTGGTAAAACTGAAAATGGGAATGAGATGAAGACACGTTGTGTGCTATTTATTAAAAAAAACCCCAAAAACCCTATCCATGTTGCAGCTGAATACTTTCTCAGAGTTTATAAGCAATGTTGATAAACCAATCCCACATAATGTTAACATTTAGTTAACATTTAGTTAATTTTATTGGTCAACATATTAACGTTTCATTGGTTCACTGGTTTCCAAGCAAACTTTCATCTTGCCTCCAAGTTTCCTCAAGAGCAAAAATGAAATGATTGAAGGAGGTCATAAAATGATGAATAGAATGCTAAACCTCTAAAAATAAAATAAAATAAAAGCCGTGCAAGAGCAATAAACTGGTGAAGGTTCTACCAGCTTTTTAATTGAAACATATTTCAAGAACAAGATTATGAAATTTCATTTCATCCAAATGTTACTGTGGGAGCCTTTAAAAGCATTTGGGCAATAGGTTATTGACCCAGACAGAGCTGATAGGACCCACTGGACAAACAGCAGCAACAACAGAAATACAACCACATACTTCTCAACTGTCCCAGTTTGGCAGGGAAAGTCCTGATTAATCCTCCATCATCCCAGTTTTTAACCTTGTTTTAAAATGCCCTAGTTTTTCTCTCCTCCTTCCACTTATCCCTTTCTCCTCAGCTTACTTCAGTAGCTGCAGACTAAGTTCAAAGTACAGATATAGTTTATTCCCAGTTAATTCAATAGGAGGGAGAGGGGAAGAGGCGGCAATTCTTGCCCTTCCCAGCCGGCTCAGGCAAAAGCAAACTGCTGTAACATCTTAGTTTGTGAGGTCTTCCTCATTAATAACTGTTGACACCTTGACCACAGTCTTTTTGCTTGGCCACATTTGTCCTGGTTCTCCTCTAAGAAACATTGGATGGTCCAAATGAGTTACTTTTACGGCACAAAAAGCTCACTTTTGTATTCAACATATTGGTATTTTTAGCCAGACCTTAAATCAGTTTGTGCCTCATTTTAGTAGAGTTTACTTTCAAGTAAGTGGGTTCAGTACATTGAAATCATTGTATTCTAAAGATGATAGCACTTGCATGTTGCTGAGTATATTTTTTGGATGAAGTTGTCATGAAGCAGCAAACACTGTAACTTCTCAAACCAAAGCAGAAGACTCACTCTCTGAACAAACCATATATCTTTTGTGAATCTGTTCCATACTGGAGAGAAAAAAAAGTAAACACTTTTCAATCTGTGTATTTTGAATAGTTTCTTCCAATTCCATCTTTTCTGTGGAAAGCTTTTCTGCTCTTTTGAGAAGAAGAAAATGAATTCTCATGATGTTTTCAAGTTTTTTTTTTAAATCTCAGCTAAAGTTTGAGGGCCAGACTGGAATTCAATGGTGTTGCCACCCTCAGTGTCACCTGGTATGGGAGGCATGGCTTCAAGCTCACCCCTTTTCCTTTGATATAGTGACGGTTGCCTCATGAGGAGATTGCCACTGCTGTGGGGAAGCAGGGTGGGGGGGGGGCTTGGCCTTCATTCTGTGTGGTAGCAGTGAATCCTTGCAAGGAACCACCACCATCATGAGGAAGCAGGACCGGGAGCACTCACCCATCACCTCTGTGGAAGGATGGCCCGATCAGGTGTCACTCCTCTTCCAAGTTGTCACCCAGTGCTAGCCATGCCACACCACCCTGTGGTGACACCACTGCTGGAACTATGGTAAATAGCCAGTTGAGGAGAGACAGTTCTCCACATTACTTTGTCCCTTCTTCTTTACCACCACTACCATCGCTACTATTTGCTGCACACATATAAAATTCAAAGATATAGCTGTGTTAGTCAGTAGAATCAATATGAAGAGTGATCTTGTAGCACCTTTGAGACTAACTGAAAGAAAGAAATTGGCAGCATGAGCTTTCATAGACTTCAGTGCATCTGAGGAAGTAGACTGAAATATGAAAGCTTGTGCAGCCAATTTCTTTCAGTTAGTCTTAAAGGTGTTACTAGATCTCTCTATGTACATCTAGAATGAGTTCACGGGTGGCTCCAGAGCTTTGAAGCTCTTAGTAGTACCATCTTAAGCACCTCCTGGAACCTGGGTAGGTGTACAACCCAGAATCTATTTATTTTGGATGTGCTGAGATAAAACAACAGCAACCAAGTGAAATGTGGATGCTGCCATACAAAAGTGACAAATCAAGAGAAAGAGTGCTGCCACTCAGACAGAGTTGAGCAGATCACAGACATCACCAATGGTGCAGGCTTGAGCTTTTGTTCAAATGTGCAACATGGTGGTAGAATGCTTGGATTTAGTGGCTGCACAGGGTGTTGGGTCATACTAGGTGACACCCTAAGTGGGTTGACACCACTGCTCCCCAATCTTTAATCTGTCTTTTGGCAGAAACAGGCTGTGGCGTTTGTTTAAAATGCTGGAGCTCACACTCAACAGAAGAGAAGGCATGGGGTGAACAAATGACATCTCTCCTTTCTCTGCCCATTGAGCTTCGAAGGTGTGGGGGGGGGGTAGGCTCAGTGAGTGGAGAAAGCAAAGGTGTTACTGATACTGTGAGTGAGTTATCCCTCTCCTTTCTCCACACATGAGGCTCAGTTACCACAGTAGTGGGCAGCAACCTTAGTGATGCCAATGGGTGGTTGTTTTTTATTTCTTGTCTTCCTCCTCATTACAGAAATATAAGATTGGCTTTGAGTCTTCAGCAATATGACAACAAACCCATATTGGGCAGTAAAGTGGTGATCTGAAGGACATCAGAGAGACCTATGATCTATCACCAGTCAAAAAAAAATTAAGAAACAAGGAAGGAAGCCTCTTTACACTAGCTGAAGCAGAGAAGATTTTATTGCCAGTAAGAAGCTTCAAGCTCACCCACTGTTTCAACACTGTTTGTTGCTTATGATTATGTGATACCTCTGGCTTCCTCTGTTTTTGTCTTTCTGCTATTCTATCATCAATTTGTTATCCATTGTGTCTGATGACTGTAGCAGCAACAGAATAAGGGTAGACAAAAAGCTTGGCTTTTGCACTCATGTGTCTGTTTTTGACTGGTTTGTTGACAGTCCACTTGAAAGATTCTTTACTTGTTTATAGCATAAACCACATCATGGATAAGGTGGGTACACAGCTCCAAAGTCTGAATGATGCTTCTAACATGACAATAACTCTAATATAAATTAAGGAAGTCTTTATTAATTTACAGGTACTTATATACTGAAGATATGTCTGAACCAAGATAAAACAGATTGATCAGATTTGTAGTATGGTACACTGGGACCTTGGTGTTCTCTGGAGTTTAGTTTCATGATAACAACAACAACAACAACAACAACACACACCAAAATCCTTGGATGCTCAACTCCCATTATATACAGTGATGTTGTAAATGGGGTCTCTTATATACAATGGTTTGGTTTTTGCAATTTTTTTAAGGGGAGGGGATATTTTTAAGCCATGGATGGTGGAACTTATGGATATGGATTCTGTGGGTATGGAGGGTGGATGATATATTCTCTTAACCCATTTTCTCTCTCATACACAATTCCCTCTACCCCAGCATAATACAGAAAACACTCCACAAAATATTTCACTTAGACTTCCATTGTCTTGGGTCTTTAATGATCATGGGCTATGAACTGAAAGAAAAACAACAACACAGTGACCTTGAGTTTGGCCTAAAGCAATACTCATGAAACACTAATCAGGAGGAACATCTACAGAAGGAATTTCAAAGAGGTTAAAAGAATGTTGACAAGATCGGCAGAATTTTCCTAGCAATATAATTATATTTCAGATATCGAGAGTGAGTTCAAATTCTTATGACTGGTATACAAAAATGAGAGAAATAAAATGCAGCCTTGACAAACCCACAAACAATCTTAACCTCAAGGAAACATTACAGATGTCATTGTCAGCCGTAAGAGGAAAACCAGAGTACCAGCTATTATACAACACATAGCAAAGAGCACTTTAAAAGTCATAAACTCAGCAGAGCAGGAGGCTCATCTCACTTTTTCACATAAATCCCAGAAGACAAAGAAGAACAAATATACAGTTGGCCAGACACCATTCTTCGATCATGCAGAGGTCCTTGTGCTTCTCTCAGATGAGGGGAGGAGAAGAAAAAGGAAATATATATTCAGGATATGGAATCAATATATAGCATGGTGATGGGGTTGGATTGTACCTCCCAGCAATCCTAGTTAGATGGATGAGAAATCCCAGGAGCTGCAGCCCAACAACACTGGAAGGACCATACCATTCACACATTTACTATATACTGTGCCAAACCACCTCCTTCCATACTACTTCTTGAATGCTACTAAATAAAGGAGGTTTGGGAAATTGATGGTAACATTCTTCAGTTACTTATGGAGTGGAGTCAGGCAGAAAGAGGGGGTGGGTGGGAGAATGACATTTTAAAAAATCAATAAAAAGATATCTATGCAATTATACACAACAATAGCCCTAGTATTTTATTTTTCCAATTACTCCACCAGAGGCCCTCAAAGGCATACTGCTGCTTCTCAACAGTCTTTCAGGCTTTCAGTCTAACAAGATTTAGCATTTACCCAGTTGTAACTTATGTAGACCGCAAAAGAGAGGACTGCTTTAGCTAGCCACACATCATGGGCACACGTTCACAGCCACAATATTCTAAGATTTTCTTCAGCAATGTCATACAATCCACTTTTGGAAACACCATGTCCTATTTTAATTTGTTCATGATAGAATGGGACATTCAAAGTAGGCATTGCTTTAGCTATACAAAGGCATGAAGCTGCTTGTGTGCGTCACCACAAAACCCTGACAAATCCTATAGCAGAAGCAATTTTATATATGATGCAGAGAAAACTTCACTTGCTGCCTCATGAGTATGGAACAGGAAGATTCATATTGGCTCACCAAACAAACAAACAAACAAACAAAAAATAATAGTGTGACATTTATGTTAGGAAACATGTCATAGTCACACCGTAAGATTTTACACTGTATACCTAAGGTGTTTCTGGAGTACACCTATGGATGTAATATAGATAAAATCACCAGGAGGGCGAGAGTGGGGCAGACCGTACTGGGTGACGGCACTGAAGGGTGTCCTGTGTGGCTTTACTTTAAAGTAAAGCCACACGAGACGGGGGGAGGGGGAGAGGGGCTCGCTCTCCCCGTCTCTGCTCTGCATGGCTTTACTCATGAGTAAAGCCATACAGGATAGGGAGTTGGTAGTGGGCTCTTTTGGCTCTACCTGCAAAGCCCCACTCCCCACACCAGGTGACACCCTGGTGCAGGATGCCACTGTATAAAATAGTTCTATATCATAAATACCATGCCTGAAAATTCCAGGAAAATAAACAGGAACCAATGTCTGGCATTCACTTCCCAGAGGAGATTATGGAGTGAGGCAATAAATGCATTTCTTTTATAGTATCCATGTTAGGAAAAGCCAGTGAGCAAGGTCAAGGAAAAACTAACACTTCTCTAAAGCCCAAGAAAATATAGGTGCAGGTTATTAGCTAGTACGGGAATCAAGACATCAAGTGGTGTTAAAAAATATTAGGGGTAGGATGGAATGCATATTTGAGGATATCTGACTGATATAGGTGATTATCTTTATAACCCCAGTCCATGGTTTGGTAGCTGGATTTCATTAACCCAACTTGATATTGGTTCTTATTTAGAAACACTAGCTTTCATGTACCCAAGTACAACCTTTCCACAGGTGGATATGTCTTATGAAGCTGGTCTAAATCAATAAGCTTAGGCAAAGAACAAATAGTTAAGGAAAATTCCTTAAAACAGACATGCTAATGGTACTTTATAATGGCACATTTGTCAAGAATAACAAATAGAAACACAAATAATGCAAAACTAGAGAAAATGTAAACAGCAAGGTTTACTTGGTGGCTGTTTCTTACCAGGAATATATTTGTGGCAATGGCAAACATTAACAGCAAACTATACATGCTGTACAAGCACGGATGCTGTTAACAGTTTGGAGGGAGCAAAATGCAAGACAGACATTAACAGAATTAATAGTGTTCCCACTGATGGAAGCTTGCAGTGTAATAGCTAAATGTTCTTAAAAGCAGAGCTTCTAACAGTAAAAGAAAAATGATGCATCAATTTATTAACTAAAGGTAAGGCTAAAGTATCTCATTTTGAAGAAAACATAAAAATACACATGGTTTCAGTTAAATACAAATCAGATATAAACACAACACTATCTATCAAAGCTTTCCTTTGGATTTTGAAAAGAGCTTTAAAACACTGGGCAGAATTCACTTGTTTGTCTCAAGTACAGTAAAGTAATTGACTCAATGGGACTTATTAACACTTATGGAAGTTTTATTATACATCTGTTCTAGTTGACAACAAACTGGGTTTCACTCATATTGTCATTATAATCTGGATCTGAAGAGACTATTTTGTTTGTGTCCTTGCAAGAAAAGGAAGCCACAGTCCAGGGCGGAGTTTAGCTAGAGTATAAAATTCCAGCTTGTTCTAACATTGGCTTCTTTTCCTCTCTTAGGTTGGCTCACCCTCTTCTTTCCCATGCCTCAGAACAGGACACAGTTGGGTTACTTTGGGGCCAGGTAGGAATTCTGGGCCCTGTCATGATTGGCAATATTGCCTGAAAAATACAGTGGGCCCTTGTTATCAGCTGGGGTTTGGTTCCAGGACCCTCTGTGGATAAGAAAATCCATTTATGCTCATGTCCCATTAAATATAATGGCACAACAAAATGCTGTCCCATATATAAAATGGAAAATCAAGATTTGCTATTTGGAATTTATACTTTTGGGGAATATTTTCAAGCCGTGTATGCTCAAATCCATGGATAAAAAAATCCATAGATAAGGAGGGCCAATAGTATTGGCTGAATGGTGCTGTTAAATAGTCACACCTAGCGTTGCCAAGTCAGGATCATTGCAGGCCCTGACACTTCTGGGTCAAAACTTGACAGCAAGGGATGACCTCTTGGTAATGTCATGGGGTATAGCCTGATGATATCATTAAGCATTATGCACTAAGCAGCAAATACTGTCACTCATAGCTTGTCATGCAAACATGCATACACACAGGTACATGTATAAACACACAAGCAGAAAATACTTTCCTGGTTGGATGTGTCTTTGCAAATTGGTTTATACACTAACTAGAATAAGATTGCCATTTTTCAGTTCTCCAAATCTACTCAGTCTATTCTGTGTAATGTGCAAATTAATGTGTATGATATGCAAAGTGTGCACTTTAATTGTAGCATTGCTTGTCTGTCTGCAAGACGCTACCATTATGTTTCAGCCTTTGAACTATTTGTATAGCAAGCACTGATCTGACAGAAATACAGTGTAATGGTTGGAGTGTTGGGCCTTGAATAGGGAGAGCCCAGTTCAAATCCATCTGCTTACAAAGCTTACTTGGTAATCATTGGCATTAGTAAGAGGAAGAGGAATGAACAGAAAACTCATAGTTCAGTCTCATATATGCCATGAAATCATTAAATAATACAGCCAGCCCAGCCATTAGGCAGAGTGAAGCAAAGTACAAGGCAAACTGATCTACCACATCCTACCTGGAGGGCTTGTCATTGTTGCCTGACCTTATTTCCTTGTTTTGTTCTCCCTTGCACTGTCTCATCTCTTTCTATTTAGTTTCATCTCCCTGCATGGCACCTTGGAGCCCCCACTGAGCTTCCTGCTCTCTCCCACCAACACCACATACTGCTTCCAGCCTGTCTGCCTATCCCCTGTAAAGCAGCACAAAGTAGCTGGTGCTACTTTAGTCAGATGGCAGTAGATGGGCTGCAGTGGTGGTGCTCCTGCCAGATCCACAAAGTAAGGTGCAGGGGCAGAGAGAGGAGAAAGGCAATGTGGTGACAGAGGCAAGGTGGGGCAAGGGAAGCAAGCAGCAATAATATGGAGATGTGGCTCTTTTTATCCCACCTAGATTCATAGATTCATAGTCAACAGGATTGTGGGCACACTAGTACTTCAAGCTAGGAGTCCATATTGCTGTTGTTGCGTGCCTTCCAGTCATTTCTAATGAAGATCCCATCACAGGGTTTTCAGGGGCAGAGATTGTGCGACTTGCCCAATAGTACTCAGTGGGTTTCCATGGTTGACTAGGAAATTGAACCCTCGTATTCAGAGCTGTAGTTCAGTGCTCAAACCACTATACCACACTGGCACACAATCCATATTAGAGCCTGGGTTAATCAAGATGCAAACAATTTTATAAGGAATATGAAAAGCAAAGACTTTGAATGAGACAACATTCCAGTCCTTGGAGTAGACACAACTCAGGTGTAGCTGGTAATTTCCTATGCCGAATGGTTAAATTTGGTGACACACTGTGCACACAGCAGAAAATGAAAATAATTATGTCATTGATTGCAACTGCACTTAAATGTCTAGTCTACAGTACAGTTACTGGTGTAGGTGCAGATCAAATTCCACTTGCATACTATAGACTTCTTTCATCATCTAATCTGCCTCTTCATAAACTTGGAAGAAATCATCTGCATAAAACAGATTAATCAGGCTGGCAAAGGTTAATGTAGAAAATGATGAGCAAGATTCATAGGGAAAACTCACCAGAAAGTTTGAGAACCTAGTCAGCTCCATGATTTCAGAAGGTGAACAACCCTGTGTACTCTTCGTTTTGATAGATCCGAGGAGGGCAAAAATATGGACTTTTATATTAATGGACTAATAGGCAAAGTGTGTCTTTTACTACAGCCAGCTAGTGGAACTAAATATATGCATACAGTCATACACATGAGGGTTTCTTAAGAAGATTTATTCAGATGGAGCTTGTCATTGTTTTCTTCAGGCTGAAAGTGTGTGACTTGCTAAAGGACATCCAGTGTTTCCATGGCTGAGTGGGGGTTCGATCCCTAGTCTCCCAAACTCCTATCCCAACATTCTCACCACTGCAACATGCCGACTCAAATACATACAAATAGAAACTAAAACATTAAAAATCATTCTAATGTACATTGTACTTCACAATGGCCTGATCTAGATTGGCAAAAAGAAGTGTGTTCATGGCTGCATGAAACTCTAGCCTTTAGATGGGAAAAAGGGAAAGTGTGCCATGAAAATGCTTTTTTTGCGTTTTAGGGGAGAAGAAGGGCCTTTTAAAAGGTGCTGGTTTTCCCAGCTTCTTTTTTAAAAACTGCGGAACAGCGCAGCTCCATCTAAAGGCTGCGGTGCAGCTGCTAAGCATTAAGGAAAAGGCAACTTCATGTCACACTTTCCTGCCAATCTAGAAAGCCCCATTGGATACTATACTACCAGAGAAAGGATCATGGATGCCATCAATTCTGAAAGACATTATTTCAGCATGAATGGTAATTAATCTACAAAACCTTAACAGCTTTCCAACTTGTTCAGGAAGTCATTTTGTGCAGTGAGGAGGTCTTTATGCCAGCATAATACTCTGTTTATCCTGGCCTACACATGTTCTCTCTAATACACTTGCTACTGTATTTCCCTCCTTACAAATATTCCATTAGTAAAATCGTCAGGATACAGCTCATTCAAAAGTACAGCTTTTAGAGTCTCATTACTTATTGTGGGAGTTACATGTGTTTCTAATTCTCTCACATTGCTTGTTTTTAAAGCAAACTGAATTAACAGGTTTTGGATCACAGGCATATTTAATATTGTTTCTTTCCTCCAACGATTTTTAAATAATCAAATATCAGGATATCATACTGAAGATGAACAAGTTTGTTTCCTGAAGCTCCAGAGAATAGGACCTGGAGCAATGGATTCAAGCTACATGAAAAGAGATTCTACCTCCACTTCAGGAAGAACATCTTGACAGTTAGTGTTGTTCAACAGTGGAATATGCTTCCTTGGAAGGTGGTGGAGTCTCCTTTTTTGGAGGTTTTTAAAAAGAGGGTGGATGGACATCTTTCATGAGTGCTTTGATTGTGTGACACAATCAAACACACACATGGCAATGGGTTGGACTTGATGGCCTTTGAGTTCTCTTTCAACTCTATGATTCGATGACTCTATGATTCATAAATGGTTTAATAGGGTCTGACAGCCTCTATAGCATACTATCAGTACATTCCTCTTTAACACCTACAATGTATTAGCTGAAAGCAGAGAAATTGGCAGTACAAGTTATCTGTGAAGCAGTAGAAAATATGTGCAAATAGAACTTGAAATAAAATGAGGCTCATACTTCTCAAAATAGTTACACAGGAAGCATAACAAGACATTTCTTAACAAGTGGAAAGCAAAGGATACAAGTGATGAATTATGAAAACAAAGATATAATAGGAATTAAATGTTGATTTATAAAATGACTTCTTATACAGTTGCCCCTCCATTTTTGTGGACTTCAGATCTGTGACCTTGCTTACTCGTGAGGAAGAAATGGAAGGGGTTAAAATGGGAGGCCACTCACAGGCACACACACCCATTCAAACCTAAGGGGCTTGAATATCTGTGAGTTTCTGTTTTCATAGAGGGGAGTACAGGTCCCCCACAAAAACGGAGGGCTGACTGTATATCATATTTTTACTGGGTTTCCAAATCAAAAATGATAATGCCAAGGGCATAGGAAGATATCTCTTAAAAGATGCTCTCAAAGCTCTAGCTAAGACAGTGCACAATTCTGCCAAAGCTAAACAGGCCTCAGCCTAGTTGGTACCTGTATGGTAGACTAACATTTTTTGGGGTGGGGTGGGGACGTGGAGAGAGGTGGAGGACCAGGGAATATAAGCGGAGCCACACAAAGCCCATGGACTGCATTCCTCCAACCCTGATCAAAATTAAACACAGTGCTCTGTCCTGAACCTTTGCAAATATTTGCAGCCAGTCCAGGAATGATGAAAGTCCCTCGTCTAATGGGAATGGATTGATGAATTGGGAGGAAGACACTTCTTAATCAAGTTTATCTCTGTTATTTCAACAGAACGGTGGGACTTTCATCTGAAAAGATCTGTAGTCTTATTCCATTCATAAGGCTGGGTATTTTTCCCCATTCATGAGACTACCATGACAACAACAAACCACTGACTTGGTGAAAACAGGAGAGTCAAATACATCCAATTAAATCATTTTGCCTTGAATTCAAAGGACAGGAATGATAGGGTTGTAATCAGGTTTACTAAGCTGTCTTTTTGTACAATTATTGATTTATGTCCCCAGTAGCATTAATGTACAGCAAGTGAGTTATATTTTCTTACTTCTTACAAAAAAAGTGTTTCTAATGATGCCAAAAGGGGCAAAATACCTGGTTGCAATGAAACATGCTAGCATCAAAACCACCAAAGGTCTATTGTATACGAAGAATCTGGTTGTCAAAGACGATCACATTTCTTTGTAAGATTAATGTAACACATATTTTGTCTTTTGTCACCTGAGATCTTTACCTATATGCCAGTTTATCCTAATTGGAATTTATCCTTTTGAGTTTTTTTTAAAAAATATTCATATCATTCTCCAGGTGACACCAAAGATCAGAAGCTCTTAACCATGTCATTGTGCATGAGCGGTATCTTCTCATTACCAATCACTTAATGTAGGCAACTGCTGATGGGGTTGAGGTCAAAATATCCACTCCCAGCATCTGCTGTGAGATGCATCAGGCCTCGCAAAAGGAGGAGGGAAGTCTCTCCCTCCCTCTCCCAACTAAACGTAGCTGATTATTACAAAACACAGAAGTTACTAAGTTGCTTCTGTATACTTCCTCTAACGTGCAGGTAGTGGGCTTTGGGACCCACTGACCCTAAAGAAATGTAGCACAATTGTTTCACTGCCATGGTTCCCTTTTATGTTGAGAGAGGGTCATTTAGATTTCTCAGCCAGAGAGCAAACACCTCGTCTTTATTTTTGTGTTGACTTATCCCCCACTTCGTGTTACTTTCCCTGACAAAGGAAAGACATAAGCCAAGAGAAATGTGTGCACATCAGATTTCTGGGATGGGGGAAAAAGAAGGGAAGTTTCCCCCTCCTGCCTCTGTCCCTCCCTTTTGGTAACGGTGAATCTCAATTTGAAATGTGCTCTTCCCATCTGTGTTTGTATAGCAGAGGTTTGATGGGGATATAAAAAGAACACAAATGTGATTGCTTCTGCAAGTATTCTAACCTGGCAAATCGAATTTTTTTCTTTTTTTATGGCTAAACGAGTATTTACCTTGTCATTGCCTGAGTGAGACAGTAAATATAATGTCTGAACAGTCTGTGTGTACCATTCTTGCCATTCTGAGTTATGTGATTAATTTTATTATACCTTTTTAATGTATGTTTTCTTTTTAACCTTTGTACATCTCAAGAAGAGAAGGACCCATTAAACCACACATGTTTTTCTGAGGTATCACAGTAAAAAGCAACTTTTATGTCAAGCCATCTGCTACACCTATTAAGGGAAAGAAGCTGGAAAGCAATACATAATGGAATCGATAGCTGGTGTTCCTTTTTAAAGTCGTGTAAAGATGTCTGGAAGCCAAGAGGCACCATGGATCTCTTACCTGTTATACCGTCTTTAAAGATCTGGTCTTTCCTGTTGACCAGGCAATGCTCTTGGCCACTGGTTAAAATCAAAATGGAGTATGCAATCATGATAATCCCAGCGTGTCATGGATGACGGACTCTTTCATGCCACCACATTCCAGCTGTCCAAAACAAACCCTGCAAAAGAAAACACAACATCTATGTTTCATTTTAGCTGGAATCATATAATCATATAGTTGGAAGAGAACACAAAGGCCATCCAGTCCAGCCCCCTGCCATGCAGGAACTCACAACCAAAGCACCCCTGACAGATGGCCATCCACTCCCAGTTTAAAGACCTCCAAAGAAGGGGACTCCACCACTCTCTGAGGGAGTGTGTTCCACCACTGAACACCTCTTACTGCAAGGATGTTCCTCCTAATGTTTAGGTTGAATCTCTTTTACTGTAGCTTCCATCCATTGTTCTGTGTTCTAATCTTTGGAGCAGCAGGAAACAAGCTTGCTCCATCCTCAGTGTGATACACCTTCAAATATTTAAACAGGGCTATCATATCACCTCTTAACCATTGCTTCTCTAGGCTAAACATACCCAGCTTCCTAAGGAGACTATCAAACAGTGAAAAAGAATGGAAAGGGACTTGGGATGCTCCTGTCCTTATTATGCAATTGTGCGAAGATTATCAGATGATGTCCCATGGGATATCATGGGATTTTCCTTGAATAAAAAGTGGCAGGACCATTGCACTTCATTGACAGGACAAGGATGGGATGAGCACAGTGTCATTGGATAATCTCCATGCAATCACGCGATAAGGATGGGAGCATCCCAATTCTCTCCAAACCTTTTCCCTGTCTGATAATCTCCAATATCTTTCCTCATAAGACATGGTTTTCAGACCCTTCCCCATTTTGGTGGCCCTTCTCTGGACACACTCCAAATTGTCAACATTCCTTTTGAACTGTGGTGCCCAGAACTGAACACAGTAGACCAGGTGAGGCTTGATCCAAAGCAGAACAGAGTGATACTATTAATTCCCTTAATTTGGACACTATATTGATGTAGCCTAAAATTGCACTAGCCTTTTAGCTGCTGCATTACACTTTATTTATTTATTTATGGTATTATACCCTGCCCTTCAGCCCTAAAGACTCTCCAAGTAGCTTACAATTATATTTAATTAGATGGTTCGCTACCCTCAGGCTTACAATCTAAAAAGACATGACACAAAAGGAGAAAAGAATGGGAGTGGGGAAGGGGATCTGGTCCAGCAGTCCTTCTTTCCCTCTGAGGCCTGGACCAAGGCAGATGGACTGGAGCGAGGGCTCAGATTCTTAATCTAGGCCAGGACTGATGGAGCTGGGCCTGCATCATTCCCTCCGTGGCCAGATGGCACCAGATGGACTGGAGGGAGGGTTCTGCTTCTTAGTTCAGGCCAGACCCAATGGAGCTGGGCCTGTATCTCTCCCTCCATGACTGGATGGTACCAGATGGACTCAATGTGCTCCACAGGAAGCATTTTTGTTGAGCTGATTTTCTACTTGACCATGTTGTTACAGATTTATTAAAAAATGAAAGGATTAATTAAAAACTACCATTAAAGCTCCACGAGGATTCTCTTGCAAGAACAGAATTCCTCAGGAGATATTCCACTGAAGAAAACGAAAGTTTGCTTTCAAGAGCTGTGATATAAGAAGTAGGTCTCAGCTACAGGGAAGGGTTGTTAGTGTGCAGCCTTTATAATGTAGTTTCTAAAGATGGTCATTTCAAATCTTTAATTCTAAATTTAGAAATTAGAATTTTTATGGCAAAACGAGTATGCCAAGGTGAGTGACATGGGACACTGATGCATTAGAATGTTGAAATTGAAAGGCTACATTATAATGGTGAGATTCAAAGGCAAATGGCTTTAAATAGATTGAGATTTCCAAAAATAAAGACATCTACATTTTAGGAAAGTGTGACCATCTTGACACAATGAGACAATGTCCCAAAGATTCTCTAGTCCCCTCAAGAGATATTCCCTCCAACAAAGGACTAAGTTGACTCCAGTGTGAGACCAATCAAAGACTTTCTACAAAAGTCCTGCCTCTGTTCAAAATTAGTGCTTTTTTCTATTTGTGAAGCTAAACACACATACAAAGCAAGCACAAAAGGATCTGTTGGTTGATGACAAAGAAACACCCATGCCCATCCAATACTTTATTTGTCCAGATAGTCTTTTGGGATAGTTAAGGCTGTCATGTCTGCTGGGGTAAAACTGTTTGTAGGAGCAGGGAGGCTTGCTTGTGTGCTATTGTGTTTTGGAGAGCTTGCCTGTCAGGTTAAGGCTGTTTGTGTGAACTAAGTGGAGCCTCACTTGTGTGCTTGTTAGTGTTCTAATATTCGTTTATGCATAGGCTCAGTTTCTCTTTCTGAGCACATGGTGAGAGGAACTGAGTCAGGGACTTGGTTGGGTGAGGAACTAGCAGCTACTAGCTCTCAATGTATTTCCAGCCCTAGTCCCTGGAGCTTGGCCAACAGGCTCAGCTAACAAGTGTGCTGTGTGGGAATTTAGCAGGAGAGTTTTGAGGTGGAGGCCTGGAGTGCTCTTTCAGTACTTAAGATTACTCAACATGGATACATATTTGTCTGAGCATGTGGGTAGCTACACCTGCAGAAAGTGCAAATCTGCACCCTTGTTCAAAGAGAAGGTCCAGCAACTTGAGGCCCATGCATCTACTCTTCAGCACAATAGGGAGCACGAGGTTTTCGTGTACAGTGCAGAGCAGAGCAGACTGTCGTGGATGAGGAGCACACAGGGAATTTCGCTGAGGTTAGTTCCCAAACACAGGAGGCAGACATTTGGAGGAATGTGGCCCGTAAAAGACAGTAGTGTATTTCAGTCTTTTACTCCAAATTTCAAGTCAAGTCTCAAGTCTCTTCCTTCAGGTCTCAGGTCCTTGGAAGATACTTTCAGGTTGAGTCTCAAATCTTACACAGTACTACACAGAATGAAGTGGTAATCCAAGTATAGAGTAACATTCCTTTTGTTGTTGTTGTGTGCCTTCAGGTCATTTGCAACTTATAATGACCCAAAGGTGATTGTATCACAATGCCTTTCCCTAGCCCTCTTCCTTTTCCTAAATGTCTGGCTCCAGTCAGCAGATCCCCTCTCTTTGGGAGGGGGTGAGAAGGAGAGGAAGGGAATCTGCTAGGAGCTTCAAATAAAGCTGTTGCCACAAGAAACCAAGCACTCTTTCAAACGGGAGGAATTTCTCCCAACTTCGAATGGAGCCAATGCGGATTCATGTAAATTCGCTAGTTTAGCGAATTTACATGAACCCCTGCTCCGTTCGGAAGAACCCCTGCTCCATTCGGAATTACTTCCCATTACCCGAAAATAACCCCCTCCTGCCCGAATTTGCATGCGAAGCTTTAATTTGCAATAACGTAAAACCCATGATTGCATTCGAATTGGCTTCCCTCTTGCCCGAATTTGCGTGCGAAGAGTTAATTTGCAATAACGTAAAACCCATGATTGCATTCGAATTGACCTTAAATTATACTTCCAATTTAGCCTCGTATGAAAGAGTCCCAAGGGAACATCAGTCAGAGCCCTGAAGGGCTGAAAAGGTGGGAGCAGATGAGGAAGGAGGGAGTGTGCGTGGAAAGGAGTTACACAAAAGTCACACTGAGAGGTGACCCTTTTCTCCTGCACAACTGAGCCACTCACCCTCTACCTGCCTACCTGACTGATTGCTCTCTCTCTCTCTCTCTCTCTCTCTCTCTCTCTCTCTCTCGGCTTGACAACCATACATGTGAAAGGGATCTACTGTAGGTGTCTTACTAGATTACCGCACTACACCCTTATAGCACTGCTATTCCACTTTAACTGCTCTGGCTGCCTCCTGTTGCATTCTGAAATTTGCAGTTTAAGGAGGGGCATTTAGAATTCTCAGTCAGAGAGCTCTTAGGCTTCATGGAACTACAAACCCCAGGATGCAACAGGAGGCAAGGCATCCAGAGCAGTTCTAGTGGAATAGCAGCACTATAAGAGTGTAGTGCGGTAATGTGGTTAGTAGACCACAAGCTGAACATGAGTCAACAGTGTGATGTGGCAGCTAAAAAAGGCATTTTAATTGTAAGCTAGTTTCTAGGTTAAGAGAAATAATAGCACCAGTATATTCTAATTGGTCAGAGCTCACCTGGCATACTGTGTCCAGTTCTGGGCACCAAAATTTAAGAAGGATATTGTGAAGTTGGAATGACCAAAATGGTAAAATGTCTGGAATCCATGCCCTATGAAGAGCAGCTTAGGAAGATAGGTATGTTTAGCCTGGAGGAAAAAAAATTATTAAGGATTGACATGATAGCCATGTTTACATTTTTTAAATTGTTGTCATATTGAAGATAGATCAAGCTTGTTTTCTGCAGCTCCAGGGACTCAGTGAATTCAAACTATAGCAAAAGCGATTCCACCTAAACATTAGGAAGAACTTCCTGATTGTACGAGCTGTTTGATAGTGGAAGATGCTGTCCCACAGAGTCTCCTTCTTTGGAGGTTTATAACATAGGGTGGATAACCATCTGTCACGGGGTCTTTGACTGTATTCCTGTATGGCAGAATGAAATTGGGCTCAGTGGATCTTGTGGTCACTTCCAACTCTATGATTCTACGATGAACAAATATAAGTCATCACAGACGAAGGTCCATGGCTTAATGTTTTGGAGGGCCTTGTCTAATTTGTTCCCAAATTAGATTAAAGTATACATCAAATTAAAAACAAAGCCAGTGATTAGACCAAGTATAGATGTATTGATTACAAGCAGGTGGGGAAATATGCTGTAACAGAAACAGAAAGAAAGAAAGAAAGTGTAATTATGTCTGTTCACCCAAGTAAAAACATTGTTTTATATGTTATTGTTTCCTCAATGATCACATGATGTTTCTTTGTTCATAAAGGAGACAGTAATTCCACATAAAATGCTAGATATCCCCTTCTTGAAAATAATACAAAGAATTGCCCAAATAGGTGGGGTTACACATCCCAATAGGACTGGCATTCTAGAAATGACAATGATGCATTCAGACCCTCCTCCCTGGTACTGAGAGAGGCAAGAGATTCCTGTTCTCAAGTACTTATGAATACCAAGGCTGGCATGGCCTAACACCAGCTACATAGATGTTTTGGTTATGCTATCCTGTTTATACACTGGGGCCCCTTTCAGGATTATATAAATCTCAAACATAATAAAATGATCCTGTGGCACTACTATATACAGGTATTTCCATGAGCTCAAATACATAGATATGCTCATTCATCATAACAATAATATGTGGCAGATTGCAATCCCATAACTATATCCCTCATCAATCTTTTGAAAATGCAGCCCCACTACACATAGAAACTCAGGTCTCTCAGTTATAGGTCTCTAGTGGCCTGTCTTGCCCCCTCATACTGTCTCTGTATTATCCTATAAATATCATTTTTCCTTCTTTTTAATAACATTTTTATTGTAAAAAAAATTCCAGTATAATGAAACTACAATAGATGAAAGAACAGAAAATATAAACAAATACAAAATTACAGAAGAAGATACAAAGAGATAGAGATGGGGGTGGGGTGGGTGAGAGTGAGACACTGACTTCTAACTTTCTTACCTATGGTGTTATAAAATCTCTTCTTACAAAATATGTTGTATTTCTACTATTTACTCCTATTTATTTTCAAAATCCACAGTTAACAATTTACCCTCCTTTTCCTGCAAAAAGAAATAAAAGCATCCCAGTCTTTTCTAAAATGATTCAGTTGTTTTCTCTTATTAAAATGGTTAGCTTACCCATTTCAGCAAGATCAGATGAATTCATTAACCAATCCTCCCGTGTTGGAATTGTCCTACCTTTCTATTACTGCACATATACCAGTCTTGCTGCTGTAGTCACATGTTGAAGTATTTTTCTGCATTTCGTCTCAATCTGAGAATCCATCAGACCCGACAGAAGAAGTGGTACTTTTAACTGAGGTTTTAGCTAAATAATTTTCTGAATCAAACAATGCATCTGATTCCAAAACTTTTTCACCATCTCACAAGTCCACTACATATGATAGACAGTCCCAACTTACTGCTCACGTTTCCAACACACTTAAATAGTCCCTTTATCCCTTTTGGACAATCTCTCTGAAGTCTAATACCAGACAAAGATCACATTCAATTGGGGTGCTATTGCTATCACCACAACCATCTCAGCTTGAAAGAATTACCTTTTTGAACTACAGCTCCCAGAACTCTACAGCTGTCTCGGCCACAGCTGTAGACTGGGAGATGTAGTCTAAAAAAGTTCAGATGTTGCCAGATCTAAATCTGCCAAGTTCAGATACTGCCAGTATCACACACATACACAGCAACTTCGGAGCAAAAACACTTTTTGTTAAGTGCATCTATTTTCCCCTAATACTTCTTCAAGTTTTTTTCCCCATTGGACATGACAAAGTAAAAGCAATCTTGGGTGCTTTCACAGTATGGCTCACACTGATTTCAATAGTACAACAAAATAAGAGCAACTCAGAAACAAACAAAAGTAGAGCTCCCAGGCTTGATCCCCACTTGATGTCTCTCATTTTACCTGGATGACCTGTCATGGGCAGGAGTCACCACCAACGTGGGACTGGAAAAAGGGACACTCAGATTCAAATAGCCACTTCCAATCCTTAAAACAAAACTGAACTTTTCTTGCTACTTTTGAAAAGCATTCGCCTGTTTAATCAAATGTGGAATTTTATTATGGAATGCCCTTCCATCTCAAAATCTTCCCTTCTACCTAACAAGAGGTTTTATTTTGCTATTATATATCTCATTTCATTTAACAATGGTTCCAGGCTATAGGGCATTTCCTCTAGATAATCTCTGTCAAGTCTGTCTGACAACCTAAACAGTAAATCTTTAGCCAAGAATGAAATGAGGCATTCCATCCAGATGACCTATATGTCACCCCTTTCATTAACTGATGGTGGATAAATCTGTCAGTTTCATATTCTCCCAAATGGCATTTTTGTGAATTTTGATAAATTCTGATCAATCAGAAATGCTCACCCTTTCCTATTAATTAAAATAAATGGTGCATGCATGATAAAGCTAAAACATTAAGAATTCTTTACAAATCCCATTCATACAGTAATTAAAGAAAATGTTTCAAGTAGATTCATCTCCTTACCTTAAGGAAAAGGAAGGAAAGGAAATTCTTCTAAATGGAAACAGAACAACCACCCATTTCATGTTTGTATATCGGTGGGCATAAATTCATTTAAAACAAACTGATGGATGTTCTTTCATCTTGAGATTCTCTGCAGACTATTCCACATAGCAGATCAGGGTATACTCTTTCTGGACTATGCTAGTAACTGCTGCACTGGTTAACCAACACCTATTGTTGCCAAATAATACAGATGTAATGGATGACAGAAAAATGACTCACCATTGTTGTATTGGATTAAAAGTCCTCAAATGGGGGACATGTGGGAATATAAAATCTGGACTTTTGCTGATTACTCACTGGCTGAATCATCTACAAGTAGACTGGACAAAACACTGGAGAGCTTCCTGTCTATAGCAATCCTGAATTCATGAAGGGCTGCCCAAGATTGATTGAGAATCTTTTTCAACTCTACTATTATAGGCAGAGAGGGAAGGAAAGCAAATCCAAGTACAAAACCCCTGGAACTGAAATTAATTCAGGCTCCCCTCTGCTTTGTAGAAAATGCCAACTTTTGTCCACTTTTTTTCAGATCTGCTTTTGGCCAGCTTGTAACCTTTACAAAGCAAGGAAAAGTTGGGCTTTTCTTTTCTTTTTTTCTTTTTTTGGACTGGGGGAGTTTGAGAGCTGTAGTCTGTCCAAAAGTTACATTTCCAAGATCTGGTCCATGGCAATGGCTAATTGTCATGACTTTACTGCATGACTTTACTGCAGTTGATATTGTAATGGGGACAGTTTTTGTGGCCATGATGTTATACCCTGCATTTTTTTTTACCCACCGCCAGTTCTTTACAAACCCTGAAAACACTCCCCACCCCAGAAGATGCTCCTCAAATTTGGGGTGTCCTCACAAGCCATATGGGAAATTATGTAGATGTGGGCATGGGAACAGATTGAAACTGGATGACCTATGGCTTGCTTGTTTATTTGTCAGTGGGTCAGAAGTCCATTACTTATGTGAGCCTCGAAACAGAAACTATGCACGAATGTTTCCTAAGCAAAATCAGAACCAGCAACGGCTTCTTTAATGATAATTACATTTCTAACCAAACTAACAGACATGATAAATGGGGGAGGAGGGGGATAGTAACTGAACCATGTGTTTCCAACACTGGAGTGAATGTTTACATTTTTATTATAATTTATCCTATTTAACAATCTGAGAGGTTTGCAGGCATCAACAATTCCATTGCAATTTCAGGTGCAATTTCTGTGGACTTCTAATTTCTGTGGACTTATTGTAGGAGAAATAGAAAATTGCAAACCCGTACTAGAAAGCTTGCCTAGGATACACAAGTAAAAGAAGAACCTAATCTTCACATGCTTATTGATGGTTATCAATTCTTTAAAAGGGGTTTTGATTATCCTGTTTTGTAAAAAGTCTGTTTCTGCCTTTATATTACTGAACGGCCTTCTTCAGGGGATACACACTCAATCTATCAACAGCAGTCCCTTTTTTTATCATTTAACAGTTCAGTTATATTACATTATATATTATATGGAGAGTATAGACCTTGAAGAAAGCCATTCAGTAATATAAAAGCCAAAACACATTGAGCTTTTTACAAAACAGGATAATTAAAAACTTTTTAAACAAATAATATATAACCATCAATAAGCACATGAAGACAATACATGCATACTTTGCATAGGACATATCAAGCTCTTTAAAATTTGCTTCATTTGTTTCATTTTCAGCAAATTGCCCTGGACTGTTCAATATACTGGCCCGTTTTACACGGGCAAAAAGGGGCGTTTTAAGGGCTAAAAAGCCCACCTTTAGGGTTAGGGAGGGCGTAGTGTTTACACCCTCCCTAGGCCTAAAGCGCATGGACGCCGCCATTTAAAGATGGCGGCGTCCATACGGTGGCGCCGCAAAGGCGTCATCACGTGTGCAGCGTTTTGACGCACTGCGCACGTTATGACGCTTTTGTGCCGCGGGAGGGCGCCAATCGCACCCTTCCCACGGCGCAAAAAAAGAGCTCCTTCTCGGAGCTCTTTTCTTGCGGCGGGTCTTTTGCCGCGGCCCCTTCCTCCCTTCAGCCCCGCCGAGGGAAGTGGGGTGCAGCGGGCGCCCAGAGCGACTGCTGCACCCCGCTTGGAGGCCGCGGGGAACCGGCAGTTTGCCGGTTCCCCGCTGCCTCCAAAAGCGGCGAGATGAGGCCTAGAGGCTGCCCGTGCGGCAGCCTCAGCGTCATCCCGCTGCCAGAAGGGGCGGGAATGGACCGCCCCTTTTGGGGCAGTCTAAAAAGCCCCACTGTATCTTTTATTGTTCCTGATGTGAGTACATGTTCTTCTTTAATAGTGAATTCATAGTCACTGGGAAATATTACTTTCACATACACAATGTTGGGGCCTGCACACCAACTGTATCTTTTCTTTTTTCCGTCTATGGCTGAACCTGCACTGTAGAAATAAACCAGGTTGACAACACTTTAACTGCCACAACTCAGTGCTATGGAATTCTGGGAACTGTAATTTTGTGAGACAGTTAGCTTTCTATACCAGAGAGGTCTAGTGCCACAACAAATTATAATCCCCAGAATTCCATAGCATTGAGTCATGGCAGTTATAGTGGTGTCAATCTGGATTATTTCTGCAGTGCAGATGCAGCCTAACTCTCATTTTTAAACAGTTGGTTCTTGGCCTCTGCAAATTTGCCAATAAGGTCTCTGGCCTGCCAGAAGCCAAAGATATTGACAGATTTGCTTACTAGACTAGCTATATGGTTCCAACTGGGACAATTACCTAGATGACCAACCTTGTATAAGCATACAATTATGCAATATCCAATAGTGACTGGACTATGCAATAGCCAACTATGTAATATCCAGTATTACAGAATACAAGATACCTTTTAATTAATGCCTCAGACTCTCGATGTTTATCCACTCTTATCCTATATGTAGTCCAAGGTATACCAGATATTATAAATGCCCCCTTGGCAGTTGATTGAGGTCACTGATAAAACACCACATCTTTCTCTGGGAATTTACAGAAAAAAAATCTTTAATCTCTAGAATGTCAAGATATGAGATACAAGCCAAGAACCTAGACAGCAGGATGTATTGTAAAGTTCTCTATAGGCCAAACAATGACATGCCTATCTACACTTCTCCACTCCACTTTTTAAGCTGCTAAAGCCTCCTCAACATGACTGCTGACTGACTAATGGAGAACAGTGGGCTGGTGCAGAGATGCTTCCAGCTGTCCTCAGAGACAAGCAACCTCAAGGACCTACCAAAGGTCCTTCTGTCAGACTGGAGGATAATAGCTGTGCATCCAGCTATACAAACACAGCCGGATGCTCCTTTGTCACTCCTTCAGTTCCTAACAACTAGTAAATGGCCATGTGTTGGGTGGTGTAGCTGCTTAGCAGTTAGATTGGTGTCGGGGTCATTGGGTTGTTGTCCAGTCAGTAGAGAATTCCAACCTCTACAAAACCTAAAAGTGAGTTAGCCGTAAGATGGACTTCATGCCTTCATAAGTCACTAACAGGGTGCCTGTCATAATTCTTGATTACTTTACATCTCAGCCTAAACTATATCACACAGTTATTGTGAGGATAAAAAAAGGAGAACAGGATACTGTATGCTATCTTGAGCTCCTTCAAGAAAAGATGGGATAGAAATGTAAATGATGGTCATGATGATGATAATGGTGATGCTGCTGAAAATGATGGTGAAGATGATGATCTGGGTAAAGTAGATGTGATAATAACACAAATATTTGATTACTATCCTATTACCAAGCTTGTCTATTTCATTACATTGTAAATAGCACAAAGACACACTTTGTTTATATTAAGTGTGTGTAACTGTTTTGTTCATTAATTGCACAGCTTATAACATTCATCCAAGTTATTCACTTAATGTGCCTCTCATTAAAATAGCTCAGTGGGAAACCCCATAGCTGGGTTAAAAGGAAAAACAACACACACACCACACAAAAGGACTCCCTAATGTCATCAAAATCCCTGCAAAACTTGACTGCTTAAGAAACAATCACCACCAAATCAAACTTGTCTTCTGATGCTCAGTCACAAGTCAAAGATGAAAGCCAAAGACAAGCATTCAGAATCCACTCAAGCCTTGACAGATTTCAATCAACTGGGTTGTAACAGGATTAGGCATCAATCTCCATTATGCATTTATATCTGATCAAATCTTTTCCCTAAGATCAGGTGGAGAAGGAACCTTCCCTTCCAGTGCTGATTTGAAAGTTTTGTGGTTACGTTTATGAGGAAGGTACTTGTCTCAAGTGCGCAGGAAGTTTGGGAATGTTATATGATAATACAATTGTCAATTTTTTAAATGCAAGACAAAACAAAATTCAAAAGCACACACACATAATGCCTCCCCAACAAGCTGTGAGTGGGTTTTGCTCATTTTTCATAGTCTTTCCTACTGCATGACAGTTTTGTCTAAAAAAAACCAACAATTTCCATGAAGCCCAAATGTTTTGGCACATAAAACAGCATTATTTTGCAGAAAACTATTATGTGCATGGCATTGTTTGTTTGTTTGCATGAAACCATTGGTTTTGTTCTCAAAGCCAGCATTTTCAGAAAAAGTCATGAAATATGAAAAATCCTGCAGTAGTCAAACATTTTTTTCCAACCTGTCTTGTGTCAGGGCACCTTCACTCTTTGTGAATTTGCAACCACACTTTACATTTCTGGGATAATATCACTGTACTTGAAACATAAAAGTCATAGTTGGATTCATGCTGTTCTGCTATTAAACCAATGCTGCCTCTAATGTATACTAGTGATTTGAAGTGGTACTTTGTTAATTAAAGAGATGCCCATGCTTTTGAAAGGGGAACACGATGTACATTTTGATTGGCATTGTATACATTAACAACAAACAAACCATCAGCCATAATGAAAACAATTAGGCCAATTGTGGCTAATTGTATACAAGTGATTACAACAAGTGCTGAAAATCTAAATTGCAAATGCTGCACATCCATTGTTGTGAAAAAGCACCCCAAACATGTGACATCATTGCTGAGAAATGAAAAAAAATATCACTGAAAACAATGCAAGGAGTTAAGAATATTTGTAAGGCGCAAGAAGCATTGCCTTATGAACCTGTAGCTCACAATTTCTACTACTGTACATCCAAATATGGGACGAGAGAAGATATTTTTCATTGCTTGCTTACAGTAATGCATTAAGGAAACTGATGTTACTCAATTCAATTAGACAGTGAAGTTGCCAGCCACCACCCACTTACCTATCCTTAACTAGATTGATTTAGAATTTGATAAGACATAATTGTCCATTGGCCTGGTGCTTGAGGCTTCTGTATGTTGCCATTCTCATCCATCTAGGAGGATGAGTTTACTCTGTTTCATCCTGAGATCTAAAGTTACATTGAAGGAAGCTACAGTAGTAAGCAAACAACTTTTGACATAGTTCTCTATCAACCTCAAGGTGGTTAGGGAATCCTTCCCCTGTCGCTTAGCAACACTCCTTTTCTGGTTGACGTTACAGTCAAGATTATATCTTTATCTTACATCCAAAACATGTAGCCTGGTATTTTTAATCTTGAGATGTAGCAGCCTTCCAGTCTCCAACACAGTGGGAAATCAGGCCGTATACTTTAACCAGAGGAACATGTGTTGGGCCTTTTGCTCCTTTAGCTCAGTTATTTCATTGCCTTGCATACTGAAACAGAAGGATATAATTGTAACTTCCAGTAGAAAGGCTTGAAGATTTTTATGATTGTCATTATCAGATAAAATTGACCTGATCTACATGTCCTGAACTAATGGACAGATCACAACTTAGCTTCTAAACGATTCATGTTCTGGCACAGTTTTCAGCTAAAAATAAAATAAAAAAAAAATCAAAATAGCAATAGCAATAGCAAGTACATTTCTATACTGCTTATCAGTGCACTTAAGCGCTACCTAAGTGGTTTACAATGTGTAAGCTCGGTACTCATTTTAGTGATCTGCTGTAAGGATGTAAGGCTGAGTGGACCCTGGAGCCCTGCCTGGGATCAAACTCACAGCCTTGCAGCTGTGAATGGCTGCAGTACCAGCATGTAACATATTTTAAGGTCTTAAATCTATGGTGTTAAGGTCTTAAATCTATGGATTCAAGAATTTCCCCCTTTCCCCCTACAAGTACACAGACAAACCAGATAGGCTATGGTGTTCTGAGTTAAAATACCTAGCCTGGCTCAGGTTTCATATTCAAGTCTGCCAAATTAGAATTACTGAAATGTGTGTGCAGTCCTGTGGTTGCTTTCATTCTGCAGATGGCATCCTGCATGTCTGCATTTAATCACATAAATAAGATTGCAGGCCCAATAAGTCAAGTTTTTTTTTTAAAATAGAACAGGTCCTGCCAGTCAATGTGTTCCTTAAAACTGACAATCTTCTTGAGATAAATATGTGTAACGCAAAACCTGGAACCACAAGGGTGCTATCTAGGATCACTGACTAGTGTTTTCAGGACAGCTTTTTATCAGCAATATCTGCAGATTGTGCAGCTGGTGGAAAATTATAACAGGAGGCTTGATGATGGCTGTAGCAAGATGTTTAGAATTCACTAAGAACTGATAGCTTTCTCTGTTGCCAGATTATAGTTAGGTGATGCTGGATGGAAATCTAAAATGAGTGGAATACATTATTGGCTGCTGCTTGACTATTATGTATTCTTAATTCTTCTCTCTCTTTCTCTCTTTCTCTCTGGATTTTTAATCCCATTGTGAAAGAAAGGTGGGATATAAATCCTTGAAATAGTTAAAAATAAAGTAAATTTTATGCAACTGTAATAATATCACAAATTAGTGTGAAAACGGGATGCTACAGACTGATCATCTGTGCAAAAGTGGCACGGACTGGAACCAGATCGACTCATTCATCTTTGAGCCTAGAGATGTTGTAGTTCAGTTTATGAAACTTTCCTACACATGACAAGAAACTTAAAAAGTTATTCAGCCTTGGATCACTATGGGGAACAACCACTTTAAAAGGCACTACAGATGTTCTGTATCATCCACCACCTACTCCCATCATCTCTGTTCTTATATGCCAGCGACCTGTATTACACCTCTGTATGACTTCACTGATACATCATAATCTCAGGTGGGAATAGGTGTACAATGAAATTTATAAGTGCTGCCAATTTCTGTGACTCAGGAATTAAGTGATATCACTTCAGCTGACTTTCCCAACGGTGATGTGGTTTAAGAAACAAAGCTGTGGAGCTAAGCAGGTCCTTGAGCAATGCTAGAACAAATAATTAAGCCTAGCCTTACATGGGCATTTGCAAATCATTGTCTTGAGGAATATAGTAGCAAGAAATACAAAATTTAAAATAGGAATGTGGAATATGTGGGCTTTGAAATAAAATAAAATAAATAAGAAAGCAAATAAATAAATATTGCTGAATGGCAACTGTTATCAAGCTTGGTTACTATAATCAAATATGAGGGACAATGGGAAGTGCAGCCCAACAATGTCTGGAGTCCCAAACTTTCCCCATCCCTAATGTAAGAGACAGAGATTGCATATTGTGAAGAAAGATGTTATGGCTAAAGCTAAATAGAGAAGGAACAAATGGCTGGGGAAGCTGAATCACAACAATACAAAACAACAGAGGACAAGGTAAGTTTCTTGCCTTGGCCATCAGAGGTGAAAGAGAAAGGGCTGGAAACTGATGACCCTACATGATATTGTTTTATCTTCTTTGAACTTTACAGAGACAGTTTTACAGACAGTTTTCACAACAATTGCTATTTCCGCTCACCAGTTGCAGAATGCATGATGTAGTGATGATGATGATGATGATGATGATGATGATGATTCAGTTATTCTCTTTTAGCTTGCTAACTGAAGACAAAACTCAACCAGGCACTTGGGGCATGATTTCTCTGCTGTCCACTGTGTAATAGGCACAGACATTCCAGACCACACTGTACCATTGTGCTTGCAGAGGAAGGCTACATCTACATTGCAGAATTAATGCAGATTGACACCACTTTAACTTTCATGGCTTAATGCTATGAAATTCTGGGTTTTGTAGTTTTGTGAGATATTCAGCCTTCTCTGTCAGAAAGCTTTGGTGCCAAAATAAACTACCAATCCCAGGATCCCATAGGATGGAGCCATGACAATTAAAACAGTGGCAAAGTGCATCGAATTTTGAGTGTGGCAGCTGGCCAAATATCTCAAAAAGATGTATGCCTGAGTGCATAGGAGGAATGCTTTTAAAAATTGATCTTGGAGAGTCTGAAATAAACTACCTTGATTCATGCTTCACAGATTCATATGAAAACATTGTTGCCTCCTGGCTTTCACATTTCCTGAATATTGGGCCTAAATAGACGGCCCTAAAGAGGCAGTGTCACACTGCCCCTTTGTGTGCTGGATCTGGTCTGCAGCAACCACATGCTGTGGCCCTGATCCAGTGTTTTTCCAGCCCCCAAAGAAGCAACAAAATGCTGCTCCGTTTGGAGCTGGAAAAGGGCACCTTTGCTGACATGGTGGCATTTTCCAGTGCTCCTTTTGGCATGCATCATCTGAATGCCAACTCAAGAAGTGCCATAATGCCCCCTGCCATGTGGTTGATTGGTTGGTCGATGTGGTGATGGCTTGGGAATTGAGTTGAGGTGTGCATTGTGTGGCCGCCATGCCCGCACTCTACACTGATGCTGGCACTTTTGGCCGGTCTGTTTAACCCCATAGTTAGTTCAGTTTATTTATCAAAATGCCCATATGTGTAACTTTAAAATAAATGTACAAAATATGCATATAAATATCGCATAAATGTTATTATTCAAGTGTTGTTGTTTTTTACAATCAGAAACTAATATGGAAATGGGATGAAATAGAGAGGTATAAGTGAATATACAGGAACGTGAAAATAACAGTACAGAAAGTGACTTGGGACCAACCTGGAGGTAATATGAAGAAGAGAAACTCAGTGATCAAAACCCAAATCAAGATACCCAGTTGTGAAGACTAGTTGTATATTGGGGAAGACTCCTCATTCCAGTGTGTGGGGCTATGGAAGAGGGGTGTGTGTTTAGAGAGAGAAAGTGCTATCCCATAGTCAGATCAGATTAGGACTATCCATGATGAATATTCTCCAATGCACTACAGACAACGCAAAGAAAAGAATAAATGCAGAAAAAAAGCAAATTATGACTTATATGAAGGGGACAAATTATAATGTAAAAATAAAAATAAAAACATTATTATTATTAATGTATTTGCTTCCATTAATTCCAAAAATGAATCATTTCAGAGTGTAACAGGGGAAAAAAACCACTTGCTTTAATATATGTTAACATAGCAAATGTAGGCTGTCACACACCAGGATAAGAACAAGGCACTTTTCAGATAATCTAGGAGGAAGTATTTGCTTCACAAAGCACAATGGGAAGATCATCCCATCTCAAAGAGTTAGTTGAACTATCTATAAAAACTGAAATTCCCTGAACTCCTCAACTGAAAACAATTAGCGGTGTAATAATGAAGGCATGCACTTCACAATTACTATGGGATAATCACCAGGCTTGTTTTGTGACTGATGAAGAAAGATGCTGAATGGAAATTTAATCACTGATTTCCTATCCTAGAGTGAGATGCCTAACGAGATAACATAATTACAGGCAAATGGATTTATATCTTTAGCTGATGCAAAATCATGATTACCTAAGGTAGGGAGCAGAATTTCATACAGCCAAAAATCAATATGGAATGTGCTCGACATGCATCAAAGAGGGATTATTACATGTTGTCTTGGGAATATAGAACAGGGGTGGAAATTACGAGGCCTTCCAAATGTTGCAGGTCAACAATTCCTGGCTGGCCCTAGCCTAGACAGCCCACAGGCAGGAACACTGGGAGTTGCGTCCAACAACATTTGGACAATCACATGGTTCCTGCCCTGTGTTAGGAGTAGGACACCCTGCAACAAGAAGATGTCCTATAATGCTCGGAGAGGGAAGTGAAATTGGCTGCATATCAGGGAGGATACCCTTTTACACTTTATACCTATTACCACATGAATTCTTCCTCCCACATTAAGAACTGTGCCTGATAAATTTACATGATACAAGTTGGACTAGGAATGCACCCCTGGTGTCCATTACAAATGTGTAGTTTTATATATTTTAGGGCTTCCCTAAGATATTTGTAGTGGTAGTTGTTCCCATGTCAGTAAGGCAGTAAATCCAAGGTTAGCCTGGACTTAAACAGAGCTATCCAAGGTACTGACCCTGCCCCCCAAATAGGTTCAATACCTTGGATAGCACTTCTAAAGTTACCCAAATCCAATATTAAAATCTCATGCAAAGCTTCAAGGACAATTCCCTTAATAGCCTCGTGTAACAGAAGCACACGTCTAAGCTTAATTTCATACATTCAGTGTAGGACGCAAGCTCGGACTTGTGTTTCTGTCACACAAGAAACTGAAGTGGACTGAAGGGTCTGCCCCAATGACTTCTGCTTACTTGATGAAGGGAATAAAAAAGCTGTCCTTGAGGCTTTATGAAGTCTCATTGTATGAAATTTTAATACTGGATTTGGATGATTTTAAAAGTGCTACCCAATGTATTGAATCAATTTGGAGGATATGGTCAGTACCGTGGTTATATACTTATTGGGTTGAGTATAGTTACTTTCCTCTCCGAGCATTATAGGACATCTTCTCATTGCAGGGTGTCCTACTCCTAACCCAGAGAGATGATTGTTATTTTACTCTGTATTTTTAAACTCTTGCTGTACCACACTCTGAGTATTTCATTAGAGGAGCAGGTTATAAATAAACATTATTATTATTATTATTATTATTATTACACAAATAAAACAAACCATCAAAACAAAACACCGCCATCCTAGTTCAAAGATGCTTTTTTACACAGAGATGGCCCCACTATTAAGAAAAGTGACTCAGCTACCTCAGACAGTCTGTGCTGAGGAAATTTCCCTGGCTGTTCCTATCTCTTGCCACACAACTCATCCTGCAGTCTTTAATTTCATGATAATTTATGTTATCATTCATAGGAGAGGATCTTAACCATCTCAGTGTTCATGATGAAGTAGGGATGGGAACAAAATCTGACAATATTTGAAAAATGGTTGAAAAAGGTGTTAAATCTTAAGCATCAGGAAACCCTGATAAGAATAATCCTGGATTTAGGATAATCTTTGGAATTCATCCCTTATTCTGTACAAAACTCATACACAGGTGTTCTTTTTGTGTGTGCAGAGGACAACATTTTGGATGGAGACAATAATATTTAAGCAGAGAAAAAAATGCAGAAAATGCTGTTCCCTGCACAGAAAATGCTTTTTTCTGTGCATAGTCCTTTCACCATATGTCAATTTTGCACAGAATAAATCTCCAAACTACATCATTTTCTGTCCAGAAAAGAACAGTCTCTGTACAAAAAGAGCTATTTCCTGTGCAGAAAAATTTTCTTTTAAAAAAAATTACCTGCAAATTTTGTGCAGAATATGTATCAAACTGTGAATAAGTCTCAAACTGTGTATTCGAAAAGTGTTCAGTTTTTGAAGACTTTCTCTCAGCCAGAACAAAATTATCCAAGAATTACATCTCTATACAAAGTAAGATTCAGTTTCAATTTAGGAGGTTTGGGCCCCGAATTGGCTGCTGCAGCAGCAAAAAGATCTTTCAGTGGGGAGAAGATGTTGCACTGTCCCTTCTTTTTTGTTATAGTTTTAAATATTTTCCAAGGGGTGTAGTTTAGTATTTGGTTTTAACAGAATAGCTGTGTAATGGTTTTAAACATTATCTTCAATATTATAACTTTTTTGCTGTATTTCATGTAAATTGTAGGCTCTCTTGGGTCCTGAACTGAGAGAAAAGTGGCTGTAAAATAAATTAGTGGACAAAGGGCAGTCCACTCAAGTTCTTTGCAAGCAACAGGGATGAAACTATCTTGCATTTTCTGTAAGACAACATAATGTCTCCATTCAGCTTTGGTGTCACTTTCTCCATTTTCCCAGCTGCAGCAAAGTTCTAGGGCAGCTTTAAAGTGTTTCTTTCCTTCTGTCAAGGACTATTGGAGATCAAAGTTTTCTGTACTGTGTAATTATTTACAATTACACAGGCTGAGAAGATCAGAAGAGAGTGAGCACATATGTGGGGCAATGCAGTCTGTAGAGCAGCATGAGTTCCCTAAAAGGAAAACCTGCTGACTTGCAACCCCCTGCAATTGTTCCTTGTCAGCCAAAACCTTGTTACTAAACTTTCCCTCTGGGTTGGAAAACAACAGAGAAACAAATCCCAAAGATTCAGCCCTGATGGTTGGTGGCTTCCATGACAGTAGGAAAGCAAATCTGTTCTGCTTGCAGTTCAGACTCCAAAGGATCTGTCTGAGTCCTGAAACTAATGCTCAAACTGGGTTCAGAACCTTGGGAATTTCTTTTGAAATTCATACTAAAACCACCCAAGTGACATGGGAGCCACCAGCTGCCATGCTCTAAATATGACTTGGTGTCATGCTCAAATGACACTTCTTTTGATAGGAAGCAGTCTCATGAGATCCAGGTGGCAGTTGCCATTAAGGATCCATGTATTATGCACCATCAACTTGGACAATTTAATGGTTGAATGTGCATCTCCCCCCACCCCAATATATTTTACAGACTGAGGCAGAGCAAAAAAGTTATCCTCCCTCCCATTAACCTGTGCCCAAAGACAAGGTTATTTGCTATATACAGCAGAAAAATCTCACAGCCATCTTTCCCCATCCCTGACAGTAAAAATAACATAATAACCCAAGTGCTAAAGAATTTGTCCCTCTATCAGGACAGTCCAAATCTTCCTAATGGACAGATCTAGCCTTACATTAACCAACACAATGTCAATGATTCTACTGGTGGGAGTAACTTGCTGGTGTAGGTGATGTGGGTGTAGTCACAGGTGTTTCATTCATAGCTCAACAGAAACCATCTCTCTGAGGTGAGAAAGCGGCTCTGACTGTTCCCAAGCTGCTCATGCAACAGAGCACATTGGCCTGGTGATAGAAACAGTTTCTTCTGCTATCCTCACCATTTTGCGCTGCCACGATGAACTGTTCTAAAAAGCATCTGCTGATGTAATGGACCCTTAAAATGGTTAAAGGCATCCATAGAATTCCACCCAACATAGCCTGAATTCCAGATAGATACTAATGTAACAGAAATGTATTTTTATTCTTGTCTGTCTGGGTTTTAAACTTTTGTTATTTTTTGTATTGTTTGTTTATGTTATTGTTAGAAAACAAATAAAATATTCAATTAAAAAAAAACAAGCTAGATGAGTTACCATTCACAACATTGGCTACTGAGTGAATAGCTTTTTTAAAAAGTCACACTTACAAGAACTCAAAACAAATTGGGACTCTAGAGATAGGAAAGGGTTCTCTAGAGATGGGAAAATGGTCTCATGTTCCAAGACTGAATTGGGTATTCATGCCTACTATGTGTGTGTATGGGTGTATGTGTGCAGGAGACCATAATTCATGCCGATATATTTTTTTATTCCAATGTAATTGCAAAGAAAAGTAACCTGAATCAGAACTGCAGCAGGGGACAAAAGGATCAAGTTCCTATGCTGCTTCCATCAGTATCCTGATCCAGATCAGGCTTTCTGCACCAGTTATGGAAAGTGAGACTTTTGTCTGAGTAGACATGCACAGAATTGCACCAATGGGACGTAAAAGAAATAGGCTTTGTTCAGGCACCTCCACTTACCAAGGCTTCAGACACAGCCACAGGTAAAGACCTCAGTTTGAAATATTTAAAAGCTTCTGCCTGTTACATTAGCCAGAACTGACAGCAGGGTTCAGTAACTTATACATCTTGAATTCCTTGCTAAAATATTTCTACTTGTGGTAAAGCTGCAAGGTTGTTAAACTACCCTTTGTCTTTACAAGGCCCTGGGCTTCAAGAGATGGATCCTTGTCTGGTGGGCTTAGAAATCCATCTATTTACCCAGACAGCCTCATGGTTTGAGGTTAGGATCAATCTAGGCTTTATTCTGAACTGTGAAAGAGCTATCTATTTTTGAAATAGGGCTTAGTACCTGGAAAGCTCTTTACATGCTCATACTAAAATCCAGAGTGGATTCATTGCATCCAGGTGTCACTGGAATAGATGTTGGTGACAGTATTTCATAATTAAGGGCCCTGGACTTTCCTGACTCTAGTTTGGGAGAGGTCTTTTTTGGAAAATGCTACTCTGAAGCGTGCCCAATAAGTGGGAATGCTAGTCAATTGTGTTTTTTTGGGGGAGAATAAAATTGCTCGCAAAATCAATCTTTTGCAAAAGCAACTACTTGCTTTTGCAATAGAGTGCATTTGCGATCAATTTTATTCACACACATACACACACAGATTCCTTGTGCCCTCCTCCTCCTCCTGGTCCCCCATTGCCAGGGGCAGCCACCACCGCCACTTCCTGGTGCTGGTGGGGCTTCATTCCTTCCCCCCTTCCTTCCTTACTGAAGGAGGGCTTGCTGCCATTGCTCTAGAGGCCTGCCTCGCAGCCTGGCAAGCCCCGGCTGCTTCAGCTAGTCCTGGGGCAAGGCTGCTGCTGCATTTGGCCACCAGGGATGGCGGGGCTTGTGGCAAGTGGCAGCAGTGCAGACGCAGTGCCGCCAGAAGCTCCATCAGCCTCAGGGAAGGCCCAGCTGAAGCACTGGTGGCCCTGCCAGCCCCAGGGAAGCCTCTGCTAGGCCTGTGCTGCTCCCTGGGCTGACGGGCCTTCCAGTGGTGCTGCTGCACTGCCGCAAGGCCCATCATCCCCAGGAAGAGCACGGGCCCTGGCAGTCCTGGGCCGGCACTGGCCAAGCGGTGGTATTTCTGCTACACTGGCGCCGCCACTCCCGGGGCTGATGGGAGCAGCAGCACTACCGGAAGGCCCGTCAGCCCAAGGAACAGCACAGGCCTAGCAGAGGCTTCCCCGGGGCTGGAGGGGCCGCCAGTGGTTCAGCTGGGCCTCTGTTGCTTCCCCGAGGCTGACGGCGCTTCTGGTGGCTCTGCTTCTGCTCTGCTGCCACTTGCCCCACCCTGGCTGGTGTAACAGCAGCACCAGTGGCCCCGGCAGCCCCGGGGAGGAAGTAGGAGGGGGAGGAAGAAGAAGGTGGTAAGATGGATGGGAGAAGAAGAAGAAGAAGAAGAAGAGGAGGAGGAGGAGGAGGAAGAGTGGGGAAGGAAGGAAGGACGGAAGGAAGGAAGGAAGGAAGAAAGGAGAGGAGAGGAGAGGGGAGGAGAGGGGAGGGAAAGAAGAGAGAAAGGGAGAGCAAGGGTCCGGTGGAGGGCTGCTTGTCTTCCCCAGCTCCAATGGGAACAAGTGCACCCTCCCAAAGAATCGATTCCAAAGAGGCCCCATTTACATAGTGGGAATGTGGGGCCTTTTGGAATCAATTAAGATAGTGGGGCAGAGCTGAATCAGGGTGCGGGTTATTCCTTCAGTGGGAATGGGCCCCTAAATCTAGCTGCCAGTCCCTGGTTTGCTACATCTACATTTTCTTTTTAAAACATAATTTACTCAATTTTTTAAAAAATCAGGAGTAATATAAACAGAATGTACAGTGTAAGAACTTTCTCCAAAAAGTTAGGGGAGAAGCGTGATATGAAAATGGTGATTATTACTAATGTTAAAGATAAAGCACTCAGATGGCTATAGTGCTGGGTAGGGATTTAGGAATAATCTGCCCAAGCCATAAAATTAATGGGGTGAACATGGGCCAGTCACTCTTTCCTGGCATACTCCACAGTGGTGTTGTGAGGATGAAATAAGGAAGAGGTAAGCCATGTATGCAATCTTAATCTCATAAGAAGAAAAGTGACATATAAATATAATTAGTAAACAGCAACTAGGAATACTTTGTAATTTGAGGAAGATTTACTTGCCTCTTGAGCCCATTGTCAAGATGTAATTCTTCTCTAAATTCATTTCTGACATAAGCAACAAGTAGTTTTAGCAATTTTCTACCCACCGCTAGACAGTTTTCAAAAATGAACAGTTTTCACAAGACCATTCATAGTTTGGGACTTAGCCTACACAAAATGTGAGTGCTCTGTTAATTAAGGTCTTAAGGTATATAAAATTTACATATGGTTCTTTTGAGCAGAAAACATGATTTTCTGTGCAGAAAACGACATTTCCTGTACAGAAAATACTATATGTGTGTGACTGCATGTATGTGTGTGCATGTATGCACACCAGAAATGTTGTTTCCAGAACAAAAAGTTTGGGTTTTTGTGCAGAGTAGGCCCTAAACTGTGAATATTGTAATCAGTCCAGGATTCTTCAGACCAGTATGGCCTAACACTTGAGAAAATCCTGTTTTGACCATTTTAAAAACTATTTTTCAAATATTCTTTCCTCCTAGTACTTTGCACCAACCAAGATGAGCAACACTTCCATACAGTTACGTTTCCTATTTGAGGGTCCATGCATATTTCCTTTAGCACATCCTCACAAAACAGTTGTTGGAAATGCAGCCAAAATGGCAACTCTGTTTGTGGATTTCACGACTTGGGTATTAAAGAGAGATGGTACGTAAGAGGAGCACTAATTAACACACAAGAAGTATGTTCACCTTGAGAGAAGCCGCCAAACAGTTCTTTTCAGAAACATGGACCTGAGCCTCATGTGATATTAATATAATGACAAATAAAGAAACATCTAAAGATGCCAACTGCAATCTCATGGGATCTCAGTTTAATATTGCATTATGGCAAATCACTTTAAACATGCAGGCATCAAGCAGGCTAATCCATTCTTCCAGAATCTTTCCATTGTCATGGCCAAGATGTTGTTGCTGCCATAATCTGACTTGGACCTTTGTCTATGACAGAAATTCTGTTTTAGAGACAGCTGCTCCCATCTTAATATTTGGCTTCCAAATGGGAAAGCCGTGCCAAAGCCTGTCTCACAATGGCAGACGAGAGCATGATGTGTGAAACTAAGCACATTGCCTTCTGTAGCTTTTTGTTTAGTTTTGCATGGGAAAGATCTTATGGAAAATATATTTAGTATTATAGTTTACCCTGAAAGAAGAGAAAATGATCAACATTCCATTGGTGAAGGTTTGCTCTCAGAGGACAGCTTTCCGACAAACACCATGTGATAATTTACTTATGAGAGATGACCCTAACTGACAAAAGCATGCAGACAAATTTCCGTGTTACACAACATCACCTCAGATGGATATCTCACACATTCAGGTAACTGTGTAATCGCATGGTGTAAAACTCAGTGATGGACTGAACCAGGAATGCATCCATGCTACACAGCAGCTGGGTCCCACCTTAACTGTTATGCTTCCTCCCTAGCGAGTTTTGAGATTTGTAGTATAGTAAGGTACTTAGGATTCTCTGTAAAACAGTTAGAGTGTACTCTCCTGAAGTGTAATACTAGAACTCTCAGATTATTCTAAGTTCCCCACTGAATTATAAATCACAGGATTCTGTAGGATGGACTTGTGGCAATTGAAGTTGTATCACATTGCGGCAACTGTGTCCTATAAATACATTCCAAGTCTAAGAACAACCATATGTGAAATCACATTCCAAGAAACCACCATGTCTTACACTGAAGCAAGCTGGTAATAGATCCATCACCATATAAAACTGAATTGTGAACTTGTGAATGACATATCCATGAACCTATGCAAAACTGAGGTGAAATGGACTTGGAAAATACCATTCTTGGAGGGAAAGATCTAATTTGAGCCTAAACTGCTATCTCAGCAGCCCCCTAAATAATGGTAGGAATGATGACTGCTGGTCAGCTCAGAAGAATCAGATGGGAGCCAAAAAAAGAGCCTGCTGGTGTTATGCAAGCTTGGTTCTACAGTCTGAGCAATGTCTTGCTCAAGGACTCCTTGTTACCAGAACATGTTTAAAACCACTACATCCCTTGCCTTTGGCATTTCTGAACTTCACCTGCCTGGCCACTATCAACCACCTGCCTTAGATAATGTGGCTGCCCTTTCCACCACAAATTTTAGCTGTTGCTTTTGGACTTGACTGGTGAATGCATTCTGACTCTGAGGGGTGCAAATATTGTCTGGTTCACAAAACTTTCCTTGAAGCAAAATCATGCTAATCACATAGTGTGTCAACGTTTCTTGACAATATCATGGCACCACAAATGAACCAAAGCTTCTTGTTTCAACTTCCTGGACAACAAAAGATGTCACTTTTACCATATCAGTGCAGAGGATCTCTGCCCATGAGAAACATGCTTTATCTCACTGCTGAAAGACTTCATGACCCTGCTACACCTGGAAAGTAGGAGAAGCCACAGTATTTTTGATCAGAAGTTAATTCTAGAAAGTAGGGAAGGAAGGTTCGGAGGTTCCAGTCCACCAAACTTTTTCCAAAGATGAACAAAGTGTTTCTGCCCTTTTATTTCATGCTTAAGAACCTGTAAAATTATCACCAGAATGCACCTATCTACTTTCTCCATTGATTTCAGGAAAAAATTGGTAGCTGTAGCTTTACCAGGAACTAATGTAGCTGCTAACATTTTTCTTCTGTCTCCTGATATTATTGGAAACCATTCTATTAGGTTTTCAAAACGTACCTGGAATGAAATTTTAAAAGGAGGAAGGACATACCCTCCGGCATTTGGTGATGAGAACAACTGTTTCAGCAATCTGTGTGGGCACACAGAGAGCTGACTAGTTGTGCCAAATGTACCCTTACTATACAGATAAAACAAAATTGCCAAAATTTATTTCTTCCTTTACATCTTGTTATGCAACAAGAAGAAGGCAGAATTAATGATTTCCCAACTGTCTGCCTAGAGAGGTATCTCTTATTCTAAGAAAGGGTGTTGTGAATATTATGTAAAACAAAAAAGAAAGAAAGAAAGGAAAAGAAAAATACATATATTTAGGAAATAAGTAGCTAATTTCTATGGCAATAAAGATTTAAAACCAGTCTATTATCACCTATGCATCTGCTAAACCTGACAGAAATCCACACCAATGTTTAGTGTACTAAACTGGCTGGAAACATAATGCCTAACATTAGATTTGTTATAGGGAGAAATCAACACCAGCTCTTACAATTAAAAACTGGTTAAGACAATAATTGAAAACCACATGCTTGAGCAAACCTTAATGTAAGGAACTGGAAGCCCAAACCAATTCTGGAGCCTCTTGGGAACTATTCATTCTGCAATATGTGATGCCTAGTAGAACCTCTGGTTCTTCCACCTGTTCAGTGGGAGATGACTAGCTGAAATAGAACATGCTTTTGAAACGTCTCTCAGTCTTGTAGCAGAGAGTATCACTATTCAAGAAATAGAAGTACCCCACCTCCATATTAGGCAAAACTAGTTGCACGAGTCTGGTTGACTTTTAAAATTGGACAGACAGACAGACAGACAGACAATCAGACAGTGTTTAATCTTCACTTCCATTTTAAATAATCTTTATTCAAAATTTTGCAACATTAATACATAAAACTAATACCTTCTCCATGTTCAATTTTGGATCATCAGGTATCCTGGCATCAAGCAGTATCAAAATGGTAAATACATTCCATTTCATTCTTATTGTCTCTCTATGTCTTTGGGAATGTTAAGCTATCCATTATACCTCCTTTATCATACATAATACATTCCTTCTAATCCCCTGGTGTTTGTATCTTTCTCCATACCTCTTCTAACCTATCCACTCTTCTTATCCTTGACCCCATTCTTCCCTCTACCACTTTGTATTCCTCTTACCTCCTCCACCCTCTCTCCCCCCATCTTTTTACAAATTCCACAATTTATCCAACAGCATTCAATATTGGACAGATATCTAAAAGCTCAAATTCTTTGACCCTTGCTATGATTCCTGAATCTCCTTTTGTTTCCTTCCCTCTCTAATATCTTTACATTCCTCCCTACCAAAAACCAGAAATGGCACTCCATTCCCTCCCACCCATTGCCAAATTCATTAAGTTGCTGTGCAGACCACCCCTGAAGGGGCAACCTGTAGTCACCTCCATCTTTGCCAGATTTGGGCTGACACAATTACATGCCATGGCCTCAATCTGGCCTTTCTGCACCCTGGAAAGGGCGCCTCAGCTTTATGGTGCTCCTTTGGCACAGCTTCACCTTAACACAGCACCAGAGGAGTGCCGTGAAACTGTGCGCCATATGGTGCAGCACATGTCATCATGCTGCCATAGGGAGGGAATTGGGGCATGTGTCATGTGGATGCCACACCCCACTTCACCCGCAGGCTGGCCTTAATGGTCAGTCTGCACGGGCTGTATATTCCCTTATGCACCATCTATAATGCCTGCAGCCATCAGTTCCCTGACATTCAAAATTCAATTGAGATTAGCAAGGCAAATAAGACTGACTGTTTGTCATGTGTGCTTCATCTATGAATGTGCTCTCAGCATTAAAAAGCTGATCCCCAACTCTCCTGCCTGTACAGAGCTCTGAATATGAATGCACTATTTATGAATGAGATATTATTGCTGGAGGAAGATCAAGGCCCAGTTGTTTAAGATGCCAGGTAAACAGGGTTTTTTTTAAAACAAAAAATATTGAAAACCAAACGTTTATTGAAGAAAAAAAGTGATATTCCTGACAGTGATACTAGCATTCTTTAAACATGACACCTTTTTTTAAATACTAGCATCACAGGGCCTGAGTGACAAGGGAATAGCTAGAATAGAAGGCCTTGTACTGTCAGCTGTCAGGATGTGACACAGGATGCTTGGCAGAGCAATTAATCATTGTGCTTTTTCATGAATAGCTCTTTGGGGACAGCCACTAATACACACAAATGTACACATGCTTACTAACACCACCTACACAGAAAGGCTGACACCACTGCTGGCTTGCCAAATTGAGAAGTAACTGAACATAATGTCAAACATATTTTTTTCCCAATTGGAATGTTAAATAAAGGGAATTGGAAGCAGGGTTGTATGGATGGATCAATCAATTTTAGTTTCTCTTGCCATCTTATTATTTTCCCCACTTGTGGTTCACTTCAGAATTGGGAGAATTTTCTGAATACATGTTTGACTTTACTAGAACTTTGAGACATTTTCAAAATAAATTCAGAATAAGTGCATACATTTTTGTATGATCATATTCACATCTCTGTAAGTAGTTTTCCTAATATAATTCAGTCTTACTCCTGTGCAGCATTCACAGGTTTACAGTAAAGGGCTGCCTTTTCTGTCCCCAGCACAGAATGGAGGGCAGGAAAGGGAAATACATTATGACACAGTGACACCATGGTGTGGGCCACTTGAGAAAAGAGATGGAAACCTTTCAGGTTCCAGCCACCCTGAGATTTCTTCTTTCACTGGTGATGTTCAGTCAACCCACCCACCTCTATTGCAATATTGACTTTTTCTGCAGGCATCAATTTGATCATGACTACATCTCTGGAATTACTCCTTTTGGTTCTGGAGCTTGGAGTGGTTAAGGAGGCTATGCTTAAGGTTCTTTAGGGTAGATCTCTTCTTTATATCAGAGAACATGGAAGTATTCTTGGGAGTTTGAGCTAGCTGAGCAGCAGCCTAATTCATGTGGGTTCTTCTTGGGGCTTACAGTGCTTCACATGGGGAAGGAGGTCTAGAGATGACCTCTGCCCCAGCTCGATACATACTAGGCTGTTCCCACTTTGCAGTTTGTACACTACTGTGTGCCTTCAAGTTGTTTCCAAGTTATGATGACCGTAAGGTGGACCTATCACACTGGGGATTCAAACTCTGTTCTCTAGAGTCATAGTTCAATGCTCAAACCACTACACCATGCTGGCTCTCACAAGTTAATTAAAGTTCAGTAGTTGGGACTTCTGATAGGACAGCAGGGTGACTTGGATTGAAGCTCGTCCAAGTGATCACCAAGACAGGAATTTTAGGGGAATATTCCCCTAATAACCCAAACTTGGAGAAGAGGATTGGGAATGAGGCTCATCAGGGGTCCAACTCTGGTGGTTGAGGGGGCTGGTGAATTTGTTGACCCACCTTGCCAGGGGGTAAGACCACAGAGCAGCCAAACTTGACTTTGGCTGCCATTTGTTTTGGCTCTGAGCCCTGCCTGCTGCCTTCTTAATTATATTTAGATATAAAAGGAAAGGCTCCTCTCTTTTTCTTTTCTTTTGGTGATTCTGGACATTAACAACTATTTTGGGATAGTATTTAAACCTGCAAACTTGAAAGCAGCTTTCCTTTTTCTTTTCAACAGAAGTGAACGTGGTTCATGGACTCACACTGTGAGATGAGAGCCGTTTATCATAACTCAATACACTTAAAATTATTTAAAGGAAAGCAGTGAAGCTAAGAGATCACTGGAAAAAAAATAAATAATATACAGCTACAAAGTAACAGGCTGGAAATAAGCTACATTAGACAGAGTAGCTGAAAAATGGCAAGCTAAATCAAGATAACAAGACAACAAAGCAAGTTAGACAAAACAAAGTGAGAAAGAGAAGTGAGAGTGTGAGAACAGAAGGGAGGGAATGTTTTGAAAACTTTTAAATGCTTGAATTCATATAAAATAAGAAAACATGCTTTGAGGAAAAGAAAGCAAATATTGGAATGAGGACTGGGAACAAGACATCGGCCTGAAGGAAAATAGAGAGCCTGAAAGGGAAAATAAAAGAGAAAGAGTGCAGTGGAAGGAGGACGGAGGGATGACAGAAAGGTGCAGGCATAAACAGTAGTGTTAGAAGAGATAGAGAAAGGAGATGATGGAAGGAACACTGGAGAGGAGATAACTTGATAAATTTGTAAAATGTAAAAACATCTTGAGTGAGTGGTAGAGGCAGGGACAAAGAAAGAGATGTGACAGAAGGAGGATGGGAGGATGAGACTGTGGAAAGGAAAACAAAACAAAATAGTAAAGCAGATGAGGGCTTGAATGAGACTCTACAAAGGCTACAGATTACAAAGGTACATTTAAATTTCTCTGAGGAAAGTAACCCTATTCTTTAGATGATGGACTGGAACTTCATCGTATAAATAGACATTATATGCCTACAAGAAGTGAAAATAAAACAACAAGATGTAAATTATCTGAAAAACAAAAAAAAAAAATGGAACAATATATTCAGCTACTAATGTGAGAAGGAAAAGTGGACTGGCCTTTTATATACAAAATAAGTACACTTCAAAGGAAATATGTAAGGATGAAGATGGACATTATATCACTGTGGAACTTAGATTGACAGAGGCCAGATACCTTATTCAAGGAATGTATGCTCCAATGAAAATAAACAACATTTTTAAAGAGAATTGGAGCTCTCTTAAGAGAATTAGAATACATGAACATTATACTCATAGGTGATTTGAATGGCATGATCAGATAAAGACAGAGCATTGGTTAAAAACTCATTTAAAAAACCAAGCGAAACTACCAGCAACCGTTTTTCAGCTCTGCACGATGTATGGTGGAAACTATATCCATTAACACAAGGACATATGTTCTATTCAGAGGCTCATAAATCAATGTCAAGGCTTGATATGATATGAACTTCAAGTCATGTGATATCTAGAAATGAGGATATGGAAATACTACCAAGGTTTGTTTCTGATCATAACTCAATTATCATGGCAATTGAATTTGGAAAAAAGAAACTCAATTGGGGAAAAAAAAGATTCTTTATTACATAATGAAAATTTTCTGTCAAAGGCCAAAAATGTCCTTAAAAACTTCTTTAAAGGAAATATTATTCCAGATATGCCAATGAAAACAATTTGGGATGCTAGTAAAATGGTTATGTGTGGAATATTTATTCAAAGAGGTGCTACAATAAAACAACAAAGGAAAAAAGAACTTCAAAATTTAGAAAGTGAGATATGAGTGTCCAAACTTGCTTTAAACAGTGATCTGACCTCAGATAAGACAAACAAACATCTTCAATTTCTCAAAAAACTATTTGAAGGTAAGATGTTTGTGGAAATAGGAACAAAAAATGAGATCTATCCAACAGAGACATTTTGAAAATGCTAACAAATCTGGTAAATGGTTAGCAAATAGGCTTCAACAAGAGAGAAAGAAGAAAACAATATTGGAAATTAAGATTAATGGAGAATTAATACATAATCATGAAATGATTTTAAAAGCCTTCAGTGATTACTATTCGGCTCTATCTATATATAAAAAGTACAAGTTCCACTGGAATTGATTAATGTATATTTGGATAGACAAGAGATTAGAAAAAACATGGATAAGCATCATAAGATTCTGAATGCGATATTTACAGAGGAAGAGATAACTGTTGTGATTCCAAAGAAAAAATTCGCTAAAGCCCCTGGACCCAATGGATTTATAGTAGGGTACTATAAAAATTTTCAAAAAGAGATTAAGACATATTTGCAGAGGGACTTTTAATGAAAACAAAGATGAAGGTCTGCCAGACTCTTGGAAGAACACAGATATAGCCTTAATTCCAAAAAAGGGCAAGGAAAATACAGAGATCTCTAATTATAGGCCAGTATCATTGCTTAACACAGACTATAAAATTCTAGCTTCAGTTCTGGCTGAAAGTTATAAAGAAGTGCTAGGAGAGTATATTGACCATGATCAGGCAGGGTTTTTACCCAACAGACGATTGAATGACAATATTAGGACCATCACTGACATTTTGGAATTTAATGAACGTAATAACGACACAGGAATTAAATGGAGAAACTTACAGCTGTCAATGATGGGATGTATAGAGGTCATAAAGGTCATAAAATAATGTTTTATTCCAATGTATCCTAATCTTGAACAACAAAGCTCCCTTAAAGAATGGCAAAAGGATGTCAAAAATTTCATTTGAAATTACAAAAAACCCAGGGTGAAATAGAAAACTATGGCACAGCAGAAAGAAGGAGATGAAAGAGATGTGCTTACTTATTCTTCACTTATTTTTGTGCTGAAATTCCCCGATTATGTCCACTGCTCCATTATCCTCAGGTTGAGCACCCTTTACCTTTTCTGAAAAGACTGAAGCAAAGAAGGTGAAGAAAAGAAGCAAAGAAGGCAAAGAAAAAACTGGCTTACCTTTCCCTAATTGAAGTCTAATTTGGGATGTAGCCAGGTTCTATCACTTGGATCTTGCTGCTGATTCCACCAGCAGAATACAGCCTGGTTGCAGTCTGGGTCTCAGGCGCACTCAGCAAACTAGTTTTCAATGTCAGGAGCTTTCTGACTTTGAAAAGCAGGTTGCTGAGTACACCTGGGATCTGGGCTGCAGCCAGGCTGTATTCAGCTGGTGGATTCAGCAGCAAAATCCAGGTGATAGAACCTAGCTGCATCCCAAATTAGACTTCAATTAGGGAAAGGTAAGCCACTGTTTTTTAAAGCAGTGCATTAAACTGCTAAGTAGCAATTATGGGTGAGTATATCTAGGAAACTTCTGTATTCACAATGGTTATTTAGTCACTACTGCCACAACAGTAACTCACCGCTCTACCCACTTTACTGGGCATCAGCTGTATACTCTGTTAAATACACTTGTAGATGTTACCACAGTATACTGTAGATGACAGAGAATGCTGGTCCACAATTTTTAAATAGATGTTTTGATTAGGGAACTTGAGCGCAAAGAATCAATTTGACATAATTTGACGCAGTGGCCACAATGTCCTCGTGGAGCTCTATACATGCAGGTACTCCACCTGAAAAAACTCTACTGATGTTTTGGAAGCCTATAGGGGCAGAAGCTTTATCCTTACTGTCTACAAAGAATAGGAGGCTCTACTACATACATAATGTGGGGTGCTTCTACAAAAGGGAAGCATTGCCCTTTACAGAAGAGAACAGGACGTCCTTGTGCATTAATCCAATCCTGAGCACATTTGACTGGAAGGAAGCTTCAGTGATTTTGGCAGAACTTGGTTCCAAGTAGATATGCTCAGTATCACAGCTTAAAGGTCTAATTAAACTCTTAATAGTTTCCAGCAAGCATCCTTTGAAAAGTTGTACTCCACAGTCATTTTCTATTCTGCCTGTGTTCATAATGATGTGATTTGAAAATGTTCAAAGTTGAAAGCCCTATTAATCAATGGCTGTATTATCCTACATCTTTGCAAAAGCAAGGGAGGAGGGTGGAGAAAGAAGAAAAGAAATTCGAGCTAATTTGCAATACTAATAAGGTTCAATTACTCTGTAATTCAGCACATACCATTTATTTATTTATTAGGTTTTGAGGTTTTAGAATGAGACGAGGAAAGAATTTTTATTCTTCTGAACAAAACTCGGGTGCACCACTTGGGTGGCAATACTCTCCGGAAGAAAGCAATGAAAGTGAAATGATGAATGAATGGCGACATTCAAAATGGATGCTTTGAAAGGGGAGGAGGGTGTTGGTTATTACATTTGAACGGGTTGCTTGTTTTAAGGAGGGGAAACCACACATCCCAATGAATTAAGAGGGGCACTGCCAGATTTTGTATGATAGAAAGGTAAAATGTATGTGTTTCTAACAGATGGGCCAATGCTTCATGAAAATTAATGTACAGAAAGAGAATAATAATGCATATTATATGAGATGCCTTTCAGAAGATATAAAAAGAATAGCAGCTGTTAGTAGAGTAATGAAGATGTGCATAAACAGGAAAATACATGTTAATATATACCGATCAGACAAAAGCAGATTAGGAGAACCTTCGAAATTAGTAGAAGCAAATGTTCCCCTTAATATTCTCACTCAGGTTGTTGCTGCTAAACTAACAGCGCTTGAGGAAAAGCAGGGGAGACACAGTTGTAAAGTTTACAATCAGTTGTAAAGCAGAGAAGCCAATTCAACTATAGCAACAGAGATGCTGCAAAATGGTATGTTGGATTTCTGTGAAGTTTTAGATCCCAGAGAGAGCTGATTTAGTATTTCAGTTTGAGTCTCCCTTATTTGAAATGCTTGGGATAAGACTTTTGTTGCATTTCAAATTTTATTTTATTTTACTGGATTTTAGAATACCAGTACCTATATTTTGATACATATGTAAATAATGAGGTATCTTGAAGATGGGACCCAAGTCTAAGCCCCAAATTCCTTTATGTTTCCTATATACCTTACACACATAGCCTGAAGGTAATTTCTAGACAATATTTTAAATAATTTTGTGCATGAAACAAAGTTCATGTACACTGAACCATCAGAAAGCAAAGGTGTCTCAGCTACCCGTGATTTTTTTATTATTATTATTATTTTGCAACATTTCGGATTTCGGAATTCCAGATAAGGGAGATTCAGCCTATATTAACAACAGCAATGGTATTTAAAAAACAACATTGGGTTACATCCAGTAAGATCTGTTTGCCAACTGAAGGCCATCTGCTATTTGAATAGATTCTGCCTTCCCTTGCAGATCCTTGCACCTCAGCCCAAAACCTGCTCCAGAGATTTGGGAAAGACTCCAGAGCAGGTTTCGGGGAGACGGAATTAAGTAAAGGGGGAGAGGGAATAGAAAGTTGTTGTTAAAGGGGTAGTCCACTCAGGGTGCATCTATACTGTAAAAAATAATGCAGTTTAACACCACTTTAACTGTCATGACTCTATCCTCTAAAAACCTTGTAAAACGACAGATCCCAGGATTTTATAGAATATAGCCATGACAGTTAAACTGGTGTCAGACTACATTATTTCTACAGTGTAGATGCATCCTCATATATAGTCAGTACACTGGTCACTATACACAGTAAAACTTCACCGTGAAAAAGAACAAGATGATCTTTATAAATGGGAATTGATTAGTCACTGATTTTCAGACACAGTTTAATCCACAGAAACCTCTCTCACTTTGATAATGCCCAAATTAATTTCCTTAGAACAGCTGGATGCCAGAGTTTAACAAATTCTTCTATTAATTTGGGCATTTGGGAACTCCTCCAATATCTAGTATTTGCCAGTTTCACAGACAGAAGGAGGAGGAATGGCTCTCTTTCTGTATTTCTTTTATATTCACCCTTTTACCATTGCCAACATAAATATTTTAGGATTTAAATTAATTTCTTACATTTATAACAATCAATACGGCATCATTTTCATATTTAGTCATGTAAGCCACCTTGATTGATGCAGCAGAAAGGCAGGGTATAAGAATAAATTTTATTATTTATTTATTATTATATGACATTTGTAGCTTTCAATGCCTGTTTCCGAGTATTGCCGTCCAACCAATCCAGGGTTCAATGGAATAGTACATTAGTAGAAAAACCTGCTGGTACAGTGGGGAGGGGGGGGGTTAGCCTTTCTTTTCTCCAAACTCTCTACAATCTGCTGGGGATTTTCCAGCTCTATAGAACAAATTTTGAAGATGGGGTGGGATCTGCAAAGGGGCAGAATCTTCCTCTTCTGGGCCTGCAGAATAGCATTGGTACACCTCTGAATTTTACTAGACTGAACTAAAGTCACATGCAATACTTCTGAGCCAATACAAATGAAATGCTATGTACTGTGTGAATTTGTATATGTGTGTGTGTACACACATAAACATGCCCAAACAAGAACTTTGGCAATAACACTAGAAATCTCTCCTCTAAAAGGCAGAAGGAATTATATATGGCTTTAGAAATTAGGGAACATATTTTCCATGACACCCTTAAGTGCTTGCATTATATGAAAGAGGAAATGCTGCAGAAGTAAAACCAGTGTACATATAAAGGAGTTTAAATGAGCCACTGCTTTTATTTAAAAGGTTTGCAAATCAATTGCATCACAGGATTCAACTAAATCAGCTTGCCACAAAACCACAGTTTAATCATGCCCCACATAAATAGAGTCATAGTTTGCATAGAAGGAAGATATCTGGGCACCAAGGAAAAACTGAACACAAATTGGCTTTGGCAGAAATATGTGAAACTGTGGAATTTCACTACCACTGAAATTATCGCTCAGAGTTTGGAAAAACTAGAGCGATAGAATTAAAGTTCCATATCATAATTTCAGGAGAAGACTTCACTCAAATCATTTAAACAATCCCTCCTTTATTTTATTTTTCTGCAAATGGCTGTATTCCCTGGGAGGTAATCTGTTAAGGGTCACATGCCAATACCTCTGAAATCTGTGCCAGATGAGCAAACATTAGGTTAACTCATCTTTTTCTCCCTCATCATTCCTCCTTCCCAATTATTAATTATTTATCTATTTATTTCTCATCTTTTCCCCAAATCTAGGACTTAAAGTAGCTTGAAAAATTATAACAAATGCAAATAATATTATTCAATTGCAATTAAACTACCAGTAGAATTAAAACCATTTAAAACAATGCCTTTAAAAAACAACAACAAGAGATAAAATTTAGTAAAACAGCACACTATGAAAAGCCCTTGTAGTCTATTCCCAAAGTCTAGATGACTAGCTAGGAAGGAAATTCCAACCAGGTACCAAGCCCTGAGAAAGCTCTCCATATTCCAGGTATATGTGCTTGTGAAGTCCATAGGATCTTATAAAGGCAATCACTGAAAAAAACAAAAAACCACTAGCAGACAACTTATGAAATCAGGCTGACAGTGGCATGTGCTCATGGCTTTATTTCATAAATGGATCTCATGCAGGCTTTGGATTGCACTTTCTTCCCTGCTTCCCCACTTTAAAGCAATCACGAAGCCCATAATTAAAGCATTGTGACACCTATCCTGTTTCCCCAAAAATAAGACATAAAATAAAATAAGCCATAGCAGGATTTGTAAGCATTTGCACAAGGCTTGGCACAGAATGGAAGGGGGCAGGAAGGGGGCAGAAAGATTGGGGCTAATGGTTCTAAAGGAAATAGAGTCGCAAAAAATACAGGGTGAAATTCGGGGTTTGGAGAGTTATGACAATGTTCCAGAAGAAGGTGACTTAATGAGATTTGAATAAATGTAGATTGTTGTACTATACTTAATAAAAATAAAGACACGGCCTAAAAATAAGCCATAGTGTGTCTTGAGGAAAAATAAATATAAGACAGTGTCTTATTTTCGGGAAAACATGGTAGTTTAAGCATATGCATGAGGAGGAGCCCATGCTACTCCCATTATTGCACCCTTGCTCTAGACAAGTGGAGAATGACAGTTTGAAGAAGAGAGCCTCCACAAACAGAGGAGACTCTCCTCCTCAGATAATCACTTTTCATTTGAGGACAGTGAGAATGGTGAAGGTGGGCTAACATGCTCTTTTTCTCTGGTGAAAAGCACAACAGTTGAAAAAGGCTTAGATCCACTCAGACTGTAAGACCTCTCATGCCAGGGTGATAACTGAGTTTAGTTAAACCAATTTACATTTTTTCAAGGTCCTCCTGCTACATGTACTTTAATTGTGCCAATTAGTGAAGAAAAATGATAACTCCTTTCCATCTCTGCAAGGAGGCATCATTCAAAATTTTCCTTGCATGGCTAGGAGAAGCAATGCACATGAGATTGTGCTCCAAGAAAACCAGTGAATGGGGCAACCTGTAAGCTAACAATTTAGCTAATCAAAATAAATGGTGCTTTCAAAATTAGAGATGGAAATAACATTCAAATGTTCTCAAATGTTATGGAATCTGATGAAGATAATCGTGATCTGATGAGAATTCTTGTACTTATTCTGTACAAAATTTGGAGATAGATTCTTTGCTCAGGGAAAAAAACAACATTTTGTTGCTGTTTCCTGTGTAGACACTTCTGCTTTTGGTGCAAGAAAAAAAATACACAAACTGTGCACATAGTAAATCTTGAACAAGAAATAGTCTTAGAATACTGCACATTTTCAAAGATTTTCTCCAAGGAAAAGCAAGACAATTACAAAAATTACTCTTTGCTTTGTACATGAGTGAAATTAGTGAAAAATTCATATTCATAATAGCTGCTCTTCCCTTATATCCTTATACTCTTACAACTCCTTCTTCAACAAACTCACATTTGGCACCTTTAGACCCTTTTTGAAAAAACGATTATTTTCCACTTCCAGATATTGGTGCCCAGTTACAGAGGCAGGGTTGGATTCGCATTTTCTTTCTGTGGGTTTGTGGAAGGGGGAGAAGGCATTGCATTCCTGCCTGCAAAATTAGACTGTGGATTATTGAAAAACCAGAGGATTAAACATAAAGCTTTGGGATCAAATCAAAGAGCCTTTCAGCAGACATTCGTAAGGCAAGCTTCCTTTCTACAAATTCATATAAATTTTGTGAGACAACTAAAATTCTCAGCGGAACTTGGGTAGTCTTGCAATATATCCAGTGGGAGATTCTGAGATTTTGTTTGTATATGTGAGGAACTGGCAGAGAATATTAAAACCTAACTGAAAAATACTGTGAATGCAGAGAAATCTTGGGTCCAGTCAGAGATTTGTCCAATCAGTGGACCCAGACCACAAGCTGCAGGGGTCTCCTACAGCCATCTCTTGGATCCATCCATCTCTGATGCCACCTCTGAAATTGGCAGCATACTGTCAGATTTCAGATGAGATGTAGTGTAGTCTTACCAAAAGCAATGCAGTTTTGCACTAACCTAAGGCACTCCAAGTGAGGGTATCTTGTTTGTGAGAAGCATCATACCTGCCAGATGCTTCTGGGAGAATAGTCCTGTTTTGGGGGTCTTCATATTTTCATATTTCATATCTGGAGGCAGCATGCACTTAAGGAATCTAAATGACCTTTTGGAACACTTGATGAAGTTTCCAGGAGAAAAGGTGCGGACACCTGAGGGGATGTGTACAATCCAGGTCCTTTCCTTCCCAAGTCCTCTGCATTTCCTCTTGCGTCAAGAAGCAAATATGGTCTCATTGCACTGAAGTAGTAAGACAGCTTATTCTGTCTGTTCCCTGCTTTGCTTCCAGCCACTGTTACTGTCTATCAACCCTTGGGTTGTCCTCATCCAATCACTGTTTTTGTCACCCTAAAGTTAAAGCCACCAAATAGTCCAGAATCCCATTGTAGATTCCTGGGAAAGAACATCAAATCTATGTTACTTCACAAGATAGCCCACTGCTTGACATTAGTTTTCAGGTATAAATATTGGACCCAAAACCCTAGCTTCTGCACAGACAGTATGCATACATAGTTTTTTGTGGGTTTTTCAGACTATGAGGCAATGTTCTAGAAGAGTTTGTTTCTGATGTTTTGCCAGCTTCTGTGACTGGCATCTTCAGAGAATGCAGACAGCTATACAGTATGCATACAGTCAGTCCTCTGATTGTGTCTGTGTATGACCTCTCAGACCCCAGTCTGAGTCACTTCCTGCTTTCTGTGGTCTGCTCTTTGGAAAGGTAAATAGCACCTTTCTGAAATACCTCAAACTCTGGTATCCAGTTTCCATATTTCCATTTCAGTTAGCTGTGAATGCTGTGTCTGTATGAACTGCTATTGTATAGGTGCAATTGCACTCTGCATTTTTATAAATAAAACCCTCTTAAATCACCCAAACGTGGAATCCTCCTCAGTTATTACTGGTATACACAGGTACCAATGGTCCTAAAGGTTGCCCAGCCTCTTGCAAAGCTAATTTCTCCAACATTTAAAGTAATGCTGACATACTGGGTGGGGACCCCCAGAGTCCATCACCTTTCCTTAGATAACAATTCTTCTCTGAAATAGGGTAGCTGATTGCAGGTTGCCTTTTTAATAATGAAAACATACTTTCTGCAAACTGGAAGTCCCACTCACATACCATTTTTGTTTGCTAGCAAGAATGTTGGTGGTGCTGGGAAGCAGTAACACAGAGTGATTCCTGGAATGGGACTGAAAGGGTGCAAAGTTGTCTCTCCTAATCTATTAGAGTTGCCCCCCCCCCCATTTCACATTCTTTCCCACACTATGCTAGTAGTGTAGTGCTAATATAACACTGCCCCCCATTGCTTCGGTAGCATGAAAATTGTGGGGACCACATGAGAAGCCACTTTTGTAGTAATCACAGGTGGGAACACAACTGAGATGTGTTCATTGGAACAAGCTGGTATCTTGGTGGTTGTGAGCACTGGGAAAATGATTCAAGTTTGCTTTTTCTTAGGTTTGAATATTCTACACTTCAGATTTTCCCCATCTATTGAGAAATTTGCACATCTTTGTAAATTCTTCATAAATATATAAGAAGAGCCCTCCCTCCATTCCAAATGCCATCTCTATGATGCCTACACCAGAAACAGAAGAAGAGCCCTTTCAATACCCCTCCCTCCATGACTTCAGAGGGAGAGAAGAACCAGCAGTATCTGCTGGACCTGAGCCCCTTTCACACTGCCATTCCCTTCTCCTTTTGTGTCATGTCTTTTAGATTGTAAGCTGTCTAACAATTTGTAAGCTGCTCTAAAGAGTGGGGTATAAATACAATCATAAACAAAATTAAAGTCACCATCACCACCATCATTGATTTATATGGCACCATCATAAGTAAAAGACCAGCAAAACAGTTCCCTGCCCTTAGGCTTACAATCTAAATACAATTTATCCCCATTTATTATGGCCCACTCAAATTCAAATTCCTCCCAGTAAGGAAAGAATCATGTTGTAGTTGCCCACCTTTGTGTGTTCCAGGTGAAGAGATTTCATATCTTATAGTTATTTTTCTGTCCCCACTTTCTTCACCCTTAATTGAAGTGGATAAAATGGTAGTGCACTAGTCTGTGATGCATGTGGGTTACACCACTATTAGCAAGACATTGATGCTTTTCTTCTTCATCTCTACTTAGACAATTGATTCTTTTACCCTTTCTCCATTAATTCTTGATTACAGTTCTCTCCCTTTCTCATCCTGTTTGTTTCTGCCCCTTTGCAACTCCTGGTTAAATATCCTCTCTCTATCTATTTTTTTTTCATTCTCCTTTTTCCCATTTGTGCTAACTGCACTCAACTCCTTCCTTCTTTCTTTGTATTCCCCTCCTTTCTCTCCTCCCTAATCCTCACAGTTATATTTATCTACATCCTGATAAAAAGTGCATGATTCAAAATGCTGATTAAGGAGGAAAGACACCAGTGCCTTAGAGAAACAAACCAAGTCTTTATTACAGGAACTCCATTCTAAGACAAGAAAGTTAGGGTGCTAATCTAAATTAGCTTCATTCTAGGGAAGAGTTGAGAGAGGACTGATGGGAAGAGGAGAGGAGGAAACAGCCCAGAAATTATCATTTTACATCTCAGAGAGTTCAGTGATGAAGGTCAATATGAGTCACTCAAACTATCGAACTCTGTTACGACTCTCACTCTGAGGCATTCCTAACTCTTCAGTTCTAAGCATTGTTGCACTTCCAACACATCTTCTCCATCACTCTCTTTCTCTCTCTAATCCATCTTGTTCTTGACCTGGCAACTGTATTTCTCACACTTCTGGATTTTATTTTTTTTTTAAAAAATGTTTAGGATTTTTTTCTTTTCTTCTCTGAATATGAAGAAATTTACAAATTTTGGTATCTTCTTAGAAAAACTGACATGTAATTCTCATTCATCCGTAGTAGCCATATCAAAAGCCCATGATCACTGCATTTGAGAAATCTTACTACAATCTTTCCTTTCCTTGTTCTGCCTATGAAAATCCAAACACCAAAGAGTGGAATTGCACAGGAAAATGATGTAGTTTAACCCCAAGGAAGAAAATAATATTGACTTAAGGGGCTGATGTCTTTCACTTCTCTCTTTTTAAAGAAAAAGTATATAGACCTTGGCTTCTTGCAGCCTTTTCCTTTTCCTCTGCTTTCAATACCCATTAAGTTGCCAAGTAAACATTTCAGGTCAACAAGAGGTTGAGGCATAATATGAAAACTCTGTGGGCAGATGATGTGAGGTGAAACACAGTGCTCTGGGTATTAAATACTATGTGGCAGTGGCCTTTTTTCCCTAAATCTTTTGCAACAAACAGAAAATTGCATGCCAGCATTCACAACAGTGATATCGAGTTGCTACATCTGGAAGCAGGCTATGTCAATCTGCATGAGGAAAAAAAACTGTTGTAAGGGAATGTGAGCTCTCTTTCTCTCTCATGGCTACAAGTTACTTCTAATGTTGGCTAAACGACTGGAGTGTGTAGAACATTTTACAACAGTCCAATTAAAATAGATGCCAAAAAATCCAATTTTATCAACCCCCCCCCCCTAAAAAAGGGGGAAAGAAGCCCATTTTGCCAATCCACTTTGCTTTATGACATTTTAATTGTGCCATAACAAATGAAACTACAAAACTGCATTTAGTTCACAAGAGCTGCAGACAAAACATCAGGTTCATCCAGTATTCAAAGTGAAAGCATGCAGAAGATACAACTGGGCCAGGGAATGATAAAGAAGTCAGAGGCAGAGTGAGGACTTGATTTAAAGAGCAATATGCTCAGTTCAACTGGTTATTCTTGTTCACAGAAGCAAAGTCTGATAGATCCATTTACACTATAGAATTAATGCAGTTTTGACACCACTTTAGCTACCATGGCTCCATCCTACAGAATCCTGGTAGTTTGAACAGGCACCAGCACTCTTTGGCAGAGAAGGCTAAAGACCTTGTAAAACTACAAATCCCTGTTGTTAATTTGTGTCTTGTTCTGTTGTTGAATGGAAGTTAAACAGACACCCTGAGACCTTGCCATTCAGCTACTGAACAATACACAGATGAACATGCAAATCGTTTCCTCTCAACCAACAGTATATATACCTCACTCTCTTCCATGCCAGCATTCTTTTACGATGCCAGCCACAGTTGCTGGTGAAATGTCAGGAATAAACTCTTCTAGAACACAGACTCACAGCCCCAAAAACCCACAAAAAACTATAAATGCTTCTCTCTTTGGGGGGGGGGGGCATTAATAAAGTATTCCCAAGTGAGAAAGCAACTCATGTTCAGTAAAACCTGGAGAGGAACATTTTCTTTTTAGTGCTTCTGATTATCTCAAAACTTGACCAGGAAGCCATTGATAACCCTTAAACATACACTCTTCAGTCAATATTGACACAGTGCTCTTTTAACTAGATTTAGGCTTGGCAGAGAGATGAGAAGATGCCAGCATTGACCTTCACTCAAACTGCTTGTCAATTTTCTCACCAAGATAAAGATAACCATTCCTTTAGAAAATTTATATAAAAAAGAAGGTCATAAATACCCAGGTATGGACAGCAACAAAAAAATCCAATGTTCCATTTGGATGAGCACTGAACAATTGTACACTTGTTTGAAGATTACTGGACCCTATCAAAATTTGTTGAATCTGCAAACTAGGGAATTAAATGTCAATCAAAACGTGTGTATTCAGTTAATGACAGCTAAAATGTGGGGAATATTTCAAGTTCTGGACAATATAAAAGTCTCTGATTTGATAGAATTGGCAGCGCAAGTAAAGTACTTTATTGTTTCAGAATATTGAGTTCATCTGGAAAGCAGTATTATGGCCAGTGCAACATAAATATACCCCAGCACAGTTAGCTGGAACTCATGACTGTGCACCTCACAGGGCAGTGGGCACCAAGGTCTCAAGCTATTCATTGAGCAATGGTTGATACAACTTTAAAATTCAGAAAAGGTCTGTGTGTGTGTGTGTGCTACAGCTCCCAGAATCTCCTAGCCAGCATGACCTGTGGCTGCGGGATTCTGGTTGCAGTACTATAACTAAATCCAACTGTTCTAATCTGCATGCTGTAGTTCCATGTCCTCAGTATGACAATAATACTTACCTCTACATTTTCTTTCTATCATATTTGATGGAAGCCATTTTGCTGCTAAACCAGTTAGTGTTGGCTATCAGTAATGAACTGAATGAGAGTGAAGAAACTGAAGCTTAATTCAGACAAAACAGAGGTCCTCCTAGCCAGACAAAAGGCTTGGGAGGAAATATGGATTTAATCTATTCTTGCCGGAGTTGCATTCCTCTTTAAGGCACAGGTTTTTCAGTTTGGGAATACTCAATCTTTGCTGTACTTTAATCAACCAAACTTATTTTTGCCCAGCAGCCTTTTAAGAACATAGTATTTTTTAAAAAGAAAGTACTTTAATAAGAGGCTATACCATTTTTAATACATATGTTTTAATGCAGTTTTAAATGGTTTCCAATGTTATTAATGTTTTAATTAAATTTTAAGGATAATATTTGGTATAGCTTTACCACACACCAAGAGTCCAGATTCTGAAGGGATGCATACAAGGGGGCATCCAAAAGTTTTAATGATCACCTTTTTAAAAAATTGACAGAAACTTTGTTTTGATTTTTTGTAGTTGTTAACTTATCTTTATGTAGTCATGATCTAGATTTATACATTTTCCCCAGCGTATCTTGACTCTCCAAATGCCTGATATTGTAGAAGCCTACAGATTGCACCTGACAAGGATTTAACACTTTAGTCACTTCTGGCAGAGCCAGTTACAAAAATAAAGGATGCAATGAGCTGATTTTCTCAGCAACGTGCACTTAGAGGCCAATAATGACACTGACAAAATTTCATCAATATGCCATAATAACTTCCGGGTGATAATTATTACTTTACGATGCCCCCTCGTAAGGCGCAATCTGTAGACTTCTACAATATCAGGTATTCGGAGGGTCAAGATACGCTGGGAAAAATGTATAAATCTAGATAGAGACTACACAGAGATAAGTTAACAGCTATAAATCAAAATAAACTTTCTGTCATTTTTTTAAAAAGGTGATCATTAAAACTTTTGAATACCCTCTCGTATATAAAGCAAATCATCATCATCATCGTAATTGTCGTCGTCATCATCATCATCATCATCATCATCGCAATTAGAGTTGACCCACTGCCTCTGACTCACTGGAATGTATATGTATGTTGACATAATATTGATTCAAGGGATTTACTCTAGTTGGCAGTAGGCATTGGATGTAGGCTTCAAAAAGTATTTTTTCCTCAAGATTTGTATAACCCTAACTCCTATTGTCATTTAAATTTTTAATTAATCACAATTTTCAGTTTAGCATTCTACTCTAATATGCTTTAAAAAAGTGCTGCTCAAAGTCATGGTCATTAGCTGTTGGTCTGTAAGGATTTCCCAGGAAAGGGAGAAAAAACAAAAACAAAATAATTGTAGTCAATGAGTACAAATATAGTGCTGGTCATTGATATATTGTGGAAACCCTCTCCCACCCCCAGCCTACCCCCAAGAAGCATTGCTTTAAACAAAATAAATCCATAACTTGCATTATCTCAAGAATCCTGGAGCTTACACAGCAACACCATTTTCTGCACATACCTATATAAATTATAACTCTCCCAGAGGGCAGTAAAGTACGACTGTTGGTCACTCTTTCCTATGGAAAAACAAAATCCTAGTTCTCCCAACGACATACCGTGTTTCCCCGAAAATAAGACAGTCTCCCAAAAATGCGCTAGGTCTTATTTTCAGGGGATGTCTTATTTTTTTCCATGAAGAAGAATTCACATTTATTGTTGAAGAACAACAACAAAAAATGAGCATTTATTATATACTGTATATATATTTATATACAAAAAACTTTGCTAGGTCTTACTTTCTGGGGAGGCCTTATATTTAGCAATTCAGCAAAACCTCTACTAGAGGTCTTATTTTCAGGGGATGTCTTATTTTCAGGGAAACAGGGTAATTGATTCTGTGGCTTTGTCTCAGATATTCAAAGACATGTCAACCATTTTCATCTATACAAAGTCATGAATACAAGCAATTGAAGTTCTCCTTATGTCAATTTTTAAAATTCTTTCCAAATTCAAAATAACTTTTATTATAAGTATAATTTGATTCACTCCCCTTTGAATTTTGTCAAGGAGATGAGGACAGAGGGGGAGCATGCAAACAGGGAAAGAAGAAAGCATATCTTGAAGGAGAATCATGTTTGGTTTGAACTCTTGGACTTCTCTTTCAGATGGAGGTAGAGATGCTAAAAGAAATAAAGAGGGAGACAAGGATAGTGGTCCATATGCAGAAGATGCAGTGAGATGTGTGTGTGTGTGAGAGAGAGAGAGAGAGAGAGAGAGACAGAGAGAGAGACAGAGACAGAGACAGAGACAGAGACAGAGAGACAAATAGAAAAAAAGAAGAAGAAAAAACAACTAGAAAAATATGCAAATATAGATATGGTTTATGAGAAGGTACAGCATGGTTGCCTTTGCAAGTATATCATCCAATTAGACAGGTACCAGGTTGCTGTGTCTGCTTTGAGGATAGGGAAAAATTGTTCCAGTAGACTCCCTCTAACTTCCAAGACTGTAGACCTATCCAGTGAGAAAGGCCAACTACAGCTACAGAGTAACCATCAAAAACAGAATAGCACTTGTTCACAAGACACATGACAAATTTCAGTAGTATGTGTGTTGATGGGGGAGTGACGGAGAGAAGAGCAGGAAGAAAAGGAATGATAAGAATAGAAGACTGATTAAGAGACAGTCTCTAGTCTAAACTCTCATTTGCTGTACATGCAACATTAGAACATATTAGAATAAATTATAGTCCAAACTGAAAGAAGTTGCTGGAGTTTTCTAAGGATGGAAACCATATTCACCAAGTTAAACATATACACATATACTCACAGATTGTAAAACTAAACTGACCACACAGAGTATATATGGTGCAGCTGGGCAATGCATTAGGCTTGGCATTAGGTGATCAACTTGAACACAGTAATTATTAGACAAATCTTGAATGGGATCCAGGAAATGACACCACATTTGTAGCACTTAGCTCGACATTTAAGCTCTTTCAATATTTTGCAAAGAAGTATTGATCCTGTTGCAGACTAACCAGATAATCCATGAAAGCACAAGAATCAATCCAAAGTCCATCAATTTCACAAATCTTGAAGCTTCTCACTAACTTACTAACACATCCCTTATGAACAGAAATCACTGTCATTCTGACCTACAACTATTAGCTAAATACATTTTCTAAACACATCTGCTTTTTCTTTCTTCAGGGTTGTAATATTATTTTATATATGAACACTGGCTTCTATATAATAATATTAACAACTATAATAATACATAATAAAATATCTTACCTATCTCTCCCTATGGATAAAGAGGGGGAACAACAGATGAAAATGCAGTAACAAATAGACACATAACACAGTTAAAAACACAAAACCAATTAAAAATATACAATCAGCTAATAGAGTATAACATCAAGTAATAAAGCATACATATTAAAAACAATCAATTCATAATTTAAAAACTCACAATTTAAAAACCATCTGGATAGGCCTGCTGGAAGAGATTGGCCTTTATTGTTGTTTTAAATGAAGACAGTGTATCTGACTGCCAAATCTCTTTCAGCAGGACATTCCTTAACTTAAGGTGGCTGGTGAAAAAGTTCTCTGCTATATGAAGATTTTGTATAGAACGCTGTATATCAATAAGCCCAACAATTTCTGTTGGAATCTGTAGTTTGTGCTCCTTGACATTGCTTTTCCTTTATATCTTGAGCCATTTCATTGCAAAGATGCACATTCAAACATATACTGCATTGCATGTTTAATAGTTTCCATTCTGCTAGATCAAGTGGACTATAAGATTGTCAGAAGGATTGTCAACAAAACCCATGTAGTCTTGATGGAAAGCTGGTCAAACATGGGCTAGATCAGTGCTTCCCAGGCTATATGATGTGGGGGACAAGCAATTAATGTTTTCCCATGGGCCAGGGACTGACACTACATTTGTGTCTATTAAGTACAATAGTTTCTTTCTCTACTGCAAACTTACCAGGCACTGATAGTCAATAGCTCCAGAACTCAGTAGTGCTGGGTTAAATACCCCCATAGTGCTCACTAATTTCTTCATGTTAAACTGGAGATGATTGACAAATCAGATGCCACAGGGATGTGTCTTGGGCCCAGTGTTTATATTATTTTTTACAAAGGACCTGGATGAAGAAATGGCGGGTATGTTCATCAGATTTTGATGAGTGTGGACTAAGCTTAGCTAGCTGGCTAGAAGGCAATAGCAATGTTCAAGACACAACTGAGAAATAGACTCAAATTACCAAAAATGGATACACACACACACACACACACACACACACAAGTAAATGGAAATCAGGTGCACAAATCAAGGATAGATGACAGCTCCATAAGCAGAAAAATGAGAGTGAGAGAGAGGGCAGATGTGGGAATAATGTGGCCCACCAGGAGTTGTTGGACTGCAGCTCTAGCAGTCCTTGCCATGACAATGCTAGGGCTGCTGGGAGATGCAGTCAAAACCCAAAACAAACAGCTTCATTTATATACAGCTTCATACCGCCTCAGGAGTGTCTAAGCAGTTTACAACTGTAAGCTACTTGCCCCCAACAATCTGGGTACTCATTTTAGCTACATCGGAAGGATGCAAGCCTGAGTCGAGCTTGAGCCCTTTTGCTGGTCTTGAACTCGCCACCTTATGGTTTTTGAGTGAGTGGCTGCAGTACAGGCATTTAATCACTGCGCCACCAGTCAAGCACCATCTGTAAGGTCACATGACTCCCACTGTATATCTAGGGGTTTTAGTATAATGCAAGCAAAATGAGACTCAGCAGTGGGGATGTAAGAGTATTTGCCAATTTTCTTATCCTCAGTGGCAATGTGTATCTCAACACCTGGCTTGAAAATGGTATGTACAAAAAGATTCTTAATAGACCACAAACTAAACATGAGTCAACAATGTGATGAAGCAGCCAGAAATGCCAAAGTAACTCTGGGCTGCATCTACAGGTGTATAGTGTCTAGATAGAGGAAAGTAATTGTACCACTCTGTTCAGACCTCACCTGGAATATTGTGTACGTTTCTGGTCACCACAGTTCAAGAAGGATATTGACAAGCTGGGGCATGTCCAGAGGAGGGTGACCAATTTTTAAAAGACTGGAAACTGTGCCCTATGAAGAGTGGCTTAGGGAGCTAGGTATGTTTATCCTGGAGAAGACAAAGTTAAGAAGTTTCATGATAGTCATATTCAAATATTTGAACAGATATAAAAATATACCACTTAAAACATTAGGGAAACTTTTATTACTGCAAAAGTGCTTGACAGTGGAATAGATTGCTTTGGAGGATAGTGGACTTTCTGTCTTTGGAGATCTTTAAACAAAGGTTGAATGGGTATCTTTCAGGAGGGTTTTTGTTGTGTATACCTGCATGGTAGGGGTTGGTCTGCATGACCATTGTGGTACCTTCCAATGCTCTGATTCTTTGATCTTATGACAAATATCAGGACAAACTATGGGGGGAAATGTTCAAGTGGAAAAAGGATTTTTCCCATTTTCAGACTTTTGGAAAAATGATTTGCATAAAAAATTGCCTTTTCCTACAAATAAAATAAAATAAAATCCTGACCTTTGAACAAAACAGCTTCCACACAAAAATAAAGCATTTCTCTCACACAAGATGAATTGGTACACATACAACTGAGAAGGTAAACCAGGTCTATGAAAACATATACTTCAGCTTCTTTTACACAGTCTCAAAAGTTCTACAGGATCCCTTTGTATACTGATATTCCAGAACAACATGGGGATGTTTCTGAATTCTATTTGACTCAGTTCAAGAAAGAAAATACAGTTTTTGAAAGGATCTGTTTTCTGTACAAGCAGGTAGTAGTTGCCATGGGGACAGAGCATGAGCACAAATGGTGTCATACTTGGAAAGTCTGGAAGATTGGTTTTCTGCAACAAAATCTCTCTGATAAGATAAACAATAAAAAGGAGTTAGGTACAAGGTGGTTTAAGAGTTTTCCGCATGATCCTAGCTGTTTACGAAACTGGCAATCCATGGCAGAAGAGGTAGAGAATGATACACAAAACAAGACTTAACATTTCAGTTAGAAAATAACAGGGACCTTTATCCTGCACTTAAATCTCAGCTGCCTGCCACACATCACTAAAGACAGTTCTATACTTTATGTGGTAGATGTAAGTGTTGTGATGTTTCTCATTTTTCATACCAGTGTTTCCCTCTACAAGCACACAAAGTCTGAAGGGTACTTTATTTGCAGGGATTCCTACCCCAATATGAATGCAGAGGTATCATTTACAAATCATCATCCATACTTTCTAATTTGGGAACACAACATCATCCATTGTGTCCTCCATGTCAGATACAGAACTGCTCTAAGAAGAAAAAAACATGATCTTAAAAATGTTCATAATCAAATGACATTATACAGTGCTGTGAGCATGTGACATTGTACATATCACACACACACACACCCATTCAAAACCTGGATGTTGGGATCACCCAAGACAGCTTTGCTGCCTGAGGCTGAACAGCAAGCAGTGCATCCAATGACTCAATTCAAGTTGCGTAGTATCCAACACCAGCCAAGTTTCTGTGGCATGTCAGAGAGAAAATCTCAATAATACTGTAACAAGTATTTCTGGATGTCAAATACAGATGTTACCTAGTTGGTGTACCTTTTAATGTTCAGAGCTTATCCAGAGCATGCTCAGCATCAAAACTGACAGAAGAGATTTGGGAAGGAAGCAACTTTATTTCACACCATCATAAATTCTCAATATTGCTAAGCTTTCCTTGTAAGCATAACAGCCTATTCTCTTGACAAATTATTCTTCCAGGAAAGCTTTTATTCCTTTTCACTAATGCCTCACAGTTCCCAGCAGCTACAGCTATATATGCTGTAGAGAAGCATCCTACTGCAGAACACAATTATGGTTAAAGCAGGAGGAAACCAAATTATAATTTCAGCCTGTGATCTATGGGTCTTTTTGTAGCAATAAGGGGCAGATGCAGAATCAGACCAAAACTTATATTGTGCACAGGTTGATGCCCTTGCCTCTAGGCCTGGCAGAAGGCATTTAAAGGTTCATCTTGGGCGCCATGGCTTTGACAAATGAATACAATTACTGCATTTTAACTTCTTTCTTAAGGGGAGGGGGGAGGGAGACTTAGAATCCCTGACAATACAATTCAGCATGTCTCCAATAAGCAAGTCCCCAGCAAGGGGACAGGTTTAACCTGTAATTTACAGACAACTTAACACAGGAGCAAAGGGATGCAGTTCTCTGATTGCACTGCTGATGTAATATCCCTGCTGTACAGAGAACATGCTGAGCATACAACTAATACAGCAACATCTTCAGCCAGCTAATTAGGTTACTCCCAGATGTCTTGGTATTCTCAGTATATTTCACAGGCTATACTGGCCTTGTTTTTTTTTGTCTCCTGCTTTCTCCCCTCCCTTTTTAAAATACACAGCACATCATGTTACACCCATGTTATGTCTCCTCTCTTAACCTACATAAGGAGGCACTGCAATCTCCAAGGAAGCACAAACAGCAGCTCATCTTGTGGGATTACAATATATTGATATAGTTTGCTTAATTATTAACTGGCCCTGAGATGGGAGGCCTTCGACCCTCTGCCTGTTTGGAAGTTTGTTTTCTTGTAAATGCTGATGTAGAATCGTTGAATGCTGAATGTGGGGGTGACAGTGGGGTAGACAATCCAGAGACCATTCTGAAGTTCAGGTTTGAATACATATTTGATACCTGTGCTGCAACTTGTTTTCAAAGAGGTGTTCCAGGAATAACATGCAAGGAACAACACTCTTGTTGAAGGTTGAAATACTAAATGGATATGTGCAGAACAATGTTGTGTGTTCAGGTCCGATTCTCACCTTCCACATCAGGTTGGCTCCCATATACTTTTGCAAGGGAGCCAGGAAAGAAGCAACAGAAAACAGAATGCAACATCTACCTTGAACATGGAGGTACTGGACTGCTGCTTAGTGGGCATATTCAGAGTAATATACTACATTTCAAATAGAAATGCCAGCTCAAAATGTGCAAATGGTTCCAGAGGTACCGGAATCATATTAAACCAATGAAATGTGATATTTCCATTGCTGTTTCCCCTGTTGAATATATCTGAATTGAAATTGGTGTGCGCATTCATAAAACAGTCTTGTATTGATTTTCCCTGAGCAGAGAAGGGTGTGTGTGAGAGAGTGCATATAAACTAGCTCTCAAAATCTGAAGCCTTGTGCTTTACAAGTTCTGAGTAACAGAAATGTCATAATAAAATGGCTAGAGAAACTGAAGGAGATCCAAGTTTGTATTTATTGTATCATTTTCAATAGATAAATTAGGTAGTCTTTCCCCAAGTATGTGAAAATATGAATTAATACTGTGTGAATATATTGTAGTTTGAAGAGAAGAAATGATGCCGTCCAACTTACCGGGCCACCGTTATTGCTGGGGTGGAGGGTGCCCTAGTCTCTGCAATTGTGGAGGCCTGCCTTGCCCCAGCAGCCTTTAGGTCGGCAGGAAGTCCCGCTATTGGCTACTGGGGTGAAAAGGGAGGCTGTTTTGAACCCAGTGCTGGGACTGCATGTCCCAGCTTGAATGGCAAAAGGGAAGAGGGTCATGATTTGGCTGGCTTGGACCCCTGAGGGGGCCTGGAAGGTGGTTCCTCTGCTTTTTCCAGGCCCCCTATTGGTGGACGGCCCTATTTAAGGCTGCCTCATGTGCCATCTGGCACCATTTCAGCTCAGCTTTCCCACTCTCTCTCCCTTGGCTAGGGCAATTTTGTCACAACATTGTTTTAGGGTGGCAGCATAGGTCCTGAATCTGGTGGGCATGGTTTCCAGGGCTTCGTAGCACTGGGTCGGGAGTCCATTGGACCTGGGAGCACTGAGGGCAGGCGGTGTGGCCAATGCAGGGGCCACATTAAGTGAACTTCTCTCAGTGACTAGGGGCTTATTGGAACATGTGACTGATAGGTTGCATATACAGTGAGCCCGTGCTATATGTGGGCTCATTATAGGCAGCTTTCAGCTTATGCTGAAGCCGCTTGGGAAATAGGGAAGACATCGCGTGTGCACATGACGTGAGTGCATGCACCCATGATGAGTATGAGCCCCATTATATCCAATGGGGCTCGCGAATGGCACGCGTGTGTGTGGCATGCGCATGCACACCCATGGTGAGCACGAGCCCCATTGATATAATGGGGCTCGAGCATACATGTTTTTTGTTTTATACGGGGGTTCTGGAACGGATCCCCCGCTTAAAACAAGGGCCTACTGTATGCAAGAGGGCATTTCCTTAGCCCCTACGTCATCCCGGTGCTTGGTCATGACCAAGCAACCTTACATCAATCAACCGGGGTGTTGATTGATGTTTTCAGACTTTATGCTTTTGGCCATCCCTACCCTTTCCCTCCAATTCTTTTTAGTTGTCTTATTGGGTGGCTTCCTTCCGACAGCCACTAGGAAGCAGGCTGTATTTGGCACAGCTAGAAGGGATAAGGAGAGTAGAAATGGATGTCAATTCCATTGGTTTCTTTTATTTTAAAATAATAACAACACTCCAAACTTTTGCCAGTGTCTTCATAACTTCAATGGAAAAAATGCTCAGAGAAAATGGCATATTTGTCTAACTTGGAATCACCGAGGAATCCTTGCAGGAGAGATATGGGATCTAAAAGATGAAAACACGCGTTATCTCATTTATCTATGTCCAGGCTGTAGGCTCAGGCAGCCCATCTGCAACCTGGACTTCTCCCACAGCCTTTTCAAGAATGAGATTTTGCCGTTGTTGAAAAAGCAGCGGGAGAAGTCCAGGTTGCAGATGGGCTGCCTGAGTGGATATGGGCTGCCTACAGCCCAGACATGGCTAAATGTGATAACATCCATTTTCATTTTTTAGACCTTATGTCTCTCCCACTGGGATTTCTGGATGCAATATTCTCCTTAGCCAGAAGGCATGAAGTGCTTATTACATTAAAAGTCTGACTTTGAATCCCTGAGGATTCAGCCATATTTCTAATGCTGAATTAGGGTCATCACCCCCACCCTCCAGTCAAGGTCCTTGTCTTTAATACTTACATGGTTGGAAGCTACAACATGATCGTTTCTCTATTTGGAAATGCCTGTACATACTGAATTCAGCCGGGGTTGTTGTTTTTGTTTTATAAATTGGCAAAAAATTGTTAATCTCTCCACTTTTGAAAAAACATGAATGTGGATACAGTTTTGTCCATTCCTAAAATATAAGGAAATGATGTTGTGCATCTCACCCCTTTCTAAAGAATGCTTCTTGTCTGGCTGAATTGCCTCTCTGTATGTCATTGGATGGTGAAGACTAACAGTGGAAATGGAGGGGAGCTCCATCTATGACAGGGATGGAAATTATGCAGCTCTCTAGATTTTGCTGAACATGTTTCTGATGTTGCTAAAAGATATTTGGGGGGAAAGTGGTTTAAAAAACATGTTTCGCAAGTGTCAAGAAACGCTGATGAGAAGAATTATGAACTGATGAGACTCTTCAAAGTTCTATTCAAAACTGTTGCTTCCTTTGGGAAGAAAACTGCATCCCTAAGTTTTCACCATTGGCTGTGCTGGTGATGGCTGCTGAGTAATAAATTTGAGCACATCACAATTCTTACCCCCTGCATATGTGGTGCAGCTTCTAAGAGGAATGGTTGTAGGGTTGCTTTTCAGTCCTTTGATTCATTATTTCTATCCCAGCCCTGCTTGATAGACCAGTGGAAAGCCTGCTCTTTTCCATATGGTAGTCTCTCCCAAGGTGGTGCACTCCCAATATGCTGGCTCTCAAGCCCTGTCATAACCAAACAGCATGACCACTGGACCCATTGCCATCTCCACAACAGGATTCTACTTGGTCTGCTGTGGAAGGAAGAAAAATAATGGAGGATATCCATTAAATAAATCTTGGAAAGGGGATTTGGGGACATCCATACTCTTTTCAGTTTTCCTGTAGGGAGCAGTTGGAGCAGTTGCAGCATGAACCACTGAAACCTAATGCCTTGGAAGGCATGAAGCAGAAGCAGAGTACAAACTAGAGTTAGTTATACTGACAAGAATTAGTCATGGGCCAAGTGAACCAAGAATACATTTTTGCTAGGCTGACAGAATGGCTCAGGAACCCCAGCAATTCCCTGAGGTAAAGCAACAACTTGATTTCACCAAGCTCAACATGTATAGTATCAACCACCAGCTAATTTATTTTGGCACATGATGTATACATTTCCCTAAAACACCTCCATGCTCTAGCAGTAAAAACACAAAAACAAGTTTAATAATAGCTTGCTGTTCATTTGTGACATCCAAAATCTGCTACTAGAGACAGCCACTTCAACCTGCCTAATGTTGGACACAGAGCTGATGATTTGAAAAAGCCAGAAAGCAAACAAAGGAACAAATATGGGTTTTGTTTACAGACTGGTTTGGAGTCACGATAAAATCACATAAACTGTAGGGGGTGTTGAAGGTTGTGTAGTCCAACATCTATTCAAGATAAGAAAGCTAGAACCAGACAGCCATTAGTTATGGGTTCTCCCACCCTGTAACTCAGCCCTGCATATCAATGGAATCTGACCCATGAATTCCACCATCTACAGCTTGAAAATATTTTTTTTAAGGAAACCTTGCTTTTGCTATTTTTTAAATAAGTGACACCATTTTATTATGCCATTATATATAATGGCATTTGAGCATCCACGGATTTTGGTAGCTCCTGGAACCAAACTCCAGTGGATCCAAAGGAGCCACTGTATTTTTCTACTTTGACCAAAGGAATGGAGTAGAATTATATTTAATAGTCTTAAAGTCCCCTTAGAATCCTATTATTCTCTGCTTTATGTCCCCAACTCATCAAAATAATTGGTTCTGTATACACTCTTCATGGAAGGGGCATAATAACTATTTCCATCTGTCTGCTATTTAAAATATAAAGAACAGCCCTCGGTGTGAGGAAATGAGAGTAGAGTTTGGATAAAATTACTTTCTTGGAATATCAGATTTCCCAGTCAGCAATATTTTATTTATTGCACTTATATCCTGCCTTTCTCCCAAAATGGGATCCAAGGCATTGGCCATGATTATTAGCAAATATGGGAATTGTATTTTGTAAAAACAAACTTCCCAAGCTTTAAATGTGGGTTTATATCTATTAAGGAAGAAGAGCCCTCCCTACATCCATCATCTTGAGGGAGAGAAAGATTTGCTGGACTTTTCCCCTTCCCCACTGCCATTCCCTTCTCCTTTTGTGTCTTGTCACTTTAGATTGTAAGCCTGAGGGCAGGGAAATGTCTAATAAATGATTTGTAAGCCGCTCTGATAGCCTTTTGGCTGAAGAGCGAGGTGGTAATAATAATAATGTAATCTCAGTGATTTAGTACTAAGCAACAGGAATCAATGTGTGTAGTATCCCTTGGGGCAGAATTGGTTCTAGTCTGTTCTTGCAAGCAGAGGGAAGAGGAACATTCTTGATTCCACACACAAGGACTTAGGGACTAAACATGATTTGGAAGTATATGTTCACAGGCTGCAAAGATAGTTCACAGAATCAGTCACTGGTTCATCATTATGAGAATCATATGTTAGTGTTGTGAAACATTTTTGCTTGTAAAGGTTTACACTTGGAAACTCGAACTTTTGCATAATCTGGGACACTGAGTACAGATTTGAAAATCTGTAAATTTCATGTTTGTTACATTTTACAGATACTCACCAGTACACTTATCCTGTCCAGTTCCCTACTGGAATGTTCAACTATTTGTTTTCTTCCTACATGAAAATGTTGCTGTATTTAGCCTTACATTTTTCTTAATTGTTTACTTTTGCACACCTTCCCTATTTCCCAAAATGTCTTTATCATTTTTAGTGCAATTTGTGTACATTTTGAAAGAGAGAGAGAGAGAGAGAGAGAGAGAGAAGAGACTCTGATACTTATGGTCTCCTCCTGATGTCAGGGAACTGAAAGAAATGTATGTGCTTCTAAGCTCTTAGACTGTGAATTGAACAGATTCTTTTTTTAAAAGATAAAAATAAAAATAATAATCTAGCTTCACATGAACTTCTTTGCCATCCCTAACAGTCAAACATGTCAGAAAGCAAATGGGAGGGGAAAGAGGAAGAGAGATTAGAGGGCACGCAAAAGCCGCCAGAGAAACAGTATCCTCTTGGTAACAGAAAGGGTTTTGCATTTAATGAAACAGCACAATTCTATACACATTTTACTGACGAGCATCATTAATAAAATACTGCTGCACTGGCCCTTTTGGGAACCTGGGCCTGATAGTAACAGATAATTGCCTTTGAGAGGCACACAAAGGAGTCTTGGAGAGGCAGAAGCTGCTGTGCCATTTCTTTTACAGGAGGGTGTTGAGGCTATAATTGTAGCTGGAACAGAGTTAAGGCCATTGTTTACCTACGCCTGCCTCTAACCACCCAAGGATAGGTGCTCAGAAAGAATAATATCTGCTGTGTTGTCTATCGACCTAATCCTGTCCCCATTAAGGCACAACGAACACAAGTGGCTGATAGAGATCAGGGCTTTTTAAATTTCATGCAGCTGAACGCTGTGCACAGGATTACAAATGTACCTCAGTGTGCTCCTGGTCACAGAAAGATAAAGCCAAATGTATTTATTTTAAATCCCCACCCCCCACCCCCAGACTGTGCATTCATCAAGAAAGTGAGTTCCCTGGTAGTTTATATAAACATTAATATATAAACATAGTGTTAGCAGAACCATAAAAATGTGGGAATAAATGGAGTGGGGATGGTATTGGTTGAACAAGAAGCACTCAGCCCAGTGCTATTCAACATCTTTATTAATGACTTGGATGACAGAATTGGGAGCATACTTATCAAATTTGCAGATGACACCAAATTAGGAGGAGTAGCTAATACTCCAGAAGACAGAATCAAAATTCAAAATGACTTGAATAGACTAGTAAGCTGGGCCAAGGCTAACAAAATGAAATTCAATGCAGAAAAGTGTAAGGTACTGCACTTAGGGCGGAAAAATGAAATGCACAGATATAGCATGGGGGACATCTGGCTGAATGAAAGTACATGTGAAAGGGTTCTAGGAGTCCAAGTAGACCATAAGTTGAACATGAGTTGTTGTTGTTGTTGTTATTTATATAGCGCTGTAAATTTACACAGTGGTGAACATACAATCATAAATTAGACAGATCCCTGCCCTCAGGCTTACAGTCTAAGAGAGACAACACAAAAGGAAGAGGGGAAGGTGGTGGGAAGGGGATGAGGTCCAGTGGTTCTTCTCTCCCTCTAGGGCCAGGACCAAGGCAGATGGATTGGAGGGAGGGCACGGCTTTTTGCTTGACTCAGTGTTATTTAGCTTCTCCATTTAGGCTGCTTCCCCGGACAATGACCTACACAGGGAACTCGACATGGGGAGTGTGTCCTTGTTGGTCCTGCTAGATCTCTTAGTGGCATTTGATACCATTGACCATGGTATTGTTCTGAGCTGCCTCTCCGGGATGGGACTTGGGGTCAGTGCTATGCAGTGGTTCTGGTCTTTCTTGGAGGAATGAACTGAGAATGTAGTGTTGAGGGACCCCTGTTTGACTCCTTGGCCACTGGCCTGTGGGGTCCCACATGGTTCTGTGTTGTCCTCCATGTTGTTTAACATCTACATGACACCGCTGGGAGAGATCATCTGAAATTTTGGGCTGTGGTATCATCAGCATCTGTATGTAGATGACACCCAATCCTATCTCTCTTTTCTATTTGACTCCAAGGAAGCTGTTTTTGTGCTGAACCAGTATCTGCTGTCAGTAATGGAGTGGATGAGGCCAAACAAATTCAAGCTTAATCCAGACAAAACAGAGGTGTTCCTGGTCAGGCATAAGGCAGATCAGGGAAATGGGACTTTGCCTGAACTGGATGGGGTTACACTCCTCCTGATATCTCAGGCTTGCAGCTTGGGTGTGCTCCTGGACCTCACTCTGAGCCTGGATGCCAATGTTTCAGCAGTTATAGTCTTGTAGTTGCTGGCTAGCACAGGCCAGCATAGGCTAGAAGCAAAGCCTTGAAACAGGCCTTATGTAATGTCAAAGTTCACACTAAGTCACATTTCATTATAGTTCTCAACCAAAACCCCCAAATTGCACAAAACAGAAGCTAGACTAGATTCCAGTTTAAAAGAATGGCAAAGGAATCTTATTCTGATCGATATAAAGTTGTTCCAGCCTTCAAATACCTCCTGAGCATTTTCATTTAATATTTTTATCATAACAACATGTAATATTTATGCTCTTGCTTCCATTTATTCTCTCCTCACATTTTCCTGGAGGACTTTATTGAGACACTAAATAACAACTCCAAACAAATAAATCATGTTTGATTTTATTATCGAAAACTGCATAAATGTAAAAAGAGGGGGGTCCCAGTTCCCACCTTGCTTGCTAAATACATCAAGCCACATCTGTTGAAGCTAAGATTCAATTCACAGGCAGTAGGAATGTTTCATTACTGAATTAGTGGCACTTGGTGTGTGAAAATCCCTTTGTTCTTTCTGCTTGCCTGGTTGACATGAGTCAAATGCCAGATCACTCATTATGTTTGCCAAGCACAAACAAACAACTCAAGAACTTGGCATTTTGTAAGTAATAAGCTTAACCTTTACCCACACCCATAACCCCTCCTTTTGCAAAGTGGATTGCATTATCATTATTAATGGAACAATAGAAATGCTGAGTTAATAAACTTCCTGTCTTCAGTAAACTATAGAAGATGAGATACTTGCAGTAATATCCACAAGAAGACGAAGGGTTCCATCTTTGCTGAATTGTTCGATGATAACAAGACCAGCTACAGGGAAATGTTTTTCAGAATTTGTTAAAGCTGAAGTCTAGAGATAGAAACTCACAAATTTTGTCATCCCTGGGTACTTAAACACTGCACAGTTCTTGCACTATGATTCGGCTAAATTCTGTGCAGTTCTGGGATTTGTAGTTTGGTTAGGCACTAAAAGTGGTTTCTCACTGAAAAATCCAACTGCCCCCCCTAAACTGAAAATTGGAGGCTCCTGTAGGATGGAACTATGGCAATTAAAGTGAAGTTGTAGTACTATAACTGTATAGCCTGAAATGGTACCTTGCTCTAAAAGGATGTCATGATAGATTGAGACAGCCCATGAAGAAAATGCTCAAACATTGTGAGATGCTTCATAGTTCAGGATTTTGCCCCCTGCCAAATATATATATATATATATATATACACACACACACACATACACACCATTCTTTTTTGGTACAAACCCCCAACATTTTGTGCAGAAATCAGGGTACTGGACGAAATGCACAGTTCTCTGTGCCTTCTCCACCCCCATGTTCCCCCCTCCCCAAATATATCCTGGGTGAATCATTGTTGTGATGTTTGCAAACAAAATAAAACAAAACACTAATAGTCTCAACAGTCAGGGGGAAACATTGTGAAGCTATTCAGTCTAGCATGTGAGAAAAAAGAAATAGAGTGATCCTATGGTGAACCTACCATAGGTTTTTCTTGGTAAGATTTGTTCCGGCGGGGGGGCTGTCTTTGTCTTCCTCTGAGACTGCATGTGACATGCCCAAGAACAGAGATTTGAACCCTGATCTCCTAGTTTCCTGGTCCAACTTCACTGAATACTTCAGATGTGTTCAGTGTGTTTCATATCTTCCCAGTCTGTCCATCTATTGGAAGACAGACCAGTATATTGGTACGAGCGTTTGGACTTCTGGGAAGCTTAGAGTGTGCCACTATAGTGGAGCTTGTGGGCCAACTTCTGCCCCTGGGAAAGGCTACTTGGACTGCCAAAGAAACAAAACAAAAACCTGGAAGTGGACAGCAGTCTACTTTTCGTTTTGAAAAGTGAGTACTCTTTGATGTAAACAGTCATGGGTGAGCTGCAACCTATTTAAAAGGACCTACCCAACCAGGATGCAAAATACATGCTATAGCACAGTATTGTCTGTTTGAGTAGTCTATAGAATCATATACAGAGTTTGCAACTGAAGCAAGATTTGAATCAATGGCTGGGTGAATCTCAACTTAATGTTTAATTAGCCTGCTCAGTAGAGTTAGCAGCTCTCTAATCATGATCAGCCATGGCATGGCAGAGTAAACTGGAGAATTACAGCACAATAGAATTACCACTTTTCTAGCTTTGTACCTTGAAGCTCCACCTCAAACAGCAATTGTAGAAGACAGTGGCCCTCAAACATTGGGGCGCAACCCCCAAGGGGGGGCATGAGAGTTGCTCAAGGGAGGCACAAGACTTGGATGCTCTGGTCCCCACCTTCCTCCTCTTCTACTTCCCAAACCTTTCCTGTCCTGGAGGGAAAGAGACAGTCAAGGAGCCTCTGTCTGAGCGAGGAGGAGGGGGAGAGCTGTATGTTAACTTACGAATATAGATGGATGTGTGAACAAAAATATGCACATTAAACAAACAAAAATTGTGGACTCTTTCATACAAGGCTAAATTGGAAGTATAATTTAAGGTCAATTCGAATGCAATCATGGGTTTTATGTTATTGCAAATTAACTCTTCACATGCAAATTCGGGCAGGAGGGAAGCCAATTCGAATGCAATCATGGGTTTTACCTTATTGCGAATTAAAGCTTCGCATGCAAATTCGGGCAGGAGGGGGTTAATTTCGGGTAATGGGAAGTAATTCCGAACGGAGCAGGGGTTCATGTAAATTCGCTAAACAAGCGAATTTACATAAATCCGTATTGGCTCCATTCGGAGTTGGGAGAAATTCCTCCCCGTTTGAAAGAATCCAGAGTGTGTGTCTCTGTGTTGGATCATTGACTTCACAAGACAAGGAAATGTATGGCCCTGACTTTCAAGCAGAGGAGGATACTGAAGAAACTGTAGCATAGTTCCTGGTAGTATCATCTTATATATATATATATATATATATATGCAGTTATGAGCCTGGGGCTGAACTATAAATGGAGTAGTCTGATTCAAATGTTGTTGTGCTGTTGTTGTTATCAGGAGCGTGGTGCATTAATATCACTACAGATAAACAGTTCAACCTTCCTTTATGAATGCTAGGGATACTAATGCCAAGCTTCCTTACAGAACACAGTGGGCCTTTACCTTATGTGGGGGATCCGTTTCATACCCCACCCCTACATAAGGCAAAAAGCACATATACTCAAGCCCCAGTGGATATTATGGGACTTGTGCTCTTGGCACAGCCATGCGCATGCACCATGGGTGCACGCACCATTCTCCCTTTTGCTGTGCGGCTTGGAATGGTTTGACAATAGTAGCATTCACAAGTTATGTAGCTGGACGACAGTATAAATGTGGAAACTGTTGTTTATTGTGATGCACAAAGCAGCTCAGACTCATACTTTTCTTCTCTATAGGTATTTGCATAAGACTTTTGCTGCATCTACACTTTATCATGCATCTGCTTTAAAGGTTTTTAAAAAGAAGCTGGATGGACATCTGTTAGGGGTGCTTTGATTGTGTCTTCCTGTATGGATGGGGGTTGGACTGGATGGTCCCTGCACTCCCTTCCAATTCTGTGATTATATGAAAACATTTTTATTTATATACTATGTCAAACCGGTGGGCGGCACAATGTCCACATGTAGATGGAAAGGCAGTCACCAGGGTAAATAGGAAAGGGAGTTACCAGAGAAAACCACTGGTATAACAACTTTTATGATCACCCTGATTTCTACAGCTTTGATTAGCCTCACTGTGAATGCTGAGCTTATGCACAATGCTAAGGTAAAGCTGTGAATCTGTTATAGACACAAAAAAATTGAGAGCAGAATGATCAGGTTTAAAATTACAGGTTGGTTTGTTTCCCTTTTTTAAAAGCAAAAAGCTATTTTGCATATTCATGATTTCCAACATCTGAAGCTTGATTTTCTTCAGTCCTTTGATGGGAATTTATTTATATTCCCTTCATCAGTCACACATTCACGTAATTAAGCAGGCTTCTTTCTGATTTGGAGAGAAGAACCTAGTATTTAGAGTTTACCACGGTAAGATCAATCTGCTTCTCTGCTTTGGTTTCTTGGTAAATATGTACAGATAGCTACACAACATCAAAGCTGTGACAGCAAGATTATCAACATGATGCTATTGACTTTGTTCACATCACATTGCTAATTCAGATGTTAGGGAGCAGAACAGCAACACAAATCATCTACTGTTCCCTCTATCTTTTACTTTTAGAATAAAACCAAGCAACTAGATTGCTTTCCAATGACAAAACAGAACAACTGGAATTTTCTCCTTCTTATTCCAAAATGACAGCTTAAATATTTTCAACAAAAATGGGTGAAGGTGGTGGTGGTGGTGGGGGTTTGATTCCCCCTATAAAACAATAGTATTATGGGGGAATCTTATTACCATAAAGTATATTGGTAAACACAATGTCAGAAAATCTGCCATTATGAGACCTTTAAATATCATATATTAATTCATATCCAATGAAATTAAAATGAAAGTACCACAACTCAATATTCTTATATATTTCTGGGAGGGGTGAGGAAACAGCAATGTTCAAAATGATTAATAATAATAAATAATAAATTGTATTTATAACCCACCCCTCTGTCCAAGCAATTGGAGCGGGGTACAACCAGTTAAAACAATCATAGGTAAAAACAATTCCCACAAACCAATCCCTAACCTCCCACCCCTTAAAACAGAATTAAACCAGCAAGGGTTAAAAGCAAACAAGCAAAATAAAAACATAATTTAACAACATAAAAACTAATAGTTCTTTGAGCAGCATAACACCAGGGGTCATAGTGCAGGAGCTAGTTAAAAAAACAACCCAACATTGGGGAACCGATTGCTATAAAAGAGAACCAAAACTAGTCAATAATAAAGGTGCTCACATGGCCTAGTGATCTGAGTGTTGGATTAGGGAGATTATTGCATTTTATTGCATTCACATGTCACCAGGCAGCAGGCAGCCTATTTGCAACCGGGGCTTCTGTCGCAGCTTTTCAAGAACAGGGAAATCCCATTTATGAAAATATGCAAGGGCTGCCAGCTGCCTGGTGAGGGGTGAATGCAGTAAGATCTGCCTTCTTAAAGTTACATCCCCCATTTATGCAGGGAGCAAAGGTAATGTGATAATCTCCTAAAATGCTGGAGACCAGGGTTTGAATCCCACCTTGGTCATGTAAACCTACCTTCACCAAATAATACTCTCTCAGCCTCAGAGGATGGCAATGGCAAACCTCCTGTAAAGAAACTTGCCAAGAAAATATCATGATAGGTTTGCCTTATCATCACCATAGGTCAGACATGACTTGAAGGCACACAACAAGAACAACTCCAATCCAATCCTAACCATGGGGTTGACAAGATATAGTACATTACTCATGAACCCAACTTTATCATTCATCCATTTTATCACCGTGCCATAGTCACCATCCTAAGTCAAGCAAGACCTTCCTCTTTGCATGAAGACACATACATCTCCAAGCCTTAACATGGCTGCCAAATGTGCTGTTTTTGGTGAGGTGACACAATTTTTTTCTGTACTAGTTTCTCAGATAGGTTGATCAAGAAGCAATATAAGTAGCAGAAGCTCAGGGAGGAAGCTTTTAATTAAAGATGCAATCACACTTACAATGTACCATGTTTCCCCGAAAATAAGACAGTGTCTTATATTAATTTTTGCTCCCAAAGATGTGCTAGGTCTTATTTTCAGGGGATGTCTTATTTTACCATGAAGAAGAATTCACATTTATTGTTGGGGAAAAAAGAGCATTTATTATTACACTGTATAATATATATACAAAAACTTTGCTAGGTCTTACTTTTGGGGGAGGCCTTATATTTAGAAATTCAGCAAAAACCTCTACTAGGTCTTATTTTCTGAGGATGTCTTATTTTCGGGGAAACAGGGTACTATTGGAACATTAGAGGTCTACTGAATTGGGCAAAGTGTCACTGTAACTGCAATTACTGTCAAATAAATGTTCTCAGATGAGATCTAGAAAACATGAGAATACATCACACACATCTCCCCTTCCTCTGGATCTAGTGATTTGACAATGATTTTGTCTTGCTTCTCTGTAAAGATCTAGTGACCAAAGCATGTCAATTCGGAGAAAAAGTAAACAACTTTGGTGGGCTGCAATGAAAAACTTTTTCAAACCATCTGAAAAGATGAGTAAGAACAGAATAGGTGACTGATTTCTTCTTTGTGTTCTCCAAATTTATTCACCTTAGCTGAATATGAAATCAATCTTACACATGTCCCCCAATGGGGAGATACAAAAAAATCATTTCAAATGGGATGGCAGCATATGGAAGAGAGAAATGACATATTAATTCTTCCTGTCCCCATCCCCTATCAAGTCTGAAACTACATCAGGTACCAGAATAGAAAACCAGAATATTAAATATTAAATTTAGAATTGAGGTAGTCCTTTAGAAAAAGGCTCACAGGAAGGAAGGAAATCAGTAATACACATATGCATATTTTGACATAACCAAGTTAATATGAAACTCTAGAATGATCTTAGATATTTCAATCACCTTTAGAGACAAGAAAAATCCATTAATATGTATAAAAGGTATAATTCCATTTCCATCAGCAGAGCTGGCTAAAGATTGACTCCTGCATACTTAGTTACTTCCACTGTCATATGGGCAAAGACACCTTTCTGAGCTTTTGCTATGTTTTGTTTTGTCTCCTGGCATCTTTTTAAAAATACAGCAGGAGCTCTCCTATCTTCCTGCCATAATGTTGATGGTAACTTTTAAGGCTTTAACAATAGCACCTTGGTTTTATATATCTTTTACAATAATATGAATTTCCTAATCATTTCTTATGAATAACAGATTTTAAAACTAGCCCTATTCAGTCAAGCATTAATTTTTTTCTACGCATTTAGAATTGCTGAAGGAAAAGCAGTGACTCATGTACTAGGTGCACCCTTCTTTCTTTGTCCTAGGGCCCTTTCACACTACACGGTGATAGCACTATGATCTCACATAGACTGGCATTGCTCCTTCCTATGGAATCCTGGGATTTAAAGTTTAGGAAGAAGTATTTCAAATTCTTAGCCAGCAGGTTCTAATGAGTCACCAATGTAGAAGCCCCAGGGCTACAAAGAATGCAGCCTTAGCAGTTAAAGTGGAATCAGAGTGCTATTTATTATTCTGTAGTGAGAAGCCCCCTCTCTTGTTGTCTTCCATATGTTGGAGGGTAACTTTCTGTAGTAGGGATCCTGCTCTGATTGTGCAGCCTTCCCACTGGCCTGATTTAGAAGCCTGAAAAAAAGAAGAAGACAGTATTGCATCTTGAGAAGAATTTAACACAAATGCGTAGAACAGTTTTGCAAGGGAGGTCAGTCGTTCCCCAAATCATCAGTTAAGGACAGTTAGCACACTCATAATCTCTCTTCTTATTAACATGTTTACTTGAATAGGGCTACTATTGAGTCTTCTTGAATAGGGCTAATATGCCTCTAAGGCTACATCTACACTGCGATCCATCCTATGGAATCCTGAGAGTTGCAGTTTGTTCTGGCAGCAGAGCTCTCTGACACAGAAGGCTAAGTAGTTTATAAAACTACAAACCCCAGAATCCCATAGCATTTGGCCATGGCAGTTAAAGCATTGTAGATGCAGCCTAAAACCAGGATGGGCAACCGCTGACAGTTAATGGGTTGTATAAGCATCCCTTGGCGAGGTGCACCCATCACTGCCCTCAACCTATTAATTGATTTTTTAAAAGTTTTTCCTCTCTTCGGTCTTTAAAAAATTAAAAGTAAACCCTGAATGTTCACTCACCAGCATGCCTCTCCTCCTGACCTTCCTCCTCTTTCTCCTCTAGCTGTCAGCCAGTAAACTTTCTCTCCCCTGTTCCCTCACTCATAGTTGCTCTCCTCTTCCAGCCATGGAGAAGCAGAATGCAGAATTCCATTCCCTTATCCCGACTGTCACCACCGTCTCGGAGAAAGAAACACTGTTGTGACTCTCCTGTACATTGCCATCAGCTTGCTGAACTGGTCCTCTGAGCAAATTTTAAGAGAAGGAAAATGGATAGGTATGGAAATTGCTTGTGTTGCAGCACAGATAATTTCCCCAGTAATCTTATTCCCCTTCCAAGCAGCCTGGGGCTGAAGGCATAGAAACTGATGAATCTGGCAGCCACCTTGTAAGTAAGCATACAAGACAAAAAAAATAGTACTCCCAAAGGATTACTACCTTGTCTATCCACGTATACCACTGGACCATTTATAACCCAGGAAGAGGAGGAGGAGAAAGCACAAATTCTCACAATTTCTGTAGAGGTTCCCTGCCTAATCTTCTGTAGGCAATTTTATTCACCTGAGGTGACCAAAATAGCCACTATTTGCAAGCCTCTGATAGCCTTCCAGGGCCATACTTTATGAATTCGCTTTCTGTTTGGTTTTTATTGAGTATAAAAGAACTGTTGTCAAAACATGCAGGTCACTGACAGCAAATAAATGGGAAAGCAATGTTAAAAAAAATATAAATTAAAAAAAATTGAAAGGAACAATAGACTTCATGATGTGTCTCAGATTATTTTGCACTATGAGTGATATGCGGTCAGCTGTTTAAGTCTAACAGAAACAGTGATCAATACAAAAAGAAATTATCTTGATATCAAATATTCCAGACAATGAAGGATGGCTGTTGTTCTTTCAAGTTCTGTTGAAAGATATGCATTCAAATTCATTTTATTAATCCTCCCTTCATACTTAACCATACCCTTTTGATTAGACTCATAATCAACCCACAAAATGGAAATTTCCCTCCTTTAGGACTGGTTCTACCAGAAAACAATGTAAAGAAAAGAGGCAAACTGTAAATTATTGTGTGTGTGTGTGTGTGCACGCTTATACACACATACATATCTAACTGTTACCAGAGAACCATCTTACTACTAGTTGGTTATGCCATTATGTAGATCCTTCTGTACTGTAACATTTCAATCTCTGTTTTTGTCACCATAGTGAGAGGTCCATGTGTATGCATATGCTTCATGGCTCAACCTACTGTATGCAAGTCATTCCCATTACAGAATTAATAGAAATGTATGGTTGTTGAAAATCATATTGCACATTGTATAATCTTAGGGGAAAGCATCAGATAAAGTCCCTTTGTTGTTGTGCGCCTTCAAGTCATTCCAGACTTATGTTAAACAAACAAACAAACTTTATTCTTATACCCCACCTTTCTGCTGCAGCAATCAAGGCAGATAACTTTATTTGTTAGATAATTTATACCCCGTGCTTCAGCCTTCAAGGCTATCAGAATGGCTTACAATTATTATTTTTAATTAGACAGTTCCCTGCCCTCAGGCTTACAATCTAAAAAGACACGACACAAAAGGAGAAGGGAATGGTGGTGGGGAAGGGGATCAGGTCCAAAAGTTGTTCTCTCCCTCTGAGACCTGAACCAAGGCAGGTGGACTGGAGGAGGGCTCTTCTTCTTAGTTCAGGCCAGGTCCAATGGAGCTGGCAGGCCTCTCTCTCCCTCTGATGATGTAGATGGCAAGGGAGAGCTCATCTGCGTACTTTAGGCCAGGCCTAATGGAGCTGGCAGGACTCTCTCTCCCTCTGATGATGAAGATGGATTAACTAGATATTGGAATAATACATACAAAGTAGGCAGAGTACTGAAATTAGATGGAACTATTCTGGGAAGGCCTGAAGAGAATCCATCTTGACAGCTTTTTAAAAGCTGTTTGGGTTGGTTATTTGAATTTGACGGACCTCCTCCGGCAAGGTGTTCCACAGTCTGGGAGTGGCATCAGAGAACATCTCTGGGGCGTTAGATAGATTGGACTCACGCCATGTAGGGCTTTAAAGGTAATCACCAACACCTTGTACTATGCCTGGAAACCAATAGGCAGCCAGTGAAGAGATTTCAGAATAAGTGTAATATGATCACTTCTAGTTTTACCATGTTGACCCTATCATGGGGTTTTATTTGGAAGATTTGTTCAGAGGAGGTTTGCCATTGCCTCCCCTTGAGACTGAGAGCATGTGACTTGCATTGGCTTTCTTAGCAACCACTTCATATTGCTGACTAATGTTCTGCTTGTGATCTATTAAGACTCCTTGACCCGGTACAGACAGCCAGGGAAGCGCCGTCATGGATTCTAGCATTTGGAAGTGTGCAGCAACACACATTCCTGAACCCTCGCATGTCACAGCGGTGCTATGACTGTGTGGCCCTGCCCACATGGAGCACACATCCATGATGTGTCTTGTGTGACGTATCCAAATGGCATGGCTCTGCATCGCTGCAGGGCACTTATTTAATCGTGGCAGAGTCGCAGGAAGGAGCTGCATTTTGCAGCTCCTCCTTAGAGTGGATCATTCCTGTGGCAATCGCACAGCCACGGGAATATCCAGGGGAGAAAGAGGCTGCCCCTTTCTCCTCATGATTGTCGGGATGTCGGCACTGCAAGGGCACCCCTTTTCCAGACCAAAGAGAAGCAGCATTTTCTTCTTCTCTTTGGCCCAGAAAAACACCAGATTAGGGCCACATGGCTGGGCATGCGGTTACTGTGACCCCAATCCAGAGCTTCCAGGGGCAGCACAGAGCCACCCCTTTCAGGCTGGTCTTTCCAGCTTCCTAGATTCTTTTCATATGCACTGCCATCAAGCCAGTTATCACCCATCTTATATCTGTGCATTTCATTTTTACTGCCCAAGAGTAGTACCCTACATTTTTTCTTTATTGAAATCCATTTTGTTAGGTTTGGCCCAACCTTTTATTCAGTTAAGGTTATTTTGAATTCTGATCCTGTCCTCTGGGGTATTACTAACCCCTCCTAATTTAGTGTCATCTGAAAATTTGATGGACATGCCCTGTGTTCCATAATTCAAGTAATTGATAAAGATGTTCGTTAGCACTGGGTCTAGGACAGAATCCTGTGACACCTGCTAATCACTTCTCTCAAGGATGAGGAGGAGCCATTGGTAACTAGCCTTTGGGTTTGGTTGGTCAACCAATTACAAATCTGCCTAACATTGTCTAGCCCACATTTTATTAGCTTATTTGGATGGATATCATTGTGGACATTGTCAAAGGCCTTGCTGAAATCAAGATATACTACATACACACCATTCCTTTCATCTAACAAGCTTCTGACTCTGTCAAAGAGAGAGAGAGATGATATTAGTCTGACTTGTTTTTAAGAAACCCATGTTGACCTTTAGTGATCATGACATTCCTTTCTAAGTGCTTATAGACTATCTGTTCAATAACATGCTCTAGATCTTTCCTGGTAATGATTTCAGGCTGACTGGGTGGCAATTTTGGAGGTTCTTCTCTTTCCCACCCTTTTTTGAAGAGGGGGCCAACATTTCTTCTCCTCCAGTCTGATGAGACCTGTCATGTTCTCCAGGAAGTATGAAAGATTATTGACATTGGTTCTGAGATTACTTCTACCAGTTCTTTTAATACCCTTGGATGTAGGTCATCTGATGCTGGAGACTGAATTTTATTTAGAGTGGCTAAGTATTCCTGTACTACCTCTTTACATATTATGTGCTGCATTTCTCCTGCAGCATAATCTGCTTGATTTTCCCCAGATTGAGCACTGTTCTCCTTTTCAGAGAAGACCAAGGCAGTGAAGGTGTTGTGCAGTTCTTGCCTTTTCTCTATTCCCTGTTAGTATTTTTCAATCTTCACCACACAATGGCCGTAATATTTCCTAGTTCTCCCTTTTGCTAAGGACATAACGAAAAAGCCCTTTCTATTGTTTTTAAACTCTCTAGCAAGCCTGAGCTCATTTTGTGCTTTAGTTCTTCTGACTTTCTCCTTACACAAGCTGCCTATATGTTTGATTTTTACTTTGGTAATTTTCCTCCTTTTCCCATTTCTTGTACATGTCTCTTTAAAGTCTTAGCTCAGTTGAAAGTTCTTTAGATATCATGAAGTCAAAGGCTATCACAGCTGGCTTCCATAGCTTTCTATGGTTTTTCTGGGCTATGTGCTGTGTTCTGGAAGAGTTTATTCCTGATGTTTCGCCTGCATCTGTGGCTGGCATCTTCAGAGGGTGGTGGCATGGAAGTGTGGGGAGTATATATACTTGTGTGACCCTTGGTTTGAAGGAAATGATTTACATGTTAATCTCTATGTTGGTCTGTTGTTGAATGACAAAGCCTCAGGGTGGGAGGATATGTGAGGTGGATCTGTTTAATTAGCAGTCCATTGTCTGCAGGGGAACCCGGGTGATGGTTGAAATTCTTGTGTAAATATATCATAGAATCATAGAGTTGGAAGAGACTGCCATCCAGTCCAATTCCCTGCCATGCAAGAATTCACATCCAGCCTTTGTTTAAAGATCTCCGAAGAAGGAGACTCCACTACTGTTGAACAAGTCGTACTGTAAGGAAGTTCCTGTTAATGTTGAGGTGGAATCTCTTTTGCTGTAGCTTGCATCCATTCTTCCAGGTCCTATTCTCTGGAGCAGCAGAAAACAAGCTTGCTCCATCCTCAATATGACACCCCTTCAAATATTTAAACATGACTGTCATGTCACCTCTTAACCTTAGAACCCAAGAATTGGAAGGGTCCCCCATGGAACATCTAGTCCACCCCTTCTGCCCTGCAGGAATACACAGATTCCTACAGATGGAAGGGACCAGTTGCAGCCACTTTAACCAGAAATCTTGGGAAGGATTCATGGGTACCATTTTGGATGGAGATAGAAGATATACACCTCATTGTAACATATGGCTCTCCAGGTGTTGTTGGACTGCAAGTCCCAGCATCCTCTAGCTGGTGTAACCAATGCTGAGAAATGCTGGGACTACAGTCCAATGACATCCAGATCTTGGAAGCTGTGCTAGTTGAAGGTGTGTGCGCAAACACCACACACATGCTGGGTGGCCTTTCGAAGTACCCTTCCAACTCTAGGATTCTATATATTCCTGAAGGGCAGAACAGGTTGGACTGGATGGTCCTTGGGAATCTCTTCCAATTCTAGCATTCTACATATTCCTGCATGGCAGAAGGGGTTGGATTGGATGGCCCTGGGGGGGGGGGGTCCTTTCAAAATCTAGGATTCTATATAAAATGCAAGCAGTGCTCTCTAGGACTCATTCTTTTGCCTCTCTGGTGTTACAGGGCCAGATATCTGCCTACGTAGATATAACAAAAATGTGTGTGTGTGTGTGTGTGCACCTTCAAGAAGCCCATGAACGTATGGGGAGCCTGTGATTTCCTAGGGTTTTCTTAGGCGAGGAATCCTCAAACTAGCAAAGGTGATTTTGCCAGTTCCTTCCTCTGAAAGCTAGCCTACAGCACCTAATAATATTACCTGCTGGTCTCCCATCCAAGTACTAACCAGGGCTGACTGAATCTGCATAGCTTGCAAGACCCGGATGTTGTAGGATTGCAGCTCCTAGCATTCCTCAGCATTGGCTACCCTAGCTAGGAGCTGGGATAGCCAATGCCTGCCCACCCCTGCTCCCATCCCCCCCCTTTGAACTCGCCATGCCAAGAAGAGCTCAAGATAAAGTTGCCATAAATCAGAGGCAGGTAATCATGGGAGATTTAATATTTCTTACCCCCTTTTATTAACATTTCCAGGGGCCGTTCATTTGTTAAACTAATGGATCTTTATTTGATGGCCCTTGGGGATCCCTTCCAACTCTAGGCATACATGGTAGAAGGGGGTTGGAATGAATGGCCCTTGGGGGACCCTTGCAATTCTAGGATTTTGTGTATGCATGCACCTTCAAGAAGCCCATCAACCTATGGGGGGGGGGGGAGGAGAGGGGCTGTCAATTTCCTAGGGTTTTCTTAGGTGAGGAATCCTGAAAGATTATTTTCCCAGTTCCTTCCTCTGAAAGCTAGCCTGATATTTCCTGGCAGTCTCCTATCCAAGTACTAACCAGAGCTGACTGACCCTGCATGGCTTCCAAGCTCCAGATATTCAACTGTAGCTCCTGGCATTTCTCAGCATTGGCTGCACCAGCTAGGGACTGCTGGAACTTGCAGTCCAAAAATAAGTAGACTCCATAGCTCAGTTCAATGCAGTGTATGTCCTGAAGAGAGCAGGGTAGAGAAAGAAAATTAGAGCTTGAAAAAAGTTTTGACTGCAGCTCCTACAAACTCCCTTGTACCGGTAGCTATAGGACCTTTAGACAAAACTGAATCTCAACAGCTGATTGGCAAGACAGCTTTTCCTTCACTAGTGTGTGAAAATTCACCCTTTTTTTGCACCACTGCGGTTTCATTGCAGTGATGACATAGATTAAATGACTGAGCTTTAAAAAGAAATTTCCCACCTCTGATCGGAATGGCTGATCACTGGCCATTGTGAGAGACAAGACACAGTAATTATTTCACACTTTTCATGCGGGGAGAAAAGTAATTTTATTGCCCACCATTCTTCAGGCATGAGAAGAATTATTCTGTCATTTTACAACACTACACCATCCTGGTTCTCTTTTTCTACGAGAAACTGTTTTTTGTGTTTAAAAAATATGCTTTTCTGCACTGAATAAACACAGTGGGGGTACTGTATCAGCAACACTTTGGGATGATTGAATAGGGGAAGAAATTTATTAGGGCTTACTACTTCCCTGTGTGGTGAGAACTCCATTTTCCAGTCAGAGAACAATAGTAATGAATGATATTTCCCTCCTCATCACCACCCTACTACAGCACTCTTGTGGCTGAACACAGAAAGATTCAAAGTAAGACTGGAAAGAGTTAAGAACTCACAATATTCCCAACTGAGCTTAGATGGCCAAATTTGATACTTTTGCTCTCTCACACATTTAATTAAAACACCCCCCAAAAAGCCAACATTCTATTCTGAAGGAACTGAAACATTCAAAAAATACTTATATTTTTAATTCTCACCCATCCCTAGTGAAATTTTACAAAAACCAAACAAGGAAAGGTGGAAGCTATCTTGAATCCCATTTTGGAGAAAGGTGGGATATAAATCTAATAAATAAATAAAATAGGTCATACTGTATATACTCATGTATAAGTCTAGAAATTTTAGTCAAGAAATGGACCAGAAAAACCTGAGTCGACTTATCCACGGGTCAATGTAAGTGATGTACTTTAACTCTTCTATATATAAAAAGGAACCATTTCCTTGTGAAAGATAAGAGCATAGGGTGCCCTGGAAGCACCAGTCTTTAAGGTGAGCAAAAACAATTAGCCCTGCTGTAATTTTGCAAGCTATTTGGCATTATTTTCCTTTGCTTCATCCTTTAGATGCTTTTTTACATGCCCCCAAGTTTTACCCTCGACTTATCAATGGGTCATATCAAAATCCATAATTTTGGCCCAAAAATCTGCCCTTGACTTATACATGAGGTCGACTTATAGTCGAGTATATATGGTAGTTAAAAATTAGAAGATGCACAAACATTGCAAGGTTCTTTCCAATTTCACTCCCATTTTTCCAGAAAGAAGAAATATGTTGGAATTCAGATATATAAGAAAATTCACAAAGGATCCCCAAACTTTGTCTAATGTTTTCTGACAAAAATAAACCCAAATATATAATCCCACATGGAACTATATAGCAAGCCTACAATCAGCATATTCCCTGCCATGATGTGAGGAGGATGAGATGCTTTTGAAAAACAAGCCTTTTGACTCATGCCAAATGTAGCTAAAGGAAAAATTTATTCTGTGCAATGAGGCTGAAATGTCATTCTAGGCCACCAGATTCTTATATCCAGCTTTTTTTGTGCGTGTGTGTCAAACATTACTCTCTTTCTTCCACACCTCCCCACAATTTGAACATCCCTTAATCCTACCAGGGAGATGTTAGTGGGAGTTGTTATATCAAGATTTTATGAAGAGAGAAAATGTATTTGAATTAAAGTTTCATTGTGTAACGGTATTGGAATGAAGCAGTTGATGAAAGTTCACAAGAAATAAGTAACATATCTCTATCTATCTATCTATCTATCTATCTATACATCCTAATGTTGGTGTCCCCCAGTGCAGGTGCCTGGCAGTGTTGGGTGTGTGTGTGTGTGTGTGTGTGTGTGTGTGATCCATCCAATTGCCCACCCGGTGCTACTTCAGCACTGTTGGCCCTGAGATGCCACAACCTCGAGCAGCCCCACTGGGAAATGTGGCAAGAACTGGGGACCCATTTCTCTTAGACAGGGTGCTCTGGCCAGAAGAGAGCCCAAATGGCTAGTTTCAGCCCAGCAGGCAGGTTGTTGCCCCACAAAATAAGCCTCCTGTGGCTGGTAGGCAATGGACTGGGGGACTGTCTGGCCGGGCAGACATGGCATGTAGGTGCCCCAGAGTGGCTTGGGGTAGGGGTGTGGCATTCATGGCTGGGAGCGCATGTGCAGGGGAGGTGAGCCTGCCTCCATCTTCCCATGGATTTCAAAGGGACCCCTTGCTGGCCAGAGGGCAAAGATCCCTACTTGCTTGCCACCTTCTTTGTCATCTTTCCCTTCCTCTGTCTTTCCTGCTCCAAGATGGGCAAGATCCAGCCCAGAGTTTGGCAGGCACTCCATGGCCAGTTTCTGTATCATGGTGTAAAGGTGCTCCTGCTCTGATGCTGCACCCCAATGAGGCTGCCAATTTGGGCTTCCTGGGCCACCAAATTTGGAGACAGTGTCGGCTGACAGGGAGGCCCCAACAGACAGCTCTGGACTAGACCAGCAGGTGCACTTGCCCAGCAGCTGGAGGGATGGGGTAGGCGCGGTGCTGCTCTCTGATGAATGACACAGGCACTGGGGTGAAGGATGCTTGATGGGACAGGGATTCCCATCGAGCCAGTGTACCCTACCCCTGGCAGGTATGGATAGATAAAGACACGGGGAGACACACACTGGGCAGCTCCAAGCATTCACACAATCAACCCCTGACCTGCTTTGATTTGGCAGGGATGGAGGCTTCTGCAGGACACTGGAGCGCCCCACCCTGCTTGCCCTGGCATTAAGTGAACCATTGGGGAAGGCAAGTGGGGCATGCTTTGGTTGGCTGAGGCAAGCCAGTCAAAGTGCCAAGGGTAGGTGGGAAAGGTGTATGAATGTGCATGCTCACCTCTCCTTCCCTTTTTGCTGGGCCCATGGCAGCAGAGAAGTGGCAGGGTTTACATCCACCCCTGCAGCGGAAGGAGGGACCAATCGGATGTCACCCCCTCTGTGGTGTCACCTGGTGCAGTTCTCCCCCTGCGCCCCCTTGTGACACCATTCTATCTATCCTATCTATCCATCCATCCATCCATCCATCCGATGAACTGCAATTGATACTGTTAGCAGAAGCAAACGCAATCCCATTTCTTATTTTTACAGTATGGAGCTAGAGTAAAGATGGATGGAATTGTTTTGAGGATCTAAAAGGAAGAGCCCACTGCTATGTCTTTGGCTGTATATGTTTCATTAAAAGTGACTTCTACTGAGTTTAGTCGCAAACGCTCCTTAGTAAGATTGAACAAGACTACTAAAAATAAGCCACACTGACAACAGTGAAGCTTATTTTTGAGTAAGCATGCATAGATTTGTACTGCATAGTTGAGAATACTTATTTGCAAATAAATACTAGTGAAAACAATAGGCCAATTAATCCTGTTTAGGATTAGCCTACCTGATTGCAATCCTAAACTCACTCTTCCCTAGGAACTAAGACTTCCTGCAAAAAGGTATTTATATTCAGTATGCATTAAGCTCTGTATCTCACAGGCTGGTGTGTGGGTTTGTTGCTACAACAATGCCTGTATTATTATCCCCTATGTATATAATTATACCTTATGTATGTACCCTCATCACTTATGTTTATCTCCTATTGGTCGATACTGCCTTGCTTAAACAATACTGCCTTCCTGGAGAGTAGTACCTTAGTTTTAAGAAGTTTATATGACTTAAAAGACAACTCCTTCATCAAATTCTCTTGCCACCATATTCTCTTGCTTTCTTTACCCTGCTGCCCCTTCTTTAGCTATGTTTGGTCCTGGGTTGTTACAATATGTGTTTCTCACATTGGTCTGGATATGTGTAAACAAAATCCCCACTAATTGCTTAGCTTCCTTGCTTACAATCCTCCCAAATGGCACTGGCACTTTGGAAAGCCCATCATATAAACACTCATGATAAAAAAAAATGTATCAGTAGAGGTATTGACAATCACCCTTAGTTATCCTCAGATGTGGGAGCCTTTGCAAAACAGAGATACCAAGAGCAAAGGCATGAATAATTGCTTGTTGTGTGAATCCTAGTTCTCCTGTCCCCAAACTCAAATCTAGACCCAATTCTCCACAGCTCAGAATACATGCAGCTATTCTCCCATCCAGCCTCAGATCAATTTAATCCAAGCCAATAAAATAATAAAAAAAAAACCAAAACAAAACAGAATTTCATTGTGTCTCCAATACAATCCAAACCCTGATTGCTATGAGTTTTCAAGCTCTCTCATACCCACCAACTTTTTCATTTGGCAGGGACAATCCTGATTAATCCTCTGTTATCTCACTTCCAGCGGCTTTTACAATGTCCTAGTATTTCTCCCACTCTCCTCCTTTGTCCTCAGTTTACTTTAATTACTTCAAAAGAAGTTCACACTCAACACAGTAGGGAGTGAAAAGAGGAGAATGGAATTCTTCCCTGCACAAATAGCTCAGCAAAAGCAAACTGCTAAAGCTTCTCGTTGCTTGCATGTTCTTATTCTTTAAGGAGTAAAAGAGGAGGAAGGAGCCCTGGTGGTGCAGTGGTTAAAATCCTGTACTGCAGCCACTCACTCACAAACCATAAAGAATGTGAGTTCGATCCCAGCCAGAGGCTCAAGATCAACTCAGGCTTGCATCGTTTCGAGGTCACTAAAATGAGTACCCAGATTATTGGGACCAATAAATTACACTTTGTAAATCACTTAGGGAATGCTTAAGTGCACTGATAAGCGGTATAGAAATGTACTGGCTATTGCTATTGTTATTGCTATTCTTTAGTAACTTTTGTGAACTGTGATGTGGCTTGGCAACAAATGTCCCAGATTTTATGTGCAAAATGTTGGAAGGTATATCCCCCCGCTGCCCTAAATGCACACCTGCCTCCCCTCCACTTACCCCACAGTATTGAGCATTCTGCACTCCATGCATCTAAGGAAGTAGTCCAAGTCTATGAAATCTTATGCTATGCCTTTTCTCAGTTCATCTCAAAGGTGCTACAAGATCCCTTTGCATACTGATATTCCAGACTAACATGGCTATGTTTCTGAATCCTTCACCCTGCTGTTCCAAGCCCAACTCTTACTGGCATATGATGCTGACACTACAACGCCAATGAATCAGAATGAACAGGAACTAGGAAGCATGGCACATAGTTTATTGCCTTTCAATTGCAGCACTTTTAAGTGGATTTACTTATTACATTTATGTCCTGCCTGCACTCGAGGTGGAATATATTGTTCTCTGCCTCGCCATTTTATTCTGACAACAAATATTCTCAGGCTAAGAGAAAATTAAGGTCATCCATTGAGTTTTGGGCATCACTGGGATTTCAAACTGGATCTCCCAAACTCAAAGTAACCACTAATCTGTACTGTCAGTAGCAGAAATAGTAATAGTTCTTCCACATTGTGAGGAATCTGTATTTGTGCAAGGATCTGAAGTGTTGGCAAAATGACGACTTGTACAAATCTTATTGTTGATTTACATGATCATTATTGAGTAAGTAATTTAAACCGTGCATTATTAGGAGTTTCATTGAGCTGTCTATGATCAACATAATAGATTTTATTGACCAGACTAGCTAATAAACCAAAATGAAAATGATGGTGGAGAGTGTCAGTTCGTGTAAGGTGATAATGGAAAAAGGTGAAAAATAATTATAATAATTATCTTCTGGATTTGCTTGTTTTAGAAGATGGAAAGAGCAGTTGAGTTGAAAATTTACCAATGAAAAACACTCCAGTGCTAATCATTTGTACTGAATAATGAAGGGGAGATTACAAGAAAGAATTATAATGCCAGCATTCATGTTGGGATTTTAATTTATAGGCAATGTAACCTCAGAGCCAACACATACACACACACACAATGAAGAGATGCACACACAATGAAGAGATGCACAATTCATGTAAGAGCCAGTGGGGCATACTATTTAAGACTACTGGAATCAGGGAAGCCGATTCAAATCCTTACTCCTTACTCAGAGAAGCAGCTCACTTCACAATCTTGAGCCTCTCCCTGGGCTCATCTACACCAGGCAGAATACTCTGGGCTGCTCCTGGAGTACTCTGGCCCCGGGATTTCCCCTCTTACTGCAAGGGGAATTTCCTGTTGCATTCTGCAGCCAGGCCAGATATTGACCTTTAAATATGATCAAAACCAAGAGAGATCTGGTTTTCAAATTCAGAGGAAAATAAAATATTTGGAAATATAGGGGCTTTTTAGATTGGCAGGAAAGTGTGAAATGAAGTTGCCTTTTCCTTAATGCTTAGCAGCTAGACTGCAAGCCCCAGGTGTACATTTAAAAGGTACAGGGCTGCTAGACTGAGGGGTTTGGGAACGACTTATCTGAGGTCTTTTCTGTGGCTCAGCAGCTACATGGGAAGCTGTCAGGACGCTACAAACATAGGCGGAGCAGCTACATGGGCGGCAATGAATGCGGCTTTTAGCCGCGCTTTAAATTTTTTTTCCTTGCTGGCTGCGAATTGTGCAATTGCAGAGGTACACAATATAGCGACATTATCATTGCCTGCTGGGAACTGCACAATTGCGCAATTGCACAATTCGCAGCTGGCAAGGAAAAAAAATTAAAAGTTCAGCGGTTTATCACTGTGGTTCCTCTGCCTTTTTAAACTGTGCCATTGCACTGGTGCATCATGAATGAACCCCCTTATTTGGTGAATGAATTGACATGTTATCCACAGTAGAATAACAGTAACGGCATCCCAGAGTCCCTAATGCGCATGTCTAGGGTTCCGATTAGGGCTGGAGCTAGGGTTTGAGAGCTTTAAAAAACTTCGCGGTTAAACCCCAGCTTTTACACCTGCAAGGCATTGAGCGTTTTAATTAGAAGTGAACTTCACACCACGCATGCTCCCAACCCACGATCCATTATAATCCGCACCTCTATCGCTGCCTTTAAATGGGCGCCTTAAAGAGACAGAGCCCCATTTAACTGCGCAACTACACCTTAGTCTTTAGATGCACTAGCGCTATAGCGCTCTTTTAAAAAAAGGAGTGGGGAAAACCAGCACCTTTTAAAAGGCGCTTCTTCTCCCTTAAAGCACCAAAATAGCATTTTCATGGCACACTTTCCCTTTTTCTCATCTAAAGGCTGGGCTTTCATGCAGCCTTCATCACACCTCTTTTTGCCAATCTAAAATGGGCCATATTTGACAAAAAAGAACTCAGAACTATATAAGAACTACTAAAGTCTATGGGAAAAGATTTTAAAAGAGCTGGAAAGGTGGTCCAATTTAAGTCTGTCTTTAATGGGAAGACTTGCCTCAATAAAGATTAAATCCATGTTCCTATTCCAGAATTTACCATTTAGAGTTAATTTGAACAAAGTTCATTTGAACAAAGAAATCTTAAGATTTATCTTGATGGCGGAAAAGCTGAGAATTTGCTGGAAGGTTCTTAAAGATGCAAAGGAAAGAGGAGGTCTGGGTGCTCCAGATCTATCATTATTCTTGTTGTATGGACTGGATCAAAGAGTGGATTAAAAGACATAAAGTTACTTAACCTCGAAAGATTTAATTTGAGATATGGGTGGCATGGCAACTTGTGGTATTACAAATTAGATGTAAATAAAGATTTCAAAGAGCACTTAGATGGTCCCTCGTGATAGTTTGGCTGAATTTAAAAATAAACTTTATAAAAAGTTATAGGACTGGACCTCCCACACGAGGCATTCATGTAAACTAACAAGAGGATGGGAGATGGCTGAAATACCAAGATCTACTAAACTGGGATGAGCCAAACCCAAGAATGAAAACAGAAAATGAATTAGAAATGGAAGGACAAAAATGTCACTAGTGTAAATACAGACAATTAATAGAAAGAGTCATAATGGATGTTAAGATGGAAGGTATTTCACGAATTCACTGGATGAGATCATGTTTGAAACTAAGAAAGGCACCATCTCAAAGTTTTACAAATTACTCTTAAAAATAGACACAAAATCAGAAACTGGAAAGAAAAAGTGGGCTCAAAACATAGGCCACCCAATACACCTGGAGAAATGGGAAAGAGCCTGGGGACAAGATCTGAAATTTACATTAAGTATGGATGTGAAAGAAAACCTAGGTAAAATGGTACATATATTGGATTTGACCCCAAGCAGACTAGCAAAAATCTACAAAAATAAGGAAAGAAAGTGCTGGAAATGTGGAAAAAAGGAAGGAACATTATATCACTTATGGTGGAGTTGTCTGAAAACAAGAAAATTCTGGTCAGAAATGCATGAGATGATGTAGCAAATATTGTATTCCAAATACCAATTAAACTGCATAGAATCATAGAATCATAGAATCATAGAGTTGGAAGAGACCACAAGGGCCATCCAGTCCAACCCCCTGCCATGCAGGAACTCCAAATCAAAGCATCCCTGACAGATGGCCATCCAGCCTCTGCTTAAAGACCCCTAAGGAAGGAGACTCCACCACACTCCGAGGGAGTGTGTTCCACTGTCGAATAGCCCTTACTGTCAGGAAGTTCCTCCTAATGTTGAGGTGGAATCTCTTTTCCTGCAGTTTGCATCCATTGTTCTGCGTTCTAGTCTCTGCAGCAGCAGAAAACAAGCTTGCTCCCTCCTCAATATGACATCCCTTCAAATATTTAAACAGGGCTATCATATCACCTCTTAACATTCTCTTCTCCAGGCTAAACATCCCCAGTTCCCTGAGGCGTTCCTCATAGGGCATGGTTTCCAGACCCTTCACCATCTTAGTTGCCCTCCTTTGGACATGCTCCAGTTTCTCCACATCCTTTTTGAATTGTGGTGCCCAGAACTGGACACAGTATTCCAGGTGGGGCCTGACCAAAGCAGAATAGAGTGGCACTCTATGCAACCTGAACTCTTCTTATTAAATATAGTAGAAGACAAAGCAGTAAGAAAGTACCTGAAGTGTGTAATATACATAGTAACGGCAGCTAGATCCTCATTTGCATAGAAATGGAGAGGAGCTGAAACACCTACGATAGACGATTGCCTATATAAAATATTAGAACTGATGGAGATGGACATGCTTCCAGCTTTAATAAATGTGTAATCAATTAAAAATGGAAAGAAAAATGGGAAGCTGTAATGAAATACTGTGAAGGGAGATGGATTAAATAAATGATCAATTTATAAAAGGAGTAATAATCAGAGTCTATAAAATCAATAGAGAACAATATCTGTAAGTGACAAGTTGCATATAGTATAAAAATGTTAATGAAGGAAGAATGGGGAATGCAATAAGACCTGTCTTTGATAAATAAATGTGTCTATCTCATCAGGAAAAAGCTGGGATAAGGTGTGTGCCATAATCTCTAGAGACTTTTTTAAAAAAAAAAATATTCTAATAGGCTTTTGGGAACTGATCACCTTTAAAGAAAGGGCTTTTAAGAGGGGACTCTATTATTTTAAGTATACTGTTCTGTAAACTTTTAAAATTATTTTTAAACTGGTTTTTAATGTTGCTAATTAAATCCATTTTACTGTTGATCTTTTGTATGAGTTAAATGTATTGTAATTATTTTAATCTGTAAACTACCTTGAGTAGTTGACTACGCCATGCTGGCTTTCCAGTATGGCTTAATGATTTGAGTGATGAAAAGTTCACTTCATGAAAAGTTCACTTTAGGGTTGCCACAAGTCAAAAAACAACTTGAAGGCATGAAACAACAAAAATACTTATTTCCTTAAACTACCCTATAAGCAAAATCTGTGTGGCTCCCATTATCAGTTAAGAGTTTTATTTATTTGTTTATTTAATGCATTTAAAATTATTATATTCTACCCTGTGTCATGAGATTTCAGGGAAGCATAAAATGGAACCTGTTTAGCTTACTTAAGCAAAATAAAAATAGTAAATGATAATTTAAATAGACTGAAAAAATAGTCAGCAATCTGACATGCTAAAACAAGTGGGTTAAAACTATGTCAGGTAGTTCAAACTGTTTAGACCCATATGCTGATATGGGTAAATTTAATCAGAGCCCAAAGATTTAATAAAAAGCCATGTTTTTTCATTGGCCCAGGAATGACATCAGTCAATTCCCCAGGCCTCAGATAGGAGGATATTCCACAACCAGAGTGCCACAACAAGTAGGTCCTCTTCCATGTCCTCCCAAAGCATATTGCCGCTTCTAGTGTTCTCTTTTTATTTGAATGTGTTCATAACAGTTTTTATAGTGTGAACCCATGGCACCCACAGTGGCTTGGTGCCAGGGCCTCCCGTGGATATCAAAATCCACGGATGCTCAAGTCCCATTATATACAGTGATGTATCAAAAATGGTGTCCTTTATATAAAATGGCAAAAAAAAAAAAAAAAAGGTTTGCTTTTTGAAATTATTTTTTGGGTGAGGGATATTTTCAAGCTGCAGATGGTGGAATACACAGAAATTGAGGGCTGACTGTGTGTGCGTAGGTCTGCATTAGGGATATGCTTCTTCCTGTTGTTCTTATTGATTCCTACATGGGAGAATGAAAAAATAATAATCAATTTTCTGCCCACTGTAGGCATGTTTTCAAAACCTAAGCAGTTTTCCTCATGGTGAGACGGAGTTCATGTAGTGGCTGAGGGATAGGTAGGGAGACCTGAGCAAGGGGGTACACTGCTGCCTATGATTTTTTCTGACATGGGAAGTGGCAGTTTCTCAATTGGTTGGCCCTCCCTTGTTCCTTGCACAGCTGTCAACGTCTCCTCATAGGCATAAAAGACAGAGGACTGAAAAATAATGAGGGCCATCACAGGTTATGTTCTGATAGGTGATGCCCAATGATCCAGGCATCCTCCTGGAACTCCTGGGACTTCCACCTATTTACCCCAAGCCTAAAATGTCCTGCCTTGTTATCAAGTTGCCTGTTGACTATGATGACCCCATGAATTTCATAGGGTTGTCTTAGGCAAGGCATGCTCAGATGTGGTTTTGCCAATCTCTTCCTCTGAAATATAGCCTACAGCACCTGGTTTTCATTGGTGACATCTCATCCAAGTACTAACCAGGGCTGACCCTGCATAGTTTCCAAAATCAGATGGGATCTAGTGCCTGTAAGGTATTTAGGTAGTGGAAGAGGAGGAAATGGGCAGAATGTTCCCCTAACAGGATTTTTACTTAAAGTAACTCCAAAACCTTACAACAGAAATTAAGTCCTCAGCCCTCCATATCCATGGATTTTCCCCCCACAGATTCAAGCATCCATGGTTTGAAAATATTTTTAAAATATATAAATGCTAAAACGCAAACCTGGATTTTGCCATTTTATATAAGGGACACTATTTTACTACACCACTGTATTTTGAGCATCCATGTATTTTGGTGTCCAGGAGGGGTCCTGGAACCAAACCCCAGTGGATGCTGAGGGCTCACTGTAACATTATCCATGACCTTCAAATGTCTCTAATCTCACTTATACATTTTTACTCCCTTCAAAATTCCTAAGTAGTGCAGCTTCTCCACAATGTAGCATGGGCAGTTTGAGAGGTGACAGTCTTCCATCCAAGCACTAACTAGGTTTAGCTTCCTGCTTAGCTTCCAATATCAGACGGGATTGGGTAGTTTTAGGGTATATATACTAAACTGAGTTAAGATAGTACACACTGGGATGAAATTAAGTAAGTGCTAACTTACTGCTTTATCTCACTAGGGGGCAAACAGGATTTAAATGAGAGTTAAATGAGAGTTAAACAGGAAATGTCCTATGATAAACACCAGGCATTTCCTGTTTAACTCTTGTCTAACTCTCATTTAAATCCTGTTTGCCCCCTAGTGTGATAAAGCCATTAACCAAGTTCACATTTATTCAATAGGATTAGCCTCGTTGCTTCCAACAATTGGATTTATGCACTCAAGAGTACCTAGGATATCTTTGTTTTCAAATCTACAGATGTATACCTTATATACTTGCATTTATGTTCAGTATGTTCATTGTACTACAAATTTAATTCTCTTTGTAGAATTACATCAACTGTTTATTGTACCAGAAATTCTTCTGATTTAAGGAGAAACCCTGTATAGACCTTTCCAGATTTTTGCAAATACCTAGCTTAAGCCTGCTAAATTACACCTTAAGGCTCTTCGATCCAATACTGGTCTCATAAACCTTTTGGAAAGCTTGACAATAGGCCTATGTCAGAAAAATATGCCCAGTCTGTAGAGGCTGCAAATCTTCCCAAGGAGAAATCAGATCAACAGAGGGTCTTTCAGTCTAGAAATGATACTGTTCAAATTGCATTTGAAAAGAGCATAGGGGATTGCCATAAGCTCATAAAAACACGTGACAGGAGGAGAGTACAGCAAAGGATAAGCAGGTCAGTATTATGGAGAAAAAAAGAAAAAAGTTATCTACAAAATCCATCATTTTTCTGCAAAGAAGATAAAATAATAACAGTCATGGTGGACATCCTACTATAACTTATCGAGAGGAAACAAATATATTTGATTTCATGTTGGCATTAAACTTATGACTTGTTTGTGTGTTTGTTTGTTTTGCATAGTCAAACTAGTATGACAGTAGACAAATGTTACAAAGGGTAAAATTTATGAGCAGTCACAATATGAAATGCTTACGCACCACACACACAGAAAGGAGAAAGCTTTAAATGTCCTGATGGGAACTTGAATATGATGCAGGGACAGAGTGAACCCAAAATTTCCTGGGCCTCATCTGGATTTAACTTGTTTCCTTTCTGGGGACCCACTAGTTGTTCATCTTTGGAAAATTTACTTTTCAGACAAAACTTATAAAATCTCCATGACAGCATGCACAGTGTTCAGTCTGGTTGCACAGGAAATTTTAATACTAAAAAGAAAAGGAAAAAGAAAAAAAAGAAGTAATTTTCCCAAGCTCTGTCCCATGCAACTAGATAAAATCCTGAACCTTGCAGAAATTCTGATGAGCAGCTATAACACTCTGGTTGATGAGTTAGCTGAAAGTCTCATATTTTTCTAAGGAGCCCATTGGTGCCTTATGTCAAGTGGCCACTGATGGGTCAACAAACTGCAATGCCTCCTACTGGCCAATAGAGTTAGCTGTTATTAAGGTAGTCAATAAAATTAATTTTTAAAATATTAATATTCTATTCTAATATTCTATTCTATGCATTACGGGTAGAGAATGTAAAAATCTGGTGTATATAGCACCCAATCCTTAATATTACAGCTGGCTTTTTTGGTTTCATCACATGACTATGATTATTGGACTGTCAGCTGTTTTAGCTGGTTCTAGTGTCATTATTTAATAATAATAATAATGATGATGATGATGATGATGATGATGATGTTTATTTATAGCCCGCTCCTCTGACACTAATCGGAGCGGGTTACAATAATTAAAAAAAACACACACATCAAGATAAAACAATTCCAATAACCCAAAGCCCCACCTCCCACCCCTTAAAATTGAATTAAACCAGTATCAAATTAAAATCCAAAACAGTTTTTCTTTATGGAAGAATAAATACACATGAAAAATGTGCAAAATGTGAGCAAGATGTATAAAGAAGAAAATCATCAGATCTCTTGTACATGGATTGATATGAATTTTCTGTCCATAACATTTCATCTGTTTTTTTTTAAATATCATTAAAGGGGGGTGGAAAAGGGGGCACCCCACGTCTTTCTTTCTGTTGATTTCTTGGCTTCCTTGGAGTCATTTATCTCTGCTTGTAAACTGAGACTCTGTTTATTGGGCCAACATTTCAGACTTCATTGGTTTCCCTGTCATAATTTTTGCCTATCACGGTATCCATAATACTCTTTTGGGAACGTCAGTAATATGCAAATGCAATTCAATTATGTGTTCTTCCACATATCTTTGGGCCATTCCTACAATAATTAAATTAAAGCATTTAGAACGAAAAAATCTACACGAGAGACAGAGGAATATGGAAGCCAGTTGGAACTGTGTGGCTGTGATAAACTCATCCAGGGCGTGAATATAAACATTCTGGCTGTCAGCTTAGTCACACTCATCTGAAGCACCACGAGACCCTTCATTTTCTCAGACTGTTTCAGCCAAAATGAGTCTTCCTTTTGGTAGAAACAACAAGAGCATGTGTGTGTATGTGCATCTGTGGAGGGGAAACGGAGTTAAGTGGATACCTGCATAAAAGTTTCCATAACTTGTTGGGCCAAAAGACCTTATTAGGTTTGGAGAGAGAGAGAGTGGAGGAGAATGGAAATAAGGAATCACTCAATCATAGAATTAGAGCTGGATGAGATCCCAAGGAGCATCTAATCCAACCCTCTGTCATGCTGGAATACACAACTGAAGTATTTCTGAAAGAGGCCCATCCAGCTTCTCTTTAAAGATTTCCAAAGAGAATCCATCACCTTCCAAGGCAGTCTATTCCATTCTGGAACTACTCTTTACATTTTTTTTTTTTTAAAAAAAGTTCTTCCTACATATTTAGGCAGAAGCTCTAATTCATTCGTTTATCTTCTAGTCTCTGGAGCAGTAGAAAACAAGCTTGCTTTATCTCTTACATGAATATTGCATACCCCTATGTACATAGTTGTTATAACTTAACTAGTGCATGTTTTGTATCACCAGAGCTGAGAACTAATTTATTAAAGGAGCAACATGTCAATATTAGCTGTTATTTATTATAAATAATACTTTCCTCTTGACTTAGCAGATGCTGCATTGCTAATGCGTTACCTTTTAAAGATTTTCTTAAATTATATGAATGGGTACAATGTCATAGATTTTAAGTTATAAGTTAGAAAAATAAAGTATTTTGAAGAGTATTATTTAACAGTAAATCACTCTCTCAAGGAGGACTAAACAATGTGATTGTAATGGGCAACCAGCAGATATAAGTGTTGTTGTTTTTTTAAAAAAAGTCTTTACTTTAAAAGTTTAGGTAAAAACAGTATAAAAAACACTGCAAGATGGTTAGACAAGAGAAAGCACGAGAATTGTAAAGAACAAAGATATAGCAAAAGAACATGAACATAGGAAGTCTTTTGGGTTTGATCAATATGGAGTGTTAAGTTAGATGTGTGGATAGTATGAAAGGATTGTTTTTAAAGTTGAAAATTTTAAATTTACGTTAAAAGTAATTGTTTTTAAAGTTGTAAATTTCAATAAAGAAATTAATTTTAAAAATATTTTTTACTTTATATATTTATGATAAAAATATTTAGAAAAGTACCCTCCCCCGAATGTCCACAATTCCCCCATATAGTCCCTCACAAAAACATTTTTATTAATAACATCACTAACAACAAAAAAATTAATAAGTTAACACATGACTTCACAAAAATAACATAATCTCCAAAATTAATGTGTTACAGGTAGTGTCATTCAACATATTAATTTCCCAAAGGTAGAGATGAAAAGAATATTTTAAAAATAATTATTTTTTAAAAAAAATATGACAAAAAAACCCCAAAACAAACAAACCCTACTTCTGTACTGTTGGGAAACCCTGGTAAGGTAAACCCTGGAAGGAGAAGAATCTTCACAGTGAAGGACTCATTCTGAACAAAATATGCTTCTGGCATTGTTAGGAGGAAAACAGCATTTTATGCACAGAAAACAGTACTTATTCACAAAATCTTCACAAGGACAATCCTGGAACAATGTAAACTCCCTTCTGCAGGAGACTAGGTTGGTTCCTCTCTCCTTGCCCTTCACCGGAAAGAGAAAACATTTTTTATTTATTTGGCAAGCTTTTTAAAATCATGACAGGGTAGCTTATTTAGGATGTGTGTGTTATGTTTTAACTTTTGTATGTTTTTATGCTAACTTATATTGTTTTAAATAGATGATTTTATTTGTTTTTAAAATGTTTACTGTGACGTTGAAATGTTTTTATCTTGTGAGCTGCCTTAGGTCCCTCCATGGGAGAAAGGCTGCATAGAAATAAAATAAAATAAAATAAAAGACAGGGGAAGTGTGACCCGGCTGGTGCTCTTAGACATCTCAGTAGCATTCGATACCGTTGACCATGCTATCCTTCTGGAATGCCTGAGAATGCTGGGTATCGGAGGCTCTGTATTCCAGTGGTTCCATTCCTACCTCTTAGGCAGGTTCCAGATGGTGATGCTGAGAGACAGCTACTCTCATAAAAGAGACCTGAAATCTGGCGTCCCTCAGGATGCCATCGTGTCTCCCATGCTTTTTAACATTTACATGAAGCCACTGGGAAAGGTCATTCAGAGGCATGGAGTGTGGTGTTATCAGTATGCTGATGACACCCACATTTATTTCTCTGTTTCTCCGACTGATGCAGTGACCAAGGATGGTATCTCTCCTCTGAATGGCTGCCTTGAGTCAGTAATGGGCTGGATGAGGGGAAACAAGTTCAAGCTCAATCCAGAGAAAACGGAGGTACTTGCAATAGGTCCCAATGGTGCAGGGAAGGAGATTTAGTGACCAGTCAAGGACAGAGTCCCACTTCCCCTAAAAGGATGAAGTTCGCAGTTTGGGAGTGCTCCTGGACTTATCTCTACAGCTAACATCACAGGTGGAGGTGATGGCCAGAAGCGCTTGGTATCAACTTCGGTTGATCCACCAGCTGCGCCACTCCCTTGCCCAAAGGGACCTTGAAACAATAGTACATGCACTGGTAACCTCTCGGTTAGACTTCTGTAACACTCTGTTCATGGGGTTACCTTTGTATCAAGTCCAGAAGCTTCAGTTGATCTAAAATGCAGCAGCCAGGTTGTTGACTGGTACTTCAAGATCCGAACATATTACTCCAGTATTAAGATCACTGCACTGGTTGCCAATCAGCTTCCAGGAAAAATACAAAGCGTTGGTTATTACCTTTAAAGCCCTACGTAGCTTAGGCCCAAGTTACTTGAGGGAACGCCTCTCCCTATACAATCTGCCCTGCACTCTCAGGAAATCTGGGAAGAATCTATTAGAATGTTCTAATACCAGGTTAAGATCAACATTTGACAAAACATTCACTGCTGCTGCACCTAGACTCTGGAATAACCTCCTGGAAGAGATCTGTCTTATCAACACTCTAAATGCCTTTAAGAAGGCACTTAAGACGTATCTCTTCTGGCGGGCTTATCTGTCCAATCCACCTTAATAGATTGAGAGAATAATTCCTCCTTTGGATGATTTAAATGCTGTACTGAAAGTGGTAACTGTTGATTAATTTGATAGATCGTTGGTTTTAGAATTTTATATTGATATTGTATTATTGACTTTTATTGCTGTTCTCCCGCCTCAATCTATGGGGAGAGGTGGGATATATAAATAAATATTTTTATTATTTTTATTATTATTATTAAAAACAATTGTGCAGAATAAATCCTCAACTATGATGAGAATCTTCATAGTTTAGGACTTACTGGTACTCTGCACAAAATTTGGCCATAGTATTTTTAACTCACATATGGATTTTGTGAGTGACAAATTCCTAATTACAGCATTTTCTGCACCTGAAATAGGATTTTTGGGATAGAAAATAATATTATGTTCTGCACAGAAAATCCTCTTTTCTCATATAAAGATGCTACATGGACATAATTGCAAAAGTGCACAAAAACTGTTAAAATTATTTGTTACTTCTCTCAAGAATTAAATTAGCAAATCATTACATCTCTGCACAAAAGTAAAGACTGTGGGTTGTATTTAGACTTGGTGATAGTTATGGTAAACCAACTAAAATAAATTAGCCATGTTTACCTTAGGTTCAATTCATTTTACCTTGCAAGCATCTCAATGTTTTGGAACATTCTGGGAAAAGAAAATGTCATTTGCCACAGAACCTTCTCATTTGAGAAAATTGCAGATAATAACAATAGAGCGAGAGGTTTACACTCTGGACTGACTTTTCATAAGATTTGGCACCCACTTATTGAATACAGTATATCCAACAGGATTTACTCTCTAGAGATCCCCCAATTTTAGCTAAATTTTTATGGAAAGATGTCTTTCAAGATCCCTGAATACACACCTCTTCTTTATAATTTTCAGGACATTATCTGGGTTAATGTCTTTTATCTATTTTGTTTGGGTATACCGTTTGTTGTCTGTTGTTCTGTTTTAGAATGTATTAAAATTTATTTTTTAAAAAAGAACCTTCTCATTCAAGAAAAGATAGGCCTCTCCTCCCAAATAAGTGATAAATGGCTACAAGTGTGGCTTTAAAGAGAAATCCTTTGGAATTACAGTTGAAAAAATTATTTTTCCTTGCATTAGAAGCCAGCTGTTACCTATCCATTAATAATATATATTTTATAAAAAATGAAAACAGGAATGCATGAATTCCATTCTGCTCATTTTTTTTCATTTGTTTTGAAATGAATGCAGATCTCTATCAGCTTACTATATTTATCAAGAAATTTGTAATACTATTTCTCTCTCCACAAGCAGTTGTAAAAAAACCTATTTGGGTGAATTGGATGTATTCGGAACTTTGTGTTTCTTCTTTAAATTTCAGACTAATCTTGGAGCTAACACATTGCCCCACTGAGGTCAATGTTTCCCTCCATATATTTTGCCTTATGTTTCACATGACCCATGACCTTGAACAAGCTGAGTGCATACATGGGAACTGTAGTAGAATTTTTTTCGGGGGGTCATGAGGTTGTCTACCCCACTTCTTGACCACACAAATAAGAGTTATAGGTGAATAAAGCCTTTGAAACAAATGGAGGGTGTTGTTCTTTTTGCTAAGCCTTTACAAAATTAAAAACAACAACAGAAAGGTTGGAGAGAAATTAATGCTTTCCTGAAAATTATACAGCAAAACCCAAATGAGCCATATAACTCCATAAACTTCATCAAGCAATCAAGACAGAGACCCCTTGTGTAAATCAAAATACAAAAAGCAATCTTGAAAGAAAGAGTAAAACAAGCATAAACTATATGTGCATATTTATCATTTCCTCAGAATTCTGTTTTCATCTGTTTTGATTACCTCCTTAAATGGCAGGAGTAGCTCTAAACACCTTTTTAAATGAATGATTAAAAAAATGGCTCGAGTGTTCTTTGCACCAAGTATTTCTACCGATAAGCTAACAATAAGCAATTTGCCTAAAAGAAAGGGTGAAAAAGGAGAAACACAACTTCACAAAATTTTGCCCAGTCAACATCTAATCTCCAATATGACCTGGAAGAAAGAAAATGTGGGTCAGTGGTACAAATGTTGGACAAAAGTCATAGCAATCACTAAGTGGCCTATTGCACAGGGTAGTTGTGCAGATGAAGTGGAGAAGAAGAGAACCAAATCCTCCATCCTGAACTCATTAGAGAAAGGGAAGTTTAGGAATGAATAAATAGTTGTATCGGATCCCCCCCCAATAACAATGCATCCAAATGACAATTTGGCAATGACACTGTTTGTTAAAATAGGATATAGAGTGAATGGGAGGACCCCGGGTTTTAAAACGGGCCCTTGGGATAAGGAATAATATTTTGTATTGTGCACTAATGTCACAATGACATATTGCCAAGATAATATACCCTTTTGATCTTTTATAGGCTGGGGAACCATTAATGGTGTACACTTTTAAGGATGGGACCAAAGGTAATGAGTGCCAAGGACCTGTCACTGCCATGTCTCTATCCATTTTCTTCTTAGTGGCATCTTGTATAGGAATGGGGAAATCTTTAATCTGACAGATCTTTTGAACCTCAGCTCCCACATTGACTTAACATTGGCCATGCTGAAAAGGGCTGATGGGAGTTGAAGTCTGAAACATCAAGAGGACCCCAAATGCCTCAACTTGATGTAGTAACTAAATTGAAGTCTCATCCTCCAGATTAGCATTATCCCTTCCATATCCCTTCCATAATGATATGAATTTTCTTTTTTCCTTGCACATAAGAATGTAGAATTTCCAAAGTTTTCTCCATTCCAGTTGCAACTATAATAAGGTTCTACACATTTTGAAAATTATCCTGAAAGACCTGTTGGCTCAGTTAGCAAAGGCTGAGTGTTCATCAAATTTGATTTTAAGAGTCACTTACTTCTGTATAAGAATTCTAGAGGTGAGTGAATTTAAAAAACACATTTAACTGTCCTCTGGCAGACCTGGCTATGCCTTCTGAATTGCCTGGAGCCCTGGCATAGAGTTCATAAACTTTGTAAATGAGGTTCTTCATGAAGTTTTACATAAAGGAGTTTAATTTATTTATGTGACGTGTCAGTCTACTCTCAAGATATGGAATCATATGTAGACTTGGAGAGAAAGGTTGAAACACTTGTAGATAGCCAGCTGTTTGCGAAACTGTCCAAATGTGAATTCCACAGGTAAAAATTAAACTATCTGGGACATCATATCTCCACCAATGGCATTGAAATGGATCCAGAGAAACTGTTCATGGTCGTGAATTGGGAAATCCTCAACATGTAGCAGAAGCTGCAAAGTTTCTTGAGATTTGCAAATTTTATATGCAATGCATTCCCAATTTTGCTCAAATGTCACTGCCATTGACTGATTTTTTTTTAAAGAAAGGGATTTTTTATAGTAACTGGTATGGTTTTTAGCAAGCTCATTGTATACCATGTAAAACCATACCTACTGCTCTATTCATTCACCATGTGTACTGGCTGCACAAGGTGCTCAGTAACACTGTCTCAGATAAAGGCACTCAAATTTACCTCTCACTTCTGGAAAGCCTTTCTGAAACTACAGGCTATGGGCACTGCCCATCATTCCTAAACTGGAAAGAATAAACTGAATTTTGGAACAATATTTTTCATGACATATACATTTTCAACATGACAACTGAGAAGACTTGATTCTATTTGTATAAATGCATTACAGCAATTCAGTGCACCAAAGTATTGGACATTCTCCCTATGAAGTGGTGTACACAAGCTTCAATCATTGCTGAGCCTTGAAGTCATGCAAACTGTGTTTCTTGCTCAAACCAGTGCTGAAGAGCAGTGTGTGGCATCTAGCAGTAGCAGCTCTACATACACATACAATCATTCTGATTGATGGGGATCAACATGTTGAGGTGTCCAAGGTTCTGAAAACTAGATTTCACTGGGGGGGGGGGCTATAATATTTTATTCTGTGGATAAACTTACCTAGCAGAGAAAACGAGTTGGTGGAGAGCCCCTGAGATATGTTAGTCTGTGGTTTATACAGAGCAGAAGGGGAAATTTAGACATGCTTTCCCAATATTTTGTAATGTTCCTGCATGGCAGAGGGTTCAACTGGATGGCCCTTGAAGTCTCTTCCAACTTTAAGATTCTAAGCATGATTGCACTGCTCTCTAAATTTGTGATTTCTAGACTGACTTTCTACTAAAATTCTGAATTCTATTGAAATTCTTAATTCTTAATGTATATCGTTTGGAAGAATGGTTTCTTCTTGGAATGTGTTTTGGATTCCATGTAGTCTTCTGGGCCACCACAATAATAAGTATTTATCTCGTATTGAATAATTACATTTATATAACACCTTTTTAAAACCCAAAACAACATTCAAGGGGGCTAACACCAAAATCAAATAAGTTATAATACAACTTTTTTAAAAAAAGAAGAAGATTGAAACACAATTAAAAACAAACGAATATCTCTCTAATTCTAACCCAACTAGAGGTAATGTTCTGACTGAACAAAATTAGTTTTTCTGGCTTGTAGAAAAAGAGAGAGTTGACCACTTTGGCTTTCCATCATAAATACCCTCTTGTGCCTTTCCCCAAGTGTGCCTCTGAAAGGGACTCAAACTCAGGGATAGGCTTCCCCAAAGATCTTAAAACCAGGCTTGACAGGGAAAATATTCCATATAACCATACTGTTAGGCTATAAAAACTAGTAAATGTGAGATAGGCATGCTGATAGCTTATGGGGAGGAGGGGCTGAATGAAATACAACGTTGTTATTGCAAAAGAGTAATATTTTTCTGTTCCACTACAGATTCAACCTTGATTGATTTGATAACCAGTCTGAGTGTGGAAACAATAAACGCATTCACATATGTTAATGTGTTTCCACTAAAGGGCAGCTTGAACACTTTCAGAACTTTCATCTGTCTCATTTTCAACACATTTATAGTCACATTAATTATAGGTGCATAATAGAAAAATGCTGTTATGAAATACATTTTAAATATATTAATAGAACTTTTCAATTGCTGGTGCTTCTATTTAATTCAGATTAATTTGGTTTTTATAAAAGAACCTAACTTCAGCTTCCCAAGTACAGCAACCATTTATTGTATAAACTAAACATACACTTTAGATTCACTAATGTAAAACTGCATTCAGGAACCTCACTCAAGGCGAGAGAATTTAATGCCGTTAAATGGCAAAGCCAAGGAACTTGTTTTTCATCTAAAGTCTGTGGGGAAAGAAGTGTTGGTGGAATTATTAAAGAAACCCAAGTGATAAAGATGGACAAGAAAGTCTTTTACCCTTTCGCTCATGTTAAATAAATAAATAAACAAAAAATATCAAAAATTCCCCCAGTGATTTTAAGAAGACTTGTGTGAATTGGGGTTTCTTCTTTTTCAATATGAAATGAATGACATTTTCATCCCACTGTATCAGTCAAGTCTAGTAGGTACACTAAAACTCTCAAACTTGAAGCTGTCCGAGATGAACAGCCTAGCCTAATTTGGCAGTACAAAAATAGTACTATTTGTTCTGGGCTGAAATATGTTTGTTTATTGCAAGGCAGCTTCTGCTGCCTTTTGAAAACAACCATTTAATTTTCACTGTCCTTCTGTGCCTTCGATGACACATTTTAAAGACATTGAGAATAAAGGAAACGTTGAAAGAAGAGGGAATGGAAAATTCATTTGCTTTATTTTTTCCTGCTCTGGAAGATAGTAGTGTTTTGACAGAGAGTAGTGTCACAGGTAGATGAAGCATTTTTCACGTACCTAACACCAGCTAATCCAGAAACCTGGTGGTCTCTCACCAGAGCTGTAATGCTGTCTTTATAGAATCTTTCTACTGAAAATAAGTGTGAGAAATTCGTCATCTTAGCCAAAAGAAACAGGAATAGCTGGTATATGTGTTTGGAACAGAAGATGGAGAACTACAGGCAGGTCTCACTCCATAGGATGAGGAGTCTTTGGATTCGTGACGGTAGAAGTTTGCTGAAAAGTGTCTTGAAGGCATATGGGCTGAGTCTAGAGCTGGATATAGTGACCGCTTCATATGTGCAAACCCAATTTATGCATACCTAGTAGACAGTCTCCCCTATCTATACCCAATTAAACTTAAATAGGGTTCATACTCTTAATTCCACAGCCAAATGCCATTGTATGACAAAAACGGGTGGCATTCACTGTCTGGAACACTGTCTTCTATTTAGTTCAAAGGGCAGAATTTTTTATCAAGCTTTATATACTACATTAAAAAGACATTTGTTTTTGCTTTGTACTGGTTATGATTATGCTTTGTATTGGTTTTAAATTTATTTATTTTTATAAATGTTCTTTATTGTTTTAAAAAATTAATGTATATGCGGTATACAATAAATAAATATTAGCACATAAAGACATTTATAAAAATAATCCAGCGCTCATCTCATCCAGAGGGGTGGAAGACAGGAACACAAAGGTACAGACACTCTAAGGTTCAATAAGTGGAGACATTATTAAACTGAAGGCAGCAGTAGTTTCTGTTCATTAGTGGTTATTTTGTGTTATCATCATAGACTTTTACCAGACAGTCACTGGTGATGTACAGCATGTACAGAAATGCTATATAGGCTTATTTTAACTAGATATTTGCTAGATAGACTCTTAACTTGCCAAACCATGGGCTTACGAGACTCTGCCAGAAGCACCTTTAAAGAATCTGCTATCTTCAATTCCATTAACTGAAAATTAGAGTGACAATTTCCCCCCTACAACATACAATCTGCATCCATGTAATTTACCCAGATTTTGGCACATTTTGAAGGCTTCATTATAGAAAATACATGATTATTTAGCCATGTTTTCATCTGCTGTATCAAGGTTTGTAGTTTCATACATCTCCTTTTTCCCATGCATTCTATGCAATTCCATGCAGATGACGATACAGATATAACTAAATACATAATATTATGGGGAACAAGTTACAAATGGACACACTCACAGTTACAAATGACACAACTGACAATAATGAATACATGCTCCCATCCGCTAAACATGTTTTTGCACCTCTTAGAAATGTACAGTTTTTCCAAACATGAATTTTTCTTTCTTTTTTGGGGAACAGGTTGCATGCCTGGATTTCTAAGCTCATATTGTGCCTGATTCTGTGTGCAGTCCACAAGGTGCAGAATCAGAAAAAAAAGTCATTTAAAAAGAGAAGCCTTGGCAGAGAGAATTTCTCATGCATCCCTAATCCCTTGCGCCTTCCTCCACTAACCTTCATAAGAACCTAGGGCGTCAGTAGTTGTGAAGACAACACAGGGCTAGATCAAACAGTGATTTCTCCAATTTCTTTGACTCTTCTTCCCTATAGCCCCATCAAAGGAAAGAGGGAGACATGCTGTCAGTCTGGAGTGCCTAAGCTGAGTCTCAACACTGTATGTTGCATTGTTGTTGTTGTTGTTTGCCTTACTGTGCCCTGCCACCTGCTGAATTTTGCAGGGAAAAAAAAAAGAAAGAGAGGGAAAAAGCCAGAGCCAAGTCAGTCAGAGAAACTGCCTCCCTGTTAGGAAGACATCCTCAGAAGGTGCTCAAGAGGATAGGTCTTGACAACATCATACAACCAGTCAGGACTTGGATATGAGAGATTTAAGAAACATCACTGTGGGAGTTCAGCTTTATGAATGTAATCCTGTGAAAGTATACATGATGGTTCCATTGCTAATTCACAAGGCAAAAGTCAGAATGGCCAGAATGGTCCCTCAACACTGGCTAGTAAACCTTGTGAAAATATATTGTTAATTTATATATATATCTGGCACTAGCAGCTACTGCGTTCAATACTGTCCCTTTGCCATTAAGAAATAGAATGGCTAATGTATGTTTTGGGGTTTTAAGGGGAGGGAATCAAGTTTTGTCATACAGAATGCCAAAAATAAACGGTGTGTACAGACTTCACATTGAATTCTTTCCCTTTCCTCTTGCACCAATTCTTTTCTTTCCTTTTTTTTTTAAAAAAAAATATTTCCCTTTCTTTTCTTTTGCTTTCCTGGCAGGAACAGGTTGCTAGAGGCATAAATTTTGATTAATAACACAACACAGCAAAGCATTTTCTTTGAAAAGAATTAGCAAAGTGCATTTCAATGAGAATATCATACAAGACAAATTACAAAGGAGCCTATAATTACCAATGTTTCCCTTCAGATTTCTTTTTGTGTTCTCCTGTAGGCAGGATAATTCTATAGGGAATATTACCCTAAGAAAAATGAATGAACTGACAGATCAACACAGCACTCTGAACACTTGTGGTCACAGTGTGACACCTTCATATTTTGTAAGACAAACATTTCTAGAGTGTTCAAATAAGAGTGTCAATTCCAAAATTCAGTTCTGTGGAAATTTTGGAATTTCCATAATTACATCTGCCAGTCTTGCTGAAGTCAATGGAGCTTAAAGTCAGTTAAAAGGCTTGATAGGCCTGATGTTTTCAGGGACTACTCTATGTTTTTCCATTAGGTGAAAATGCTGGTGCTCACAATAGCAGATATAGGCTATATGACTAGATTACATAGTTCCCTCTTAGCTGTCACAGTGGGGGGGTCCCTGAGCACATAGTGCTAAGGAATATGGGTGAAGTATATAGTAGGAAGAACTGGCACAAAAAACAGGGTTGAAGAAAATCCATAGGTGTATGGGAAATGAAAGGCTAAGGTTTCATCCATCAACCCGTCAATGAAAATTTAGGCTGCAGATGCTTTCATGTATGGTTTACTTTTGGCTCTAGGGCTGATGTTATCTTGTTGGGAGTATAGATTTGGCTTTGGAGAAATTAATTCAAGACACTAGCTTTGACAGTCATCATGTCATGGGCGATGCAAAAATTAATTATCTCATACCTGGTGAGACCATTGATATGTCTACTTTAGCATTTCTGGAAGTGAGCAATTTTTTGGCCTAGGAACTGCATCAGTTCTACTGGCCATTCTTGTGTCTCTACCTCAGCCTCCACCCCCAGAACCCTGCTGATCCTGCTAATCCTGCTGGCAACCATTTGTCTTTACCAAGGCCAGATGATCAATGGTTAGTTGGAGCAAGTGATCCAGGCTTCAATGCTCTAGAGGGCTCTAGGGCAGCAACTGCTGCAGCAACTGATTGCAAAGTGTCAGAGCTGAAGTATGGCTTTGCTTTGCTTTCTGTTTCTTCTTCTCCACCTTCCGATCACGCAACTTGAATTCTTAAAAGAGCAATGGCAGTAGCCCATCAGGTGGGGACAGTTCCTCAAAGAGGGCTGGGGGATTATCCCCACTTTTTTTGGGCAATGCTTGCCTTGCCAGCCCCACTTCTGAGCCAGCATGCCTGTGTGAGTGTATGTGCCAAGCATGAACCACTTTGCTGCTAACATTTCCCCATCCTTTTTGGTGCTACCATTTTTATTTATTGATTTATTGATTTATTTATTGATTGATTTGGCTTGGGCTCCAGCAGTATGTTCCCATGGCTAATCTTGAGAGAGAAATAGAGAAAGAGGAATGTGATGAAAATGCAGATTGCAAGAGTGGGGAGTGAAAACAGAATCAAAGATGAGGCAGTGGCCCTTAAGTTCTGAGTAGCAAATCTCATTCAATTGGGGGAGAGGGGAGGGAGAGCAAACAGAATTGAAGCAGGAAAAAAAAATGAGGATCATCATGTTGCTACACTTGAAGTGGAAGAGCCTAGAGAGAGTCTTGAACCAAATGCTTCCTCCAGCTATACTTTCTTACACCACAGCATCCCCTAACAGGCAAAACCAGTCTTCCCAGAGTAAGAGTGCTGCTGACACAACTATTTCTCCCATCCCTTGTCTCCCTTACACATTTACTTAAGTTCTGGGCTGCAGTAAAATCGCTTGCAGGGAGGGTTATGGGGAAAGAAGATGAAGGGAACAGGAAAAGGTAGGAAGGACATGGGGCACATTTACTAATGCGCAGAGATGCCCTTTGGCTCCAAGCAGCATGGAGGCATTTTCCTGTTCAGCTGGAGTGAGAAAGATAGTAAGGAAACCTTTTATCATTTTAATTGCATTGTATTCTTGTAATGTGTGATGTGTTTTGATACTCTAATAGTTTAATTCTATTCTAATGCTTGCTCTTAGTATGCTAGTAATTGTATTGTTCTTTTAAATTGTGAGCTGCTTAGAATCCCAATTTTGGGGGAAGAGAAGAAGAAGAAAGAGAAGGAGTAGAATAAGAGATGGAGGAGGAGGAGGAGGAGGAGGAGGAGGAGGAGGTGGTAGTGGTAGTAGTACATGTGCAAGATTGAGAAAGGATTCATGAGACAGGGAGAGAATCTCCTTGCTCCGTCTAGTGTGAAGTGGGGTTTATAACATCATGTTTTCTTCTTTTCTGTAAAGAAAGACAAATCCCCACTGAAGCCTCACAATATGTGATGACAACACATAAATAGAAATGGAGAACAGAGGAAAGGGGAAAGTTTGGTTACCAGCTAACTGAGTCCTTTATATAATTTCATATTATTAAATACACCATTTTACAGTCCTTAAAAATAGAATTGAAATATACTGTGGGAGTTTCTAAATTACAAGTTTAGTATGTATCCATTCAGGGAAAATAGCAGAGGAGATGCTTACTGTTAGTATTTACCAAACCTTATTTTCATATAAAATAGAACAAATGTTACACCTTTGCAGAAACAAGAATCAAAGAGAAGAAAGGCTTGTCTATATAGCCAAACTAATTCTGAACAAAGATTTTTTTCCCAGCATTTGGTCTCAGAATTCAGAATGATATTGACAGATTAGAGAGGGGCCAAAATGAATTTCAACAGGGGGAAATGTAATGTACTACAGCTAGGCAGAAAAAAGGCTCAGATATAGGATAAGTGATACCTGGCTTGACTGCAGTATATATGAAAAGGATCTAGGAGTCTTAGTGGATGATAAACAGCAAACAAGTCAATAGTGTGATGGCAAAACTAAAAAAGCCAATATGACAAGAGGCTGCATCAACAGGAGTTTAGTGTCTGGAATGGGGAAAGTAATAGAATCATCATCATCATCATCATCATCATCATCATCATCATCTTTATTTCTAACCCGCTCCTCTGTGGGTACAATCGGAGCGGGGTACAACAAGATTAACACATACAAATTAAAACACTTCATTGACCCATTTCCAGCCACCCTCCCCTTAAACATAAATTAAATTAACAATAGTTTAAAACCAACAACATTAAAAACATAATTCATCCTCCATAGTTCTTAGATTGAGGAGAAAAATAGCACCAGGCAAGGGGTCAAATTCAATTTATAGGTCCCGTTCGGAGCTGGGATCTAAGAGGTGTCAGGGAAGGCCCCCCGGAAGAGATGCGTCTTCAGAGCTTCTTTAAAGCAGTCTCATCTGGCAGTCCATTCCAAAGCTTGGGTGCGGTAGCTGAAAAAGTCCTCTGGGAGGTCTGCGACAGCCGAGTTTTCACAGGCTGTAGCAGGTTTCTCCCAGGGGATCGGAGTGTGCGGGGGTGGTGGTGGTGGGTTAATCTATTTTTAAGGGGTGGGAGGTTCGGAAACGGGTCATGGGATTGTTTTAATCTATGTTTTTTAACTTGTACCCCGCTCCAAGTGTATGTACAGAGGAGCAGGCTATAAATAAACTATTATTATTATTATTATTATTATTATTACTGTGATTGTAGCTTTTTTAAAAATATGATTCAATTCATATTTATGCAGAAGTAAGCTCCCAGGCTTTCTGATGCTACATATTATGTGACATCTCCATTATTATGGTGTATGGATCCCTATTCCTTACTGTTTTACACTCAAAATTTTATAGTTGCTTGCCTTAGGTTGCATCTGCATTCAGGAATAATGCAGTAATAATGCAGTTTGAGACCACTTTAACAGCCATGGCTCAATGCTATCAGATTCTGGGATTTGAAATATTGCTGTTGAAATTTTGTGAGATATTTAGGCTTCTTTGTCACAGAGCTCTAGTACCACAACAAACTACGAATCCCAGCATTTCATAGCATTGAGCCATGACAGTTAAAGCGGTGGCAAATTGCATTATTTCTGCTGTGCAGGTGCAGCCTTAGTAAAGAGGCAGAAATAGTGTGAACTTAAAAAAGTTGGACTGTACCTCCCAGCATTTCTCAGCACAGGCTTTACTGGTGAAGGTGCTTTAAATTACAAAACCTAGGCCTGAATACTATTGGTACCTTCAGGTAGAATACACCAACTGAATCATACACCAACTGAATCAAAAGTGTCGGATCACTGTTCCAACAACTGGTTCAATGGGGCTACCCTAGTTGGGACTACCTATGGGATTAAGTTGCTATAAAGCCACAAGAGAGTCTGTGAACATTTAGGAGGGAATGCCATAAACACATAAAGTCAACATGGGTTTCTGAAAAACAAGTTATGTCAGACTAATCTGATCTCTCTCATATTACCAGCTTGGTAGATGAAAGGAACACTGTAGATATAGAATATTTTGATTACAGTAAGGCCTTTGAAAAGGCCCCTTGTGACATTCTTGCAAACAAGCTAGTAAAATGTGGGTTAGACAATGCAACTGTTAGGTGGATTTGTAATTGGATGACCAGCCGAACCCAAAGGGTGGTCAGCAATGGCTCATTTTCATCCTGGAGAGAAGTGACCAGTGGGGTCCCACAGAGTTCTTTCCTGGGCCCAGTGCTACTCAACATATTTATCAATTACTTAGATGGAAGAATAGGGGGCCATGCTTATCAGATTTGCAGATGACACAAAATTAGGAGGAATAGCTAATATCCCAGAGGACAGGACCTTAATAGATTAGATAGCTGGGCCAAATCTAACAAAATGAATTTCAACACAGAGAAATGTAAGATACTGCACTTAGGGCAATAAATAAATAAATAAATATTTTTAAAAAATTAAAAAATTGAAATGCATAGATATAGGATGGAGGACACCTGGCTGAATGAGACTATGTGTGAAAGGGATGTAAGAGTCTTAGTAGACCACAAGTTGAACATGAGTCAACAGTGTGATGTGGCAGCTAAAAGGGCCAATGTGATTCTAGGCTGAATTGATAGAAGTATAATTCTAGATCAAGGGAAGTAATAGTGCCACTCTGTTCTGCCTTGGTCAGGTCTCACCTAGAATACTGTGTCCAGTTCTGGGCACCACAATTCAAAAAGGATGTTGAGAAGGTGGAGCATGTCCAAAGGAGGGCAACGAAGATGGTGAAGGGTCTGGAAACCATGCCCTATGAGGAGAGACTTTGGGAACTGGGTATGTTTAGCCTGGAGAAAAGATGGTTAAGAGGTGACATAATAGCCTTGTTTAAATATTTGAAGGGTGTCATGTTGAGAATGGAGCAAGCTTGTTTTCTGCTGCTTCAGAGAATAGGACTTGGAACAATGGATGCAAGCTCCAGGAAAAGAGATTTCACCTCAACTTCCTGACAGTGAGAGCTGTTGGACAGTGGAACACACTCCCTCAGAGGGTGATGGAGTCTCCTTCCTTAGAGGTCTTTAAACAGTGGCTGGATGGCCATCTGTCAGGGATGCTTTGATTTTTCGTTCCTGCACGGCAGGGGGTTGAACTGGATGGCCCTTGTGGTCTCTTCCAACTCTATAATTCTATAAGTCTACGTTTTCTAACCAATGATGAGTGGGCTGTAGTAGAAAAACCTGTCTGTTTTTAATTTCGACTCATTGTTCCACTATTCTTGTGCAGTATTATTAAGTGCAGAACAACGTTCCACAGAAAATTTCGTAGATCTGGGTTTTAGGAATAGCATGCTGCATGAAGTTTGGGGAGGTCTAAGTTCTAGTCTTCACTAAGACATGAAATTCCTGGCTGATCTTATTTAGCTCACAGCCTTACTTACCTCACAAGTGGTCGCAAGGACAAAGTGTGGGAAATTATGTCCACCACCATGAGTTCATTGGTGGAAAAAGCAGGATATAAATGAAAAATAATAAAACAAAGAAAATAATAAAATCTGGCATTCAGTTTTGGAAGAAGATGGAGAAGATGGGGAGAATTGTGAACTGAATGCATCCATGCTCAATCTACAAATTAACTCTTTTGTGCTGTTAACCACAGATATAACTCTAGTGAACAGTATAGAGTTTGATGATGTAATCAATAGCTTTGCAGAAAGAAACATGAGAAAGGCTTATTTCTAAGGTAAGAAACACTACTACAGATTTTCTTTAAGCAACAAAAGCAATAGTGTGAATATCAAAATATATCCATCTTTTATACATGCAGGCACCCAGAATATTTACGTGGGCATATATAGGGAAGACAGTATGGTTTTTTCAGTTTATATTTTATTTTATTCTATTATCTAGTCACATTTTATTTTCTATGTCACTGTTCCTCCATTAGCTCATACATGCACAAAGAGGGGTAAGGAAGATTTTGAAATTTTTTCAGCTCTTGAGTCTCCATACTCCAGCCTGTGTGTGTACGTGCATGCCGTCAAGTTGCCTGTTGATTTATGGTGACCCCGTGAATTTCATAGGGTTTTTTAATGCAAGGGATACTCAGAAATGTTTGTTTTCCAGTTCTCTGAAATATTGCCTACAGCACCTATAGCATGGCAATTATGGAGTCAGGAAACATCCTTTAAGGCATGGGTTTGTGGTGTGCTTTATTCACGTTTGGTGTCACACTTCTAGATGTCTCCCCAAAGTACAAATTCTGTTTGGAAACAAATAATCAGAAGCCCATAGGTATGATGCATGTCTGGTTGTAAAGAAACAACTGGAGGTGGGGTCCTTTTTGTTTGGTTTTGTTTTGCTCCTGCAACATTACGTTCATTGGAATCTGGTGACTCAGATATCAGTGGGGTGGGGAATCTGTTCTGAGTATTTGTCCCACCTTTCTCCAAAAATAGGATTAAAAAACCTCAGGACAACTTAGCAGACACAGAGGCCATTCAACCTTATGCTAAACAGACGCCACATTTTTACTGCTTTGATTTTATTGGATCCAAAACTCCATCATCATATTTATATTGAGGAGGTGAATTGAAAAGAGCCTTAAAAAGAAGAGACAGACACAACTTTCCAAGAATAAAACATGCATATAAATATATCGAAGAAATGTGCAACACTTTAGATAGCAAAACCACCTCTTTAGAACTGCAGAATTTAGACATGATAGGCACAAAGGTTTCTTGACATGAAAAGAATTTATGATGACATGAATACCAATATAAATTCCTATTGATCTTTAAAAGGAAAAAAGGGAGCAGAAAATGAAGATGGAACTGGGAAAAATGCATCACAGAAGGGGATCTAGGATCCAAAGCCTAAATTGAACTAGATAGTTGGGAAAACAATTGGACTACAACAACTGCATAACACTCTCATTGGAATCAATGAAATCAATAAGTGCTCGACTATTTCCTATATCATGCACAGAAAGGCCCAGTGGCATTATCTAGATAGAACATGGAGTCAGACATCCATCTCTCCATTCATTAGGAGCAGAAGGGTTGACCTAACCACACTGTGAAATAGATAAACAACAGTCACTACCATCTAAAGAGCGCCCCAGCAAAATATAATTAAATTTACTTAAACTTACTTAACTGGACTGCAACACATATTTTTACATTTTCTTATTCTAGAGCAGAAAGGGTGTTTCAAAACACTGAAATGAGTTGTTGAAGAAAATGGTCAACAGCTGTCCTATTTTCACATTTCAGGACAGTTCTAGGAAAATTTTGTTTGATCAATACTTAATGTTTTCACACAGGAGACAGTCCCCCCCCCCTCTTTTTTTTTGTAGAGAACATCATTTTCTACTATAGAAAATTATTTTTCCACACCAAAAAAACCCCACCCCAAACAAGATGAAATTTTGAGGTATTCTCTTCTGACCTTTCTTCCTTCAAGAATTCTGAAGGAAACAAAAATATATTTCACAAGGAGGGAAGAATTGCACATTCCTAAGTTTATAGCTACATGAATGTGTAACCAAATTAGAGCTATATTTTGAATTACAGTTCCCCAAATCCTCCAGATTTCATGGTCACTGACCAAAATGGCTGGGGATTCTGAGACTTGTAGTCCAAAAGAGTATTTATCTTTCAAACTGTGGATTAAGAAGAGCAAGAAGGGTATGTCACCTTGAAGTTTTCCTTATGCTGTTATTTAGGATAAGAACTGAACAGCCATACAGTCACATCAATCTCATATTTCTTTGTCTTTCCAGATCTGTGTCATCTTCTGCCTCAGCTCGCTTTGTCTCCTCCTGCCCCCAACATGGATGATTCATTCTGCTTTTCAGTGGGATTCATTTGCTTGTAAACCCCCTCATTATTATTATTATTATTATTATTATTATTACTGTCCTATACTTGTACCATTCATTTTAGTTCAGAAAGCAACACCTTTCCCACTGGTCAGCTGCTTCTTTTACTAAGGCATTCAAGTGCTGGACAAGAGAACAGTATTCTGCTCTGCACTGTGTGGCCAGTTTGCACTGTTCCTTTAGACAGGGTGATGCAGCAAGGTCTGTAGGAAACAACTCTGGCTCCTGTCTTGAGATGGACATGTCGAACAGAAACATTGGTTTAGAAAAAAATATAAGGTAAATAATCTCTCATTAAAAAGCTGGCCCTGTTATAACCTATGTCATGAGTTTTAGGACTTTATCACACAAGGTTTGAAAAGTGGAATTAGAAAAGGATTGTAGCATATGTTGCCATACCTTAGCATATGACACTGTACTTGTCAAGTAGCTGTTCTGTAGTCCATCTGTTGTTGGATCACTCCCTCTCATTGAAGGGCAAAACCCTTCAATGGCTCCCAGTCTCACTGCTTTTGCACAGTTGACTCAAGTGTGACAAGTTCCTCCCAAAACAGTTCTGATATGCAGGCAGTCATGTGGTGCAAGTGGGCATGATGCTCTTCTTCATCTCTTCTCCTTCCCCCTCACTATTCCCAAGTAGATTGTCCCCCCCTTTCTTTTCTTTTCTCTATTTTTTATTAAATTTATTTTACTTAATTGATTGCCTTGATGGCACGATTGCACTAAAAATAAACAAAAATAAATACAGACCAGATCAAAAATCATGCTGGGAAGGGCATAGGGCAGAAAGGCAGGGCTTTGGAGCATGGCATGTGGAAGACAGAGGCTGGCACTGAAACAGCACCAAACAGTAATTTGGAAGAGCTGTGCAATAACATCTGTTCCCAACTTGGTATGTTTGCATTTCCTAGATGCCTTAAGAGTGTGGTGTGATAAGGTTCCATGAAGTTGGCAATATGCTGCTCCTGGGTCAAAGCCACTTTTTCTCTGAAAACCACTTTTTCTATTTCCTTGAAATCCCAGCTAGAGATGGGTGACAAATGTGTTTTGTTTTGTTTTTGTTGTTGTTCCCAATTTTGATTTTTTTAAAAAAATAAAATAAAAATCCTCTATTTTTTTTCTTCATTTATAAACAAGTTTGTAAATGCTGGTCATTTCTTATCAAGACTAAATATAAGTCTCACTCATCTTAATCAGGCAACCACTATAAGTACAGCTATTCTCAGTATGGAGAGGTTGGTGCAGTTTTGCCTGCCGTATGACTAATAAAGATGAAGCCCACCTTGGAAACAGAAAAGGGAAGGGACAAAGAGGTAGCTACCTCAATTCAGAAATGAGGACAGCAGAAATGCCAGCATTTATTCAGGCCCAGTGCATTATCAAAAAATAACATTTAATTCCTTGGAGCAATCAGCAACTTGAAAAAGGAAACACCTTTGCTCTCTCAAATTTTGGTTCAGCACTATAAATATGGTTCCATATGCCAGCACATTTCTGGTTTCTATGTATTCTTGTGAAAGCTGGGCAATGCAGTCCCAAACAGAGTTCAGCAATATCTAAGTCACATCCAGAGTCAATAAACACATTTCAGGTCAGGTAAAATCACACAGAGTCAACAAACATAGTCCAGGTCAAGCAGAGAGTTCAGGAACCCAACGTGGAATCAGGTAGGTTAGATAATCTCCAACAACTCCTGGAGGGCAGAGTTGGGAATTTATAGCTCAATGCAGCGTCTGCTGAATTAATTGCTGCTTCCTATAACTCCTCTGAGACCTCCTCAAGGCCTCAAGGCCAAGTTGAGTAGCGGCAAGTGGTCTTCTATATCTGAATGTGTAGGACTCTGCCAGAACTGGTACTGCATTCTGGTGTGTCTTGAAATGTGTGGCTCTGAAACCTCCTCCTTTCACTCAGCAGCAGGTCCCAGTAGGTCCACTGCTTCAGTCTCTGTCAAAGTCCATGCCCATGTTCTGGAAGCAGGGCATGACAGATTGACTCAATTGAGGAAGCCTAAGTTTGCAAGACTTGAGTAGAACTGTTGATAACCAGTACTCATAGAGGTCTGTCATTCATAGCATCACCATAAACTGAAACTGACTTGATGACAAATAACAACAAAACACATGGATTCAAAACTAGACTTCTATGAGCTATGAACTCAAAGCCATGGGTGGATAAATGAATGCCCCACATTCTCATTTTGCCCCATATTCATTTTAAAATTGTTTCCAATTCTTTTCATCCCATTTTGTGAAGAGATTACAGATATTGGTGATTTTTTAAAATCAAAAGACAAAATCAGAACCTAGTCAATCTTTCTCCCATTTCTCATCGTATTTCCTGACACAGTCCTTGAAGTAGTATAGAAGAAAGTATCTCATCACAATACCTAAAACATGTCAAGACTGAAAGGAAAAAATGGAAGCAGGAGTGTCCAAACAAGAAAAAGTGTTGCCCTCATATATGTCTTCTGAGTAAGTTGGAGGGTGGGAAAGGGTGAGACACAACCATGAGATGATGGTGAAAAGAGAGGGGTTGTTCACATCAAAGTGTCAAGTATTTTCCTCCCAAAATGTGTCCCTCTCCATGTCAATGTAGATTGGAGTTAAACACCTCTGAGAAATGCCAATGGACATATCAAGACTTCTGCTGACTTCCTTGGAAGCTCCTTGGATATAGAGCTAGGAGACTATTATCCTTTACAACCTACAATGCTCTGTTTGAAGACACCATCTATTTGAAAGTCCACTACAAATGTAATACTATAAGGAGGAAGAATGTCAAGGGCCTTGAAATCATCCATCAGTACTTAGCACACTATTCAGCTGTGGAGTCTTCTTTTACAGATACATTAAATTTTCAAGTTTAAATTATAGTAAGTATTCCCAAAATTCTGTCCCTGCCTGCCTGCCTGCACCCCTCTCTCTTTCTGTATATATATTAGCACATGCATTTTTTTCTGCACATCACATCTATGTTTTTCCCCATTGGAATTGTATAGATGGTCATCCTAAGAAGTAGTGAAATTACTCAGTCCACAGGAGAGAGTAAATTAAGAAGAATAAAATAAGCATTTTTGTTTAGGATTATGGGTCTGGTAACAATCAATACACATGCAGTACCCGCTCCAGGGATTTTATCAGAACTACAGAAACGCTTGGGGCTATATGACATAGTGCAGTTTATCATATGACGGAATTTGGGGGTATAATACAATGGCAATCCGAACACAATCATGAGATTTCACATTATTGTGAATGAGTGTATCTCACTCAATTTCAGGCGATGGGAAGTCATTCTGAACACAATCATGGGGTTTCACGTAATTGCGTATAAGAGTATCTCATGCAATTTCAGGCACTGGGGGGGGTCATTTTTGGGAAATGGGAAGTCATTCTGAACACATTCTGAATGCAATCAGATTTCACGTAAATTCTCTAAACTAGTGAATTCATGTAATTGCAAATTGGATCCATTTGCAATTGAGAGAAATTCCTCCAATGTGATAAACTCCAGTGTCTGCTAATTGTTTTTTGTAGGGCTTTCGGGCTATGTGGCCATGTTCTAGAAGAGTTCCTAGGCAGTCCTGAAGAACAGCAAGGTTAAGACTCAACCAATGCAAATGAGAAACAGCTTGGGGCCAGGGCATTTCCAGCAGACAATGAACACCAATTAGCAGACATTAATCCTCTTTTGCATATCCTCCCACCTTGAGGACTGCCATTAGCAACAGAACAATACATTTGCAAATTACTCCTCCCTTCCCAGAGTTACACAGGACATATATATATCCAATCCTTTTCCAGGCTATCATTCTCTGAAGAGTCCAGTCACAGATGCTGGCGAAATGTCAGAAAGGAACTCTTCTAGAACATGGCCACATAGCCTGAAAGTCCTACAAAAAACTATGGATGCTGGCCATGAAAGCCTTTGGCTCCACATGTGTGCTAATTGTTTCTGCTCTTTTTCAACTCTTTAGTTAATATAAGAGAGCCAAAATGGATTGGAACTCCATAATGTTGGATATGGCAGTGCATCTTAAGCTATCTGATGTAGTGAACCAGCACTCCCACTCCAGTGGTTCAGGTACTGGTACCAAATTTATCCTTTGTCTATAATTGTGTCCTGAACACAAGTCAGCAATTGCCAAAGAAATGGTTGGTGTTTAAGAACTGTCGGGTAGTCAGTTCAGTCCAGGTCAGTCATGAATTATCTGCATGTGATGAAAGGAAATGCATCAGGATGTTTGTTAGCCAATCCAGAAGTCATTACAGGGAGTAAGAGGTTATTCCAGAAGTCATTCTAGAGGGTACATAAGCCAGCAAGGAGTAAACAGAGTACTTCAAAATGTAGCCAGGGAAGAGGAACACAGGAGAATACTACCAGTCAATCAGTTAATGCTTTTGGGCAATATGTAATTTTAGAAACAAGAGGTGGGTTGGGGTGGACAGAACTAGTACCACAGCAGGGAGCAAATGTTTAAGCTTCCCTTACTCAATTCAAATAATTTGCTGTCATAGCTACATGTTCAATTAAATGTTTTGTAATGGCTCCAAGAATTTCCATTTTGGTTTAAAATTTCACTTTATGTGAATCTACTGCAAGTTAATTAACATTATTTTATACTGTTGAATTATTGTTGTGAAAGGCTACTGAATCAAAGCTTAAATACAGAAGAGTTACTGTGAGCTGAACAAAAATGTCACAGTGCACAGAGTCTGATGGACTATGGGAAACAGGACATTACTAGAGGACATGCAAGCTACAGGGCTAGGATTACTCTAGTCATGCCTGTAAAAATTAAACCGTATCAAGCCAGTAGATCACACGGTTCTTTTCCCTCTGAAGACCATTTTCAATTGCACAGATTCAAGGTAAATTTTGAAACCTGAAGAACAGGACTGGTCCATGACAGTTTGCTGCTAAAAGCAAACAAGAAGTTGGACCCCATCAGAAATCCATGTCCATGTACAGAAGCTAACTGGATTGGTAGACAAAGCTCACTTAAATCCTTGTGATGGCATAATTTCCTCTACCATTTCTCAGAATCATGATCATTTAGGAGACTTGGTAAGGAAGTATAACATATACAACTCAATCACGTACAAGTTAGTCCTCCAAAAGGGGGAAGGATTGTCCATTGCCCAAAGATTTACTGTCTGATACCACTGACCCATTCTGCCAAATGGCAGGGCCAGCCCTCCTTGGGAACTGAATGAGGAACTTCACATTTTATAGTAGCACTAGATTAATACTAAAACACAGGTTTTATTTTGCACTTACACTCAAAGTTAAATTAGGGCCATACAGTTAATTACAGCATTCCCTGATTACTTCTTTCTGCTTTCACCCTGTGTCTTTTTATGCAAATCCTTGCTTAAAAACACTGACAGCATAAAGGAAAGGGGCTATAAATCATAGTTACTGTCTCAAATAAAATTCTTTATAGCATGATGGTTGTTCCGTGAATATCAACAGACATCCAAGGTTATCGTAAAGCATAATTCTTCCACATATCTAAAGAAAGATAAGAGCCTGAGAGTGCACTGGTGTATGCACCAAAAATAATATTTTAAGTGGCCATTTGGAGACCTGCTAAATGAACTGTATCCTGAGACCACTTATAAAGCAATATTTTATAGCTTTTATTTTATTTTATTTCAGTGCTTGGCCTATTAGCTAAATAATCTAATTACCCTGCCCATGTGCCAAATGATAGAAATAGCCAAGAGAATATTCTATGAACACTTTGCAATGGTGTGTAACCTCTTTGGCTTGAGAGGTGACACTAGCTGTTCTACAACTAATTGGTATTGTACCGTCGTTCCACAATCACTATATGTGCCACTAAAATCCTGCAGCAGCTGCAGCACCTCCATAGTTGCATAAAAGTGCCAGAGTGTCCTCATATAACATAGGACTTTAACACACGGGGAAAATTAGAGAAAATTGGGAGTGTAAACTGTCTTTGTCACATGAAAATCATGTGATTGTGGTGAAGATTTTCACTTGACATTGTGATTAAAGAGGACTTATGCCGGCAATAACCAAATAATAACCAGCAACAAATCATTCACGAGGATTCACAGGAAATCATGTGAATGATTTGTTGCTTGTTATTACCTGGGTATTGCTGGGATAGGTCCTCTTTAATTGTGATGTGTGTGAGAATCTTCACAATTGCATGATTTTCACACGATAATGACAGTTTAAATATCCGCTTTCTCCCTGTGTGATAAAGTCCATAGAGCCCTGTGAAACAGCTGACCAGTGTCGCCCATTTTGTAAAAGAGGTTTTCTTATTGGAAAGGAGAGAACCAGTCCATATCTTACCCATCCATGTGAAATAAATACCCAAGAGCAAACTTATCATGTATTTAGATTGCAATCATTATATATATATATATAGAGAGAGAGGGGGGGCTTTTTAGATTGGCAGGAAAGTGTGACATGAAGTTGCCTTTACCTTAATGCTCAGCAGCTAGAATGAAAGCCCCAGGTGTGCATTTAAAAGGTACAGGGCAGCTAGACTGAGGGGTGTGGGAATGACTTATCTGAAGTCTTTTCTGTGGCTCAGCAGCTACATGGGAAGCAGTCAGAACACTACAAACACAGGCGGTACAGCTACATGGGCGGCAATGAATGCGGCTTTTAGCCGCGGTGAACCTTTAAAATTTTTTTCCCTTGCCGACTGCGAACCGCGCAATTCCTCAATGCCCTGCAGGTGTAAAAGCTGGGGTTTAACCGTGAAGTTTTTTAAAGCTTCCAAACCCTAGCTCCACCCCTAACCCGAACCCTAGACATGCGCAGTAGGGGCTTTTACACCTGCAGGGCATTGAGCGTTGTAATTAGAAGTGAAGTCCACACCACGCATGCTCCCAACCCACGATCCATTATGATCCGCACCTGTATCGCTGCCTTTAAATGGGTGCTTTAAAGAGACAGAGCCCCATTTAACCGTGCAACTACACCTTAGCCTTTAGATGCAATAGCAATGTTGTGCCCTTTTAAAAAAAGTAGTGGGGAAATCAAGCTACTTTTTAAAGGCACTTCTTCTCCCTTAAAACTCCAAAATAGTGTTTTCATGGCACACTTTCCCTTTTTCTCATCTAAAGGCTGGGCTTTCATGCAGCCATCAACACACCTCTTTTTGCCAATCTAAAATGGGCCAGAGAGAGATTTACCTGGCAGTAACTCAAGTAGGCCTTATTTCAGTGTAAATATGCAGGGGATGCCACTATTAGACTGCAGTCATCAACACATTTACTATGCAGTTAGCCCCAAGAATCAAACACAGTGGGACCTACATCCAGGTAAATAATTCTAATGTTATTGTAACTGCCGTTAAGTTGATTTTGACTTATTGTGAAGCTATATGTGAGAGACCTCCAAGTCCCCCTATCAACAACTGTCATGTTCAGGTTTTGCAGACTGAAAATTGTGGTTTTCTTGATTGAGTATACATCTGGAATGCGGTCTTCCTCTTTTCCTGCTGCCTTCTTCCTTACTAAATGTTATTGTATTTTCTAATGAACCATGTCTTTTCATGATATGTCCAAAGTATGACAGGTTCAGTTCAGTTATCAAGCTTCTGAGGATATTGCAGGCTTGAATTGCTCTACGACCCATTTCCTTATCCTTTCAGCAGTCCACAGTATCTCCAGCACCCATCTCAAATGAGTTGATTGTCTAATCTGCTGTCTTCACTGTCCAGCTTTTACAACAGTACATGGAAATGGGAAAATCACTTATTAACTACTTGTCCAAATAATATATTAAATATGTATTCTAAGAATATATTAACTAAATATCCCAATCACATATTAATTACTTATCACCAGAATATACTAATCAGAAGGATGCAGCGTTTGAGCAGTGACTCATACAGAAAACCAGTAAGCAGCCTCATTTGTTGTAGACAGTTTAGGGGTAAATCACAAGTGTCATTAGTGAGTTAATTCAGTCCTCATAGCTGGCATATTATTTGGGAATTACTGAGCAAGAGGATCATTAAAGCAATAAAACATAACAAAACAAAATAGGAATACCCTTATAAAAATGGGGAGCATGGCACTGAACCCTAATAATCAGGAAACAAATTATGCAGAATAGAGGTGCAAGGTAACTCGGTGGGTGCAGAAATATAAGTGTCTAAATGGTTCTGACCTATTTCTGAAAGAAACTATTTAAAAAAAAAAAACCAGGAGTGGAGGTGAAAAAATGCAGGTGCTTGGTATGCCTGTGAGTCTGCTGCCGGCATCTAGCAATATAGGTTGTTTCTTTCTTTTTTTTTTTTTAAAGCACAGAAATAGAAATAGTAGAAATTCAGGTTGCCAACTACATAATCTGTTTGTATTGCAATATCCCCTGCACATATCTTTAATTAACACCATGCTTTCATAGGAACCTGGTTAATAAATTCAAAATGTATCAATTGACATAAAGCTCCTTAACCCTGTCTAGTCAGAGCAACCCACTTTGGGCACCTTCTAAGTACATAAGTAGCACAGAGTTTTCCTAATATTGGAATAACCAAAAAATGATGAGAGTATGCAGGTGTGAAAGTATGCATTGCCTTACCTTGTACTCAATGGTGGACATTGTACCATGTACCACGGTGCCATTGTACCATGAAATTTGCCATTCTAAGCTACCCTGAGTCCTTGAGTTTTAGAAGAAAGACAATGATATTAATAACAATAACAAATAGTAGTCGGATAGTTAGTAGTAGTTGTCGTGGTGTGTCATAGTAGCAGAAAATCCTTTTTAACCTCTCTTTAAAACAAGCCACATGGGCAGCATACATCTTGTTATAAGTTAAAATGTACCTTTTTTGATACTGCTACTGCTGTGTCTGTGCATATGTGGGAGGTATACATGGTTTGAGTGTTGTCCATGCTTGTGCTAGAGTTTAAGTTACCATAATAACCAAGAGGATAAGCTGTGAACCACAATGGTCATGGGTCAAATACCAAACTTATCACATAGACATATGAAGGTGTCACTTCCAGCATCAAAAAATGCTGGCATGGAAGAGAGTGGGGTATACATACAGGTGGCTGAGAGGAAGTGATTTACATGTTAATCTGGAAATTGTTCTGTTGTTGAATGGCAAGGCTTCAGGGTGTCTATTTAATTAATTATTCATGTCTGCTGAGAAACCTCCCACACCCTGGATGGTTTTCATTTGCATTTCTTGGGTCTTGATTTTGGCGTTTTTCAGGACTGGTAGCCAAACTTTGTTCACTTTAAGAGTTTCTTCTTCCCTGTTGAAGTTGTCCAGGTGTTTATGGATTTCAATGGCTTTCCCGTGCATTCTGTCCTGATAGTTATTTGGCATGGTCCAGAATTTTAGGGTTTTCAAACAGTATTTTATGCCCAGGATGGTTTATAATGTGCTCTGCTACTGTTGCTTTTTCTGGCTTACCCAGTCTGCAGTGTCTCTCATATTCCTTGATTCATGCTTGAATGCTGCATTTGGTGGTCCGTATGTTGACTTGTCTGCAGCTGCACGTGGTAGACTCCTGTGGTCATGAGAGGGTCTCTCATGTCCTTCACTGAGCACAGCATTTGCTGGATCTAATGTAACCTGGCCTAACTTAACTTAAATCAATGCTAATGGTTAAAAGTAAGGATGCAGATTTGGTTGGGATGAATCCCAAATGTTCAGCCAAATTGGGTGGATTTGGAGTGATTATTGACGCTTTGGAGGAAAAACAAGAACTCCTGAATCAAACTGAATAGGTTTCCAAAGCCTTATGGCTGCCTTGCAGCTTTGAAGTCTCCAGGAGACTCAAAGTAGGCTCCTAACTGCCTCTTTCTTTAAAATCACAACATTTCCTTGGATGTTCTGTATGGAATAACTGCTGGGAAAGTAGAATGCAAAGGAGTGGGGTATAGGACTTTCATAGATCTGTAGCATCAAGTCAGAGAGTAAGGAGCCCTGGTGGTGCAGTGGTTAAATGGCTGTACTGCAGCCACTCACTCAAAACCATAAGGTTGTGAGATCAAGACGAGCAAAAGGGCTCAAGCTCGACTCAGGCTTGCATCCTTCCAAGGTTGCTAAAATGAGTACCCAGATTGTTGGGGGTAAATAGCTTACAGTTGTAAAATGCTTAGACACTCCTTAGGCAGTATGAAGTGGTATATAAATGAAGCTGTTTTTTGTTTGTTTAAATTTAACAAAGTGCTCATTATTGCCTCCAGGTACAGTTGTTTGTAGTTGGCCATTAAGCAAAATGTCTCAAACCTTTCTCTCTCACACACACACAAACACACAGATATATGGCCAAACTACTTGTCTAATTCACATACTGGGGATCTATAGACTGTCCCAAAAGGGTGGGCTGGAGGCACCTGTTTTTCCTCCGGGGGGACGCCACAGCAGCCAAACTATGCAGCATCCCTCTGCACCAAAAAGAACCCAGAAAAACTGGGTTCTTTTTGGTGGCATGGATGACGTCAGCAGTGCACCATTGGTGCACTGACTGTGGTGCATCAATGATGCAAGTGTGGCACCCAGACGTTTGGATGGTGCACTGTGCCTGCGTAATCATGGTGGCAGTTGCTGCGTGTTCCAGAACCCTAGAATCGGTGCCGGCATGCCGCTTCTCACCCATCTGCACCAGGCCATTAACTACTTGTTTATTACTAGGATAAGTAACCCTGTGATCTGAAAGTATGGAGGTTATTTAACTTTGTTTCTATGACATCCTATACATTTGCTGTTGTGTGTCATTATGTCTTTCCTATGGCAATCCTAAAATAAATCTATCATGGGATTTTCTTGGCTAGATTTGTTTAGAAGTAGTTTTGCCTTTGCCATCTTCTGAAGCAGAGTGTGTGACTTGCCCAAGGTCACCCAGAGGGTTTTTGTGTCCAAGTGGGGATTTGAACCCAAATTTCCAGAGTTGTAGTACAGCATTCAAACTACTACACCACAGTTGCACTCCATCATTCTCTCTCATATATATGTATTTTAAAGGGCCACAGGACGATACAAAGTCTTTCCTCTTGCATAACTCCAGTGCAAAATACTGCAAGTTATCAAAACACTGCAACTTGCCAAAGGTACATCTACAATGCATGCAGACTGGTCATTCCCAAACCAGAAATTAAACACTCCTCCTCAATTTAAAGATTTTCCTTTCACAAAATCCCTTTCATAAACTCATCTTAAATTTGCCAAGCTTCCTTTCCTTAGAAGATGCACTTTTAAAATATATGTTTTAAAAGTCTGCTACACAATTAATTTCATAAAGAATTCCACATAATACTTAGGCGCCCCCCTTTTAAATGTCTAACGTACAAAAACTAACTGAAATTTAAAAGGTGTCATCTACCCAGAAGGAACTACCATGACTGAAAATCATTGACTGCTGATAAACAGTAAAAGAAGCATAGCCATTTGTTGATATCTCCAGTACAGTCAATAAGGACACATGGAACATCAGTTTTTCAGATGTGAAGTGAGCCTTCCGATCTAAACTGAAGTAGGCCATACCCAAGGCAGATCAAGATGAAGCAACCCACTTCTGAGCTGCCAGAACAGGATCCAAACTGAATCATCTCTTGGGTGCACAATCCTAATTAGAACAGTAAATGCTGTAGACATTATTTGCCTCCTCTGTCTAAAAGGCAACAGCTCATTTGGAAAAGCAGAGATTACTCCTTCAGAGCTGCTACAGCTGCTGTTCTCCCAGGGGTGAAATAATTCAAGATCATAAAATACAGTGCACATTGCATTGAACAATTCTATAATACAGACATTTACAAAATAAATGGTGACCAAGATCCTGTGTAAAACTGGTGGAACAGAAAGTTCCACAGTACTCTTATGCAGAGATCATGCTTATAGAGGGTGGGAGAGAAGAGGTATGGAAGAGCATTTTAATGATATCTTCAATGCTATAGCAGTCATAGCCTTCTAGATCAGGAAGCAGAACTTTGCCCAGGTGCCATCCAGTACCTCCTTATCCAATGTCATAAAAAGTAGGTCTTCTACTATAATGTCTGGTAATGCTATTGTAAAGCCTCAACAGCTATGAATTCAAAATAGTAAGAATAATTCATATGCCTTTAACTCATTAGATCTTAAGATGTCATATCTGTGTGTCATGCAATTCTTGTAACAGTCTTTTTTTTTTTTAAAAAAAAAAAACCCTTTGCTTTTCTCTCAGGTATATATGACCGCTTATGAGAAAATGTACAGGGCACAATTCCACCCACTATCATCTACTTCTCTGGAATATATTACACCTCTTAACCTTTTTGTACAATCATCAGCATCAACACAAAAAAAATATAAGAAGCAGGTTGTGATACAGCCCCAGACACTAATATTATATGTCTGCTTACTAACACCTTTGACATTCCTATGAATCCCTTTTAGCCTTAAAGGAATGCAACTTGAGCCACCACTATTATTCTAAGGCTCTGACAGCAGCTGCTTCACAGCTCCAGGTTATAAAGAAACAGATTCAGAATGCATTAGATAATATTGCCTGTCTTAGCTTTGCCTTTGGAGTTTAGATTTCTTTTCTTTTCACTAGAGGTGATGGTGGAGAAATTTCCAACAGACTGCACTGCTTCTACATCATTACTTGACATAGTTCAGCTTTGCTGTTCAAACATATGCACTGTAACAGTGAATCCAAAAGATGGGATGTGTATACACAGGAGAACTACAAGCTCAGAAGAAGATTTGTTGAATGCATCATTTTACACTGCAGAAGAGACTAGACATTCTGAAACAGCAAAAATAAAAAGTGGATCTCTTCTTCAGTATCAACCTACTGCAAAGAAATTTGCACACCACTTGTCCTCTCCATAGGACTGAACTTATTTTTTAATTACACTTGTACCCTATCCTTCCTTAAAGAAGCTCCTTTTAAAGAAACAGCTAAATAAGATGAACAATACACACCAATGGCAAAATAAGAGAAAAACAGAAACATTCAACATGGGTTTTTATGTGACCAACATATTGAATTAAATGTTTGCACCAAACTCATTTTTCTAATATTTTGCAGTGTTCTAGTCTTAACATTACTAAGCATTCTGTATAGTGTGGTATGGGAGGAAGTCAATGGGGGCAGGGTGACAGGTGATGCCAACCTTAGTGATATCATTGTGCAATATAAGTCCCAAATTGTGAATAGTCATTAAAGACTGCACAGTATTTAAAGACTTTCTCACAGAAGGAAGAACTTTGCTATAAATTGCTTGTTATTTTCATCAAGGATTGATTAAGAATTACATCCATATTCCATTCTTAGCTTTTCATTAAGAATTGGTTAAGAATTGCATCCATATTCCAGTCTTAGCTGCCATGGCTACATCCTGTGGAATCATGGAAGGTTGGGGTTCAATGAGGTACTAGTACTCTCTCATTGAGAATTGGAAATGCAATTCCTTCATCTGCAGATTACAAGATTCAACAGAATGCTACCATGGCAGTTGAAGTGGAATCCTCATGCTATAATTATACTTTGTGAAAGGGCTCCTGACTGGCAAGGACAATGACAACACCTCCTAGCCCTTCTCAGCTTTCCCTCTTCCCTCACTGAGCATAGCTACAATCCTTACAGTGGCTCTATACAGGCCGGCACTGCACTGTGGCATTTTGGCGCACGCCAGTCCACATTGTGCGTGCCATCATGACACCCCTCCAGTGTGGCATCCATGTGACACAGCACCAAACAAGTGTCATAAAGCCACACCACTGTGGTGATGGAGCCCCTTGGAGGGTGCAAAAAGGAACTGCTTTTTGCAGCTCCTTTTTGCACTTTCTAGAGGCCAGATTGGGGCCATGGTGTGAGGTTGCCATCGCCCTGATATGGCCAGTAAAGGGGTGGCTGCAGACATCCCCTTTGGGGTGGTCTGTATAGAACCAGTGTAGGTCACAAGAGAGGGATTTCCACAACAATCAACCATTGCTATAAGCTATCCCAGTAGTAATGTAAAGTATTTTGGAGGAGCTTGGTCTTTAATGGTCCAAGCTTCACCACAGACCTGCTCCTAGTGGAGATAAAACTGTGAGAACAGGCTGGTTGAAATGGGATAACCATACCCTCCAACATTTCAGAGATGAAAACCAGGACACAAGTAGCCACACAACATCAGAGTGTGGTCAAGATGGGAAAAGTCAATAAAAAGGAAGGCTATACAAGCTAGAAAAGAAGTGACTGTCTTTTGACTGAATCAACAGAGAAAAACAAGATTATGTTGTGTCTTTCCTATCCTCTTATCCCATAAAGAATTAACTGAATGCAAACTACCCTTGGACTTTAAAGTCATTTTGGAACAAGTCAGCCAAGGAGAAGGGGGGAAAGTGGAAGGAGGAGAGAAAAACAGAGACTGTCCTGGCCAAATCTGGACAGTTGAATGGCATGAATAACATAGCTACCTATATTTTTGGATGCTCCTTGGGAAATTAGCCTTGAGAGTTGCCATGATGAATATCTGCACTTAGTAATTTCAGTACTGAAAAAGAATATGGGGAATCCAAAGTAGAAAAAGAGAGAGAGAGAAAAACCACCTACCAGTATAAAATGAGTCATTCATACGTTTCATGTACCTCGTCCTGTGTCTCAGTATATGTTTGTTTTTTGGTCTCTTCTTGTTTTTCTTAAATAAAGAAAGATGAGATAAATCAATTATGAGAGAAGATACTTTGAGTAACTGAGTAAAGAACAACTGACTGTATTACAATGACAGCTCATGTTTTCACTTAAGACTTTTAAATGTGTACAGAGAGATACACAGCTGTCTTCAAAATGGCCCTGAAGCTGTTACCAAACAAGACAAGTGTAGCTTGACATACTTATATAATAAATCTCTTTAGAGTACCACACATGTGCCTACTAAATAACATTAAAAAGTGATAACAATGCTTTTTGTAAAGAAGTGGAAGACGTTGGCATTCATGACCTCAATAGCGCTGCTGGACTTGATGTATTCTCAGGCTGAAGCAATTTTCTTCCACACACAAAACGGCAGGGTTTAAACATCAGGTATGTATTTCCCCCCTCCAAAGTGAACAGTAGTATATCATGATATTAACAAGCATTGTTAGTTTTCTCAAGGACCACCATCAGTGCTTAACATTGGAGTCTAAGAGCAATTACGCCCTTCATTGTCCTGTGTGAGCAGAGAATGCACCCCACAATGCTCTTTGCCTTCCCTGTAATGCAAAGCTACAGCTACAGATGGCAAGTCAACTTTACAGTGGTAGCAAGTTTTTATGTGACTTCTTCCGCAGACAATGCTTAAGGGAGAAGTAAAATTGCAGACATTGACATACCTACTAGATATGCTCATACTAGCCAGCAGGAATGGGGGGAGGGTGTATCACTTCCATTCATTATTTGCAAGAATTTTCTGAATTCCCCATTGCAGATGGATAGAATTTGAGATTAAACAAATGAGCAAATAAGCCAGATTCTAAGTAAAACTGAAACCATCACCTCAGGGGTGAAAAGTATGTTGCACTGCATCTCCCTACCAGTTCTAACTAGCATAGACAATTGCAGAGGGAGTGCCAAATATGTCCCATCCCTGTCTCAACTTGTTAAAAGTGAGTTTGAACCCATCTGTATTCAGCCATGTGAACGCTAAATTATGACAAGCCACTTCAGTACCTAATTGGTATACTGGTATAACATGGTCCTCTCTAGCTGTGTCTATTGGATCTGCAGATGGATGGAATTTTGTTTTACTCCATCTCTGAAGAATTTTCCAAATTGCAAAAATTACATATTTAAGACAAAATTAATTAATTAATTAATTAATTACTATAGGAAAATGCAAACCTGATGAATTTTCCCTACTAGCCTTACTGTTAGATAATGAGAAAGAAGTCTTGAATATATGTGCATGGGGCTTTTCCCCTTAAATAGCAACTTGGATCTATTTGCCATAGATATACAACTGCTGTTCTTCTGCCAGAGGCATGGCCAGTAGTTGTGTTAAAGAAGGATGTATGGACTGCAAGTGTAATTCCACTTCCTTCACATGAATGGGATGAAAATGTATGAATAAAGATTATGTGTCTTCCTGGGAGATATGCCCATTATTATTGTTCTGAGGGTTTCCCCCAAACCTCTGACATAGAATGTGTGAAGCTTTTTGGCTACACTTTCAAACATTTTGCTGCATGTTTATCCATTTAATGAAAATCCCTGCTTCTACTTTGAAGGGATGTCATATTGAGGAGGGAGCAAGCTTGTTTTCTGCTGCTCCAGAGACTAGAACGCGAAACAATGGATGCAAACTGCAGGAAAAGAGATTCCACCTCAACATTAGGAGGAACTTCCTGACAGTAAGGGCTGTTCGACAGTGGAACACACTCCCTCGGAGTGTAGTGGAGTCTCCTTCCTTAGGGGTCTTTAAGCAGAGGCTGGATGGCCATCTGTCAGGGATGCTTTGACTTGGAGTTCCTGCATGGCAGGGGGTTGGACTGGATGGCCCTTGTGGTCTCTTCCAACTCTATGATTCTATGATTCTATGATTCTATGATTCTATACTACTGAATTCAGTGTCAGGACCATGTTGTAAACAGTCTGAGAAAATGACAATGATGTGGCCACTAGGTGGGGCATGTAGCAGAAGCTATTACAGTTCCAGTGGCAGTTACGTGAGCCTGCATTTTGAAACAGTGCATCATGGGAAGGCTGATGCAACTGTCACTTCTTCTAAGAGAGAATGTCAGTTAGACAGTTGGTGTTACTGTAACTGCTTTAGGGGTTGTTGTTATGGTTGGTTGGCTGGTTGGTTGGTTGGTTAAATAACTTATTTGTATTTAAGATGGATGTCTTATACTCTGTGTAATCTTTGTAAACAGTTATATAACAAAGATTAAAGAACCTTCATAAGAGAGAAACCTCACTGTACTGAGATTCATTCCTGTGTGTGAGAGGAAGTTTGCTATGCAACTAAGATTCTTCACAGACCTTCTTCTGGGCATCCTTTCTGCACACATAAACTCTGCTTGTGTTCGCTTCGACAAGGGTTATGAACCCAGCACGCACCTTCTTGACATTCACGACTGCATAACTTGTGACACACTATTCCAGAAACCTCCATAATAACCATAATACTGTTTTAATTAATGATTAATTTTCACTATCTGCTTTAGACTTCAAGTCTTGGAGAGTTGTGGAGTGGGGTGTCTAGTGCTTAGCAGATCAGAGTATATGAGTGATGGTGCTGGTTTGTGCTTGGAAATCATAAATTGGTTAATCCATAAAGGTTTTGACAGCCAATCATGAATGAAAGTATCAGGTCCAGAAGCATAACTACATTCCACATGTTTTTCAAAACATGTGGGAAGGGGGAATCATGGGGGATCAGGAGTACAACACATGAGAAAACCTGGTTCAATTCCCCCATCCCCATCAGGCCAAGTTCCTGATACAAATCTTCCAAATCTACTATGTGATCTGGGGAAGAAGAAGAAAAACTACCAACAAACAGAACCAGTGGAAATCTGAGGGGTGATTTTCACTCTTTCTAATAAAGGAAAAAGCATTAAAAACAATGTATAAACAGAACACTACAAACAAAATGTGTCACATCAAGCTACCGCAGGAATATTTAAGCACCTTATTCCAATGTTTCTTTCTGCATAAAAAGACAAATTATTTAGATTGTCAATTAATTTAAAATTGATTATTCCAGACTTCAAAAGCTCTACACAGTGAAGAAGTGCCACACAGCAATGCATTTATCACAGCAGTTATTCACACGTACACTCATAAGGATAATTTTCCTTGATAGGCTACAGGTGGGAGGCAGTGTGGTAAATTAAGATGGTAGCTGGGCTCTATTGCCTACTGTTGCTTGGAGGGGGCTCTGAAAGTCTGCTGGAGATCTGGCAGCTGCCCAGGAATGCCAGACTATGAGGCCACTCTCTCTCGCACCCTCTTCCTTCCTTTTTACTTACCTACTTACACACACTCACACAAACATATTGCTGACAGTACTTAGTTATATATCTTACTCTTCCTTTATACCTTTGTGGTAAAATACAAAATCTCCTCTGAAAAGGTCAGAAAAGGGAAAAGCCTTGCTTTGCAACTAACCATTAGAAGCATTTGGGGACATCTGTCCACTGTGAACCAGCATTGAGCACTGAACTATGACTCTGGAGACCATGGAAACCCTCTGGGTGACCTTGGGTGAGTCACACATTCTCAGCCCCAGAAAAACCTGTGATAGGCTCATCTTTGGGTCACCATAGGTCAGAAGCAACTTAAAGGCACACAACAACAACAACAACAACAACCCATTAAACGAGAGTATGTGAACATTTAGAAGGCAATGCCATAATCACAAAAACTCAACATGGGTTTCAGAGAAACAAGTCATGCCAGACAAATCTGATTTCTTTTTTTGATAAATTTACCAGCTTAGTAGATGAAGGGAATGTTGTGGATATAGTATAGCTTGATTTCAGTAAGGCCTTTGACAAGGTTTTCCATGACATTCTTGCAAACTAGCTGGTAAAATGTGGGCTAGACAAAGTAACTGTAACAAGTGACAAGTGGGGTGCCACAGGGTTCTGTCCTGGGCCCAGAGCTATTCAACGGCTTTATTAATGACTTGGATGACAGTATTGAGAGCCTAGTTATCAAATTTGCAGATGACACCAAATTGGGAGGAGTAGCTAATACCCCAAAGGACAGGATCAAAATTCAAAATGACCTGAATAGACTAGAAAGCTGGGCCAAAGCTAACAAAATGAAATTTAACACAGAGAAATGTAAGGTCCTACACGTAGGGCCCTTGTGGTCTCTTCCAACTCTAAATTTCTATGATTCTATGATTCTATGATTCTATGGATTTGTAATTGGTTGACCGGCTGAACCCAAAGGGTGCTCAACAATGGCTCCTTTTCATCCCGAAAAGAAGTGATCAGTGGGGTGCCACAGGGTTCTGTCCTGGGCCCAGTGCTATTCAACATCTTTGTCAATGACTTGGATGACAGAATTGGGGGCATACTTATCAAATTTGCAGATGACACCAAATTAGGAGGAGTAGCTAATACCCCAGAGGACAGGATCAAAATTCAAAATGACCTGAATAGACTAGAAAGATTGGATAAAGCTAACAAAATTGAAATTCAATACAGAGAAATGTAAGGTATTGCCCTTAGGGTGAAAAATGAAATGCATAGATATAGGATGGAGGAGACTTGGCTGAATAAGACTACATGTGAAAGGGATCTAGGAGTCCAAGTAGACCACAAGTTGAACATGAGTCAACAGTGCGATGTGGCAGCTAAAAAGACCAATGTGGTTTTAGGCTGCATCAATAGAAGTATAGTGTCTAGATCAACTATTAACTGGTTTAAATTTTTTAATATATATTAACATGTTTTAGATTGTAAATTGTTTATTTCTATTTTAATGGGGGGAGGGTTGGGAGAATATAATATGTATACTTTTAACTGTTGTAAGCCGCCTTGGTTCCCTGAGTGCAGAGAAGCGGGATATAAATAAATTTTATCATCATCATCATCATCATCATCATCAAGGGAAGTAATAGTGCCACTTTACTCTGCTTTGGTCAGGTCCCACCTGGAATATTGTATCCAGTTCTGGATGCCACAACCTCAAAAAGGCTGTGGAGAAACTGGAGCGTGTCCAAAGAAGGGCAACTAAAATGGTGAAGGGTCTGGAAACCATGCCCTATAAGGAACAACTTAGTGAGCCTGGGATGTTTAGTCTGGAGAAGAGAAAGTTAAGAGGTGATATGATAGCCCTGTTTAAATACTTGAAGGGATGTCATATTGAGGAGGGAGCAAGCTTGTTTTCTGCTGCTCCGGAGACTAGAATGTGGAACAATTGATGAAAACTGCAGGAGAAGAGATTCCACCTTAACATTAGGAGGAACTTCCTGACAGTAAGGGCTGGTGGATAATGGAGTCTCCTTCTTTGGAGGTCTTTAAACAGAGACTGGATGGCCATCTGTCAGGTATGCTTTGATTTCAGAGTTCTGCATGGCAGGGGGTTGGACTGGAAGGCCCTTGTGCTCTCTTCCAACTCTATGATTCTATGATTTCCAGGCAAAAATTTCTTCATGACTGCAATCACATTTTAGGAGAAATTTTGTTCTGAAGAAATTCAAACTCATCAGATGCTAAGAAATGACTATATTTAGGTCTTCCCCCCTTTTCTTTTCTTTTGTTCTTTGTATCTACCTACTTGATCCTTAACATATAAATATTTGATATTTATTATGGTAATGAAAAAGATGATGCTTTTATATCACAACACATTTATAATAAGACCTACTTGGTTGGGTTTTATAAAGTCTACTAGAAAGATTTCCAATATGCTTTGCAAATGACTTTGCCACTATTAATCTATCTCTTTTCACCTTTCCCTTTCCCTTTCTCTTTCACCTTCTCTTTCTTTCTTTCTTTCTTTCTTTCTTTCTTTCTTCTTCAATGTCATTAACTCTCATCTACTTGATATTATCTTGGATATCTCTAAGTTATGATTTGTTGCTGAATTCTCACAAAATTAGACCTACAATTAGGCCTATGCACAAATTTCTCCCATGAACAAAGAACACACACACACACAAACTGCTAGGACAATCTAATAGGTTATGAGTTATTTTTTGGTCTCACATGATAAAATGCTTTGGAACAAAAATGTTATTTTATGGTTGAAACATGATACAGAGATACTAGTGATAAGGCTTGAATAATAAACAACAATAAACAATCCCTAACTCTACTGAGACCTTGGGCAATTTATTGCAGCATTAGAGGAAGGCAAAGGGAACCCCCCTCCGAACTCTTGCTAAGAAAACCTTGTAATAACATTTCCTTAGGGTTGTCATAGGCTGGAAATGACTGAAAGGCACACAAGAAAACAATCACTATTGAAAAAGGTGGGACAACAGAAAGTTCATGCTCACTTCATCCTTTCCAGGCAATCTTTCACACTAGACAATTATAGCACTCTGATTTCATTTTAATTGTCATGCAACATCCTGTGGAATCCTCAGGTTTGAAGTTTAGGGATTTTAAGGCAGAAGGTTCTTCTCACTCACTAAACTACAAATCCCAAGAATCCAAGGGATGCAGCCTTGGCAATTTAATTGGTGTCACAGTGCTGTAATTGTGTAGTGTGGATGGGATCCAGGACAGATCAAACAGAGATATTAATGTCATTTTGGGAAAGGGAAAGGTGGAAGGAGCTGGTGCAAACATCTACAGACAGTTCATCACAGAGCAGTAAAAGACATCAGTCAGGAACATATAGGCCAAAGAAAGGAAACCTTTAAACTGTTCTTCATGGGCAACATCCTTTGCCACATAAACCATTGAACCAATAGAGAGAAGCAGCTGGAAGAAGCTGGAAGTCCTCAAAATTCTCGTGGCTAACAATGCACCTCAACTTGAGGTTCAATAACAGAGAAGTAACACAGAGCAACTGCTAACATTGTTTCTGATCTTCATGTCAATGAAGTTTGTGGAGCAGCACAAAACATAATACTCACCAAGGACAGATTTAACCACTGATGAATACCTGTCTGAGTTCAGAGAAAAATGTTTTGTTTTGGGGGTTCTAGGTCAAGAAGAACCCCTCCATGAAATTTCCAAGACAGGTGCCAAAGTACATTAAAAAAACCAAAACAAAACAATTGCTGAAATTTTTTTTTATAGGTAGCCTTGTTGTGTCAACATATCCTTTCTCATTGAGACTGAGAAAAAATGTAAATATTATTTGCATCCTGAGGAAATATATTTATATTCACATTTGTATACTCTACATGCCTGACCTATGGTACTGAAAACAGATTATGGAGCTCGGCTCATTCTAATGAACCCTTGCTAACAATTGTTTTGTTTTGTTTTGTTTTAAAGACTGCTAGGAAAACACAAGTGAGAGGAGAGGAGAGTTATGAGAATTTGGGGTTCAGCATTGTCATTTGGACACTTCTACCATACTTTAAAACAGAGATGGAAACAATATGGTGCTCTGAATGTTTTTGAACTGCAACTCCTAACATGCATCACCATTGGCGATGCTGGTTAGGGCTGCTGGAAATTGCAATTCAACAATATCAAGTTGTAGTGGGGAGTTACATGATTCCCACTCCTACTGAAAACATCTTCATATGATTCACATATATTATGCATCAGAAAGCATCTTCATTTCAGCTTTGCAACACAATTGCATATATATTACCCCAGTCATTCCAATTTCCACATTAGTTTCATCCCTTTGTTTCTATCAAACCCTGTCAGCAAATGTCAGCAAATGACACAAAGGCTGCAGAGCAACATCTCTAATAGGCAGAATACAGTTGAGAAAAAAACCAACAACAACTTGCATCCTGGGGGGTTTGACTGAAGTAAACAATTTATTTACTTATTTATTAGAAACATATATTCCTGTCTTTTTGTCTTAAAAAAAAAACCAAACAAATATGAAGTAGATAACAACAGTTAAGACAAAAACAGTTAAATATTCTACAGACAGCACCTGAGCTACTCCTTGAGAAATAAATGGCTAGCCAATCAAGATAGCACCATACTGGTATGCTCCATAAAGTTTCTTGAAGTTAGCATTCCAGCATTGGCCTTCCAGTCCAGTTCAGATTTCTGTGTACTTTTGAAAGGGGGGTAAACTGACAGATGATTATAGGAATCCAGCATTGAGGCTGCTCAGTTATGGATGATATTATTGCATATGTGACAATATTGCTGTCAGTGTTGATGAAGGGGGTGAAGAGGTCTACTAGAGACCTACTATTTAGGGGCCTAAAAATGTCTTCAGAACATATGCAACCCATGAAATGCATTTTCCTTAATATGGGGCAGTCATCTTTGGTGAGAATCCTGTAAAGTGAGGGGTTCTCCATGTAGAGTTATGTTATAGTTGGCCAAGTCCTAGACCAGTCCTTTGGTACTCCAGAGCCCTGGTGCCACAGTGGTTAAATGCCAGTGTCATGCTCAGCCAGGCTAAAGACTCAGAGGCTGAGGAGGTTGAGTTAGAATTCCAGTTTGAAGCTGAGCCTGAAGTTGAGCCAGGCCCTAGCTTGCTCTGCCAGCTCCAGCAGAGTCTGTGCTGTGTCAGGAGGCTCAGCAGCCCAGCCTTCCGGCAGCAGAGATTCCAGACACAGGAGATATAGAAGAGCAGGATGCAGCGATACTTATTTTTAGCCAGATTAGGTCTGATAGGGCGTGCCTCCGCTGGTCATGGAGACTTTATGAGAAACGCTTAGCAATCGGGAAGCACCTGTGATCATGACCTGGGAAATATAAACAGGTGCAGGATGCTGAGCCCTTTCTCAGAGACTACCTGAGCTTCCTGGTAAGAGCATGTTTCTCTCTGACTCCCTGGGCCTTTACAGACCACCCCAAAGGGCGCCCCTTTGAGCGGCGGATTGGGGCTAGGCCCCTTCTCCGTGGTCTGTCCTTGGGCCAGCTCAACTGGCGGAGGCCCCTTTCTCCCTTGCTTTGTTCCCATGGCAATCTAGTTGTTGTGGGAATGATGCACCTGAGGGAAAGGAGCTCCATTTTCGAGCTCCTTTCAGTGCTGCTGTAAGGGCGCCCTAGGCGCCCTCCAGCGGTGCCATGATGTCAGGTGCACGCCTGTCCATCTGGACGCAGTGCACGCCAAGACGTCATCAAAGCGTGCCTGTATGGACGGTGCCATTTTAAAAAATGGTGCCTTCCATACATGTTAGGGCTGGGGAGCATGCAAATGCTGCACGCTCCCCAGCCTTAATCACGCTGCGGGGATGGCCCTTTTGGGCCATCTGTACCAGGCCCCTTTGTTTTCTTAGCCTGAAACCTTGACTCTTGGACTGCTGACTGATCTGGAGTCCCTGGAACCTTTAACCTTCAGACTGTCTTCATAAACCTGTCTTGTCAGGACCCTTGACCCTCAGACTGCCTGACCACTGTCTAACTGGACTTTGACTTGGTACTTTGGAACTTTTTTTTTATTCCCCCTTGTTTGGAAAGACCTTTTAGTTTGTTATAAATATCTGCCAATTTGTGTGAGCAGTTATCAGCATTCTTGGCAGCTTTCTCAGACAGCCGGTACTGCAGCCACAAGGTTGAGAGGTTGATCCCAGGGGCTCCAAGGTTGACTCAGCATTCCATCCTGTTGTAGGTCAGTAAAAAGAATACTCAGCTTGTTGGGGACAATTAGCATACAGATTGTAAATCACTTAGAGAGTGCTGAGTTTACTGATAAGTGATATCAACATGTTAATGTTATGCTATTGCTATGAATTCATGATACTGGCAAAACTGGCTGGGGCTTCTGGGAAGTGAAGTCCAAAAACCTGGAGGACCAAAGTTTAGGAATCACTGCCCGAGACTTACTGTAGATCTGTTGCAGCTCCTCACAAGCCATCCCATGTCTGGTTGGGAAGAGGGTAAAGGAAAAGGGTCTGCCTATGTCCGTGAAGCCAGATGTAAAATGATTAAATCATTTGCTTAGATCTGCCAGGGTACTCTGAAGGTCTCAGCAGATATGCAGTCATTTCACATCTGGCTACAGGGACATGAACAGACACCTTTCTGATTCCCCTCCCTGCAATTCTCTAATCAGTCATGGAATGTTCATGGGGTGTAGTGGCTCTTGGAGGGGATTGTTCTGCACTGAACAAAAAATGACATACAGAGGCATAACGCTGACATACAAAGATATAACACTCAGACAAGGCCTACATATGCCACTAACAGGTTACCAGACTTTATGTCCTCTGGGTAACCTCTCGGTTTTGGGGTAACACTTATTAGAATCATAGAATCATAGAATCATAGAAATTTAGAGTTGGAAGAGACCACAAGGGCCATCCAGTCCAACCTCCTGCCATGCAGGAACTCTCAATCAAAGCATACCCGACAGATGGCCATCCAGCCTCTGCTTAAAAACCTCCAAGGAAGGAGACTCCACCACCCTCCGAGGGAGTGTGTTCCACTGTCGAACAGCCCTTACTGTCAGGAAGTTCTTCCTAATGTTGAAGTGGAATCTTTTTTCCTGCAGTTTGCATCCATTGTTCCGAATTCTGTTCTCTGGAGCAGCAGAAAACAAGCTTGCTCCCTCCTCAATGTGACATCCCTTAAAGTATTTAAACAGGGCGATCATATCACCTCTTAACCTTCTCTTCTCCAGGCTAAACATCCCCAGCTCCCTAAGGCGTTCTTCATAGGGCAAGGTTTCCAGACCCTTCACCATTTTAGTCACCCTCCTTTGGACATGCTCCAATTACTCCACATCCTTTTTGAATTGTGGTGCCCAGAACTGGACACACTATTCCATCTGGGTCCTGACCAAAGCAGAATAGAGTGGCACTATTACTTCCCTTGATCTAGACACTATACTTCTATTGATGCAACCTAAAATTGCATTGGCCTTTTTAGCTGCTGCATCACACTGTTGACTCATGTTCAACTTGTGGTCTACTTGGACTCCTAGATCCCTTTCACACGTTGTCTCATTCAGCCAGGTGTCCCCCATCCTATATCTGTGCATTTCATTTTTCCGCCCTACGTGTAGGACCTTACATTTCTCTGTGTTAAATTTCATTTTGTTAGCTTTGACCCAGCTTTCTAGTCTATTCAGGTCATTTTGAATTTTGATCCTGTCCTTTGGGGTATTAGCTACTCCTCCAAATTTGGCGTCATCTGCAAATTTGATAACTAGGCTCTCAATACTTTCATCCTAGTCATTAATAAAGATGTTGAATAGCGCTGGGCCCAGGACAGAGCCCTGTGGGACCCCACTGGTCACTTCTTTCCAGGATGAAAAGGAACCATTGTTGAGCACCCTTTGGGTTCGGTCAGTCAACCAATTACAAATCCATGTAACGGTTACCTTGTCTAGTCCACATTTTACAAGCTTGTTTGCAAGAATGTCATGGGGAACCTTGTCAAATGCCTTGCTGAAGTCAAGATATACTATATCCACAGCATTCCCTTCATCTACCAAGCTGGTAATTTTATCAAAAAAAGAGATCAGATTTGTCTGGCATGACTTGTTTCTCTGAAACCCATGTTGGCTTTTTGTGATTATGGAATTATCTTCCAGATATTCACAGACTCTCTATTTAATGATCTGCTCCAGAATCTTTCCTGGTATTGATGTCAGACTAACCGGACGATAATTGTTGGGATCCTCTTTTTTCCCGTTTTTGAAGATTGGGACAACATTTGCCCTCCTCCAGTCTGCAGGGACTTCTCCTGTTCTCCAGGAGTTCTCAAAGATTATTGTCATTGGTTCCGATATTACATTTGCCAGTTCTTTTAATACCCTAGGATGTAGTTCATCTGGTCCTGAAGACTTATATTCATTTAGATTAACCAGGTATTCCTGTACTGTCTCTTTACTTATTCTGTGCTGAAATTCCCCTATTCTGTCCTCTGCCCCATTATCCTTAGGTTGGGCACCCTTTGCCTTTCCTGAGAAGACTGAAGCAAAGAAGGTGTTGAGTAAGTCTGCCTTTTCTCTGTCTCCTGTGAGCATTTTGCCATCTTCTGCACGCAGTGGCCCAACTGTTTCCTTCTTCTTCCTTTTGCTGCGGACATATCCAAAAAAGCCCTTTTTATTGTTCTTAACGTCTCTAGCAAGCCTGAGTTCATTTTGTGCTTTAGCTTTTCTGACTTTATCCCTACATGTGCTGGATATTTGTTTGAATTCCTCTTTGGTGATTTCCCCATTTTTCCATTTTTTATACATGTTCCATTTAAAATTTAGCTCAGTTGTAAGTTCCTTAGTCATCCATACCGGTTTCTTGAGACATCTCCCATTTTTTTCCTCATTGGAACTGTCTGAAATTGTCCCTTTAGTATCTCCCTTTTGAGGAACTCCCATCCATCTTGAACTCCCTTCTCTTTTAGTATTCTTGACCATGGGATCACCCCCAGTATTTCTCTAAGTTTATTGAAATCAGCTTTCCTAAAGTCTAGAATGCGTGTCTGACTATGCCTAGCTTCACCTTTCCATTGTATAACAAACTCCAGGAGAACATGGTCACTTCCACCTAAGGATCCGACCACTTGCACCCCATCAACTAGGTCTTCCCTATTGGTTAAGATCAGATCCAAAATAGCTGATCCCCTTGTTGCCTCTTCCACCTTTTGGACAATGAAACTGTCCTCAAGGCAAGTGAGGAATTTTCTAGATCTTGAGGATAGTGATGAGTTTGACTTTAGATTTAGCCTGCATGGATTTAGATTTAGCCTGCATGGTCAGTGTTCAGGATGATGAGATTTGTAGTAAAAAAAAATCTGGAGGCCCACTAGATTGCCTACTGCTTTTAGCTTCCCACCAACTAGCCTCAAGTGCACCTCCATCTTATTGCTTGCTGGGATTTATCATTCTATTGAGGTACCATTTATGCACAGACATTACGGTCATATTTGTGATCTACTGCAAAAGCGCTTCGATTGACTTTGAGGTGTGGAACACCCTCCACTTACAAGTGTTAAAATGCTTTCAAACACCTGAAATGCTTTAACTCCTTTAATGCAAATCAATCAAGAATGGCCTTTGTGTGGGCGTGTGTATGCATTCACACATATTTTCAGCATCTGACTTCAGCCATTAGCTCTGGAAGAACCACCTAACATTGGTGAATAAGTACATTCATCCTTTGCCCATAAAGTGCAAAACAGAAACAAAACAAAACAAAAATCAGGCATTTAGCAGCAAGCCCTTTTGTTTAATGGGTTTGTGAAGGCTGGGTGAAATGATTTGCAATCCACTATTATAACCAGAAACTAGGGACAGTATATTCTGTAGCTTCACTGGGGGTGGGGGTGGGTGAACAAATTGTTGTGAAAGTTTGGCAGTGCAAGAGAGAAATGGTTGAGATTTGTCTGTGCCAGTTTTTAGGCAGTAAAAGGTAGGTATCCTGTTTGGGATTCCAGAAGCTATAGTTGATAAGGTTGCCTGAGTGGCTGTAGTATTATTGTTTTAAGGAACTTTTGTAACTAAGGAAACAAGACAAACAAAGCTTTAATTATATTTTCTAATTAATTCCATATGACAAAAAAAAAAAAAAAACCCTTTCGCTCTCTGTCGAGGCTCTATTATAGCTCTGCCCAGCCAGCTTCTCATTGGCTGGACTCCTGGAGCTTTGTGATTTTTCCTAGCTCTAGTTTGAATTGTGATGAGTGGTCTTAGGTATGGAATAGAGGGTGTGCTTCTCAAATTAGGAGATGACATTACATTAGGAGGAGGAGTAGCTAATACCACACATAACAAGGTCAGAATTCAAAATGTTCTTAACAGATTAAAAAGCTGAAATTAATTTCAATTGGGAGAAATGTAGGATTACACTTGGACAGTAAAATGAAATGCTCAGATATAGGTGACCTATAGATATAAAGACACCTTTAGTACATGCTAAAGGGATCTAGGAGTCTTAGGCTGCTTCTGCACTGCAGAAATAATCCAAGTTTTGACAAAACTTTAAATGTCATGGCTCTATGCTATAGAATTCTGGAAACTGTAGCTTGTTGTGGCATCACGAGTTATCTGACAGAGAAGGCTAAACGTCTCACAAAACTACAGTTCCCAGAATTCCACAGCATTGAAGCGAGACAAAGTGGTATCACCTGGATTATTTCTGCAATGTAGATGCAGCTGGTGTGGTCCACAGGCTGAACATGAATCAGCAATGTGATGCAGCGGCTTAAAAAATCAATGCAATTCCTCAATGCAGCTCCTGCACCAACAGGAGTATAGTGTCTACATCAAGGGAAGTAATAGTACCACTCTATGTTGCTTTTGTTAGACTTCACTTGGAATGCTGTGTCCAGTTCTGGCCACCACAAATCAAGAAGGATGTTCACAGGATGAAGCATGTCCACAGGTGAACGGTCTGGAAACCGTGCCTTATGAGGAGCAGCTTAGCTAGCTGGGTATGTTTAACATGGAGAAGAAAAGATTAAGGGGTGACATGACAGCCATATTTAAATATTTGAATAGATGTCATCTTGAGGATGGAGCAAGCTTGTTTTCTGCTGTTGCAGAGATTTAGGACTTTATCAGACGAGGCACTTACCGTTGCCCAAATGCTGCAGAAGCGCTGGAGGTGTGATTGTCTGTCACACTTCTCTAATGTAATTGAGGCTTCCCACTTTCCTTCCATCACTGAAGCATTTGTGGGGAAGCCTCAGAGAAGTCATTTTTGAATAACGGAAAATCCCCTTATTCAAAAATGGCTTCTCTGAGGCTTCCCCACGAATGCTTCAGCGATGGAAGGAAAGTGTGAAGCCTCAATTACTTTAGAGAAGTGTGATAGATGATCACACCTCTGGTGGTTCTGCAATGTTTGGCCAATGTTTGGGCAGTGATAAGTGTCTCATGTGATAAGGTCCTAAGAGCTGTTAGACAGTGGAACAAGCTGCCTTGGAAAATGGTGGGGGTTAGGCTGGGTGGCCATTTGTTGGCAGTGCTTTGTGTCTTCCTCCATGGCAGGTGGTTGGAATGGATGGCTCTTGTGGTCTCTTCCAACTGTATGATTCTATGATCCAACGATTTGACAAGAATTGTCTGTTGCTCAATACATGCCCACAGGCTTTTTGGGATTGTATTTTATTTCTCTGTTTGTACAGCATCTTTCAAGAAATAGATTGTTGTGACAGGTCTGGAGGTGGCACAGTGTGATTAATGATGATGATGATGAGGAGGATGACAACGACGATGATGAATATTATTATCATCCCGCTGCCTGTGTAACACACCCAGGGTGGCTTACAACATTAAAACGTAAAACATACATTCCCAAAATCCCATCCTCCATGTACTTTTTAATTTACTTTAGCATGTATTTTAGCATGTACATTTTCTTTGAATGGAGTTACATCATTATCCATAAATAATCATGGTACTCATGAGGTTGCTCTACTCCAGGTGCATGTTCATTCCTCTCTTCTGGAATCTCAGAAGTGAAGAAATTTAGAATGTGAAGGAGTGTACCTTGGTACCAGGGATATAGGAAAAATGCAGGAGGGGGGGGAGTGTGGGGGGAGTGTAAAGGGGGGTTGAAGATGAGGAATATTTCAGAAAAAAGGATGGGACATACATACACTACATACATGGCTGATATGAAGAAAGCAGGAAAATGAAAAATATTTTAAGGCATCAAGGTTAACATATAATTTTTGATAAATATAAAAAAAGAAAAGAAAAAGAAATATCGGCCCATTTTAGACGGGCAAAAAAAGGCGCTTGTAGGGCTAAAAAGCCCGCTTTTAGGGTTAAGGAGGGCGTAGCCTTTACACCCTCCCTAAGCCTAAACCGCATGGAAACCGCCATTTAAAGATGGCGGCTTCTACACGGAGGCGCCGTACAAGTGTCATCACGTGCGCAGCGTTTTGACGTGCTGCGCACGTTTTGACGCTTTTGCGGCATGGGAGGGCGCCAATCACACCCTCCCGCGCTGCAAAAAAAGAGCTCGATCACAGAGCTCTTTTTTTGCGGCGGGTCTTTGCTGTGGCCTTTAAATGGCCGCGGCAAAGACCCAGGGAGAAAGGGGCCGTGGCGGCGGCCCCTTTCCCCCTTCAGCCCCCACCGAGGGAAGCGGGGTGCAGCGGGCGCCCAGAGTGCCTGCTGCACCCCGCTTGGAGGCCGCGGGGAACCGGCAGTTTGCCGGTTCCCCGCGCCTCCAAAAACGGCGAGATGAGGCCTAGAGGCTGCCCGTGCGGCAGCCTAGGCCTCATCTCGCCGCTAGAAGGGGCGAGTTTGGACCGCCCCTTTCGGCCAATCTAAAAAGCCCCATCTTTTCTGGGAAATAATAATGAATAACAAATCTCCATAAAAGAAAAGACATTGGGAACAGAAGAATGTATCTACAGTTTTATTACATTGTATTATTAAATTGAGAATAAGGCTAAAAATTGAATGCGATTTATAGGTCTAATCAATGGGACAACATTAGGAAGTTAGAGATAAGAGAGGAATATGGATAAGTAATTAAATGAAATCTTGTTTGAAAATAGAAAATACAATTGCAAACTATTTATCCAATAGATTATGTTAAATGTTTGTTTTATCTCTTTTTGTATATATATATATAATAAAAAAAATCAAAAAATCACTACATACATGGCTGAATACACAGGGATTAAAACATCGATTTTTAAAAATTAAACATTGACAGCACTGAGCTTGAGTGGGTGAATCTGTTCCCCCTCTTCAATTTTGTTGTTGTTGTTGAAGTATTAACCCTTTTTATGCTGAATATGGAGTGTGGTTGTTGGTTTTTAAAAAATAAAATATTGATAAATTCATATCAAGATGATCTCACAACAAAAATTTCCATAATTCTTAGACAATGGTCCAATTCTCATAATAAAATTCTCAGTGCCACAAATTTTCTACTTTTTTTCTTCCTCCTTACCTCCTCCTAAGATGAGAGAAGGTTCATGAGCATGAACTGAGTGCCATCTACTGTAGCATTCCCATTGACATTGGGTGTATCAATCTGTTGCACCATTCTTATTGTTCTCTGACTCACAGAATAAAATGATTTTTAAAATCTTGTTCAGTGTGAAGGTCCTACTAGCCCACTTCATCATGGAGAAATAATTAACTGTTAATTGGACTCTCACCAGAAAATCAGCAGAGAAAATGGAATGAACTCACATGAAAAAGGGCACGGCTGTTTGAAGACGTGAATAAGAATGGTGCATGTAGCAAAATCATACTGCAGGTTTCATGTGTATATTCCTAAATTTAATTTTGTATAACACTGAAAGATGGTGATGAATGAGGTCTCTCATATGATAATGGTTCATACATGAAGATGAAAATGAAGAAAATTATGATAATGACAATATCCTGATTAATCATTGCTTGCAAATGATTTGGCAGTTGCCATCAGATGTAAATGAGCTCTGCTCTCGAAGCATCTCCAGTAGTTGCTTGGGTGTTTGGATAATTTTACAAAGCCTCGAAGTGCAAGTCAAGCTGACAGTGCTTCATTTACAAACTTTTGAAACACATCTTGGTTCACGTCATTTCCAACCATCTTGAAGGTTTCCAATACTGAGATCCCTTACTTTTTAAATGATGCCTTTGGATTCTGTCAGATTCTGTCTAATTGATATAGCTAACCTCATTTCCCCCCATATAGTCTCTATGGAAGCTTGTTTTACTTAGGAGTTTTCCACAGATCAGATTAATCTGGTTAGTCATTACTGCCAAAACTTATGTTTTATTGTATTTAATTACAGTAGAGAGATCTATGGATCTATGGTTTCTTTGGGGCTATACAGACTGCCCAAAAAGGGTGGTCTGAAGCCTCCTTTGTTTGCTGCGGAACTTTGCCGTAGCAGTTAGAAGCAGCAGCAAAGCTGCACAGCAAAAAAAGGAGCAGGGAAACCCCACTCCTTTTTAGTGTCGCAGTTGAGGCACAATGAAAGGAAAAGGTGCCATTGGGCGCCTTTCTGCAGCCGCAACTGCCCAGCTCCATCTAAAACCTGTGCAGTTGCAGCAGCGTGCTTATGCACGCCATCTAAACAGTGTTACGTGATGGTGCAGGCATCATCACGTGCTAGGGCTAGGGAGTGTGCAATTGCTGTGTGCTCCCTAACCCTAATCCTGCCGCACAGACAGCCCTTTTGGGCCATCTGTATCAGGCCTTTGTTTTATTTTGTTTTTCGAATGCCACCAACCTAATTATGGAGATCTGAAAGTCACTGAAGTATTTAATTCATGCATCTACTCCATCCATCCATTCATCTAGGGTTGTGTCCAATAGTTGTGCTGCTGCATGATCCATCCAGTTGTAGGCAATCCCCCGTGCTAGCTATACTCTCATGCAATAGAGTGCACACTTCAGGACCCATGAACACTCCATGGAGACATTTTAGTGACTCAGGGGCTGCATAGGTGAACAGTAAGAGAAAAAAGGTGTTGAGGAACCCTGGTGGTGTAGTGGTTAAATGCCTGTACTGCAGCCACTCACTCAAAACCATAAGGTTGTGAGTTCAGTACTAGTCAGGGCTCAAGCTCGACTCAAGCTTGCTTCCTTCCAAGATTGCTAAAATGTGTACCCAGCTTGATGGGGCCAATTAACTTACAGTTGTAAACCACTTAGAGACTGCTTAGTTCACTATGAAGCGGTATAAATGAAGCTGCTATTGCAATTGTTGCGTGATCTGCTTTCTGTTTGCACAGCTACAACCCACTGTTTATTGACTTCCTTGATGACTTTATAAATTATTCATAAAACTATATACAGATACACACATAAGTGGAGAATATTTTGTTAATTTCATAGGATTCTAGTAAGCAGTGAATGCTTACAATTTGTATTTGTGCCCAAACTAAACACTATAATTGCAGATTTGGCTTTCCAATTAATTTTGTCAGTTCACCAACATAATGCAAGACAGTCTCAATATTATATGTTAGAGAAATCAATCTGAGGGAACACTGACTTTATATTTCCAATAATTAAAACTAACATATAACATATAAACTAACACCCCCCTTTTTTCCCCATGGCAAGCATTTGAGATTTTGTTTCTGTTTTCTTCCACATTGTAAACAACTGCTTTTAGCCTAAAAAAACTCCCTTCAGACTTATTTTTAATACGTGACTCTCTTGCCCTTGTCAGATTGTTTATCGAATCCTTTCTCCACTTTGCTGTGCTTGCCAAATATATGAAATATATGAAAATAATAATATACATCAAAGTACCATTCTTAAAAGAGCTTGGTGTGTTCATTTTTATTTATGGTCTTGCTGCTGACCTACTATTGTCCTCAAAACCATTTGAGATTTTCAAAAAAGGGCTTTGCTGATTCATGAAAGGTGCAGATAAATTTCTTTATAGGTATTAAAGGATCAATGTCTCAAGTGACTAAATGAGTGATATTCTGGGGAACTGGACTCTAAAAATTTGCTTTCTTCTCAAACACAACCTGTTTGCCAAATACTGTTCTGTATGGATGACGTACTCCAGTCCAGCCGGCATGTGGGCCCAGGCTCCCAAAATGTGCAATCGAAGAGGGCAAAGATCTGTTTGTGAATGTCTATATCAAGATTATCATGAAGATAGCAATGAGTTAATTCAATATATATTTTGGTGCAGATGGAAGTGCTGGTTATGACCTAGAAAACCCTTTACTGGTCCACAATATCTGAAGGAGTGCCTCTCTCTATGAAGGTTATCACACTGGCTACCTTTTCGCAGTCTGGGCACAGGCTGAGCCTGGGCTGGGACTGTGTCTTATTGCACAGCTCCGTGCCCAGATCGTTACCATCCCGTTCTTTTCCCATCCTTAGTTAAAAACACTTCTTTTCCATAATGGGAGACATTACGATCAGGGACAGGATGGTAACGACGGGGGCAGAGAGCTGTGTGATAACATGTCCCCAGCCCCGTCTCAGGCCGTGCCCAGATTGGGAAAAAGGCAATGCAATAATCTCCTATATGAGGCTGCTCAGGCTCTAGGATATTTGTAGAGTCCCTTCTTTCACACCCATCTCTACCCAGATTCTGGGGTACAGAGATTAAGTTAAGATGCCTCCCACCTTTCTCTCCTGCTGGCAAGTGAAAACCTTCCTATTCCAATTGTCTTTCAAAAAATGATTGTAATGGGCTTTTCATTGTGTCTTGTATTTCATATATATATATATATATATATCAATTTTCAAATTGTTTCAATTGTATAGGTGGTTTAATTTCTTTTTCAGGTATATATATATATATATATATATATTTGGGTTTTTTTTTCATTTCTTCACATTTTAATTTTCTATAATCTACCTTGAGTCCCTATATTTAGGAAAGGCAGGATATAAATTAATACAACAACAAGTTATTATAACTGCCATGTTATTTTGCTGTTTCCTATTTCCCAGCAGAACTGGGAAAGTGTACTTTCACTCCCACAGACTCCCCATACTCTGCAGGGCTGGACTTGCACATACACCCGACACGCATGCACACACACACACACACACACACACACACACAAATCACAGTGGAGGAGGAAAAGGTCCAGTCATTCTAACTAAGGTAAAAAGTGTAATGTTAGATTTATTCAATGTTCCTTCATATTGTGCTAGGATTTTACTTCAATTTTGATCAGAGACATAATCTAAATTAAAGGGTGTATCTCTACACTTCACAGTTATAGCAGTTTGATACCACTTTAACTGCCATGGCACAATTCTACAGTATCCTGGGATATATAGTCTACTGAGGTACTTAGAATCTTATGTTAGAGGGCTTTAAAGCTATAGTTTATGTACGGGACATGAATGCGAGAAGTGTGCAGGGGTGTGGTAATTCCCCTCCCCCCTCCCATTGGGCTATTACCATGATTTAATCACATTTTAATGACACTTTGCCTTCTGTGTGAAAAATTACTCCAGAGAAAGCAGTGTCTGCATGTACTCTTATGATAAAGCACACAGCTTCATTTCAGCACTTGAGTCTTGTTTGAAAAACAAAGCCAACACGACAGAGTTTCTGTTCATGTTACTAGACCCTCAGACACTGAGAACATAAATACATTTTCTCCCATGGAAATCTGGGTTACCAAATTGGCATTCTCTATGTTTTTGCATTTAAGAAGCTGCTGAACAGTATGATTTATAACAGTAACACAATTTATTAAGAAGGAAGGGGGAGTATGCCATACAGGTATACCTCAGTTAACAAAGCAGATTTGGCCAAAGCATGATCTTTTCCTCTGAAAATTTGGTACCAGAACCAGAGATAACATGGAAAGAACCGGGGGCCCATCTGCACTGGAGAAATATTGCAATTTGACAAAACTTTCACTGCCATTACTCCATCCTACAGATGGAGGAGACATCAGCACTCTTTGGCTAAGACCTTGCAAAACTACAAATCCCAGGATTCCATAGGCTGGAGCTACAGCACTTAAAGTAATGTCAAGCTATATCATTTCTACAGTGCAGGTGCACATTCAGGCAAGTGTCTATGCTACAAAGAAGAAAAGTATTTAAATTTGCTTCAGGATAGTTTTAATTTAAAACTAACAATATACACACATGAAATGGAACAACCAGACCAGGTAAGCTTTTCATAAGGAAACAAAAACATGTTGAACATTCTGGGGACTGCCTGAAGACATCTTCCAGGAGGGATTTTTTCTTATTTTCATTAGCTTCCATTTTTTCTTATAATTTTCATTTTTGTGGCCACATCACCTTTGATTCTCTGTTTTCCAGCTGCTCAGCAAGGGATCGGTGAAGTAGCTGCTGATCGTTTTGCCTATTGAAGACAGGCATATACAGCTACATTAGGATCTCCTAGAATAGAATCCTACTCTTTCTCAAGCTTTGCTTATTGGATTGTTTACTGCAAGCATTCTTCAGCATCCCAAAACTTTAAGGCAGACAGAACATGAGTAGGAAGGGGGACTGAGCAGGTACAATAAGACTTTGTGAAAAGGATCTTCTTTGTCAGAGGCTTTGTTAACTGAGGTATGTCCACTACATAAATAAAGATAAAAATTTGAAACAGAAGGTTTCTCCTCTTCTTCCCACCACACTACTATTATCATAGCAATCAATGCAGGAACTTGGTGCAAAATAAAGCAAAATTAAAGATACAAGCCCAGATCTCAGGGTTACTATCTAAAGGAAGAGGAACAGACAGCAAAGGCAGATAAACAGGATCAGGTGGAGCATGGTATAGTGAAGAGGTAATCTTTATTGAGATTTTCACCTTCCATCTGCAAGGAGTAAAGCATCCCCACAGTTTGGAGCAATGAGACAGAATGGCTCTAACTTTAGGACTAGAATATGTAATTTGGAGTTGAGAGAAGACGAAGGGACTAAAGTAGTGAAGAGAGCAAACCAAGATGATAGAGAACAGGAAGAGAGCTGAATTACTAATATGGAAAACACCTCCTGCAACTTCTCTCCAAAAGCAAACATTTCTTTCATATTGTATAAAATCCAATCTAATTATGAAGTTAAATTTGTTGTTGTATTCAGTAAGCAGAGTAGGGATAGTGCAAGTAGGTACCACAGAGGTGATCAAACATGATGTGGACTACAGCAGGCAGAGAGAAGTTTAGTTCTTTATCGCATATCTTCCAACTCTCTACATTTGCCAAGGACAATCACAATTAATCTTCAGTTGGCCCATTTTTTCCAACTGTTTTTAAAATATGCCAGTTTCTCCCTCTCCCTCTCCCTCTCCTCCTTTGTCCTCAGCTTACTTCAATTTTAGAAATGGAGTTCACAGCACAAATGTGGTTTGCGCTCAATCAACTCAGAAGTGGGAAAGAAGGAGGCAGAATCTGGACTTTCTTGACAGACTCAGCAAAATATTTCAGCCTCTCCTAGCCTGTGTCTTCTTTCTTATTAATGTCTTTTGTTGTTTTGACCTTACTGTGATGTTGCTTAGCCACACATCTTCTGATTTCCATCTGTGAAATGTTGAAGGGTATGTTTTCCCACTTTAAATTCTGGTAAAATTACTTCCTGGAGCATCAAAAATGGACATATCACTCCTATTACTAGTAGTAACACTTGAGGCAATTTTTAATACACACACACACACACACAAATATAGGGAGTCAGAGAGTTAAGAGCAAATTAAATCCCATGCCTAGTTTGGCCCCAAAATTGGTTTAACATTAATATTACCACCTCAGTTCACTGCATCCTTCTTGTCACAAACCCACCCTGTGCACCTGCAGATCAACAGACTGATATTTGATGAAGCATGGCCTGTAAATGTGTGTGTTTGTGTGCGGATTTTGGAAATAGCTTTTAGATCAGACTAAAAGAGTTCCAGTACAAATAAAGAAGCGGAGAAATTGCAGCAAGTGGCTGGCAAGATATTCCATGACAGCGAGACAGATGTGCTGTGACACTCCATCCCCAACAATTGATGTTGTATGTTCAAGAGCAGATTTAATAATACAGGTTCTGGCATGGACTCTGTACACTCAGTGAAATATGTCTTGTATGGTGCAGATGGAGGGAGGGGAATCTAAAAGAAGAAAATAAAATGAGGTTTGGAAGCATTCCTTTGAATCACTGCCACACTCCAAGCAGTTTCTATTCTAATCAATAACAGAATAGACATCACAATTTGTATCTTTGGTGCCTCAGCACATTATTTCACTATTTAACTTAGAGAATTTTCTCTCCAAAATGCAACTTCCTCCAGGTTGCTCTGTAGTTCTAACAGAAAGAGGCTACTCGGTATCTCAAAATCTCATTTCCTTAACAATTGCATTATTTGCATATATAGAGAGAACCTTTGTTCCTTTGTTTAGGGATGGGGGGGGGCTGTCTGTGTTTGCGTGTGTGCATGAGAGAATGAGAAGAACTGCAAAGAGAGCAAAACTTTAGTGGTATGGTTCTGTCAGGGAAAAGTTTGTGAGGCTTAGTGGAGGTCCAAGTCCTTCACTTCACTAAGTTTGCATCAGAGAATAACACAGCCGGGTGTAGGCTATTCTTTGCTCAAGCCCTGCACACTCATAATTCATATTCACCAACAGTTCAGTGTCGATGCTGTAAATAAATTTTAACCACTCTTCCCAAGGATATTTTTCATCTTTTCCTCCAGCTCCCCCTAGGCTAGCTGTCTGCAACAAACACTCCTGCACCTGTTTAGATAATGGGGTCATCACAGTGTACTAAGTGTACACATCCAGTACACCTCTCCCTCTTACACAGAATTTGATGAATTGCATTGCTTGGCATTCTTTACTATTGGTTAGGTTGAAAAGGGCTGCTGGGAGTTACAGTCCAGCAACATCTGAAGGCCCAGATAATTCCCACCACTGATCTCCACTGATAAACAGCAGCTCTCCTGAGTTTTAGACTGGGATTGAACTTGGATATTCTGCATGCGAGACATCAGCTCTTCCCATCTGCTACGGCTCTTCCTCTGAGGAGCTGTGTTCCCCAAAATAGGAATTCAGTAAGAAATCCTAACACATAACAAAACACTAGCATTTGATGCTAGCTTTTTGTATGATACACTAGAATATGTATATTTTAGTAATATCTATTTTTAAAATTATTTTATAGGACTCAGTGAAGTAATGATTTGCAGAATTCTTGGAACTGGGTATGCCAGCTATAAAACCACATGGAAATAATTTTCATGTTGTCCTTAATTCATCAGCCCATAATGAAGAGAGTTATTCTTTCCACAAAGTACAAAGAAAGTAGCAAGATGTTTTACAGGCATATATATTGGGTTGACTTGATTAAAAAAAAACCTTAAGTAGTCTTACAAATAAAGCTATACTAGTGTTAACCATTATGAATTCACTTACTTAGCTAAGAGTGATGTAGGATCAATTCATGCTATCTGAGCAATGTGGGAACTGCTCCAAAAACATCTGAGGAAACAGTCATGAGGATCAGGATAAGCTTTCAGTAATTTCTAAACCAGCTCTACCAGACCCCATCAGGTTTCATGGGCAAGGGAACATATGGAATCTTTCCTCTGGTGCCAATTGGTTTCTAAGGTAGTAAAATCTGCAAATGAAAAGTTTACACCTTAGTTTCAGCAAAACTACTTCTTTCCCTGATGCAATAATATTGATTGTTTGTAGCTTACAGTGATTTCAAATGCCCATCTAGTTTCATTGAGGTGAGAAGGTCACTTCCTGAAGTGTTTACCACCTCACAAATGACTTTGGTGAGTTATCCTTTAAGCTTCAAATATGCAGTGTTTTTGGAATATGTTGGTCAAGCTGATGTTGGCATAATATTAGTGCAATTGCTGTTCTAAACTCGACTGAGTAGTATATGACACATTAATCGAAGTTAATTAAGCACCCAAATATGACCTGAGGAAAGGTTATGATCCTTCTGCCATACTCTTGCTAGTTACCATGATTACAGTAGGAAGACATCATCCAGACTGTGGAACTGTGGACTATGAGCCCTGGTGGTACAATGGTTAATTGCCTATATTGCAGCCAATCACTCACAAACCACAAGGTTGTGAGTTCAATACCAGCCAGGGGCTCAGAGTTGACTCAGCCTGGCATCCTTTATAGGTTGCTAAAATGAGTACCCAACTTGTTGGGGCAATTGACTTACACAATTTAAACCTCTTAGGGAGTACATAAATGCACGGATAAGCGGTATAGAAATGTACTTGCTATTGCTATTGCTATATCCCATGCAATGATATCAAATTTCCTCAAACATATAAATGGCTGCTTTGCAGGCTTCTCTTTAGGTGTATCCACAGTGCAAAAATAAAGCAATTTGACACCATTTTAATGCCATGAGTCTATCCTATAGAATATTGGGATTTGTAGTTTGGTGAGACACCTCCTTGACAGACCAGTCTGAATACCTCACCTACAATCTACAAATCACAGGATTCCACAGGATGGAGCCATGACAATTAGAGTGGTGTCAAATTGTTTTATTTCTGCAGTGTGGAAGAACTGCCTGCCTCTTTCTCACTCCTTATGGAGCATTGCAGAAAACAGAATATCCGCTTCGCTTGCTCTGAACCTGCCATTCGTGAGCTGTCTTTAAATTCTTCACTCAGAGTTTGACACCTTTCTCTCCACACATCCTCCCTTCCTCATTAACTTCAAAATTCATATCCATGCCTAGGACAGACCTTCTATAACCCCCTCCACCACTGCTTTTCTTACTCTTGTCTCATTCAGTGTTAATTCCACTAAGACTGCCAGCCTTGACGTGCCATTTGCCCTGTATATCCCTCAAATATTTCCACACGCTGAACTAGTAACCTTGCAGTGTCTTCAGATATAATGGGAAGGTTGTAGATGGATCCAAATTTTGCTGGGGGAAATGCAGGTGCTCATTCTGCTCTGCAAAATCAAACATGCACACACACACACACACAGAAAGACACATGCTTGTGCATCCTTTAAAAAATTGAGTTTTGGAAACCTGAAGGTTTCAGGTTCATTCATGTTCTGAACATTGGGTTTGTTTGAGTAATATGTCATTCAAAACCATGTAAGGGAATTCTCACCAATGGCTATAAGCAAATACATTCCCTTAATCAAATCCCTAATGCAGTGGACTAAAAGCCATATCACATTAGAAACAAACCCTGCAGGCAGTGACAGAAGTGTGTTTCTCCCTGTGTATGACAACAATGCACATCCATTCTCTTCTGGTTGCAAAAGTATAGGAGGAGGCCTTAAAACTGTCCCTTTTGCCAATCTGGAAAAATCTGTTTGGCTAAAGGGACATTTTTAAGACCCTCCCCAAGCTTTTACAAATGGAAGAGAATGAAAGTGCATTGATACCACGTGGAGACAGAAACAGAAACATGCTTCTCTGCTGCTGCCTGCCAGGATGATGATGTTGATGATGATTAATTTTGTAATGCAGTAAGGCTCTACATTTTATTCCAAAATGATTTGTGTGGTCTATCTTTTCATAGGACAGTTAAGTCATGGCTGATTTTAGCCACTTTCAACATATGTTTGAGCTATATCCCTGAAATAAAGACACCGCCTCTCTCTCCCCCCTCTCTCTCTGCTTTATTTATTTTGTATTCTGTCTTTCTCCATAAATAGGATTCAAGGCAGCTCATAGACATTTGAGAAACAGAATATAGTTTTTTTTTTTAAAAAAACAAACAATCATACAAAAGTTTTTTTTAAAACACAATTAAATGATAGTTCAGTTAATTTTAAAACAACAGAATACACAATTAAAACATATTAAAACGATAAAGGCAGATTAAAAAGATGAAAGCATTTTTTAAAAAAATTCTATCATGCAATTCAAAAGCAAAGGCTCTGGGATGTTATCCCCTTGATTATATTGTATTCTTATAAAAATAAATTTTATTTTGAGTCAGAACTGTGATGAATTTACCTTGATGATAACTGTTCTATTAGGTAATAACTCTCCAAGATTTGGCCAGAGCTTTTACCCAACCTCCCAAATTAGGTGGGTTTCAATAGAAATGCTAGGAGTTGACAGTCATGCATGTAAACACATATGAGTTGGGAAGAAGGGAGAGCAGGATGCATTCAGAGATCCCAGCATAATTTGTAGTAGACTGCCAAGGTTAACCAAGTGCATCCAGGAAATTCAGAAGTTTATCTTCATAGTGGATGATATCAAATGCCATTGAAAGATACAGGAAAATCAGTAGGATTCTATTTTCCCCATTCATTTCCCAGCATGGGTCGCCCACTAAGGAACCCTAAGAAATTTCTGTCCCCAAAATGGGGTTTAAAAAGAATTGGAAACGGATTCTATTGCTCAGTGTTCAACACAACCAGGTAAGAATAAGAGACTATCATTTGATTGAAGACTTGGCCCAAGAAGTTAAGATTGGAAAACAGACAATAATTATTCCAGGTTATACAATCTAGGCCAGAGGTTTGTTTCATCACTGACTGCATTACATGCAGCTGGAACTACTCCATGTTTAAGATATACATTTGGTACCACTTAGGTCCAAGCCATCACAGATTTTAACAGCCAAGAAGGGCAAGAATCCAAAGCCTGTACAAAAGGTATCCATCCTGCAATTGGCTTGTCCACATCCTCCAGTTCCACAAGTGAAACCACAGCCATAACATGAACAGATGGTGCTTTAGCTGAATCCATCTCTGACCCTGTGACAACTAAGGCTGTGAAACAGATGCAACCAATTTTATTGACAGAATATAATGACAGATTTGTTAGTGTGACAATGAGCCACTATCTGCACTTCAGGGCAGATCTCTTACACCTGAGAACATGTTACAGACAAGATGGTGGCAAAGTATTGCGTGTTGGGCCAAAGCCACACTTTGACCATGCCTGGCCTAGTAGAATGACAGTATCATGAAACAAACAGCAGAAAGAATGGTGAGCTAAGGAAAGAAAGACGGGGGGAAATCTAGCCTCAAGCCTTTCATGCTCATATTAACTCTAATTTGCTGTTCTTGGGCATGACAACTAATATTTCCGGAAGTGCCCTGCTTCAGTGATTTACATGGCTTTTTTTTCCTTTGTCCCAAGGTGCTAGAGACTCGCTTAAATAGGAAAGCTAATTGGCTTGAACCTCAGGGACTACAATTTGAGCTTGGAGTTTGGCAGCTTAACATCAGTGAGCTTTCCAAAGGCTTGTTGCTAAAGCAAATCCCCGTGAACTGAAATGAGGCTCAAGGATACTACCAGAGCATCTTGATTTTGATTTGATGTATCAGAGATCTCCAAGTAGAAGATGGAGGAGGTAATGGTGGGGAAATGATCAGAAAGTGGTTGCCTAGGGCCTGCAGGGGGTAAGAAGATTGTGTTATCAGTCACAACACTTTAGAAGAGCTGACTCCATTTTACAAAGGACAGAGTTTTTTGTTTGTGTTTTTTAAAAGAAGAATTATTTGTATTGTAATTGAGGGCCTTTGGTATTATTTATTAGTCCAACCACAAGTCTTGACTGTGCCAGTCAAGGACTGGAAGCATTATTCGAAATGCAATTCAGTTCTACAGAGTCGGACTTATTTTGCACTGGTCAGAGGACTGTCCAGAGTCCTGCCAAATGAAGGTACATTGACAATATGGCATGCAAGCCTTTTCTACTAGAAAAAGCTTACTCTGGTTTCTCAAGTTCAAAAAATATTGCCAGCCATTGTGCAATGCTCTGTGGCCTTCCACTGTGAGGCATTTTTTTTTAAAAAAAAATGGTATGCTGTAAACTTTTACTGAACAAGAACAAAATCCACCAATGATGCTGTATTTCTTTGTTGTTAAATTTATTTATTTTTCATATATACTTTTCTAATAACTAGAATAGCAAGAGCATAAACAGGCAGAGTAAGAAACAAAAATAAATACAAAATGAATTATATTTAAAAAGGTAAGGAAGAAATAAAAATTGCAGCAGGCAGTCCTGATTTATCAACTGTCCTGATAGGGCAGTCTAACTTTTTCAGCAGCTTTTAAAATGTTTTTTCTCGCTTTCTCCTACTTTCCACACCCTTTGTCATTGGTGTACCTCAATTGCTGCAAACTGAGTTCAGAGTGCAAACATAGTTGTTTACATTCAATTTAGCAGTGGCAGAGGACTGGAAGGGATGGAACTTTTTTGTAGCCTGTAGATTCAAGCAAAAGCAAACTGCCACAGCCTCTCCTAACTTGGGTGTTCTTCCTAATTACTAACTTTTGCCTTCTTGACCACACTCTGATGTTGCCTGGCCACATATGTTCCAGTTTTCATCTGTGAAATGCTAGAAGGATAGTCCTATAGATTGGCATAACTACACTAGCATCAAGCACAACAGTGGTGTAAGCAGCAAGGGTTAAATGGCAGTTGGTGTTGTGATGACAGTGGGCAGAGCTACAAAAGCAATCTATCGTTAGAGAAAGCTGCTCTACCAGATCTCAAGAATTCAGCAGGGTAGCTTTCCCAGTTGACAGAGACAGCTTTCTCTGCTGTCTCCATGCTGCTTCTATAGGTCACTCCACAAAGCATCTAACTCCAGTGCAATACAACATTATACCAGCTTAAGATATCAACAGAATTCCAGTCAATAAAATTATAGTCACATATTTAGTTTGTTGGGAAACAATGGAAAATGCATGCCTTCTCATTCTGTTTTAACAGTCCAGTATATAGACCCATGGGCACACAGTGCAGCAGCCACAGAAACAGCCAGTAGCAGGAGGAATTTCTGCACACAAAAGTTGCCACTGCATAAGTAATTGCTGGCAGCATTGTGGATGTTCCTAAACAAGGATGTAAATATTTGTATAGAACAAAGATACCAATAGTTTTCTCACTGCAGGCCCAGATTCTGGAAAGTTTTGCACATTTTACAAACATTTTTCATATTTGGGGGCATTTTTGGCAACACAATTACATGCAGGTAATTTTTTTTGCCACAAAACCATTGTATTTTGTACAATAACAGTTTGAATGCATAAAATACTGGGTTTTGCAAAAGAATTTGTGTTGTGCACAAATCCCTTTGCCCAGTCTTCAAATCTGAAAACTCTTTTGGCTGTTATGATGGTGTGTCTTGACAGTTGAGATATTCTTTATTATCATGAAAGAGAAAAAGTGTGAATATTATTCCTCTCCTTACTCCTGAAACACATGTGAAAGGGTGGCTGGCTACTGGAAACCTGTCTTCAATACCCTGGTGTTTTGTGTTCCAAGTGAATGGCTTTCTCCTGACCAGTGAGAAAATGCCATTTCACCCCAATGGAAATATCTCTATCACCTCCTTTCTAAAAGCTGTCTAGTCTTCTGCTAAGAATATCTGCTAAGATATTGTGCCTTTGTCTGCCTTTTACATTTTAATGTAGAAGTATACCCCACAGTTGGGAGTTTGCAAAGCTGTTGGTACAAGAGTTTGTGAAGAGGAATATTGATCTACCTTTCCCAAAAGTTCATATACATTTTATCACCAGCTTGATATATTTGAACTGACAGCTCTGGTTTTGACGAGTATAGATCCTCACAATAATACCAATGAAGCTCAATTTTGCAGCTAAAATAAAAGGGGTTATCCAATTTCCTTTTAAAATGGATGAATTAAAAACCTAAATGAAGAAAATAATTAAACAAATAATTCCACCATTCAGTTCCTGACACAATTTAATGTGCTGTACTGTGAGACAGACAATAAACACAACATTATAACAAAAGACGAAAATCTAGATTGTTTGGGAAAAGCCTCGATACACAACCCTAGGTTTCCGCACCATAAAAACGCATTTTCTAGAGACTAGCACATTATGCCTTAAGTGAAACTCTTAATTAGATAGTGTGAGAAAATGACGCATGAAAGGAAGATATAAAAGCCTTCTTAATAGATCCTGTGCTGACAATGTAGGCCAAAGACAATCAATAGCCACGTCTCATTTACTTTATGTCTTTGAGCACTTAGAGGCAAAATGCTAGCATTTTCTATATACTATTGGGCACCTCAACCTTCCAGCTTTAATGAAAAAACAGATTTACATATGATGTACATTTCTGGACAAGTGACAAAGTCTTATCAACAGTTAACAAAGAAAATAATACTTAAGATGCTTATTTGGCTCATGGAAACCCCCGGCCCCAATTATTTCTTTTGTCATACATGCACACAAAATGCACTCTAAAAATCAGTATAAAATGGATAAGCTGAACTGTCAGGTCTCACTGATTGCAAACTAGCAGGCAAAAAGATTGCTGTCCTCCTCAGAGCTTGGAATAGCATGTTAATTGCAACAGGTTATTTTGTTAACTAGTTATGTTTTACTGTAGTGAACTGGAATGGTGTTCTTTATTTTTGTTTTTTCTTCTTCTCCTTCTCCTTCTTCTATTATGATAATGATAATAATAATAAGAATAATTGGCTCCTCTTCCTCTTCCTCCTCCTATTTATTATTATTTATTATATTTATTTGTATCCCACTCTCCCCCCCCCCCCCCGAACTGAGATTCAGAACAGTTCAGCAATATGGCCAGGACTCTAACATGCTGCTTGTGAGGGTAACATAATCCCATTGCTCTCAAGTGGCTGTCCTCTGATTCATTCTGGGGAATACAACAACAATATCAAATTTAATTTTTTTCCCGCCTCTCCTCAAGGCTCGAGGCAGAGTACAACATATTAAAATACGAAGCACAATTAAAAACACATAAACCCATAGTTAAAACACAACACTATAAAATTATAAAAATATACTCAGAGTACATATACAGTTTATAAAGTCATGATTTAAAATTGAAAAGTGAAATGGAGATTTTTCTTATCTCTGGGTTTGGGCATTCAAGCAAATACAGTTTGAACACAAAACGTGATGTATGTTTGTTCATTTGCAATTCTACTGGAACATCATTCACACTTAAATTGGCCATATTAAAAATGCTAAAGAGCACCATAACCCTAACAAGTTCAGCTGAGGGAAAATGCTGATGCAAGTTAACCTTGGCTTAGTGAGATTGCCTTTCCATATAGGAAATATAATTTACTCTGATCTAAAATACTGTTAGAGATAGAAACCTATTCAAGGCAGCCTTCAGACTAAGATTCATTGCAATAATAAACACAAACAATTAATAAAAGTCGATCCAGGAGTCACTAATCTAAAAATACTAAAATATAGGAATAATAGCAGGTTAAGAACCAGCAATAGTATAACTGAAGAAAAAGAGAAGAAAACAAATGAGTACTCAGGGTTTTCCTAAAGGCTGGCAGTGATTTAGACCCCATGGTAATATACTTGAAAAGCAGAGTCCACTGGGGAAAAAAAGTTCTTTCCTTTACATGCACCAACTTAACTAGAAGTGTCTTTTTTCCCCATCTGGCATGCTAATATTGGTTACAGTGGTCCTTGAAATAACAGATACCAGACATTTCAGGCTTTAAATGGCAAAACTATCCATCTGATGCCAGTTGAAATTGCACCTGAAAGTGACAGATTTCCCTATGTCTTTCAGCAACTCAGCAAGTAGGATTGGCAGTTGCCATGAAATTTACCCTCCCACTGGCATACACACGTAGCTAAGTGGCAGATTCACAATACATGGGTAAACATCCACAGCTATGCCTATCTCTATTATCTATATACTGAGAGAGATGAACAATAATATTTTGACAGTGGCTGAATCCATGCTTTGTTCACATTTTCAGCAGGCAAGGTGATTTTAATAGACCTATTTTAAGCAAAGAGCATGAGCATGGTGTAGTGGTTTGACTGTTGGGCTTCAAGGAAATAAGGTTCAAATTCCCACTTGGCCATGGAGATCTGCTGAGTGGGCTTGGACAAGTCACATTCTTTCAGCCTCAGGGGAAGATAATTGCAAATACTCTTTAAACAAATCTTGCCAAGAAAACCCCATGATAGTTTATCTTATGTTTGTTGTAAGTCAGATAGGACTCGAAGATACACAACAACAACAACAAATTCCAAGGAGGCCTACATCCCAATCCAACCTACAAATATTATCTGATTTTACCAATTACAGTAAAATAAAATGTGTGCCTCCAGCTTCATGAAGCTTGTTGGACAGACACATACATTTCAACCATATGTATTGTTGCTGGTTAGTGTATTACCATTTCTGTCAATATTGTATTTGGTGAAACCGGCAAGGGGGGAGGGGAATATTCATGTTATTAATGTTCATCTCTTGAACCAGTAGTTTCCTTAGAAACAAGCAAGGGACAAGCTTGTTTTATCACTTAGGACTTATCATAAGTGGCCCAACCATTAGGCAAAGTAAGGTCGTTTTCTCAGGTAGTAATTGCTGGGGCATGTCAGCCCAAGCCAAAATCCAATTGTTTGTCATGAACAGAGTAAGCCCACGGAGAAGATTTTCATACCAGTGCTTACCTCAGGGTAAGCACTGGTAAATCGGCTCTCAAATGTTGAGGAAGCACACATGTGTGAAAGCTTGGCACGCTTCCTCATCATCAGGGAATTGTCAGCTCCCTCTAGTGTCACTGAATTGTTCCAGGAGAGAGCACTTCCTCTGAACAGAAACTTTGTGTTCAGAGGAAATTCCCTCTCCTGGAATGATTCCAGGAGATGATTCCCTCATGATGAGGAAGTGCACCGATAATTCCCTGATGATGAGGAAGTGTGCCAAACTTTCACACGTGCATGCTTCCTGAATGTTTGAGAGCCGATTTACTAGCATTTAAGAGCTGATATGAAAATCTTCTAAATCTTTTCCTGTAGCTTAGAATCGAGGCAACACCTATATGTTCTATTGATTCAGGGGTCTGCTATACATGGGATTAACAACTGAGACTAAGGCCAGGAGTGGAAAGTGCATGGCTCTCCAGATGATGTTGTACTGCAGTTTATGGGCAGCACAGTCAGTCATGGGGAAGGCTGGGAGTTGTGATTCAACAGCATCTGAATGGTCACAAAACTCTCTCCCGATAATTATTCCTACAACTAGTATTTATTTCTTACCCTTCTCTCCCTGTGGATTTAGGCAAGGTACAACAATACATGAATATCACATACACACACCCCAATACATTGTCATCCATCAGTAAATACTTTAAAATCATAATCAGGATAGGGCTGCCAAAAGCCTTTACTGCTGATCTGAACTAGGATAGTATTCTTGGGTCACTCCTGGTTTGAACCACAATTTGCCTCTCCCCCGCCCCCCTTAACATTTACTCTCAAAACCTTCACGGTAGTCAATGGATACTGCAGAGAAGCTAATTCCTATCACCAAACATCTTTAAGCTGCCTTAAATTCATGCAATAGAACAATTTCTCACTCTCCTATATTGCTATGTAGGTTATGGCAACTTAGCAGGTGGCAGGCCACATCGTGACAGAAAGGGCACTTCAGAGCAAAGATAATAACTATCTATTTGAAATCAAGCAAGGTCTGTTTGTTCAGCACTAACAAAACCTGCACAGTTTTGGGGTCTAGTTTCTCTCTCTCTCTCTCTCTCTCTCTCTCTCTCTCTCTCTCTCTCTCTTGGTAATCATTCTGATATAGGTATTTTTTAAAATAGTTTATGGTAGAATCAGGGGAGCTATATCAGGTGGAACAAGATACAACAGCAGCTTGCGCGCCGAGGGTGAAATTCAGATAAGCAATTTGTAACCTCCTGCATATGTATATAATTTTCTTAGATTTGTTTCTTACATTTACATTTCTTTATGGGTGGGCTAGAGGAGAAACTTGGAATAACATTATTCCTGTCTGCTTGATGAGCACCCAAAATCCATATATCTATGCAAAGATCTATCCATCATCAATGGATACATGCAAATATATATCCATTCCATTTTCCACATACTTCTGCATTTAAAAATGAATAGTGTGGAAATTAATATTCATTTTTATATGTCTTAAACCTTTGTATGCATATTTTCCTAATTATTAGGTATGCACTGCAGAATTCAGCAGTGACACGGACCTGCATTTAGAAGCTGAGGAATCATTGCAATAGCAATAGCATTAGCATGTACATTTCTATACTGCTTATCAGTGGCCTAGCACTCCCTAAGCAGTCTACAATGTATAAGCCAATTGCTCCAACAAGCTGGGTACTCATTTTACTTACCTATGAAAGGATAGAATGCTGCATCAACCTTGGAGCCCTCCAGAATTACTTACAAAATGCCATGGCTACAGGACCAGCATTTAACCACTCCACCACCAGGGCACCTAATACAGTAGGAGGGTGAAGTGGAGTGGTTGACCAACTGCATCAGTGGTTGTAGTGTATGAAATCAGGGACCGCCGAGGCTGAGTCTATTTATCTGGACCAAAAACTCTGACTCTGAGCTTATCTCCAGCCCTGATTCAGCACACTTTCCTCCAAGAGCTGCACAATACACAACACACAGCATGAAGGTGTACTGTACTCCAAATTAGCTTGACATCATGGGGGGGGGGAGCTTTGGAACTGAAGCGTGAACTCCTTCCATCTTGTCTCGTACTTCTTTTGGATCAAGTAGCTCATTTGGAACTCACCTACGTATGGCAACATCTGGGCTGCCTTGCTTCCCTCAGCCTTTTAAGCTTTTGTTTCAGACCAGAATAGGACAAACTGTTTTTGCATTGAGGCTGCTTCTATGGCTGCTTTCATAGATTATGAACAGCATGCTATTAAGAAGATTGGAAGCTGGAAATCCTCGGCCTACCGCAAATATGTCAGGAGATTAGTTTGCTAATTTATTTTCCTTGTTTTTCAGATCTCAATTCCTGGCCTGTGAGATGTTGAGTACTGTTATGTGGCCACAGCATGATCTACTGGGCAGCCCATCAAACTAGGACAAGCCACTTAGGAACCCACTTGGGCCTAGATGATGTTTCCTGTTTCCATTGGATGGGAAGGTAGGGCTTTGGCAGGCACAGCCTGCTGCCATTACTGTTTAAGGAGCACTGAGGGCATCTTCTCCCTGTGCTTGTTGTTCATCTTGGGAGCAATGACTTTGGACTGTTGAAAGGGGAGGCATTTATTTTGCAGGTGCTTCATGATTTTGATCTGATTGCACTGTCCTGGCACTAGTTCAAATTGTTTGGTCTGCCATGCTGCCACACTATGAATAGAAATGTGGTGGCAATCCCAGAGTTATTGATATGGTAAGATGGTGGGCTAATAGGGAGACTCAAAAGTCCCTCGGTGCAGGACACTATCTATCACATCAACAGATTGAAAACGAACATACAATTATATTAGAGATAAATATTTGACTCCCATTCTTAAAAAATTAAGGACTAGGGATGACAAAAGTAAAGTGTCTATATTATTGCAGGGTGTTGAGCCCTTCATTACTATCAGGGTTGCCTTGTTTGCAATAAAAGCAGCTTCTAAACGAAGATCTGAGGAACTTAATGCCCATAATTAGAGTGTTGTATTAAATTTTTATTATTTTTATGTGTAAATAACTTGCTCTAAGGTATGATATGTTTGTATGTACATGTATGGTCATACGTATTTGTATATAACTTTTTTCCTTACCATTTACTTTTATCCGCTTGTATTTTATCATTTTTATTATCCTCGTATTTTAACACTTTATAATGTTTTACTTCTATGTTTTATTTGAAATGGTCTATAGACTTATTCAATAAAGATTGATCATCAACAGATTGTTTTTCAGAAACTGGAGCTCTACACAACTGACAGTGTGTTCCTCTCCCAGGGCAGAAGAGACCATCCTGCTGCAAAGGCAAGTTTAGTCCTCAGGTATTCAAACTGCAGTTACTCCAAAGGCTGTTTTCTCCTGGGGCCTTTGGTTGGCTCCAACTGCCTTACTGCAGACTCAGGCCCAAGTACTGCCTTGCCTCACCCAGTTGTGTCTCCTGTGGGTATAAAAGCAGGACAGAACTGTTTCAACCTCCTCTCCCAGGGCAGAAGAGACCATTCTCTTTGTAAAGATAAGTTTAGCCCTCAGTTCCTGAAGCTGCGGCTACTCCAGAAGCTGTTTTCTCCTGGGGCCTTTGGTCGGCCTCCAACTGCTTTACTGCAGACTCAGGCCCAAGTATTGCTTTTGAAGCTGTAACCACTCCAGAGACCATTTTCTTCTGGAGCCTTTTAACTGGCCCCCAACTGCCTTTTAGCAGACTTTGGCCCAGATCCCCAGCAAGGAAAATGTAAGAATTGCCATCTGATGGACAACAGTGAATCCATTTCTTATTGTTAGTGAAGTCAATGGCAATCCATTTTCCTTGCAACCCTTTTGTTCCTTATTTGTGGTTATAGCTATAGTGTGAAGAAGTGAAGGGCTGGGGAGAATTCTTGTAAAGATAGCACTGTAGTTCTGTAGTTTACTGATCTAGTTTTAACCTTCAAAAATTAAGTTTGTTTTAATTATGGTATTCCCCTTCCACTAAGTCTTTTTTTGAAATTATTTGTTTTCTATTCTTTTTATTTGTGCTTCGGTTAAAACTCTTCAGTTTTACCCAAGTTGGTTGAAGTTATCAACCAACTCAAAGGAAAGAGTTGCCTTGCTGGTTCTATAATCCAACAGCAAATCTTTACCTCAGCCATAGACTATTTGTTTTTATTGTGCTATCATTGGAGCAGAATTTGGAAGAACACTATCTTAGGAGAAAATTAATGCTTTCTAATTAGGATTCTAGATGCCAGTTGCCCTTGTCTGTTTTGCTAATTTTTGCTATTAATTCCTGAGGAGGATCTGAAAAGCCCATTTCAGTCACTTCACCCTTCCATCACCAAAGTTAAACAAGGAGTAAATGGGAATCACCTATATCTAATCCAAAGAAGATCAGCAGCACCAAATTGTAAGCATAATCTAAATTATTTAACTTGCCTATATCTATATGAGTGGACTGACAGTGTTCATCTCTCTGAAACAGGTAATGCTATTTTTTTAACGGATATGCAGCAAGTTATTAAGGGTATGCTTGACGCATGGGTGGGAGATAGGGGCTAAGATGCTTTCCCTGTATCTGCGGCAAGACTAAATGAGAGTTATAATTCAGCGAGCACCTTGGACACTGTTTGGGTGGAAAGGACATTTCTAGAACCACCTCTTTAGGCCTTGAAACCTGGGAGGTGGCAGAAAGAGATTGCCCTTGGGTCTAGCCTGAATAATAAACCCACTCTTTAATCCTTGCAGATTTGAAGAGGGACTTTCTGGGGAGAGGGACTTTCTCACTGGGCTGAGCAGTGAGTAACCCAGTATTGTGGCCATCGTTGAGGTTATTGTCCAGGGGAGGCTACAGAGGTGGACTAGGAAAAGACACCGGCTGCAGCTGCTCCCACACTAGGCTGTTCTCCTGCATTGGTTTAGTTTTGTTAGGAAATTAATAAATGGGTCAGTCAATAAATGGCCCTGTTTTTCAACCCATAACTTTGTGTCTTATTATTTCTGGGGTTGGCAAAAATGGTCATCCCTCCCCACAACAGAGGAGTTGGGGTTGGGATGGGCTGTCCACTGCCCTCCCCTGAGCAGAACTTTGCCTTTTGTCTCATTATTTCTGGAGTTGGGCAGCAAACCATGGTTTTGTAAACAAACAAACAAACAACTGCTTTTCATCTTGTTTTAAAGGTAAGAATGCTCACAGGGGCCAAAGAATTTTTGCTAGGCCATCTTGTCATGTTCAGACAGCCTATCTTTGCTAAGAATGAGACACTGGTGAAATTTCTTCACATCCCCAGTTCCAACGTGCAATTAGTCAAGGAGGTGTGAATTGTGGAATGGGTTGGTTTCCTTTAAATTAATATCCATAATCCAGGTCTCTCAAGGTGAGGCTGGACAATATCTAGTGCTTTAATACTACTGGACTGATTGGTACCTCACTGTTTGATATGATGCTAAAACTGATAAAAGTTACAAGGCACAAGTCCTTTTTAAAAATATTTGGAACAGATATTTCACATAACAATAGAATGTAAGTTATGTGGTTTCTAAATGCACCAGACATCTGCATATTATAACAAACATGGACATGTGTCTTAAGTACCACAGTTCCACCCATCAAAATCATTCTAAAAGGAGTTTTGTGGTATTCCTTCCTCCAAGTAATTTTCTTGGTGCCTCTCTGAGACTCTACTCTTTAATATAAGGATACCTATTTCCATGCATTGTAAAAATTGACTGGATTGTGAACAAAAGCTAATGACTGAACATAAAACCACAAATGATTTTCTTAGCACAGGAAACCTCACTGCAGAGGTGGTCATAGAACAACATCGACAACAACATTTTCCATCAACTGTCATATAGAGATTTGGGGAAGAATTAGAATTGAAGAGCCAGTGTTTATCTGGAAGCATGCCTCATGCAAATTGAAAAACTGATTGTATTTTGCAAATTACAGTGAACTATGCCCAGTGCACTTTTGCTAATGCACATGCCATCTATGGAGAGCTGTGTATTCATGCAGATGTCATGCTCTGCTAAACACATTTCTTATGGGGAAATGTGAAATCCATGTAAACAGATGTGAATGCTAGGCAGGATGCTAAGATGTTAATGGTGAAGAAAAAGACAGACAGATGGTGAGATCACTTGTTGACAGCATGTCCCTTGAGTCAGTTTCTTCAAATGTACTTTGATGGCCTGTGTTGCCTCCAGGTTGTTGGTTGCCACTGGAGATGATGGACTTCAGCAAAGGGATGAAGCTGTGTTAATGGCTCTGTATTAAGGGATGATAATGCTGTCAGTTGTGGATGTCATGGGTTTTCCTCACACTTCATGCACTGACATTTCTAACGTTATTTGTTTATATTTGAATTTGTAGGCTGTGTTTCTGCCCCAAGCAGCCCTCAAAGCAGCTTTGATGAGTCAAGGATTTCACTATTTCAAACGTATTTATAATGCCAAAAAAAGTGGAACAGGAGGGACCTGGGGGATAACAGTATAGAACACAAGATCACTTATTTTAGAAGTAACTGTGTTTCTCCAATATTTTAGCTAAACTGGAATACTGAAAAGAGAGAGGTTGTACTGTTCACGAGGCAGGAATCAATTCCTCTCCAAGGCTCTTGGTGTGAGTGTTAAAGACTGTTTTATATAACAATGTTTTATATAACCCTAAAATAAGTTAGAGAATAGTGTGCCATTTCACAATGACAATTTATCACTTTTATGAAAATCAATTTGCAAGATTAATTCAGAGTACTCAAAGAGGTGCTGACTATAACTATTTATACTATGGAATTTATGCAATGTGAACCATATTTTAAGTAGTAGAAATTTTATGTTAGACTAAAATGGTAGCGTCCATGTACTATAGATGCCAACCTTGGAAGTCCAAGTCAAATGTTTTTTTGAATTCATCTAGGGATAGTCCTTAGACTGAAGATCACCTCCACAGTGGGAAGTCTGTGAGGGTTCACAATTCCCAGCTCTACTATATCAGAGGTTCTACTCTCTTGTATCTTCTCACTTTAGGTTTCAAACAAGGAGAGGTGGCCCTGAAACCCTTCCTGTCTTTTGGACTGTGTCCCTTCAGGCCATGATAAAACTTCCCGTTCCTCATTAATAAAAGAATAATTCATACAAGTCCCACAAGTAAGGACTAAGAATGTATAGGCCTACTAGAAGTCTCACAACCTGGTCAGGATAAAATGAAGGTACCAATTGTATGAACTCTTGAAAGAATAATATACAGGGTTCATGATTTCTAAGGATTTAGTGCATTTTTTCAACCTGCCCAAATTGGGCATGCTTGATGCTATGAATACCTCCATGTGGTTTATACTGGTTTTTGGCCCACCAGCAGCCCCGCACAAATGTGATTACAAAACTATCTTTGAACTGGATCAGTAAAGGAAGGAAGACAAAGATACATTCACTGCAGCACTGATTTCAGAAAGAATTCTCAACATTGCTGTCTTCATGTTCTATGGATATCAACATTGGAAATCATAGGAGGCTGTGACACCAGAAGGGGGTGATACCCAATGAGCACTCCCTTATCTCTGCCATACAAGGCTTTACTTCCAAGTAAAACTTCATGTGGGGAGGGGGAGCCGGCCTTGTCTCCCTTCCTCCTGTGCAAGGCATAGGACAAGGACTTGGGAGCATATCCTTTTGGCTCCACCCCAAGCCCGACACTGGGTGATACCCCAGTTTGGAATGCTGCTGCTCTTTCATTCTATGGGGATGGCATTCGTATCCAGCTGTATACTTGCAATGCAGAATGGTAATTTCAGAGGCATGATAGCTTCAGTAGGATAGATGCTATGGGTCTATTCTATTGAATACACACCACTAGAATGTTGATCCATCACCCCGACCCCCCCCCCAAATACTTCTGCAGGAGAAGCTGGAACTAATCCCACTATGGAATACAACCAATTGGTTTAGCTTTACTATATAGCTTAGCATTACATTAGGGGCAGAAAAGATGTAGACCTCCAGATATTATTGGACTGCAATTTCCAGTACTCCTTAGCAATGACAATTCTGGCCAGGAACAACATATGGAAGATTGGCTGATTCCCACCACTGATTACATGGACAAGCCTTGGTAGTTGCTGTCTCCTGCATAAATTAGGTGGTGAAACAGTTCTCGGTTTTAATCCAAACTTTAACAGATCTATCCAAGGTGCTAAAGCTATTCTGGGATCAAGTAGCTCTTCTAAAAATCAAAGTAATGTGCAGAGTCCATTAACCACCCCACTGACATGGAACTCATCTGCTGTCACTGACTCCGTGCAGTACAGACATGCAGAGACTCAAATCTTTCACTTTTATTTTCAGTTGAACAGTTTCTTCTTAAGTGCAAACATGGAAATATTCTGGCTAATTTAATTAGGGAAGGAACAGCTTCTAATCTACTCTTTGCAGACACACAAAAAAAAATTAAGAGATGGCTGCATGAACCTTATGTTTGTTGATATGCATCTCCTTCACAACCAGTCCTGTATTCCATAACAGGTAAGACATAATTAATGTGTTTTTACCAATCCTTAATGAAGAGCCAGAATGTTGAAGTGATTTGCGTGTTTGACTCAAACTATAGGAGAAATGGCTTCAAATCCACATAGAGCCATGGAAACCAACTGAGTGACCTTGGGCAAGTAGCACCCTCTGTCACAGAGAAAAATAATAGCAAATCCCCTTTGAACAAATCTTGCCAAGAAAGCTTCATGATAGGTTCACTTTAGGGTTGGTATATGCCAAAAACAACTTGAAATCTCACAATGACAACAGAAATCCTTAAAATGTTACCTTGCTTTAGGACATGTGTACTGATAGGTCATGACCAAATCCCCTTCTTTATTACAAAAAAATCACAGGAACCAGAAGGCACTGAGTGGATCATCAGAAATTAGGTATTGTTCCACTAGTGTATTACAGCAATCAAATTTCTGACCATTTTTTCCCTTCAGTCAATATTCCAGTGCATAAGTAATGTTTGCTTGTACCATGATTGTAGCTATAGTTTTTTAGAGGTGTATGCATCCTTCCATTTTCCAATCAACTTGTGCAATGCACGAACTTTTATGATTAGCTGGTCCGTTTGTTTCAGCTCAAAAGAAAATGTCTAGTAGGCTTCTAACTCAAGTAATGCGCTCTTGCTGAGAAATTTAACCCACCTAATGTAGCTACAGCTATTACTTTAGTCCAGAAAAAATTACTCATGATTCCCTGTTTGGCACTGAGCTTATCAAAACATGAAAATAGAACAACTCGTAGCGCAATATCTGAAGTGCTTATATTTATCTCTGCAAGAACTCAGCTTTTTGGAATCCATCAAAATGTGGTAATTACCAGACAGCATAATTCTTTGAAAATCTGTTGAACCAACCACTAATTTTAAAGTTCACTGTACAAAAATGTGTTTAAGCTGTCCCTCACCCTGATCTAACTGAATGTAGACTTACTGCTTTATAAAACAAAAACGAAAGGGTTCTGATGGGGAAGACAGGAAATAAAACCCTGAGGCCAAAGTAATTATCTAAAAGGGTAAAATACCCCACTAATAATTTAAAAATGCTAAGGAAGATAATGGATAATAATAATAATAAAAAATCTCTACGCCAGGGTAATTAACCTTGGGAAAAGGCCAATTGAGCAACAAAAAGGGTGAAAATAACACCCCTTATCTTTGCCAATGGCAATACAAAATAACCAATAAAGAGATAAAAATCCAAGGCCAAACGCGTTTCGGCCAAAGCCTTCTTCAGTGGCCTGCCAATGTAAATAATTAACAATTCCTCAGCATACAATATCTGTATCCTTGCTAAATTCAAAAGCTGTAATGAGCTTGGCCTGCTATCAGGGTGTCTTATATAACCAGCTGTGTTAATGCTGAGCTTGATCCTGTAAAAACTCAAGCATACCTAGGGAAAATAAGGGTGTGAAGTGACTCAATAAATCCAAAAATACTCAAACTAACCAATTAACATTTTCATTTAAACCTCCTGGAGATTCTGAATTTAATCGATGGATCCATTTCAGTTCTAATATTTGTAATTGTCTTATGTTTTTCATATTGGGTAATCCATCTATGCACCAGAATTTAAACAAATCAAAACTGTGTTGTTTCTCAACAAAATGTTTAACCAATGGGGCTTCCAATTTTCGATTTTTGATGCAACTCCTGTGTTCAATAATATGGGTCCTCACCTGTCTGGTGGTAAATTCAGAATCTCCAGGAGGTTTAAATGAAAATGTTAATTGGTGAATTTGAGTATTTTTGGATTTATTGAGTCACTTTGAACCATGTCAGGTAAATGGTGTCAAACTGCATTAATTCTGCAGTCTGGGTGCAGCCTAAATTTGCACTTTGAACTCACTTTGCAGCAATGGAATTAAGGTGGGGACAAAAGAGGAAGTTGGAGGAGGAGAAAAAAACTGGGACATTTTAAAAACAGCTGAAAAAGTGGGATGACAGAGGATTACTCAGGACTGTCCCTGCCAAATAAGGATGGTTGGAAAGTATGCTGGTCATCTGAACACTTGAAAATATGTGATTCCTAGGTATATGTTCCTTTGAGTTATTGAAAAAAATATTAGATTAATTAAATGTATCTATATGTTTGAAGAGTGAAGTTCTATCTTCAGGTAGTTTTACTAAACAGTTAATACCTGCATATTGAGGAGAGTCTGAAATCAAAGGAAGTATAGTCTATCTTCTGTTTTCATGGGGATCCGTTCCAGACCCCTCCCCCCAAAAATGGAGACTCACAAGTATTCAAGCCCCATAGGTTTGAATGGGGAGCACCCCTGCAAGCGCATGGGGGCATGCACTGTGAAGGGCAGCCCATTGACAATAATGGAGGTTGCCCCTCTGCGCATATTCAAGAATGTGGATCCCAAGTCCACGAGCAGGAGGAACGACTGTATAGTCAAAGGGGTCATTTACACTAGCCAGAATACTCTGGGCTCCTCGTGGATTATCTGCTCCAGATCCTTCCCTCCCATCAATATGTGCATCTCACTCTCCTGCCCAGTACCATAACCACTAGTGTGAACCACTCCCTCTGATATCAACAACATGGCACTCAGAATTGATCACATGGCTGGGTGCCTTATTGCAACTTCAGCACTGAAGAATGTTCTGGGATTTTTCAGCAACTTCTGAAGCAAAAGGCGAGGGGTTTTTTAAACACTAGGCAGGGATGAGCTAGATTCACTTGTGAAGACAGTCTGCACTTGAATTGGAGCTTCGGCTGTGCATTGTGTAAACAGTTCATGGTGAAGGCAGGGGAAAACCTGTGTAGACCTGCCCTTAGATTAATTGGATTGCTTGTTTTCACTGCTGTGGCCAATTCCACTGGAGTGGGCAGACCTATCCCAAGTGGCTCCATAACAGTGAGGCAACTAAAAGTCCCAGACAGAAAATACAATCTTGTCCAGCTGAGACAGCTCTTGCAATTTTGTGGAAAGGCCCTTGTATATCAAACTAATGACTACTCCACACCGTATGTACCTAGGTATTTTCATTAATAATTTAATATAGGTCTCTTAGTAGTGTAGAGATGTGAAAAATATCTTTTTCTTTTGTTGTTGCTGAGTTTCCCAAAATCCCTGCATGCTCTTCCCATCTTTGTTTTGTGCTGGACTGTGAGACTTTTGTGTTTTTTTTCCTCCCTTGAATTTGCAAATTTGTTTCACCTATTCCCCCTAATTTGCACATTTATTTCAACATGACTCTTAAACGCAATAGAATTTCTTTCTTTCCTGAGAAAGGTGTATTGGGACAGAAGTTTATAGCTTTAGCAAGAGTGTGGTTCAGGCTTTATTTAATAGTAAAAATGCATAGGCCTTGTTGTAAGAATGGGTGAAAGTAAGTTCTCTGTCCTGGGAAGGTATGGAAGGAAGGTGGGAGGACATTCCAGAGTAAGGAGAGATAAGCAGTTCCCAGCTCATTCTGGAAGCTGCGGGTTGGATAAACAACTTGGTAGCTGGTAAGGGAACATTTTCCCCCTTTTCTTGTGTGCATCCTCTGTAGGGTAGATGATGTGATGCTTTAGCAGCTTTGTAAGAAAGGGTATATAAGATAGTCGAGAATAAAGGATTCTTGCCTGTCAGGCAAGCTTGCAGACCTGCACAGACAATGTGTGAGTGTGAAGGGCTCTGCCGTGGCATGAAGCTGGCCAAAGACACTGGGTGTCTTTCCTTTTGACAGGTTAAGATAGAGTGTGTGATTTCTCTTCTTTTCCTTTATGTTATTTGATATATGCTTTGTTTTCCTTTTGTTCTTTATATCTACTTGTTAGGAACTGGAAGTTGGAATTGTGAATCTATGTTCTTTATTATTATTTTTTTTACGTTATTTTATTGTCAACTAAGTGAACACAAGGCAGGCCTGAAGATGGAACTGGAAAGTATTTGTCTTATTTAAAATGCTGTGTGGGAGATTAATGAATATTACAAATGCTGTATATTTCCATTACTGACATGTAACCTCATACAGTATATTCTAATTAATGGTCCTGAATTGCTGCAGAATTTATTATTCAGCTGCAGACACATGGCAAAAGAGAATTTTATCACTTGACAATAAAATTAGAACTGCAGAAAGTTAAAAATATATTTCCCTATAGTGTACACAAGCTTTAACCCTGCTTCATTCAGAAGAGACTTCTTTTAACGTTATGTTGTATAAGATTGTGGGTTGTTGTCATACTTAATTACCACATAAAGTAAAACAAAAAAACACACAATTAAAACTAGATTCATTCCTCTGAACAATAATGATAGCAACCTTTATTGCATCCATACTCCTAATTTAGAGAGCCACAAGATGGCAGCACACAATCCCATTCAGCTATTGGCTCCTTTCTTACATTTTCCTATAATATTGTAGATCTGAGGAGAAAACAGTATTACATTATGGCTTAGAAGAGCCAAGATTTTAAAATAAAATTAAAACAATTTACTGTGCAGAAGTAAAGGAAATCTTTCAATATTTAATGATTTTTTTAAAAAAAAATGTGTTATACTTGAGAGTTTTTATTAGTTATTAGACATCTTTATTCCCATTTGTTTGAATGAGAAGATTTAATGACCTACTTAACATTGGCTGGATAAATGGTATCTGCCCTAAGGTATTTTGGAACAGGATAAAATACAAAACCTAAATTAAAACATGAGTATTTGGGATAATGTTTCTAGCCATGGTCACACAAATTGTGATGCTGACAAAGGTCTCTAATAACAGGGTAGCAAGAAATGTATTCCTATCTCATGACACTTGTTTGTCTTAGGAACCAAGCAACCCTACCTGAAATAATGACTGTCATGTATTCCCAGATGATCTCCTGTTTTTGTGTCTGCAGGCTTGGAATTCATCAGACAAGAGCTGTTGCCATTGTTGGCAGACAATGCTCAGTTCCTTTCATTCAGCACTGCACTGGCATATTTGGAAATGCAGCTGCTCACCAGAAGAGCCCCCATAGCTATGTATCCCAAAGGAGAGCAAAAAAAAAAAAAAAAAAAATGCAGGCACCATATTGATCCATTTCCCACCCTCATCACACAGAAAGAAGCACCAGCCCGTAATATTACGGGAGATCCTCTACCTGGCATGAGGGAGAAAGACTATGTTGAGAATCCTGTTGGCAATTTACACTGGTGTAAACATCTTCATGCAAGTGTTTGCATTTTCTAGGTGGTTTGTGGAAGGGTACATCCTAACCATGGTGGATGTAACTGTTGAACACCAGATGACCATGAAGCAATATACCATCTATTGCATGCTCAGCTGCACAATGGTGCAGACCAGCAAAACTCCAGGATAGTGTCACTCTGATGTAACTATGTTGATGTAAAGGTATATATAAAACCACTGAATAAGTTCTCAGCTGTCATCTCAAAGTCCACAATCTAGCTCTAGTGTTCAGAACCCATGTGCCAAATGCATCTAAGCTCAGAGAGAACAAAGAAGGTTGAGACAGGTGGCAAACAACGGTGTCATCCCCAATGGCACATGGTCTGGTATTTTGACCCTATCACTCCTGGTTCCACGATCAACATCCTTTCAACTTTTATTCAAAAAGAAACTATTCTTCTCTCCCACTAGCTCTCCTACTAGCCTCTTTACTGTTTCTCTATATAGTTCACACACACACTTTTTGTGGATGGGGATTGAGATGAAGCAAATGTTTATCATAACACGCCAGTGCCTTTATTGCTATATTTCAGGTTGATCTGAGAAGATAATACAAAACAAGCTCATCTCTCTCAGGTTAGAATGCTGTGTGGAATGAAAATACCATACAGCACCCCTGCAATGTAACTCACTGTTAATATTAAAGGACAGTGGTGATACTTCTTAAATTGCCCCTTCTGACCTTTCCTTCCCTCTCAAATCAAGTGATCAGTACCATGCCCCACTTACATAACACTGATTGCACTTTTCAATGTTCAAAAAATAAATGAACCAAAACAAAATAAAAATCAAAACCACAGAATAAATGAATAATACACAGGAAGAAATATTTACACTGAAGCTCATCTTTGATGAAACTTTTCCTTTCTTCCCTTCTAGACTCCTCTGTGACAGGCTCAGCTAATACATGCTTTCCAGGACACACTGCAATCATTACACATAAAAGCTTACAATGTTTTGGAAGAGGGTATCAATAAATAGGCCACACAGGAAAGGAGGAGGGAGAGCATTTGTCAAGAATGCGTACACTTGTGAGCAGCTCCATAACGTACAGCATGGAAAACAGGTTAAGAACATTTCAGTAAAAAATGAAAGGGGGAAAGAAACAAAAGTGGCATGACCATGCAGGCCTACCATAGTCCCTCAAAGTAGATTGGAAACTTGGATGATACAGTACTGTCCTAGAACAGCTAAAACTTGCCAAATATAGTCCAAATGAAAGGGTTTTACATTTGTTGGAGGCAGAGACCTCAAAGAGTTAAGTCCCAGTCCATTTTCTCCTATTTCTTAAAATTTTGCCTGTTGCCACAACAGTGGAAACTTTTAAATTTTACCTATAAAAATATGAAGTCCCCCCCCCCCCAGAGACTTCTTGAGAAATTCAATGTCCTCTGCCCAAGAAAGGGGCAGTTAGCTTTGCACAGGATAGAGACAGCCAGAGTATCAAGGGATGTTATTGTTTCTGTTGATACTGGAGCTGAAATTTTATTATCTGTCTTTTATTACTCTTTGTGCCTCGTCTTCATGTGGCCAAGAAGAATTAGTCTTTGCCCACAATAAGATTCCCCCAGACCAACCTAACTGACAACAGAATTACATCTGAGACAAAATGTAGGCCTATGACTCTAGCATCTAATGATTTTTAATATCTTTGCCTGATGAAGAGGCAAGTGAAGTTTTGGGAGCTTGCATGATGTATTTTATGCATTTGGTTGCCCAATAAAACTATTGCTCTTTTGTGGACTATGAATTTTGTTGTATTTTACTGTTGAGGAGAAAAGAAAAAGAAAGAAAAAGAAAAAAACTTCCTCCAAAGCTCAGAATGAGCTCACTCTTGCCAGAAAGGTTAAAAATAACCATATTTCAGAGCAATAATGAAAGTTCAGAATATTAATTAAGTTCAGAACAAATAGGAAGAACAAGGAAATGGCAGGGCCACTTTGCAAAGATGGTGAGATGTTAACAAACAAACAAACAAACAAACCAAACATCCTCATTTATATACCGCTTCCTACTGCCTAAGTGGTTTACAATTGTAAGCTACTTGCCCCCAACAATCTGGGTTCTCATTTTAGCGACCTCAGAAGGATGCAAGCCTGAGTTGAGCTTGAGCCCTTTTGCTGGTCTTGAACTCGCAACCTTATGGTTTTTGAGTGAGTGGCTGCAGTACAGGCATTTAACCACTGCACCACCAGGGCTTAACAAGAACAGAGAGGAGACAGAACTGTTCAGCACCTTCTTTGTGTTGATCTTACAGAAGCAAAATGTTGCTAAGGCTGGTGAAAACAGAACAAATGATGCAGTTAGGAGACTGCAGCCCAGAATATGTATGGTATGGTAGCCATAAAAGGCAATGCAATTGTAGGCTACATCCATAGAAGTATTGTGTCCATAATGAGGGAAGTCATAATACAGAATAATTTTTGCTTAGGCATCACCTGGAAAACTATGCACATTTCTAGGCACTACGGTCCAAGAAAGATCCTAACAAGCTAGAAAGTGTTTACAGGAGAGTGACTTAGGCCCCACTCCCACTACATTTTGATTCGAAGTGTGACGCAGGCTATATGACCCTTGTTCACACTTGAATCGACTTCCGATCCTCATCGGATCAATTAGTGGAGGAAAGGACCAGATTAAAAGCAAATAGCTCAGTCTTTCCTGACACTAGTTTTAAAGTGGTCTTTTTCGGAAAACACGATTCTGAAGCTTTTCCAGTAAGTGGGAACACTGGTCAGAATCGTGTATTATTATTTTTTTTTTTTGAGGGGGGTATTGATTGCAAAATCAATCTTGTGCATTTGTAATCTTGTGCATTTGTGATCTTGTGTATTTGCAATCTTGTGCATTTGTGATGAGTATAATGAAGAAAAAGAAAAAAACACACACACACTGAGGGGTCCTTCTGAGTGGTCCTTCCTTTCTTTCTTCCTTCCTTCCTTCCCCCCTTCCTTCCCTTTTTTTCACTTTTTCTTCATTATCCTGATCACAAATGCACAAGATCACAAATGCACAAGATTGCAAATGCACAAGATTGATTTTGCAATCAATACCCTCCTATATAAAAAAAATCCCCCTGCAAGAAGGGGATGGGCTGTCACCTTACATGGCAGCTCCAGTGGGAACGACAAGCGTTCCCGGCTAAGAAAGCGGTTCCAAACAAGGTCCCTTTTCATAGTGTGAACGAGGGGCCTTTTGGAATTGCTTTCATAAGCATAGCACAGCCCGGTTCCAATGTGGGTTTTTCCGCAAGTGGGAATGGGCCCAAAGATAGTAAAGGGACTAGAAACCAAACCCTATGAGGTATGGCTTCAGGAGCCACTGATGTTTAGCTTGGAGAAGAAAAGAATGTGAGGTAATAAGATATGATATGATAGCCACATCTGAATATCTGAAGGAAAGTTCGATATAAAATGAAGCAAACTTGTTTTCTGCTGTTCTAGACTACAACACAAACTAATGGATTCAAATTACAAGAAAACAAATTCACCTAAACAAAAAGAATGACTTACTTACATTAGGAACTGTGCAAGAAGGGAGTATCAGAGGGGAATACAGTCTCCTTCTTTGTAGGATTTTTAAACAGAGGTTGGATTGTCTTTTGGCAGGAATGTTTTAATTGTATCTTCCTGCATGATAGAGGGTTGTATTAGATAGCTCTTGTGGTCCACTTCAACTCTTTGATTCTATGTTTTGTTGACCTTACTGCTCTTAGCAGCTACTCTTTCTAACACATGCCAACCCCCTCTAGAGCTGTGGTCTTAAAATATATTAATACTCCAGATGTTTTGGACATCAGCTCTCAGATGTCCCAACCACTTGGCTAATGGTTGGATTATTTCTGCAGTGTGTTTTGGACCTAGGTCTCTGAATTCTACCCACATATTCAAAAGGTACAGCTGTTCCCTGTATGAAGAGGATTATGTTGCATTTGTCTTTTGCACAGGCATGCAAAATCATGACCTTCTAACTAACTAACTCTTAATTCAATACCAAATATATGGCAGACAGCACAGGTATTCAAACAGAGTTAAGTACTTGGAAACCTAAACCTGTAGGAATGAATCTTCATTTGGTTTCTCTCACATTTGGCTATTAAAGTTGGAGGTTCTTTTCATCACAGACATGAGGCAGGGATTACAGTTTGAGCAATTCTTAACAAAAGTCAAGTAAAATAAAAATTCTCACCCATCCTACTTAGATGCTGGTGTCTATAGTGCTGACCATGCACAAGGCTAGAGAATGCCTTTCATATCATGTCTGACCAATCCACAGGCTACATACTACCTGCCAACCAGTGTTCATACACTCCTATTTCTGTTGTACAGAAACCTTGAGATCTGAATACAGTTGATAAATTTTCCAGGTTAGGTTCCACTAGCATTGCACCTTGCCTTCTATTCAGCAGCCCCACATATTAATGTAGTTTAATGTTTCTGTACAGGTTGCATATTCTATACAAAAATATAAGACATGTTACAAGATATACAAAATGAAGAGGCATGATGCCATATTGACAAGTAGACTTTCATGTGTTAAGAAGCTGACATTTTAACATATTGTAACTTTACTTTTCAGAGTATTTCCAGATTTAAAAAAATCATGTAAAGGGGAAAGGCCTCCTAACCTGATCTTAATGGTTTTTTTTTTGTAGCCAGGGGCAAAATTTTACAGTACTGTAATGCAAGGACCAACAGTATTCAATACAGAATACAGTTCAGTGAAAGCCAAAGCTTGAAGGTGAAAATGAAGAGTAAAAATATGATCAAATACAGGTGCTGAGCTCAGGGTGGAGTGAAAGATGAAAGGGAAAAGAACTCTTAAAAATTTGCCTTGATTTTTTCAGCTTTTAAAGAACAGTATTCTAAACAAAACATACATTTCTGCATTCAGCAGCTAGAAGGGATGAACTGCTCAAGAAATAAAATCTAGAGCTTTTCATCCCCCCCCCCCCCCCCCGTTATTGTTATTCCTTAGGAAATACTTTTGAGAAATCAGGAAATGGCTGGTTTGTACATATCAATGAGCTCAGTTAATGTAATGCTTGGTTATGTATATGCAAAGTAAGATTTTATACAACATATAGGCAAATATACATATGCATACAAATATGGCATAATGAGAGAAGCTTCTAGCCATGGATAAGACAGGTAATTCAAGACACTGGAATTTGGTTTCGGGACTTAATAAGGGTGAAGGTTATGTTTTTGGTGGAGTGTCTTTAGATGACAATGAATATCCTGTCACCTTTTGGGACTAATTCTATTAAGTAAGGCCATGAATTTCTGCCCTAGAATACTCCCCCAACAACACCACAAGCCGGCAGAGCTACAGACAGGAACGTGTGGGCTTTTCTGTGTGATGCACCATAAATGTTGCAGTGTCTCCCTAGGTAATCTGGTCCTTTCTTGAAATTTTGGACTACAATTCACATCAACTCCAGTCAGCAGGGCCAATGCTCAGGAATTATGTTGATTGTTTGAGGGCACCAGGTTGCCCTTAGCAGAAAAGTGTTCCCTTGTACAGAACCATGCAGCTTGGCCATTGGTTGTCATCACACAGAGGGATATAAATGTTTACTGTTCAGGCTCTCAACTTCTGGTTCTGAGTCCTCTTGGATTCGCTTCCCTAATGTCTGGTTCTAACTCATTGCTTCTGACATTATGAAATTAGCAAATTTCTAGGTGGAGGATCTACCTAGGCCATCTCTACATCAAAATGAGAGGCCAGGAGCAAGAAATTACTAAAACAGAACAATCTTGCCTTTAGGTAGAAGGAGGGAATTGTCAGAGATAACAAAGTTTAATTCGTTGTTGCAGCTATTATATATCTAAGATAGGAATGAGAAGAGATCCTTTTGGATTTTGTCTCTTATATGTAAAAATAGCTTGGCTCAATTTGGATACTGTGCACCACACAAGGTCCACATGATATTGAAGTGGAGAACAGTGCATCTGAGACACAACTTGATATGGGGTTTTAATTGCTGCTTTGTCTTAGAGTGCAAAATGTCTTGGAACAACCTTGAGCTCAGTCCCTTTTGTCTTCTCTCATAGAACTAAGTTGCTAAGATTCACACTCTTTATAAAAAATAAAATGTATCTTCAAACCATGCTCTATATCTTAGAATAGTGAGGACTCCACAACAAATCTCTGCCAGCTTGCAGGACAAAGGATAAGAGAACTATTTTATATAGCAGTTTTGCTTAATTTGCATGTATAGCAAGAAATTCAATAGCTATAAATATTTGGTTCATTGATTAAAAATATATTCATTTGGCTGTCAGGCTAAAGCCACACTCAGCTGCAAGCTAATGCACACTTTCAATCCATTTTATGTGTCTATGCTGGGATAGGCTTTTATTACCAAAAAAGTAATTATTCTCCACTTCAGGTAAAGAAAGTATGTGCTAAGTGCTGTGAAAAAATAAAACCATTGTTTAGGTATTGATGATCCAGTAGAACTGCTATAAAGAATTAAGCAATAGAAATGTAAACCACATATGGGAAGGTCATTCTCTTTCTAAGAGTAAGACAAATAACTAATTTTAAAGATATCCTCTCTCTTGGCTTCTGGCTGTGTTTCAAGCTATTTCATTTTCAGGGTTATAAGTATTGGTGTACTCTAAAGTGTGAAAAGCCAAACTACAGGCAGCTAACTTGTACTTCAGAAAATGCAGACACATCCTTGAAATCTTTTTTCAGGCCAGTTTAGATGTGAAACTAAAACATAATTTAGACTTAATGACCATGAGCCACTGAGAACATCAGGCTACAGTGACAGAAAACATGTGGCCCTCAAAATATTGTTGGGCAGCCATTCCCATCACCCTTCATCATTGGCATCATTGGCTGCTGGCTAACATGAATGTGAGTTGACATCTGGTGGGTTACAAGAAATCCTTGCTTAAGATATCTGGTTGAGTACAAACTGTGAGGAAAATAGGAAGGTTTTGTGAGGTCAATATATCCCAAACTCACATCGTCATAGTTTTGGAAAGAAGCAGAGAAGCATTTATATTGCCTCCATACAAGCCACTTTGGGCAAGACTCGCAGAGATAGTAAACCTGCATTTATACCACTTCTTACCATGGTATGATTATACTTCCATTAATGCTATTTTCATGCTGTAAATAATCAACCAGCAAATGAATCAATCCTTGATATAAAAGACAAGCATGCCAGGGATAATAATCATACACACAGGGGACTTTTTTTAGTTTGATCACATGAGTCCACCTCAGATACCACCATTACAGAACACAAAAATTGGATATAATTGTTTTTGCGGGTCTGTTGTCTTCAAGAAAGTGACTATTTTCAGTGAAACAATGGTAATGGTTTCACACATCATTTTGAAGGATGTGGTTGGCATAGAGTTAAGAAAACAATTAAGACAAAGAGGAAGTGTTTTGGAGTAGTCCATGAAATTTTTTGCAAGGACAGATATTTGTTTTTGTTTTTGAGAAGGAAAACCTGGCAAACTATAATAATGAAAATGGTTGTGAAGCTCAGATTTATCATCCAACTTGGATGATTTTAATGCAGATATAGCAAATATGGATTGTGTGGAGTGGTTTAGCTAAATCCTTAATGTTAGAAAGACAAGGTGATCTTCAAATTCCATTTGCACTATGGTTATGTTGCTGTCTCCTTCATATTCCTCAGCAGCATCTGGTGAGCATGCCCTCTGCATTACAAATTCATCTTGGCTGTAAAATTAGCACAAGTTCAGGAGACAGCAACAGCAACAGCAACAGGGAAACAGTAATAGAGCTAAGTAGATTTACCAGCTCAATTCTATCTTACTGAGGCCCTCAACTGAAAAGTATCTTCCTCTGTCAACATCTGAGTTATTCAAATAAAGAAAATGCGGTGACTAGCGAATAGCAGAAAAGGTCCAATATAGGGTTCTTTGTTTGTTTGTTTGTTTGTAAAAAATCCCAGGGTCCTGGTGGAACTTGGTGATGTACTCTCTGAATCATTTGCATAATTTTTTAAAAATCGTGGAGAATAAGTGAGGTTCCAGAGGACTGTAGAAGAATGAATATTGTCTCTTCAAACAGGGGGAAAAAAGAAGATCCAGGAAATTGCACACGAGCCAGCCAACATCTCACAGATTAAATCCTGATCACTGTAAGCACCCCAACATCTCCACAATGAATGTTGACACCTCTATATTTTTATATAGCACATCTGGAAGCCAGCATGTGCTTTAAACACCAAAAGGTTAATACATGAATGAGGCAAGTAGACCCAAGATATGCAGATGGCTTAGTGAGAAAAACACAAAGGCTGGAAGGGATTTGCTAACATATGCAACCCTCCCCCTCACTCTCTGCATTTTTTACCAAAACAAAAATCAAAAGATGAGTTTTCACCAGCAGATCAAACAAGATCATATTCCCTCTTTACTCCTCACTGTGTTCCCCAGTTACTGTCCACACCTTTTTGAGTGCCCCAGATCCTGTCACTGTTCAGTTAATGATGACAACATCAGCAAAACTGACTCTTGTTCATTTCCTGGATATCAAACAATCCACCGCTATGGAAGCCTTTTTTTGGTCATTCTAAAAGTCTTTGTTTCTCATGAGATCACCTTTAGTCTGGGCCTAGTTTTAAATATGTATATAAACCCCTAGCCTCTTTGTATACAGTCCACATGGCACAGTCTGCTCTGTACAAAGTCAGTCCCCTGTCTGTGTTCTGTGACTGTTGCTCTCAGACTCTCGGTCTGAATTGCTCCTGCTGTTTGTGGACCAGTCTGCAAGACAGGTAGACACGACCCTCAAACTAGCCTCAGTCTCCACTACCCCCTTTCATGTTTCCTTTTCAGTTAACTCTAAATGCTGGATGTTAGAGTAAGTTATTATCATGTGTGTGCTCTTTCATATTTCCTCAAAATAAAATTTCTCTTATTTCACCCATGTCTGGAATCTCAGTCAGTTAGTACTGATATAAAAGGGTGCTTATGGTCCTTGAGGTTAGCCACTTACTCACAAGTCAAAATAACATTCCCCAACATATTAAAGATAGACTGCTATTGTTAATGGAGGCTCTCCAAGCCTTACCTTTATGGGTAACAGTCACATGTGGCCAAACAATATAGGAATGGGTTCAAGATTACAAAAATTATTAATGTGGAGGTGCACACAGGCTAGGAGAGGCTGCAACAGTTTGCTTTTGCATGAGTCTACTGGGAAAGTCAAGACTCCTTCCCTGTTTTCCCTTCTCCCCTTGCTTAGTTACTACTGCTTTTTAAACTTTGAAACTAGCAATGCTAGTAGTAGCAGTTCTCATCACAGTAGTAAAAGTTGTAAATTGATCATAGCACTTACAAAGTGCTTATAAAGTGTTTATACACTAACATTTTTCATGAAGCTGATTTTTAAGGTGTAAGCTGGTAAAGTTTAAGAATATCAAAGATTCTAGGAAGAATACTGTGATTAGCATAATGCCTGCTTTTGGCAGAGAGCCTAATGTCTGCCTTTGCCAGTTATTTTACTCTTATCCAGAAATTTGCTGAGATCCTCAACATCTTCAAAGGTGTTTGAAGGTCATATGATGTCTTGGACACTTGACTGATGTATCTGCAGAGCAGTGGGCCTTGCCTAATATTCCAAATGGTGAATTAATGTTTGATTTAAAACTCTTTGTAGATGAAACTAAGAATAATTGTTTCAATGTGGAATAGTCACACATTGTTGAATCAGTTCTCAAAATAAAAGATGTATTTATTGCTTTGAGAAATAAAATGTCAAAGAGAATTCTTGATAAAGGTATATCGCACTACTGATTGGTCCAAATAGTGAGTTCAATGAGGATTTGCTATACTTGATACAGGCTAATTCAGTTTTATTTTTATCCCCAATTCCTTACGGGCTTGTAACTACCAAATTGTAAGCTAACAATAAGGGAAGCACCTCAACAACAACAGAACATACAAAGCAAGTAACACTGAGATCAATTTAGCACAACCTAAATGACGTAATGAGAAGCTAGTACCGTATGACATCTGTCTTTAATACACAGAGCTACAGTTTCATAATTCATCTTGAGGTCAGTGTCCACCTGTTCCATGTTCAAAAATACATCCATCCATTGCATACAATATTTAGAAAATGGCCCTACCTTGAACGGCCCTACCTTGTTTTCGAAACAAAGACAGGGTGTGAAACAAAAACAAGAAACCTTCATGATAGTTCTGCTTCCAACACTCCCAAGTAGTTAAAAAAAATCAGGCTAATCCTGGTGAAATCCAGTTGTTCAGCTCATTCATAATACCTACCCGCTCTGATTTCTTTCTTTGTATGATATACAAAAGAGGCGGGAGGGAACTCTCCTTAATTGCAGGGTTAAAGTAAAAAGGAAAGAGAAAGAGAGAATATGTGTCAGTTACCCAGATTCAGAGGGGGGAAAAAATATCTCTCTCTCTCTCTCTCTCTCTCTCTCTCTCTCTGTATACATTGGTGTTAGAAATGGGCAAAATTTGTTCAGCTTGCATTTTAGTTCAATCACTTACTTTTGCACTTTTGAGTCAATATGCAAACAAAATGTCCTTGGAAAAGTGCACACCTCCACATTTTGCAAAAGAGTTTGCCAATCAAATAATGCGAATAAAAATACACATAGTAGGAAAAAGCTCCTACAAGAATGTGAAGTTACATCGGTTCTTCTGGATTAAAGATCAAGGGCAATATTGATGACCCACTCCCTTTATGGGATTCAAATGTAATACCATGGCTCCTGTAATCCCTTGGGACCTCCTGCTCTTGGGGGAGCTGACATCCATAGGCTTTATAAAAGGCCATGATGTCATTTTGCAATTCTTATTTGTTTCAGTCCATATGGACACTTTATTGTTGCTGTTGTTAAAGACCCTCAAGTTGACTTTGACACATTTAACTTCAACACATTTTCATTTAACATATGGGTAATGGTAGAAATGCATATTTGTGCTGATGTGACTTTGGGTGGGGGAATTGTGTGGTGTTCAAGGCCAAGTTGAGTTTGGATAAAAAGCAGTGATTATTAATGAGGTCAAGCCAGGGCAGGATACTGTGCAGTGGAGGGGAATTATTTTGCATTAGAAACACCCTATGAGAAACCATTAGAAACACCCTATGAGAAAAATTAACTTACTGCAATATCCATCTTTAACATTCAAATATTGTGCTCATTTGGTCGCATACTATTTTAAATACACTTGAAGAAGATAGCATAATGATAGCATACACTGAAATGTGATAGCATCTGAACATAGCTTGCCTTGCTCTAGTGCCTGATCTGTCTTTTACCTGTCTTGTTTGGATTAGGATTATTTAAAAAAATAAAGAGCTACAATGTCTCCCAAGGGGAAAAAAAGAATAAAAGCTTAAATCAATTAAAATCTCTCACCCTCATAACAGGAGAGGCAAGAGAAGCATTAGATGTAACACTAGAGCCAAAACATATGATCCATGAGGCCAAGGCCAAACAAAAATAATGAAAGTAAGGGACACTTTCCTTCCTTCCCCCATTATTATCTGTTAACTCGCAGTGTGAACTAAGAAGCTTCTTCATAAATGTTGCCTCTGATGTGTGGTGACAGTTCCCAGGTCTGGGACTCAGGTCTGTGTAATTGTGAATGACTGTAGCCTTCAAACCGACTGAAAATACAAATGACAGCTAAGCATCAACCTCCCACTCAGAAAGTCACTTAGGATTAACCACTATCCATCCCTCAAAGAAGTGATTAGCTTACATCACTCTTATGGTTTATCATCAACATTTGCTGCAGCTGAATCTTCCCAGCTTTTAAGATCAAAACTTAACAAAGGCGTTTGCTTCAAATTATATTTATTCTATATGCCCAAAGATTGTAGCACTCAGCAGGGTCATTGTGTTCTATGACCAGGGACCATTTTCTCATTTCTAATTTATGTTTAAGCTTTCAGAATGATCTCTAGGCCATTTCTGTTTTGGAGGGGGGGGGACTTGTTTTGTGGATCCCTTGTGACTTGAGGACAGAAGCTGTTAGAACTCACAGGAAAAACACAAAGCAAGCAATTATAATGGCAACTGGACACGAGCCTTCCTGAAAGCCTCACATCATCATCCTATATCAGAATTTTGAGATATATTGAGGAGGCTTCAAACAGTGTTTTTGACATTAGGGGAATATCATTAGGGGACATTAGGGGAAGGAGATGGAGCTGTAAGGAGTGAAGAATCTGCATTTTCTGGGGGAGCATTCACATGGTTGCAGCTGCAGTCTCTCCCATTATGATGGTTAAACTGAGACTGTTGTACTTTGGACATAGCATGAGAAGATATGACTCACTAGAAAACACAATAATGTTTGTGAAGGTAGAAGGCAAAGACAAAGACCACATTACAGATGGATAGACTCAATCAAGGAAGCCACAGCTATTAATCTGCAAGACCGGAGCAGGACAGTTGATCATAGGGGGACTTGGAGGTCTCTCATTTATAGGGTGGCCATAAATCAAAGTTGACATGATGGCAGTTCACAACAACAGCAGCCAACAAGAAAAATAGTGATGAATACAAAAGCATCCTTGTAACAAAAATAAGTACAGTTGGCCCTCTGTATCCACAGATTTTTTTTACCCACAGATTCAACCATCCACAGCTTGAAATATTCAAATAATAAATTAATTCTGAAAGCAAACCTTGATTATGCCATTTTATATAAGGAACACTATTTTACTATGTCATTGTATTTAATGGGACTTGAGCATCCATAAATTTTGATATCCATTGGTGTGTGTGTGTCCTGGAACCATACCCCAGTGGATACCAAGGGCTCATGGTATTCATCAGAGAAAATTCAAGGAAGCCACATTCAACATGCACAACATACTGGTTGAGTGCACCTTCCTCAAATACATGATTGTCCACTCCCTGGCAACAGTGGCTGGTGGCTTTCATGTCAATGGGGTAGTGCATCTGCTCCAGATTTTAGTTTGTACTTGAAAGGAATTATCCAAAGTGCTGGCTCTTATCTTTTGTTGCTGAATCTTATCCTTTAACATATGGGCAATGGTAGAAATGCCCATGTGTTGCTGATGTGACTTTGGGTGGGGGAAACGTGTGGGGTTTTTTAGGAGCCCTGGTGGTGCAGTGGTTAAATGCCTGTACTGGTGCAGCCACTCACTCAAAACCATAAGGTTGTGAATTCAATACCAGCAAAAGGGCTCAAGCTTGACTCAGGCTTGCATCCTTCTGAGGTTGCTAAAATGAGTAACCAAATTGTTGGGTGCAAATTAGCTTACAGTTGTAAACCGCTTAGACACTGCATAGGTAGCATGAAGCAGTATATAAATGAAGATGTTTGGGTGTTTGTTTTTGTTTTTGCTTTTTAAAATCCTGTCCTTTGGGAAATGTAGCACACTTTTTAAGTTGTACGACCTTATTACAAGATTCATAAAATATTTGCGACTACTGCTTGTGATACCAAGGGCTGCAAGATGGAAAGATAGAGGACGGATGGAAGAAACAGTATGTGCTTGTTGCAATGGCCCTGCCCATGACTGGTTTTGTCACTGACACTACTAGCATGCTGTATCCTCAAACAATATACCTCAAGGTATTTTGGGCCCTGACAGTGTAAGATTCAGTGTTAGGATACAGTATCAGAATCATAGCTACAGAGGAACCCAGAGGTACAATTGAAAGAACTCTAGGTTTTGCTCTGAGAAGCACCTGGATTACACAAATATGACTTGGGTATATATTTCTCTTGTTTCTCAGAATCTGGTTTGATGCCATAATGGGACTGATATTGAAAAACTACCAGATACAACGCACTGGTTGAATGCCAAGGAAATGTAAAGTATTAAAACTTCAAGGAGAAGCCTTTCTTTTGCCCTTTGCCCCTAACAGCTTTCTGAAGTCCAGCCCCCTATCAGGGCAGTTTAATATTTAGTCATTTCGCTGTGTCTGCAGCTCTTAAAATCCTGAAAGAAAATCACTGCCTGTTTGAATGACTTGAAATTACAGCTTAAAGGTTGGCACAAAAGACTGATGAAAAAACTGCTGATGTGTCCATTTCTCTCCTTCTCCCCTCCCCATATATCCCTTTAGTTTTCAGAAAATGAAGAACTATCTGTACTATCTTTTCCTCAATCTTCTCTCTCTTTCTCTCTCTCTCTTTCTCTCTCTCCCTCCTAATCTGTAACAAGTGATATACTTCCTTTCACTTATAATGTCCCCCTTTAAAGACTCCCCAACAGTCATCATATTAGGCTGTGTCACAGTAGCCCCACATAGAGGCCATTATTATTTCCATGTATAGGATGAAAACACAGGCTGAGATGCAAGTGCTTTCTCAAGACTAATAGTAAGTTTAGCAATGTACTTTTCCCACTGCTCAAGACCTACCCAAGACTCAAAAGGATTATCTTGCTACATGAAAGCCAGCAAGGTCAAGTCAGATATGGTGATCCTCTCTCAGAGCCCTTTCTAATAACTAATGGTGTGAAACAAGATTGTGTTCTTGCTCCAACTCTATTTACAATCTTCTCCAGCATGATGATGATGATGATGATGATGATGATGATGATGATACTAATAATAATATTTATTTCTAGCCCGCCCCTCTGAGCGAGCAATTGGGGCGGGGTAAAAGATAAGGGCTTGTAAAGGGCTACGGCAGATCTTGAAGAAGAAGACGGCGTCTATATACATTACCGTACTGATAGTAGCTTGTTTAACTTAAGCCGTCTAGGGGCTCACACAAAGACTCTAAACTATCTAGTCCATGAGCTGCTTTTCGCTGATGCTACTGCTCTTGTTGCCCATACAGAAGCAGCTCTGCAGCACCTAACATCCTGCTTTGCAACAGCTACAGAGTTGTTTGGGCTGGAAGTCAGCCTGAAGAAAACAGAAGTTCTCTACCAGCTTGCACCACAGGAAGAGCACTATCATCCCCATGTCACCATAGGCAAATCTGTGCTTAAGTCTGTTCAGCAGTTCACCTACTTGTGAAGCATCATCTCTTCAGATGCCAAGATTGACAAAGAAACCAATCATAGATTAGCAAAGGCATATAGTGCATTCAGAGTTGGAAGGCTTCATAAAAGAGTCTGGAGTAACAAACAACTGAGACGAAGCACAAAAATCAGTGCGCACAGTACTGTCTATTCTCCTCTATGGGTCTGAAACATGGGCCACCTATCGCCAACATCTATGACTCCTCGAGCGCTTTCATCAGTGCTGTATACACACAATCCTAAACATACACTGGACTGACTATGTGACAAATGTTGCTGTCCTTGAGCAAGCAGGGATCACCAGCATTGAGGCCATGCTACTGAGAACACAGATGCACTGGGCAGGGCACTTTTCTAGGATGGAGGATCACCACCTCCCAAAAATAGTACTCTACGGTGAACTTGCCATGGGCCAGCATAAGAGGGGAGCCCCAAAGAAGAGATACAAGGACTCCCCGAAACAACATCTCAGGCTCGCCCAAATTGATCACCAACAATGGTCTGCCCTGGCCTCACATTGGGAGGTATGGAGACGCACTTTCCACAATGCTGCATCCTCTTTCGAGAACTCACTCTGAACGAGTCTCGAAGAGAAACGACAACGCAGTAAGAACCGCAACTTGGAAACAACGCCCAAGGAAACTTTTTGCTGTGCTCTCTGCAACCAGACTTATTTATCTCGGATCGGCCTTTTTAGTCATCAATGTGCATGTAGAAAGCGTGGGATGAGTCTTTCCTGAATCTTCGTTAGCAAAGAAAAGCCAGAGAGAGAGAGAGATGGTAACACAAAACAACACAATAATCCCAAGACATGTTGCTGCCTGAGACAGAGCAGAAAATGTTGTGACACATTATAAGACTGGAAGTGCATAGTTCTCCTAGTCAGTCAAGATATTTTGGCACCTGAGATTTCACAAGCATTTTTGCCCCTTCCTTCCAGTACAAATATAACTACATTAAATCAAAATATTAACAATTTGCTGCCCTAAACAGCAGTCCCCAAATCTGCCCTCTGATGTGATGTTGTAACTACCTAAGGGCTGACCAGGCAACAAGTTACTTTAATATTAGGGTGGTGGTGAATATACTGAAATTTCATTCTAAATTTTAAGGGAATTATCCAGGTGAAGCCTAGCTCCCCAAAAAGTGAATAACAATGCACCAGACGAGTAAAAGATACTCATCTTAATGGAGGATGACTTAGCACAGGGGATGACTCCATTTTTAGTGGTATCTTGGTAGTTGCAATTCTTCAGTAATTTTCTGTTCAAAGGAAGCAATAAGTAGTTTCAGTAGTCATTGTTTCTTAACTTTTGTATGTTTTTTATAAAAAAACCCTGTATCCTGTGTTTTTAAATATTTGTAATCTGCATTGGATCCTACAGAAAGGGAAAGACAGGATAGAAAATAAGTAAATGGGGTTTTCCAGAGCTCTAAATTATGTGGAAGGAAACCTCTACCAAGGGAGGAAGCATTGAGCCTTTGAAGTGTGAAGACCTTTAGAGGCAGGAATTGAACTGACCATTCAAATGATAGGAATGACCTGTTCATCCCACTGACTACATAATGTGATTCTAATTTTGTCAGGGTGAACTCTAATAACAGGGCTTCCATGTACCCAATAGATTTTTTTTATTCCAGAAACTAGTCCCCTATTTATTTTAATAATGGCATGATATTTATAGTGCCACAGTCACCTAGTCCTGTGCCAGATACCTCTATTTTATTTTAGGCAAGTCATGTGGTTTGGGGGCAAAATAAAGAGCTAAAGAGGTTAGGGTCAAGGAAGCATTTAAAAGACATTTCTAAGTGGGAACCGGGGAGTTGGAAAAGGAGTCCAACTGACTTCATTGAGCATATGAGGTGGTCAAAGGATCTGCTTATTTTTAAAAAACCAAAACCTTTAAACACTCTATGTGCATTTTGCAGATAAGAGTTTAGCTTGGGATTAATTCTTGGAATGCCCATGTGCCCATGTATTATCAGAGGGACTGCTACTGCTTGAGAAGACACCACGATGCTGTAAACAGGGATTTTCAGATGCATAGTTAAACCAGGGTTTCATTCACATTACAGAATCATCACAGAAACTGTACCCACTAAAGATTCTGTACACACTACAGAATCATAACATTATTATTCCACTTTAATTGGTATGGTTCCATCCTATGAAATCCTGGGTTTTGTTTTGGTGAGGAACAGAATAATAAATGCCCCTCTTTAAACAGAAAATCCCAGGATGCCATATGATGGAACCATGGCAGTTAAAGTGGAATAACAGTGCTATAATTCTGTAGCGTGAATGCACCCTAGAGCTTTGAAACACTTAAAAATAATAATAATAATAAAAAGTAACGTGTAACCTCTTGTTCATTGTTTTAAATGCTGATATTTAAAAAGTAGCACATAAATGACATAATGTCAGACTGTTGCTTTGTGCTTATTTAAATAGATTTACAAATGCTAAAAATAAAATAAAATAAAATAAAAAATAAAAAATAGCTAAAAATCTCTGACAATGATTCTAAGAAACAAACATTTTAGAAGGAAAACATATAATCACTCTTCACACCAAAAGATTAACATTTTCAAGGTAAAAAAATAAGCATCACATGAAAAGAATACCCATGTTACCAGCTGATACATCACTTTGTAAAATGAACATCATTATGGCTTCATTACACCCAAAGTAATGTGTCATGCTCTCACTTGTAATACATTACTTCCAAGCTTGGACCCAAAGTACCACAGTCTTTACTCCAATACATTTTTTGTCACTAGGGAAGATATTCACACATGATCTCACTAAAATATAAATGGTTCAGCAGTTCTGCAAAACATTGCATATAGATTCAGCCATTTATTTGATGGGGAAAATTATTGTAAGAAAAAAATACAGATTATAAAATTCCAAGGAGACACTGACTAAAACAATAATTTTAAAATTATGCTAACTAAATTTGATTTTAATGGAGTCAAGCATTTCTTCTCCCATGGTATTATGTTTCTAGTATAGTACTTTTAAATAGATTTTTTTTAAAAGCAACACGTTTCCTTCTGAAACTCACAATGTTATTTATAAGTGCTAGTTTCCTACAAAAACAAATGCTAATGGCATAATATGGTAAATCATTAAGGATGTACTAACAATATAACATTTATGGGTATCTAGTTGACATTTTTTAAAGATGTCCTCACAGTTTTAGTACATTTCCTGCAAAGGGATCTAATTCTGACATCCTTTCCAGAATAACTTTATAAACAAATATTACCAGTATGGCCATATCAACAAGCAAGCATTACCTTACAAACATTGCTATATTTGGGGTGGGGATGGAGTGATGATGAAGAACATCTATTGCTTGCTAAAGGAACTGTACATTGGTATTTAATATCCAGCTGACAAGTGCTGATGGCCAAAGAAAATGAGATCCCCCCCCCCCCAAAAAAATGTGGCTTCAGCAAAGACCTGATTCTCAGATAAAAGTCACAAAGGCAAACATCCACAGTGACTTAGGAAACAATAAACTAAAAACAAGGACAACTAGGTCTAAAGGCCTAAATGTAAGCAATACACACAAATTTATGTGTATCTGTGATTACAGTGATTACCCTGTAAGGCCACTGATTTAATAATTTTAACAGACTTTTCAGTTGCACATAAACATTTGCCTTGCTCTATAGGCCCATGCTGCATCTCATCCAGCATCCTCTTTCCAACAGCAACCCGCTAGGTACCTGGGAAAGCTCACAAGCCAAGGATGAAGGTGAGAATTGCTCTTCACCTGTCCTCCATTAATTTATCCAACTCTTTTGAAAAAACATACAAACTGCAAGATAGAGCTGTATTTCAGTGCAGTGACTTTGGACAAGTTAACTCCATGTGTGATTGCTTGTGGAACTAATGTTAAATAAAGCATTTCCAGTATGCAGGAACTAAGATCCCTGCTTCTGGAGAGGTGTCATCGAAGACCCAATCCCTATTAAGATGGCCCAGCGTCCTATGTATAAAGGACCATGCCTATCTGAATGGTTGTCTGAGTACTGTCCTGAGGAATGGGAATCACACAGTCCTCCAGATTTTTATGCCATGCAACCCCCTCTATTTCTCAAAATTAGCTTTGCTAGTTAAGCCTGCTCAGACTCACAACTTCCACAATGTCTGATTGATTCTCACCCCAGTTGTGTGATGAACCATATTTGTTGTGTTTAATTTTTCCTTTGTTGTGTTAATAAATAGTATTCTGCATCTATGTTCCCAGCAACCATCTGAAGTGATATAACCCAGAAACAGATTTATCAATTCACTTGCTGTTTGTGGAAAACTCAGCTGAGGAATCAGGAAGCCTTGATGAGGAGGGAAAACCATTTGGGCCAAGGGAAGGTGACAGAGCATGTATAAATTGTATACATTTACATTTCATTATGAAAGATTGTGAATGCTTAGCTCCTAAACTTCAAGCAATTGTGTAAAGAGATACTGTCGGTCTCTTGAAATATTGTTGCCCTTTCTTATCAACACAATTTGCCCATGGTGGATCTTCTTTGTAGCTTTTTATTTATTACCTAGTCCCCGGTGGCATTTATTAGGTGATTAAATGGATCATAGCATGGAGACATCGTAGGGCATTCATGTTTCTTTTACTGCACAATATAGTTATTGTCCAATAATCTACACCATCTTCCAAGGTGATAAAATAGCAGTTTAACAATGAGTGTGTTAATATTTAACATGGAACAAAAGGTCACTTTCTTGGTAATCCACAAATTCAGAGTGTAGTACACTGCCAATAATCATTGCAGAGGACATGCTTCTCTCACATGGCTGTATGTTAGGCATTCATGGCTTCTTTAGTAGGGATGCCAATTCCTGTATCTTGCACTCTCATGCAAGAAAAAGAATATTAATAGTTTTCTCCTCACTCATTGAGACTACACTTTTCCCCTTTCATTTTTTTCACATTTTGGTACTTTTTTCTGAAAATTTCATGCAGGACTCCTCGCATGACAATGCAGGAAAGTGTGCAAGATTATTTACCCATCGCAAAATATTCACAGAAAATGTCCAAATAGAAAAACTCTCTTGTGGTTGGCTTTTTTTTTCTGATGGGGGGTACTGTTTGTCTTTACATATCAAGACTTTCTTTCTTGTTGAGGTCAAGAAAATGTGTGAATATTTATTTTAACCCTCAGTCCGGCTATAATGTTGTAATATGACTACCAAGCACAACTTTAGTGTGCATCTTTGGCCATAATATTTGAGCATTCTAGACAGGGAACCTCACAATATCATGCCCTTCCCCTAGTTCCGAGGATACTTACAGGGCATAGTGGATTCAATCCAACATTAACAGCTCTCAGAGGCAGATAGGCTGGAATGCAGTCCAAGGAGGGGGAAGTAAAGGAAGGGGGAACTATTGAGCCTCAAGATATTTTGGACTGAAACTTCCATATTTTGGATCCCGTACCATTAGCCATGCTGGCTTGATCCTCTGGGATATGAAATTCAAAACACTACTGCCATAGAATACACACAGACAAAAATGGTCTTATCTAAACCACTTCAGTTCTGTTATTTGGCTGGTAACCTCCACATCTGTTGGGTTTTGAACTTTCAGGTAACTGTTCAAAGTGCTAAACCCTACTGACAGAATATGGTCAGCACTCTGGACACCTCCCTTAAAGTCTGGAGAACATTCCCCAGTGGATTTAGCACCCTTGAGACCCCTGGCAAAAGTAACATCAAAGATGAATAATGTTGACATTTATAAAAACCTTAATAGCACAGTCCTTTTGAGTCACATAAGATATATATAGACACAAATGCTTCGTAAAATTACATAACAAGTCTGGTATCCTCAAAATCAATGCTTCTACTTATACACATTTCAATTTTTAAATATGCTGTTATGGAGCTAACTATAATACTCTTGGTTTGTAGGGTAAATACTACATTTGTTTTTCTATTGATTTCACTTCCAAAAATGCCTTCAGGTTACTTTGCGAAGAACATAATACACATGACTCTTATTATAATCAAAGCTAACTATAGCTGAGTGATATAAACCCTGGTAACATGTAGGTTTTTCTTGTTATTACTGTTCAGTTCTGTTAAATTCCATCCTGGTTGCTTGAGTAGATGAACACAAGTGAAATTTTGCTAGGTTTTTAACATCACTGCTGAAAAGTGTTTGCAAGGAGACTCAGGACTGAATTTTAGAGTGAAGCAAATCCAAATACTGTTCTGGACATATATGTACATGCAATATATTTTCGCCCTGCAACATGAGAAATAGATAAGCTCAAAACCCAGAATGGGGAAATCCCGCTCTTTAAAAAGTCCAGGAGAAGCCCAAATCGGATGAGTACTGTCTGGGAACAGAGCTGTCTGATAGAATCTGCCCCTGTGTGTTTACATTCTGTGCTTAGCACTGGAATAAAAGTCAGTGCAATAATCTCCTAACAGTACTCAAAACCATTTTTACGGAGTCTTTTTTTAATAAATTGAAAGCAAAGGGGCAATATTTTCAGGAGACCTTTCCAGTCGGGATGGAACAATAACATCTTTACAACTCCAAACAGTGCACTCCACAGAATTCAATAGGAAGGTCTGAGAGCATCCAAAGTCCAAGCCCACCACAGAAATATCTCTTCAATCAGGCCGCTAAATATCTATTCTGAGGTAATGGTGGGAACCTGTGCAATATAATGAAAGCAAAAATACTCGGAAACAAACTTAGGGGTCGTTCCCACTACCTTTAAATCCAGATCACGATCTCAGATAAATGGGCATGGTTCCCACTGAATCTGATTTCAGACAGCGATTCAGAAAGGGGGGCCATGCTTTTTGCCCATTTTTGCCCATTTAACCCACGTCAAAAAGAAGCTGGGAAAATCGGGGGGGGGGGAGGGGTTGGGCTCAATCAATTTATTTAGAAATAAATCAATTCAGGCCAAGTGAGAACCAGGCGGATTCGAATTGGATTCGAATCTACCCTGGTTCCCACTGTCAGCCCAGCCTGGGGGGGGGGGGGGCAGCTGACATGGCCCAGCCTCTCCTGGCCCTGACATCCCCAGCTCAGCCTCCTTACTGGTTTCTTTGGCCGCTGACTGGCTTCCCTGCACCTTTTTTAAAATTTCTGATGGCTGGGGAAGCTGGAAGGAGGTTGTATAGAAGCCGGAAGCCTTCCAACATCCTTCCTGGCTTCTCTCGGTGTCTCTGCAACCTCCTTCCCACTTGGCCATCAAGCTGCCCTCCACCACTTGCTGATTCCTGAACTGATTCCTGAAACCAGCACAAACATAGTGAGAACCACATTTTTTCTGAACCAGTTTCAGGAATTGGTTCAGGAACCAGATTTTCAGGTAAGTGGGAACAAGGCCTTAATTTTGCTTAAATTCCCCTCAAACCCCCCATGACTTTTTTTTTTTTTTTTTTTTTTTTTTGGCCACGGAAACCCACTGGGTGACCTTAGACAGGTCATACTCTCCCAGCCAAAGAGGAAGGCAGTCGCAAACCCCCTCCAACCAAATCTTGTCAAAAAAAGTCCCCCATGCCATCTCAGTGTATAGTGAGCAGGCCATGGAAACAGCCAATCACAGAGCTCCAGGAGTCAGGCCAATGAGAAGCTGGCTGGGCAGTGCTATATAAGAGTCTTGACAGAGAGTGAAAGGGGGTTTATTTTGTTGGAATTTTGAGGGAAGAGACACCTCGGAGGGAGGGTGTGCTCTTAGGGTTCCTGAGGGAACATTTGTAGGTTAGTTAGAGACCAGGGAAGGGTCTGAGAAGTCCAGTAGGGACTAGTGAGGCTTGAGGGAGTCTGAGAAAGAAAGGCTCAGTATAAGCCTGTGGGTGTTAAGGAAGATTTTGGCCTTATTACTGGAGATAAGGTTGCCTGAGTGGCTGTAGTAATATGGTTGTAAGAAACTTCTGTAACTAAGGAACGAAACAAACAAAGCTTTAATTATATTTCAATATTTATTTCTTTATTTTATAAATAAACTTTATTCTTGCTTTGAAATACCACTTGGCCTCTGTGAACTATTGATACACGCTACCAAAGATATTAGGGCCTCAGTAAGAGATAGGTGGTGGGCGAACAAGAAGGGTTCGTTTGTTCGGTTCACACCACATATAATAAAAGTGGTGGCAGCGGTGGGATCTAAAGGCCCAGGGTGCTGTCATCCAAGAAAACGTAGGAGTGAACAAGAAAGTCATACTCTCCTAGCCAAAGAGGAAGGCAGTCGCAAACCCCCTCCAACCAAATCTTGTCAAAAAAGTCTCCCATGCCATCTCAGTGTCTCCATAAGTTTGAAACAATTCAAAGCAAAAACAAGAACAGGATCCTCCAGAGGAAATCAACCGCAGCCATTGCAGCAGTTGCTCAGGAAAAGCACCGTCCACCACTTGAATGCCTGTCTGCCCAGATGCTTTTTCTTTATTTTTGGAGAAAGAAGATACTCTGTCATTTTCCTCTGACTAGTATCACTTAGCCTACCCACCAGGTGCTAATAAATGAGCTCTGTCTCTGTGAAAATCTCCATGGCTCACCTTGTGGAAGTGGGAAAGGAAGGACAGAGGCCAAAAGGAGAAGGAAAAGAGAAGGGAAAGGGACTCTAGGTTAGGAGAAAGGAAAGGACCAAAAAGGCCTGAAGTAGTTAAAAGTAGTTGATTTCTACAGAGGCAAACAGGGGAAGCTGAAACAGCTTGATTTCCTAGACAGTGACTTGATGAATGGCTTTGCATTTTTTTTTTCAAAAAATGGAAGCTATAACTCAATGCCTTCATTTTATTCTCTGCATCCGTCTATCTGTATATTCATATATTCATTTAAAAATACAGGCAACAAAAGCAGGTGGAAGGTAGGAAGAGGCAGGGAAGTTAGATTCCCCACCACCAAGACCACCACTTTAAACTCTTGCTTATCAGAATTGGTGATCATAGAAACAGGCACTTCCCATTTTCCTTGTAGGAGAGAAGGGCAGCAACTCCAACAGATGGAAGATATATAGCTTGGAGGTATGCTCTGATCCTCTGTTCTACCCCCATCCTACCATCTGAGGCCACAGAGATCATCATTGGCCAGTCCTGTTTAATGCCACTGTTCTGAAAAATGAGGCAAATTTCTTTGAAGAAGGATTCAAATAAGAGCAGCATTCAAATCCCAGGAGAGTTTTCCAACCATTCTAGACTATTAACAGGTTGTTAATAGCCTTGACAACATAGACAGCCTTGTTATGCAAAAGGAGATGAGAGAAACGGAGAGTGAGAGATTTACCTATCCATAACAAAAGAGGCATAACTAGGCTTTAAACGACCCAATTGAGGCCTATTTTGATCTGCTTTTAAACCTTTTAACTCTCTTTTTATCAACTGTGCATGGCTTCAGGGTCTTGATGGTCTGAGAAGTGTTAAATAACTATTTGAATGAATAAATGATATTAATCTGCAGCATAACCACCACCACCACCGCGCCGCCCTCCGCCCTGCAAAATATCATTGCATATGAAACAGTAGGAATGGTTAGGATGGTTACTAGGAAATTACACAGGCAATCCATGAAGAAAAAATCTGTCAGGATTTGTATGAATACTACCCAACTACGACAGCTAAATGAAATCACCATAATCAGAAGCAGTACATACGAAAATAACAGTTGATATGGAAAGAAGGGAACAGTTGTTGACATATGACCAATAACGCAATAGATAGAGGTGAGAGGAGAAAATGGGTGGAGAATGAATGCAAACTGGGGAATCTTTGCCTGGGCAATACTAGGTAGGGGGGCCATGTGTGAATACAACACGTGTTAACTTTGTGTACAATAAGTCTGAAACTGCAATGATTATTCTCAGTTGAGGATACTCAAGCCCAAAATCAAAATATTCCAAAATCCAAAATTGTCCACATGGGTGTTTGAGACACTTTGCTCTCTGATAGTTCTATATAAAATATGGTTTATAACCTTCAGTCTATGTGTATGAGGTGTATATAAAGCATAAATGAATTTAATGTTTAGACTTGGGTCTCATCTCCAAGATATCTCATTATGTATATGCAATTATTTCAAAACTCCAAGGTCCAAAACACTTCTAGTCCCCAGCATTTTGGTTAAGGAAGACTAGACCTGTAATGAGAAACCCATGCGCACCTCATAATTAAAGGAAATACAGGATCATTCTTACATTTGATGTCTTAAAAATTACTGATTTTCCAACCATTGCACTCCCATACTTTTATGAGGGAGATAATGGCTTGCAAAAATTTGATTCAGCTTGAATATAAATGGGTTTGATCATCTTCCTCTGTGTTGGATTCCTTTTTGAAAAGGATTCATTGCTGAAATCTTAATGCAACCACAACGTTATGCTGACAGTCATGTTTTGATTAGGAGGTAACTCAGTCCCTCAACAGGAAAAAGAAATACTGAATAGTTCAGTCCATAGACTTCAGTAATGATACACACAGGGACATTGCTATGCTATATCCATAACCTAGACATCTCTACAGCACTATGAAGTGAGCATTATATGAAAAACCTCCAAACCTAAACGCAAAAAGAACAACACATGCCACCAACAAACTAAAAATAGTGAACAATCTGCATGTTGGCTTCAGTATTTTCAGCTTTTTCTTAAAAGTCTCTGGTGAGAAACAGCAGAAAGGCACAGGAAAGTGGAAACTTTTTTGAGAATTTGAATCTAAATCAGTACTTAGAGCAAAGCTACTAATCAAAATGTGTCACAAATCACATAATTGTCACTTTAAAAAAGAAGGGAAGGGATAATAAATGCATTCCTATCTTTCTACTCTCAGTTGAAGAATGAAATAAATTCTGTCGCATTCAATAGAGGCATATTCACACCTTTTGAGATTTGTTGTGAGAAAAGGCTTGTCTTGAACAGCTGCACTTTTGCAAAGGATGGTTCTCAGAAATAAAAGTTGCACAAAGCAGTGTGAATATTTTCAAAATCTAAGTGGCTAAAATGAGCAGAACTAGGCAAAAACGGCACACAGATAAATTTTAGTTCATAGGGAAATGCTGCAGAGGCTAGGTGAGCCTTTTTCAGCCTTTTAACCCTAATGGAATCCTTGAAATAATTTTGAAATAAGTCCCAGATAACCCCTGCATAAAATGATTATATCCACAGTTCAAAATAGATTTTTCTAAAAATTATTTTTCATGAAATCCCTATCAACCTTAGGATTCTGGGGAACTCTAGTTAAGCAACCCTGGACTAGCTAAGCTGTGCAAATAAATGTGCACATTAGGGATGTGTGTGTGTGTGTTGGAAAATGTGTGTAAATTTTAATAGAGAAAAAATATAAAACCTTGCAAACAGATAGAAGACAAGGAAAACATAGCTGGGATTCAGAAAAAAAAAAAAAACTTCACAAGATCAAAACTGAAAGATTTCCATATTTACATAAGACAAATCTTAGGTTTGCCTTAGGGTCACCATAATCAGAAATGACTTGAGGCACACAACAGTAACAACAAATGTATTCAATCAACGTATCTGAAGAAGTAGATGGTAATCCATGAAACCCATGATGAGACGAATAAGTTAGTCTTTAGGGTGACAGTAAATCACTTCCTTGCCCACTTCAATTTTATATTGTTACTACCCTGGCCCCAAATGACAACAAGGCTCAGGAGCTTCTGCCAAACCCTACTAGCAGCAACATCTGAATCTTTTTAATTGGAGATGGCATGTGTAGGAAGGATGTGTTGTGCTGCTGAATCATGGCTCTTTACCTATGATATACTCTTTAAACGGAAAATATTGGGGAGGTTGGGAGGTTTGGGGGAGGGTGAAAGAGAAGAGGATGGACAATAACAGGTGGGAATGATCACCAAGGAGGAAAACTGCCTTATACTAAAAGGAGGACAGTCTTGTAGAAACACTTACATCAGTAATTACCACCCTCAAAGACTCTTGATAAATTGAGTGTAAAACTGAAAGGTATAAATGGGAGGGGGGGATCCATTTCTGTTTGTGTTCAATTCACTAGCAAAATAGTCCCATCTCTTCCCAGAAGATGTATGATGTGTATCAAAAACTAACCAGAGATTACACTCAGAGATGGTGGTTCCAGGTGACTGAGACAGCGCTTCCAATCTAAACCCTAATTTTCAGTCACTCATAAAATTCTTTCATCAAGGACTGAAACGTCTCTTTCTGGATGGCTAGGTCAAAGTTGAGTTACTTTGGTAACCTTTTAGAAAATTGTTCCATCTATTTGAGTCATTTGACAGAGTGGATTGTGAGGTTTTTGGGTGGGAATAGTTTTCATTGTTGTTGTTTTTTTATGTTCTGTTCAAGGATATATATATATATATATATACTCTTCTCCATTCAGATGTATCACACTAAAGTCTGACTTGATAAACAACTACACAACACTGACTGATTTGAATGACTTTAGGCTAAAATATAAGGATGATTTAAATGCAAATCTACCCACAGTCCTACCCACAGTGATAGGGCACAAGGTGTGCATGCAAAAGGTCCCTGGAAAGAGTTGAGGGGGACTCCTATCTTAAGCATTGAACAGCTGCTGACAATCAATGTAAACCTAAGGTAGGAAATGGTTGATCCTTCAGATGCTTTGGGCTACAATTCCCATACTTCTGCAGCACTGGGATCCATTCTAGGAAGAAAGGTGGAATATTAATTTAAATAAATAAATAAATAAAAGATTAGTACTATAGACATGGCTGAAGGAAGTTGTTTGTTAAAGGATCTGAAGAGTCAAAGATTCTGTACATCCCATGTAAACAATACTGAGTTAGGCTGTATTTACACTATGGAATTCATGCATTTTGATACTGTTTTAATTCTCGGGGAAGTGCATTAGACCTTTCCAGCATAAAAGTTTAAGAATCTAACCAAACTCCATGTCCCAAGATTCTGTAGCCATGACAGTTACAGTGGTATCAAACTGTTTTAATGGTGCAGTATCCCCCCCCTCCCCACACACACAACAAAAGTAGCATTTTACAGTCTAAGGAGATTATTACATGGTTCTTAAATAATGGGACAGAAGCAGGACTAAAACAGTAATAGCTGGATCTTATTGCACCACATCGTGGTTAGGCAGTAGGTATCCTGTTGTCAATCTGTACTTCTACCGCTGCTTTTAACAAATGAGGAAAATCCCATGAATAGCTGTCAATTGCTCATCTAAGCCATTATTGAAGTATGTGTAATAGGTCATTCAGGCGTAATTCAGAGAGAGGGGGATTTAAACAGGTTTCATTGCACACAACTCCCTTCCCGATGAAGGCAAGACTTCTTACTCACAAGGTGAAAGGGGATTTAAACAGGTTTCACTGCACAGACCCCATTTCCAATGAAGGCAAGACTTCTAACTCATGAAAAGGCAGGAAAAAGGGGGATTTAAACCAGTTTCACTGGATTAACCACATTCCCAATGAAGGCAAGACTTCTTACTTACAAGGAGACAGGAGAAAGGAAATCTAAACCAGTTTCACTGCACAGACCCCAGTCCCAACAAAGGCTTACTTACTTACTTACCAAATTTTGGATAGCTGACCAGTAAACAGAACAGTAATGAGGTGAGGTGCATCAGCAACCTGTTATCAATTTGCAATTGCGTGATAATGTGAAAAGAATTCTTGATGTTTTGGATGTTTAAAAAGCCACAACAGCAGCACGAGGGACACTTTGTGTAATAATCTCCTAAATCTATTTGGTTTTTAGCCCCAACTAGACTAAATTCATTGAATTAATAGGACCTTGCTATGCCAACACTTAGGCAAGTTTCAATGATTCAGTAGGTCTACTCTAGTCAGGATTAACAACTGGATTTTGACCTACAGAAAAACCAGTTATTTATTTATGTCATATATACTTACTTGAAAATGCCTAGAGCTCAGTCCCCAGGGTACGCAGACAAGCAAATGTGAGCTAGAATTAGACAGTCACAGGTGAATGGCTGGGTGAGCAGCAGATTGCCAGTCTGGGACTCTTGACAATGTTATGCTGTACATACTTAGGTTCACTCTGAAATTAAATGCTGCTAGCACTCTAAAGAGTTTATCACATTGCCCTTTTCTGTCCTTCCCTCCCAACCTAGGTGCGGGATGAAAACTTTTAAGCATTGATTTTATAGCACACCTCCGTGCCGAGGCCGAAGGCATTCCATACCTGATCATGGCATCCTAATCCAGACTTCTCCTGCACTTTTTGAAAGAATTGGATTTTCCCGTTGTTTGCAAAGTATGGAAGATGTCTGGATCGGGTACTCCGTGCTTAAAAGTTTTCATCCTGCACCTAGGTCAGGAGGGAAGGAGAGAAAAAAGCAATGTGATAAGCTCCTAACATTTTCAGAAGGATACTACTAAATTCAGTTCACAATATAGATTGGTCCCCTAGCATGGATCCCTAGAACACAGCTCTGCTGGGCCTAAGGAGCCATCATTAGAGATTCTAAGAAGTTTTTGTTAGCTGACTCTCAAGGAAAGGGAATGCTTTAAGAAAGAAAAGAGAAAGCAGAGAGCATGTATGAATAGAAAATATCAGTCTTCAGCCCAAGAATAGCAGGCAATCAAGAGTAGATGGTAGTCAATAACTTGATTCCAGGGACTTTAATATTTAACATTTTCACTTTTGCAGAGGAATAAATAATTCTTGCAATGAGGACCACAGCAACAAGCAACAACAACAACACTGTGAGGAAAACAAATATTTGTGCCATTCTTAACCAGGTATTCATATATTGTGAAGTGTTTCTGAAATTATCTGTGTAGGAATACATTGAGGTTTTCTGCATGAGAATGAGGGAAGATTATGCAACACCCTCACACATTATTTTTGGGCAACCATGTGTTTTGGGTTTTGTGCGTGTGGGAGATAGGTGTTTTCATTGTTAAATAAATAAATAAATGGCAGTTGCAGAACAAAAACTTTGCACAGAAAACAGCAATCCAGGACCACAAAAACATATGTCCATTTTCTGTGCTTTTGTACAAAACTGGTTGTACACTTTTTTTTCTGTTGTGGAAGATTTTTGTAGTGAAATATTGATCCTTTTTTTTTTTAGAAAGCACAAAATCATGCACACACCACACACACACACACACACACCTTCCATGTGGCTGTCAGGAAACAGTGCTTGTTGGTCAAACCTCCACAATTCTTGTGTGAAAAGAAATATGTAATTCTGCTCAGAATAATTCCATGAAAAACTTTTCAGATACCGATGAAAACTATGCAAATGCCTCACAACTATTATTCTTCACATCTAGATTTTCCAGGCATCGGGAAACCCATTTTTTTTAGCCAGGAAATGAATAACAGCAAATATTCTTTCAATCCCTGTTTGAATCAGTAGGTAACAGCTTCGTTTTTTTTTTTCCCCTTTGCACTACAATATCAACTTATAACTGATGGGAAAGTCTTAGGATCAAGCAAGCACACCACTTGGGAGAAGAACAAAAAGCAAGTCTCCAGCTATATAAACTGGTGCAGAGCCCATAGCAAATAAACAAACATGCTTTTCCTGGCACCCTGCTTTCTGCTTATCCCATATCTTCTCCCCTCTGAAGTATGAAGCAGACATCTCATCAAACAGTATGAAGGACATAACAGTATGTAGCACCTTCTCAAAATCCTGCACACACACCCCTCTCTCACACACACACACAAACATCATGGATAAATACTTCATTGTCTCAATTTTCTGTTGGCAACACTTCGCACTAAGAAGTCAGGATGTTCATGAGCACTTCCATGACAACATAGTCATTTTAGAAAGAAGTCAAAGGATCATGAGCAATCAGATTGTATAGATTTGTTGTTTGTCTCATGCCTTTCAATGTTAAGAGAAGAGAGGACAGGTATTCTTAACACCAAGCATTCAGATGTTGTTGACTCCGAGCAACCCTAATAACAGGCAGTCAGTGGCAGCTGGTGGCTTCCATTCCAGTAGAGTATGAACCAGATCTGGGATTAGGGTTCAGAACCTTGGTTCCCCCCCTTTAATGGACCAAATCCTGGAATAGATTCATGACCTTATTGACAGGGAATTCACTAATGATCACAAGTGACTTTGCTCGGTAGAGGTGATGACAATTGCAGTCCAATATAACCTGAATAACAACAAAATATTCTTCCCATTTAAGGAACTCTCAGAGTACATATACACTGTAAAAATAATGTAGTTTGACACCATTTTAACTGCTGTGGCTCCAATCTACAGAATCTTAGGATTTGTAGTTTTGTGAGGCACCAGCACTCTTTGGGAGATAAGGCTAAAAACATTAACTACAAGTTCCAAGATTCCAGAGGATGGAGTGGCAACACTTAAAGTGGTGTGCAACTGCATTATTTCTACAGTGCAGATGTTTTCTCAGTGAAAAGATGCTGGCTTAGGTAGGTAAACAATATTTCAAAGTAGTGTTACCCAGGTTTTAAAGTCTTCAAGGGCTGGGAAGAGGTTGGACAATATTGAATCAGTCTATCATCACAATATCTTCAGATCACCTCCTTTTGAGTGGGAGAAACAAAATATAAATTTAAGCAATGGTCAGAATTAAGAATCACATAGACGGGAACATACTTCAAATTCATAGGGTTCAATCTTTGCCATTTATAGTTAGTACTGTATACCTCTTGAAGGATGGGGAAATCTGCAAGTTTCTCTTTCCCTCCTATCTGAAATATTTTAACACTTAAATTCTTTACAACTTGAATACAAAGGAATGAGCATTAAAGTCTTTGAAAAGAAACTGGTATGAAATTCTTTCCCATTAGCACTAGATGCAGGTATTCCTAATATGGAGGGAATGATATTATACCTGCCTGCCACATCAGTATCAAAGACAGAGCATTTCATAACAAAGAGGTGGCATCTCAAATTCAGCACTATTATGTTTGAATAGGCAGTGGTTCAAAACCAGACTTTTAAAAACTCAATGCCTGGCTGAATGAATATGTCACTTTTGGTTTCCTCACATTTTGTTTTTTTGTTTGTTTAAAAATCCTCAGGTTCCTTCATCCCAAATGAGGGGGAAAAACCTGCTTCTTCTGGAAAACTGATTAAAAAATAAACTGGAACAAAATGTTCACCCATTTCTAAATGCCAAAGGTAAAGGGACTCATCAGAAATCCTGGAGAGCTTCTACCAGAGCAGACAATGTTAAGCTAGGTAATCCAAAGATATGATTTGGTACAGAGAAGATTTTGAATGTTCAGAGATGGGGCCTTACAAAGAACGCAGAGAAAAGAATCCTGACACAGAGCAGGGCAGCTTCCCACTTTCAACTATCCCTTTCAGCACTGTATTGCTCTTGTCCACACAGCCTGACAGCAGCATTCATGCAAGTTCACCTCCTTGAATCCCTGCTCGATCTCAAAGCCATTGGTTTCAGCATGAAAGTGCTATATGAAAGAAGGTACAAAGAGCAATGGTGGCAGGGTCATAGGTGGAGAGGAGGTGAGGCCTTTAGGAGAGACTCAGAGTAGGACATTCATAGCTTACAGCATTTAGATACTTGAAGGTATGTTATAATTTTTTTTGAGTATTCAATCCTCCCCTTTAAAAAAAAAAATCAAACACATGCCCTTTCCACTTTTCACAAATACTCTCCTTTCTCTCTTCTCTTTGTCCCACCAGACGCCTCATGCTGTGCCACTTTGCTTGAGTACCAAGGAGGTTTGGCCTTTCTATCACATTGTAAGCAGCATGATTCATGTTTCCTCTGAAAGGAAAGTTCAAAGTCACTCAGTTGCCTAAAAAGCTGAAGAGAGGGCAGCAACCATGGTGGAGGAGAAGCACATCACTTTCCATTTGAAGTATAAATGGGCTGAGAAATACTGACACCACATTTTGGAAATGTGAAAGCAAAGGACTGTATTTTCCTCTGTGCTGCTTTAACTTGTCAAAAGGACTCATTCCCTTCCCTTACAGTAGAGTCTCGATTGTCCAACCTTTGGTTATCCAACATTCTGGATTATCCAGCATTGCAGCTGCTGTGATTTCTTTAAATTTGCTGTGATTTCTTTAAATTTTCAAAGGATTGAACTGTTTATACTGTACATCACAATGTTGATCAGTGATTTCTTTACATTTACTTTTACTGTTATTGCAATGAAACTTCAATACATTTGCAATTCATAGTGACTTCAAGACTTTTCTTGGACCTTCTGGATTATCCAACATTTTTGGTTATCCAACTATCAGCCGGTCCAGTTTATGTCGGATAATCGAGACTCTATTGTATTTGCACAAGTGCTATTTAGTATTGCCCAAGAAGTGTAATGAGACAAAATGCATTGCATCTGAACACAGGAAAAAGAACCTGAGGTGGAGAATGGGAAACCAAATCTCAGTGCAGTCCTGGACAAAGTGGGAGGAAAAGTCTTCTTCTGTGCTTCTCTTTTAGCTTGCTCACAAAAGATAACTTCATAGAGGTTTTGGGTTCCTTTCTGGCACATGCTGTCTGCTCAAATAACCTGAGAGATAGTATAAATGGCATTTGGATTAGGAGCACAGTCTGCAGCTGGTGCATAGTGTGTTTTGAAAAATGTTTGATACTGCCTGCATAGCTTGCTCATTCAAGAAGACTGGCAGAAACCCTGACCTTCCGGAGCAGGAAAGTCTTCAAGGAAGCAAGATCAGTAGTGAATGAAATGGGTGACTACCTTCCTCCTTGCTTTCTCCTAGCAAGGCTGGCATTACTGTACAATGAGAGCAGAGCTGTTGTTTCTAAAGAACTAGAGCTCTTGAGAGAGAGAGAAAGAATGAAGAGGCTGGGGCTACGTATGAAGTTCCCAATCCAGACTTCTCTGAGTTTGCAAGCTTCCACACAGAATGTGTAAAAAAACAAACAAACTTATAGAGCGACTGCCGCACAAGCAGCACTGCCACACAAGACTGAATCAACAGATGTGAGAAATGTTTAGCTCAACCAAGTGATTCCCTCCATGTTATTCAGCATGTAAAACATGTATGAGAATTACAGTTTTTGGTGACCCAATGAAGTCCAGAAAATGCAAGGTCAAATCCAAACAAGAATGCTAACTCACCAACCACACTCTGCTCCCCAAACATCCTTTGTTTAAGTATAGTGACCTTGAGGTCAAAGACTTCAGCATGTTATCATTTGTTATGCTTAGCTGCATCAGGTTCTGTCTCTAATACTCCCATTTGTCCTAAGTAAACCAAAAAGGGCTTTCCTGTTTCAACAAAAACTGTTGCCAGTTATGATAGCATCTAATAGTTTAGCGGATTGTTATTCTATCAGTGTCTAGCAGAACACAAGGGATCTATGGAAGTGTGTGAGAGAGAAATATGTGGGAGGAGAGAAAGGGAGGAATGCAATGCTAAGGTTTCTTTTTCATTTCATCTTTTGGCATCTCATTACTGATAATAGTGATAATCCCAAACAGTGATAACTCTACATTGATTAAAATGTTGCTTCCTGTTCAGGTTGATAACAAAGGAAATTACCGAAATCCATGTCTACACAAAATCCATCAACCAGTAAGAATGGCTGAAAGGAGCCACAAACGAAGCTATGAACCAGCCAACACAGAAGAAAGCCACAGAAACACACAGGCAAAAAGTAATAACTATCAGAAGACATCAGAATTTTGCAATTTCTCAGCTGCCTTTCCCAACAAAGAGCTAAGAAGCACCTCACTGAAGACTTCTCATTGATGTGACACAATCATCAGAACAATTAATTTTAATATATCTTAAGAGTTAACACGTTTAAATAAAATTTGCACATTTAGATTGGGGGGTATTTATCAGAAGGGTCATCTGTTTGGCCAAGCACTGCTATAGAGCAAGATGTTCTTCCTACCACTTTCCCCCAGGTTTATCTCCAGCAGAAAAGTAATTTATGGGAAGAAATACTCTTCTAGAGAATGAAATGCTCTCAGAGTTCCCTTCAGAATTGATAGTTCCAATGGAAATGGCTTCTGAAGAGTCTTCAAGTGGAAACGGCATTAAATGCAAGTTGGCTTTAAAAGAACTGACCAATACTCACACTTTTGTTTTACTCGATCAGAGGAGAGCAGGGGCTGATTAGACAAAAGCAGAGGCACAACATGAAAATGCTAAAAGAAAAGAAAAAAAAAGAAAAGAAAAGGGAACAAAACAAAAGGAGAAGAGGGGAAATGCTTCCAAGTATTCTGAGGGAACGGCAGTTGTGCTGCAACAGTATCATTCCCAGTTTACTAGAAGCTATGCTTGTAGCTCATGGCAGTAAGCAGGAATATGGTAAGCACTTATCCCCCCCCCCTCGCTGTCAGCACTTCCTTCTTATTATCACAAAACAAACAAAACAAACAGCTTCATTTATATACCGCTTCATACTGCCTAAGCAGTGTCTAAGCGGTTTACAACTGTAAGCTACTTGCCCCCAGCAATCTGGGTACTCATTTTAGCAATCTCAGAAGGATGCAAGCCTGAGTTGAACTTGAGCCCTTTTGCTGGTCTTGAACTCGCAACCTTACAGTTTTGAGTGAGTGACTGCAGTACAGGCATTTAACCACTGCACCACCAGGGCCTGTGACACTTCATGGGTTCTTGGAAAGCATGGGAAAACCAACCACTCAAGTGGCATTAGGACAGCTGGTGGGCTCCAGGGAGGCCAGACATAGGCTTCATGCCAGTCTTCCCTCTATTTATTTAAGCAAGGAGCTATCACTTCCCTTTTCAGTTTACTTGGGAGCTTCATTCCTATCCTTCTTCCCTTAATATTGATGTATTGGATATTTATTCATATATTCATTAGCTGTAATATTCATCACAAATTTCATTTGCCTTAGCATGGACACAGATTCAGTTTGATTTAGAAGGGGACCACTGGATCTTGCTGACAGGCAACCTTAAAGGACCTTGGAAGAACAGGAAATTGAGACATACCAAGCTCAGGGGAAAATAACTCTGCCTGTCTTCCAGGTGATAGAGGAACACTAATATAGATTCTCATGGCTATCATTCTAGAGTTGCTAAATGGTGGACTGGCTTAATGGTCTACTTTGATCTGCAGGTAAGTCAACCATGATGGCTCCCAACTCATGCTTGTCTCAAGCCTCTTCCACTGTAACCAATAAAACTGGTAATTTCTTGCCAACAAATGTGGTTTGTGTTTCTATAATGTGGGTCAAGTGGAAACTTGCTTGCTGTTGAATCCACAATAACAATGAGAGGCCTGTGGAAGCTTAAAAATTAACAGATTTCACTTGACATAAGCTTTCAGGGACTCCTCACCCAGGATTGAAGTGGCCTGGGACCTACAAAAACTAATGGCAAATAAAGCAGGTCTTTCAGGTATTTCTAATTATACGACTTTAGAGGACAGATGGGGAAACTTTGATTGCTCAAAGGTTTTGGACAGCATTTTATCACTGGACATGCTGGATGGGGCTGATGGTAATCACCATGAAAACAAGGAGGGAAAAGATTGTCCACCATTCTGCCACTACAGTGGACCCTTCTCATTTGTAGAAGTTCAGTTCCACATCCCTTGTGAATGGCAAAAAACATAGATGGATGCACCACATATTATTCAATGGCAGCAATTTGTGCATGGACACATCAGCACATCTACATGCATCAATCACATGTGTCTTTGGCTTCATCCACACAGCAGAAATAATCCAGTTTGACACCACTTTAAATGACATGGCTCAAAGCTAAGGAAATCTGGGAACTGTTTGAGAGTTCTGTGAGACATTTAGCCCTCTCGGGCAAAGAGGTCTAGTGCAACAACAAACTACAGTTCTCAGAATCTCATAGCATTGAGCCATGGTTTTAAAAATGTTGTCAAATTGGATTATTTCTGCAGTGTGGATGCTGGCTTATAAGATCACTTGGATACAGTTTGTCTTCTATATCCACAGATTTTGCATCCATGGATTCAACCATCCAGAGCTTGAAAATATTAAAATGTTTATTATATCAAAAAGCAAGCCTTGCTTTTGCCATTTTACATAAGGAGCACCATTTTACTAGACAATGGGACTTGAGCATACACAGATTTTGTTCTGTTTTTCCCCTTTCAGATCCAAATGAATTCTTCACAGAAAACTGCAGTTACAGTTTGGCTAAGAGAAGTGAGAATACTAATTTTCTTAACCCAACCATATTAAATTTTGTTTTTGCTGCATTTGTTAGAGAGACTGTTCTTCAACCTTTCTTTTGTATGTTAATTGATGCATTGGTTTTCCCCCTCTTTAGGGTTGTTGACCAGATCAATAAAATGAATTGAAGATAATATATGAAAGGAGCTACCATGTTCTACAGAGCTCAAAATAACACCAAGCCTGCAGAAATTGTATGCATGATAAACCAGTCCTTAAAATTAGTTTCATTCCATTTACTAAAGATAAAAGGCATATGCAAAAAGGAAACCTAATGTTTTGCTTTCAGCACAACAAAGATTATAAAGAATACAATGCATCCTATCCTTGGAAGAGAACACATAATATGGCAATTACGTGGCAGGTTTTATCACCATGGCAGCCACAAAATGAACCAACACAATTTCTGAAAACAATCTTAACTCACACTAAATATTTTTGTTACCAACTGCTATTTTATAAAGCTCTCAATTGTACATCAAATACATGCTGCCAACAGTATAACAGGATGTCAGCGGTTTTGCATTAAGCAAGCACAGCTTTTCTTTGTTTGTGAAAGTATGACTGGTTTAGTTCAAGCAACATACTTGGAAACAGCTGTGGGTACCAATGTGGGGTACTAACATTTTGGGAGAAGATTCCACTAAATCTAGCTAAAACATTTCTATTATTTGATTAGACTGATTTACATATCTAATTTTGAAGTAAGCGAGTGATGAAAATCAGAGCACATGTTCCTGGTCTTTAGAAAAATTCTCTGGCTACTTTACCCAACACTGGTCATTTTTAGACTAAGGTGTAGAGAGGAAAAACAGTTGTAAAACACTTGTTTTTACCACAGTGAGTGTGATATTTACAAATCAAAGGAGATAAATTATAGTGTATTGCTGTTTTAGCCCCATCTGTTTAGAATGTAAGAGACCCCTCAGATTATTGAATATGCTGACTCCCTTAACTCTGGCATGGGAGAGGGATATTTCCAATGTCGGTCTTGCAAAATAACCCACTGTACATAGCAATTCCCCAGACTGGAGACCTGGCACTTTACCTTTTAATTGAATGACAGACCTGTGTGTACCACGCAGCCTATCTTGTAGACCCAAAACTGTCCTGCTCCCCTCTGTGTGAACAAGGAGATGATCATGCTGGCTGCATTGAAATAATATTTAACTAAAAAATATTAAATTAACAGCCAATTTTGCTTCTATGGCAAAATTACTATTATTGTAGAAAAAAATAGTAAAGAATGTCAAAGAAGAAAGTGATACAGTATGCTTAATGGTGGATATTAAGAAAACAGAAATAATGACCATGGAAGATCTACATGAATTCATCTTAAGTGATAACACACTAAAAATAGTCCCAAACAAAAAGAGTTCCCATACTTTGGATCAGACATTCATCAGAACAGAGACTGCAGTCAAGAAATCAGAAGAAGGCTAGGAATGGAAAGGGCCACTGTGAAAGAACTAGACAAGATCCTTAAATTTGAGGATATGCAACTGAATGCTCAAGTTAGAATCATCACAACCATTATATTCCCTATTACTATATATGGTTGTGGGAGTGGACAAGTGAATAAGAAGAAAATCAACTCATTTGAGATGTGGTGCTGGAGAAGAGTGGTAAGAATACTGTGGACACCTAAAAAAGACTAACAAATGGGTCCTAGAACAGATAAAACCCAAACTCTCCCTTGGAGCCAAGATGACTAAATTGAGGCTGTTATACTTTGGTCACATCAGGAAAAGACATGACTTATTAGGAAAAAAAATAACAATGTTAGGAAAGGTAGAAGACAGTAGAAAGAAAGGAAGACCTCATACCAGATGGCAAGACTTAATCAGGAAGGTCACAGGCCCAAGTGTGCAGCAGCTGAGCAGGATGGCTGAGAATAAGGAGAACTGGAGATGTCTCATCCACAACAATCCAGAAAAAATATCTTGAAAGATCACTGAAAGTCTGGTTTTTTTACATACTAAGAGAGATTATAATTCTGGGGCTTTACACTGCCCCAAAAGGGTGGTCTGTAGCCACCCCTTTGAGCGGCGGATTAGGGCCAGGGCAGCCTCACTGGCTGCCTCAGAGGCCCCAATCCGCCGCTTATCCAAGCCGGGGAAAGGGGGCAAAACGCCCCTTCTCCACGGCCTGGATAAACGGCGGATTGGGGCTTCATGCCCCAAGGACAGCCCAACCAGCAGAGGAAAGGGAGAAAGAGGCCTCCTGGCCCCTTTCTCCCTCGCTTTGTTCCCCAGGTAATCTGGTGGCTGCAGGAACAAAGAGCTTCCTAAAAAGGAGCACCATTTCGGAGCTCCTTTCAGTGCAGCATGATGTCCAGCGGCGCCATGACGTCAGGTGCATCCTAGTCCATCTGGATGTGGCGCGCGCCAAGACGCCATCACAGTGAGCATGTATGGACAGCAGCAGTCCATACGTGTTAGGGCTGGGGAGCGTGCAAATGCTGTGTGTTCCCCAGCCCTATTCACACCGCAGGGACGGCCCAAAAGGGCCTCAGATAACCTGTCCCCACAACATTTAGGACTTTAAAAGTTAATAGGGGCCCCATACAGACAAGCCAAAATAAAGCTGCTTCGGGTCACTTTGGAGGTATTTTGTTTAAATGATGCATGTGTCCTAAGAGTCCAGAAGCTGCGCTAAAGACACACTCCAGTCCTTAGGACTGGATAAGGGTGGCTGAATCAGATTACTTCCATTGGATAAGGGTGGCTGATTCAGATTATTTCTGGTCCACCACCCATCTGCATGAGCATTTACCCAAAGTACATTTGAGCCATTTTCTGCATTAATCTGCAGATTATTTTTAATTGCAAGTGTATATTTATATAAATATTCTCTTCTCTCAAAATACAGGGTGATTCAATCACCTTGTATATAGATTTAAAATGGATTATAATGAATTCCAGAAACCTTGGAAGAACATTTGAAAAGTGTGAACCCTGATGGAGAATTAAGACTAGGGTAGTATATCATTCTGCGAGTTACAAAACATATCAATAGGTATAAGAATGTGTAGATTGAAACTTTCAAAAACTGTTAGATCCTGTATGCTGAGGCTGTTGCTGCTGATTTTCTTTTCTGTATGGTGGTTGGTGTACTTTTCACTCCATTTTTTTCCCTTTTTTAAAATGTTGACTTGAGATGGATGGTGGTGAGAATGCTTTTACTACAGCCTTTACTGTTGCTTTTAATGCAAGCTGCCATTGAGGGATTGCTGTGCCATGCAGCAGGTGCAGATTTAAATTTAAATAAACAAACGTGAATGCACCAGTGCTTTAGCAAAGACACATTTTATTTATTCTCTCTGTTTCTTGCTTTTTGCCCTCATAATATGGGGTTTTCTTGCATCAAGTCAGAGTATGGCAGATGAATACACTGTTGGATGTCTTCTGTTCAGATTTCCTCTTCTCCAGTGGATTGATTTTCATGCCACTATGTTTGCATCCTTGCTTTCTCTCTGCATTAAGCCCTACTGAAAGGGAAGTATGGCAAATTATAGGTGCACTCTCTCTCTTTACAGTCTTGGTGTGCAAGGTGTTCCAATTTTACATTAAAATAATTACAACCCCATGAAAATTGCTGGCATGCTGGCACTTATTACACATAATTTGGAGCCCTACAATGGGCAAAGGTAATTTTGGTTCTATTTCAGAAATATCTCTAGGCATGTGATAACATTTGACTACTAAATAATTCTCCAGATATTCCATAAAATGTCTTTTACAGGGGGAAAAAACAGAGCTGGTGGGCTATATTAATTTGGGTGCTTTTGTCATATCCCCAGTGACTACAGAAAAGCCAATTACGGGAAAAATCACTCCACCAATTTAGGTACAATTTGTCACGTTCATTTTGTATCTAAAAGGTTTCTGTTGTTTTTTTGTTGACAAAGGCTAGCCTAGTATTGCGGACAGTACATTTTGCATAAAACTCCACACCTACAGTGAGCTGATTTGATATATGAATAAAGAGCATTCTTGAAATTCAATACTGCCTGTTCCAAATTTATGAGAACATATTACTGATATATGAAAAGTTATCGAAATGTACAGCTCACCCCCACAGAGCCCAGCTGAAGCCTTTTTTTCCTCTTTTTGAAAAAAAAATTCCATGTTTGTTTAGAGGAACACTGCTCAATATATTCCAAGTAAATTGCAAAAACAACAACACACACAAGAATCCCAGTGTATGTGATGGAGATTTGTCATGAGTGCTTTTTTTATATTTCATAATAGACACATAAGTATTCTAGATGGATAAACAGATGTAACATGAAACTTGGATGGGAATAGTATCACCCAGTGTACAAAGACCATGTCTTTTGGTCTTTGTATTATTTACTTGTTACATTTACATCCCATTTATCCTTGTGGCATGTGTGTAACAATAACATTATTGTAAATGATTAAGTAAAATGTGGTCTAAATGATACTACTGTTAGCTGGATATGTAATTAGTTGATTGACTGAACCCAAATGATGCTCTCCAATGGATCCTCTTCATCATGGAGAAAAGAAACATGTGGGGTGCCACAGGGCTCTGTTCTGGGCCCAGTGATATTCAACATCTACATCAGTGACTGTGGAGTTTATCACACAGGGCACTTACTGTTGCCCAAACATTCCTGAAGTGTTTCCCAAACATTTCAGAAGCGCTAGAGGTGGGATCATCCATCTCACTTCTAAAACATCATAGAGGCTTCCCACTTTCCTTCTGTCACGGAAGCATTTGAGGGAAAGTCTTGGAAAAGCCAGTTTTATTAACAGGATCTTTCATTAATAAAAATGGCTTTTCTGATGTTTCCCCGCGAACGCTTCCATGCCAGAAGAAAAGTGGGAAGCCTCTATGTCATTTCAGAAGCGTGACGGATGATCCCACCTCCGGCTCTTCTGAAATGTTTGGGAAACACTTCAGGAACGTTTGGGCAGCGGTAAGTACCCTGTGTGATAAAATCTTATGATGTTGGAATAGAGGGCATGTTTATCTGATTTGCAGGTGAAACCAATTAGGAGGATAGTTAATACCCCAGGTGACAGGATAAGAACTCAGTATGACTTTAACTGATTAGAGAGCTGGGCCAGAACTAACAAAATGGATTTCAAAAGGGGGAAATGTAAGGTACTGCACTTAGGCAGAAAAAAATGAAATGCACAAGTGAGTGATACCTGTCTTGATAACAGTACATGTAAATGGATCTAGAAAGTTTAGTAGACCACAAGCTGAACTTGAGTAAGTGGTGTGATGCAGCTGCTAAGAAAACCCTATGGGGCTAAAGAGACAAGCAAAAAGAGGTGCTTTCAGGCTGGCTTGAAGGCATGACATTTAGATGACACATGCCTTGAAGCCAGCAGGAAAGTGCCATTTAGGTGCCTTATGCAATTTTAAAAAGAAGTATCTTTTTGTTGCTTCTTCCTGGCTTGAAGCCATGTCATGTGGTCATGACATGAGCACTCCAGTTGCATTGGGAGCCAGTGGTATGGTTGATGGGGTTTCAATGTGGCTTTAGAAAAGGCAGTTTCAAGCAACTTTTTCCTACCCATCTCTTTTGCCCCAATGTGATTCTAGACTGCATCAACAGAGGTGCAGTGTTTACACTGAGGGAAGTAATAGTACCACTCTATTCTGCTTTGGTCAAGCTTCACCTGGAATACTATTCTGGGCTCCACAATTTAAAAAGGATGTTGAGAAGCTGGGGCATGTCCAGAGGAGGGTGACCAAAATGGTAAAAGTTTTGGATACCATGCCATAAGAAAAGCAACTTAGGGAGCTGGGTATATTTATCCTGGGGAAGAGAAGGTTAAGAGGTGACATGATAACCAATTTTAAATATTTGAAGAGATGTCATATTGAAGATGAAGTAAGCTTATTTTCTGCTGCTCCAGAGAATAGGACACAGAGCAACGGATGCAAACTACAGTAAGAGAGATTCCTCCTAAGCATTAGGAAGAACTTCGTGATGATAAGAGCAGTTTAACAATGGAATATGCTGCCTCAGAATATGGTGGGTCTCCTTCTTTAATGTTTTTTAAACAAAGGCTGGATGGCCATTTGTCAGGAGCACTTTGTGTTGGAGTTGGACTGGATCGCCCTCATGGTCTCTTCCAATTGTGATTCTGTAATGTAATAAATTGTGAAGGAAAAATATTAATAGAATAATTTAAGACAACCTTTTTTATATAAAAGGGGACAGAACAGACAGTTGCAATTATCTTAAGACATACATTAAAATTGGGATATATTTCTATATATATTCTATATAGAATATAGAATATTTTCAAATAGAGAAAATCTGAATTTTAATGCATGTCTAAATATGATTGTAACTGTCTGTTCTGTCCTCGTTTATATAATCCATGTTTTATATAACCCCTCGACCCATGTTTTTGAACTTTACTTCACATGCTGATTGCTGATTATAAAGTTTTAATGTCAGCTGTTGACTGGATGAATAAATCGTATTGAACTAAGCTAAATATCAAGCAATGGGCCCGTTCCCACTTACCAGAAAATCCATTTCCTGAACTGATTCCTGAAACTGGTTCTGAAAAAATGTGGTTCCCACTATGTTTGTGCTGAGTTTCAGGAATCAGTTCAGGAATTAGGAAGTGGCAGGGGACAGCTTGTTCGTTCGGCCTGTCACTGGCTTCTCCTGGCCCCAAAATCCCTGGTCCAGCCTCCTTACTGGCTTCTTTGGCCACTGATCAGCTTACCTCTACCTTGTTTAAATTTCCCATGGCTGGGGAGGTGGAAGGAGGTCGCAGAGAAGCCAGGGAGGAGGTTGTAAGGCTTCCGGCTTCTCTGCAACCTCCTTCCAGTCTCCCCAGCTGTGGAAATTTTTTAAAAAGGTGCAGGGAAGCCTGTGAGCTGCCAAAGAAGTTGGTAAGGAGGCTGGGCTGGGGATTTTGGGGCCAGGAGAGTCCGGGCCATGCCAGCAGCCCCCAGGCCAGGCTGCCATTGGGAATTAGGGCAGATTCAAATCCCATTTAAATCTGCCTGGTTCCCACTTGGGCTGAATCAATTTATTTTAAATAAAATGATTCAGTCCAACAAAACACCCAATTTTACCAGCATCTTTTTGAAGTGGGTTAAATAGGCAAAAAAAGGGCAAAAAACATGCCCCCCCTTTCTGAATCGATTTCTAAAATCGGATTCAGTGGGAACCATGCCCGTTTAACCCAATCCCGATCCTGATTTAAACATAGTGGGAACAAGGCCAATAAATAAAGCAAATATTTGAATAGAAAGGTGTGACCACAAGGGTTTCCCTGCCAATGCTCTGAGGCTTTTCTTTTACTCCAGAAACATCCCCTGATTCCTTGGTGCTGACACTTGTCCCACTTTTATCCTTAATACATTTCTCCTTAACTGAATTAGTGTTGAGGTCCCCAAGTGTCCTTCTTCTATATGTGTTTTATTCTTTGTAGAATGTTATCTGTGTTGTTATTTTGTAAATTCATTCAATTGGTACTCTTGTATAAAACAAGTAAACTTTGACTTTATTTACAAGCATACAAAATTTTGTAGAAGCGTATAAAAAGATACAAAATGTTAATATTGTATCTTTTCAAGGACGGTACACAGATTGCATGGTTACAGTTTTTATAGTACTTCACCCGTTACAAATTATTTCTCCTTCAGTTCCTTTACTCGGTCTCTTTCAATTCTAAACTGTTCTCTGCTTCTTTTAAATTATGCTTTCTGTTATAACCCCTCTTTGACAGAAGTAAAAATTCTGCTAAGGTCTGGCCTGAATCTCATCTGACAACCCAGAGAACAAAGCAACTATGAACTGCTATGAACTGATCTGTTAACTGCCCCATTTATCTCTAAAGTGACACACTCTCTTCAACTCTCCCTTGCTCATTCCCTTTTATAGTCACTCCTCCGGCAGCCCCCACCTTAGCAGCCATCCTGAACCTGATTGGCTTTTGGGAAAAAAATATTCTGCCTAGTGACAAATATTTGAATAGAAAGTCTATCTCACAGCTTCCTAAAAAGGGGGTAACCCTGCTAAGCAGCCTGCAAATACAGAATGAAATATGAAGAAATTATTAGGGAGACTTTCTACACAAATGTTTAAAAAAAGAAGGAAAAAAGAACTAAATCATGTTAGTCTGGGGTGGTAAAGACTGAGAAACCTATGTGTAAAAAAACAGATCTGAAGATAAAGCTGGACAGTAGCAGCTACATTTTCTTTCCTTGCTCTACAGAGGCCCAGTCTAGAGAATGTGGGTAACAATAACATGATTGTGAAGTCAAAGGTTTTCATGGCTAGCATCCATAGTGTTCTGTGGGTTTTCCAGGCTATGTGGCCACATTCTAGAAGAATTTATTCCCGATGTTTCACCTGCATCTACAGATGCCAGCCACAGATGCAGGCGAAACATCTGGAATAAATTCTTCCAGAACGTGGCCACATAGTTTGGCAAACCAACAGAAAACTAATAACATTATTGTTGAAGAGGGTGAGTGGGCTTTAACCTTAGCACCCTACTTTGATTCTGACCAACCCCGCTCAGTCTACTGCAGAAATGGATGCCTCCGTCATTTTAATTAATTAATTAATGATCCTACCTTTCTCCCAGCATGGGACTAAAGCCAGCATACAATGTTTTGAAATCACAATACATTAAAAAAAAGTTAACACACAATTAAACTAAATTTTTATTTTTATTTTTTTAAAAAACACGCATTAAAAGCATCATTAAAAGATGATTAAAAAATAATGGAAAAAAGAACACCACATCTCCCATTAAAAAAAAATTATCTATCCCAACACAATAAAAACCAAATGTGTCCTTAAATAAAAAGGTGTCTTTCAATCTGCCAGTGAAGAAGTGGTGTGTGTGTGTGTGTGTGTGTGTGTGTGAAAATCAGTCTTGTGTCCTTAACAGATGTATATTGGGATGGTGGTGGGACTAAGAGAAAGCCTTCCCCCACAGATCCTAGAGGACATGCACTAATACAGGGAGATACAGCCTTCAGATAGGAGGAATCCAAGCTGTGTAGGGCTTTAAAGGTGATAGCCAGCATTTTAAATGTGCTGGTTGTGATCTTTAACTGAATATTATTTGTCCCATGAGGGCCAAAGCCCCCTTTGCCTGACCTATATTGGGTCTTTCTTAGAGTACAGAAAAGTGAACATAGCTGTTCTAACTACATTTTTAGCTGTTGTTGTTGTTGCTGTTGTTGTTGTGTCCCTTCAAGTTATTTCTGACTTATGGCAACCCTAAGGCAAATCTGTCACAGGGTTTTCTTGTCAGGATTTGTTCAGAAGGGGTTAGCTATGGCCTTCCTCTGAGGCTGAGAGAATGTGGTTTTCCTAAGCTCACCCATTGGGATTCCATGGCCAAGCAGAGATTTGGACCCTGGCCCCAAAGTCCTAGTCTAAAATTCAAACTGCTACATCACACCAGTCCTCTCATTTTTAGCTTTCTGTCTAATTTTGTCCCGTTTCCTGAAAGTTTCCTTATACAGCCATTTGACTGCCACCACTGGTTTAGATTTTTAATCATGCTGGCAGCTATGGAGCAGCAAGAGATTGTCCAAATGTTGCTAGTAGTTTGTTTGGGATTTGTGGATTTATCAGGGATCCTTGATTTCAGAACATAAATAGTACAATCTGTACTGCATATCCCAAAACTACCCTCCTTGCAGCCAGTTTGATATTTTCACTTCATCCCATCATGTACTTCATTTTTAATACAGCCTATTAAATATGGAACATAAGACTCTCTAAGCAGCATGGAATATTCTATGACAGCATTGCTCTCAGCCCCTTGAAAAAGCATCTGCAGAGACTGTTGATGTGAACATTTGGATCCATGCACACACTACTTGGAAACTGATTTCATTTACATCAGTGGCACTGAAGCTGGTTTTGAACATCATGTTTGCTATTCAGTAGTTTTTGAGAAATGAAACCATGTGTGAATTCTGCTTGCATGAAGTGGCTCTCTATCCAATTTGCATATAGTGAGAGCCCTGCTGCGTTCGATCAAAGGACCAGCCAAGTCCAGAATCGTGCTTTCCCACAATGATCAACCAGATGCTTCCGGGAAGATGATTCCTCTAGTGGTTAGATATTTTTAGGCCCTCTAACATACAGACAGCAGAAGTAGCAGAGGTCCCCTTCATAAAGCAGGATTAGAATATTGCTTTATTTTAAACATTTAGAAATTAAAACTTGGAAGCTGACATTTCTTTAAATCCTGTCTTGAAATAAAAGACATCCATAGATTTGCCAGCTCCAAAGGTGAAGAAGTCCCAGAAGAAGTCTGTGCATCTCTGGCATCTTCAGGTAGGCAGCTACATCTTTGACTGAGCACTGCTGAAGGAGGAGAATGTTTGTGTTTACTGTTTCAGGTAGCTTTAACACAGGGATAGGATTTGTTGAACAGCAACTTCCAGCAGCCCTATTAAGTAGAGCCAATGGTGAGGAATACTGGAAGTTGCTGTTCAACAACATCTGGAGGACAATATAATATAATTTCCACTTCTGCTTTAAATCCTTCCTTATCCCTACTAGCATTGAAGTTCACTGGCTCTGTGAAAGTGTCTATGTATAAATTCCACTGCACAACATTAGCTTGCTAAAAAGCCAGTAACAGCAGAACAAGAGGACTGCATGGACAGCAATGCTCATAATCCTCAACCATATATGTTCAACATGCTGAAGGACCAGCAAGCTGGGGAAGTCTATGGTAGATGCCCAAATGAAAGGCCCTTGGCTGCCCATGCAAAGATAGAGAGGGAAAGGCCAGTGTCACAACTTGTGGGCCTTTCTTTTGCATCAGGCCTGAAAGGAATGGTGCAGAGTCTGGCCAGAAGTATCCATGGACTGGTGGTGAACCTTCCACAACTTTCATTGGTCATGGTGGGTCTAGACATTTTCCATATGTTGTGTGTGGCCGTAGGTAAGTGCACATAGGACATGACCCACAAGTAGAATCACTGCAGTTTTCTGCAACTTGTAGGTCATTATTTTCTACCAAAACAGTTCTATTTCCTCCCTTTTGATCTCACTTACTGTTGCCATATTATTCAGTTGGATGGGTTTCACCTAGATTCTCAGGCTCATTCATCAAAGGCCTACAATTATGTAAACACAAAACATACACAGGAAGGAAGGAGTAATACAAATATAAAATGCAATACAATTGGAAGCACATTATCTAAATAGAAATGGAAAAACAAAACCAAACAATGCAATATAATATAAATCAAACTGACAGAGACCTATAATCAAAGTATACAAAAAAAAACAACAACAACAGTTTCTTCACCCTATAATTTGTCCTTGGGGCTGAGGAGATGTTGTAACTCTCTCAAGGAAGAGATGTCCAGAAGTCTTGCTAACTATCATTACTAGTCCTTTTTCACTTCCTCACATGACAAATGAATCAAGGGAAAGCCACTATTACAATATCTTCATCTCTTTATATCCCAGCTTGAATGAATCCCTATGCCTGCTTAAGACAATGGGTGCAAATCCTTGACAATTTCATCTTCATGTGTGAGAATGAATAATTATAGTAGTTTTCTCCATGCCACAGCTGTTTCCTCTGCAATGACTCAATCTGAATGACTCAGTATGTTCTAAAGGAATTATTCTGCAGAGAAAATGTGCATTTTGTACATAGAAAACAAGAAATCAGTTTTCAGTGTAGGCTTCCAGCTGTATTCAGGGTGTGCATCATGTAAACACCACACCTTCAATGCAGCTTGAAGCTGGTGCTTTTGGCTCATCTGCTTTGGGCCACTGAAGTATATCCATTCAACATTAGCAAAAGTTAGCAATATGACTGAAAACAAAACAATAAAATAACCTAGATAAGCCTATGTCCTTACATGAGCCACACATCCTGACAATAATCACCAAGGTGATCCAGAATGAGACAGACCACAAGGGTGTATCTGTGCCCCTCCACTTTTCCTTTTATACCAACCCATTTTCCTTTTCTCCAACCCAATTGAAAAAGTGTCACCTTTTTTCTAATCTGAAGATTAGAAGACTGGGAGAGATAAAGGCTGTCCTAGCCAGGGAAGATATCCCTGAAACTTGTTCTAATTCATTGAGGTTTAACTGACCAACCTCTGGCTCCATCCACTTGAGTCAACTGTAGTTTATGAATGGCAGACATTCTCAGCAGATGATCTTGGGGGTAAGCTTTCTCGCCCCTCCCCCTTTTTTCCTTTTTTTCTTTTTAGAAAAGGCTTCCAAGAAACAGAAAGAATCATCACCATTTGGAACTTGCCCAGACCCAAACATTAAATATATATATATCACTCCTTGCTACATGTCTCCTGCTGCTTGTTTATATTCCATAGCAATGGTGTCTGTCTTTTTATCTATACCAAACTTTTCTTCTATTTCTTTTAAAGTAATTACCTTGAAGAATAAATAAATGTGTTATCTGGAGACACATGTTCTTTTTCAGATTCAAACAGTTCTGATTTCTGGTTGGTTTGTAGCTGAGAGCCTTACTTTCAAAGCAGCAGGTATTTTCTATCAAAGTTCTTGCCCTTTCCATATACTCCTGTGTATTCTTTGGGGAGAAAGATGTAACCAGTTCTCCCCAACTACACTACTCTACTTGTAAAATATCTGTCTAGAGCTATAATGTTCTGCACCATTGCACTTGGGTGACACCTTAAAGTCAAAATCACATGCAGTCCTAATCCTTTGTGTGATGTTGTCTTTTGCTGTGATTTAGAAGAAACACAGCATGCTTTATAAGTACTACAGATGCTTGAGGTCTATCATCACTTTCTCATAAGTTACTTTCAAAGTTGTTAATCCTATACAGAATTACATGGGAGTAGGTGTTGCTGAATTCAATGTGATATCTATCTCAATAAAGTTACAGTGGATTTTACTGCCAGAAATATACATGTCCCTTGAGGTTTACTTTGTCTGAAAATCACTATCTTTTGGATAATCAGAGTATCTTTGTAGAATCTACTTTGCTTTTCATAGGGAGTTTAGCTCTTAATTTCATGGTAATGTGGACTGGCCCAAGAAATGTCCAGGCAATTTAAATCTAGTTTCCAAATTCTAATGGGATTTTTCCAGTATAGTCAAAGCATTGCCAACTTAGGGGCTAAACAGAAAGACAAATGAGGTTCTTTCAGGCTGGCTTGAAGGTATGGCCAGTAGGAAAGTGTCCTCTAGGCACCTTAGATAGAGAAAAGCCATTTCAAAAAGAAGGAGCTTTTTTTCTGCTTCTCCCTGGCTTGACCTAGATGACCTAGTGGTCATGACATGAGCACTCCAGCTGCCTCGGGAGCCAGCAATGCGGTTGGTGGGGTTTCAATGTGGCTTTAGAAAAAACAGCTTCAAGATACTTTTTCCTGCCCATCTGTTTTGCCCCATAGATAAAAGAAAGCAAGTCTCCATTTAGCACTAGTAGAAAAAAGGGTTACATTTTGCTTGAAAGTGGCTAAATAAAGTCAGAGCATGCCTTTATTTCATATATTCAACAAGATATGGTGTTTGTTACTGATATTTCATCTGATGTTTTTAATACATCAAATGCTCCCAGATTATGCTGCAAACTTGCTCATAGTTTAAGGGGTTGATCGGATCAGATACTTTATTGTCTAATGTTTTGTGAGAAATTTACTGTGTGAAATTATCCTACCAGTAATGAGCTGCTCTAGATGCCTTAACTGTTGGTGGCTTTTCAGGGGAGGTTTTAGGTTGTTTTAAAAAAAGTTTCTAGTTGTGTATTCAATGTTCAAAGGTCTCTTCACCACCACCACCACCCCCCACATTATGCATCACCTTGGGGGCTTTGATTGGTTGAGAGGTGATATATAGTTTAAACAGACAAACAAATAAACAAACTAACAAACTTGTTCCTTTAAAAAAATCAATGAGCTATTCCTAACTTAAGAAAGGCCACCACCTCTTCTCCATGCTTGTGGCCTCTTCTCTAACCTCTGACAGCTGAAACAACTCTAAATGTACTACTTTTACCCTCCCCTCCTTTTTTTATCACACTTTCCTTCTCTCCTCTAGAAACCTGTAAGACATTCTGCTCTGTATTCTCAAAGGTTACTCTGCCAACCTCCTGCATCTCAGAACTGCCTATAGCAGTTCTTTGAAAAATTGCTCCTGCTGCTAGATCAAAAGGTGTATGTGTATAGGATGGAGAGGTGGGTGAATGGAATTAGGGAATTAAAATTAAAGAAATACAAGAGAAAGTGGTAGTAAAGAGAAGACAAACATATAATAGTAGTAGTGAAAAAATAAATAAAATTAATGCCTTACTGGGGAAATAATTGTATTTGTTCATTAATTCATTTCTTTGTAACTACTTAGTTGAGTGCTATTGATTAATTAAAATAAAACCACTGAAAAGGATGTATAAAATTCCAGTATTCTTGTCCATCCTTTCATAGGATTGAAATCTTGCTCTGGAATATCTCCCATTCAACCATTCATCCATCCATTAGATTTTTAGGGGAGATGGGTTGCTATAAGAGGGAGCCTTTTCCTACTTCAGTCAGTGGAAGTACTGGTGAGATGAAGTACTCTACAGTATGATATTGCTGCAAAATAAATCAATATATTACTGAATGCTCACAAATACATAATTATGTGCATTATTTGTCCTTGTCACCCTCCTCACCTTAGGACATGCAGCCCACAAGGAGTTATCTCAGAGCAGTGTGCCACAATTCAAGGGTAGTTCTTCTATGGATTAGTTTATCAATTTTCATTTTGTCATCCAGTTTAGGGTAAATTAGGACACATCTACACTGATAAAAACAAAATTGGCTTTGCATTCTTCTAGTCCACGTGTCCCCAAACCAACCCAGTTAAGCCCATACACTCCAAAGTACTTTGAAGGGACATCGGCACAACCAGCCACACATTTCCCACTGATCAACTTCACTGTTTTTCCCATTCCCAGCATGCATCAACATTATCAACCAACAGCTCTTACTGCTGGCCTCTCAATCTTTTGAAACCGCTCCATCCCATCATCTCTTCCCCTTTCCCAGCCCCAGTGAGTAAGTGAGGGAACTTTAAATGCACAGACATATGCACAGAGATACAAAATAAAAGTTATACTTTTATTAAATATCATTTATTAAATCTTTTATTAAAAATTGCAGCCATAAAATAAGCAGTGATGGGGTAGATTGTGCTACCCCTTCCACTTCCCCCTACTAGTGAATGGATAAACCTATCAGATTAAGGTAGGGGTGGTGGAAGCAAATATAGGGAGGCATATCTCTGAGTGAACAAGTGAATGAAGCAGTGGTTACCTCATCCATTATTCACGCAATCGCTTGCTGGTATGGATATCTGCTTAGTTACATTTGCTTCCCCCCCCCTCACCCGCTGTCATTTGATCACTGCTGTTGCCCTAAAATATGGGGGGGGGGGAAGTTGGGGTAATCAAAAGGAGGCCTGTGAGGAGAGGGTAACTTTGGTGATCTTTTCACCTGTATATGCCAGCAATAACTGCAGAGAGTACTCCAGGTTCAGTTAATAGGATTTTATTGGGTGCAAGGGTGCACACAAAAACACAAAAACCAATGCAACCTTAAGAACTATATAAGGCTATCAGAAAGAAAGGTGTGAAAGGATGGATAGGAAGGAGTTGGGCATTAAAGAGAGTGATAATTGTCAGTCCTGAAGAGTGATCCATGGAAAACAGAGAGTGACAGACAGCATCTGAAGGCTACACACATACAGACAGAGATTTTCTGTGCACACATGCAGCTAGTGTGGGGTTGGATATTTATATCCTATTGCATGCTCTCAAGAGGTGCTTGAAATTATCACATGCTGCAACAAAGAGTTTGATGGATTTCCCATGGATTTGGTGAAAGGGGCGAGATCAGATGATGGCTTTTAATTTCAGAGTGATAAAACATTGACTGATTTTGAGACAATTCCAGGATAGTCAGGCAGGATGGGTTAAACACACAGCACTGGAAAGGGCTGAATTTGGCCCAGATCATGCTGTGCATCATGCAGACAGCTTGCTGTGGAAATGGTGTGAGACTGCTGTATTGGGCCCATGCAGACCAGCCCTTAGTTTAGTGGGCAACCTGCTCTGAAAAGAAGAGAGCCTGATAAAGGATCTTGGAACAGAATTCCAAAACTCTGATCCAGCTCAGGTCTGCCAGATGGCAGGAGGGGCCCTAAATCACTGGTCCAAGTTTTCTTCCATTCTCATTGTTAATAGGCAACACAATCTGGGATGGTGAGCTGATCAGTTTTCAGGCTGTCCAGTGATAGATTCCTCTCTCTATGGCATCTCAAAAACCTGTAAAACGGAGCTTACAAAGCTGTTGGTTGTATGCCAGTGCAGGCTGTGTGTGGTTACTGCTCCCCAAATGGAAACTGCAAAAGCAAACAAGTATGCCATTCAAATTGTAATGCTATGATTGAAGGTTTCTACCCTTGTTGTTTCATTTGTGCACAATTACAAACATTGTCTTTCAGTCTAAGAAAAGTTGTGGGAAGCCAATTATAAACTCAGTACACACCACCTTTCCTGCCTCTGCTTTTTGGCAAGTTGAAAGTTTATGCATCAGTTTGTCTCAAGTCAAATGCAAAACCCAAAGAGATTTTCAATATGTACCAGGATCAGGCTTTTGATCATGAAACATTCTGCTAGGAGACTATTTCTAGATGAATTGTGTGCTTATTCCTTCAGAATGGGAACTTGCAAACTCACAAGCCCGCATACCCTCCTTCCTCCACCAATGGATGACCCAGGAGAACTTTGCATTCATAGCAACTGCCAAGAGCAATTTAGAATGCCTGATATATTGTGTGACTAGTTGAGAAATCATGTGGGAGAGAATGAACTGAGAGACATTCCTGTGACAATGCACAAATACTCCACCAAAACACATGCACGGGCATCTTCATTTGTTATGGTACAGTTTGCAACACAAATATGTCATTATCCATTAAAACAAATGTGGAATCCTACATGTACATGGAGAGTAATATCAGAAAATTCTAGATTAATAGACAGAACTGTATTGTGGATCCAGAACAAGTTAGCATTCTCTGTATGGAATAGCATGTCTTCCTGTGAAAAATGCCCCAGATTCAATCCTGGAATCTCCAGATAGGGCTGAGACCCAAATGTAAAGCCAAGGAGAGCCCTTCCAAAATCACACACACATCAAGCATGAGTTTTTGCCCCTGTTATTTTCACCCACACTACTAGCAGACCTATATAATATGGTCTATGGAAAGAAACTGTAGGTGTTCCAGTTGAAATCATTTGGAGGACAAATTGCTGCCCATGATGTTGTAAACAAGACTGAGTTAGGTGGGGAAATGATCTGGGTCAGTTTTGGGCATCTTCCTATGTTCATGTTTGTAAGCTGGCAAATTGCATATACATATATAAGATATAATAAAGCAGTCTCACAATTAAATGCAAGCATAGAAGCTCAAATGTACTGTATAGGATCCTTACCCACTTACTCATCACAAGCAAGTGTTATTTCGACAGAGGTTCACCATTCAATGAACAAAGTAGGAAGTTAAAACATCACTACTCTTTGCTTTATGAATCTGATGAAGCAGGTTGTTTCCTATGAAAGCTCCTTACACAATTCACTATTCAAATTGCTATTTTTGCTATAACAGAACAATGGCTATTGCTATTATGTGCCTTCAAGTCAATTCCAACTTATGATGACCCTGTCATAAGGTTTTACTGGCAAAATTTATGCAGACAATGTTTGCCATTGCCTTCTTCTAAGACTCAGTTCTTCTTACTGACTCCTGACATGACTAGCCTGAAGCAAGTATGTAACTGCCAAATAGCAGGGCTGTCCTTGAGGAATATCTCTAATTTTGGAAGGGGTACTTACGTGCCAAAGGAAGTAAACACATGACATCTTAGTTTTTCTAGAGCACAGTTAGGTCCTCTTGAGGCCTGGCTGAAGCATGTTTGCTTAACCCACCTAGCACAAGGTGCATAGCACCCTAGGCACATCAAATTATTTGTGGAACAAAACACTAGTTTCAGGCTGCAAATTCTAAATACAGTTACTAGAGAGTTGAGTGTCATTATCCATAGTGGAACTTGCATATGAGAAAATGTGCACAGGATTCGCCATTTCTCAGACTGTTAGCTTTCCCTCTGTTTATTCATCCCATGTACGGTATTCTGCTTTATTCCTTCAGAATTCAAACTCATTCAAGCTTTGGGTGAAAATGCAGAGAAAAAAAGGAACAAGAATATTAGATAACCAGCAATAAGCAAAACCCTGATGGAAATGTGTTCTGTTCTACATTTGTCAGAACAGAATGACATATTAAATAAGACTTTTCCTCATCCTGAGGCAGATGAATCCTATTTTACCCCCACAAAGCTCTGGGTCACTGTAGAGGGTAATAGATAGATTTTTTTTTCTTCCTGTGATAAAACCAGAAGGAATCCTTTGATTCATAAATACTGATATCTAAAGAATGAGAATTTGAAGAGGGTATTTCAGAGGAGGAGATAATTAAAGATCCTATCTGCTAGAGTTTTAGTTCCCTTACATAGATGCTTTTATTGAATTATTAGCAGCTTCTGGATTATCCTAAAAAGTAACCTTTCTGATACAGAACCTCTGAGTGCTGATTTTTAATTATGGATAGTGGCACCACAGAACAGTTCTATTAAAAAATGGGGAAAAAGCTGTCAAAATCTATTGCCCTTTTGTTGTTTGGGGCTTTCATCCAATCCCCCTTTCAACAATTGTCTGTAGATTGCTCCTTCTGAGAACTTGTTCTTATGTTACCTTTGTGATGTAGTCATACTGATGAGGTAGAAAAAAAACTGCAGTTTATAGTCAAGCCATTTCACATCAAGCACCTACACTATTTTGTCATGCCTGTTATTTGCAAGGGAACGAAAGATCCCATTATGATTGTGAATGTAGTAGGATAAAGGATCAGGCTCCCCATGTGGAATGGCTGTAGCAATAGTATGGGGAAGTGGTGGGAAGTAACCTGCAAGGCTTCTGTGTGGCCTGAGAATAAAGAGTTGCCCCACCTCACCAAGGGCAGGGGAAGCCCTGGACCCCACAATTGCAGTCCTCAAGCCCTATGTCAGTCCCCGGAACCCTCCATTTAAAAAAAAAAGAAAATTGAGGGGTGATTTATTTATTTTTTGTTTTATTTTGTTTTGCCCAACAATCACCAAAATGCATAGAAAAGGCTTGCATACATGGCAGTTTGTCTTCCTCCATCACCTGGCAAACCCCCCCCCCCCCCCAGTAATTGATTTTGGAGATGCAAATTGGGTTGTTGTTGTTTTGGGGTGGGTGGGGTGGGGATGCAACTAAGTGAAATAAGGGACAGCATTCATGTCCCTATAATAGCAATAGCAATAGCAAGTACATTTTGATACTGCTTATCAGTGAACTAACACTCCCTCAGTGGTTTACAATGGACCTTATCAGACGTGGGCAAAACGTCATCCTACAAGCAGTCGTGACTTATGTGACAATGCCTGTACTGCAGCCACAAGGTTGTGAGTTCAATCCCAGGCAGGGCACCAAGGTCCTCTCAGCCTTGCATCCTTCTGAGGTTGTTAAACTGAGTACCCAGCTTGTCATGGAAGTACCCAGTTCCTGTCATGGAATCGTTCACAGGGAAGCCATTTTCTGAATAACGGGATATCCTGTAATTCAGAAAATGGCTTCACCTGGCTTCCTTGTGATGGGAACATAGCAGGAAGCCTCAATTACACTTTAGAAACACCACAGACTATCACATCCCTGGCACATAGCAGGAAGCCTCAATTACACTTTAGAAACACCACAGACTATCACATCCCTGGCACTTCCGCAACGTTTCTGCCACATTTGGATAACATTTCACCCTGCGTCTGATAAGGTCCAATGTGTAAGCTAATTGCCCCCAACAACCTTGTGGCTGCAGTACAGGCATTGTCACATAAGTCACAACTGCTTGTTGGTTGTCACACCAACCACACTTTTCTCCTCTATTGACTGTTAAGGGGGCGGTAGCAATCCTAGCTGCAAACTGGCTGAAAATGGTGACTGGAGATGAAGAAATACCATTTCTGGTGTCTTGCAATGAACCACTGTAGCCTCTGGAGGGAGACTTGGCCCAGGTCTGTCCTACACTGTGGTCCTAAAACACCTTGGTCCCCTTGAATCAACAATTTAAAATCCAGCAACTATCCAAATTGTGAACTATGTGACAAGTGTTCCATCTGTTTTGTTTCTCAAGGCCTCTTCAGAACATATTACAAAGTATGTGAATAATCACAAATAAGACATCCTTTGTTGGTATTTTCTGAATGTCAGAAATAGGCATCGGTCTCAGTATTTTTAATCCTCCTTTTAGAGTCTCTTTCTTCATACATCTTTGTGTTGTGCTCCTTCATTTCTGAATTATGGCAGTCCTAACACTAACTTATCATGGGATTTGCTTTTGCTTTGTTCTGAGGCTGAGAGTGTGTGACTTGACTCAGGTCACCCAATGGGTTGCCATGGCCAAGCAGGGACTGAAACCCTGATCTCCAGAGATGTAGGTTAACACTTAAACTACTATATCACACTGGCCATCTCTCATATATCTTTACCTATATGGGTGAAGCTGTAGACTAGAATCTTAGGAAGAATGGTTTGGGATTGGTATTCCCAGAATCCCCTGCAGCCATGACCATGCCTGGGCTGGAGGATTATGATAGTTGTGGTCAACAAAATAATGTCTCTAAACTGTGGTATAGATATACATAATCTGTTTATAAAATGCATCTTGGAAATACTTGGATAACAATTCCAATTTAGAAGAGAGAGGAACGTATAGATATATATCTCATGACTCAAGCATTAAAGCTAATAGTCGAAAAGATTTTTTAAAAAGAATCAAATTTCCCAAATCTTGCAAAAGCTGTACTCCTTCAAGATATCCTAAAAACATATAAAACAAATTGACATTTTCTTGATGAACCACCAACGAGCATTACTAAATCTGAAATGGCATAATTTGGCAGGGCACCAAATGTACTCATCATAAGGTTTCAGGGTGAATAAGATGGAGCTGTAAATCTAAAGTAGTTAATTTAACAGATAGAAGAAGATTTTGCCATTTAGTCCTCTGAACTGGATTAATTCATTCCAAATTCCACTTCCTGCGAATAACATCTGTGGACAGAAATTACTGAAACTTTGTTGCAAAATGAAATGAAATTCTGTTCTACAGTTATTGCTGAATCCCATTTAATGTTACACTGTACTCATCTGACTTCTTCTGCCATGCTCAGTTTTCTTGTCTACATTATCTGTGACCATAGCTAGTTGCTTGAATTGGTAGAGAGCTTGTTTTAAAAATGTTTTGCTTCACTTTTGTCTATTAACTGAGCTATAGGAGGACTGTGCACTGGCCAATTTTTTTATTGGTCTTTTGCTCTGTCCTCCTTTCTATTTCTTGTGACGATAACTAAATTTCTTAAGATTTCTTTTGAAAAGGAAGATTGAAAAGGCACCAGTTTTTCCTGCACAGTGTGAGGTACTGCTGATTCATCCGGTTATAATGAATAAAGAGTACATTGGATGAAACTAGCTGTTAAGGATCTGAATCATGGACACATTTCCACACACATGTGTTCTTTCCAGCAATGAATACTCAAGTTCTTCCTCTTTAACAAAGTTTAAAGCCACCACTGGAAAAAAAAGGCTCACTTTTTTCCTTGTGGTCTTCATTTACCAGATTTGCATTCTCTCTGCTTTTTTTTCTTAAAATAGGACTCAAGGCACCTTAGTATAAAATGCCATTAAGATGTAAAAGAAGTATCAGCACACGGGATTGAAAAACAAAATTTAGAACATACCAATAAAAGACAACGCAGCAGCTAGCTCTTCCACAGCAACTGAGGTAAGCTGCCAAAGGTTATAAAATTCCTCATTCATGAACTGAAAATGTGTAAAGTGAGCAGAAGGAATGAATAAGCATAGAGTGCCATGGCGTTTCCTTCTCATCTGCAGCCTTCACCCTCCGTCATTTAAACTGGTTCTCAACTTTAAGCTTAAATTCCAGCAGAGTTTTTCAAGAACTATGCACACTTCACAGGAAGTAAAATCCACTGAAATCTGTGATGGTTACTTCTGTGAAACTCTGGAGGGCCAAGGGTGAGAAACATGTTACCCTCCAGATGTTGGGAGACTGCAACTCCGAAGAGCAATACACAACAGAGTCAGTGGTAAGGGCTGATGGTAACTGCAGTCTAACAACATACAGGCCATACAGTTCTCATCCCACTACGATCTTTCCCCACTGTATGAGTTTTTTTTACCTGTAGTTGGAGTTCCATTATAATGTCCTCTTTCCTTCAAGGCCTGTACAGATGAACCAGTGCTGCTGCCTTTTTCAGATTTGGGCAGTACACAAATTCAGGTATGGGTGATTTTTGTTTGTTAGGGGTCTAAAATTCCCAGGGTGGGGTGCAACATGGTGAAATTGCCTCCTATACTTCCAAGGGGCATTTGGGGTTAATATCATTTGTAGAAGCATGTGAATTCAATTTTACCAGAAGTGATTTTTATGAGAAAAAGTTAAGAGAATTTTATTTTCTAGCCCCTTATATAAAAAAGAGCTGTTTAACAAAACAGTCACAAACATTATTCTCTGTGGCAGTCACCAAGCTCCCTCCACAAATGCTCCAGAATGATCTCAGTTCTGCAGAACTGTGGAGGATGTAAAATGATTGCTGCTGTATGTAGTATCTGTCAAAGCAACCTAAGAAGAGAAAATACATTTTATTTATTTTATAAAAATATTTATATCCTGACGTCTATCTAAAGATCTCAGGGTGACATACAACAAAACCAACCTAATTTAAAATAGTACAGTGGGCACTTGGTATCCACGGAAATTTGGTTCCAGGATACACACACTCTTGTGGATACAAAAATGTCTGGATGCTTAAGTCCCATTATATACAGTGGCATAGGAAAAGAGTGTATCTTACATCAAATGGCAAAATTAAGGTTTGCTATTTGGAATTTATCCATCCATTCATTTATTTATTTAATAAATATTTTCAAGCTATGGATGGTTGAATCAGTGAATGCAGAATCTGTGGATACAGAGGGCAGACTGTATTTTAATTTTAATTTAATTTAAAAATTTAAAAATATAGATTAGCATTAGTTCAAATAGTTTAACAAGGAGCCCCAGCATGGTGTAGTGGTTTGAGCAGTGGACTATATAGGCCAGGGATTGAAGATTCACTTGGCCACAGAAGCCCACTGGGTGACCTTGGGCAAGATATACTCTCTTGATTTCAGAGGAAAGCACTGGCCAAAAACCCCTCTGGAAAAATCTTGCCAAGAAAACCCTACAATTGCATGACTATAAGGCACATATCAACAAAATAGTTTAAAGCAATTTAAAATCATGTATATGTGAGGATTTTATAATACCAATAGGCCCCAAAGGCTGTTGTGAATAATCAGGTTTTCACTTAGCCCCGAAATGATGGTAGCATTGCACCAGCTGTCTTGATCACACAGCTTAGAGGTGTGGGCTTACTTCCATTTAAGCAACTGGTTAATGACATGAAGGGTTTGATTACATTTATTAGGGCAGTATAACTTACTGTAAATTTCTGAACTAATTTATTAATCCAGATACAGTTTGATGCAACATTAAGGCACCAGTTTGAGCAGACACTGTCTGCAATGACAAACATTGCACTGGAGCTAGGGCGAGTGAATGGCATGTAGGCTCAGCTATGTGGAAAGGCGAGGGGAGGAAGGAGCTTGCAAGAAAGATTACCGCCGCACCCCACTGCTTAGTCTGCATTTCTGATGGAATCCGAAAGCCAAAAGATGAGTTCTGCTAGATCAAACAAGACCAGAATCCCCTTTTCTTCTCTTATGTATTTCTCCCTGCCATCTCATTCCTGGGAACTCCAGATCTTGTCTAGGTGTTGTAAAGTCTATGTAGCATCATTAATCACAATCAAACCTTCTCATTTCCTGTATATCTAAATAAACTCTCCACTTTGGAAAACTTCTCTAGTTCTGTCAAGGGGTAATCAAACTGCTGGTTTCCTACAGAATCTCTATGGATTATGATTGGCTTTAAGGGTATAAATATCACCCCCAAACAAAACCTTTTGCTGCAGTTGGGGCCAATGCTTGTAAGGTGACTGTTGCCCTCAAGCCTCAGTCTGAGTTTCTTTTTCCATTCCCATCTGCCTCCCAGAACCCATGTTCTCAAGCCTTTCAGCTGGAGTCATCCTGCTCTTTGTGGGCCATTTGTACAGGAAAGGTAAATGCACCCTCTTTTCCAGTCTTCAAAATCTACTATTCTCTTTTGCCTCTCCATTTTAGTTAGCTCTGCATGTTGGTTGGTTGTTACCTTTGTGTGTGTGCTCTTTCATATTTCTTCCCAACAAAAATATTTTAGTTTCCCATGCCTGGAGTATTTATAAGTTGTTATAGGTATAGCTGGTGCTGGGTTCCTGCAATTATATTACCCCTTCTTGCATAGCCAAGCCAAGTATTCCCTCCAAACTAATTAAAATAGACTATTACTATCAGTGGAAGCTCTACAAGCTCCAAACATTTAGGGTTAACAGAAATCACTAGAAACAATGGGAATGACCAACATGTGGGACATCAAAAGTTTTCAGACACATTGCCATGAGGTGTGAGAGAGACTTTTGGGACTGATGGAGGAGAAGAAGAAATTGAACCCTGGTTATAGGTTCGACAAGGGGGTTCAGCCTCCCATTTTTCCATGAACATCCAAAGACCCAGAATACCAACTGTAGCATCAATATAATAGGAATGTTTAAATACCCACATTAGGGGTTATATTTCTTTCTTTCTAACTTTGGCTGAATATGATTTGAGAATGAGAAGTCTCTGCATGGTCAGGAGTGGTAAAAGGGCAAATTCAACTCTTCACTGACTCTCCATTATGACACTGAAATTTTGGTTTACTCACTGGTGCATATTAGCAGCTGACAGAATTTGGATTGGTGGGGAGTTCCTCCTTCATACCCAAGAGCAAAATGCAAGGACAAAAATTCCAGAATGTTTAGTCCCCCCCCCCCTTTTCCCTTTTACACTCTATTCTCATAATTTCACTGGAGGGTAGCCTAAAAATCTGTCAAATACGTATATAAATAGAGAAATATCAATTCTTTCTGGCCATCACATTCTGACAGTTTCAGGGCTTTGTTACATTATATACATGTCTACTAAGTTTGATCGTTGCAGATTTCCAACTTGACATTGTCCCGTCTTTTTTCTTCTTGACGTAGAATTCTCCAGCCACAACAGAGGAGAAAAGAGTGCACAATACACAAATAAGCTTGTTTCTAAAACGGTGGTTCTGTTTAATGTTGGAGTGCTTCCAATCTCCTTTTACTTTATTGACCATGTAGGACTTCATTTCTATCTCCATAAATCTTGCAGAAAAGATTTTAACATCCCATTACTACTGTACTTAACAGAGTGTATTTAGTGATCCAGAAAGTTTGTCATTGTACAATGGGTACAGTTCCTCTAACTCTTATCTATCTACCTGCTCCTGCTCACAAAAATGTATTTTGCTGACTGCAGCAATGATAAATACTTCATCGTATTTTATTCCCGCACAATAAATTCCCACTCACTGAAATTAGTTCCTATAATTATGTCTTTGAACAAGGCTGAGTTATACTGGAATGCAATAGGATGGTGCTGGGATATGAGCAAAAGAAAGATTCCATGGACAATAAAAAGTGAACATGGCCTTTGGAAAAAGTTAACACCTCAAACTGTGAGACTAAGAAATAAAACAGCAACAGGGGCATGGTGGGTTGAGCATTGGACTATGACCCTGGAGACCAGGGTTTAAATCTTCACTCATCACAGAAACCCACTGGGTGACCTTGGGCAAGTCACACTCTCTCAGCCTCATGGGAGGCAAAGGCAAACCCCTCTGAATCTTTAATTTTAATTTTTGATAAGGGGACTGTGAGAAGGGATGCTGCCACACTACATAGTTAATGGTTGATACAGTTTTAACTCTCATGACTCCATCCAATGATTTCCTGGGATGTGAAATTTCTTGTAGCACTGGACCTCTCTTACAGAAAAGGCTAAATGTCTCTAAAAACTACAAATCCTCGAATTCTATAGCATTGAGCCATGGCAGTTAAAACAGCGTCAAACTGCATTAATTCTGCAGTGCAAATGCAGCCAAGGAGAATGCTGGACTAATAAAGAGTCTTCCCAGTTTGGGACTTGTTCTGCACAAAACCTGAATATGGTATTTTTGCAAAGAAAGCAGGACGCTCTGCACAGGAAACAATATTTTCTGTCCAGATTTTTTTTTTTTTAGGGTGGTACTCAAAACTCCCATGTACAAACATTGTGCAAAATAAATCCAAGACTCTGTTGATTTTTTAATTTCTGATTTTTTTCTTGTTTTCTGACACTTCTGAAACACATTTTTGACTGTTTCCTGAATACTTTAATTTATTCTTTCCTAATATAATCCTGGGAGTCAATTTTACAATGGCCTCACCTTAGGAGTACAGGGGACCATTATCTAACATCAGGAATGTTATCCGTAGGGCAGTCCATACATCCCGAAAATTAGGACTCTTCTCAGGTCTGCAAGATCTAAGAAGGACAGTTGATGACATGACTTGGAGCTCTCTCATTTATAGGCTCATCATAAGATGAAATTGATTTGATCACAGTTGACAATGACAACACCAGCATTTCCAAAGACAAGGAAGCCATGGATCTGAGACTGCAAAGTCTGAGGACTGTCAATCACAGGGGGATTTGGAGCTCTCTCATTTATAGGGTCACCATAGGTTGAAGTGGATTTGATGACAGCTGAGAATGAAAACAATAGCATTTCTAAAGACAGTGTATTATTCTGAAAAAAAAAAAAATAGTACTCCAATTTTTATTTTTATTTTATTTACAGGCACTTCATAATCTGAAGCCCTGCACTGTAGCTCACTAAAGTTCTTCATAAATCTGGAACTACATCAGTCACAAAACGGAGAACTTATTTTCAGTCTTTTGTGAGGGAGCTACTTCTGCATCATGTTCTTTCTTTTATCACATGTTCTTTGTAAGTAGACCAGCAGATGCACAAGCCTTTAATGTGATGAGTATGATGATAAAGTTGGGTCATTTTCAAAGAAGGTTTTGATTAAAAAAATAAGGGGGGAGGAAAAGATAAGTCAGGAGGATAACAAAAGTGTGGCGTATGTACAGAGCATTGTGCTGCGAGGGAGGCATAAAGGAAAAGTCAAAGAGGGTTCATTATTTCAGTAAGTCACACCATCTAAAATATGTCACTGTTTGTGACAGTAAATTCTAGTGCTCAAACAATTTTCTGAAAAGGAGAAGACAGAATCCAAGAATTGTGTTTGTATCAAATGTTAAAAAAAATGGAACTACAAAGGGATCATTAAAATGAGGCTCTTCATGTGGTTGCATAATGGATGTAAAACACACTACTCTGTCTCATTTGAAATTTAAATGCAAGGAATGAGAAAGAAATACCAATTACTTTTGTATAATAGTCATTTTGCATTGCAGAGTCAAAATGGACATCTGCACTGGCCTTTGCATTCAAGGAGTTCCTTTGATTCATTCAACATGAATCTGATTACTAAGCTAGGCAAATTAATACAATTTATCATAATTTGTCCAATTTAGGGAGTGTGCATCATTCCAATAAATGGTTATTTGTGATTACATGAGCTGTCTTTATCACATAAGGTTAAAAGTTTTAAATGGTGCTATGTGAGAGGAGATACAATATATTCAGATTACAATGTCTTCCAGAAAATCAGCAGGTATGTTGCCACTTTCATAAATTTGAAAAGCTTTATGCATGTCATCAATACATAACAGTTCCTTACAATCAAGGTTTATCTTTGCAAAACAACATCTCCCATTACCATAGAAGGCAAGAGAAAATATGGAGGAAACCTAACAAAAATAACAATGTGCTAGTACCAACAGTTCAAGTAATAATAATAATAATAATAATAATAATAATATTTATTTCTTACCCACCCCTCTGAGTGAGCAATCGGGGTGGGGTACAATATATTAAAAACATATACAGTTAAAATCCTCCAAACATACCCACCTCCCTCCCCTTAAAACAGTATTAAACTAATCATAATTAAAAGAATCAAAATTTAAAATACATTCATTCAAAGTCCCCTGTAGGCGGCCGGGTGGGGGCTAGGAGGGGTCATCAGGTGATGGGAAATTAGTTACTATCTGGGAAGGCCTGCCGGAAGAGATGCATCTTGGTCGCTTTTTAAAAGCCTTCCAAGGTTGTAATAAGACGCATCTCATCCAGCAGGTTGGGGACAGGATGGCGCCTTGAGGGACGCCACAATTTAGTTCGATTTTAGACGAGTAGCTGTCCCTGAGCCTCACCCTTTGGGACCTGTTAGAGAGGAAGGAACGGAACCACTGCAAAGGAGTGCTTCCGATATCCATCCTCCCCAACGGGTCCAAAAGGATGGCATGATCTATAGTATCAAAAGCCGTTGAGAGATCCAAGAGCACCAGCAGAGTCACACTACCCCTGTCGATACTCAAGCAGAGGTCATCTGTTAGAGCAACCATGGCAGTCTCAACTCCATATCCTGCCCAGAAGCCGGTTTGAAATGGACTATAGCAAAGCTTTTGACTGCAGAGATCATGAAAGGCTAAGGAATGCTCTTGAAGACATGGAAATGCCAACACAAGTGCGGCAAATTTTTCATATACTCCATATTCACAGATTCTGCATTCATGGATTCAGCAATCAACAAGCTGAAAATATTAGAAAAATTCCAAAAAGCAAGCCTTGATTTGGCCATTTTAAATATGGGGCACCATTTTACTATGTCATTGTATATAATGGGACATGAGCATCCACAGATTTTGGTGTCTTGAGGGTGGGTCTCTTGGAACCAAACCCCAGTGAATAACAAGGGACCACTGTAAAACTCCGTCACCATACCATTTCTTATGTACTTTTACTATCTTTCCAGGGATATACAGTCCAAAAAAAGCAACTATTCTGAGCTCTGTTCCTTTTTGTCAAGTTCTTTCCAGTATCACATCAATACACCTAAGATAGCGCCAGAATTATTTTGATTATAGTGTACAAGAAGCTGTTATTCATGCCCCAAGGGGCATCTTAATTTCTACTATGACCTAATAGTTAATTGGTTTGCAACTATACTACAGTGCCTCATTTTCTTTTGACTAGGTAACCTGAGGCTTTTCAAGACATAAATGCAATCTAGCCTTCACTGTTTTTACATTATAAACTAGACAAAGCTACAGTAAACAGGATGAGCTGTGAACTGCCAGGAAATAATTAGCATATTTTCACATATTATTTTAAAAAGGTGTTGTTGATGAAGCTTTGCTGAATATTGCCTAAGAAAATAGATGAAGGTACTCAAAAAGCAAAGGGCAAGACAACTTTAAACATTTTTAAAAGAGACCTCACTTTATAAAGACACCTGATCAGCAGCTGTAGGGTTCTTAGAGAATGTAACAAGAAGAAACTTATTTGAGTGCTCTCACAGGAGTATGTCAGCTGTTGCTTCCTTTCTTTGACTTTAACATCCTAGCCCACAAGAACTTGAGGTTTCATCCAAATATAACTTTGTTTTATTCAAAAGTGTTTACATACCCTCCATCATTTGCAGATTAAGATCAGAACACATGTGGCCAAGCAACTACAGATGGCTCTAGGTCTGTGATATTTTCTGTTAGTAGTATGGTGTCATCTGCTTAGGTAGTTTCACCCTATTTGTTCAATTTCTATGCAGAAGATACTATATGAAAATCAGGTTTGAACACAGGAGGAGGAGTGAAAATAGGAGGAAGGAATATCAACAATCTAAGGTAAGCAGATGAATGTGGAGTCAAAGGCTTTCGTGGCCAGCATCCATAATTTTTGTGGGGCTTTTGGGCTATGTGGTCATGTTCTAGAAGAGTTCCTTTCTGTTGTTTCACCAGCATCGGAAAGGAATTTTTCTAGAACATGACTACATAGCCCGAAAGTCCCACAAAAAATTATGGATGCCGGCCATGAAAGCCTTCGACTCCACATTCATCTGCTTACCTTAGATTGTTGATATTCCTTCCTCCTATTTTTACTCCTCCTCCTGTGTTCAAACCTGATTTTCATATAGTATGTTCTGTATAGAAGTTGAACAAATAGTGTGAAACTACCTAAGCAGATGACACCATACTACTAACAGAAAATATCACAGACCTAGAGCAACTACTAAGGAAGATCAAGGAAGAAAGTGCAAAGGCAGGCTTATTGTTGAACATAACAAAAACAAAAATAATGACCATGGAGAATTTACACAAATTCAGTCTAGACTATGAGGAAATAAAAAGAATAAAAGAGTTCTCGTACCTAGGATCAAACATTGATCAGAATGGGAACTGCAGTCAAGAAATCACAAGAAGACTAAGAATGGGCAGGGTAGCTATGAAAGAATTAGAAAAGATCCTATAATGTAAAGATATTCAACTGAGCATGAGAATTAAAATCATGTGAGTCATCTTATTCCTTATTACCATGTATGTGAGAGCTGGAAAGTTAAGAAAGTAGATAGAAAGAAAATCAACTCATTTGAGATGTGGTGCTGGAGAAGAGTGCTGAGGATACTGTGGATGGCTGAAAAGACAAACAAATTGGCCCTAGAATAGATCAAGCCAGAAATCTCCCTGGAAATAAAGATGACAAAACTGAGGTTGTCGTACTACACCCACATCATGCGACAGCACAATTCATTGAAAAATACAATAATGCAAGAAAGGGGGAGGGAGTAGAAAGAAAGGAAGGCCACGTGTTAGATGGATGGACACAATAAAAGAATTTACTGGAGCTAAGCAGAGCAGTGGAGCACAGGGAGTCTTGGAGATGTCTCATCCACAGGGTTGCCATGGGTCAAGATTGACTCAAGAGTGATTAACAACAAAAAATTTTCAGAAACACAACACATACACAACCACATTTCATGTTGAGCCAGTGAGCTCTGGAGCCAGATGGGAATGTTTAGAGATGGGTGGGTATGCTTTAAAGCAACAGATTTCAGGCACTGGGGAGCCTCCAGTGCCCCATGGCTAGAGAGTTGCCTCACTGTCTAGAAGCATAGCAATTTCATATAACAGTTTCCACATATGTGATTCAGGATGCGTAATCAACATAGGAACCATCATGGCATAGTGGTTTGAGCATTGGACTCTGACTCTGGACACCAGAGTTTGATTCTCCACTCAACCATGAAACCCACTGGGTAACCTTGGGCAAGTCACATAGTCTCAGGAGAAAGCAATGGCAAACCTCCTCTGAAAAATCTTGCCAAGAAAAAAACAACAATATTTTAATGGGTCAAGTGTTAGTTTACTGGTTTGATAGGTTTACTTTAGCTGTGACCAGTAATGAGCAGCAGACATTTTGATGACTGATAGCAAAAGTTACAGAATGTTGCATTTGTCTGACATTCAGGCTCCATATGCATTTTTTTAAAGAGGAATCAGCAGTACATATTTAATAATTCAAGCCATGTATACTCTTGTTGCATCTGAGGGAGTTAATCAAGTGTCCAAAAGCACACACTACAACTTCTTTCGCACAGTTAGTCTCAAAGATGCTGCAAGATCCCTTTGCCTAGTGATACTCTCATAAAAGTATCCAGGTCAGGCTTCCTCAGGACTAGAAGTCCTTGTCTTTGATGTCCCTTGTTTTAAATTCACCCAGCTAGACACATTTCCTGCAAGCAATGATGAAAGAAATGGCATAATTCCACTACAGGGTATGGAAAACAGTGGAAGGAGGAGGAAATGGTTACATTAATGAATACAAGTGAAGGAGTCATCCAGCAGACATAGTAATTGCTCTCACTGACCTTGACGATAAACCAACTACGCCCATCTAATGGCTCGGGAATTATATTTAGGAGTTTTCCAAATATATAATTTGACTGAATTATTTTGCTTAAAATTATCCTCATTAAAAACATTCTCAAAATCTAATTTACTTCTGAGATGCTGCAATACGGATTTATTAACTGGTTAAAAGAGCTGAAGAGAAGTCCCTTTTACCAGCTGTCAGCATTTTTAAACAGCCTTTCAATCTTTATAATTTTAATTTTGGGATGAAGTATGATAGATAGGCTGCAGTTCCCCAAACTGTATATATAATAACAATCTCTATCTGTTCTAAATTGGGCTGACTCCACAATGTATTTGTAATAAGTACTCTGTTGCTTTTATTAAGAAGTTTCAGATCACTAAGCCTGTTTTTTTTAAAGATTAGCAAGAATATCTTGTTGAAAGGATAGAAGACATAGGAAGAGAAAAGAAGAAAAATCTGTTTCAGTTCCCTGAGAAATGGGGAATTGATTTTTCTGTACAGAATCCAAAAGTGCTATCCTAACCAGTCAAAATTACCAATGGCCAGCTGACTTGACACTAGACTGCTGAAATTGTGCTGAAACCAAGCATATATTAGGCTAGGGACTTTGAACATATTTTAAGATTATCCTTCCCTGGCCTAGCATAGACCTCATTGTGGCTATGTCCTGGGCTGGAAGAGGCGGAATGGCAGGAACTGTCCCTCCTTCCCTGACCCCATATCAGCCCTCTTTTTGTCCCCCCCCCCCCCCCCATTTAAGAAAGAAGACTAACTCTTTTGACAGATTAATCTTTCAGCACATATCTGAGATCAACTGGAAAAAGTAGCTCTGTGGATTTCTGACAATACCCATCATAATCTCTCTCTTTTAACAGGTGCCAAGTAATGATGGACTACAATGGAAGTAGACTAACAGTTTGAAGTCTAAATGGGACATAGGTATTGATGACCAGTAGCAAAGCCAACAAGGAATCTTGTGAGCCCAGTAATACTCCAAGAAAATCAGGTGATTGCTTTAGCCAAAAATACATTTTATTTCATTTACTAATTGAACCTTCTCTTAGAGAAAGCAGATTTGGCTACAGTGATCATTGGCATCCTATGACCTGAGCAGGCACATGAAATAAATCCACCCTACCACCCATCCATCCTTTTTCTGTGCAACACAAAAGCTGAAAAGAGTTGTTTTATGGAGAAAGAAAGAGAGAGAATAAGAGAGAGATTAATTAATTAATTAATTCTCAGTATTGTTTGGTGGGAACAAGGGAGAGGGCCTCCTCAGTGGCTGCTCCAGAGACTTCAAAACTCCTTCCTTAGTGAGACTAGACTGGTCCCCTCCTTGCTCACCTTCTTCCTGAAAGACAAAACCTGCCTATTCTATCAGGCTTTTTAGAAGCTGACTATGAAGGACTTTTAATGGTACGGCTGAGAGAGAGGTTTCCATATGATTTTCAATGGTTTTTAAAAAATTGTATGTTGCCTTGAGTCCCATTATTGGGGGAAAGGTGAGATACAAATGAATAAAATCACAATAAAGCAATAATACATGGATCTCAGAAAGACAGAGGACCAGTCTGACCATGAGTTGAATGAGGCAGCCACTTTGGATGCTGCACCAGCAGAAGTGACAGTTTCTTCACCAGAGATCTAGTTCTCCAGAGACACACTGGCTTAGAAGGCTCCTTGGAACCAGTCACAAGCAAGATTCATGGGGTGCCATAGGCCCAGGCATTCTCTGCCTGATTTAGATTTGTTGTGAGGATTAAAAGGGAGACGAGAACCTTTAACTCCTTGGAGGAAAGGCAGAATATAGACATAATTTTTTAAAAAAAAAAACACACAAACAAATTAACACAGTTTCAAGAAGAAGAAGCATTATTAACAACTAGTTGCATTCTTACCAACAACAATTAAAAACATTAATGTACTCAGTGGAAATAAAGAAATAGTAAATGGCATACTGTCAGACATAAGAAAGGAAACATGATATAGCTGTTTGATTATCAGCCCTCTTTGGAGTTATTAGACTAGGGAAAGGGCACACAAGCTTAATGTTTTCCCTTTCCTGTAGCTGCCAGGATCCATTATACAGGGGTAGGAGCTTTAAATCCCACTGGAAACACCCCTCTTAAACTGAGAATCATGCATTCCAAAGCAATAGTGGAAAGATTATTTTATTGTCTATAGCTTCTGTCTCTTCCCCGCCCCCCAATTTCCATTCAGAAAGCCTAGAGAGGACCCTTGAAGGACCTTTTTTAATTGACAGAATGAATCACAGTGTATCTATGCATGTGAGAGAGACCTCAATTTTATTACCAGTAGAAGCCCTTTGTTTCATAATGACTTCAGATGGATCGGCTGGAGAAAATTCCTCTTAGACAAAGGAGATTAAGACTTAAAACTGATTTCTCAGCAGAACAGAATAAAAACAAGGAACCATTACCCATTTGTCTTGCTTGGAAAGGTGTGTGGGTCCTCTGACAGCAAAGTAACCTGGATTCTTTCTACTACATCAAGGAGAACAACAGAGGCAGAAGGCTCTGACTGATACAGATTCTCTTCCAGTCTTAAAATGGAAGTTGCATCTTAACATGGCTGAACGGTGATTCAGAAAGAAGATCAAATATCCAGAAGCATAAACCCCCTTTTTATCTTTTCTGTTTATTAAAGCTGTCCTCAAGTGTTGGGATGACTGTCATTCAAAATGGAGGAGAATCCACACACTATTCTTATTAATGAACACAAGCAGTGTACAGAGCAGAGTGGCATTTGATTCATTTGGTGAAAAGAAATAGACAGTAGCTAAAGGCACCCTCCTCCAGAACCTTTGCCATTCCATTTCTCAAATGTATCTCCTTCTACATGAAAGAGCTTGCTCACTCAGCAGTACTTCAGCAGGGAGGAAAAGTGCTTCTCCAACACAGGACTCATTCAGATCGTGATTCATGAAGAAGTCTTGCACTTCCTCATATTGATCAGTTTTTCCTAATGGACACTAAAAGCCTAAAATACCCCCAACCTTTCACTGGGAGGAATGGTTCAATGGCAATTTATCCGGGAAAGGAAAGCCACTCTCTACATAAAAGTAATAGACATTTTTTTTCTTTTTCTTTTTCTTTTTCTTTTCTTTTTTTTGAAAAGGCAATCCATCAAGGCATGATCCAAATGCATAGCCTGAACAGAGAAAACACAAACAACTGGAAGACATTTCTAATAAAGTAGAACAGCCTCTCTCAGTCTGGTGCCAATGGCGCTACTGCTAGGTTTGAGAGGACCTTAGATAAGTGTCTTCTACTCCCACTACAGTGGCCTCTTTGTTCTATATGTTTTCCTTTTTACAATTCATTAAATAACAGTGCTGTTTGTTTTTTCACTGTCTCTGTGCTGACATTTCCTCACTTAAATGAAACCTATTAATTTGTCTAGCATGCTATTTTCAATTGTGACTAGATAAAATCTGGTAGGAATCCTACTTCACTTGTCTGCTGCAACTGGTATTTTAATATAGCAATAGCAATAGCATGTACATTTCTATACCGCTTATCAGTGAACTCAGCACCCTCTAAGCAGTTTACAATCTGTAAGCTAATAACATTTCCCCCAACAAGCTGGGTACCACTTTTACTAACCTATGAAAGGATGGAAGGCTGAGTCAACCTTTGATCGACCCCTGAGATTGAATTCACAATCTCGTGACTGCAGTACTGGCATTTAGCCACTGCGCCACCAGGGTGCAAAAATATAGAAATGATCAGCTTTTGGTCTTTCAGACATTTTGGATGGCAACATTCAGGATCTTTGACGACTGGCTGTTGGAGATGAAGCCCAAAACATCTGGTCGGCCAAAAATATGTGAACCACTACCTTAGAGAACCAATTGATGGAAGTGTTCTACTGAACACTTACAAAGACAACAGTTTGACAATTCTTACACATAATACCCATTGATGGACTTATCTCCTTCAGTTATCTAGTTCCATCTGAACTGGTGGTTATCATGACATCTTGGGGCAGCATATTCCATAAGATGAACTGACATTAAAGTTTATCCTAAAACTACACCAATTTCCTTGACTGAAGGACACTGAAGTATTGTGTTATTTGTTGTTGTTGTTGTTGTTGTTGTTGTTGTTGTGTGCCTTCAAGTCATTTCTAAGTTATGTCAACCCTAAAGCACTTTTCTCAGGCTGAGAGGGTACGACTCACCCAAGGTCTCAACAGGTCTCCAGAGTCCAAGTCCTATGCTTAAACCACTGCACCTTGCTGGTTCTCTATTGTATACTAGGAGATGATAATTTATTTATGTACATTATATATTCAAATATTCACTCCTTTAGTGCTCTTTTGCCTTTTTTTTTCATCAGTATGTGCTCCTGCTCCTTGATTATTCTGGTTTTCCTGTCTAGTACCATGGTATCTGTCTAGTACCTGACTAGTACCATGGTATATGTCTATTACCAAGGAGCCCTGGTGGCACAGTGGTTAAATGCCTGTACTGCAGCCACTCACTCAAAACCATAAGGTTGTGAATTCAAGACCAGCAAAAGGGCTCAAGCTTGACTCAGGCTTGCATCCTTTCGAGGTTACTAAAATGAGTACCCAGATTGTTGGGGGCAAGCAGTTTACAGTTGTAAACTGCTTAGACACTCCTTAGGCACTATGAAGTGGTATATAAATGAAGCTGTTTGAAGCTGTTTGTATCCTTTTGAAATGGAGAAACCAAAGAATATCCAATGTTCCAAATGTGGCCACATCACTGATTTGAATGAATAGGTCTTGGTATTACATTTTCTATTATCTGACTCCCCTCCCCACCACCAATGTTTTTTGGAATGTCATTTGTCTCCTTAACTTCTACAGACACACTCACTGAGCTCATCACTGTGAACCTTTAGGTAAGGATGGAAAGGAAAATTACTGGGTTCACACTTTACTCCAGAAATATTCATTTTGTACATCTTGAGGTTGATTATGTAACAGAGACCATTATGACTTGATGAGGTTTATAATGTATTTGGAGGTGGACAAGGGGAGAGTGCCAGCATGTTGTAATGGTTTAGACATTAGACTAGGACACTGGGAAATCAGGGTTTGAATCCCAGTTCATCTATGGAAACTCACTGGGGGATCTTGAGCAAGTCAGACTCTCTCAGCATCAGAGGATAGCAATGGCAATCCCCCTGTGATGAAACATGCCAAGAAAACCCTATGATAGGTTTGACTTAGGTCACTATAAGCTGGAAACAACTTGAAGGCATACAATAACAACAATGTTTGTACTGTCTAACATACAATGAGAAATGTATATTTAATAGAAAAAATATCTACAAATATGCACTTTACCAAAAGGGAAACAAAGCATTCTATATTTTGAAAATGTACCCAAACCCAATAATATGCTTATTTTCTATGCAGGTAGGGAAAGCAAGTGACATAAGGCTGAGATAATACAGGAATGTCAAAGCAATTCTGAGAAAACTTGTCACGGTAAGATTGATAGGTATTCACATTTTTCCACAGCCAGGTGAGATCCCAATGAATACATAAAATTGCCATGCTTTTCCAAGTATGTGTCACCGTACACCTCTACTGAATTTCTGTAGTCATTTTGACACATAGCACCAAACTCCAATCTTAGGAGCCCCCTGGCTTTTCTCAAACATTGCGCAAATATCCATCTTCCAATTCTTTTTAATAACATTTTACCAACATATATGGATCTGGTCTTTCAACACATCATGACTGGAAGGGTTTTAAAGAAGGCATTTTGTTAAAAGTATTTTTCCCTCCTAAAGACCAAGCTCACAAGCCTGCTATACCATGTTAAACTATAACAGGAGCTGGCAAATGCACCATCTTCTCCCACAATATCATTTTCTAAAAATAAAGGTCACTATTGCTATCTAAAGCATTGGCATGGACACAATGGGCAACTTCATCCCCTTTTCATATACCCAGTTTGATTTAGGCGTGGACAAGCCCCTTTTCTTAAAAAAAGGGTAGGTGATGACTTGATCACTTCTGGTATTTTTTTTTTAATTGCATGAGCCTAAAACAGTGGGGGAGACCAAAATCAGGGGGGAAAGGCAAATTATAGACCTCTGAGTATCAGTTATACATTGTTTAAAATAACCAGCAAGCTTTCATTGGGCAATTTACCTTTCTGACACATCATATAAACTTTCTTTTTCTATGTTGAATAATTTTCTGTCTGAAAGTTAACCATATTGGACTTTATGGTCGAAACTTTCCACTACACAGATGTTGATTCTGAGTTAATTACATTATTTGAATTGTATAATCATTACATTTTCATGCCTTGTGTGATGCAGAAATATGAAAAAAAAAAAAAAAAACCAGAGAAAGAGACAGAAGTAGGAAAAGACTGAAAAGAAGAAAAGTGAACTGCTGGGTTTTCTTAAGCATTTTATTTGGACAAAGTGATCAACTAAACAGGTCATCTCTTCCATGGCTTCTGTACTATACATTGACTGCAACAGCCAAACCACAGCAATTGCCTAATAAAACAAAAAACAGACATACAAAAATGCCCAGCTTTGCATTAGAGCTATTTGATTCTAGTTATTCAAAAGTAGCATTTTGGAAGACAGATACCAGCTTACTAGAGCACATGATCTATTACTTTAAGGTAATTTTTAAAAACCCTCAATAACAATATGATTTCAAGGATGTTATTCCATACCCAATTACCTGGGTGACTTCTTACTTTGTTACTTACTAACTTCAGTGTAAGTAGACATACACAGTATTGCACTATGAGCATCAAACAGATAGTACACAGCAATTTTTCAGAAAAGGTGGTCCCTCAAGTCACTGACATTAGCTTTCCTTCATTTATATACCTTACATTTAGTGTGTTTAGTTTTGTGGTTGGTCACTGGAATGTAAACATGGGCTTAATCTGCATATCTGATTGCGCTGTCACATATCTCTGAAGAAATCACACTGTAGAAGGAAAACTAGGTTACTCTTTGGGGACCCTTAATTTCAGGTTTGACACTTAAGTACAAAAACAAGAAAATATAAATACATGTATTGAAAAATGACACTTTGTAGTTTTTAATGAAATCAAATGAAATTTGATGGGATGGGCCCCAAAGGCCGTAACGCTTACCCTCTAGAACCAGAATCCATTGATACAAGGAAGAAAGACAATCTCACAGCCTGGGCTTCCAGCTCCAGTTCTTTCTTACTAAAAGGAATTAAGAAAACAAACTCAGTAATGCTGAAAGCTGTCATTCTCGCACCCACTTGCTTAATATAGAAATTCTTATGTTAAATGCACATCTGTTACAACAGCATGGCTATAACCTAGCTGTATTTTGAGCATCTGAATCTTATGATTAGCCATATGCACTTACATCTGGAAAAAATTCCCCCAGAGGAAATAAATATATAAATAAATAAATAAATATAGAAATGATGGACATCAGCTGAATATTTGGGTGGGGGGAAATATTGGATCTGAAAGAAGCTTGCCTTGAAGTTCCTTGTACAGAACTTGCCTTGTTAATATGCTAAGAAACCATACTACACAATGGCAATGGCATTCTCATGGTTCTCAGTTTATCAGTATAAAATTTACATACATGAAAGCACCTGAGATCTTGTAGAATGTCTACGCTACTGGTGCATGTGGAGCACCTTTGACCTTTTCCCTAAATGTCTCCAGTTAGGATGTAAATACACAACCATAATACAATGTCTTAACACTTTATGTGTTAAGAAGCCGAGCCCTCCCTCCAGTCTATCCGCCTTGGTCCAGGCCTCAGAGGGAGTGAAGAACTGCTGGATTTGATCACCTTCCCCACCACCATTACCTTTTCCCTCTGTGTTGTGTCTCTTTAGATTATAAGCATGAAGGTAGGGAACTGTCTAATTAAATAATTGTATGTACAGTGCTGTGTAAACTTACAGTGCTATATAAATAAAGGATAATAATAATAATAATAATAATATAATTCAGTATGTGTTTATGTGCCTTAAAGTCACCTGTTGAGTTAGGGCAACCTCATCAATTTCATAGGGTTTCAAGGAGTACTCGGGCGTGCTTTTGCCAGTTTCTTCCTTTGGAAAAAAGTGGGGATTTATCTGTTTTGAGTGGAAAATCTAGAGGTAAAAATGTAGATGTGTGTGTGTGTGTGTGTGTGTGTGTAGACTGTGGTCCATAGCAATGTCATTGTGGGGCTGAGGAGATCAGAAATACATACATCCACAGGCATGGGAGGAGGAAAGAAACTTGGAGCAACCACAGTGATGTGGTTGTGGGTACTGTGGTTTATCAGACCTGGGTTGGTACAAAAGGGAGAACTGTGTATGGCTAGTGCTTCCGAACTTATCTCAATGTGTGTGGGGATTGTGAGGAGAAGCACGCAGTTGTTGTGAAATGGAATAACACAAAGGTACCTAGATTTTCCTGCCAGTTTAGATGCACCGTAAGACATGGAAAGGCAGCCATTAAGGAATTGGGTAAGATCCTCAAGTATAAAGATGTACCATTAAACACCAAAGCCAGAATCATCCAGACAGTACTATTTCTAATTGCTATGTTTGACTGCAAAAGCTGGACAGTGAAGAAAGCTGACAGAAAGAAAATCAACATGTGTGAAATGTGGCGTGGGAAAAGAACAGCACCATGGAAAAGAACAGGATATCTACAGATACCATGGTTGCTAAAAAGTCAAATGAACAAGAACAAATCAAGCCTAACCACTCCCTTAGAAGCAAAGACCGAGTAGACTCAGACTTTTGTGCTTTGGACAAATGTTTAGGTAATACAAATCACTGAAAAGGACAATAGTGCTTGGTAACGCAGAAGGCACTAGGAAAACAAGGAGACCATACTACAGGTGTATTAATTCATTCAAGGAAGCCTCAACCCTGAGTTTGCAAGGCTGGAAAAAGGCAGGTAATGACCAGATATCCTAGAAGGTTGTCATAGTTGAAGACGAACTTTAACAACAACATCATCATCAACAACAACAACAACAAAAACAACAACATATACTATGGCACCTTATGCTATCAACTTCTTTCAGATAATCTCAAAGGTGGTACAAGATCCTTTACATACTGATCCAGACTAACACAAATAACAACAAAAATGTTGTATATCAGGCAAATTATTACTTTTGAACAAAGAAAGTGTTGTTCAAATTCTAACACATCCAGGAAACGAGACTTTGGACTAGCTATTTTATTCCCATCTGACCTTCATCTTCTCAACAGTTGGGAAAGTGTTGGGAAGAACACTAGACCAGCATCAATAAATAAATAGTGGTAGTAGTCATGTTATTTTCTCCAGGTACTTGGCATCCATGAAAGCTGTGAAGTAATAATTTTTCAGGAAAAAAAACACATTGTTTTTGTATAACCCTGCTCATTTTCTGCACAGAAAACAGAATTTTGGTGTTAAAAACTTATATAGTTTTACATGAAAATATTTAAAATATGTACAAAAATATTACAGAAAATAAATGTACTCATGAAAATAATACCCACAAATGCAGTACATGGGGAAAGGATTTCAAAAGTGGGCACATGAAGACAAAAGATCACAAAATATTTACAATTTGGTATGACTTTAAAAGAACCCTCAGATTGTTGAGGAAATAGAATGAACCAAATGTAAGAATTTAAAAAATGATAAAATGAAACAGAAACTAAAATCCATAGATTTACCTATCCTCAGTTATAACCCAGCACTTTAAACTTTATATCAGATTTTTTTACCAGATTAATTCTTGACTTGCTAATACTCTCTGAGAATGTCTCTCTAGTGAGAAGAAATTGTATGACTTATTTATTCTTGCTTGTGAGAAAGAAAAAATGTATAGTTTTCAATCAGAAAGCTTGCTAACATTCACACTGAGTGTGACGCACAAGACATAAAAAAAAATGTGTGTTTTAGATTCTTTCTAAACATCACACATACAATACTATTGATGTTTCGTACCTTACCTCTTGGCATACTTTGAATGCCCACAGTGACCCGGAGGATGGGATATCTGACAAGAGGTTGGCCAGGGAGTATGTCTGTGGACGTCATTATGAAAGATTCAAATAGTTAAGAGTGACTTTGCTTTTCAGTGATAAGCTCTAATACTGACATCTGATAGGAATGGTTTTTATGTCCCTGAATGATCCCAGAGAAACAAACGTAACTGTCCATTGTGTGAAAAGTTATTCTATTAAGGCTGGAAGTCATTTATGTCATGTCACATGCAGACACTGAATGGAATGGTCACCTCCACCCTTCAACCAGATTGCTCAAGACTATCTGTGGCCTTTGAGGCTTCTGAGTGTGATGAGGTCTCAGGAAATGTGCTGACAGACCCAATATCCCCTTTGCCTGCCAAGCTGTCAGAACAAGCTGTTCCAAGGGCTTCAGGAAAAAAATGTCATACCTATGACCCTTATTCCTAGTTTATGCAGAAGAGCAAGAGAAATGAACTGCCCTAACAGAAATATCTCTGGGAATCTGGAAGGCATATATATAAAACATACTAAAGTTAGTGTTAAAATTGCAAATATCCTGATAGATAATAATTCTTGAAATGTTATTTTTAAAGATTAATGCATGTCTCAAAAGAAATAAGAAAATGTTGCTCATAACTTTAGATCACATAGTAATGTCTAAATATTAATGTTATTTTTTTTTAAAAAAATGTTACACCCTCATGACAACTCCAAAAAAGTATTACAGGTAATTTTGTTGTCTATATCATGATATTTCCAAACTCTGTACCATGGCACAACTCCTGGAAAAATAGCATCTTCTTGTGTGACTCCTAAAAAGACAAATTTCAGGCTTTGTGTGAGATCCGTTTTATAGGATGGGCTGTAAATCATGAAAATATATACCACACATCACTTGTTAAGCTGTGATGTGTTTGCACCACAGACTAACATGGCTACCTCCCTGGAAATTATAGCTAACCGTGGTTTGTGCATTATTTATTACTGTTTATTATAATATAATTTACAATAAATAAATAAATACATAATTTTATGAATTTATTATTATTATTATTATTATTATTATTAATATTTGGAGGAGGAGGAGGAGGACCCAGTGGATCCCTTACATCATACCAGAAGCCATTTTTGGAACACACTGGGATGTGTGAATAGGGAGAAATTTGGGAGTAGCAGCATCATGTACTAATGGAGCTACCTTTCCACTTGTATAGGACACTCTGATGTCAAATCATATTAAATGTCCAATTCTATATAACAGTACAAGGGACGTGGTGGCTCAGTGGTTAAGATGCTTACTATGATTATTGCAAGATCAGCAGTTCGAGGCTCAAATACCATGGGACGGAGTGACCATCACTGGTCCCAGCTTCTCCCAACCTAGCAGTTCAAACATATCTAAAAGTGCAAGGAGATAAATAGGTACCACTTTGGTGGTAAGGTAACAGCATTCTGTGGAGTCATGACCATAGGATTGTCTTTGATAACACTGGATCCCTCGGCTTACTAATGGAGATTACCACTACCCCCTACAGTTGCACACAACTAGACAATCTTGTCAATGGAAAACCTTTCCCTTTACCTTAGTCAGAAAATAGGACTAAACCCAGTGGATTCAAATTACAAGAAAAGGGTGGTTTTTTAAAGCATTGTGTCTAAATGCAACAACATGTAATTGTATTTGTAAATGTAGAACAACATAGAACAACAATGGGGAAAGTGCTATTCATAATCCATATTTGGACTTCAAGTTGTTTTTAGACCCTTTGAGGCCCCAGAATCTCCAAATGTTTGGAAATGTTTCTGTCCCCAATATTACCAAAGGTGTATGGGCAGCAATTCTGTCACATCCTTCCTGGAATGGACAACACTGTCTTTAAGCTGGAAGTGAACTGGAAAATGGTTGGATAAAAACATCTTAGGAAGTCAATTTTGATTTCACATTTCCCCCCAGCCCTCCAAGATGCCCCAAGTGTGAATGAAATTATTAATTTATTAGAGGAAGAACAACTTTTCTACCAAATGACTTTTAAGTTGTTTAAATTTAAGCGAGTCTTAGAAGACAGGGTCTCACTAATAGACTGTATCCATCTATTATTGAAACAGCAGAATGCCAAGTTCAACATGAAAACGAGGAAGAATCAGCTCTTTGAAGCATGTCCTATTAATATCAAATATATTCAAAGAGCAATGTGCAAAATTTCTCTTTTTCTCCATCCCTAAATTACACTTCAAGCCTATCTGCACTGGTTCATCACTCTACATGTTGCTACTGATCACTACAAAGCCTGGACTTTCTTAGATTTTCTACATCTGTTATCAAATGCAGAGCCACTAGTGTGGCTAGTGAAAGACATCGCTGCTGGAGTAAAAGCTGGGCCTACTTGGATCTACAGCACATCTAAAATACAGATAAAATTGGAAGTGACATACAGATAGAGTGGTGGCTTGCTTAGGTTGAAATCTGCATGGAGATGGGCTTTAAACCGCTCACCATTTTTGAAAATAACCTACCACACAACTGTTAACTGATGTGCAGTTAAAACTTTGTGTGTGTGACTTTAAGCATTTTAATTGTTATGTTTTAAATAGTTTTAGGCATTGCTGATATTCCTTCTATAATGCTGATATTTTGCATGTTCTAAACTATATTGTATTTAAATTAGTCTATAAGCCATCTTGAGTCCCGGTTTTGAGGGGAAGTGGAGTATAAATAAAGTTTATTTATTCATTTATTTATTTATCTGATATTAAAGTGGATGAAAAAGACACAGAAATCATCAAAGACTTTTTGTAACTTGGCCCAGTCACTAATCAATATGGAGTGGTAGTCAAGAAATCAGAAACCTATGACATGAAAAGGCAGCTATGAAGCAACTCTCAAGTATAAGGATATCTCACTGAATGTGAAAGTCAGAATATTCCCCATGCCATCATATTTCCAATTTCTCTCTCTATTTGTGAAACCCGGACACTGGACAGTGAAGAAAACTAACAGGAAGATAATCAACTGGGGATGGAAAGAATATTTAAAATATTTGGGGAAAAAATGCTAAAAAGCATGTTTTTCAAGGATTGAGAAATCCTGATGAGAAGAATCTCAGACTGATTAGAAACTTTGTAGTGATTTCTGTGGGGAGGAGGGAAGCATTTCTGTGGAGACGTATTATTTTCTGTTCAGAAAATGCTGTTTTAAATGCAAAACAACAATGTATGGATTTTGCACAGAATAAGTCCCAAATTAGTAATGGCCTTGAAAAATTATGTGGTTTTCAAAGACTTTCTCAGAGCTGGAAGAAAATTGTCAACATTAATAAATTGTCAAAATTGGTGACAAATTACATTTTGACAAATTGTCAAAATTAGTGACAAATAACACCCCTAGAATTAAGTTATTTGAGATATGATGAAGTAGGAGAGTTTTACAGTTATCACGGACTTCCAAAATGTCCTGAAGAAGACCAAGCCTGAATTCTCCCTAGAAGCCAAAAGAACCAAACTAAGATTATTGTACTTTTGACATATCATGAAGTGACATGATTCACTGCTGTACTCCGCTGTACTCCGCCCCGATTGCTTGTTCAGAGGGGCGGAATAGAAATAAATATTATTATTATTATTATTATTATTATTATTCACTGGACAAAAATGATAATGCTTCTTAAAATGGGAGGCAGTAGGAAAAGATTATATTACATGTAGATAGACTCTATCAAGGAAACCACAGCCTGAGTTTAAAAAACCTAAGCAGCCAGAGTATTTTGGAGGTCTCTCATTCATAGTGTCACCATAGATTGAAGAAAATTTGATAATCATTGACAACAACAATAAATTGATGATGGCGATGATGACGATGATGACGACAAAGATGATGATGATGACAATCAATCATCATCATCATCATCACCACCACCACTACCACCATCATAGGGGCACAACAATGATGAAGTCAAATATTTGAAGGGCTGACAAGTAGATGTTCAACTTACACCAGGGGTGACCAACAGGGGTGAATGTGGGAGCCAAATATTTGGACACACAGCAGCTGAAGGCTGCACCAGGCCCCCAAATGGCCAGTTTTTGTAAAAAATAATCAAAACAGGAAATGATATAGCATATCTGCCACTTTTTTGTTGTTCTTATTTGGGGAGCTTTTGAGGGTATCTCCATGAACAGGAAAAAAATGTTAAAAGAATTCGTGAAGGGTGGGAGATTTTGATAAGGGTAGGCATACAAAGATAGAAAAATGGGCTTTGAGCCCCATTCCTGAACTTTAGGGGATGGGAAGCATTTACCTAATCATTATGAAGAACATTAGTAATAGCTTTTCAAGAGTATAATGGACCACTTCAATAGGTGGTAGGCTTTCTTTTTTTGGAGTTACTGAGGGGTTGGATAGCCATTTTGGCATGCTTTAACTGGTTACTCCTGCATTGACTGGACTAAATGGTCACTCATGTCCCTTCAAACTGTTATGAGTCTGTGTTTCTATAATTCAGGGGTTTTCTCTGACTTCCATTTCCCTAACTTTGAATGCCTTTTGAAAAGAATAATCAATATAGCCACACGGTACACTGCAATTTAAGAAGACTAGAGGCAAAAGCATTTGAGGCTTGTGTATGTTTACACAACCATCTCCCTCAAATTTAAAATCAGTAGGTTGCATTTGTTCAGCAATCACAATGTTTAATATTAAAATATCAGTACAAATTAAAACTCTAACACATTACTTTTATAGTTACATGACAGGTGGATTTCTTTAGGTCACAAGTCATGGCACAAAAGCCTTGGCCTAATACAAAATATAACATGTCAATGAATCTACATCGTCAGTGATAACTAAAACAATCCACCTCAAGCAGAGGTAAAACCTCAAAGCTTTGTAGCCCATGTTGTACTGTGAAGCCTTAGAAAGCCAACTTTTCAATAAGAATTGTATTTTTCAGGGACAAGTACAAGGAAATAAGAATTATCCTTTATAAGAAGAGATAGCTGAAACAAAGGAAATGGCAGTAAAACAGACTATATTCATAGTTAAGTATTAACGTCTTTGCAGTACTGTGTGGTAGAGCGGTATTAAGCAGTCTGCACTTTATTGTAAAAGTGAAAAATAAAGCAGAGGGAAAAACTCTTCAGGCTTAAATTTTCCTACCCACAGAGAATGTTCCAGTACTAAAAGATGAGAAGATCTAAAACCAATAGCTTCTTTCTCTTCTGTTGAGAGACAACAAGAGGGAAGTTGAACAGTCCTGTCTACAGTTCTTTTTTTAATGTATGTGTGTCTATGTGTTTTCCTAAAACCTATATCCAAGCCTCCTTTTTCTCACCCTCTCAGGACTATCAGCTGCATAAAGCAAAGGAAGAAAGTGTATTCTTCCTAGAAAACTATGTCAGTTGCCATTTTAGGTTTTGTAGCTGCACAAACAAATACTAATAAGGCTCTGTCCTATGCACTGCTTTCAGTCTTCAGCTTCACTATAATGCAAGGTCGGGGGATGCGGACAGTGCTTTTGACCTACATTCATATATCCAAACCCTACTCATGTTCTTTCAAAATCTCATCAGAGACTTCAGGACTGTATCCTTGTGGCCCGAGGCTGGGCATACTCTCATTAGCTGTGTGTACTCTAGCATCAAAGCCTTTTTTTCTGATACAACTAAAAGTGCTGTGATTGGCACACAGTCAAGAGCCTGTGCAGGCATCTGCAAGCATCTGTGAATGCCTAAGGTAGGATCAGAGATATGTCCATTTGCCCACCAACATCCTTACACCCTCAACATCATTCCAGACCTTTGTGAGAAGTAGCAACTTACTGCAATTAAAGACAGGGCAATGGATGGAAACAAGGAGGGAACATGAGCATACTACAGATAATGGGTACAGAGGCTACTCTTTATAACCAAGTGATAAAATAAAAGCTTTGGTCGCATGATGACCAGGATATCAAGCAGAAAATTTGATATTAATAATAATTAATTAGTTCCTTTGTATTCCCCCCACCCCAGGATAAATTAACAAAGCCCTGAGAATCTCAAACATTTTTCATGCGGGTCACAAGCCTTTGAATCAGCTGTGGCCAAATTGACAATCTTTTCAGGTTCAATTACCATTACAAATTGAAATTTTCTTTAAAGCTGAGCCTTATATAGTGTGTTACTTCGGTTTTAATTGATTTTAAAAATATAAATCCATAGCTTGTCAGGTGAGAGAAGCAACAATTACAGTTCAGTTATATAACACTATGGAGATTATCACACAGAGCCTTATCGTCCCTGAAACATGACTAAATCATCTGTAAAGCACGTGGGTGTGATAGCCAATCATGCTTTCCTCCTGTGATTTAGTCATCATCGAGGCATCTCGCCCCTCTCCCATCATCAAAGCATTCATGGAGCAGCCATTGTTTAGCCTGGAGAAGAGAAGGTTAAGAGGTGATATGATAGCCCTGTTTAAATATTTGAAGGGATGTCATATTGAGGAAGGAGCAAGCTTGTTTTCTGCTGCTGCAGAGACTAGAGTGCGGAACAATGGAAAAGAGATTCCACCTCAACATTAGGAGGAACCTCCTGACAGTAAGGGCTGTTTGACAGTGGAATGCACTCCCTCGGAGGGTGGTGGAGACTCCTTCCTTAGAGGTCTTTAAGCAGAGTCTGGATGGCCATCTGTCGGGGATGCTTTGACTGGGAGTTCCTGCATGGCAGGGGGTTGGACTGGATGGCCCTTGTGGTCTCTTCCAACTCCATGATTATATGATTCTATGATTCTAACAATGGGAACTTCCATTACTGGAGAAATGGCTGCATGAATGCTTTAATGACAGGAGAGGAGTGGGACACCTCAATGACGATTAAATCATGGGAGGCAAGTGTGATTGGCTATCACACCCGGGTGTTTATGGATGATTTAGCCATGTTTCAGGGATGGTAAGTCTCTGTGTGATAATTGCCTATGGTCTGATAAACTGGTTATGTACATAAATAGCATTTGTTATAATAACACAAAAAGTAAAGTGGGCAAAAGGGAGAGTTGCTGCATTCAGAAAGTGTTCTCCTTCCATCACAGCCATGCCAAATGAACAGTCAGTGAGAGGCAACTCAAGGCAAGCCACTCTCTTCTTGAGTGGATATTTGACAGCAGCCTTCTTTGTGCACCATCTTGTCTGTCTGTTAAACTTACAGATTTGCCTGCACCGATGTTAGGAATGTAATTCTTTGCTAATCTTCATCTCAAAGGAAGTAATGAGTAACTTTAGCAATTTTCTTTTCACTGTGAGAAATTATTTCAAAACTGCAATTTTTGATGACTATTGACAGTTCAGTACTCATTATAAAAATTTACATGGGATGTGTGTGTGTGTGTGTGAAGAAAATAGCATTCTCATAGGAAACACTGTTTTATATGGAGAAAATACTATTCCTATCTAGAAAATACTATTTCCTGTGCAGAAAAGTCTGGTTTCTTCGCACACGAACCATGTGAGAACTTTGAGCATAATACGTTCTGAGCTGTGAAGATTCTTATCAGTTCAGGAACCTTCTTGTCAGGGATTTTAGACCCTCGAGAAATATAAGAGTCCGACTTTTCTAATAGCCTGTCACCTTGTCTTCTAGGCCCATGGAGAAAAAAGGCCTGTGTGCTCCATGACATAGCTGAAAGTATCAATTATGACACTAGTTGGTTTACCAGTGTTTCTTCCAAAGAGACATATATTTTTAGGATATTTTCAAATTTTCTTCCCATTCCCAACCCATGTAGTATTAATTTCAGTGAAATGGTCTCATCTCAGGCCTGATTGACCCCTACATTACCAGACTTGAATAGGATCCCCTTTCCCATGGCTAGATTCCACATTATAACATCTGTAAGGATGAGCCAAATGAACAGCAATGCTCAATTAACAAACAAACAAATACATATACACAAGTAAAAAAGGGGCTTTGTAAACATGATTTTATTTTTATTTTTATTTATTTATTTTTTGGCCAGAAGCTTTGCTAAATATGGAATACCAGGACTGTGAAAGGGATCATGCAAGGGCATTAACAAGGAATAGGACATAGTTGTGTATACTGCCTTGGGGTTCACAACTGCATCGGCATGATAAGCAAGTTAAGTCAAATGTGCTTAGAAACCCTCTTTAAATCATTGTGCTGAAAACACAAACATAGAAATAAATGCCACATGCAGGAAGATGGGACTTCCTTGCACAGTTAATCCTCTACCATTCCAAATTTTTAAATACATCTCACATTAATGCAGTTATAAAATGGCACAGCTTGATTCACATTAGAATTTATTTATTTATTAACCCGTTATTTGTGTACCCTGTAAGCCAATGGCCTATACAAAAGGAAAAAAAATCCCCATGTGTGAAAAGCATTTCAGAATATGTTTAGCTAATAAAGATTACTGGTGCCTCTTGGGGATGGTTTAGGTATCCATAACATGGAATCAGTGAAAGTCTTGTGAGTTTCCCATGTTGGGGAAGTTCTCTTGTTGGGAGAAGCCTTGGATAATGATACATATCATGCAATAGCCTGTAAAAGCAAGGACGAGTGGAAGCAAAGGGGAAAGAATGCCAGGTACAATAAAGGCAAAAGACTGACAAGATCTCCATTAGCAGCACAAGAAGGAATTCAAGAAGCTGGTGAAGCAATGGTGAGTAGGAGGGCCATATTTACCATTATTCAGTAAGCCAACTGCCTCACACAACAGATGCTGGACAGATGGGCAATAGCAACACTCCCTGATGGGATCTCCCTTAGGCCACACACTCATGCCCCTATTTTGAGGACAGGGCCTTTTGGAGGTGTGTCTGCTTCCTTGCCTGTTATCTATCCTTAGCCTAGTTTTGCTGACCTCAGGTCCAGTGGAAAATGCTAGTTTGTCCTTGGCCCCGAGAAGCAAAATGACTTCAGGCCTACCTCCTCAAGAAGCAGCTGCTAAGTCAACCACCAACTTAGAGGATTCGTGTTATGGGCAGTGCATGCTAGCCAATGCTACAGAAGGATCATCAGAGCAGCTGATGTCTATATATTTTCTTGAGCAAAATAGCCTGGAAGGCAACTCTTCACAGCTGTCTCGAAAACCTAACAAACTGGCTGATCCTGGTTCAAGAACTGCATTCTATACAAATTTGGCCCCATGTCAGGATTCTAAAGAAGAGTAAATAATATAGTACTGTATATGTAATTTACCAAATCATAGGATTCATACATTTATTTACACCAGACTATAGTTCTTTCACTTTTTTTTTCATGTCCAATCACTTCATTCATTCCTGTGACCCTTTATGTGTCCTACATGACACACCAACTCTGAAATACTTTTTGAAGTACCAGAGCAAAGAACATGAAACTGAAGCTCATAAAGCTGAGCAGACCATTTAATGGTGCACATAGGAAGTGTTAAGATGTCAAGACAATTGTGCTGACATAGCTGTCATTATAGTAATGATATTCATGCGCATTATTTATACTTGGTTGCGTATTGTGCTGTCCAAATCTTATCATGGTGCTGTCAAATGTTATTTATATGTGTGTGGACAATACCTAAGGCAGTCCAGCACAGTCAAGATTTGATTTTGAAAGAGATGATTTCAGAAGAAGAAGAAGAAGAAGGAGGAGGAGGAGGAGGAGGAGGAGGAAGGAAGGAAGGAAGGAAGGAAGGAAGGAAAGAAGAAAGAAGTGGAATGGTCAAGAGACAGTTGAAACGGAGAATCAAGTTGATCAAATCTCCACAAGAATATGGTAAGGATTATTCAGCACTAAGACAACAGAAGCACAACTAGAATATATACTGACCAGGAAGTGTACCACCCAGAACAAAGATGACACCAGTATAGTTGATGTGAAGAGTCAAAAAGGTCTGAGAAAGCAGAAAGCTTCCTTCAGAAAATGGATGTTTTCTCCAGATGATAGCAAAATGGAACAAACTTTGGCAAGAAAAAAAATGGATGCTGAAAGCAGAGGAAAATAAATAATTCATTTAGTAGTATACTTTTCAAACATTAACAGTAAGAAAGAACATTATTTCAGGATTTCAGAGAAAACTGATTAGGGGGTTAGGGTTAGGATTGGTAAACAATGAGGTCTATTAATACAGGACAGGAAGACTGCAGAAAAATGTGTTCAATAATTTGTGACTATTTTTTATTTATTATTTTATCTCATGAGATACAAGTATGATGTACAAGTAAAATCCATATAAATAAATTAAACCTATTTAAACCAGTATAAATTATTTAAATAAACTAAAACATATAACAGATTAACATGTTTAAAAACTAAAAAGGTAAAAAAAATGATTTAAAACCATACACATAAGCATTTTGGAGTAAATCAGGCCTAAAATGCTTTAGTAAACAGCTGTGTTTTTATTTGGTGAGGCCTGCTTTGGTTAACAGTCGGGCCCCAAGGACTTTTGATCAGAAATATTATTTTCATGCAGAAAGCAATTTTCCTACACCAAAACCAAGGCCCCATTCCCACTATATAATAAACTGGTTTTCAAATTGATCTGAATCAGTTTAAATGGCCCTTGTTTGCACTTCTGCCAAATTCTTGGTGTGTTTTGTCAAGGGGGCCTCAGAACTAAACCCATTTAAAGCACTCTTTCTGGATCCACTGAATTCCCTGTGTCTTTTGTACAGAATCGATTCAGTGCTAGTGTGAATGAGCTGCGGATCTGAATAGGTTCCCTGTGGCACAGTCAGCTCTGTGATGCAACTCCATATTGAATCGATCTAGGTAAGGTTTGATCACTGCTCGAACAGTGGTTTGATTACTGCTTGAATAGTGTGAATATCGCTTAATTGATTCGACTCAAAAAAAGGTTTATTCTGTAGTGGGAATGAGGCCCAAGATTTCCTATATGAAAACCATGTCTTTTTCTATGCAACCCTCCTCCCAATCCCTTATGTGTGAATTTTATTCAGAATATATTTTAATCTTGAATAGTCCTTGAAGACAGCATGCTGCTCAAGGACTTCAAGTAAGGAGAAAAATTATCTGTTCTTGCCCATGATAATGAAATTTACCAAGATTTACAATCAAAGCCTGAAGAGCTATGAACATTGGCCCAAAGCACAAAGTGAGTTTCTTGGCTGAGTGAGGATCTGAACAGAATCTTCCCCAGTCTGTTCCTATTTATGCCATTTATTTTTAGGTTAAACATAAAATGTGCTGGTGCATAAATACAAACTCACTGTACTTAGAACTGTTGTTACACAGGTGTAAAGACATGAATAGCAGAACTCAAGCTAAAACTAAAGCATCATTATATATTTGAAAATATATAGCTGGTTAAAAAACAAACCAACAGCACTTGTCCCATACTTGTATTGGATTCTAGAAGGGTAGAGTCTAAGTATATCAATATCTATATCTATAGTGCTGTTGCTTTACTTTTTAACCAGCTATGCATTTCCAAATATATAATAATTTTGCAGTTTTAGCTAGAGTTGATTAATCTCTTTCATACGCACAAACACACACACACACTGAATGAAGCTTTTCAGCTTCTGCCTTCTTCGGGTACTAAAAGTGCTGAGCTGTACCCAAGAGGGCAGTTTAAAATAATCTGTTTTCAACATTCTTCAGCAGATGATGGCATTATCCTCTTGGCTAAGGCTGCGTGGTGTTGGGATCTTGTCTATGAATCTAGAAATCCCTCCTTTTCTCCAAAATGCCTGAAGAAGATGGCACCTCAAGATCAAACAGTGACAAATCAGAGTGGCTGTGATATTTAAAGTTGAAACAGCTATTTCAAATATATTCAAATATGAAAATATATTAAATGTAAAACAAAATTTATTTAATTTCATAGGCTCCTGTCAAACTTCAGAATTAATACAGTTTCACACTGTTTTAACTGTCTTGGCTGAATCCTAGGGAATCATGGATTTGTAGCTTGTGGCACTAGAGCTCTCTGTCAGAGAAGGTTAAATATTTCACAGAAGTACAGAATTCCATAGCATTGAACAATGATAGTTAAACTGGTGTCAAATGCATTAATTCTGCAATGTAGATGTAGCCATACTTTCTAGAAAGTTGCAGCATTACCAGAAAACTAATTAGATTTAGGAGCCCTGATCATGCAGTGGTTAAATGCATCACCAGATTGATTTCAGGGCTCCAGGATTGACTCAGCCTTGCATCCTTCTGTAGGTCACTAAAATGAATACCCAGCTTTTGGGGGGCAATAGTTTACTTGTTGTAAACTGCTTAGAGACTAATTAGTTCAGTATGAAGTGATATCAAAATGTAAATGCTATTGCTATTGCTAGATTTCGTTGTTTTATTGCTATTGCTAGATTTCGTTGTCTGTTCTTAAAGAAATTACGATTCTGCAACGGCCCACTATACAGATGATAAACAACTCTTCTCCATCCTCCGGCAATGCTACTTTCTGGGCAAAAGCTTTAGCACTGCCATTAAGAACAGAAACAAAACAAAACAACCTTACATAACTTCTAGCTGTAGCTGCTAGTGAAGTGAATCAAAATATCCCTTAAACTTCTGATGGTTCATTTCATAAACTCACCCGAAAGCGCAGATGAAACTATCTGGGCATAAGAAACAGAAGCCTAAGATACACTTAAAGTAATCTCTGTTTGATACTGGCTGTATGGAGTGGAGAGAAACCATTCTGAAGTGTTGTGTGACACCTATACTCTATTATATCTAATTTCTGATTTTACTCAGAATTGACTCATAGTGGATGAGCAGTCTATCCAATAAGTGAATGTCATTGGCAGCCGTTTTTGAGTGGGTACCAAGCAAATTGACAACATTTTCTACTCAGAAAGGTATTTCTAGGATTTCAAGATGCTGTGATTGAATTCCAGCATACTTTCAATTTTACTGATAAATGTTTTCAAAATGTCAACTAACGTTAACCTATCCACACTGAAAACTCCTGGAGTGATCATTTTGTCTCCCTTCCAGGATCCACTATGATGAGACATCATTTCTATATAGAGAATGCAATTAAACTATTGAGGGTCTTAGAAAACAGAAGCTATCCAGAGACAGTGGGTTTAGTTTCTTTTTGAGTATCACTGTGTGAACTATTCCAGATAAAAATATTCCACATATTCCAGATAAAAATGTGGAATCCATGAAAGCTGGGGCTTTAGGGAGTAGGAATTCTTTCATTAAATGTTTGTATGTGTGTGTGTTGTTTAATCACATGTTAAAAATGCAGATGTTTTCCTTCTATGAAACACTTATGTTTAAAAGTGTACTCTGTTGCCTTAACTGTGCTAGAAATGGCTGAAAAAATTGGGTTCATATTTTATGGTGAAATTTTACCTCCAGAAATTAAACATGGAATGCAACACATCTCACTGGCCAAACTTGTATATTTCCTATGTATGCAAAATTTGTGTTCATTTGGAAAAAAAATGCACAGAAAAGGATCCCCCCTCCCAGTGGAGGAATATGTAGGAATTTGCATACTTTTCAACAATACATATAATTAGTACATTTATGTTGGGAGAAAAAAAAACCCAAGGAGGAAAATATGAATTTCCATACAGAAGAAAATCAAGTTTGTAATCTCATAAGGCTCCAAACTGGAATAAGCTTGGTAATGGAAAATAGAGAACCTAACAAGACAAGAGCCAGCATGGTGTAGTAATCTGAGCACTGGACTCCAAATCTGGAGTCCAGGGTTTGAATCCCTTCTCAGCCACTGGATGGAAACAAAGATGAAAGATGAAAATTAACCCAAATGAAAACAATGATGAATAATCTCAGAAGAAATATTGCCAAGAAAACCTTAAGATCACCATAAATTGGAATCAACTTGAAAGAAGGTACACAACAACAGCAGCAACAAGACTGAGTTTGACAGATCCATCATCCATCACTTAAAAGACACATGATTTTGTTACTTTTTTGAATCTCCCTTCCCTGCTTATATGCACATGGACTGCTGTCATCAGTGTTCCCTGGAACATCATAACATAAACAACCGAATTTAAAAAAAAAAAAATCACAGCATCACTAATGCATTTGTGAAATATAGTCATATGCAGAAAAATGGTCTATTGAGTTTGATGCATTTACTCAAACACTGTATAGCATTGGTGGACAACCTGGAATCTGAATGGTTTGAATGGACTCCACCTCCCATAGGTTCTCGGTAGCAAAATGGTGGGAGCTGGTGTCCAACAACATATGGAGGATCACGGGTTTCCCATCTCAGTTATGGGTAGCTTACAAGCAAAATCCTAACAAGACAACAAGACAACAAGAAGGAAGGGGGAGGATGTGTAAAGGGATGGTGGAAGCTGTTGTCCAACAACATCTGGAGGATCATAGGTTTCCCATCTCACTTATGGATAGCTTACAAGCAAAATCCTAACAAGACAACAAGAAGGAAGGAGGAGGTTGTGTAAAGGTTATTTAGGGATTAAATGAGAAAAAATGCAGTTTCTCAGACCTAAGCTTAGGACCCTATCGCATAGGGTTAAAACAGCGGTTTACCTTTCCTGAATTCAGTGCTAATTTGAGAGGCAGACAGATCCTATCACTCAGAAATTGCCACCCTGGTCCTGTAAGCTGCTTTAGCAGCCCCTTTTCGAAAGCAGAAGCTTCTGACTTCTAAAAATGGCCACTGAAGTGGCTTAGACAACCCGCACTGCATCTGAAACAGACCCAGTCAGTGATTTGGTGGCAATTTCTGTATGATAGGACCCAGCTGTCTGCTGAATTAGCCCTGAATTCAGGAAAGGTAAGCCACTATTTTAACCCCATGCAATAGGGTCTTTAGTGACACTTGGGAACAAAGATCAAGGCGTGAACCAAAATGTGAGTTTTGAAAGAGGATGTGAATGTGATGAGATGTGCCAATTGCAGAGGCATTTACAACTATATTATACATCTCATTTTCTACCACACAGGGGGCTACATAGCCCTACAACCTTTCTCATTACTTTCTTCTAGTGGGAAGTTTGGAGTGGAGAAGGTCCTGTTCATATGGACCCTTTCGATTCAAGGAAGTTCCCTGATATTCCAGGGTTCTTACAATGTTGAGCCTCCATGTGAAGAACAGCATATTCTCTTCAGATACATCCCTTTCCACAAGAGGAAAGAGAAAATGGAGGGGATGGCACTAAGCATTGTGTTGAAAAAAATGAAGTAACTACAAAGTGTTGAAGAATGTTAAGGAGTATGGTTTGCAGGAAAGTGCCATCACCAGCTAAAGAAATGCTAATGCCTGAACTGAAGGATAAGATGCTACCCACTATTCTATCTATAGAAACTGAACAGACTGCCAGTTGAATCTCACTTCTCAGATGGCAAAAATGAAGCTACTTGGTAGCAGAAGGTGTAGTACTCTGCATGTGTCTGTTCAACATAAGATACATTTAGAATTTTGCTTGTAAAGAATTAAGAATTTCCTTTCATATTCATTCATGTTACTGAATATTCTCCTAACTTCCCTGAGGAGTAGTGCAACCCCTTTAGCTCTGACAGTTGTCTATGACTGCCCCACAGGATAAAAGGTGGCCTTTTGAGTAGTTCTTTGAAATAAAAAAGGGGAATGCTTGGCATGAGTGTGTGGAGGTACCCTTCAGAGTTCAATGAGGGGCATGTGCATCCCTCGGACACTGGGATGTTGCCCAGCCTTGCTCTATCATTACTTCAATCTGAATCCATGATTCGCATGATTTTAAGTGTGGTAACATTCCTCATTACCAACTAAAAGTACTCATACTAGCCACATCGATATAGGTGGGTCCTCAAGATTATCCGTTTTAGCACATGCTGGAGCAAAACAGAGGTTCTTAATCAGAACCTCTCCATAACTGATGCAAGTTTTAACTCCTGATTTAATACTAAGCCAGGACATGAAAATTACTGAGGTCAGAAATCAAACTTTTATATCCCCTGTACATTGTTAGGCCATATTTCTATGTTCTTCTATGAATTACATAACCATATGGAGGATGGTTCTGGTTTTTGGGGAGCAGCCAATGGCCAACTTCTGAGGCCCCCTTCAATGGGTTTCTCTGGCAGATTTATTTGCATGCAGTGGGCAGCAATATCACATCAATATTATGCAGTTCTAGGAGATGAGCTGAAATTCGAATTCCCTGCAGTGTCACTCAAATACATCATGGGGACCTGAGATAGTGACTTTCAAGACACAGCAAGCAGAGACTAATTCAAATTCAGGAAAGGTACCAACAATGAACTGAAGAAGCTACACAAGAATACTGTTTAGTGGTGGTGTTTCTGATTTAGGAACACATCAGCAGCTGGAATACACTCTTAGTGATTCTTAGTACACCATCTCTAAGGGTGGTGATATAATCGCATGAATACTATAATCATATTAGCAAGACCAGCTGTTTAAGTCTCTCTCTCCATTATCACTCACCATGAGAAAGAATTAGGAAAGGTGGTGGTGATGTTGGCAAAAATTTCAGAGATCTAAATTTTGCCTGCACCTGGCTTAGGCAACCAGCTCCTCTCACATGGTTGTAGTGTCTTCATGAAGAAATGCAGATGGGAACACTGGGTGGTGCCTTCTACCCAATTTCATATCAAATGTCATGTCAAAATAATTAAATGGCTACTTGAAAGCCCTAACCTTCCACCCACAGAGGAGTCTGTCCACTGCATCTCTCAATGATGCAGTGATTCAATTTTATCTCTTTCCAATCAGGCAGGCAATTGATAGGAGGGCAGGATATTATCTGAGTTTGGCTCCTTGATCTGTATTTGAAAAATATGTGTAGTAAAATACTTGGCTTTCTAATACAGTAGTCCTTTGATATCTGCTGGAGCTTGGTTCCAGGACTCCTTGTGGATACCAAATTCCATGGATGCTCAAGTCCCATTATATACAGTGGCATCACAAAATGGTGTTCCTTATATAAAATGGCAAAATCAAGCTTTGCTTTTTGGATTTTTTTAAGGGGTGGTAGTGGATAGTTTCAAGCTGTGGATGGTTGCATCAGTGGACGCAGAATCCATGGTTACAGAGGACTAACTATAGAATTCTTCAGAAATGAAGGCGTAGCAGGAGGGAAAATCTATCCTTTTCTGCCAAGTTGATGGTAATTAGTTCCACCCTCTCATTTTAGTACAGAATTGGGGAAACATCAGCCGCATGACACCCCATTGCAGCCCCAGAAGCCCCCACCAGTCTCCCAAACTCTGCATCAGTTTTGAAGGGAAAAGAAGGTAGTTTTGAAAGGTCAGGGGGTACAGCCCATGAGAAGTTCAGGGGGGTGGAAAATTGCCCCTGACTCACATACAATTGCCCTTTGGGAAGTACTTCTATAATTATAGGACATTTCCAATTTTATTGCAAAGCTATGTGATTTATCCATTTTAAAATGTTTATTTTGTCTGGAACTGTTTAATTATCTTTTTAAAAAACATTAATTGGTTTCAGCACTTTGAGAAGGTGATTCAGAAATATACAAAATAAATAAATATTTGGAGGGATTTCATTTGCATTCTGAGATATTAATGATTAATTACCTAAAAGCATGATTTAGACATCAAGCAACATCAAATTAAAAATAACAATTCATCTACAAATAGGACATAAAACATACAGACAAAACAAAGAGATGACTTCTGACCCTGCTTTTTCAAGACAATAACTTAGCAAATATAATAAACCTCTCTATTCTACTTATGAATTCTTATATTTCTGGGGCAGAAATGGACAAAAGAAAGAAATTTAGGCTCGGTAGAGACTGCCACTTTGCAGCGGCCTGGGGCTGAAATTAGGGCTGGGGAGCGTGGGCGTCCGCATGCTCCATGCTTTCTTGGCACCATTTTGGCACATGTGTGTTTAGACCATGCATGGATTGATGATGTGGCTTATGCACTGCTTCTAAATGGAGCGGTGCATAAGGGATGGCACAGTGTGCTAATGGTGCCTTGGCAGCAGCGCACAAAGGAGCAGCATTTCATGGTTCCTTTTTGGAGCACCTCCTTGCTGGTGCTCTGTGGTTGCCACAGCAATGATGTGGTGCAGAAAAGGGTGCCATCTCACTGCCCCTTCCTGCCCGTCTGTACAGGGGCTTTGTCTTCTAAACCTAAACCATCGTCTTTCCTTAATCTTTTTTTCCTATTAAAAACATGAAAAGTTCTCAGTCTTTTAAGAAATTGTTCAAGGACTTTTCTCTAATGCATGTAGACAATCTGTCAATTTCTTCCATTTCTGAGACTTTTACAATCCACTCTTCTTCTGGAGTTATTTCATTTGCATTCTTTTTTTTAAACACTTTTATTAATTGATTTACTGTGTTGTAATTATAATTTGAACTAGTCCCTTCATTTCTGTTGTATCTGTTTTATTTTCATTTCTCACTGATTCCAACTTCAGTCCTTTATGCCATACCAAAAGCCACTTCAGGAACACACTGGGATGTGTGAATAGGAAGAAATATGGGAGTACCAGCACCATGTACTAATGGAACTACAGTTAGCCCTCCTTAACCACAATTTTTTTATTCACAGATTCAAGCATCCATGGCTTGAAAATATTTTTTAAAATATACAAATTCCAAAAAGCAAACCTTGATTTTGCCATTTTATATAAGGGATACAATTTGCTAAACCATTATACTTACTGGGACTTGAGCATACATGAATTTTGTTATCCATGGGAGATCCTGAAACCAAACCCCAGTGGATAACAAGGATTCACTGTACCTTTTCCCTTGTATAGGGCACTCTGGAGCCAAGTCATATTAAATTTCCAATTCTGTAAAAAACTACAAGGGACTTGGTGGCTCAGTGGTTAAGATGCTAGCTCTGATGATTGTAAGATCCACAGCTTAGCAGTTTGAGGCCCAAGTGCCATGGGATGGAGTGACCATCACTAGTCCCAGCTTCTGCCAACCTAGCAGTTGGAAAAAATATAAAAGTGCAAGTAGATAAATAAGCACTACTTTGACGGTAAGATAACAGTATTAGGTGCAGTCAAGCTGGCCAATGACCACAGAGTCATCTTTGACAACGCTGGCTCTTCAGCTTAGTAATGGAGAAGAGAACTGTCTCCTACAGTAAAAAATGACTAGACAATCTTGTCAAGGGAAAATCTTACCTTTACCTTATGCAACTACAAGAGAAAAAAATCAATTCAAGGTGACTTACCTGGGACTAAAAAAATAGCCTAGTGCTGTATATTACAGTGGGAAAAGTATAGTTTTCCATATGTTGTTCTAGCTCCCATCAGACCCACTGGTATAGTCAAGCTGAGTGATGATGGATGGTTCAGTCCAACAACATCTGAAGAGCTACATGTTATCTACACACTTCCAAAAGGCAGACCTCTCCAGTTTCCCCTGGAATCTTTTCTAATTTCACATATTCTGTTTTAAGAAATCTTGAGAAGAAAAACTGTGTAAGACAAGCTGCGATTTTCCTTACACAATAGTTCTAGTTGACTGACAGCAAGAGAACATAAATAAATAAACATCAAGCTGAAGCTACTAAGAATCCAGTACCTTATGAGAACAAGAGGTATTACTGTAACATATAGGAAACATTTACCCATGGACTAAGTCCTGTATTCAATTTTGCCACTGGATTTGCAAAACCTACATCTTGAAACTTAAGTGACAGTGGTGCATTCCTCCTGCCTTCTGCAGCTCCTGTGCACTCTAAAAACTCTCAAACTCTGATCCAGAGGCCTGGTAAAGTCTCTAGAGCAAGCTTAAAACACTGGAAAAAATGAAGGGAGTAGGAATGGAAATTCCCAGCATTATTACAAGCATAAAAAAAAATTTAGGCCCAAGAGAAAAAGGACTCCTCTTTTTTGCCAGCCATACCTCTCCAAACAAACTAGTGATCTCCTCAATATAGAGTCCATCCATCTAGCATGCAGCCATCCTCTCTTTCTACTTCCTTCTACTTTTCCTAGCATTTTTTTTGTTGTTGTTTGCAATAAGTCATGTCTTCTCATGATGTGTCCAAAGTACAATAGCCCGAGTTTTGTTATCTTGGCTGCCAGGGAGATTACTGGATTGATCTGCTTCAGGACCCATTTGTTTGTCTTTTTGGCTGTCCACGGGATACTTAGCACTCTTAGAATCATAGAATCATAGAGTTGGAAGAGACCACAAGGGCCATCCAGTCCAAACCCCTGCCGTGCAGGAACTCCCAGTCAAAGCATCCCCGACAGATGGCCATCCAGCCTCCGCTTAAAGACCTCTAAGGAAGGATGACTCCACCACACTCTGAGGGAGTATGTTCCACTGTCGAACAGCCCTTACTGTCAGGAAGTTCCTCCTAATGTTGAGGTGGAATCTCTTTTCCTGCAATTTGTGTCCATTGTTCCGCGTCCAGGTCTCTGGAGCTGCAGAAAACAAGCTTGCTCCCTCCTCAATGTGACATCCCTTCAAGTATTTAAACAGGGCGATCATATCACCTCTTAACCTTCTCTTCTCCAGGCTAAACATCCCCAGTTCCCTAAGGCGGTCCTCATAGTGCATGGTTTCCAAACCCTTCACCATCTTAGTTGCCCTCCTTTGGACATGCTCCAGTTTCTCCACATCTTTTTTGAATTGTGGTGCCCAGAACTGGACACAGTATTCCAGGTGATTTTCTTCCTGTCTTGTTTCTTAACTGTCCAGCTTTCACATCCATACATCGTAATATGATTCTATGTTTTGTGCTTAGTTGTGTATCTTTGCATTTTAGAATAATTTCTAGTTCTTTCACAGCTGCCCTCCCCATTCTTAATCTTCTTCCGATTTCCTGGCTGCAATTTCCTGGCTGCTATCAATGTTTAATTCCAGGTATGAGAATTCTTTTACTATTTCTATTTCCTCATTGTCCAGGTTGAATTCTCCATGGTCATTATTTTTGTTTTGTTTATGTTCAACAGTAAGCCTGACTTTGCATTTTCTTCCTTGATCTTCCTTATTAGTTGTTCCAGGTGCTGTTGATATTCCTTCCTCCTGTTTTCACTCCTCCTTCTTCTATATCCAAGCCTGCTTTTCTTTCAATATGTTCTACATATAAGTTGAATAGAGAAGGTGATAATATGCAGCCTTTGCCAACTGGGAACCATTCTGTTCCTCCATGTTCTGTTCTGAAAGTAGCCTGAGTACAGATTCCTCATCAGGACTATCAGATGTGTTGACACCCCCATGGCTTTCAGGGCATTCCATAGCCATTCATAATCATAGCAGTCAAAGGCTTTGTTATAGTTTATAAAGCACATGTTGATTTTCTTTTGGAATTCCCTGATGTGCTCCATTGGCCATCATATGCTTGCAGTGTGGTCCCTAGTGCCTCTTTCTCTCTTTAACCCTGCTTGGACCTCTGAGATTTCTCTCTCTACGTATGGTTGGAGTTTATGTTGCAGAATTTTGAACATCATTTTGCTTCCTTTTAAGGGAGATTAGTGCTATGGGCCTGTAGCTGTTGCAGTCTTTTGTGTCTCCTTTTTGTGTGGTTGGGGATGTATATTGACCATTTCCAATCTGTTGGCCATTGTTTTGTTTTCCATATCTGTTGATATCTGTTGGTTAGCACTAGAGTTGAATCTGTTCAACTGGAATATCATATGTTCCTGGTGATTTGTTTTTTACCGTTTCTCTTATTGCAGCTTTTACTTCGCTTTTTAGAATTTGGGGTGAATATTCATATGATTCTTCTTTCCATGTGTCCTTATTTTGTGATCACTTTTATATAAATTCTTCTGTTGCATCCAATATCTTTGTATTTCTCCTTGGTCTTGAATTATGGTTTGTTTGTTTTTTTCACAGAGCATCCTGGTCCTTGGTTTGAAATTACCTTTGATTTTTCCAGATCTTGTGGAATAGGTCTCTTGTTCCTCCACTTTTGTTGTTGTCTTCTATTTCCCTGCACTGGTCATTGTGGTAGTTTTCTTTACCATTTTGCACTAGCCATTGTACTGTTGCATTCATGGTTTTTAGTTTGTTCCTATCCCACCCTTTTTTTCTTCCATTCTTTCCTTTATTGCTTGTATTCCCATATGTCACAGTTAACTTGAAAGCTCATGACAACAACAATCCACAACTGCTAGGGGTTTACTGCATCCCTCCCTCCTTCCTTTGCCAGGGTGCTGAGACTCTTTTTATCACAGGGTTTTTTTTTTGGGGGGGGGAGCATATTTGTAAGATCAGCACTGAGATCTGAATGTTAATAAGCTCCTTGGTGAGAGAAAAACCAGCAAGCCTTTATAAGCAATCTCTGATTTATTTATTTATTTGCCTCAAAAGTATTGCTGCTCTCTACCCCCCCCCCCCAAGAAATCTTCTCTGGGAGGGTGGTTAGAAGGGTGGTTTAATATAACAGATTCATCAAAATGAAATTTCAAGCTGGACATAGAAGAAGAATGAGATCAACAGCGGGTGCTACAAAATTACTACCATTAACAGTCCTAAAATGAAAAATAGTTCTCCTATGTTTGTAGCCAATAAGATCATGCTGCTGAGAAGGTACTGCAAGTGCCACTTCCTTCTTATTTTCTGTTTCTTAAAAGCTGAGTAGGTCTTTTTTGGTCCTTGTTGAGCATTTAACAGAAATTAAATTGCAGTCATAAAGCACATCGCTCTGCCATTTTGACTCTGTTATAAGATCATAAGCATCAACACCAAATAGCCCTCCTCCTTCCACATATTTTGATGTATATATCAGATTTTAGAATGGTTAAAATGAGTGAATAACTCTATTTCCACTCCCACCCCACCCCCCAGAAATCAGCTGGAGAAGCAGGCCTGAACAAACTGATTGAAGAACAGAAATCTTTTGTTAATCACTTTGTGTCATTATGTCATTATATAATTGACCATAATTGCAGTCCTTTGTAATAGGCACTCAGGGCTTAATATGGTCTCAGAAGAGTAGTTATAGATAGTGTAATCAAAGTGTTAGGAACTTTCCTTTCCCCTGAGGCTTTGTAGTATGGAGAGCTTCCAATGAAGGTTTTGGATGCACTTTGTTTCTCCTCATCTTTTTTTTTTGGGGGGGGGGGGAATATGGGCCGAAATAAAACCAATGGCATCTACTGATTCTGATTTCAGTTGGGCTGAGAATCTGCTTTAAAGGAATTATGTAAGTTTTGGAATCCTGTTGCCAAAAGAGATGTCACATCTTGGGAAGCTCCCTCAGATTCATCACCCACAGAAATTGGGGATCACTAGCCACCACTGCACAAAATATTGGTATAGGATAGGTACATGGAAGCAAAGGGACAAAGACTTGACTTGTGTATATCTGAACTTACTGAGTGCTAAATGCAATGGGTACTTCCCAGACATCCCACCCTAAAACAATCTATTTTTTAATTCTTCGATAGACACTACTCATGAATTCTATTTCACTTTTATTCCATAAATACAGAAGCTAGAAACCTTTTCTACTCTTATACAGCCATCCCTTCATCTCCCCTGATTCTTTATTCATGGATTCAAACATCCATGGCTTGAAAATACACATACACACACGTTCCCAAAAGCAAACCTTCATTTTTCCATTTTATATAAGGGGCATCATTTTTATTACATCACTGAATATAATGGGACGAGCAGCCAGAGATTTTGGTGTCCACAGAGATTCCTGGAACCAAACCCCAGTAGTTACAAAGAGCCCATTTTATGACCCAATTGGTTCTTGGGAACAAGAAAGTGATTCCACTTTGTATCCCTATACGCGAGGTGACTAACAACAAATTTAAAACAGTATAATTTAAAACAATACAAAAGCTTTAAAATTATAAATGTAAAGTTTTAAAACAAACAATTTAAAAGGTTACAACAATTACATTTGAATTTCTCCCGCCCCCCCCCCCCCCAAAAAGAGATATGGGTCTTATATATGTTATTGTATTGATTTTGAAGTTATATAGATACAGGACATTGGTAAGGACATCAAGGCTTATTGTTATGATCTTTTTATATGAGTATGGGTTTGTTTGTTGTTGTTGTTTTGGTAATAATTATAGCGAGATAGAGATATTCTGGACATAATGAGGGGATTAATTTTCCTTAACAAGCTTTGTGGTTTATAGTTGATTAGGCTTGTCATCATGTTTGTTTTCACAAGAACATCTGTTTGTGAGTGTGTGTGTGTCACAAGGCTATATTTACTCAACAGCAGCTATAAGGATCAAATGTATGTTCAAAGGATTTCTCTAGAAATGAATACCATGATATGCCCTGCAAATCAATATGATAGTCTTAGAATGCCCAAGGGGCAAGCCATATTAGTCTGTTGGAGCAAGAGGTTAATAGACATGAACTCATTGATTATAGTATGAGATTTTGATGGACTGGAGCCTTTCTTCTCATTGGCTGACAAAATGGCCTCCAGATCCAACAAATTTTATGCCACAAAATGTATTAGAAGGCAGGGCCATCCCTGTCTATTAGTCCTCTAGATTCTAGATGCACTTAATGTTTTTTCTGTTGTTGTTGCTATTGCTTTTGTTAATGAATACCAGTTTCCTGTACTTTGATGGTTCTGCCAGCTGAATCCATGTGCCCTGAGACTAGATATTAAAAATGAGAAAACATAGAAGAGTTGTAGGTTTGATATAGGTCAAAATCCTCTGGAGGGTTATTCTGCTGGCATTCATTACTATTCAGGGACCTTCTTGAGGGAAGAAGGTTAGGGCTGTACAATGTATTGTACGTTTTTGTGTTTTATGATATATTTGCAGTTCATCTCCCTGGAACTGACTGGATGAAAAAATAATAATCAAACAAGAAACCAAAGACAAGTAACACTGCAAGCCATCTTTGCAATGTTCTCTGTCAATTACTGTGAATGATATTTCTATTCAATCTGTCAATGAGTCCCGAAGTCTTGGCTTCCTATTTGACTCTTCATTATCGGTCACTCCACAGATCCAGGCTACAGCCAAGTCATGCAGACTCTTTCTTTATCATCTCATCAGAATTCGACTGTTTCTTTCTGTTTCGACGGCAAAGACTTCGGTGTATGCACTGGTGATATCACGCCTGGATTATTGCAACTCATTGCTAGTGGGTCTTCTTATTTCCCACCTTAACCGCCAAATCTCTGTGCAACACTCAGGAGCCAGGAGCATCTTCTCTGCTCATCGCTTTGATCATGTTAACCCCTTGTTGTTATCCCTCCATTGGCTCCCAATTTCTTCCAGAATCTAAAATAAAATTCTCCTCCTGACCTTTAAATAATAAGTATACAACAGGAAGCCTTTAAAGCCTTTCCTGGCTTGGCTCCCTCTTATTTGTCAGTGCTCATCTGTCCTTACCACCCTCCATGTGCATTGAGATCTTATGACACCAGTTTCTTGACCCAGCCAAGGGTTTCCTCCTCCTCTGCTCAAATCTGCCCTCATGTCTGGAATCTTCTCCCCACACAATTAAGAACTATTACTTCCTTGGCTAATTTTAAGGCCAAATTGAAGACACTCTTGTTTAGGGAGGCATTCCAAATTACTGGTTGTTAATCTGCTGCTTACATTGTCTTTATTTTATACTAGTTAGTATTATTTTAGAGACATTTTAATCATGTAATGTTGCTATTTTAGATTGTACACCGCTTGGCAGCTTTTTATTCTTTAATCTTTTTTTTTCTTATTTTGTTTGACCCTTACTATGTAAAACACTGTGCAAACTTTACAGCACTCTATAAATAAATGTTAATAATAATAATATTAACAAAAACAACAGATGCAAGCAAGCAAGGTTACTTCCTTACTAATATAAGGAAGCAGTAACCGATGTCCACACAGAGCAAGCCTAGGAGGAAGAAATGTGGTGACTTCAGAGGTCCAGAATTAGACAGAGTACTGGCTCAATATTGTGAGCACTGTGTTATGTTAAAGCAATGTGTTAAACCCATCACAAATCTCAAGACAAATTCACACAGATCTAAAAAAAAATTGAAAAACTGCAAATGTCAGTATATTTATGTATCATCTAGAACTAAAATGTGACCTTCCAAAAGTAGCAATGGGTGACTAACACCTCACATTTCATGAAGTGGCTAAGGTCACACACAAAAATCCTTACTAGACTTAAAACTGCATCATTATTTCTTTTTAAGTCTAGAGAGAATTAATTTGGGCTTTTCAGGGCATATGGATAAGTACTGTGCAACATCTTCACACTGCCAATCACACCCCCATTGTAATCTTCAAACTGTTTTAGAAACATTGCATACTATTCATTCAATAAATGAATCAAGCACAATCAACTGAAGTGTCCAAAAAATCAAAATTAAATAAGCTTGCCTATTAGTTCCACAATAATACAACTTAGAATGTACTGAAGGTGTACCTCAGTTAATGAAGTAGATGTGTTCCCGGGCATTCCTTCTTTAACAGAGGTACCAGAGGTGGAAATAATGGGGAGAGAATAGGGATTCTTACACTATAAAAAGAAGAGCAGTTCAGCACGCTTAAACAAACTATTAACTCAAAACAAACAATATGCACATATGAGATGAAACGACCAAGTTAGGTAAGTCTTGAATAAGTAAAGAAAAACATTTTGAATCCTTGGAGATGATTTGAAAGCTTCTTCCAAAACGCATCCAGCAATTATTCTTTTTCTTTTCATTAGTTTCCATTTCATATGATTTCCCTTTTTGGTGGCCAGTCTTATATATCTTTTTTCTTTAACATGATGGGGGCAGATATTTCTCTTTTGATGTTCAACATTCTCCAAGGGATTCTGCATACAACTGTTATTTACCTTGTAAATAACAAGGCAGGCACACATAGCAACTATAGGAACAGCTAAGCAGAATATCATTATTAACCACCCCACTCATTTACTGCATTATTTGAAGCAGGCATGCGGCTACAACCTAACATTAAAATCAGTGTTTATCCAGCCCTTCTTCACCATACTCCCAGTACTAATGCCAGTAAAAGCTTCCAGCCAGCCAGAGGACAAGGGGGAAAGAGGGCATATTGATTTAAATTGGGCTCTAAATCACCAAGAAGGCCTATTGAAAGCAGTGATCCAGCTCATTCTGTGATTCATGCCTTTCCTGAATAGAGTGCCTAGCCACAAGAGGTTTCAACAATTAAAATGTAGTGGCTTGCGACTCAATAAAGGAAGCTAAATAGCAGCTTTATTCTCTATAACAGCATAAACCAAAGTCTCTCATCATGCAGCTCAAATGTTTCTACACAACATTATTACATTTGCTTAGAGGCAAGAAGGATGTTGCAATTGTGAAATAAATTGACACATATTTGGCTCTGTACACACACAAACACTTTAAGCAAGATCACTTCCTTGATGATCAGGGGCACAATCCAGCTCAATTAAGGTTTGCTGGATTGTCGGCCAAGTGCCCAGAATTATACAAAGAGCAAGAATAGCAATTACTGAGAAATGCAGTGATGTTCTATCAGACAGAAAGTAAATGTAACATGTTTGTGTTACATTCAGCTTTTATCTTAAACTGTGAATGGAGACGATACTGAGTTTATAGTAGCATTTTACATGTTCAAAAAAGGACTTTTATGACTATCACCAATGCAGCGAAGCCTTTTTTAATACACGCAGAGCCCTCCCTTGTTATTCCACACCAGGTTATCACGCAGACATCATGCCTTCAACACTGGCCTAATAAAGTTATTACATTAAAACAGATGTTGGCATCTTAAAGCAAGCTACTTTTTGCCTTTTTAAAGGGAAACTAATTAATAATTTCTTAAAATAAACTGATGTTTTTAACCCATTAGAAACATAAGAAATAACCTTGCACTATGTCAGGGCATTTGCCCATTAAGTCCACTTATGTGTGTTGTTATGGACAAAGGTTCTGCAACGTCACAGGCATATATCTCATCTCTTAACTGATCCTTCCAGAATTAGCTGGAGATTCAAGGATTGAACATGTATCTTTCCACACAGAAAGCTTGTGCTCTACCACTGATTACAATCCACTACCCCCAGAACATTATTGATCTGTACCACAGAGCTATCAATATAAAGTAGCATTGATCTCTACTAAAACAACAAAAATAACTCATGACATTTGCATAGTATTTATAACAGTATTTCTGAGACCTGTAACTTTGCAATCAAAAGTTGTTGCTCAGGTTGGAGAATATCTGTAGCAATGTTATGCAAAACAGCTGAGGATGAAGTACCCATTTCAAAAACAAGGATGGAAGTGACTAATTACAAATGCCCAGTTACTTGAAAATTACCCCTTTTGCTAATAAGGGTAGTATAATGACATTATATTAAAATTGTAAGAGAATGGTGGATAACTTCACTCCTTTGATGGTACAATCAACTTTTACTGACTTTTCTATGAGTGTGTGGTCTCACTGAATGGTGGTGAAATATTAGATAGTCCTAGTATTTGTCTTCTGCTGTGCCTGGTGATTTGTTGTGGATGTTGAGGCAAGAATGAAGAAGACTGGGTATGTGTGTGTTTTTTAGATGACATTTTTAATGCATGTTAAAATCCAGGTACTTTTCAGATGCAGTAATGCAAAGAAATACTGAAATATGTATGGGAAAAGATTATAATTTGTTACAATATATCTGTAACAAATTTTATTTTTATATATAAGAATAGTACCTTTCTGAGCTCTGTTCAAAAACTCTGGTACCTCACAATCTCATTTCTTTCCTTTCTAGTGCTCCTGTATTAGCACAATCTGTGTCCCCTGTTTATTGTCTGTACCACTAAGATTCTCCTCAGGCTGCCAGAATGATTTATAATCTTTTAAAGGAAGGAAGATAAACAGACAAAATATTTTTCAAGAAAATTGTGAACTTGCAGGTCTACAGCTTCCTATTCTTTCTAAGCTCAAACAAAAAATAGACCTTACTTTGGAAATATGTTAGCAGGAATGTATTTTTAATTATTGTGAAATATATAGCCAGATACCTAGGCCTATATGCAATGCTTGATCTCTCCTACAGTAAATACACAGAATGAGTTAGTTTATATAAGCCCAATTTACAGGTTTCCTACAATTCAATAGGTCTGTTTCAGTTGGGACTAATAACTGGATGTAGGCCTTCATTTAGTCCTAGTTTTGTGAACATAGAGGTAAATAAAGATGTTTCAAACCATTTTGAAGGCGGGGCATTTAGATGAGACACACCTCCAAAACAGGTGGAAAATGGATCGAAGCCACACTCTGGAACTAAAAACGGAGCAAAAAGAACCTGGAATATTCCAGCTTAGCCCAGAAAATGTGCATCTTTAAAACTTGCATATAAATACCCTGACACCAGAAGGCTTCTGAAAGAGCAATCTATCCTAACCCTAACGCTAAAGCTGCATATAGACACACTGGTGCAGGTGCACTTTTAAAAAGGATGGAGCCACCACATCCTAGCAGTTGGGGCAGGAATGCAAAAAAGCAAAAGTATTACACCTCCAGTGGATATGATTACAACATAAACAAACCAGACAGTCCAAGAGAGGGGCAGGGAATGAAGGGGTGTGTGTGTGAAGGGGGCATATGATCTCCCTTCTGTATTTTGCCAGTGTTTTACTGGACACACTGATGCTCTGATGCCCTGTACTGGTGGAGGATTGCAGATCGATGTGTATCTGTTCAAATGGGCGGTCATCCCATGGGATGACATATAGGCAGCAGGTAGGCACCAAGAGTGTGTTTGTGTGATAGTGTGCATGGATGGTGAGGAGATGACAAAAAAATTACCCAGTGGTGCAGCTTAATGCTGTGCCATGGGATCTGGTCGTGTGCATTTGGAGCACCTTGGCAGCAGCTGGTGCAGACAGTGGGGTTTTGAACTGCTTTCAGAAAAAGGAGGTTCGAGCCACTTTTTCCTGCCTGTCCATTCCACCCCAAATCCTGCTTACCATGCCTGGCTACTTCACTTCACTGCCAGCTTCCTCAGATGGGAGGCCAACAGTCCCCACATCTGCAACCATACTGCTGCTGTTGTGTGTAGTGCCTTCACTGCAACAAACTTTATAGTTAAGATGCACTCTGGAAACAATCTCAGACCCCAAGCTGCTCAATCCTGTTCTACACCAAGGAAAAGGATATGCCAACTCTGGTCCCATTGAAAGGCTAAAAATTATGCAACATACCCAGATGATTTTTCCATCTTTTAACCCATGCACTGGTACATTATAACAAAAACAAACATGCAGAAACATGAACTGAAAGCTACAGCAAATTATTTCTGCACAATGGTTTGGACATTGCCTTGAAATTTAATCTGGAAGAAAGGCAGCTGACTACTTCTGACGTGTTCTTGCACAAGCAAGATCTGGTATCCCAGAAACAGAAATGCGATGGAGAAATTCAGGATTTAGTTAGCATCTCTGTTTTGGAAACACACAGCCCCTCAAGTAGAAATATTCCCTATATTATGTATACATTTAAAGAGAAATGTGTTTTGTTTTTTTTAATTTAAACATCCCATGTGGATCTTTCCTAGCTCAGAAAAAGTTAATACAGGGTGTGTGTTTGGGTTACTTTTCAAAGTTAAAAAAGGTAATGTTTCCAAGCTATGGCAATTCCAATGCTGATTCGATAGACCAGAGATTAGTTTTGTAACATACTTGTTGAAATTCCTGAGCTACCGTCCATTAAATGTCACTTTATAATTGCAAACAGCAGCAGCAACAGAAAAATCACAGGATGAAAATTAAAGATTTAGAGAGAAGACGCTTAGTCACAACACAACACGCTATTTCCTGTGTTGGCAATAAAATTAACTCAATTCTTGATTGTTTAGACATAACACAGTTTAGCAAAAAAAAAAAAAACAACAACTATAAAACTATTAAACCCTTAAAAGCAACAAGACTCTATACCAATGATGGTGAACCTTTTAGAGACTGAATGCCCAAACTCAGTGGCATACCCCGGGGTACTTCTGGAGGTGGGACTTCGGGGGGGGGGCAGGACTTCCAGGGGCACAAGGTAAAAAATGGAGAATCTGACCAAATAAAACAACTGAGTCTTTCTAGAAAGAAATTAAGAGTCTGTTCTGCAATTATATTTCACTACAGAGAAATTTGAGAGGAAGTATAGAAGCATATCTTGGAAAGAAGATAGCTGCAGCTGCACTGCATAATGAATGCAGTTTAACACTCCTTTAACTGCCATGGCTCAATGCTTTGGAATTAAAGGATATGCAGTTTTGTGAGATTTAGCCTTCTCTGTCATGGATCTCTGGTGCCACAACAAACAACAAATCCCGGGCCCCATTCAGACTAGCCCATTTGCCCTGGTTTGATCCGATGAGATCATGCATGGCACAACCGAATCTCTCCAGAGAGAAGTTCATACTACCTTTTGCCCCTTCCCGTGCATTTTACCCCAACAAAGTTCATACACGCAAAAGTAACGATTAAAGAGAGAGCCTCTTGGTTGTCAATCAAATGATGTCATGGTGACGTCTGATGCAGCCATTGGCTGCGCGAGATGCTTGTGGTTATTTTAATATTTTTTAATATTTGACAGCTTATGCGCATGGAGCATAGGGCTGGAAGCAGTGCGGATTGAGGAGATCCTGTCCCTTCCTCCTCCTCCTCCCAGTACTTTTTAAATTATTATTTATTATATGTTTTAATATTTTATTATTTATTTTATTTTATTGTGTTTCATTTCATTTATTATTTTATTGTATTTTCTATTTTTTAATTTAATATATATTTTATTAAATAAAATATTTTATTAAATATTTTATTATATTTTATTGTATTTTAATTAATTATTTATTGTATTATTTTATTTTATAGTTATTTTATTTATTATTTATTTCATTGTATTTTATTGTACTTTAGTGTATTTTATTGTATTTTATTTATTAGTAATTTATTGGATTTTATTGTATTTTATTTTAGTATTTTTTTATTTCTTTTCCCCCCCCCAGCTTGACAGCTGTCATTCACATTGGCTCTTCCGTTTTTATGAATGGGGCAGAGGGGAAAACCCTGTCCATATATGGACTGGGGTTCCCTTTAAAAGGGCCCCATTCATTCCCCTCCCTTTTAAAGAATGAATGGGGCCCTAAAAAGGAACCCCTTCTCCCCTCCCTGAACTTGACCCGATCATGATCAAAGCCATGTTCACATTCCCTGCAAACCGGTTTTTCCCAAAAGAAATGGTAAAAATTCCGCTTTGGGAGAAACCGGGTTATGGGGGATTTGCCCCGCTACGCGTGTGCAAAATCCGGATTCAGTAGTGTTAAAACCGGTTTCAGTCTGAACTTCTTGATTTTAAACTGGTTTGCTAACCGGTATATAACGTAGTCTGAACGGCCCCCCAGAATCCCATAGCATGGAGCCGTGCCAATTAAAGTGTTGTCAAACTGGATTATTTCTGCAGTGTGGATGGCCCCATTATGCTTCGCAACACTAAATTTCCCTGAATCCCATAACATGCAGCCACTGCAGTTAAAGTGGTGTCAAACTGGATTATTTTTGCAGTGTGGATGGCCTCATTATGCCTCACAAAACAATAATTCCCAGAATGCCATAGCATGGAGCCATGACAGTTAAAGTGGTGTCAAATTGGATCGTTTCTGTTTTGGGGATGCAGCTTAAGGGAGAGGTCAGAAAACCAATTCTGAAAGTAAAGGTATATTTGAGATAAAGAAGGCAACATTTCTTGCCACACACCAGTAGCAATCCTGGCTGTCAACATGAAAGGGGTGTTCAAGTTCAATGTACCTGGTTCAATGTACCTCAGAATAAAACAATAACAGCAAAACACAAAACCTTTCCAACAGGAAACGGCATTCCCCAGGGGACTCTGCCTTGGGGAAACTGTTCAGGATTACTCCAGAAAGCTTTCTAGTTGATAACTTTGGGGATTTACAGACTGCCCTTTTGGGGCAGTCTGCAGCCGCCCCTTTAAGCGGTGGGATGGGGCCAGGGCTGCCTCACCGGCAGCCCCAGATGCCTAATCCCGGCGCTTCTCCAGGACATGGAGAAGTGGCGAACTGCCGCTTCTCCATTGCCTGGAAGCAGGGTGCAGCGGGCACCCACTGCACCCCACTACCCAGGGCCATTCCGAGGGGAGAAAGGGGCCGCTTGTAGTAATTCAAACATTTTCACAGGCTTACATCCTATTTGTCCACAAACGAAATCATCCCATTTCCAAACACTATCCTTTCTTTTCCCTCTCATGGCAGGCACTCATGGAACTGATCTTGATAGCTCACAGCTTGGATTTCCTTCCCACACATTTGCTCATTATCCAACCCCATGAATGATAAACAATCCTTCTACCAAGCATCACCGGTTGTGAAGCACATCCTATCACCCGTTATTACAAAACATGTACACAATATAGACAATACAGAGGGCCCTTATTATTCGCTAGGGTTTGGTTCCAGGACTCCCCAAGGATACCAAAATCTGTGGATGCTCATTATATACAGTGGTATAGTAAAATTGTGTTCCTTATAAACAATGGCAAAATCAAGGTTTACTATTTGGAACTTAAAAAAAAGTCAAACTTTGGGTGCTTGAAACTGTAGATAAAGAATCCAGAAATATGGAAGGCTGACTGTACATGGCTAGCTGGCTAGCAAGCACGACAGGATCTATGATCTATGATCCTGACAGAAGAAGAGTCAGCGAGTCTCCTTCTTCCTACCAAATTCCAGAAATAACCATGTTGGAGCATTCTAACCACTCTTACTAAATTGGAATCCTGCAAGGAAGACTAGGGATGGTTGCACTATCTTAGCCGCCAAGCCCCCACACCGCTTGTCATAATCATGATCTGTAACATCTTGAGACAGTTTGGGAAGACAGTTGAGATAGTTTGGGAAGAGACAGGTAAAGTAGAGCTACCATGGTCTTCATGTTCTCTTTCACCTAAGTCTAATCATGCAGGAGATTAGAATTTCCACATAGCTGTACTCCAGATTTTGGGACTGCAAATTCTTAGCTAGTATGACCAGTATTCGCGGATGACTGGAGCTGCTGCTCAAAACATCTGGAGGGCTGCCTATCCCTAGATTTAGAAATCAGTCATAAATACCATAATGGAGCATACTTTTTCTTGTTCTCTGGTAATCCGTCCTCCAGTGCATTGGCAATTAAATAGACTTAAGGAAACACTCTGCCAACCGTAGTAATGTGACCAGACAGTAGCATGGCAAAACAGCTCAGAAGGCAATGTGGGCTTGTCTTACATTTTTCTCCCTGGTTGATCTCAGCAAAACAAAGTGAACCTGATTTTAGATGTAAACCATGTTAGCATGACCACAACCTCCTTGCCCTTGTGTTAAAGGTAGGAAGTTCTGCAAAAGGCCAAGGCAGCAGCAAAAAGAAAAAGAGGAGGGGAAAAATATTTGCACTCATCTGGAATGCTAATAGTGTGTGCACCTTTCTGTTTGCTTTTATTTGCTACAGCTCTAAGACTGTGAAACTTAGACTGCTGAAATTTGATGTGGAGACTAGGAGAACCCTGAAAATGTCATCTTTTGAAAACAAACTAATTATTTTTAAATTAATTAAAAGCAGTTTCCAGCCAGCAGTAACACAATAAAAGACAGAATTACTCACTAAGTGGCAGATACTAGTCTCCTGAGTTCAATAATATCAAGAAAGTTTTGGGGTTTGGCCCAATTGCATGCAGTTGGTCTTGGATGGAGCATAAGAGGGCAAGTTCCTGAAATTTCTTGCTGTCCCATCAGTGAGAAAGGTCAGGACTTTGAATATTTGGCCCACTGATGCTTCATCCAACACTAACTGCAAGCATTAGGGCCAAACCTCAAAGGTTCCTCAGCTCCAAAGAATAAAAAACCTCTGTGTGTGGTGGTGGTGGTGGAAATCATGAGATATACAGAATCCTATTGCCTTGTTGGCTGAGGTATACCTGCCACTTGATTTCAGATTTAATTTAAAGCAAGAGTTAAAATGTATCTGCACTATATAGTTATATCACTTTCATGCCACTGTAATTGCCATGGCTAAGGAAATGATGGATTTATTGTTTGGCAAGGTGCTTAGAAGATATTAAGGCCCCTAAAAGACAGGGTCTGGGGATTAAAATAGTTTAATTCTGTACTGATGATAACACTCAGGGTATCTAGAGAACAAGGAAATGGAAATGAGCTATCCAGAACAGAACTTTAAGTAATCTGGAAGCTTTCTATCCCCTTTTAACATCTCATTTTGTGATCTGAGCCATGGAATGGGTGATTCCCCCTCCCCAAAGGGGCACACTCCTGAGAAACGCACTCATATATGGATGATACGACCCATATCCTCCCACAAATAGATGGTGTTAAGAAGTAAGGTATTATTTGTAATGCATCTTTAGGATGGCTTCCTTGTACTGTGTACAGATGGCATTGACCAGTAGAAAGAGCCAAAATTGTGTCCATTGAGAATTTATTTATTTATTTATTTACTGCACTTATATCTCGCTTTTCTCAAAGAGAAAATCTTTGGTATCTAAGGTGGAATACAATAATTTAAAAAAGTTTCAACTTAAACATTAATTTACAAAAGTTAAAAAAAGAATTAAACAGCAACATTATTTTTTAAAAAAAATGATTAAAAACAGCTTAAAACCCTAAAATGCTTAAAATATATTGATTTTTTTTAAAAAAATAATAATATTTGTATACATACATACACTCACAGAGCACACCACTTCACACACTGCACCTCCATAATTAAAATTCAAAAGTCTGCCTAAAGAAAAACATCTTTAGAAAGACAGGAGGGACCTCCCAACAGGACCTTTCTCAAAATGAAAAATCAAAGTATTCTAATCCAATTGACATTCCACTTTATATTATATACATAATATAATAGTGAACATAGTATGAACAGCGAATATTGCTAAAGTATAGTAATGACAATTGATCCTTTGGTGCCATCAGGGCCTGGCCTGAACTAAGAAGCAGTGCAGGCATAGCTCCATTGGGCCTGGCCTGGACTAAGAAGAAGCAGAGCCCTCTCTCCAGTCCATCTGGTGCCATCCAGCCATGGAGGAGAGATGCAGGCACAGCTCCATCGGGCCTGGCCCAGATTAAGAAGCAGAGCCCTCCCTCCAGTCCACCTGCCTTGGTCCAGGCCTCAGAGGGGAAGAAGAACAGCTGGACCTGATCCCCCCCCCCCCCCGCAACCATTCCCTTCTCCTTTTGTGTCATGTCTTTTTAGATTGTAAGCCTGTGGGAAGGGAACCGTCTAATTAAAAATAAAAATAATAATTGTAAACCGCTCTGAGAGTCTTGGTGGCTGAAGAGCGAGATATATATAAATAATCTGCTTAGATGTAAATTACCAATACATTAAGAGAGTGCAGTGCCTGTTGTGTTAAAAAGGAGATTTAAAAATAACAGGATCCCTGAATTTCCTGACAACACCTGATGACATGACCTTGGAACTTACAATTTTGACATTCCCTTATCATAGGTTTCTAGCTCCCCCCAAAACATAAAAGCTAAGATTTCTAAAAGCCTCACTGTATCAAAAGCAAGATAAGGAAAAGCAAGATAAGCAGTCCCCAGTCTGCTGCTCTACTGTGCTGCTTCCCAATTGAACCAATCTATCCAGATGATATATGATGATGACTTTATAGGAATCGGTGAAACTCCTGAAGGATCCAAAGTTTAATGCAGCAGTATCACTTTAATTGTATCATCCACCTGCTAATGCTATGGATAGAGGTTCTACTCATAACCCCTATGTTTCGCAATCATCTGTCCCCATTATTTGCTGATAGATAGATAGATAGATAGATAGATAATCAAAGGAGGAGAAATTGTGGCACTTAAAGACCAGTTTGTCTAATATGCACTCTTCAAAAAGCATGCAAAGCATATTAGTAAGTGATGGGAAGAGGTGCGGAAACAATGGACCTAAACATTAGGAAGAGCTTCCTGAGAATAAACTGTTTGACAGTGGAACCCACTCCCTTGGAGTGTGGTGGAATCTCCTTCTTTGGAGGTTTCTAAACTGAGGCTGGATGGTCACCTGTCAGGGGTGCTTTGATTCTGTGTTCCAGCACGGCAGAGAGTTGGATATGATGGCCCTTGAGGTCTCTTCCAAGTTTATGATTTTATTCTATGATTCTTCGGCATGAAGTTTAAAACATGTGCCTGAACATGAGGTGCTGCTCTCCAGAGTCATAGTTCAAGACTCAACCCACCTACCTTTCCCCAAATATAGAAAGCAGGTGGTAGATTATGCTAGCTGAGGAATTACAGTGTGCGGTTATAAATGAAGTTTCTATTTGGATGTCTGACAGGCCAAAATAGTAGGGAAAGAGCATTACACCCCCCCCTTATGACCTTTCAAAATTATTGTTTCCCACTCAACATTTATATCAAAGCACTCCTGGTTGGACATCTGCATTGATGAATGAGTTCACTCGTTAAAATATGGATCTCATTTTTAAAAAAAAAATGTGGAATCTGAGGCCAAGTGTATAGTTCCACCAGCATGCTCATACACCTAAGAGAACTAAGAGAACATCAGCTACCATACTGTTCAAAGCATGACAGAGCTCTCCCAGTGTACCACCTCCAGGCACTAAGAGACTATTTGGGACATAGGGACAAAGCTGGCTAACAGTGCACACTCCAGCCAGAAACAGTGCAGAACATATTGAATGCTTTTTTGCACAATGTCTATATGAGTATTCAGGCTGTCATACCCCTTGGTTGCACCAAGATAAGTCACTAAGATGATTCCACTGTGAGTTCTGTGTCTTGCTCTGAATTTAAAGACCATGGAGTTCAGCTGATCAGAGTCCAGTTGTGTGGGGAAACTGTAGTCAAAGAAAGTCAAAAGAAGGCAGGGAAATATTTCAGTAAAAGGGAGGATAGTAGGTGCTCTTGCTGGTCTCAGGTTGAGACCCATTAATCACAGCTATTTTCAGCAAACAAAGCCATGAAACAATCCAGAACTTGTAAATCAACAAAGAGTCTAAAATTCACCTGGATCATTAAAAAATGTATGTCTTAATTATATATGAGTGTACATTGATGTTGATATATTTGTTTCTGTATTTATTTTATGTTTAATAAAATATTTTATTATATATAATATATATATATATAATAAAATCCACCTGGATTCTCTGAATACAGCATATCCAGGAGGGGTGTTTTCCATTGAGAAGCCAGAGTTTATGTACAGCCTTATAAAGCTGAAGAGTCTCAGCTTTACATAGCTTCCAGATCTGTATTCCCTTCATTTTCATACCATTTTTCCTGAAAGGACCTTGATTTCAGCTGCATGCAACATCAGAAAAAGTCTGGGCTAGATGTTTCAGCATACATCTTTTTCAGGAGTAGGTGGTGTTTCATCCTCCTGCTGTATTGACTTGCCAAAGAGAAGAGAGATTGCTTTGTTCTTCAGATGTCATCCGAGTCTCCAACTTTTCCTGCCACCATGGTAATTCTGACTTTTCCTTTGTTGAAAAACCCTCAATGGATGGGCATGACACTGTCCTATATGTGAACTTTCTATATTGTCTTCATAATTTTTAAAAGTGTATTGTCATCTTTTGGTTCAGGAAAGAGATTTAAGAAGACACTTCACATGGTACGTTATATGTCCATATCTCTGAAGAATCTACTTTTCCTTTAACATCCTTAAAAATCTGAGGTCAGATTATCTCATTAACAGTATGGAATATATTTGCTGAATCATTAAATTGATGAAATATTGTAGTACTGTATAATCAAAATATTTCATCAGTTTAATGATTTAGCAAATAAATTCCAGATAGTTCATTGGACAACCAAAGTTCTATTATTTGATAGCCATATTAAAAGCCCACCATAGTCCATATATGAAAAATGTTTTTAAAAATACAGGCAGTCTGCATTATTAAATCACTTATCTAACCTTCTGCAAAGTTACTGTTCTGCATGTCACTTGCTATGCCTTGTGTTTATCAGAAACGATTTTCAAAGATAGCTGGTAATTGATTTCAGACTTTGTGAGGGCACATTTTTCTTCAGAGTAATTGCTATCCCACTGTTTATGACAAAATGTTTCTTGTTCCCATATTTATGTTCTTTCTTTTTTCATATTTAATTTGAGCTGACTGTTTTCTTACAATCTCTGAGAATTGTCACTTTTCAGAAGCTGAGACGCTGGCTTTCTTTGTAATGATAGCTTTTTATCTTAGCCACTCTGGAACCCATGCCCTTAATTATTAATGTCCAGTTTGAGTGCTGCAAACCACATCTCAGTGTGGGACTTCGGGGAAAGGAAAGTTTATCATTCTGGTATGTTGCAGCAGCTGTTTGTTCTGAAATTGAAGGAGATGGGGGGAGATTAAATTTTAAAAAGAAGAAAAAAGAATATCATGTTTGCTGTGCTGGTCCTTAATATCCAGGCATGAAGTGTGCACTTTGAAGAGTCCACATTCTAACTTAATACAATATATAGAAGTTGCTAAGGATATGGTTCAGCTCATTGCTTATTCGAGTCCAAACACAATGCTCATGTTCACCATAGAGGGCCAGACGGGATACAGGCAATTGTGACATTGCAGGGGCTATTTAGCACAATAGTCCAAAAAGGATATGGTCATAGCAACAAATTATTGTGTAAAATAGGATCTGTATTGATGGTGTTCTGAGCCTTGTTTTCTACTTTCCTGAGGAACAGGTATTTGCCCACTGCTCCTTTCACTGGGAGGGGAAGAACTTCAAGAGACATTTCTAACTGGGGAGTGTGAGTGGAGACATGGGATTCTGTTTATTTGATTAAATACACAAAATGTCTGAGGAGTCTCAATCTGCTGTTTACTTTTAAAACTCCCCCTAGGGCACTGCAAGTCTTTCAGCAGATAAGTTTTCCGCTTGGCCTCAACAACACCATGTTATTTCCTCTTTAGCAGCATCAAGCTTGCCCTTCAGGTTCAGAGCTTGGAAGGTTACTTTTCAGAAGAACAAACAGAAGGGTATACTGAAGACATCTGTAACTGAGCAATAGCAAGACAATCAGGTTGGACACAGAAGGCTTCAAGGCAACCCTTTCCTTCTGACTTCAGCTGTAACTCAGGGGCTCAGCTCCTAGCCCTCACTCACCTTACGAATTCTGGGTTCAAAAATAAACAAACCCATACTGGAAACCTATCCTAGATACATAGGCCCGGTGATGACACTGCGCCATGGAAGGGCACTAATGGTGTCCTTTCTGCGGTGCAAAAAAGAGCTCCAAAATACAACTCTTTTTTTGGTGCGGGTCTTTGGCATGACCTTTAGACGGCCATGCCAAGGACCCAGGGGAGAAAGGGGCAGTGGGGTGCAGGCCGCAGAGAACCGGAAGTTCGGCGCTTCTCCGCGGCTTGCAGAAACGGTGAAATGGGGCCTCTCGGGCAGCTTCAGACCGCCCCTTTTGGGCGGCCTGTACCACCCCATAGATTCACCTCTTAAAAACAGAATACAATAAAATTCAAAATACATAAAAGAGCATTAACTTTATTTGCCACTGAAAATATGGAAAATATACACACTTTTGAAGCTCCACTTGTGTCTTCATCAGGCAAAGACGTTATAAATCATACAGGAGAATAAAAGTGAGGATGTTAAAATCACAGGCCTGATGAAGAAGCCAGTGAAGTTTTGAAAGCCTGCATGATGTAGGTTCTACATTGTGCTTGGCCAATAAATGTATTGCTCTTTTGTGGATTTTGGATTTTGTTGTAATTGGATGATCAATAAGGCTACTCCAACTGTTTCTCTGAAAAGCAGATGTATGGTTGCAGCACTGAGATTTTTTGCCAACAATTATGCTAGAGGTGGAAAAGCTGTGGCTTCCAAACTATTACTACTGCTACTGCTACTACTACTACTACTACTACTACTCTTCTTCTTCTTCTTCTTCTTCTTCTTCTTCTTCTTCTTCTTCTTCATTTTATTTTCTTATATCCCATCATAGGGACTCAAAGCAGCTAACAGCAAATTCAAAACCAATGTAATTTAAAAATAGCACAAATTAAAATGTAAAAATATAATTAAAAATAAACAATTTAAAAAATTAAAACAGTTATGAATTAAAATGGAACATTAAAAATATAAACTTCAAAATATAAAATGCACAACTTTTCAATCCCAGGCCTCATCAGCTTGGAAAAGACTAATTGCACAAGAATGTCTTCATCTGCCACCAAAAGGACAGCAGGGATGGAGCCATCCTGACCTCCCTAGGGAAGGAGTTCCAAAGCTGGGAGTAGCCACTGAGAAGGCCCTCTCTCTTGTTCCCACCAAACATGCCTGAGAGGGTGGTGGGACAGAGAGAAGGGCCTCTCTGAATGATCTCAACACTCTAGTGGGCTTTCTAAAGGGAGAAACAGTCCTTCGAATAACCTGGATCCAAGCTGTATAGGGTTTTATAGTTCAAAATCAGCACTTTGAATTGTGCCTGGAAACAGACTGGCAGTTAATGGAGCTGTTGCAACAAGGGAGTTGTATGTTCCCTGTAGCCAGCTCCAGTTAACAACTTGGCTGCAGCTCTTTGGACCAACTGAACATTATTCATAGGCAACCCCATGTAGAAAGCATTACAGTAATCCAAAAAGGATTTAACCATGGCATATACTACCATGGCCAGATATGACTTCTCCAGGAATGGGCACAGTTGGCACACTAGCTTTAACTGTGCAAACACATTCCTGGCCATCATCAAAACCTGGGCTTTGAGGCTCAGTGCTGAATCCAGAAGTACCCCAAAAATATGAATCTAAGTTTTCGGGGGGAGTGTAACCCCATCTATAACACAGACTGAATCTCTATTCCCAGATCTGTCTTTCAGCTGACCAGGAACACCTCTGTCTTGTCTGGATTAAGCTCCAATTTGTTCAATTTAAAAGCTTCATTTATTCTATAACAAGTGGCAATGTTAACCAGGAATGATACAGACTGGAAGTCCAGCAACCTCTAGTGAGCCATATGTTCTCCAGTTCTGCATTAAACAATATTTCTATTTGTCAGATGTTATTTACTTTGGCTGACTTCAATATATCAAGATGAACCCACAATAGTTATAGTTCTCTATAAATCAAGTAATTTCTACAGATTACTATGAAGTTCAGTCATGTAGAAGAGATGCTTCACCTGGGTCCTTCCACATTACACAAATATAGTGTGGTGATTCTACTTTAACTGCCATGGTTACATCCTATGGAATTCTGGTCTTTGAGGTTTGGGGAGGGGCAATTAGAATTCTGTGTCTGAGAGCTCCAACGCTTCACCAAACTGCAAATCCTAGGATTATATAAAATGTAACCATGGCAATTAAAGTGAAATCATAATGATACAAATTACCAGTATGTAGTGTGAAAGAACCCCATATGTTTAAGGTAAAAATACAAATAGGGTTGCTTAATGCATTGTTGTAATGCTAGGGCTGATCTGTACTCTTATCTCTGTACAAATCATTATGCATCATTGATTCCATTGCTCACCATATACATGAAAAATTTCCTTCCTGGCCTGTGATTAGCAAGTTTCTTATTTCTGACACTAAGAAAGTAGACAGTCAATTACCACAGACAAGCTACACATAGCAGCCATATTTCCACTATCTTGGACATATTTATATTTCTTCCCTCCAGCAGCATCGAACCTATTAACAGGAAAGAACTTAGAATACAAAATATGACCCTCAGACTCTGAAGTGCCATGGAAGATAGAGTAAACATGTGTGAAGTTGCAAAACCCTCTAAACAAATGTGTTGAAAATGCATTATCTTTAAAACTAAAGAACACAAAAGCAACTTTGGCCTGCAATTCAATGTCCATCAAGACATAAAAATAACACCCAGAGATTCTAAAGGCAGTTAGCCGCAGTCCGTGTGAGCTCATTGCACTAGAGTCAGCAGCTTTCAGCCTTTTACAAACCAAAGTGCAGACACAAAACCAGCAGTTCATTTTCAGTCCCTTGGTGGTCATTCCAATGTAGTGTAAAGGCAGCCTGCATTGCTCAGAACAAGCAAACACCGTACTGGAAGTTTAATAAACAGACGAAATTTACTATTTGGCATTGTACTGTTTCCCTTTAAAAAAATAAAAATAAAATCTAGATCCTCCTTCCAATGAGCACTTCATTGAGTTTACTTTTAATGAAAATGCAAAAAACAATCCTCTCCCATACAGTGTGGCGTAGTGATTTGAGTGTTGGGCTATGACTCTGGAGACCAGGGCTCGATTCCCAGCTCAACCATGAAACCCACTGGATGACCTTGGGAAGTTACATTCTCTCAGCATCCTTAGGGGTAAGCAATGGCAAACCTCCTCTGAACAAATCTTGCTAAGAAAACTCCATGATAGATTCATCTTAGGGTCACCCCCAAGTTGGAAATTACTTGAAATCATGCAACAACAGCTTTGCAGTTTACCAGGATGCAATGTGACAAAAGGTTAGTTCACACAAGACATTACTGAATTATAAGAACCAACTCAAAAAGCCAGAATACCTACTGATTCTAGAATGTCTAGAGCAGCCTTCTCCAAGCTCTCAGATTCAGAAGTGTTGGATTGCATTGGAGATTCAGTCTAACATATTTGAGTGCACCAGGTATGGGAAGGATGGTCAAAAGTATGTTAACAGTGCAATCCTATGTACACCTACTTAGAGGTATGCCCCATTGAGTTCAAGACGACTGGGGAAAGGAATAGAGCTGCGTGCTTCAGCAATGTGCATACCAATATAAACTTTCAGTGCATAACAACTCAAAGGTATTAGTCACCTTCGCCCAGAAATCCATGTGTTCTGAGCTGAAACCCCATCAAGGCTGTGACCTGTTGAATGTGTAGGTCCTAAAACCAACATTACACCTCTCATAAAATCATCTGGCTGCCAATTAGTTTCAAGGCAAAGCACACATTGTTGGTTATTAACTTTAAAGCCCTACATGGTTTGGGTCCAGGTTACCTGCAGGATTGTTTCTCTCGTACAGTCTGCCCTGAACACTCAGGTCTTCTGGAAATGTTTGCCCCAACCTGCTAGATCTAGATTTGCAAAAGTTTCCCAGAGGATCTTTTCGTCTGCTGCCCCCAGACTGTGGAATGACCTGCCAGAGATACGACAACCGAAAATGCCGACTGTGTTTAATGCTGCTGCACTAAAGACATATTTCTTGTGTCTAGCCTACACAGACAATTTTAAATCATGACTTGTTAATTTGTGTATGTAGTCTTAAGAGTGCATTTTAACGGTTTTATAGTATTGTATTTTAACTGTGAGTTTATGTGTTTTTAATTGTGTTTTATATTTTAACATGCTTTACCTCACCTTGAGGAGAGGTGGGAAAGAAATAAAAATTAATTTATCATCATCATCATCATCATCATCATCATCATCATCATTTAACTGTGGCCAGAGTATTTACTAGGAATGGTCACTGTTGGCAGACAGTGGTCTTTGAGACTGGCACTCACACACTGAAGTCACTACCAATAATGCCTGTATTTTTGTGCAACACCTTGCTAGGTGGTTTCCACAAAATTTAGAAAGAAAGAAAACACATTTTCTGGAACAAGAACTTTTTTTCTCACCCAGTGATCTGGAAACAATAGCAAGTGACAGAGGCTGCAAGAGTGCATATTTGTTCAGTGGTCAGTTCATGTCTCTGTGATCTACCTATCTGTCTATCTATCTATGGTCTTGTGGTCCTGTAAATGTGCAACAAGATTGGCTTCAGGCATACATAATACAACAGAAATATATTGTATTCTTAACCATTATGTCATAGTTACTGGCTGTGTAATGTATTCTGGTAATTCCCCTTCCTCCTGCTCTTGACACTGATGGTGTGAAAATGCTCTCTTATGATACAGTCAATTGATTTAGGCAATTTACCTTCCTTATGTGCCCATCACCCACTTCTGAAATCCATCTTGCATGCATGACTAGTCCAAAAAGAAAAGAACAAAACAGAAAAAAAGCACTGGAAATAACTATAGAGAAATGAAATATAAAATCTATGCAATATAAAACTACAAAGGGATTCAGATTTCTTCTTCTGCTTCTTTTTTCCAAAGGGATAGGTAAGTTCAGTTTTTCATCCACTATGCCCTACTTCACCTTCAGTAGAAGCAGAGGACATAATGTTTGACAAGGTTAAGGACACTCAGCTTTTCAATGTAGAATGGATGCGATGATGCCTGGCCTGTGATTCTGAAATAGTTTCCCCTCTAAGAAAGCCACACTTGAGAGAGGTCCATCACCTTGTGAACTATAGCCTATAGCAGGGCTTATAAAGTTGAGACAGACAGAAAAAGAGAAAATACAAGTACTCCAACTGCAATTATAGGTCTAGCTTTTTGGAGTAGCTGTATACAGGAAAATCAGTTATTCACTTCCCTAAGTATTTCAGGCACATATGGGCTTCCCAAAATGCATTTAAATGAGGGATAGGTGTCCCATCTTACTACTTGTAGGTATAAGGCCAACATGAAGGGAAAATGGCCAAAGAATGTCAAAGTACCCAGAAAGTTTTGCATTTAGCAAAGTTATATATACCTGAATACTAATACAGGTATATGATGTATTAGTATATTACTAATGCATAATACAGGTATATTATGCATACAAGCATCTAAAATATTATTTAATGTATATAGCTTTTTTTAAAAGCCATATTCCACAAATGTATATAGCCAAATCCCACATTGGTCCTAGCTTGAATAAAGTCATTGAGTGGTTAATGCAGTCTCTACTCTTCCAAAGTTGCACACTTGGTGGAGAAAATCAGATTCATTTTCAACCTTCACATCCACTGTGATCACACTGCATGAGAAATTTTGTAGCACAGCCCTCCCTGAAAGAAGACTAGAACCCTTTCCTTAGGAGAGTCCACCTGTGTCTGTAACTCCTTCACTTTCAGAAGTAAGCATATATGTTTTTACTTTGCCTACCATGCAGTACTAGTGAAATAAATAATATTTGCTAAATCCCCGTAATTAGCTTGCTATCTTCAAGTGTAGGGGACAACATTACCTACACATGCTTCAGTATGTGGAAGAAAGGACCAAGCACAATTTTAAAATCCTCAGAAATAACAATAGATGTAGAAAACTAATGATTCAGTACCAAGGTGATTTGTAATTCATACAAAAATTAAAAAAATAGAACTATCCATAAGTGGATATAATCAAAATTAAAAGCAGTTGAAAGCAAACTGTTATAAAGAAAAGTAAACAACATAGGACGTTAAAGGTCCTTTCCTCCTAAATAGTCAACCCTCAAAACCTTGCCAAAACAGAAGCCTTTACCTGCCTAGGAACATATAAGTAGAAACGATGTTATCACATGAGAGGAATTTTTCTCAATTTTTCTCAATTTTGAAAGAAATGAAAGTGGGGCCAGTTCAGAATTGAGTGAATTCACTAGTTCAGCAAATTTACGTGATTGTGTATTGATGCCGCATCATGTTCAGAACTGCCCAAAATTGCATGTGATAGTTTCTCACGCAATAATGTGAAACTCCACGACTGCATTCGGAAGGACTTCCCATTGGCTGAAAACGCGTGTAATCAGCTTTCACGCAATATCACAAAACCCCATGATTGCGTTCAGATTGCCATTGGATTATACTTCCAATTTCCATCTTGTGATAAGCTCCTAGGAGGGAGTTCCAGAGCCTGGAAGGCCCTCTCTCATGTTCTAAACAGATACATCTTTGAGGGAAGTGCCTGTCTAGATCTCAAGGCATAGCAGGCTCATATAGAAAGATATGGTCCTTCACATGACTTGAACTTTGGTGACAAGCAGCACATTGAATTTTGCCTGGAAACAGACCAGCAGCCAGTGTAGCTGTTGCAGAAAGGGAGTTGTGCACTTTCTGGAACCAACCCCAGTTAACAATCTGGATGCTAAAAACAAATGTCTAGATATTGTTTCCATCTCAGTAAAGCAAAATGACTGGAACTGTAGTTCAGCTTGAGAATGGTAGGCAAAAAAATTGTATTTTTCCTGCCTCCTGCTCATATTCAATGACCCCAGAGTATTTCATACCATATACATAATAAGGTTAATGGCCAACGGCCTTAAGGCACTGAATCAGCGAAGCATTCAAACCTGCCCTGGAATTAAGCACATGCTCATTTAAAATTGAAGTCGTTCTGCATTACAGAGAAGGTGCAGGGCAACTTTTTAAAAGTGAACAGCATAACCCTCAAGCTGTTTACCTCACTTTAATGGATGAACTGTTGCCGATAAGGGACCTTTGGGTGTGAAATTAGCACATGTGTTGAAGGTCAGGAGCGATTTTTGTCTCTCAGATTCCTCTCTTGCTTGGCGGGGTGTCCCAGAACTTCTTCTCCATCATGAAACACATTACAGCTATCAGAGACGTCAGGTTCTGATAGGCACCATGAGACCACTTCTCTGTAGTTGGCTGTCCACATGGACACATCTGATATGATTGACTGTGGCACTGAGGCATTCTTCAAGCAAAAATTAATTGCCTCGGTTTCTGCCTATTATGGGATAGCCGAATGTGACTGCTCCATTGGGCCACTAACAGATGCATATACTTTATCATGCAACCCTAGTTATGCATGGTTATCTTTCCTCCTTGCTATTTTGATGTGTTCTGAATAGGTTAAAAGGAATGGTTGTTCCCCATTTAATAAACATAGGCTGACATTATATAACATTTCATATACATTATCTTAGGGGCTCAGCAGACTGGCCTTTTGAAGCAACCTGCAACTGCCCCTTTCCTCGCCGGATAAGAGCCATGATCTGGTTTTTCTCTGGCACAAAAAGAAACTGCAAAAAGTGGCTCCTTTTTGCACTGTGGAAAGGGTACCCTAGCAGTGGCAGCAGTGGCTTTTCAGCGCTCCTTTGTGCAGTGCCGTGATGCAACCACCATGTGGTTGGGAGCATGGCGTGATGCTGGTGTGGAGGTGGTGTACATATGCCACACACATGCCCACTGCCCCCACACCAGCATATAATTCTGATCTATACAGTCTCTATGTTATCCTTGAAACAGCCCTGTAAGGTAGACTTTTATGACTTCACATTGTGTTTCAGAGAGACTGAAAGTTTTTGGCTTGCCCAAAGGTAAAAAAATTCACCATGGAAGTTAGATTTGACTAGGAGCCTTGCTGATTTACAAAATTATTCTCTTTCTGAGGGTGCGCACAGGAATCTTTGGGTATAAAATAGAAATCCGGTGAAAATAAGAGTCCTACAAGATCAAATCAAAAACATAGTTCAGCATTCTGAGGCTGACCAGATGACTTATATTTGATTTAGACAGGGTACAGACACAGGTATCTTCCTTCCTTTAAATGCACCTACTAGAGTCCCACAGCCGGTGTCCAGACTTGCTGAAAAATTCAAGGAGTTGTTGAGCCAGTGTTGTGAAGTGGTTGGAGCACTGGACCCGGGCTGTTACCACACTGCAGAATTAATGTAGTTTGACAATGCTTTATCTGTCACTGTGCCTTGCTATGTAATCCTGGGATCAATAGTTGATTTGTTGCACCAGAGGTCTCTGACAGGGAAGGCTAAATATCTCACAAAACTACAAATCCCAGAATTCCAAAGCACTGAGCCAGGACAGTTAAAGTGATATCAAACTGCATTAATTATACAGCGTAGATGAAGCCTATGACCATAGAGAAAAAGGTTCAAATCCTAACTTGGCCTCAGAAACCCAGTGAGTCAACTTGAGCAAGCCTCTCAGCCACAAAAGAACCTCTGAACAAATCTTGCCAAGTCAACCTCACATTCCTGTAAGTCAGAAACAATTTGAAGGTATACAAAGACAACAACAAAATGCTGTTTTGTGAAATATGAAAGTCTGTTTCCTCCCTTTCTTGATAGCACGTACAATGTTATTAATCTCAAGGCTTTTCTCGACTTATTTCCTCCTTCATAACCTTTTTTCATAGAGGAGCTGCCTACTGACTAAAAGATTGCAATTTGATTCTCTTTTTCCAGCTGGGCCTTTCTTCCCCTTCTCTTTTGAGATATGGAACTGGAGATATCCATGGTAGTCCTAGTGCAGCCACACCACAGTATGAATACAGGCCTTATGATATTACCAATTACTTTTTGTCAACTTTTAATGGTCTCTATCATGGAATTTCCCTTGCCCCATGTGCCATACCTTGGTGTCACATTCCATTGCCCACTGTGACAGAGATCAGTCCCAGACTTCTTGGAGGTCCTTGTAGAACTAAAGCTGTTGGCCAGAGGAGAAAGGAACCAATCATTACATCAAAACAAAGGGCTTAAACTATATAATCTGGGAAATCAGATGATAATAAGAAGCTGATAAATTCCAACATTTGGTACAAAGCTTCTATAGAGTGTGTGAGACATTTAGACAGGCAATAAGGTCCTTCTTTTACTGCCAGGCTCCTTGCCTGCTTTAGACCAGAGTTCTCCCTTTATCTCTGCCCATGTTTGCATGAAAGAAAAGAAATGTTTTCACCCTGTTCCTGCACTGACCTATTTAGATGGATGAAACATGAGTGAAACATGGGTCCAACCCATGCTCCAGGTTGATAGAGCAAAAAGAGTTCCCATTTGTTCCAAATCAGGCAGAAAAGTCCAGAAAACCATGACGGTCTAGACCATTGATTCCCAGCCTTTAGCCTTCAAGGTTTTTTGGAATTCAGCTCCCAGAATTCCTGACTGTTGGCCAGGCTGGATGGGGCTTCTGGGAGTGGAAGTCCAAAACACCTGGAAGACCAAAGTTTAGGAATCACTGGTAGACTGTGAACTGATACAAGGGGAAAAGCATCCGTAGATGAGTAGAAGAGGCCAGGAGGAGGTGCCCTCTGGCCTCTTCCTGCCTGAAAATTCCAACTCCTGTCACAACACTTTCATTTTGTCTTCCTGAGGTGTATACTGCATATTAATGGGACTTGGGCCAGGATGGGAGGAGGGAGTGTGCAAACATCACTGTGGGTGTCAACTGTGCAGACAGCTCAGCCTCCCCTCAGATCCAGATGCCTTGACAGTAAGCCAGGTTTTTCCATCAGTGCAGACACAGTCTTTCTCTCTCTTGTTGTATGTGTGCATGAATGATATATATGACAAGTGAGCAGCATCATAAACAAGTAGAGACTGGAGAGTGCATCCGGAAAACACTGAAATGTAATGTTGATTATAAATTTAATGAGATCACTGATAACTGGTCTTTATAGAAATGTTGTTGGTGTTATTGTTGTGTTCCTTCAAGTTGTTTCCTTAGGGTTGCCATATGTTTATTCAGAGGAGATTTGCCGTCACCAACATCACTTCCATGACTGAACAGGGATTTGAATCCTGGTCTCCCTGAATCCTAGTCCAGAACTTAAACCACTACAGAACACTGGCACTTGCAAGAGTATCCTTTAAATAAAAGTAGTAAGGCAGTAAGGTACTGAGCCAGAAATCCAAACATTGTCTCATTTTTCAGTTATTCATGGATCACAGGTTTCTCTGTTGAAAAAATTGCCATGTGGGAAAGGCTGTTTCTCTCAGCAGTCAAATGTCGTGCAACATATTGTTCTATCTTTTTTGGTAATGATTATTGGCTGCCAATCTGAATGTTCTCCCAGTGTTGCTGCTTCAAGCCAAAAGGCATTCAAAAGGCTCTACCAGGGCCTTTTTCTGTACAGTATTAACAATGCCATGATTTAAAAATATATATCTTCAGGCAGTTTCACCTCCTACTAATGCTGCTGCCCAACAGCAATATTATCCTTCAAGAGTATCCCTGCTCCCCTCATCATTGGAACTATCAGTTCTGTTCTGATGATGTGGGTGTTACTCCCTGAAGATGAAGGATGTATTTATTATTATTATTATTATTATTATTATTATTAATTTCCTGCCTTCCTCTCAGAACAGGGACTCAAGGTGGCTAACAAAATGTAAAACAGTCCAAGTTGAAACAATCTAAAACATTAAAAATACAAAGTTTATAGAACTATTAAACAACTTTGTATACAAACAGAAATCTTTGTATACAACCCTGAATAAATAAAAACATCTGAAGATGTATATAAAAATGATGAAAGGATGACAGAGTCCATCAGAAGAGAACCTACATGTTTATAAAGTGAAGGAGAAGCTTTTCTCAAAGCATTTGCAACAAATCATTCATCAGAAGAGACATACCAGTAAAGCTGTTTCATACAATAGAGACAGAATCCATCTTCATTCTAACATATTTAGCCTAGCAAATATGGATAACAGTAATACAGTTTACAGATTGTAAACACTCAATATATATATTCCAATTCAAAAGAAAGGAGACAGTAGGGGTTGTAGTAACTATCAGACCACATATTAACCTCTCATGCAAGCAAAGTGATCTTCAGAATTTTACATCAAAGACTGTTACCATATATGCAGTGAGAAATGACACGCGCCAAAGCTGGATTTATTTTTTTTTTTTTAAAAAAGGAAGAAACACTAGAGATCATATAGAAAATATACTTTTTTCAGAGGAAAATCAGCCTGTACTTTATAGATTACAGAAAAGTTTGACTATACAGATTAAGAAAAAAAATATGGATCAATGTAAGAGAAATTAGTGCCACAACTGTCCATTCAATAATAACAGGCTACTGTTACAATGGAGTACAGTTGAACAAAGTGTTTTTCCAAATAGCAAGGTAATGAGACAGAAAGCATGTTATCATCCCTTCTGTTTAATTAATAAATAGAAATCATGTTTAAAAAGAATTTCATGAATACAACTAACATGAACCAAACAAATGTAATAGTATATGTAATATGGAACATGCATCACTGCTTCAGTCTTTATCACTGTTAAAGGCATTGGCAGTATTATTGTTTTTGTTATTACATTAATAATCGTTGGAAAGTAGAATGTCCATTTTTGGTTTATTCTTCTGGAAAAAAAATAATCAAAATGAATTCACAATTTCTTGGAAGTAATCTTCATATCTGTGGGCATTTTACTCAGCCTTCGTTAGATTTCATTTATGTGGCACAGTTTATTCTATATTCCTACAGTCATTTTAGATGTAGTAGTTCACTAGATGTTTTCAGATTGTGTTATAAGTGAAAGGTCTATTCAAGGCAGGATTTATGCGATTGTGACCTGTCATTTACTCCAAGGGTTTGCAACTATGGCAGGGCTGGGGACCACATTCAGGCATGTGGAACTACTTAAGGGCTACACTTTAAAAAAACAAACAAATAAATATCTTTTCAGAAAGGAAGGACAGCACTGTTTGAAGACACTGGCAAGATTTCTATTGAAGAAGGTTGAGCAAAGTGGATTTAAAACAGGAATTCAAACAAGAGAGGATGGAAAGAGAGGTGGGAGTGTTTGGAGGGACTGACAAGATAGTTGTCAGAGAATGAAGGAGGGCAAGTAGCAAGGAAGTTAAGCAAGAAATTAGAGTGAGAGAATCTTGGTTGTTGCTGCATGCAGTGGCAATGTTGATTGCCTTAACAGCAAGGTGCAGCAAGTAATACTGTCTATTTCAAGTAGTTAGGGTCTCTCCGCTTTTAAGGGCAGCAGGTTCTAGTCTGGCAGGCTGCATTTTCCCCCACCCCTGATTTACTCCTTGTCTGAATGGGTTTTATATTTGAACTCATTTAGAGGATTATCTGCTAATTTTTATAGATGATAGTTTCCAGGATAGTTACTCACATATTATATTATGTATTCCATGTAATTATGTGTGATTTTCATATAGTCTCATAGCATATTTCTGTGATTTGATAGCATTATGTATAGATGTTGTATTTTAGATAAATATTCTATATTACATTAAAAATTACATTTTTGCATAATTTCTTTTGCTTCAGATGCTTTCATGTTGGTTTTTGTTGGTTATTTATATGCCAAACATATCTTATGGAGATCAGGATTAGACTTGGATGAAGGAGGTGTGAAAACTGGGAAAGGAGGCGTCAATAACTTCAGATGCACAGATGACACCAGAATACTAGCAGAAAATAGTAAAGACTTGGAATGACTCAGTCGTTTCCTATGACAAATTTTAGGGAAGAAAGTCCAAATTCAATTAAAGAATCCACAACCTGGAGAAGACCTGATAATAACAGGATTCAGGGTACTCAGCAGAGAGAGAGACTCTCTGGTCGCCGCCACCGCTACTGCTGCGGCCACCTGGTATCCCCTTCCAGGTCTGGCAAGGCAGCTGACTGGCTGGGAAAGGAAGGTGATGCACGTGGCAGAAGCAACGATGCCACAGAACTCTCCCCTTTCTATCACCATTGCTTCTCTTTCTCACCAGACTGGCTCCCAGTTGACATCAGCTGCTCTCTGCCATCACTCATTCATGCTTCTCTGCTGCTTTGGACTCTCTCAGCGTCGGCTGAGAGAGTACGAGGTGCTTGAGAAGCATGAGGTGGTGGTGGTTGTGGAAAGCCAGTTGCAGACAAACATGGGGTGGGAGAAGGGGTTGCAGGGCAGCAGCCCCTCATCACTGCTGCCAGCTCCTATTCATGCTTCTTTGAAGCTTCTTTTTGTCCCCTTTGACCTCAGCACAAGATGGTGGTGGCAGTGAGCCATTTGTAGCTGATGATGGTTGAGGGAAGCATCTGTCAGGCTGCAGCAATACAGCATCCACAGCAGAAGCCATAACATGTGGAGAGCAGATGTGGCTGCAGTGGGCAGAGAGGAGTGGCTGGAGATGTAGGCAGGACAGGGAAGGCAGATGGCAAGTGACCCTGCCTGCCTATGCCCTTCTCCTTTTACAATCTCCTCCCCTCCCACTCTCTTCCCATATTGTCTTCTCTGGAGTGGCTGTCTGTCTGGGAGTGACAACATGAGTTGCTGCACTGGGATGACACTAACCCTGGTGACACCACTGATGTGATCTCTTGGAGGACCCTCACTCATTGTGTTACCTTAAGTTGAAGCTGATTTGACAGCATATAACAACAATAACCAAAGATGCAACATGCAAGATAGAAGGGCGGGGGGGGGGGCAGCCATTGATCTTCACACAGGATTCAGAAACCATAGTCAGAAGTCAATCATCACAGATTCCAAGACGTTTTAAACCATCAGATTTTTTGTTGTTGTTGTTCAAATGAATACAGGCTCTATCCATTGTTCCATCAAATGTACAGTAGGCCCTCAGTATCTGCATCAAGTTGGTTCCAGGACCAATCCCCCCCCCCCAGAGATATCAAAAACTGTGGATGCTCAAGTCTGTATTTAACATTTAAAATTTTCTGAGTGACAAGGTCTGGGCACTAGGAAGGCACTCTTCCTGCACTGTTTCCCACCTTCTCATCACAACAGCTCTGCCAGAAATTAAACCCTTTCCTAACTCTGTTTCCTGTCTTCTCAATCTTACCATCACAAAGTCTCTGCCAAATTTTAAACTCCCTTTGCCACTGATCTGCCTCAGGGAGGGCAGCAGAAAGAGTGGGGGCAAGAATCAGCAAGAAAGGATTTTAAATTTTGTCAGAGGCTTCCTTGTCTGAAGGTGGGAAACAAAGGATGGCCAGAGTTGAAACTCTGGAAAAAGCTTCCTTGTGAAGAAGTGAATTCTAATTTTTTTAAAATACTCCCCCAAAATTCTGAAGCGTTCCCTTGAAGAAGTGGGTCCCAAGCCTTACTGTGCTCTTTGTATCAGTCCTCTAAGATCACTTACCAGGTAGGATAACTGTGACGAACCATCTGGATATTATATAGCACAATGGATTGATACATATTTTAAATTATATTAGAGCTATACGTGGTATTTGAAATATAAGCGCATGACTGATTGGCATAAATGCAGGCTTCTCATTTATTTTTGTTCAAGAGAAATGCTAGTCCCACTGTGGTTTACCTTACAGTGGAGGTAGATCTTTCCAACAGGGTATATAGGGAATTTCCTTGCAAAGGACAAACTTCACCACCAGTCATCCCATGATAACTTTTCATGTGTATCAGTCCAGCCCCATCACCTACCATCACCTTGGGACATCTAGAAGTGTTGTATAAAGCTGTTTTTCTAACCTGCATGCTTGTCTGAGATAAATGCCAATTATAATAGAGGAACTGATTTCTCAATAAAAATTTAGAATTTCACTGTACAGAATACAATACTCCTCCTATGTACTTTGAAGGGCCTATGTGGTTCTGCTCTTATATGGATTGACCATGACCTCCCCATTTTCCTTTGATGCCTTGAAAGTAAGGACAAAGGACTTTTTCACACGAAGACCTATGTGCTTCCATCCTAAAAATGGTTAAAGTGTTGGCATCCCAGAAAAGCAAGCCAATTCGTTAAAGCTTCTCACACATGGAGCACAAGAGGTTAAAAGCACATTACTTAGGCAAGAAAGTGGGTTTCAGACAGATGAGGACAAGTCCCTGTTGCTAGCCTGGAAATAACTTTTTTGTGCATGCTCCAAACTGTCATTTCCACAAGTGCACACACACAAACACATGCTCCAGAGAGGCAAGGGAAACTGGGGAGGAAAATCCTCTTTGCCTCAAAAGGAAGGCAGGCTGAGGTTTCCCTTTGCAAACTCCTACAAAACCACACACACACACACACTAGAGAGAAAGAAGACAGGGCTGGTCCCTAAATCTGCCTGGTTTCAGTGAGGATGCCCTCCTTTTCCAATACATAGCCTCTATTTCTCCCTCCTGTACAGGAGGAATTCCAAAACATCCTCTCTCTTGCTCTCCCACCAGCTGCTCCCTGCTGTAGGAGGAGGAGACCAGTGGTGCGAGGGAAAGAGATGTGTGTGTCTCTTTAAGAACAATGCTGCCTCCCTTCTCCTTGGCACAGCAAGGGACCATAGGAAATCTGGGAACAGGGACAATCGGGGACTTGGTTTTCAGACTGCTGCAATTATGTGAAGAGGGTGAATTCTTGAATGAACTGGAAATGAAAATATGGTATTTTTCTGAACTTATTCCTCGATTCACCTCACTTTCTGTCTGGATTCTGACCAGTTTGTGCACAATGTCGTCTGAAAAGTAATTGCAAAATTGTACCTATAGTGCCCTGGATGACTCTGCATTGTGACCAGTTTAACCTTCCAATTTTCCCCATGTGATAAAGTCCAAAAAATTAATACTGCCAAATAAACCATCCATAAAAATGTGAAGGGGAGGGGGGCGGGATCAAGTAGCAACATTTAAACTGGTTTATGTTAACGTAAGCCTCTATCCCTAGAAACAGATAAACATGGCTATCTACCCGAAAACCATCCACAGTTTTGCTCTTTGATTTTGAATAAATTTGCATGGTCCTTTTCTTTCTGAAATACTTGTACCTTTATATGTTTCAGATAATACACAGCAATATGAGCTGAGTCCCAGTATGGTTCCTGGCTCCTTTAGGTATGCCCTTGGCAATACTATTTGTTGGTGATATTATACACTCTGTGTGCCAAATATCATCCCCATATCAAACATATTAGAAACCCTTCCAGAGCCTTCCATCTTGCTTGCCAAGGTGCTGTCTTATTTCCAAAGAGCCTCTGTTCCAATAAAGAACCATGCCAACCATCACAAGGACATCACAGGTAGCTTATCTATGCTTCTTGTTGTGCATTAATATGACTTGCTCTTACCTGGGCAAGGTGATGCTAACTTTTGCATCCACAATTTCCATGCATCCCCATTCCAATGTTTTGTTTTAGAGTATTCTAAGTACTGTACAAAGGGAAGATTTTGTTTGTTTCTTCATCTTTTTTGGTGTTGCTGGTTTTATTTTATTTTGGGAGGTATTTGTGATATGTGCCTTTGTTTGTGTGTTGTGTGCCTTCAAATTGTTTCCAACTTATGGCAGCCCTAAGGCAACCCTGCCACAGGGTTTATTTGCAAGTTTCTTCAGAAGAGGTTTGCCATTGCCAAACTCTGAAGCTGAGAGCATGTGACTCGCCCAAAGTCACCCAGTGAGTTTCATGGCCGACTAGGGAATCAAATCCTGGTCTCCAGAGCCATAGTCCAACTCTCAAACCACTATGCCACACTGGCTCTATATCATTTTAGAACTGTGATTTTAAGTGTGTTTTTATGGATGGCTTCCTGCGAGGAGGACTGGGATTGAGAAATCAAATTGAGAAATAGTATCTCAAAGTATTTCTCCCATTTCCTTCTCCAATTTCTTCATTTCCTCCCTTCCCATCCTTACTTTCATTTGGATAGTCACAGTTGTTACAAAAGAGGAATGAAATACCACCCAAACACCCACACACCAATACCCCAGGATGGAAATAATGGGTATGCAGAGTCTTCTGAAACCAACTCCATTTAGAAAATAACTATCATAGTAGCAAGACTGAGTTATTGCTAATTCTGTCAACAAATTAGTACTTGGTTCATACATTAGCCCTGAAAAACACATGGCATGTTATAAAGATGATCTGGGATACTCCCACACTGCAGAATTAATTCAGTTTCACATAGCAGTTTTACTACCATGACCCAATGCTATGGAATGTTGGGTTCTGTAGTTTTGTGAGATGTTTAGCCTTCTCTGTCAGAGCTCTGGTGCCACAAGCTACAAATCCCAAGATTCCATAGAATGGTGCCATGACAGTTAAAGCAGTGTTAAATTGCATTAATTTTGCAGTGTGGCAAAAGCCTTGCTCTCCAAGCACATGAACTAACTAATGAAATCCCCTGCAAAAACAGCATGGGCTATTCAAAGCTTAGGCCTGAGAGACTAAGTAGATGATACAAATTAAAGAATGAAGTGTGAAGTAAAATCCCCACTAAATCTATTGTTAACCAATTATATAAATAATGTTAATGGGCAACATTAGAGCTAATCTGTTATAGCTGGTGATAACATAGAGTTTGAATCTATTTCATATGCAGTCCTTTTGGATCAGATCAAGGGCCAATATAGTCCAGTATTTTGTTCACACAGTAGTCAAACAGCTACTTGAGGGAAAAGCACAAAAAAAGCACATGGCTACAACTGCATCATTTCATTCTGAGTTGTGAGTCTTGATCGCACAAGGGTGTATCAACAGAATATGTATAATAGGTTTTTATATGCATGGTGGTGCTCATATGGGGATGATGTAAATGTTTTGACATTTCATACTGATGCAACTGAGTCAATAGAAATAACACTATATAGGCAGGTTGAACCACACGCCTCTCGTAACACATGAATTTGTCTGTATTTTATTTACACTCCCTTGGAAACTAGGAAATAGGCACTGAACTGAACAATCATCTGGTACAATGGTCAGGAAAAGTATTCAATAGTTATTGTAGAAACACACTGAATACCTCAGTTCAATGCATGTCCCGCAGCAACAGTAGAAAGGAAACAAGATGCTAGGTTGTAAGTGCAAGGGATGTACTTAATAGAAAAGAAAGTAACATAGTATGTTCCATGGGCCCCAAAGGAAGCCATTGTAGCAGCATACAATATTGCAGAACAAGAATCTTTGCAATACACCATCAGAACTGGGCCTAATAATCATACTGGCTATGTTTGGACAATTGTATTCAGCTTCATAAACCAACAGATGAACATTTTGCCCACAGATGCAGCCCATTCACCCTTTCCTGCACATGAGCTATGGCTCATCAATAAACTAGAAAGCTTCAGATCAATCAACCAGTCATCCAATCTATCTGGCTCAAACTAGGACAGTGATGGTGGATCTTTTGGGGGCCGTGTGCCCCAACTAAAAAATTTTCCAGACAGCTGAAGGCTGGGAAAGGTCTGGGAGGAGGAGCCATAGGCACAAGCCTGTGGCTCTTTCTCCCCCAGTGCTTTTAATTTTATGATTTTATCTCAACTGGAAAACTGGATATAAGGTTCAGAACATGTCAGGGGCAGATACTGCATCCATCAATTTCACTTGATTTTCTACAATACCAAAAAATAAACCACATAGACCATTGGCAGTCTCCCATCCATGCACTAACCACAGCTGATCCTGCTTAGCTTCCAAGATCAGATCAAACCATCTTTAAACCATGGCTGATTGTTCCTATTTATTCCAAAGTTGGTAACATCAATGTTGGGACAAAAGGGGGAAGTACAGATATTACAGGTTTTCTGGTTTACATCTGCATACCATGAAGGAAGAAAATACATCTTTGTGTCTCAATTTGCAAAGCCAAGATATGATTGCCCAGATTGGGCCATTGATGGATGTTTAATAAATGAGACGAGAGAGATTAGTGATGAACAGAGATTTCTGGAGACAGCTTACTAACCTTATCAGATCCCTTTCTGCTTCCTTCCAAAATCTTGGATGTTTTGCCTGTACGAGGAGGACTAAATAGGCTTAGAAATCTCCATCTACATAAAACCCAGGGGACACTTGATTAATGCGCAGACTCATTCTTTAGAATGCCTTTGGCTCTGGCTTTCTGTGAAAATCTTTGGATGCTTAATTTTAAGTGGGAAAGCCTGCAAGATTGCCTGGAAATGTTGCTTCAGGTGAAATTCTGTGACAACTCTAGAACAAGTAGTTGCTGTACAATGATTCTGCACTGACGTTTCTCAAGACACAGAGTATGTGTACAAACATCTATAGTTACAGCACTATCTTAATTGTCATGACTCCACTCTATGGAATCCTGGTATTTGAAGTTAGGCAACATATTTAGAATTCTCTGCTCGACAAAGTCCCCTTCTCCTTCCTTGAAGAAGAGCTCACTAGCAAAGAATTACGAATAGTTCACAAAGCTACAAATTCCCCCCAAAATCTGTAGGGTGGCAGTTAAAGTGATTTCAAGCTGAAATAATCATACAGTGCAGATGCACTCAGAGACTCTTCAGGACAGTTATTAAAGGCAGACGAAGCAATATTCTTTATTGTGATCAACAGTGTCTTCATCTGCACCTAGGCTGAGTGAAGAAAATGATTCTAAAATGATACTGGGCTGAAACAGGCGGCCTGGTAAAGCCAGCTTGGGGACACACCCCTCAGTTGTCCAGAAGTTGTGCCAGTGATTACACACTGGCTGGATGCCAGTCAATGTGAGGGTGTGGTAGTTAGATGCCACTTGCCCAGGAGATAGTGAAAAGCCAGCGCCAGCAGCAAAGGGGCAGCTTTTTTCCACCCCCAAGTAGGAGCAGATTTTTTCTGCTTCTATTTTGAACAGAAGCTGGCCGGATTGGGACTGTGTTGTGTGGTTGCCGCAGCCCCCACCTGGCTTTCTCAGTGCCATCTGTTTTGGCCCCAAGTCATCCTCTTATTTATTATTATTCTGCCTTTGAAAGGAAAGGAAATGTATACATTTGTGGGAGGTAAATATCGGTGAAATTTAGCAAAGAACAATACAGCCTATGTGAAAAATTCTCACATTACATACATCTCACCATATACAATTTCACATCACCCATCAGCCACTAAAACCTTTCTTACTTTGTTTTCTTTACGATTTGATGGCAAGGCCTTTCTAAGATATTGAGAAACCAGGTAGCATAATGTTCATTTGGATCCCTTCTCTTGGTTAGTGTGCTTTAGAGGTGAGTGTGCTGGACTGCTGAGTAGAGTTATGTGTAGCATGCCATGAAACTACTGTCTCAGTTCAATCCAGTGTTGATAGATTCAGGTTTGTAGATATATCCCAATTCTGCAATTTCTTTTTCCAATCTCCCTTCTGTGTTTTTGTCCTTGAATACTACCATTATTATTTTTAACAATACCAGTGAACTCACTAGGGAGTTTTAGGCAAGCCACAGTTCCTTGGGCCTCTGGTATTTGAATTGAAGTTGCAACATACAGCACATTGAATCTTCTATTCTGAGCAAGAGGGGTCATGTTAGTAACAGCTCAGCTGTTAGTAAATGTTCTGGTAGTATATTGTGTCCTATATATTGACTTGGCATCACTCTGACACCTTGGCTCAAGAAACCATTTTAGTTTCAGAAGGAGCAGCATAGAAAGCTGCCCGGATTATTGACAAGGGTCTAGATGACAACAGAGGGGCAGGAGCCAGTGTGTATTTGTTTTTTCTGTTGTGTACAAGATTTCTCTATTGATCAGATTAAAATAATTTGCTTTCAGTGACTACTGAAGCATGAAAGCTTGCTTGGTTGGCATGCTATCACTTAGCCAATGAATCCACAAGGGTACCTTTGAAATGGTTGATTCACATCCTTGAAGGAAATATGACCACATCTTGATGGGTCTCCATGTCCTAAACAGATCAGCCTTGATGGCTGCAAAGATACCTTTTGCTTTGATTTGTGCATTATTTATTTATTTATTTTCTTATATCCTGCCATTTTCCCAACATAGGGACTCAAGGTGGCAACAGCAGATTTAAAACAATGCAATTTTAAAACCATACATAATTAAAATGTATAAATATAAAATTAAAAAGAAACATTTTAAAAATTTAAACAGTTATGAATTTAAATCAAATATTACAATACAAAGCTTAAAATTTTAAACAGCATAACATTCCCAGACCTAATCGATTTGCAAAGGCCTAGCCGCACAGGAATGTCTTTAACTGCCGCCAGAAAGACAGCAGGGATGGAGCCATACTGGCCTCTCTAGGGAGGGAATTCCAAAACCTGGGAGCAGCCACTGAGAAGATTCTCTCTCTTGTTTCCACCAGTCAGACCTAAGAAGGTGGTAGGACAGAGAGAAGGGCCTCTCCAGATGACCTCAATACTCTGGGGGGCTCATACAGTCCCTCAAACAACATGCATTGTGTTGCTATGAATAAGCATTTGGATGCAAAGCTATCAAGGGACACGGAACCTCCTAAAAATTCCTTAACATTTCCCCAAGCCAAACTATTGCTGTCTTTCTTTTGGCTGATCCTAAGAGCAGCTTTCACACTCTGTTTTGAGTCATATGACTGAGTCAAGAAGGTCTTTCATTTTTACCTGGGTGTTCTTCATTCTAGTGAGACTCAGCTCTGAGAATAACCCTTGATGTGACTGGATGTTAGAATAGGTATTTTGTTGCTACATTTGTCCAGGGAGATCCATCTGCACTGAAACTGAGAAATCAGAGAGCAATCTATGTTTATAGATCATAACAATCCATAACCAACTTAGAAGTGAGGGTCCCTTTATTTTAAAGCCAGGTAATTTATCACATACTTATTTTTTTACTTCCTTTCCACTGGAATCCATCAATACCATTGACAGATACCCACCATGGCCCACCACTGTGATCTAGCATCTATGCTTTCCATAGCTACATAGCTACCTAATTCCCTGCTTTGCCATCTGTCCTGTAACTAAATCCACTCTTATTTGGCAACAGTGATTTCCCTGTCCTTCACCAAACTATGTCTTTACATCAAAATTATTAGAATTCTTCCCTTGGTCAATGCTCTGTGGTAGAGGTTGGACTGCTGCACTCATCACACAGCCCACAAACCCCATCACCCCCGGTATAACCCATTGTTTATAATGGCTGGAGCTGACCCACAACTGTGCTAGGGCATAGATAGGCATCCAGACACTACAACCACCATCAGATCCAACAAGCAGGATCACTGGTTAAAGGAGCAATCTTTACACCTGGAGGGCAACAGGTCTCAATCTCTCTCTCTCTGGATGTGTGTGCATGAAAATCAGTGGTCTCTTTCGTAATGCCAGTGTTACAAATGCAGTTTTTTTTCCAAAAAGAAATGCAATCTTTCTAGCAAAAAAATATTTTTAAAAAGAAATGCAGTCTTTTTCTTAAAAAAAATAATGAAATGTATCTTCTTCAGCATTTATGTGTTTGAGCTAATTATCCCGCCTCATAAGCAGCTATTCCCTATTTTTCCTAGAGTATTGTATATAGTCTTGCTGGGTGTGCATCCCACTCATCAAAGATTCCCTTAAGCCCTTCTTTATCATCACACATATTGTGTGCTCATATCAGCTCTTGAATGAATGAAGACATGGAGAGCCATGGCCAAACCTCCTGTATACAATATAAACTGCAAGAAGCAGTGTAATGTTTTCTCTCTTTGCTAAATAATACTTCACACATCACAGCTGCTAATCATGATCAGTCTCCATGGGTTTATTTTGCTGATGTTGTTGTTTTGGTGGATATATGCTCTTCATGTATTTTTGTAAAGATCCCCTTCTTTTTTTTCCCTTCTTTTTAAAAACACTCCTGGGATTCCATTCAGTCATACTGATTCCACCTCCTTAGAAAACTCGTTCTTCTTTCTCAGCAGATCTGGATCCAATGTTTTCTTTTACTGAATTCTGTTGGCACCCAGCTATTGTTCTGCTAACAGTGTTTTTAGGATGCCCTATATAGTGTATGTCAAATAACTATCTGCTCTCCCTCAGATGATCATCTCAGTCCTGTGATTCCTCATCATTGATTAGATTATCTGAAGGTGAGGAAGTTGTAGACCAAAACCACCTGAGGCAAATAGAGTGAGGAAAGCCAGGTTAAAAAAAGGCCATGTGCTAACAATTCTCACAAACATATAAATATCATGCCATAAAATGTCTACATGGGGAATATTGCCATTGGTTGTGGAATATTCCATGGGACAGATGATAAAGGGATCCTTGTTTTTAACTACATATTGTGCATGCTGCACTTTTGCCCAGACTACCGATATTAAACAGTCATTAATTTCAACCGCTGACATTCCACATCAAAAATTATTTCACAAAAACCACAGCTCTCAACAATTATTTCAAAAGCATACATGCAATTAATTCCCCGATTGTCCTAAGCATAGGCTGTATTGCTAGCCGGGGAATTGCCCAAAAAAGATTAATGAAAGCAAATAAAATAAATGAAGCTGTAATATGGGAAGACAAACTAAGCATGAACTGCCAAAACTAGCAGACTGTCACTCATCTTATTGAGCCATGACAGTAAACATTTATCAAGCGCAAGGAAAATCATATGCCAACAAGCAAAATGAACTCTTCCTTTAATACTCAAGGTTGGGTGTTCCAGGTACTAGTTTCTAATTAATTGGAGATAACAATGGAAGGCGGATATATCAATAGAAAACCTGTCTCAGCTACTTTTTCAACATCCAGAAACTGTCTGGATCAATAACTGCATGAATAAACAGATGGACAGATAATAAACCTCACTTGGAAACTGCATAATATGATATAACTATCCAGGAAACCAGCACTAATGGTGGTCCTTCAATAGGAAGAGAGGCAGTAAATCAGCATCCTCACTACATTAGCCAGCTTTGTTGCTGATCTCTCTGCCAAGTGAAGGAGTATTTTATTCACGAACAGGAAGTCTCAAGGGGCATTTGGTGGAATATTGCATTCAATGGATAGACCAAGATAGAGGAACTTTAGCTATTATTATTGGGGGAGAGGATATTTACAGTTAGAAGATGAAGGGTTATCATTAGAAGATAAGTGGAAAGTTGCCTCCCTGTTTATTGTTCTAGATTTGCTGGCGCTGTTAAGAATAAGCAATGTTTTATGTGTGAAAGGAAGACAACTTTAATATGAGTGCAGTGATGAATGAATTTTCCTAAGCTTACTGCTTCATTCTGAAACTTGTCCATTCAGCTGTAGAATCATCCCCCCTTTCTTTTTCCAAGATTTTTACCTAAAAGCCCTACTCAGCTGTCTAGAATGAATAATATCATCTGAATGCAAAAGTAGGACAAGGAACCTTGTATGAGGGTTCCACCTGCTTGCCTCCCACTGGTCCTGCCTCCTCAATCCAACCTTATCATGCTGAGCTGCAAAATCTAAAAATGTGCTATGCAGTTTTTCCACACTGCAGAGATAAAGCGGTTTATCACACTTTAACTGCCATGGCACTATCCTGTGGCATCCTGGGATTTGTAGCTTGGTGAGATATTCAGCCTGGTCTGTCAGGGGAGTCATTCAGATATCATTTTCTTTTTTATCAGATTACCAGGGATTAAGTAGATTTAAGTAGATTGATTACCAGGGATTAAGTAGATTTTTTGTAAAAACAACAACAACAACAACAACAACAAAACAACCCAAAACAACCCAACTTAATAGAGCACATTTAGGATGCATGTGAGCAGCAGAGATTCAAGATGGATTCACTCTGGATAATTTTCACTGAACAGCGCCAGAAAGCTCAGGTGCCCAGCCAAATGACAAATCCTTGGAGCCATAGCTGTTAAAGTGGTATCAAACTGCTTTAATTCTGCAATGTGGATACATCCCTTGTATTTGTGTGAAAGGAGGCAAACTTTCCACTGCACTTTTAGATTCCTCCAACTGTGTGATTTAACTCATGCTCAAGGAAATTTGAAGACCTCTTTTTCCAACTTGCAACTTGCAATTGAGGAGGGCATGGCCAGCATACAGTGGGAGTTACAAGCAAGGCTATTGTGCACAGCCTCATACCCTGCACATGTATTCAGCCAATACAATATTTTCAGGTTAAACACCTAAACAAGACTACAGTGCTATCTCAAACTGCAGCTAGGACATTTTTGAAGGCCCAAGGAAGTGATTGTGTTCCTGTGCTAACTCACAGAGATAAAATTCAGAAACATCTAAGCCTTCATAGGAAGAGAACGATATAATACCCACTCCATTGTGATGATATAGTTTGAGCATCAGACTGTGACTCTGGTAACCAGGGTTCAAATCCCTGCTCAGCCATGGAAACCCTTGGATAAGTCACACTCTCTCAGCCTCAGGGGAAGACAAAGGCAATAACCTCTTAACAAATCTTGCCAAAAAAGACCATGATAGGTTCACCTTAGGATCACCATAAACTGGAAAGGACTTTAAAGTTCATAGACCAAAATTTCTTACGAAGATTCCTAATGAGTTTGAGAATACCACAGATTCTGTTTAATTTTCTGATAAAAATGATTTCTTCTGTTCTTTGTATACAACCTCAACACTTGATTATTTCCATAGGTTTCTGTTTCTAACACCAGAACACTGTTACACTATTTCTAAAAGAATGTAACTTCATCACCCTAATGTGCATTTTATGCTCAGTGAGTTACAATAAATACTGTGTAACCCAGATAATGCAATGAGACTAGCAACAATTGTGATGATGTATTCATGAATATTAAATTCTAACAATATCAAAATGTATGGAAGCTCATCAAGCTGAGAGACTCTTCAACACTTGGTTTGACAGCCCTTGGAGGACCAAAATAGCAATTATGACTGCAATTGCAGATTTCATATTATCAGCAGATAAAGAATTTTAGCTGAGTGAGAAGGGAAGACCACAGAGATTAAGCTGAAACACTTTGCTCAACAAGAGCAAACAAAAATAAAATAAAATAAAATGTGTTATTAAGTTAGATAATTCATTGGCAGGTTTACATTACTACAGAAAAGTGTTAAAGAAAAATCAAAGTTTAAAAGTAATTCATTACAAAGAACTGGTTGCTTATAATTAGCTCCTTTCCCTAATAACAAAAGTGTAATTACATTATAACTGTAACTGTAAAAGGGAAAACTTTCATCCTTTTGCGATTCAACTGTAACTTACTTCTATAGCTATGGGGTGTGGCTTCAATAAATATTATTATTATTATTATTATTATTATTATTATTATTTTCATCATCATCATCATTATTATTTCCTGCCTTTTCCCCAAAACTGAGACTCAGAGCGGTTTAAAAGACTAAAGCAGTACAATTAAAACATAGAAAAGTGTTACATTAAAACAGAATTAAATTATTACAATATCAAAACAGATAGCATGTAATAGAATAAAAAGTGTTTAAAATACATTTAAAAGAATACAGCACAAACAAAGCAAATAAACAGCTTCATTTATATGCCACTTCATACCACCTAAGCAGTGTCTAAGTGGTTTACAACTGTAAGCTACTTGCCCCCAACAATATGGGTACTCATTTTAGCGACCTCGGAAGGATGCAAGCCTGAGTCAAGCTTGAGGCTTTTTGCTGGTATTGAACTCTCAACCTTATAGTTTTGAGTGAATGGCTGCAGTACAGGCATTTAACACCCAGCCAAAGTTCTTTACAAACCTTCTATTTCAAATGCCTTTCTGAACAGGGAGATCTTTGCTTGCCAGCAGAAGGATAACAAAGAGGAGGCCATTCTGGCCTCTCTGGGAAGGGAGTTCCAGAGTCTTTCTCATGTCCCCAACAACTGAGCTTGCGATAGTGGTGGGATGGAGAGAAGGGCCTCTCCTGAAGATCTCAGAGCCGGGCCAGCTCATACAGGGAGATACAGTCTGACAAAAAGCCTAGACTTGCGCTATATAGGGCTTTATAGGTCATAACCAGCACTTTAACATATTAACTTTGGGGCGGTACAGACCGCCCAAAAGGGGCAGTCTGGTGCCACCTTTTTTTGCAGCGCAACTTCACCACAGCAGCTAGATGCTGCGGTGAAGCTGTGCAGCAAAAAAGGAGTGGGGTTTCCCCACTTCTTTTTTGTGCCGCTGTTGTGGTGCGATTGAGGGAAAAGGCACCATTGGGCACCTTTCCACCACCACAACTGAACAGCTGCATTTAGCAGTTGCAGCGGTGCCATTACATACACCATCTAAATGGCATTACGTAATAGTGCCTTTGTCATTACGTAGTAGGGTTCGGGAGCGTGTGAATGCTGCGCTCTCCTGAACCCTAATGGCACCACAATAGCACCTCTTACTGCCCATCTGTTTTGGGCCTTTGGTAATATAAGGGCACCATTAATAATGTCAGGTTTTCCACCTCCAAACTCAAGTGGTACCACTCAGACAGAAATCTAGTAATAAGCAAAATAAAAAATAAATAAAAAAGCAGAGGATGAGAGCCATAATCATGAGATAGAATGAGAGCAAGAAACCATCTGTAGTTTGATATTGTAATGTACTGTACCCCCAATCTATAATATAGACCATATAAGTTATTTGTTAAGTGTTCTCAAGCATCCTAAAGACAATCAGCAAGAAGTCATGACTTCTCCCATAAACATCCATTCAGATCCTTGCTAAAATGACTGAAATATATACATATTAATTACTACCCTCCTACATGATCAATGAAAAATAAGGGTGAACTGGTTGGAGCCTTGCAAATTTCAGTCTCATTTGATAAATGGAACCATCTCCGGGATCCCCAGCTATAACTAAATATATAGAGGAAAATTCACTAAAACTAATGGGATAAAGTACTAGTTGCTGGTACTAAAATTCAAGCTAAATGCAGCTTCCTCAGCACTGGAGCCATGTTGAAGTTTTCAAATCAAAGCTGTAAAGAAGATGGAGAATGTGAGTATTCAGAGAGTCAGAGTTGTGAAAGAAAGATATTTTTATTGCTGAATTGTAATATGCACTAGAGTGCATTCTAATATGCACTCAGATGTCACTTCGCTCAGCCGAGCAAGCTTTTGATTAGATATACCTAAGAGCCCGCTGCTAATTTATAATTTCCAAATAAAGATGCTAATAAGATTACCAGACTTCCTTTCTTTTTGACAAAGGTCAACATCAGCATGAAAATTTTGCACATCAGACAGATAGGGTCAAATCTGTTTGCAAAATCTGAACTTTAAACCTGCCTTCTAAAAAAAGAAAGGGATGGCCTACCATTCAGTTACATCAATCTTTTGTTGCCTTCTCTTACAGAAAGAATGGTTGAACATTTGGGGTGCCAGTTCCATCTCCATCTCACTTTCATCCCCCTCCCACTTTACTTGGAGCTCTCCTAGAAATTGGCTGCTTAAAAACCTTGGATTCTTCAAATGAATATGATATTTAATTTGCTCTAGAAGAGAGGGACTGGGGCAGAAGTAAAACAGTTGTTATGCATTTCTGTAAGAAAACAATGTCCTTACATGGTCCCTACCCCCCCCCCCCCCAACAGCTTATCAACTAACACCAGCACAGTACTGTTGATCATTCATGTCTCTAATACAAAAATCGCAAGAAACATAACACACTCCAAGGTACTGTTACAACATGGCTGACCCTACAAACTCTCTTCCATTTTTACACACATATACAGAGGAACTGTAGTAATAATAATAATAATAATAATAATAATAATAATGTTTATTTATAGCCCGCTCCTCTAATAAAATATTCACTGTACTATGCAGTGAATAGGAACTTCATTATACCACACAGCTGAGGTCTTTGGAACTGCACTAGACTCCCAGACAATTATATGCCTATTTACATAATGGGAATTAAATCACAATTTTGTTCAAATAGCACCTATTTTCAGGACAGGATCACAGCCTTACAGTACAATCCTATTTATTTAGTTAAAAATCCTACAGTGTTCCATAGGGCTTAGAGTTAAGTATATAAGGCAGCAGCATTAACAGTCAGATCAATCACAAATCTTCTGCAACAGATGTAAGGTTAAACTGTGTTTCCTTACTGAAACACCACTATTCCCTTAGATCTCTAAACAAAACCCTTTTTGTTGTTCTTGCTGAATGTCATATACACTCACATTATTCTGTAGATTTCATTAAAAGGAAAAAAAAATCAGTTTCCAGAAATTTTCTATGCATTGTTATTGCTACTGTTGCTGCTATGTACTGTTACCTTAAATATGTGGGACTTGTAAAGCTTCCACTGACAGCAGCAATCTATCGTTAATAAATTTGGAGAATATTTAGCTTGGGTTTGTGAGAGGAGGTAATATACAAAAGAACTGAGCACCAGTTATACTGATAATAACTGATAGAAGGTCCAGGCACGTGGAACTACATGAACTTTTATTAGAAGAAATATAAAAGAAAACAACCACACCAACACCCACAGAGAGATAATCCATTTGAATAATCAGGATACAGAGCTAGCCAAAATAGAAAAGTGAAAGGGGTTAGTGCAGTTTTAGGGTTGGATGACCTACCTGTCTAGAAGAAAGGGTCCACAGAAAGCCAGGAAGTATAAAGACACAAGCCACAAGGCAAGTTTCAGGTGGTAAATGGAAACAGATAAAGGAAATCAAACTGAAACCTGATGGCAACCGTGCATGGGGTGTGTGTGACTGCAGCAAAAATGTATGTTTGGAGGTATTATTTAAATGTTCAAGCTAACTCCGATTTATAGATGTATAGATGTTCCATGGAAAAACCTGAAGCGTGATTGCTTCTCAATGGAACCTGAGAAGGTTTCCAAAATAAAGTTTGTTGTGATACTCAGGAGATAAGATGTGCTGATTTTGATTGATGATCCTTCATGGACTTTCAAATACCTAGACAAGATCTGGAGTCCCCAGGAATGAGAATGCAGGAAGGGCTGTTTAGGAATATACACGAAATGAAAGGGGGATTCCAGTCTTCTTTGTTCTGGCAGAACTCATCTTTGACTTTCGATTTCCCTCAGAAGTGCAGAGTAGGTGTGTGTGTGGTTGCACTCTTCCAGCATACTCCTCCATCCCCACACCCTTCCACATGGCTGGGTTTATGTGGCAGTCACATTACCTATTCCATGCTCTGTATGCTATTGCAACCACGTCTGCCCAAGATGGCACCTAGTGTTACATCAAATAAAGCTGAATTAGGAGATGTTTGGGGGCTTACGGTGCCTTCAGATTTTTACTGACTTATGGTGACTCTAAGGTGAACCTATCACACTGTTTTCTGGACCTGATAGTGTGTGACTCACCCATGTTCACCCAGTGGGTTTCCATGGCTGAGTGGGAAATCAAACCCAGGTCTCCAGAGTTGTAGTCTAATGCTCAAACAACTACACCAGGCCGAATCTCTGTGCATATTACTCATCAAAAGTTTTTACAATGTAAAGTTTTATATGTTTAACTAGAAATGTATTTTATTTTATATAAACTACTTTAAGTTGAGGAGAAATAGAATATAGGGTCTTCAGGTTAGTGGATTCTAGCCTGTTAAAGTCTGTTTGTGGTAACACTCCTTAAAAAACCCATCGTTACAGACCTTCATACATGCCTTTAAATATTCACCAGTTTAGCTCAAAATTGAATTAGAACTGGCAAATATACAGTAATTTCTACAGTTAGCTATTACTTTTGGTTTTATCAGTGGTTTGTTATTGCTTTTCAAATTAAATGTTGCGGGTTTAAGTTTTATCATACATTCTCTTTACAGGGTTCACCCTACAAGGCAACTGATAAATCTGCTAAATGAAATGTGATTGTGTGTGTTTATATGTGTGTGTGTGTATACTGTGTGTGGTAGTGTGTGTACACACACCCATACAGATAAACATACACACACAATCACATTTTATTTGGGACATTTATCAATTGTCTTGTACTGGTTACACATACACACACAAGAAATATTTTAGCAATTTAGCTCTCCAGTCAGATAAATGCCTAAGGCAGATATTAAAAACCAGAATGATTCATTTTGTTCAGAAAAATTATTTTAAAAAATATTCGGAATTTTGCTTGTCTGTTTCTTCTATTGTGAAGAAAGTCTTCTTTTGTATCCCTCTTTATTTGTGGTTTGGACATTATTAACATCAAACGATGTCTTGTCGTTTGGTTGAAATGTTGACAGAATTGGAACAAACTCTTAATTTTATTTCCCCAGCTTTCTCCTCTCTCAATATAACCTTCATATTGAGTCACCATGTCCTTCTTCAGGGCACAGTAATTGGAACAACCATCTCTCCGAATAGCTGTTGTGTTCTGTTAAACAATCGGGATGGGTGTCCATTCCTGAGAGAAGCATGAAAGCCCTTGTTAGCTTGAAAAAGAAGGGTGATAACTAGACAGGTCACCAACTGTTAACAATTTGCAGGTTCAGATTTCTGATCTAAATGAAGGATGAAGACACACACACCCCTGATGCTCTGATGCTGACAGTGCACCCAAAGTGCCTTGATGCTAATACAATGTGAAAGGCTGGTTAGCGGGCAGCAGCACAAGGCTCTCATAGCTGTGGGGCTGATGCTTTGCAATGGACCTCAGGTCACACACTCACACAACCTCAGAACCTGGATAAGCTCTGCAGAACTAACAGAGGCAATTCTGACCTAATTTGTCTTTCACCCTGCACAGTGCTATGGTGAGAGACAAAATTGCTGTAGTTTTGACAAAAAGATAGCTTGATGAGAGAAGAATTTTATTTAAATCATTTTGAAGAACTTACCAAAACCCTTATACAGTAAATTGATTCACATTCAGGATGGAAAGACCATGCGGGACTGGAGGGGCTCTGAGCACTCTCCCTCCCTGCTGCATGCTTTAGCGCATGGCAGGGAGGTGCGGGGAGCTAACCAGGTGTCACTCCACTTCAATGGTGTCAACCAATCCACTCCACACCCTACGCACTCCTCTACTGAAGCTACTGAGTATGGTTGATAAATTTCAGGGTGATTCCTAAAGTCAAGAAAAAACTCATGGTTAGCATGACTAGAGAAGAAAGAGGTCTTTCATGCATCACTAGACATCAATGAGAAAACAAGTGTTCATGTTTTTCTCATTCTCTCTGAGAAGACAAATCAAGGCTGCATCTACACAGCAAAATTAATGCAGCTTGACACTATTTTAACTACCACAGCACAATGCTATGCAATTCTGGGATCTATAGTTGTGTAAGATATATACCCTTCCCTGTCAGAGAACTCTGGTGCCACAACAAAATATAAATCCCAAGATTCCAGAGCACTGAGTCATGGATGGCGGTTAAAGTTGTTTCCGGCTTATGGCAACTCTTTTTAATTCTGCAGTATAGCAGCAACCTGTCACCAACTCAGGATTTATATCTCTGTGGAATATTTAGCATGGGTTTTAAATATAATTATTGCTTTTATTAGCCTATATTTTTAGTGTTGTTACAGACTCTGGCTAGTTCTTATTGTAACTAGTGCTGGCTGCATGTTCTCACTTTACCTTTAAAATGCATTACTTGTTTATGTATTGTAAAGTTTTATGCTGGGTGCCATCTTGGAAAGGTTTTACTTTACATTATGGAAACTGTGCATGGGAGAGGAGTTTTCACCACATGCTCTTCCACCACCTCATTGAGGTCTCTGGGTGTATCACACATCACATCGCTTTAGTTTCCATTTGACTGTAAATGAGAACAAGTGTGGATGGTTGTAAAATTATACCACTGCATTTCCAGGTTTGCGTGTGTGGTGTGGTGGGGTCATATCTGGGGCTATTTGGGGGCAAGAAATACCCAGAATCAGGCTGGGAAAAAATGAATCAGGGGGAAAGGTTTTGAGGGAATGTCATGGTGCTTAGAGGACTGCCAAAGTTGTGTTGTGGTTAGCATGGGACCCATATGCCACACTTACCCCACCCCTGTCCTAAACATATATTATGTTTAAAGAAAATTATATAATTAAACAAAAGAGCAGCAACAGGAAAATGACGATTAATCTAGTGTCATGGAAAGTGCCTTCAGGAAATATTGACTCCACAGCATTATTCTATATACTCCTGGTTTCCAGTGTTTTGCTTTTTTGTTTTAGTTTCTCTCAGTAAGACCTTTAAAATCAAATCTGTCACAACTGTGATTTCAGAACGTATTTTATCCTCTACAAACTGAGCAATTCTTCTGACACTTCAATGAGCCTTGAGGTGTGCGATACTTAGGTTCCACTAATACATATGCATATTTCAGAAATTCACTATGACATGTTGTTGTGTCCCATCAAATGAAATATGAGAAAGTCAGTATCACAATCTGCTGCAAACCTTTATTTCTTTTTATTCTCCCGTTGAAGGTGTAGAGAAGAAATATGTTTACTGAAAGATTTTTGCGGAAAATATGGATGACACTGTAAAATGTAGACATATTTTTTTCCCATCAACACATCCTTGGAAATGCTCACTCGCTTCTCAGAATACAAAATATATGCTGGTGTAAGTAAGCATATTGCTAAGATAAGGAAGCAGCATGAGGATTGGCTCCTCAGCATTATGTGGCTCTACTAGCATCTGGAAAAGTCAGACTATATTTTTTCTACTTATCAGCTTCTCCTCCTGTGGCTGAACTGAGTTGTATGGGAAGTAAAGTACTCCATTCCCAATAGAAGTTCAGTATCAGGACAGCTGACATGGAACCTGGAGAAAGAGGAGCCATAAGACCAAGAGTGGATTCATTGCCCATGCAGGAACAGATCCACCAGTTGACCTTACTATCCATCTGTCTATCCACTCATCATTCAATCATTGTAGCATGCGGATATTGCAGTATTACTTCTCCTACATGGAAATTTAAGATTTGGAGAGACATAATACTCTTTCAAACGGGAGGAATTTCTCCCAATTCCGAATGGAGCCAATGCGGATTCATGTAAATTCGCTTGTTTAGCGAATTTACCTGAACCTCTGCTCCGTTCGGAAGGCATTCAGAATCACTTCCCATTACCCGAAAATACCCCCCCTTACCTGAAATCGCGTGAGAAGCTTAAATTCGCAATAACGTGAAACCCATGATTGCATTCGGAGTGACTTCCCTTTTGCCCGAATTTGCGTGAGAAGAATTAATTCGCAATAACGTGAAACCCCAGGATTGCGTTTGGATTGCCCTTGGATTATACTTCCAATTTCCCATGTCTGAAACAGTCCATACAAATTGAAGCCTTTAATTCAACTGATAACTACAGGTTTAGTATCCCTGATCTAGAATTCCAAAATCTAATATACACTGTACTCCAAAATACAAAATTGTCTACATGGATGGCTGACATAATGACACCTTTGCTTTCTGATGGTTCATTGTATACAAACTTTGCTTCATGCACAAAATTATTAAAAAGTTACATTCAGCTGTGTGTATTAAGTGTATACAGTACAAAACATAAATGAATTTCATGTTTTAACATGGGTCCCATCTTCAAGATATTTCATTATCAGATACACTTATCCCTCCATATTCGCTAGGGTTAGAGGCACAAGACCCCCGTGAATATGGAAACACTGCAAATAACAAAAACACCATGTTTTGACCTGAGAAGACATCTCTCTAGGAATCTCTAGGTCCTCCAGTGCAACTCTGTGGTCAACATCTGACAGACACACCATAGAACTGCGCTGGAGGAGCTACAAAGTATTCTCTCTAGGAATCTCTAGGTCTTTCAGTGCAACTTTTAGTTAGAGTTGATCATAGAGTAGCACTGGAGGACCTAGAGATCCCTAGAAAGAACATATTAATCAATTCTGTGAATAATAAAATCTGCAAATATCACAGCTGCAAATATGACGGGATGAGTGTACAATTGCCCCTCCACATTCGTGGGGGTGAGGGGAATAAGACCCCCATGAATGTGGAAAAACTCTGAATAACACCCCCACATGGAAGCCAGTTAAAGGGATGGGTGGGTGGGGGAAGAGGTTCAAGTGTGCATGCTCCTCTTCCTTCCCCACCCTCCTGTCCCTTTAACTGGGTCTTGACCCATTTCCCAGTTAGATACCTGTCTTCTCCAGGCAGCTATCCCACTGGGAAAGGGGCGGGCGGATTGATCCTCCTCCCCCCGTTTCCTGTTGGGATAGCTGCCTTGGGAAGACAGCTATCCTTCTGGGAAAGGCGTGGGGGATCGATCTTCCTCCCCTTTTTCCCATTGGGAATTTCTCCCATCAAACATCCTTGGAAACGCTCCCTCACTTCTCAGAATACAAAATATATGCTGGTGTAAGTAAGCACATTGCAAACATAAGGAAGCAGCATGAGGATTGGGATACCTGCCTGGGGAACACAAATGGGACCATACAAGAACAGGCCCAATACAGATATTCTAGCACCGGAGGCAAAACGTTTCTGTCTGCTTCTCCTCCCTGTCAGTAAAAATACCAACAGTAATAAATACATAACAAAATATTTGCTGCTTTTGAAAACAAGCAAGCAATAGTATTGGGGATTGGGGCAACTGCCTCACCCTACCCTCTTCTCCAAGATGATCTTAAGAGCTGGGGCAGTCCCATGGAAGGATGCAGATTACATGCAAGAACAAAGTATTTCATCAGTTTCCTGCACAAAATAACACAGTTTTCTACTTCAAAAGTTATTTTCATTTTACACCCACAAATGAGGGTTGTTTTGTGAACCAGTTCCTGAATGCTCTCTTTCTATCCTGTGAAAAGTGACTATTCTCGATGAGATATTGAGAAGCACTCTTTTTTTCCTGAGGATGAGAAATATATCTGAGTGTCATCCAGCATACTGGAAGGGGACAGAGGTGGTTATGTGACACATACTTCTCCTTGAATTCTGAGTCCTTTCTGCCACCTCACAGGGCCGTCTCATTCTGTCTAATGGAAAATTTAGCCTAGCAGGTGTGAAATAACTAAAACTGCTATGTGACAGCAAAGAGCTACTGACTTAAGTGAGGGACTCTGGCAGCCAAGCCCAGGTGTCTTATCCACCCTACCCCACCCCCATATGAATGCATATAAAAAGACTTGAGAACCTGGTCTATAACACTATGGCTTTCATTCCAAGAGACATCAGATAAAGGCCAATGAGGCATCATCTGGGCACATAATACTGATAGGGTTATATGCTTTCTTCAGTTTGAGCACCTCTTCTCTGAGTTGCTTCTCTGTTAGGCCTTGGCACTTGCTTCTCCATCCACTTAGCCATCTGCTTGTCTACTCCTTTGCTTTGGCTGGTCAGTTCTGAAACCACTGCTGGATGGTTAGACCTGAAGGAAACAGGCCCTGCTCTCTTTCTTATATACCTATAGACAGTCTATCAAAGATAACACTGAAGTATAAAAACAAACACAAAGTAAGAATAAAATCCACTGAGACTCAAGAGAAACATTGTTATAGAACTAAGTTCACAGTATAAAATATCAGCCATTCATGAGTAACATTTGTGAGAGAGTCTGATCCACAGCTCATCAAGACCCAGTCAAGAGATTCACAGCAACATGAACTCCTGGATGCAGCTACCATGTATGGACCCTAGGTATCAGCTAGGATTTGGTTCCAGCCCCCCCCCCCCTCCCTTGGGATGCCAAAATCTGTGGATGTCCGAATCCTATTAAATACAATGGCATAGTTAAATGGTGTCAGCTATATAAAATGGCAAAATCCAGGTATGAATTTTGGAATTTATATATTTTAAAAATATTTTCATGGAGGTCCAGCTGTAGTACAAGCCAGAAAGCAGTATATTTTTTTTTTCTGTCCAGCTTAATTCCATTGCATTTTAAAAACAGAAACATTATCCTCAAATCAGGACTAACAACTAGCCTGATGATGTGCAGCCAGCCTTTTTTTATGATAACAAAAGGAAATGTCGATAACCTTGTTCTTCTCAGAAGAGGGCAATGTTTAAAATAGCAGTTATCCTCACATATGGTGAACTGCAACAATATTATTGATTATTTCAGTAGAGATCTCTTTCTTTCTCTGCAAAACTAGCACAGGGGATTTTATTCTTTTTTTATTTTTTTGAATGTAAAATTAAAACCTTCCATGTAAACCTGTTTGAGAAATTCTGCCTTCACAGTGCCCTTTCTAATACATCATTAAATATACTGCATATACTCAACTATAAGTTGACCTCATGTATAAGTCGAGGTCAGGTTTTGGGACCAAAATTATGGATTTTGCCACGACCTGTGAATAGGTCAAGCTTAAAACTTAGAGGCTCCTTCAGTGTGTGTATGTGTGTGTATGGCAAGAGAGACTCTCACTGAGGCTTTTCTTCATCGTTTCAGCTTTTGTTTCAGCCAGGCACAAAAGGCGGGAGGGGGACTCTTAAACAAACAGCAATATCAGTCAGTTACCCAAGACTCTTTCTGCCTGGCTCTTTCTCGCTAAACTCTTCTCCACACAGCATGGGAAAATCTGAAAGAGCTGCTATCACATTTCCATAGTAACTCATAAATAAGTTGATCTGGGATTTTGGGGTCAATTTTTGGACATAATTTTTTAGACTTATAGACGAGTATATATGGTACTTCTCATAATTTGTCACTGGTACATCCATAAAATATTTATTTATTTATTTATTTGTGGTATTTATATGCTGCTCTTCAGCCCTAAAGGCTATCAGAGCGGCTTACAGTTATTTTTAATTAGATGGTTGATAATGATCGATAAGATAATGTCTGGGGGCCATACATCACAAGCATCATGCTACCATGAAAGAGTACAAAAGGGAGTGACAAGTTGCCCATGTCAAATAGGCTAAACATACTTTTTGACCAACAAGTTTGATTGAGTAGCCATTCATGATTATTCTGTTCTCTAGGAAGCATGATTAGGTAACTGCATTCTTGTGAAACACTGAACAGGACAGGGAGGAAGCAAAGAAAGATTTTCAAAAGAAAGAAAAATAAATCCAATAATACTAGCGATAAAGAGTGGTGAAAGGGTTGTCAGAGTTTCCTGGCTATAACCTAACATCTAGGGATGGTTCCTGGTGATGTCATTATGTGTTATATATTAAATGTTGAATACAGAGGCTCACAGCTTCTCATTCTCTCTCTCTCACAGAGAGAGAGAGAGAGAGAGAGAGAGAGAGAGAGAAAGAAAGAAAGAAAGAAAGAAAGAAAGGGGGGCATTCTCCTGTCTGCAAATTAGTACAGAAATCTTTGGAGGCATTGAATCAATGAGATTTACATAAGTGTTGTGATACCATTCAACCATTGATTCAGTGGATGTAGTCTAGTTGGGATTAGCAATTGTACTTCAGTTGCCATTTATAACAGGCTATTTGTGAAACAGAGTCTGATTGCTTTGTTTAGGTAGCAACTCTGCAGATCCATTGGGGGATAGATAACCAGCATGAATCAGTGCCATAAGCAAAGCAACTATCTCACTTGTGATTAAGTCTCAAGGCACATATAGTGGTGATGCTATGGTTGTTGTTGAAATATAATGAACAGGCATTTCACATACAATTATCTCTTAAATGAAATTATTATTCATTGGGTTTTTTGTTGTTGCATTGTTTTGTTTTGTCTATTAGTGGTGTAATAGTCATGAGGATTTTGGACAAAAGAGAAGCAGTGAACAAACATTTTATTTTGATTCATCAATTAAAATAAAGTACTATTTGAAGATGGTCATACATGTGACTAGCCAATCCTCTGGTGACCTGTATGTACAGCACAAACAGCTCCATAGATAGAACCTTTCCATGTTGCATATACAAAAGCTTTCATACAATTTTGAACTCTGATCATGCCAAATTCTAAGTCTTATAGATGTTTTTACATATATGTACAGCATCTCATACTAGTTTGTTTCAAAGACTGGTTTGTCAGATATCTGAGTTGTGGGCAGCACCTCTTTGAAAGGAAAAGAAGGTATAGAAATATGGTTTTAAAAGCTAACCTGTGTTTTCCAGCACTTGTCCAAATCAGTATGTTTTAAAGAACAGATTTGACAACTGCCCATTAATACTTTTAGGTTTATTTATGGACAGTTCAGGAAACAAAGCTAAAGGAAATAGAATATATTAAAAAGATTTGATTTTGTAAAATATCAGATTAATAAAAACAATGGAATAGCAGGGATCAAAGTATTAGATCTCAGAGATAGTACAGAAATAGTGGAGGGAAGTAGAAAGAAAGGAAGACTGAATGCTAGAGGGATGGACTCTGTTAAAGAGGCCATAGGTATGAATTTACAGGAACCAAGAGGAGGGCAGGGAGTCTTTGAGAAGTGTCATCCAAGGGGTTGCTATGGTTTGACATTGACTCAAGAGCAGTTAACAACAACAACACATAAAAGGATCACAAACATTTAATGCCCAAGCCATTTTTGATAGGAGAAGTAGTTATTACATTATGTTGTATGTGGTATATGTACAGTGGTGCCAGTAGGGGGTGCAGACTGTACCGGATGACACTCTAGGGAGGGGATGTATACCCAGTTGGGCTGGTGAAGCTGCTAGGCAAGTGAGAAAGGGCATCACATCCTTTTTTTGCTTGTCCAGCAACCAGGTGAGACCCCAACAGCCATCTGGAGGCTACAGCATTGTCTACCAAGCAGAATGCATGCAGCACATGCCCATTTCCCCCCATTTTTTTTTTACTCTATCATACTGATTGTCAAAAGATCAAAAACAACAGAAAACAAAACATGGTAACAGTTGCTATTTACATTAAAATATTAACAATCCCTAGTGAGGTTTGTGAATGTCCCAAATGTAAGTGAATGTAAGCAATCCCCCTAAAGCTTTCTTGTGCATATATCTCAAAAAATCAGGAGAAATATTTACAAGGAATTACACATTGCTGGCACTTACATTTGAATGTCAACTTTCATCAAAATGTGGGTATTCGCTGCAGCATATATAGACAAAATATTTTCATGAGCATCCAGAGAATAATGAAGTAATTCATTACAGCTTCTATCTAAATCATTCCTAAGCTCCACTGATGAATATTTGGATTGTACTGGTTGTGTTTTCCCATGGCTTTCTTCAATTGAGTTAATGCCACTTGTCTGTAAATAAACTCTGAGTTGATTGAATATGGTCATTTAGAATATATTAGGCCCTCCAAAAAATCCATCCAAATCTACTATTTGTGATGTCATTTTTCTTCTTCCCTTGAAATTTTTCCTTTAGAATTCATGGATTTTATTTCCCTCTCTTTTTTTAAAGGTGCTAATGATAGACTAGTTGTTAAATAAAGATGGGCTGAGCATGCAAAATGACAGACGGAAATTCTACTGCATTTCTCATAGTATATTAAAGAGCTTAGCAAGCAAATGGCAGGATTTATGTTTGTGCTTACGGTTTTGCCAGCAATAACTTGTTTAATCTCTCATTTCATATAGATGATGTTTGCCATTTCCTATAATTACTAATTAATTATATTTAGGTATTCAACAACCATGTCTTTATGTGCCCTGGATTATCTTTCATTCTGAGTGTGATATTTATAGTGGAAATGCAGGATATAACTTATCTTGATAAAGAAAGATATAAATTCCAATCCAGCAATTATTCGGACTGCGTGAGGACTGCAGTTTTGGGTCCTCTTCTCTCTATTTAGGGAACATATAACCCCTCTGTTGAAACAGCTTCACCAGGTGCCAATCCATGTATGGGGAAAATGCAAAGATACAGACCTTTAACACCTTATACAATTTAGCTCCACAGTCTAAAGGGCTGTGTCTTCCTGTATTATGAACCTGCCAGAGTTTTAAGTGCTCCAGGGGAAGGCTTCCTCTCAGTCCCATCACTATTACAGACACATTTACTGTATATACTCATGTATAAGTCTAGAAATTTAGTTCAAAAAATTGACCCAAAAAACCTGAGTCGGCTTATCCATGGGTCAATGTAAGTACTGCATCTTAACTCTTATTTAAAAGAAGGAACCATCCCCTGGTGAAAAGCAAGAGTATAATCTGTCCTGGAAGCACTGACCCCCTTTACTCTCTCATCCATCCATCCAGTCTTAAGAATAAGCACAAAGAGTTATGTCTGATGGACTTTTGAAAGTTATTTGACATTGTTTTGCTTTGCTTCATCCTTTAGATCCTTTCCTATATGCCCTTAAATTTTACCCTTGACTTATCCACAGGTCATAGCAAAATCCATAATTTTGGCCCCAAAACTTGCCCTTGATTTATACATGAGGTAGACTTATAGTTGAGTATATACGGTAGTGAGGACATGGAACAGTACATTCTTGGTGGCTGCTCTGAGTTTGTGGACTTCCCTCCTACCAGCGGTTCACTTGACCCCTTTCTATCTGCCAGCAAGCAAAGATCTTTTTACTCAAGCACGACCTTGGCTTATAATTCATGCAGCAAGCCAGCACAACTTTTAATAGGGGAAATGCTGTGATTTAATTGTATTTTATATTTGTTTAACTCCGTGTGTTTAACCATACAGCAAAATGTACCTTGTTTGTAATGGCTTGTAGGACAACTTGGATACTGTCCTACGGGAAATGAGGGATATAAATAAAATAAAATAGCCTCTAATTTCCTCCTATCACTGGAACTAACATTTTGAGGCTATTACAGTTTTTGCCAAGATTACTGCATTAGAAACTTTAGAGGTCAAAGACTGACCCTGGAACTATAAGTATGCTAATCATATGCTTTACCACTCACTGATCTATATACTCCCTTGGGATTTGTCCTTTGCCTTCTCCATGAGGATCTCCATTCAAACTGCCTTTAGCGGTGAGTGTCATCTCCTCCTCTTAAAAGAGTGTTCTTCAGTTGTGCCACATCAAGCTCCACACACAGGACATGAAATAACCTGACCCAGAGGCAGAATCTGAGGATATGGAGGCTGTACAGTGACTAGGGAGTATTTTCCAAATCAGGTGTAAGGAATTACAGCACTGACAAGACAGTGCTGATAAGCCTTTAAGATGCTGATATGTAGTTTTCTTTTATGGTTCCTCTCCTACACACCTAACAATGTGTGCTATTAACTCTGTGCAAACAGTAGTTTAGTCAGAATATTGCTAAAGGAAATCGTTACATTTGGTCCTTGTTTACATTGCACTTAACATGAAGAATATGCTTGAAATGGTCTCATGATGTTTTGCAATTTATATCTAACAGGTGGCTCAGAGGCAATTCTTTGAAAGGGAGGGTGATTTAATATTTCAGAAAGCAGTGATGATATGAACAAGTATTACATTCAAGCCAAAGAGGTATCAGTTCCATTCAAGAATAAAACAAGTATTAGTGTCCAGAATAATAATTTTAACACAGAGAGAGAGAAAAAATATTGCAGATGCTAAACAAACACACACAAAGGAATAAATGGAAAGGTATGGAAACTCCTGGCTTAGCAGGGGTAACCAATGGGGTGTTGAAATAGGTTCAGTGTTTTGTTTTGTTTTTTTTTCCTTGGTGTGATTTGTAAAACTATTAACCATTCACAGTGTTCATGAGTTTATTATACTTACCGGCAACATTCTCCAGTCATTTGTCTTTTGATGCAGTCTGATAAAAATAAGGAATCTGACCAGTAATCTGGCAAAATCATAAGATACTGCTATAGTTGAGAGAGTTTAATTTAGATAGCTAAGAACATGCAGTAATTACAGGGTTCATGGGAATGGCTTTTTGGACCAGTTTGAAACAGCTGTAGTCCAACATTATAAAAATTCTTGAATCCACAGTGGTCCATTTAATAAAAACACAAAAGCACTGGGTAGCAAATGGTCAAGTCCTCACTATACTAAACAGTAAAATGCTGCTGTTAAAACCATGCCAAAATATGTACATGAATGGGGGCCTTTCCACTCATCTTTGTGAATGCAATGTTAAGGCACTTCCCAAATTCTGGAACAAATTGTTTCTGGCTAGTCAGGAAGCTCAAGAGCTTGGAAACAACTCAAGATTGGAAACAAACAGAAATAGCCTCTTCTAACCTGTACCTATCCAGCCTTTGAAATGCCCAGATGGTCTAGAATCCCTTACAATGAACTTCCATTTGCAACTGACTAGCCACTGCTGGCCTAAGTATGAACTACGTCATCCTTCAAAGCCTTATGGACACATTTTTTGTAAAGCAAAAATATCAAAAGCAACATTTCAGACATGCAGTCCAATTTTCATATCAACTAAAATCTGCATCATCCCTGCATCACTATGTTGCCTTGAGGTGTTGGGAACTTGAGTTCAGCAACATCTGGGGAATCCTTTTCAAGAATCCTCAGGCAGCATTCCCAATCTCAAATCCCCAGATAGTGGTGAAAAATGATCCCTTTCAGCCACAAGTGGGCAATGGTAAGGGATAATGGGAAATTTCTTACAAGTGTATGTGTGCCTAAATGGAAACTCTGCCCTAAAACACACAAAAACTCCACACAAACAAAGCATTCACTTTTAAATGCCAACATAAATTCTGTTTTTAACATTTGAATATAAATATATTTTAAATTGCCTCAGCTGAGGTGCAGTCTATCAGGCATCTCCTGTATGCGAAATGGACAGATGTGAATGGGAGCTGTTAAGCCAGAGCTGTTGTTAGCAGGTTGTTCCCCATACTTTAAATTAAAAAAAAAAAAGCCTTCAGCTCCCTGGAAGTCTTAGAGTCTAGATTTTTATGTTCTGTTCAGGGAATATCAAAAACACACAATGATTGGATCTTTGAAAACTGAAACAAGTGCTGAGCTCCTCTAACCCTCTTGACATGACAGAGGAAATCTGGCTTTTGTATTTTGCAAGACTCATGCGAGTTTATATCAGGGCCAAGCTACAGCATGTTGCGTGGCCTATGGTGTTCTACCAACCGCATGATGAGACTCTCATCTCTCAGAGGCAACACTAATTAAGTTAACAGCAAGAAGCTTGTACCACTGCACAACCTCCCAGGAGCACTGAATAGCCACAAGCAATGTCCTGGCATAACTTTAACCAATGATTATAATTAAAGCGCAATCAGCTTCTGTCTTTTCTCTCTCTCACCACCCCTCCTTACCGATGAACTTGAGAAATGACACTCCGCTAGATGCTTAAATCAGTCTGAGCTTCTTTTAAACAATATCTCATTCTTTTTAACAGTGTCTCATGGGTCATAAGATTCTAGGTTGCTTCTTTTTCTGTTCTCATCATCTCCATTCTTCCAGTACCTCCTGATACACCAAAGAGCAGTTTCTATCTGCTGTTAATACAATGGAAACAATTTGCAGAATTGCACATAAGTGTATAGACAATGTGGGTTGAATCTCAATATCTGTGTGTAAAAGTGGAGGAGGGTGGTCTCTAACATCATTCCATAAGATGCTTGTGTATCTCTTCTCTGGGTTCCTCTATTGCGTAAAATATACATAAACATTGGAAACATAATTATAATTCAAGTCCCTTTTTTAAAAACAAAAACAGCAACTACAGCATCAATACAACAAATTATATACTCCACTGAACACATGCCCAATGTCCAACATGTATCCAATGTGATGGCAGTGCAGTACAGGATGGCATGAGTCTTTTGCACATGCTGTTCAGCAGTAGTCCAACCCTGGATACAATCTTTAAGAACCAAAGCGAAAAAAAGAGCTTATTTCTTCTCCCTGGCAATTGCAGCTCCTGTATTCTGCTCCTCTTTCTCTTTATGAAATGAAATGAAGTACAACTTCTTTTTTAGGGTTTCCCATCCCACTGGGTCAAACTAATAATTCACAAAGGTTACATTTGCACAAGAATTCACACCATGCTTTTTAGCAGTTTTCACTTACTCAAGGGGATGTATAAGTCAAGAGAACTTATTTTTTAATTTTTTTCCCTGTACATCAAAGTCAGTTTTATTTAAATAAATCATGTTGATTGGAAATAAATAGTAAAAACTGCTGATCCAGATTTGTAGCAAGTCATTCCCTTTTGCTGTTCAAATACAAGCTGATTACTTGGCATTTTAAACATTATTGGGTCAAATTTTTTTCACTCTTTTTTTGTTGTGTTTCTTTCCAGAGTACATATTCCTCAGGAACTTGGGATCAACCTTTTATCTGCAGCCTGGGTTTCTTCATGTCATATCTGTGCCATTTGTGAGAATGATTGTGTGTGGTGTAGTTCTTGGACTCTGCCATGGCTTAAACCTCTCCCTTTATTTATTTAATGCCCTCCTTTTCTCCTGAAGGGAGAAGCGGGGAGACATCCCTAACATAAGCTTTGCACACTTTCCCCCTGATGCATGTATTTTTGTTTGCATTTTCCCCATTGACTAAATTGTATTTGCACACATTTTTTTCAAAGATACACATTTTCAATTGTGTGTACCTTTATGCAGATAACTCAAGGGAATAAAAGAGAAATAAGGGATTTGCTGCTTGTATCCAGAGATGTACCCAGTTTTACTCTTGAATCACAAACTAGAGGAGTTTCTCTCTCTGTGTGGTTTTAAATTAATTAATTACATTTTCTTTCCCATCCCTACCAGTAACAAGGAACACAGACTCACTATTTAAATGAAATCAATCCATCATTTGACTGAATGCTGAATTCAGTGGTTCTGCAGGTTCATGAGAGCCAGACTAACAAAGTGTGAAACCATCATTCCAGTAGCATAAACCACTTTCTGCACACTGAAGTCCACCTTTGGCCTCTGTCCCATGATTATGCCATGGCTTATGATTTTGGAACTGGAGAGTTTTGAATTTATCCATCTACTTGTGGGTCTCCTCTTTTTTTAACTTCTGCATGTCTAAGAAAATGGACACTGTTGCGAGCAGAAGCATTGTGAACTTAGTGAAGTACAGTATATTAAGGAATTAAACCCACAGGAAGTGGAGAAGATATGAGATGTGAGAAGGAAGAAACTGCCTTAAGCTCCTCCAGAAGGTGACCTCTGAAAAGCCTATGCTCTTGAAAAAATAGAATTGTAGCATATTGTAGCATACAGTCTTGACAGTATCACAGCTAGCCCTGCCAATAATACTGAAGGAATGATTCACTAGTGAAAATCCCTTACAGTATGAGGAATACACAGTAAAACACATCTGAATACACTTGAGATGAGAAAAAAAGATGAGACCTGGGATTTACAAGGAAAGGTAGCCACATATTTAGCAGTCTGGATTATGTTAGGGCTGGATGAAAATGTCACTCAGTTCTTTTGATAAGAATGGTCCAAAAATGGCAACTTGCTTCATTAACTCACTGGAAAGAATATGTGGTGGGTTTTTTAAAAGTTCTGTTTTAAACAGAACACTAGGGAAAGCAAAACTGACAGATGTACCTATTCTTATACAGTGCCCTACACTGTATTATAAGAAATTGTGCATTTTGGCTATATGTTGTTGTTGTGAGAATAGGGCACAGAGTTCTTCAAACAAGCATAATTTAATTTTTTTTTCAAAAAAAATATTTTAACATACCCTTCATTGTACACTACAGAACTCACCCACTTAGTAATCAATGGCTACGGTGAAGGATTAATTTTTTAAAATAAACAATTACAACAAGTAGTTTATTATTATTTGATTGAATATTAAATTAAATATTTACATGCTAAGCATAGTTTTAGAAATAAGCACCCATTACATTGGTAACCCACTGTATATCCAGTACTTTTAGGCATTTACAGATGGCTTATGAACAGAATCTAAAGAAGGTTCATCAGTTATTCCTTATCAACATGAAAAGAAGTGACAAATGGGATGCCACAGGGATTTCTTCTGCACCTAGTGTTGGTCAACATCTCTCTCTCTATATGACTTGTATGACGTGACAGAGGGCATGATTATCAAATTTACGATGATGTCAAACTGGAAGGGGTAGCTAAAACATTAGAAGAAGAAAATAGAATACAACATGATCTCAATAGATACCCTGTTTCCCTGAAAATAAGACATCCTCAGAAAATAAGACCTAGTAGAAGTTTTGCTGAATTGCTAAATATAAGGCCACCCCCGAAAGTAAGACCTAGCAAAGGTTTTGTATATAAATATATATACAATATATAATAAATGTTAAAAAAATGTTCAACAATAAATGTTAATTCTTCTTTATGGAAAAATAAGACATCCCCTGAAAATAAGACCTAGCGCATCTTTGGGAGCAAAAAATAATATAAGACACTGTCTTGTTTTGGGGGAAACACGGTAACATAGGTGGGCTAAAACTAACAGAACTGATTTCAACAGAGACAAATGTAAGGTTTTACATTTAGATATTCAGGGGAGATACAGAAATATAAGAGGTGTGACATCCTCCTTGACAGAAGTATGTGTTACAAAGGATCTAGATGTTTCACAGACCATAACAAGCTAAATATCAATCTGTGATATGGTAGAAAAAGAGGCCAATGCAATCCAAGTCCAAATCAACATAACCATAATGACCCTATCCAGTGACATACATTATCACTCTAGTCTCCTCTAGTGAGACTTCATCTTGACTACTGTCTATTTCTGAGCACCAAGCGAGAATGTTCCTGGAAGAGAGAAACCAAGATAGTGAAAGGGTTGGAAGTCGAGCCCTAATAACAACGGTTGAAGGAGAGAGGAATGTTTAACTTGTACAAGGGAAGACTGAGAAGTCATAAGATAGCCATATTTAAATATCTAAAGGAAAGTGACAAATTTTAGGGTGCTCCGAAGAGCAGGACTTGAACCAGTAAATTTAAATTACACGAAATGAAGTTTCAACTAAACATTAGGATTAATTTCCTGGTGGTAAGAGCAGTGTGCTGTGCAATACTCTCCCTCAGAAGTTGGTAGACTCCACTTCATTGTAAGATTTCAAACATGGGTTGAATGCTCACATCTCAAGGCTACTGTAGCAGTGGATTCTTCCATTGCTGGACCTGCTACTCAACAAGGAAGGTAAAATGCTAACAGGTCACAATGAAAAGGAAGAACTGTTCAATACCTATTTTGCTTCAATCCCCTTCCCCAAAAGAGGACTGTGTACGTCCATGCATCAGCAGAGACAATTGCAAGGAATCCTGATTGCAAATTAAGATTTATAAAGAGTTAGCAAGGAACCAATTAGGCTTGAAACAGATGGACCAAAAAGTGCAGCTTCCAGCCACTTTCTTGGTATGCAGACAATGCATGACCCTGATGTGGCTGGAAGCCACTCTGAGGCCACCAGCATAAGGAGAGGCAAAAAGCTGCTCCCTGCTAGCAGTCCATTTAAGAGTGAGCCATCCAGTTGCCATGGTCCCTGGCTGATAGGGGATCAATCACAGGTGGAGCAGCCAGAGGCCGCTCCTTCATGTTCATCTGTTTCACCTCATAGTTAATTTGAGTTCAAATTTGCAGAACAGCATCCCAGAATACTGAATAAACTTGCTGATATACAGAACTACTTCCTGTTATTTTTGACAAATCTTGGAGAACCAGTAAGGTGCCAAAGGACAGGAAATGAGCAAACTTTGCTGCTCTCTTCAAAAAAGGCAAAACAAGTTTAAGGAAAATGACCAGTCAGTCTGACCTCAATACCAGGAACAACATTAGAACAGATTACAAAGGAGTCTGTCTGAAAGCATCTTGATGACAATGCAGTGATAGTAGACGTCAGCATGGGTTTGTCAAGAACAAATTCTGCCAAACTAATCTTGTATCTTTTTTTTTTTAAATCAGGGCACTAGTTTAATGCCTAGTGAGAATGCTGTAGATGCAAGTTATCTGGATTTCAGCAAAATATTTGATAAGGTCCTCCATAACATTTTCGTTTACAAACTGATTAAATATGGAATAGAAGGGAACACCATCAGATGGATCCTTAATTGGTTGGAAAACTGTACTCAAAGGGCTGTCATGAACAGATGCTTTTCAAATGGAAAGGAGGTCTCAAATGGAGTGCCTTAGGGTTCTGTCCAAGGGCCATTAGGAGCCCTGGTGGCACAGCGGGTAAAGGCCTGTACTGTGGCCACTCACTCACAAACCATAAAGTTGCAAGTTCAAGACCAGCACAAGGCTCAAGCTTGACTCAGGCTTGCATCCTTCAAAGGTCACTAAAATGAGTACCCAGATTTTGGGGGGCAACTGGCTTACAGTTGTAAACCACTTAGAGACTGCTTGGGTCGTATGAAGCAGTATATAAATGAAGCTGCTATTGTTATTGTCATTATCCTTCAACATTTTTATTAATGAATTGGATGACAAGGTAGAGGGAATCTTTATAATACAAAACTGGGGAGGGTGGCTTACTTACTGGTAGATAGGAACAGACTTCAAAATTCTTAAAATTCTTCTTAAATGACATTTTTTTTAAAAAAATATATGTTTGCATAACAATCTGTCTTTGTTTCTGTTCACCTTTCTCCAACTACATTCATTTCTGTTTGCAATTTTGCCCAATGAACAAATGTTGGAAGTAATTTTCCTAGTAAATTTGTGATTGTTATTTCCACTAACACATTCATATTTGTTTCTACTTTTCAGTAGCAGAGAGATTTGATATGCATTTTGGAGCCAGGATTACAAAATTGGGAGAAATGCAAATTTTGAAGGACAATTGAGTTTTAGTTCAAATATTGCTTTGTAACTACAAAGTGTGTGTTCTGAAAGGTGAACTGAATTATTTTTCTCCATGTTTTCATATAGCATGCGTGCGCACACACCAGTTGGTCACATTACATCAGGTTTAGTATCTTCAACACTGAAGATACTCTCCAGTGTTTCTCCAGTGTTTCAGACCTCCCCAACAACCTTGTCCAGCCTGGAACAGTCAGGTGTTTCAAATCTCAATATTCCTAATCTTTGATTATTGGTGATGAGAGTTACACTCCCAAACAGCTGCAAGGCACCAGTTTGGGGAAATCTGAATATACAAAGGCAGTGCTCAGCCAGTAGCCTACAGTCTGTGATTCATTTTGATAGTGCATGATGCACAGTGCCTGCCTTTGGTTTCTCAAATTCATCCATGGCATAAGGGGAATAACTTTTATTTATCGGAAAAAATGTAATTATCTTTGAAAAACCTTCCAAAGAGAAGCAGAGGCTTATACTTCCTCTGGGGTTAAACTTTGTCTATAATAAGTAATACCTTTTATTAGATTCACTCATATTATGCCTTCTGAAAATTAATTACCACTTGAACTGACTCAATGTATAGTAATTATACATTCTTCCTATTGTTTCCTGCAACAGCACCTTTGGAAAAAATTAATTATATCCAATAGTTTTAATTCAAAGGGGGCTAATTATAAGACAATGTGGGGGAGTAAAGGGAAGATGATGCCATTTTCTAGTTAACTGAAGCATTTAAAGATTTGCTGTCCTGTTCTTCAAGCCTAATTAAACCTTCCTGTTAAAATAAATGCCCAATGAAAATTACAATCTATCCATGGTATGACTGAAAGTCTACTTCGGTTTCAGTGTACAAAAATCTAATTCACACTGTTTCGAGGAAGCTTTCCAAGATATTAAGATAAGGGCCTGAATCCAATTCTTATTCCCAAGGAGAGTAGACCCACTGAGTCAATGGGAACTTAATAAGCCAACGCTTCCATTGATTCAATTGAGATATCCAAGTAAACAATTGGATTTAGGGTAGAACTGTAATCATGTGGATGTCCACCTTCTGGATTGCAATCCCTAGCATTCCTTACCAATAGTGATGCTGGCTAGGGCTGCTGGAACATGCAGTCCAATAACTGTAAGAGTGTTCTTACAGAGGAGCGGATTATAAATAAACCATTATTATTATTATTATTATTATTATTATTATATTTAGGATCATACAGTTGCCACCCTGGATATACATCTTTGAATATTTATCCATACAATGATGGGCCAACATGGAACTTCGAAGTCCTTGTACATATTATAGAAGGAAAGAAGAATGATACAGTAGAGCAAGTGCTCATTCTAGCAGTTACCTTAGCTATGCCACCGAGTACAATCCAAAATTCAGATAGTTGTGTTATCCACACAGTTTCTGTTGGCTAACATTTACAATGCTCCTCAATTATTTCAGATATTAGAGTACATAAATTACACCCAATAACAAGCAACCTTTCTCAGATCCCAATATTTTACAATACCCAACACATTTCCCCAATTTATATAAACTCCAAGTGAATCCATTAAAATTTTTATGAGAGGTTATGAAACAAATGGCACAGTAAAACAGATCACGCATAGCAGCTACTGCTGATTTTGACTTGACAATGTAACTAGGCAAAATGTGCATTGTTATCCCATTATTTACAAAATTTGCATGTTATTATTTAAATCTAGAGTGTCTTCTCAAAGTCACTTATAATCACAAGTCATAAAGCATCAAATTACCAAAATCACAATTAACCCCACCTCCAGCTAAGAACAGTATAATCAAAGCATAACACCCATGAAGAAGGGGGGATTTTATGGATCTGACACAATGATACCTTTTTCTGCCAGTTCACAAAGATTTTTTTTCATATGACAAGAAGGTTCAAATAGCTTTCAGCAAGTCTCTGTCTGGCACATCTAAGCACTTGTAATTAACCCTATTAAATAATGTTGGTTAGCAATTAGAATCACAAGCCAGAAGAATATCCAGCAGCCTCCAATGAAAAGAGAGATATAAACACCAAGAGTCAAGAGTAGTAGCAAAGATTGTTCAAATCACTTGGCATCCATTATCTCAGGAATGCTTTAAGCAGCTGTGTAAGTTTATATTGGAGATAGGAGGCTAGAATGATGGTTTGCCTCAAATCAATCAGCAAATTAATGCCTGAGGCACCATTTGAACAATGAGCTTCCTGGCACACACCTCATACCCTTAGCTATTATAGTATAGCAGTTTTATAGTAATTTTTATTATTTTTCTTATCTATTTTCAACTACATTTATTATGGCCAGGCTCTCCCACCTCAGCAGAACTGGGAGGATTGCAGACCTCTCTTTCTTCTGCTGCACTCCCTGAACCATTAAAATTTGATTTGAAGAGCTAGGAGACCCTACAGAACAGGTTTTGCTGTAATGTGGAGAGTTGCAGGGGATTAGTGGAATGCTGGCTTTAGGCATATATGTTTCCTAATATATGTAAATCCCACTCCTAATTTTCATTCTGGATGACTGATTTTAAAGATCCGACACAGACATCCACAGAGAGTGACATTTTAAACCACATCAAGCTTTCATTATATGAAGTGAAATGAGTTTCATATTTTGACATGACTTATCACTACAAGGTTGAGCCACATATCTACATGGGTCACTTTAATGTTCTTTAAAAAAAAACCATATTATACAATCTTTAAAACCAATCATGGCTGGCTATATATTTTGACTATATATCAAAGCCCAAACAAATCCAAAACAAATACATTCTCAGTCTAATCTGTGTTAACACTGCCCTCAAGACATCTTTCCAAATGTTATTGTTTGTGTATGCCTTCAAGTTGTTTCCAGTTTATGGCGGTCCAAAGGCAAACCTAACACAGCATTTTCTTAGCCAGATTTGTTTTGCGGGAGGGGGTGTTTTTGCCTTCCCCTGAAACTGAGAAATGTTGTTACAGTGGGCCCTCCTTATCCGGGGACTTGCCATCCACTGATTTGAGTATATGTGGATGGTAAGCACTGCCACTGGGGACAAAGGTCCCTGCCCCCTCTATCCTTACCTTGTTCCCTTACTTACTCTCTGTCCTAGATTGACTTTGGGGGTGGAATCTGATGCCCAGTTAGCCAGAACTGGGGCTTGAGTCTTAGAGCCCCGTCCCCAGGTCTAACCATGGGATGGAGTCTCTGGGCTCTAAAAACCCAGCCCTAACCCTGCCCCCCTCTGGCCAACAGGGCTCCTGGCCTTGATTCAGAGCCCTGTTGGCTGAAGGGAGCTGGTGTTGTGTTCAGGGCTTGAGTTTTGGAGCCCAGAGGCTTCATCTTGGGTGCTAGGCCTGGGACTGGGCTCTGAGACTAAAGCCCCTGCCCCAGCCCTAGCCCTGGCTGACTGCTGGGCAGTAGACTCTACCCTCAATGTCAAGCTGCAGCAAAGAGGAAGTAAGGAAGAAAGAAATTAAGGAAAGAGTGAGAGGGAGGGGAGAGGGAAGGAAGGAGGGTGGAGGGAAAAGGAAGGGAGAGGGAGGGAGAGGGAGGGAGGGAAGGAGGAGGGGGCAAGGGACTTCAGTCCTGTTGTTCCTTATATTGGTGTACTTGCATGGCCACACCACCATTAAAAACAATGGAATTTGAACATCCGCTGATTTTAGTATCCGTGGGGGATTCAGAACGGTGTACAAATATGCAAATGTACAAATATAATGAGAAATACATAATAATTATACTACCCAGTTTCCATTGAATTAAATGCTGTTCAACCAATCCATCTAGGCCCACTTTTTTTAAAAAAACAAAAAACAAAACACCCCCCCCCAACACCAAATACAATTTTTTACTTTCATGCCATGACCTTAAAAACATCTAGGGTACCTGCATTTACATCTAGGCTAACTGCATTTACATTTTGGCTACTTTTGCTTCACTGTTTGATTCCCCCTTTCTCACCACAATAGGCCACTTACCACAATAGGCCACAACCCAAAAAACACAAAGAAGTGTGAGACACAGAGGAAGTACTCCAATGGGACTTGTTGATCAACCTACTAGCAAGAATATCTGACTCCTTTTAGAGAGTCTGCAGAGAAGGCAGATGCTAAAAAAAGTCAGAAAGCTTGAGCTTGTCCTTTGAAATAGAACAGAGTAGGCATCCTTTTCCTGATAGACATTGTCCTGAGTTTCAGTGTTATGAATGAAAATACTGTTTTGATCCCTAGTACCAGAAGCTATGTGCTAGATCAGTGATATGAAGGATCAAAATTCAACTTTTCTAAGGCTACCATTGGGAACCCCGAGTCCTCCAGAAGTTTTGGAATACAACTCTGACAATACCTCATCATTCTGCGCATTCTGACTTAACTCCTGGAACCTGTCATGCAAAATATCTAGAGGCCCAGCGTTTCCCCATACTTGCTCCAAATCAATGATGGGTAATAGTAGCAGGGGTAGGGGTCACATTTTACCCTACCAGCCCCTACCAGCAGGCCACACCAGTCTATTTTTGACCAAAAAATATGTCTCAGAACTGGATGTGTTTACTGCATTTTTGGTTGATGTTCAGGAGACAGGTTCTGATGATAAAGTGTGCGGAAAAGGAAACCACCACATTCAGGGGTGTTTTGTGGCATTTAATATCACTGAAGTGGGTGTTGGGACAAATGGGAAATCCAGATTCTTTAGAAAACCATAAGAAAATGTTGGAGGCTGCATATGACTCTCCAGCCACTCCTACTGAAAATGTCTTGCCAAAGAAGAGCTATGATATTTTACACATAATGCAAATACCACTGATCTAAAAAGAACTCTGTGACAAATAACACTTCTAATATAGCCCTCTGTGTGTGTGTGTGTGTGTGTGTGTTTGTAGAGATAGATAGAGAGAGCATCCAAGACAAAATGGAACTATTTAACATAACTGTTAATTTACCTAAGGAAGTCCAGGTGCTAAGAAGCTCATCTGTACATTTGGAAGACTTTTTCTCCCCTCTACTGATGCTAATTATATGCACACAACAATATTGGACACTTTATTCATCCAGGATTTCAATTTAATGAAGCTCTATAATTTTGCATTTTCACAAAATAAGTCAAAGAGAAGGCATGAATAAATATTTGCTATAGGGTTAGCAAGGTCGAGTGCTCCAAATAATTCTGCAGGAAGCGGTCTGTCCATGAAACTAGTCATTCTTTTTCACTAAAACTGAAATGGCAGATGCAGACATGGTCTCTATATATTATTCTAAAACACACGCTTTGACAAGATAGCCTAACAACGGGTACCGAAAAATGATTCTGTTATGCTACACACCATTCTATGCAATCGTATAGTGAGTGGCAGTCAGTGGGGTGATGAATTCATTTTGAGTTTTAGTCTGAAGGTATTAATAGTGTTGAACATCAGGACTGGATTCACCACCTTGCTGACATGGAAACTACCATGCCATCAGTTTACCATGAAAAATTAAACCACAGTTTTGAACATAGATACTAATTCAAGGCCCTATACAGATCTTTGGAGATTATCACACTTCATTTTTCACCTGATCTGGGCACAGGCTGGAAACGGGCTTGAATGGGTGAAAATGGGTGTTAGCACACAGCAAAATGCCACCGATGCTGCCGAAAGACTACAAGCCATCCCCCAGCCACATTTAGCCTGCTGATTTTGAAGTACGGAAGCTTTCCATCCTTGCAAAATCTGAAGTGTTTGGAATGTGATGTTCCATTCCAAAACTGAAGTGGGTCAGTCCAACCCAATCCAGAGCTCATACAAATTGGTCCAAATGAGTCCAGTTTACTGAATCCACTGCCCAGCCCACTCTTATTATACATTAACATGCATCTTTGTGCACAGCCTGAGAAATAAAGAGAAGAAGCAATGTTATTTCAAGGAAAAGAATTTGCAGAAGGAATTATTATGAACCAGCATAAAAATATATGGAAAATAATGGTTTCTCACTGACCTGTCTGCATCCTCATAAATGGCAGTTTTCACTGTGTATTAGGAAGATGTGATGCAGCAGTAGAATATACACAGTGGGAAAATGATATTTATGCCATACAAGGTGAATTGGACCTAAGTAGTTGAAGGGTTTTCTGGTTTTTTAAGCACAGCAGTGGGTGGCATGATTTCATATATATGTATAGATATTTAAAGCAATTAAAGCAATTAAAATCAACAATTAATCATTATTGTGACAACTTCTTTTTAAAGGTGGAAGGGGTGAGACAAGAGCATAAAAGGAAGACATGGAAATTTCCCCCAGACTGTCTGAATCTAAGAATAAGAAAGCAGAACATATGGGGAAAAGATGTTATTTTTAAATTTACTCTTCCAACAATCACATCAACAAGAAAACACACACACACAATGTGCTATTCAGAATTGGCAGAGACAAATGGTGCCCAAGTTTGACAGGCTGAATTTGCTATGCAAGACTTCCTTCTTTTGAAGATTAAGACACTTATCATTCAGTTATCGTTCCCTTTCTCTGCAAACAGCTCCAGGCTTGATTCATTGGAAATGTATGCACTATTTATACAGGATATGCAGAGAGATGAACAATCATTTTTATTAAGGTACATTGTATTCCTAAATGGTGTGTTTCTCCTGCCCCTTTTCTACTGTGACTATGTTCATTTGGGAAATGTGTCCAGCTGTATATAGAGCAAAGGGGGGGGCATTACAGCACCATAAATGCTTGATTGTTTTAAGGAAATGATACTGCACTCAAGTTGTATGTGCAACAGTAGAATAGATTGTCTCTAGGGACACATCATCCATCAGCTTAATGCACTCTTCAGAACAGGAAATCCCTATCAAGAAATACTGATGTCTCCATCTTATAAGGTGAATTGAAGTAGAAACATGTACACGTTCTCACACATATACAGAGGATAAATAACATGGATGTAGAAGATTTTGAACATTCATAATGTTCTGTGTTACCCCAGGATCTAACCCTCAATCACCCCTATTTGACCTCAAATATCAAATTAATATCAAAATGGGAGGTTGCTGGTGGGTAGTCCCCCCAATGCAGGAAACCAGCCATAGCATATTAAAATATCCAGATGGCTCAGCAAGGGGGAAGCCAAAAGCACTTGTCCGAGACTGCTCCTATTTGAAATCACTATAATCCTTTCACTGAAGAGAGTGACAAAAGAGAGATGGACTTGGCCCCAGAGGGAGAGAAGAACCACCGGACCTCACCCCCTTTCCCATCACCTTCCCCTCTTCCTTTTGTGTTGCCTTTTTTAGACTGTAAGCCTGAGGGCAGGGATCTGTCTAATTTAAGATTGTATGTACAGCACTGTGTAAATTTACAGCGCTATATAAATAAAGGATAACAACAACAACAACTGTTTGCATACATCAGACAAATGGGAGTTTCTTTCTAGAAATGAAAGTCTTTTTTTCTGAGGACATTCATGCCAATTGTTTGATCAGTTTTACATATTGCACCCTATTCTTCTACCCTGGGAAAGTCACTTAAGCCTTTCAACTTCTGAAACTCTTCCCTCAGGACCCATTTCTTGGTATAAATACATGTGACCAGGCATTAGCAAATTGGTCTAGTTTGAAGCTGGACAGAATCTCTGCTCAATTTCAACTGGACACCTTAGTAGCTGGCCACCCCATGTGTTACACATGGCTACTGTGCCATCTTCATTCCAGTAATTCCGCACTTCAGATTGGTACAGTATTGCCTCTTAGCTACCCTGCCACTGCAGTTCTCTGGGTTTGGAACCATTATACAAAGGCTGAGATCCCAGCTTTATGTTGTCAAAGCATTCTCACTCTTCTTATTGAGCTAAATTAATTTCCCTATTGAGTACAATTTATGGCTGCTCTCACAGAACCCCCTGCAATTTAGGTAACAGTTACATAAATGCTCATGTTCACTTCATCTGCGCCAGTCCTAATGCATGTGTATGTGCCTTTAAGTCACTTGCTGACATATGGCAACCCTGTGAATTTCATAGGGTTTTCTTAGGCAAGGAATACTCGCAGGTGTTTTTACCAGTTTCTTCCTTTGAAATATAGCCTACAGCACCTGGTATTCCCTGGCAGTGTCCCATCCAAGTACTAATCAGAACTTACCCTGCATAGCATCCAAGATCCCTCTTCTTTGCCTTCACCTATTGTAGTTTCTCACATTAGTGGGGCACAAAGGATGGCCCATTCAGTCCTTAGGCAAGCACATATGGAGAAATATGTTCTTCAACAAAAGACCTTACTTGAAATGGAGCAGTAAAGACTTAGGGTGAAGCTACACTGGTGAGATAATGCATTTTGACACAACTTTAACTGTCCTGGCTCCATCCCAAAGAATCCTGGGATTTGTAGTTTTGGTGTAAAACTGCATTGTTTCTGCAGTATAGATGCATGCTCAGTATGCTCAGTAGGTATAGAATTGTCAATGCCATTTGGAAAAGAAAGAAGAGAAATTTGAAAAGGGGAGGCTAAAAGAAAAAGAGAAATTTGGAAGGAATGTTTGGCTGGAACTCTGAACAAGAACATTCCAGTTGGAAGGGAGGACATGCCACAACATTTTATAGCAGGAACCAGGGTACCAGTGGCACAGTGGGAGTGATCCCATGGTCAGGAATACTAAAAGAAAAGGGAGTTCAAGACGGATGGGAGTTTCTCAAAAGGGAGATATTGAAGGCACAATTTCAAACAGTTCCAATGAGGAAGAAAAATGGAAGATGTCTCAAGAAGCCAGGATGGATGACTAAGGAACTTTCAAATGAGCTAAGTTTTAAACGGAACATGTATAAGAAATGGAAAAATGGAGAAATCACGAAAGAGGAATTCAAACAAATAGCCAGCACATGTAGGGGTAAAGTCAGAAAAGCTAAAGCGCAGAATGCACTCAGGCTTGCTAGAGAGGTTAAGAACAATAAAAAGGGCTTTTTTGGATATGTCCGCAGCAAAAGGAAGAAGAAGGAAACAGTGGGGCCACTGTATGCAGAAGATGGCAAAATGCTAACAGGGGACAGAGAAAAGGCAGAATTACTCAACACCTTCTTTGCTTCAGTCTTCTCAGAAAAGGCAAAGGGTGCTCAACCTAAGGATAATGGAGACAGAATAGAGGAAATTCAGCACAGAATAAGTAAAGAGGTAGTACAGGAATACCTGGTTAACCTAAATGAATATAAATCTCCAGGACCAGATGAACTACATCCTAGAGTATTAAAAGAACTGGCAAATGTAATATCAGAGCCATTGGCAATAATCTTTGAGAACTCCTGGAGAACAGGAGAAGTCCCAGCAGACTGGAGGAGGGCAAACGTTGTCCCCATCTTCAAAAAGGGAAAAAAAGAGGATCCCAACAATTATCGTCCAGTTAGTCTGACATCAATTCCAGGAAAGGTTCTAGAGCAGATCATTAAGCAGAGAGTCTGTGAACACTTAGAGGCCAATGCCATAATCACAAAAAGCCAACATGGGTTTCAGAGAAACAAGTCATGCCAAACGAACCTGATCTCTTTTTTTGATAAAATTACCAGCTTGGTAGATGAAGGGAATGCTGTGGATATAGTATACCTCGATTTCAGTAAGGCCTTTGACAAGGTTCCCCATGACATTCTTGCAAACAAGCTTGCAAAATGTGGGATAGACAAGTTAACTGTTACATGGATTTGTAATTGGTTGACTGGCCGAACTCAAAGGGTGCTCAACAATGGCTCCTTTTCATCCTGGAGAGAAGTGACAAGTGGGGTCCCACAGGGCTCTGTCCTGGGCCCAGTGCTATTCAACATCTTTATTAACGATTTGGATGACAGAATTGGGGGCATACTTATCAAATTTGCAGATGACACTAAACTGGGAGGAGTAGCTAATACCCCAGAGGACAGGATCAAAATTCAAAATGACCTGAATAGACTAGAAAGCTGGGCCAGTGCTAACAAAATGAAATTCAATGCGGAGAAATGTAAGGTTCTGCACTTAGGGCGGAAAAATGAAATGCACAGATATAGGATGGGGGACACCTGGCTGAATGAGACCACATGTGAAAGGGATCTAGGAGTCCAAGTAGACCACAAGCTGAACATGAGTCAACAGTGTGATGCGGCAGCTAAAAAAGCCAATGCAATTTTAGGCTGCATCAATAGAAGTATAGTTTCTAGATCAAGAGAAGTTATAGTGCCACTCTATTCTGCTTTGGTCAGGCCCCACCTGGAATACTGTGTCCAGTTCTGGGCACCACAATTCAAAAAAGATGTGGAGAAACTGGAGCATGTCCAAAGGAGGGCAACTAAGATGGTGAAGGGTCTGGAAACCTTGCCCTATGAAGAACGCCTTAGGGAGCTGGGGATGTTTAGCCTGGAGAAGAGAAGGTTAAGAGGTGATATGATCGCCCTGTTTAAATATTTGAAGGGATGTCATATTGAGGAGGGAGCAAGCTTGTTTTCTGCTGCTGCAGAGACTAGAACGCGAAACAATGGATGCAAACTGCAGGAAAAGAGATTCCACCTCAACATTAGGAGGAACTTCCTGACAGTAAGGGCTGTTCGACAGTGGAACACACTCCCTCGGAGTGTAGTGGAGTCTCCTTCCTTAGGGGTCTTTAAGCAGAGGCTGGATGGCCATCTGTCAGGGATGCTTTGACTTGGAGTTCCTGCATGGCAGGGGGTTGGACTGGATGGCCCTTGTGGTCTCTTCCAACTCTATGATTCTATGATTCTATGATTCTATGAGTGTTGGATTATGATTCTGGAGATCAGTTTTTGATTCCTAGCACAGCCATGAAACCCAACGGATGACTCTCAGACTCAGGGGAAAAGAATGAAAAACCTCCTCTGAACAAACCTTGCCAAGAAAAGCCCATGATATGTCTGCCTTAGGGTCACCATAAGTGAAAAATGACTTGAAGGCACCTTCAACAACAAGAACCTGGCTACCAAGGAAAATCAGGTGCAAATATAACACAGACAGAAAAACCAACAGATATAATCAAAAAGGGTTTTTTAAAATAATGATTTTAAATAGAGGCACACTATTTATAACAAGCAAGCAAACAAGCCTGGAAATGTATGAGTGAGTATATAAATCATGAGATTGATTTGTAAGGCTCTACAACACAGGTTTGGTGGTTTTTTTCTAGACCCCAAGCCTCTCCTGGATCCCTGTTCCTAGAAGCCTCCAGGAGCTGGGATATTCTTTTAAAACAATCTGAAGCCCTCTGTGCCTTCCCCCAAACACATAAAGAAGTTTTGCAAAACTAGAGGTTCACTTCTGGCCATTTCTGCAGTGTTGGGGAAAGTGTTAATGGCTCGTGTAGCATGGGTTAGGGCCTTGACCCCCCCCCCTTCAGAACTTGTATACCCCTGAAATAGACCCTCATCTTGTGTCTGAACTTCACCAATCAGGCAGACAACTGATCTGGGGAAAGAAAAAAGGCGGATCTGACATATATTCAGCTTGCCTTAACCACTGCAATGTTTTAATTCACGCTGAATTGCCACTTCCAATTGTTTCTTTTCTGACACAAAATTACTGGTGCAACCTGTTCCTCAGCAGGGAGTAATCATTCAGCCAGAAACACAATTGTCATTTTACCCTGGAATCCTGGACACAGTTTGTAAAAATTTGATCTACGGCTCCCATACACTCTGAAATAGCTTGGCTATGGGTCATGTTGGCTGTGCAATTCTAGATCTTTTTGATCTCTCCCCCAACACAAAAGGTGGCATCAAACCTCTAAATATTTTCCTTCAATGAGACAGTACCTCTTGTGATAGTATCAAGGAAGACATTTATGGTATAGGATTATATAGCACAGGGTGAGATGGTTTTGTCTTTGGATACCTTCAAATGTGGTGATTTTTCAAAAACTGCTTTTAATGCCTCTGTTTGATCACTTGAATCTGAAAGTCGAGATGGACAAATCTTTCAGTTTCTTTCAGATGTTTTTTATTTCCAACCTTTTGAATGAAATCATTTTCAACTTTTTGAATAAAAAGTATGTGTATGTTTGTGTGTCTGTTCACAAACACACAGGTTGAGTCTACCTTATCTAAAATGCTTGGAACCACAGGTGTTTTAGACTTTAGATTTTTATGGATTTGGGAATATTTGAATATACATAATGTGATATCTTGGAGACGGGACCCAAGTGTCAACATGAAATTCATTTATGTTCATATATATCCTAAAAACATAGTCTGAAGGTAATCTTATAAGCCATATGTTTTAATAATTTTGTGTATGAAACAAAATTTGTGTACACTAAACCATCAGAAAGCAAACATCTCAGTCACCCATGTGGACAATTCAGAATTCCAGACAAGGGATACTCAACCTGTATATAAGAAATGAACAAATCTTCATGGTGCAACTATCCAAAATGGAAAACGCCATGTGAATGATGAAGAAAAAAGGATAACAGCAATCCTCTTTCAGGCTTGCAGACATGACTGCTTGGCCTCAAATCTCCAGATTTTTTCCTTCAATGGACAAATGTGCTGATTTCCTCTCCCCCCCCCCTTCATTCAAACATTTTCAATCTCAAGTTTGTTCACAATATTTCAATCTCAAGTTCTTTTCCAAATGATGATATTTCTGAATTTTGATTAAGCCTTTAAAAAGAAAATAAAAGAAAAACAAAATTCCTACCAACTCCTATCTAAAATCAAAAAGGCAGCTTTGAACAAGTCACTCTCACCACCACCTACCTCAAACAGTATAAATGGTTGTACCTATGGGACAGGTATAAATATTGTAAATAAATTATTAAATGAATGTACTACTCTGAGTTCCCATGGGAAGAAAGTCAGAATACAAGTGTGGCAAATAAAAGGACTATTTCCTACTACAAATTGCTTCTCTAAGGGATGCAGAATAGATTCCAAAAATTCAGTGGGAATGGAAAGAGGAGCCAGGAGGATAGCAGAAAACCTTAAACAATGGGAATAATGCCAGGTCTACTTTACTAAATGAGAGTTTCTCTTTGAGGTCTCAATTGCACCATCATTAAATGCATAAAGACATACACACAAAAATGGCACTAACCACAAACATTATGTTAAACATAAGACATTTCCTGTTTAATTCCTGTTTAATTCCTGTTTAAATCCTGTTTGCCCTCTAGTGTGATAAACGTCAAAGAGTAGTCAGTTAAGATTGCCCTCCCCCCCACCCCAAATTCAAGGATGTACAAACACAGCCTTCCATATGATGTGGAACTGTAACATGCATTCAACCCTCACCTGGGTTGGCTGGTTTAAAATTCTGTTCAAGCCAAATGATCTTCAAAGAAACAAACAAAGATAGAAAGAAGCACCTCCTTGTTTAAATTGATTTCTGTTTTTCTAGATGTGTGTGTGTGTATATTTCCAATGTCAGTTGCTTCTTTTGAATCACCTTATTTTATAGTGCAAGAAATGCCTTTCAGAAGCAAACCCTTCAATGATTGTGTTTAACCAAAACAACTCATTTTAAAAGAGTACTTTTTTAAAAAAAATTATTATTATTTAAGCTATTGGCCAAAGCACCTGAACTGCATTTCGCTACTCAGTCTTCTGATACATTTATTTGTTTGTTTTGAGTATTTATTCCCCGCTGTTCAACCACAAAGGCTCCCTGAGCAGCTTACAAACAGTTCCCTGCTCTCAGGCTTACAATCTAAAAAGACATGACACCAAAAGATAAGGGAATGGTAGTGGGAAAGGTATCAAGTTCATCAGTTTGCCTCTCCCTCTGGGGCCATGGCCACGGCAGAGGGGTTGGAGGGAGGGCTCTTCATTTTACTTTGGGCTAGGCCTGAGTAGGTCTGCCTCTCTCTCTCTGAAGATGGATGATGGTGGACGGGCTGGAGGGAGGGCTCTTCATCTTACTCATATAGTTCTATACTGGTGTATTTCTACACATCAAAACAAATAGAATAAATCTGATTTAACCCCTCCCCACAAAATCCAGTTTAATTCCCTCCCCCCCCCAAAAAAAAACCTGCTTAGTGGTGTGTGTTTTTAACACCCCTTCCCAACTCTGTTCCTCATCATTGGTTAGGCTAGCTAGAGCTTCAGGGAGGTACAGTCCAACAAATTGCAACAATACCTAGGACCTTAACAGACGTCGGAAATTGGAAGTATAATCTAATGGCAATCCAAACGCAATCATGGGGTTTCACATTATTGCGAATTAAAGTATCTCATGCAATTTTGGGCAAAAGGGAAGTCATTCCAAATGCAATCATGGGTTTTACGTTATTGCGAATTAAAGCATCTCACGCAATTTCAGGCAGTGTGGGGGGGTCATTTTTGGGTAATGGGAAGTCATTCTGAACACATTCCAAACACAATAGGAATTCATGTGAATTCGCTAAACTAGCGAATTCACGTGAATTCGAATTGACTCCAATTGGCTCCATTCACAATAAAGAGAAATTCCTCCCATCTGATAAGGTCTCTAGAAAGCGACAGTGCGTCCAGACCTTCCTTGATGCTTAAGAACAGGAGGATAAACACTATTCCCCTACCCAAGAGGGATAAACCAAGTCCCAGGATGGGGTTATTTCTCTGTGCTACCACTATTCTTTGAAAGCTCGGCAGCTGCATATCTTAGCTCTAACATGTGGTCAATGAAAACAATCATTGTTTCAGTCAGCACTGCTACCACTGTTGCTGCTAAGAACTTCCAAGACCTTTGTACTACCTAACTTTTAAAGTAAGAAATATGTTATGGTCCAGGGACTATAAAATCATGGCTATAGGGTTATTTTCCCATGTAGTTGCAAATATTTTTCCCCTTTGAACTCAATATGAAACGTTCAAAGAGTTGTTTTTAAAGAGTAGCTAGAAGGATATCTTAGGGGTGAGGAAAGCTGTATATGCTACGTTGAGTTCATCAGAAGAAACACAGGTTACAAATCTCACTAATAAAATAAATGCTAAAATTGACTAGTGCTTTATAAAAAATACCTTTTTAAGTCACGGCAGCCTTCTTAATTTAAAAAGCAATTTAACTTTATTTCCTTCTTCCCTTCCTCTTTCCTTCTTGTATACTACCATGAAATTAAGTTTTTAGGCTGATTAGTAAAATGGGGATGATTTAAAAAGTAATAATTAAACTAAAACTACCACATTTTAAAACTACCTCTTGAATAAATATTAGTAAACTACATAAATCAATTCAGGGGAAACAGAAATTGGGACTGACCAGTGTAACTCAAAGAAGTGCAAACTAAGTGTTGCTTTTGATCCTCCCAAGCAGAATGTCATTTCACTTGAAGACATCAGATGACAAATGATGACAAGATGGCTGCATCTATTGGCCTGGGTGTTATGAGGCCTCTGCCCTCCAATAATAAGTCCATATTTAGCCATTCCACTTAACTTTATTAGCCAGAATGAGAAAATGGCCAAACATTCCTGTGTTGACCTGCTTGTGCCCAGCTGCCACATCACTTCTCACCTCACAAAGTTGAAGAAAGTGGCACAGATCTAGATGTATGCTTTAAGCCTTAAGGACTTTCAAAGTTGGAAGGAGGGATAGAAACACCTAACGTGACAGCTCTATTTTGCATTTTCTCTGAGACTTCAGCTGGCCTACCATATGTATACTGGCACAGCAAACTTAGCACTGCCTATTAGGATAAATAAAATTAGACATCCAAGATGAATGTCTTGAAGCAAACCTTTTGTTTATCTCTATCTTTAATTTCCTGAATTCTCCTCTTTTTCCCACAGTTTTTCCTACAGATTGCCTTTATAAATCTTCTCTCTAATTATTCATTGTTTTAGCATCTTTAATTTTGTTGGCATGCTAGTAGATCATTGCTGATGTGATATTTGAAAGTGCTTAAACAGTTTGTGTGTGTTGTGTGTGTGTGTTTTAAAGAAAAGCAGGAGTTGATATGAAGGTGGATATGCAAATCAACAGTGATGATTCACATTCATGAGCTGAGCTTTACCATTGTGAGTGATGCAATGACAGCAGCTGTTCTGCATATCAGAATCCAAGTGAGAATTGAAAATAATTTATGAACTTGGTTGCTAAGTTTCTCTTGCACCAAGAAGGCCAAGTCATGGCTGAACTTTTCCACAATCTGCATCCCTCTGGGTGTTGTAGCAATGAAACTCATCTACATTTAGAGGCTTTCTCTATCACCCTCTTAATGACTCTTCTTATTAAGGATATGTACCAACCATAAGATTTTGCTCAGAACCAGTTTAGTGATTGGGAAGTAGTCCAATTTCCTTTTAAAGGCACAAAAGCATTTCCAAAGCATCTCATTTCAATTTGGAATCGAATTTGGTTCACAACTGTTGTAGATAACAGAAAATCTGGGGGTTGGATCCAGCTGTTAATTCACTCAGATGGCAGGGGTTTGTCATTCCTGGAATACTTTGATGGAAGATTTACTGGTGGAACTGGAGAGAAGATTAATTTTTATTTCCATTGGAGCTGCTAGCTTCTGAAAATCTCTTCTAGAACACTGTGATAGTTTCATTCAATGGAAGAATCCCACTGCAGGAATGGGAGAGATTTCACCTTCTCATTTGAGCCAAGCTGATTCCTGAAAATCTCCTCTAGTGAATGTGGAATCTAGATAAATGTGGGAGGAAACTATGGGAAAGAAAAATTGGTGGACCCCCCCCCCCCCCAATTTTCCACCAGCTGAGGCATCTTAACTTCAATTTAGAAGGTGCCTTTGTTAGTATAGTCTGGATCTAACCCAATAACTTTCAGAGATGTGGAATGTATTTCAAGCTTACTCTTTGTCTGATGAAGTATTCAGTGTGTTAAATACATATGTTCTCTTTGGGACCAATGCAGCTGTGTGCCTTTATGATGTTCAAAGTTGGCTATCCCTGTCTCCCTTCAGCTTACTTAAAGGATGCATAGTCTGAAGAAATGGGCCACAACAAAATAACAAATGAGAAGTTATTACCATTACCAATGATAAGAGGACAGGAGTTTATAGAAGAAAAAGCTGTGGAAGAATTACTGAAAATGGCGAAGTCAAGAAAATCAGAATAAGAAACATGTGGGTACTTCCATTTCTCCTTTTCCTCCCTAGGCAAAAATCTTGAGTTTAATTTATTGTGATGCAAACTGTCAAGAAAAAGAAATCTGAAAAATATATAAAGTTTTATCAACACGACACTTTTCTTCCTATATATTGTTTTCTGCCATTGCCTTGTATGACACTGCATATGCATGAGTAGGAGGCTAGCCTATAATACTGAATCAAAACAAGAAACATTTTTTTTACACAATATGTTCACACTACCACTCAGAATGTTATTTTTACAGATATAATGAGTTAGTGAGATATAATGATTCATCGTGTCAACACAATTTGAATTTTAGTCTAAAAATATTGCTTTAAAAACCCAAATAAATAATTAAAACCAATAAATCATATTAACATGTGGGGAGTGTGAGAACTTCAAGAGTGAGAAGATGAATCATATTAAAACATATTTATTTACAGTGCAGGCAGGTCATGGAGACCTCTAAATGGAGTTCTGGAAACTAGACAGAAAGGTCTGAAATTTATTATTAAGCCCAACTAGAGCAAACTCATTAAAGATATAGCCGTGTTGGTCTGTATAATCAGTATATAGAGAGATTTTATAACATCTTTAAGATTGACAGAAAGAAAGAAGTTGTCAGCATGAACTTTCATAAACTCCAGTCTACTTCTTCAGATCCTTTTGGTGGAGTGGTAGCCAGAGACAGACAGGAGGGCTGTTAAACTCCTGTCCTCCTGTCTGTCCCTGGCTTCCACTCCATGAAAAGCATCTGAAGAAGTAGACTGGAGTCTATGAAAGCTCATGCTGACTACTTCTTACTTTCTTTCAGTTATTATTAATGGTATTATAAAATCTCTCTATATAGAGCAAACTAGGGGGCTAAGGGGTGGCCTGCAGTCGCCTCCATTTTCATGGGAGCACCATGACCACATAGATGTGGCACGCAGCATCATGCCAGGGCATTCATCATGGAGAATGCACAGCCCCTAGGTGAATCAATGGGATTTGACTCACCATTTCAGCATTCAGTGGGTCTATTCTACAAGGGAGAGGAGGAGGAGGAGGAGGAGGAGGAGGAGGAGGAGGAGGAGGAAGAAGAAGAAGAAGAAGAAGAAGAAGAAGAAGAAGAAGAAGAAGAAGAAGAAGGTGATGATTTTGGCAAAAAAGGGGGGCACAGTAGAGTACTACCATCAAAGGGCTGGTTAATAACATGGCAAGGAGCATTCATCATAAGCAGATTCTTGTCATGTAAACTGTTAGGGAAAATCAAACACACACACACACACACACAACATGCACATATACAATGAAACAGGCAGTAGTGATGTATCAAAAAAGAGACTTTAGGTTGTAGAATGTAGACCATACCTCATTGAAACTATCAATTTGGTACAGCAAAAAGGGCAAATCCCATCCTTGAGATTATTTAAAAAGGGTCTGAAAGTAAAACAGTTGTCAATTCAATGCTTTGTATTTATATCTTTAGTGTTATTCTATTTTGCATTCTATGTACAAAATATAAGAAAGATATTTTGGAGGAAAGAGTATAGAGAAGGGAAATCAAAATGGTCAATGGTTGGATTAGCATTTTTGCAGAAAGAACAAGTACCGTATATACTCATGTATAAGTCGACCTCATATATAAGTCGAGGGAAGGTTTCAGGGTCAAAATCCTGGATTTTGATATGACCCGTGGATAAGTCGAGGGTAAAACTTCTATAAGGAAGGATGGAAAGGGGGGAAATACCACTTACGTCCTTCCTTCTCTGGACCTCTCCCAACCGATTTAAAACATTGGATTGAGAAAGGAAGCAAATGGATTAGGTCTTGCAATAAACAAGTGGATTTAAAGGGAGAGGTTTTCCTGGGGATGGGAAGTCAGGTCTTGCAAAAACAACAACAACCAGTGGATTTAAGTGGAGGGGCTTTTCCTGGGGATGGGAAATAAGGCTTGCAAAAAACAGCAGCAGCAGCAACCACCACAACAACAACAACAAGTGGATTTAAGTGAAGAGGCTTTTCCTGGGATGGGAAGTAAGGCTTGCAAAAAAACCAGCAGCAGCAGCAGCAGCAACAACAACAACAACAACAACAAGTGGATTTAAGTGAAGAGGCTTTTCCTGGGGATGGGAAGTAAGGCTTGCAAAAAAACAAAAAACAAAAAAACCCAGCAGCAACAACAACAAGAAGTGGATTTAAGTGAAGAGGCTTTTCTTGGGGATGGGAAGTAAGGCTTGCAAAAAAATCAGCAGCAGGAAGGAGAAGGAGAAGGAGGAGGAGGAGAAGGAGGAGGAGGAGGAGGAGGAGGAGGAGGAGGAGGAGGAGGAGAAGAAGAAGAAGAAGAAGAAGAAGAAGAAGATGATGATGATGATGATGATGATGATGATGATGATGATGATGATTTAAGTGGAGGGGCTTTTCCTGGGGATGGGAAGTAAGGCTTGCAAAAAAACCAGCAGCAGCAACAAGAAGAAGAAGTGGATTTAAGTGAAGGGGCTTTTCCTGGGGATGGGAAGTAAGGCTTGCAAAAAAACCCCAGCAACAACAACAACAACAACAACAAGAAGTGGATTTAAGTGGAGGGGCTTTTCCTGGGGATGGGAAGTAAGGCTTGCAAAAAACAACAACAACAAGTGGATTTAAGTGGAGAGGCTTTTCCTGGGGAAGGCAGGCCTTGCAAAAAAGCAAGTGGATTTGCATGGAGAGTTGTTTTTTTTTTTTTTTTTTCCTGGAGAAGGCAAAGCTTGCAAAAGGGACCAAGAGAGAAGTAAGTGTTTTTACATGGGGAATTTGTCCTCTGTGAGGGAAAGGCCAAACGGAGCTGAGAGAGGGGGAAGTGCTTTTAAACGGGGAGTTTTTCTGCTAGGAAGCCAAGGCTTGGAAGTTGGAAACGGAGCGGAGGGGGAAGGCACGGGGGCCCAAGGGAGGTTGGGGCGACTCAGGCTTGCTTGCTTTGGAACCCTACTTAGCACTGCTACTCAGTTGACCCTTCTATAAGTCTACCCCTAGATTTTAGGGGCAATTTTGGGGCATAAATTTCTCGACTTATAGTCGAGTATATACGGTATGTGGATTTAGTACTAGGCTGCTTTTTAGATGAAGTAAGTAATCTAGATTTTTGATTTAGAAACTACTTAGTAATTTCTGGAGCTAGGGTTTGGGAGCTTTAAAAAACTGTGCGGTTAAACCCCAGCTTTTACACCTGCAGGGCATTCAGCGTTTTAATTAGAAGTGAAGTCCACACCACACATGCTCCCAACCCACGATCCATTATAATCCGCACCTCTATTGCTGCTTTAAATGGGCGCCTTAAGGAGACAGAGCCCCATTTAACTGCGCAACTACACCTTAGTCTTTAGATGCACTAGGGCTATAGCGCTCTTTTTAAAAAAGAAGTGGGGAATTCAAGCACCTTTTTAAAGGCGCTTCTTTTCCTTTAAAGCACCAAAATAGCGTTTTCATGGCACACTTTCCCTTTTTCTCATCTAAAGGCTGGGCTTTCATGCAGCCTTCATCACACCTCTTTTTGCCAATCTAAAATGGGCCTAGATCTTTGATTTCCACACAGTATTTGTACATTTCTAAGGTGAAACTATCATGGGCTTTCTTAGCAAGATTTGTTCAGAGGAGGTTTCCCATTGGTTTCCCCTGAGTATGAGAGCATGTGATTTGCCCAAGGTCACCCAGTGAGCTTCCATGCCTAAGTTGGAAATCGAACCCTGGTCTCAACACTCAAACCACTCCACCATGCTGACTAACTTCTGATTATTCATCCATTAAGTGTAATACTGAATTCCCACCAAGGGTGTCTGCAGATTAAAAATAAGTGTTTTTCACAGGAAAAACAAAACAAAACAGAAGAACACATGAAGAGGTGTGGGAAGAAAAAATTATTTGTGCAAAAAATTTGGGGGGGGGGGGTTCTGCTTTTAAAAACAGTGTTTCAAGCTGGTAAACAGATCACGGGACACTTTATTTCCATCCCTATCCACCAGGCCTATACATCATCCACAGCCCCATTTATTTAATGGGAGACAAATACATTCAACAACAGCTGCATAGCCTGCTACTGAAGTCAAAGGAATTTCAATTTCCTAAGATCACTAGTGGCAAGCCAGGAGTCTCATCACACCCCATCTCTGATTTAATCTGTACTCCATGATTAATGAAGGATGGAGGGTATTGATACATGAAACTGATTACTTAAAAGCCAAGGAGCTTTAACATGGCCTCTACTGACTTCCAATAAGCCACAAACACAAACACTTAAAAATGATGGCTGCCTTGCATAAAAGGTAAAATTCAAAAATGATATAATATACATAATATATCTGTGTAATTGTGTAAGTCAACTGTAAAGAAAACCTTGCTGTCTGAGAGGTCATGATTTCATAGTATCCCTCAAAACCTGCAAACATTAAATAAATGGATAAAAAACAGGGCTTCAATAACAAATAGTGCTTGGACAGATGGCTGAAATGCCAGCTAAATGAAATGATACTTTCCCCCTGTTTAGATATTCTCATGTTGTATGCACTAATCAGTGTGAAGGGGGAGTACTTAGTGTACAAAGATCTAATTTATATCTACCTTGATTTGATCAGTAGGGTGAATATCAACTTGTTAGACTTGTCCAAAAATCCAGACATAGGAGACCAGGTTGGCTCACAGAGCTTATAGCTAAATTATTATTTTTCTTTGGAAGTATGAGAAACTCCATAGAAAACTAAAAGCGGATCTCTTACAGCTCTTTCCATTTGGTGACCTTATTAATTTGTCTAGCTCTGAATTTACAGCAGTTGACAAAAGTAACATGGGGCAAGGGCTAACTCCTTCCTAGGCAAGAAGCTCATTCCTTCTACTGTGTCCTGTTCTGGACATCACCTGGACTACTATGTACAGTTATGGGCTTCACAAGTTAATAAGGATATTGACAAGCTGGAGCATATCCAGAGGAGTGTGAACAAAATAATGAAAATTATGGAAAAGAGCAGCTAAGTGAGCTAGGTATGTTTAGCCTGGGGAAGAGAAGGTGAACGGGTTACACGATAGCCCTATTTGAAGGGATGCTATAATGAGGATGGAACCAGCTTGTCCTCTGATGGTCCAGAGACTAAGACACGAAGCAATGGATGCAAAGTATAGACAAAGAGATTTTGCCTAATCATTAGGAAGAACTTCATGATAATAAGAGGTGTTTGACAGTGGAATATGCTACCTCAGAGTGTGGTGGAGTCGTCTTCCTGGAGGTTTTTAAACAGAGGCCTTCCTTAGGAGTGTTTTCATTATTTATTCCTGCATGGCAGAGGGTTGAACTGGATGACCTCTGCGGTCTGTCTTTGATTCTATAATCATTGATGGATTGTTGTATTTACAGGAAGGAAAGACATGTTTTTAAGAAATACAAACATGGAAGAGGAGGAAGATCAAAGTGGAAAACAACAACAAATTATACACACAACACCAGAGTCTATGAAACCACTGCAAGTTAAAGCAACCAGTTGCCATAGTCTAAGAAATCACTGCATGTTAAAGCAACAAGTTGTTGTTGTGTGCCTTCAAGTTATTTCCAGGATTTTCTTGGCAAGATGGTTCAGAGAAGGTTTGCCTTATTCTTCCTCTGATGCCAAGAGAGTGTAGCTATCTCAAGATCACTCAGTGGGTTTCTTGGTCCAGTAGGGATTCAAACCCTGGTCTCCAGAGTCATAGTGCAATGCTCAAACCACCACATTATGATGGCTGTCTGCAAAAATAATCTGGATTGGCCTGGCAGAAGAGGCTAGTTGTTACATTACACCTGAATAACAATATGCACAGTGTACCTAAATAATAGAACAGAAAACAAAATACACCTACCACAATAGCGTATTTACTTGAAATCAGTGGGGCCACCTTCACACAAAATATGTGCAAAATAGGAGTAGGAATATGAATTTAGGACTGCCCCTGTAATTAGGCAATGGGAGGCAGTTGCCTCAGTTGACATATGCTGATAGGTGATAGCCTTTTGCTTCCTATATTGGTGTGCTGCCCTCATATATCCTGGAAAATGTCCCCCTGCCGTCAGTCTTAAAGGAAAGGACAAATACCACTGTGATCAGGTCTTGCACACATTTGGTCTTTCCCTTGAAACAGCAAAATCAATGTATTGAATGAATGAAATATACTGTTATTTCTCTTCCAAAATCTATCAAATTTGGAGGAGGTCAAGTCTGCATGTGCTTTCCCCCTTCTTTGACACCCCCCCCATCCTATGGCACCCCACATTTTGTTCTGGTTTCTAGAATTGCTACTCCCTGTTACGGTGCAGGACATCAAACTAGCTGCACATGATGTCCCTTGTAACATGTCCCTTAAAGCTAAAGGTATTCTTCATTGACAAGGTTGTCAAGTGGTGTCCGACCATAAGAGGCAGTGCTCATCTCTGTTACTAAAATGAAGAGCCAGCCTTGTCAGAGACAACTCTGTGATCATGTGGCCAGCATGATTACACAGCACACTGTTTACCTTCCCACCAAAGTGGTACCTATTTATCTACTTGTATTTGCATGCTTTTGAACTGCTAGGCTGGCAGAAGCTGGGACTAGTGATGGGAGCTCACCACGTGGCACCCAGGCCTCGAACTGCCAACCTGCCGATCTTGGAATCAACAGAGTCAGTGTCTTAACCACTTGAGCCACCACATCCCTGCCAACATGTCCCTTACAGACCTCTAACATGTTCCTTAGACTCCCTAACATGTCCCTTAGAGACCTGTAAAAGTAATTGAAAAACAAAAATGATTCTTAGCTGTAACACACATTTCACAAAATGGGGTGAACTAGACATACTTCAGAAAATTAAACAAATGACAGGCAAACCTCTCCCCAACAACCCATATTTGGATGCTACCTCAGAGAAGCTTATCATTAAGGAGCAGTACATTCTGAAGTATCTAATGACTGTCACATTACAAAGTATCAGATGGCTGAACTGACCTTTATAGTGTGTATATATGCAATGCTCTATAAATTTACATTTGGAGGAGAGATGCATGTTAAAATTCTGTACTTTGACCCACTTTTCTTTTCCTCTGCCCTTGGGGGGAAAGTGAGCTATTTCAGGCAGGAGAAGATGCTTCCACAAGACAAGAGCAAGACAGCTGGGAGGAGGTGGGCTGAGAAAACGGCTGAATTGGCAGTTCTAGATAGACTAGCAGTTTTTTTTAAGAGAATAAAACAGCTGCAAGGTGATTCCATGATGTATAAGTAAAGGAGGCTGACAGGTTTAAGCTGAGAGCAGCCAGTAGCTAGCAGTAGGATGCTGCTGTTAGAACAGGCACCAAGCCATCCTAGGATTGGGGGAATCTGGGGCACATTTCTCACAGAGACAGGCTTGGCGCCTGAGCAAAAAAGAAAAACCATAATCCAACTTTCAGAGACCAGTTCTAAAAGGGCTGGAAGGAACTGTTTATACCACTCCAAAGTGCAAAGCTAGAAGGAGGAGGGGGAATGCTGGGTTATTTCCTTTAGCCTCATGCTTTTGAGACAAAAACATTGACAGGGTTGTAGGAGAGGATCTTGGTTAAGGAATCAAATATTTATATGTTGTGTATTCAGCAAGAGAACATGAATGCTTTTCATTTAAAAAAAATGATGTGGAGCTGCTAACGCTGCATGTTTTCATCCTCTCATGAGAGGATGGGATTCAAATGTCGGCTCTACAGGATGCATTTCCATTGACTAAAGACTTCCACTGACCAAACATTGGGGAGTTACAATACACTCTTAAGTGTTTGATATTTATTAAGTAGAAAAAAAAACCTTTAATTCAATGGGGCTTATTCCCAAAACAATATGTTTAGAAATTAGATCTTAAAATTCCTTTTGGTTGATCCTAAGCTGGATCCCAAGTAATCAAGTCTTGTGTTTTAACATTAGCACATTCATTCTGTCCATATCCCTGAGCAGTCTAAAATGTAAACAAACAAACAAACAAACATGCTTCATAAGATGTTTGGCTTAACTGACAATGAAACACATTTCAGACTCTGTGATACTCAGTCTGTGAACTCAGAAATTTCATTAGTTTTTTCAAGGAAGAACCATGACCATGGGTTTGAAAACTTGTCCTTTTCATTTTCACTATACTGGTCAATAAGCTTGCTCTATCCCAGTACGCTTGCCCTATCCCAGTTCAACATCACACAAACACACAGAGCGCAGAAATTCATGCATAGTTGCATTTGCTTTCCCCACCACATACACTATTTAATGTATTTTCTTCAATGACTAAAGCACTATTGTGTACTTTTTTTTTCAAATGTTTGCATTTTTAGGTGTCAACATTTTTCAGGACATATATTGTTTTGTACACGTTTTCTTCATTGAGAAGAAAAAGAAGAAGCCTTGGAAATATATGGGGTTTCAAAGAAATATGTATTTTATCCCATTTCTACTGTTTGAAAATGCAAAAGGGGTATTTTCCTAGGAAAATGGGAATTCTTCCACCAAAATGAGAACTGAATGCAATTATCTCTTACCCCTACCATTTATGCCAGTAGCCAATTGCTATAGCTGTCTTCTTTCACAGTTTCCTTTCTTTGGTGATGCATCCATTCAAAGGTGAGATATATTATAAGCAGCAGACAAAGTATGTTTGTCCCTGGGACCCACTGATAACACCCCCTTCCAAAAAAAAAAAAAAATTACAAACAATACAAAAGCCAGTTCACAATTGATGGGTATCTCGTAGTTCATCCTTCTCTTCAGACAGGGCCAATGAGATGCCTTATGAGAAGCTCACAAGTGGGGCATAAACCACCCTACCCATGTTCCTCAAGATCTAATAAGCAGAGATATATTAGGTTGCTCTAGTACTGTAGAGAATACTCATCTGTTACTAGTGGCAGCTATCTGTAGACTTGTCCTCCATGAATTCCTTTTTAAAATTATCCAAAATGGTGACCAACATTGACTAACATCCTGCCTATTCTAGATTGGCAAAAAAGAAGTGTGTTCATGGCTGCATGAAAGTCTAGCCTTTAGACGAGAAAAAGGGAAAGTGCCATGAAAATGCTTTTTTTGCGTTTTAGGGGAGAAGAAGCGCCTTTAAAAAGGTGCTGGTTTTCCCAGCTTCTTTTTTAAAAACTGCGGAACAGTGCAGCTCCATCTAAAGGCTGCGGTGTAGTTGCGCAGTTAAAGGGGCCGCTGTATCTTTAAAGCGCCCATTTAAAGGCAGCGATACAGGTGCGGATCATAATGGATCGTGAGTTGGGAGCATGCGTGGTGTGGAGTTCACTTCTAATTAAAACGCTTAATGCCCTGCAGGTGTAAAAACTGGGGTTTAACTGTGCAGTTTTTTAAAGCTCCCAAACCCTAGCTCCAGCCCTAATCCGAACCCTAGACATGCGCAGTAGGGACTCTAGGATGCTGTAACTGTTATTCTACTGTGCATAACATGTCAATTCATTCACAAAATAAAGGGGTTCATTCATGATGCAGCAGTGCAACTGCACAGTTTTAAAAAAAAGCAGAGAAACCGGAATGACGCTGAAACTTTAATTTTTTTTTCCTTGCTGGCTGCGAACTGCGCAGTTGCGCAGTTCCAAGCCGGCAGCCGGGAAACCTGCACAACTGCGCAGTTCCCAGCAGGCAAACCTTCACAACTGCACAGTTGCACAATTCCCAGCAGGCTGCCAGCTGGGAACTGCACACCTGCGCAGTTCGCATCCAGCAAAGGAAAAAAATTAAAGGTTCAGCACGGTGCAGCTGCTCCGCCTCTGTTTGTAGCGTTCTGACCACTTCCAATTTAGCTGCTGAGCCACAGAAAAGACTTCAGATAAGTCGTTCCCACACCCCTCAGTCTAGCTGCCCTGTACCTTTTAAATGCACACCTGGGGCTTGTAATGTAGCTGCTAAGTATTAAGGTAAAGGCAACTTCATGTCACACTTTCCTGCCAATCTAGAAAGCCCCTATTTTCTTTTCTCTGTCCAGATCTTTCCACCATTCTCCCACCCTTCAGGGTCAACACAGTATTTAACCTGATAAAGACAACATGATTATGAGGTGTGCAAATAGGTGCTAAGTTTTTAATACTGTTACTTAAAATGGAAGTGATGAACACTAATCAATATTTCTCCTTGCACTAGTACCATGTAGATTTCTATAATCCATTCTCCTTCTCCTATGATCTGAATTTAATACCTTGTTAACAGAAATTCTTGTACAACACTAGGATTCCTTGTAAAATATAGATATTCCACTATTGTCAGATGATAAATATGTGATATGCCTGCAGCCTGCATTTCCCATGAGATCAAATGGAGTGTGGAAACAAAGATGCTGTGCAGACTTTTGATAACAAAATTTAAGAGGAACTTGAAATGCTAGTACCTTCTACCTCTTCCTCTTGGCATTCAACACATTATTGGCATGTGTTGGGGTTTCCTTGGATGCCAGTCAGTAGTGACTTTGCCTAGTAAAAGCACATCTTGGATTCATGACAGGGAAAAGAAATTGAAGACATGCTGGTACCTCTATGAAAAGACTATTCTGACCCCACAAGGTAAAAGTAGAACAATAACAAAAGAAAGAGGAAGTGTGTGAAACTCTTGCTTTGATTAACTCTAGAAAATGTTCTCATATGATTTTGCATTTGATCCTGGGGTTAGATTAATTCAAGATCACACCTCAGCATTACCCTGCCTTTCTACTCTGCTCTCTTAAAGGCCTGATTGCATAGAGCAATCATTCTTTAACTTGGTTAGCCAATTAGTAAAAACATTGTCCTTCATACTCTGTCTTGAAATCAAACAAAAGGGGAGAAAATAAAGAAGGGCTAAACTACTCCTTCAGGTGGTAAAGGAGAATAACTTAATACAAATGAATTTCCAACATAATTCTACCAAACCTTATTGAAGGGTGAGAAGTGAACATGCTCATATATCACAAGACGCTTCTGAGAAGTTTGAACATATTGTTTGAGCTGGCTGTTATATGAAAAGCCCCAGGGAAGTTCTTTTCAATATAGGAAGATGTTCAACTCTGTTTTCATTCTTTATCAAAATATTTCTTGAAATGTGTTGGGAAATTCATTTGTATTAATATATTCTTCTTCAGCTCCTAACATGAGATTCATTTTGTTTTGTGTCTATTATTGTTGCTTTGGAGGCAACAACACTCTCTTCTTTTATCTGTTTCCCCTCCTTTAAAAGTAAAATCATTATTATGAACATCCCCACTGCACCATCATTGTTGTTGTTGTTAACCACCCTTGAGTCGATCCCGATTCATGGCAGCCCTGTTAATGAGACATCTCCAAGACTCCCAATCCTCCAATGCTTTGCTTAGGTCTTGTAAACTGATACCCGTGACCTCTTTAATAGAGTCCATCTTCCTCTATTTCTACATCCCTCTAACCTACCCAGCATTATTGTATTTTCCAGTGAGTTGTGCCTTCTCATGATGTGGCCAAGGTACGACAGCTTGAACTTAATGATCAGGTTGAACAGATAAGAGTGAAAGGATACAGTCTTGCCTGAACCCTTTGTCAATTGGGAACCATTCTATTTCTCCATGTTCTGTTCTGACAGTAGCTTCTTGTTCCAAGTACAAACTCCTCATTAGGACTATCTGATGTGATGGCACTCTTATGTCTTTAAAGGTGTTCCATAACCTTTCATGATCTGCAGAGTCCAAAGCTCCCTAATATAGTCAAGACACTGTGCTTGTACAACCTCCATGACTTCTCTTCATATCACACAACAACCCAGGTCACCTGTTGTTTTCAGTATTTCCTTTGATGGTTCAGCATTTTAAATGGTTAAGTAAACTCAGATTCATGCATTTGTTAAACAACAAAGAATGGCACCCTGAACAGGTACTTTACCTACTGCAAAGTCTTGCAAGCTAATAAGGCTGCCACCCACATTCCCCAAACATGAACTATCTTATTCCTTCATTCCCAGTTGTGAGGAAAAGGCAAAAATTACCGCAGGGTGACTTTTCCACTTCAGATACAATGGTGTGAATTGATGCAGAGATGTTCAAATTTAAAGTGGCAACTTATTCCCATGCTGGTTTTTACAAACATTTTCTGAACATTGGGACTAATTTCCAGAGATTAAATGCTCAACATTAAAACATATAATTTCCTTGAAGAGAAAGAGAATTCTAATTGCTGCTGATCTTTTTGAGGTATAGTGGCAATTGTAAATATATAATTTGAGATACTGGAGAATCAGTATTAAGGCTAAACAATAGTCATTGCATGTAAGTATCCACCCAGTTTTTGTTTCTCTGAATAATTTTCTTCTCAGCATCCTAAAATGACAAAATGCAATGCTCTTCACTGTTTCTGAGAATAATCAATCTTGTATGTATTGTACTTAAGGGTTCTGAGATGAGAAATTACCTAGGTAAGTGTCTCTTGTGCGGGAGCACAGAGGGCACCCTCCGTGGTGGTCTGTCAGCACGTTTTGTTCTAAAATCACTGACTAAATTCTGGGCATTATTCCAGCTTTGCCAATAGGTCTCATAAGTGTGGCTCTACTTTGCACATTTTGTCCTCAGAGTTCAAAAAGGAAATATACTCATTCACCGAAAGACTACTAATGGGATGCTAAACTTTGTGGATCAGAAGCTCCATAGGAAGTTAGCTACAGGAGTTCTCTGCCAATGAAATATCTTTTTAGGACGCTGATGACCACTTTTTCAATAGCACTTGCTATTGTTAATGGCCAAGATCCAATAGGATTGTTCCGCTGATAGAACAGTCAGAAAAATACAGAAGGGGTAAATCCTGTCCTCACCCTGCCCAGTAACACCCTTCCATCCTCAAAATGTTTTCCAGAGCAGGTTTTTGGGTTGCATATAGTGCTACAGTAAAGGGAGGAAAGCGCTGTTGTGTTAGAAGATGGGCACTAGCATAAATGCTGGATTTAGATGGGGAGTATTTATTTATTTATTTAGAGTATGCATAACCACCCTTAAGCTGAAAAGGCTCCCGAATAATTAATTTGACAGTTCCCTACCCTCAGGCTCACATCTAAATAAGACATGACACACAAGAAAAAGGGAATGGCAGTGGGGATGGGATTAAGTCCTGCAGATGCTGGGTGCTTTTCTTTCCCTCAAAGGCTAACACAATGGCAATCTGAATGGAAGGAGAGGCTCTCACTAGCCACTGGGCAAGGTGTTCTGACTGGCTGCTCTTCTATCCTTAGATGCCAGAACAGTGGCAGTTGGAATATAGAAGGAGGGCCTCTCCTCATCTGCTGATGTATTTTCAAAAGGTTTATAACTGGTTGCAGTAGCATCACTGGGGGAATGCAGGTGGTGCAGACCGCACCAGGTGGCACCTCAGAATGGGGTGACACCCCAGAGGTGGGGGTTGACACCCAGTCATGCCCCCCCACTCCCTGCAGATGCTAAGCCTGTGCAGGGTCTGCTCAGCACTGCTTCAGGAGCTGCTTGGGCCTGCAAGGGTACTCCTTGGGGCTGCTGCTCCAGGTCACACGGCTGCCACTTTGGGTCATGCAGGTGCTCTCTGGGCTCATGCGGATGCCCTCTGGGCCCATACGGGTGCTCCTGTATGGCCCCCATCCCGGAAGTCCCACCAGAAATCCCACCCCCCTCACCAGAAGTCACCCAGTGTGGGAATGCCACTGAATGGTAGTTCAAAGATATTTCTTTAACATCTTACCAGCATGCAATTTCTGAAAGAACTGGTTCCATTTTGTCTTTTGTTGGAAGTTATTAACAAACACTTGGAACAATTACTGAAGAAAGTCAAGAAAGAAAGTGCAAAAGTATGTCTTCTGCTGAATATTTAAAAACAAAAATAATGACCACAGATGATTTATATAACTTTAAAGCAGAGAATGAAGAGACTGAAATAGCTGAAAGTTTTCCATACTTTGGCTCAGTCATTAATTAGAATGGAGATTGCAGTTAAGAAATCAGAAGATGATTATAGTTGCATCCCCATTGCAGAAATAATCTAGCTTGATACCACTTTAACTGCCATGGCTCAACACTAAATGTCTCACAAAACTACAGTTCCCAGAATCCCATTGCATTGAGTCATGACAGTTAAAGTGGTGTCAAACTGGGGGTTATTTCTGCAGAGCCTAGGATTTGGAAGGTCAGCTATGAAGTAACTTGACAAGATCCTAAAGTGTAAAGATATAAAATTGAATCCCAATGTTTGGATTGTCCAAGCCATCGTATTTTCCATTTCTATGTATGGCTGTGAAAGCTGGACAATGAAGAAAGTTGGTAGGGAGAAAATCAATTCATTTTAAAAGTGATGAAGGAAAAGAGTTCTATGCATATTATGGACTGCTAAATAGACAAATAAAGTGGTCCTAGAGCAAATCAAGTCTGATTTTTTTCTTGGAAGATAACTAAACTGAGACTGTTGTACTTTCGAGATACCATGAAAAGACATGACTCATGAAGCTACAGTAATGCTTGGTAAGGTAGAAAGCAGTAGGAAAAGAGAAAGACCACATTCTAGATGAAGAGATTCAATCAAGTAAGTCATGGCCCTGACTCTGCTAAAGCCGAACAAGGTGGCTGATGAAAGGATGACTTGGAGGTCTCTCAATCATAAATCGACAGTGACTTAATGGCAGCTAACAACAAATAACGTGAGAGTTCTTTGTACCCTGGTGAGATGGAGTACCCACTTGGGATTAGCGGGAGATGTCAAAACATTTCTATTCTGCTTTTTAAGAGTGAGCTCTCACAAGGGTCAAATATATTGAAAACAAGCATGGCCATGAGAAAACAAAAGCTGTTAAAAGTATCAAAATAAAGAATGGTGACTATAAACTGAGGCTGTAATCCCATTGGGCTATTTTGACAGAATAACACTTGGTTTTGCTAAGTTAAGAGTTGTACCTATTGCACTCTTGCATAAGAAGGCATTAAGTACCCCCATATACAGGCATTTCCCCTTTGTTCCACAGCACAATGGGCTAGCTCTTCATGTGGTTCAGTTCCATCTACTGTCATGATGTGAAACAGAAATCTTAAAGGCCTTGAATGGCAATGGAGAATTATTGAATGTTTACATTACACGGGTATTAAGATCTCTTCACTGGCTGCCAATTAGTTTCCAGGCGCAAAACAAAGTGTTGGTTATTACCTTTAAAGCCCTACATGGCTTGGGCCCGAGTTACTTGAGGGAATGCCTCTCCCTACATAATCCGCCCCACACACTCAGAACATGGGGAAAGAAATTACTAGAGTGCCCAAAAAGCAGGCTGAGATCAACGTTTGATAGATCTTTCATTGCCGCTGCCCCCAGACTTTGGAATAGTGTTCTGGAAGAGATTCGTCTTATTAACACTCTCAATGCCTTTAAAAAGGCACTTAAGATGGATCTCTTCCAGTGGGCCTACCCATTTGACCCACCTTAACTTACCCCTATGAATACTCCTTCGTCCTGGATTAAGACATGTACTGGACTGGCAGTGACATTGATTGTTCCTTTCTAAAGACTGTTCAATGTTATGGATATATTGTAATACTGATTTTATTTATTTGTTGTACTCCTGCCTCAATCCATGGGGAGAGGCAGAAAATATAAATAAAATTATTATTATTATTATTATTATTATTATTATTATTACTATTACTATTACTATTATTATTATTATTATTTCCTGATAGCAATGTAGACTATCTCTACTCTTTAAACAAAAGAAATGCTAGTAAAGATTTTGGTGGATATGCACAAGGGCATGCAGATTTTATTCTTACCAAGTGGCAAAAGAAGGGCTAAGTTTGCTTACTTCATTTCTGTGGTAGGAATATGAAATTTAGTAAAATCAAGGTGATTTCCTGGTGGAGGTTCAGGCATAGCTTTATGGTGAATGGCCAGTCTAAGTCCTGACTTGCTGTTCAAAACTTCAGCAGTTGTGGGCAGCTGCGTGGCTAATCAGAAGCACCAGACCAAAATTTTGGCTCTCCAAGAGGGAATGGCAATGGAAAGCACTATGTAAGTATGACCTAAGTGATAGGATAAGGTGCAAAATAAGTCCTACTCTTTTTTGGCACAGGATTGCATTCATCCACATGGCATCACACTAAATACCTTTTATTATTTAGGGTAGTCATTCTTTTGGGGTTTTCTACATGCTGATGGGTTTACTGCACAAGTGGAATAAATGTGGCCTAGTTCCATCCCAAATACTGTTGCCTTGACTCTTTAGGTCTAATTCCATGTTTCTGAAAGATTCACTGTCAAGAAGTATGTGCTGAGCTCAAAGTTGCCCATGAAACAGCCATAAAAGGGTAACCTATGCTTTTGTAACCTTCCCACGCTACCTCTTAAAGTATAGTTTTCAAGATAATGATACTGCAAAGCTTCCCAGTTACTACTTGGGAGGATAACACCTGAACTTTCAGGGAACAGAGGCATCATTTGTGACAATTTACAACATGCCACAATGTAAAGAGGGGGGAAAAACTATGATCTTAATCACAATAAAGTTAAACATATCCTATCTAAAGGAGGGGTTCAACAAGTTTTTTTGCCACCATGGAAGCCCTATCAGAATGAAAAACATAAAGGAAAGGAAGGAGAATGTTAATTCTTTGGTATTTTTTGTTTTTGTTTTTGAGTACAGTGACTTAGAAGACCATTCTGCCAATTTCAGCTATGAGCTCTCAAATAAATCAATAAAAAATGAAAAATGCAATTAAAAGCATATTAAATACTTATATTAGTTTTCAGTTCATCACAAAATATGTCTTTGGAATTTTTTATTTTATTTTCTCATGAATTGTGTTGGAACATTCAAGAAGGGATAAAATTTGTGGATAAATAAGTTCTGACTTGTATGTGAGTCCAGAAGAAGCTATGAACTGAGTTCGTAGTTGAATTCATAAAGATAAAATTCTTTCAAGGGTAATTCTTTCTTTCAAGTAAAGAAGATACAGAGAAAGGGCATAACTAATGGGAATAGGAAAGAATGTATTTGCAAAGGAGTCAAGCTTTTCATAAACTTGGCAGGGCTGCAGCTAACTGCCTTCATTACATCAATTCATTTTCAGCTATTCCTAAAAAAAATTCCTAACAATGATCTGAACAAATATATTTCCAGAACTTAGGGGATATTATTTGGCTAGGGCCACTATGTTACAGATGGAATAATGCTAATGAATAGCCAAACTGTGGTATTCCATTTCCCAGCAGACAATGGATTGTTAACTAAACAGACACTAATCCTCTTTGCATATCCTCCCACCCTGAGGCCTTGCCATTCAGTACACAGATTAACATGTAAATCACTCTTCCCAATCTAAGGACACACAGTATATATGCCCCACTCACTTCCATGCCAGCATTCTCTGAAGATGCCAGCCACAGATGCCAGCGAAAAGTCAGGAATAAACTCTTCTAGAACATGGCTACATAGCCCAAAAAACCCACAAAATTTTTTTGTATCACATTGGGGCTTTACAGACCGCCCAAAAAGGGCGGTCAGAAGCCTCCTTTATTTGCTACAGACCTTCACCGCAGCAGCTAAAGGTGTGCAGAAACCCCGCTCCTTTTTAGTATCACAGTTGTGATGCACTAACCAAAAAAAGGTGCCATTGCATGTCTTGACACTGTAGCAACTGCACAGCTCTGTCTAGAAGTTGTGCAGTTGCGACAGCATCGTTACACACATCGTCTAAATGGCACTATGTAACGATGCCTCTGTCATTATGTTCTGGGGCTTGGGCTGTCTATATTGCGCCATTGTTTTACAGTAAAATTCTGACTAGGAAATTCTATATAATCTGTATAGCAACTTGATGACAATTTTGTTGGGTTTGGAACTCACAGGACAGGAAATGGGGGTGTGGAAGAGGGATGTGGATTGGTTGCCAGTTGCTTAAATAGGTTCCAGTCTCCTAGGTGGGGAAGAGAAGCTTTAAAAATCTGGTTGAGGCATTGTGGTGCCAAGGTGCACTGTTGGCATGAATGCAGGCTGAGAGGAGGTGGGGGAGTGGGGTATGGATCAGCTGGTAGGACCAGGTTGGTAGGAAAGGATTCTATAGCATTCCATGTTTGTTTGTTTTTATAATATTTGTGTGTGTTTTGTGGGGGGTCACTTTTGTAGGGAACTTGTGCCCCTAACCTTGACAAATGTATCTGCAAATTAAAAACAGTGTTCTTAGATTATGATGATAAATTGTTGTTGTTGTTGTTGTTTCTGCTTAAAATGTAAATTACCATTCAGCTGATTTGGTTAAATTCAAAGTGGAGAATATGTTACTTTTTATTTTACAAAGTACTATATATGCAAAATAAGCACAATTATATTTTCAAACATAACAAGTGCTTATACAAGGAACTCCAACAGTGAAGTTTAATAAAATTAAGGAGATAGCAATAGTACAACACGAAGCTCTTAATTCACAGTTTCTTTTTTAGGCACCAACAGACAACTTGCATTGTCTTGCTGCTGTTTTAGCTACACGTTTTGTTGCTTGTTAAGCATTTTTCTGCTTTTGCACAGCAAGCTACATGCTTTTTTGTCTACTCTCATAAATTACTAGCCACAAGAGCTTCATTTCTCAGGGAACAAAAGAATAGGCTTTCTGTACCCTTTCGTAACAGAGCATGGCACGTACTTCATTAAAGACGAAAGCCGCTATTTCACAAGGCATGGCTGACACTAGTACAAGAAAGTTACTATTTAAATAATGGTGTTGCCCTATATATATATATATATGGGGTCCTTTATGTTATGAATAGTTTGTCACACTAATGCCAAGGAAAAGTTTCTTTTGAACAAGGGAAGCAATATTTTTGTTCACTCACTCACACACAGATATAGGGCAACATGTATGTATGTATGTATGTATGAATGAATGTTGCCATACACACACGTATATATATGAACAAAAACTTTGCTTCTCCTTGGCATTTGTGACAAATTATTCATAACATAAAGGGTCCGATATTATATATGATAATCTTTTAGACCATGCATAGGAGTTGTGCCTGGTACTCACATTGAAACACTGGGTTTTTGCATGCATAACCATTGTACTGACCAATGTACCAGCAGCTGTCACTCCACATTATTCCCACTGAAGTCAGAATGAGGTGCCCAGCAACAATCACATGATTAGGCACATTGTTCTGATCACAGAGCAAATGGCATGCAGAAGTGGTGGCCGAACCAGCATTGCAACTGAGAAGATCAGGAGAAAAGGTGATCTTTAAAAAGTTCATTTTAAGGACCACATCATACGCGGGCGCGCCTTACGCAGCTTCCAGCATATGCTGGAAGCCACACTGGAAAAAAGCTTCTCGCGCCCCAGAAGGAGTCATGGAGCACGTGCCTGTAGCGTGTGCCCCACAGCGCGCTGCAGGCATGAGCCCCATTACTTCCTATGAGGCTCGAGCATACATGTTTTTCTCTTATGTGAGTGTGGGGGGGGGGGGGTCTAGAAGGATTCCCCTGTATAAGAGAAGGGCCCACTTTACCTTGGGTTTGGTGCTGTATGGACTGGACATTGTTTGTACTGTTTGCACCAGAAACAGGGTTTGGGCTGTACATCTTCCAGACTCCCTGCTGAGAGATGGGGGAGGACATTTAATTCATCCTGCATAGAAAGGGCGTCAGAGGTGCAAAATAGAGGGATAAAGGGAACCCACTGAACCTTTTCCCCATCTCTATACAAGAAGAATACTCATAGTAATGTTTGTTCCCACTGGTTCCTTATAAGTAGTATAAAGGTACAGGAAAGGGGGAAAATACTCTTGAAATTACCCCATAGTTTCTAAAATATTTCAGATGTTAAAACAGCAGCTCATGTACTGTTTATGCTTTCTATGGGTGTGTCTACACTGGGCAAATGAAAAGATCTCACATATTGTCTTGCCCTGTGAAGAACCTGGAGATTCAGAGCTGGAAGCAGAGGAACCCCACCTTAAGCCTGGCCCTGATTCTTCAGTGCCTGTCCCAGCAAAGACTGCTGCCAATGAGGACAGGCAGGAACCCAGCTTCAGTGCAGTAGAGGTTCCTGCTTGCTTGGGCACTAAGGAGGAGGAGGAGGTACACTTACCTGTGCCTTCCTTCAGCCAACAAAGATTTGAGAGAGAGGCCCAGCACAAAGAATTTATAACAAATGCCAAGCAATTAGGGAACAGCTGCACCAGTGAGAGCTGGAGATAAAAGCCTAGGAAGAACACCAGAACCTTTGTCAGAGATTAATTGACTTCTCTGGTGAAAGCATTGGAGGCTCTCTTATTGCCTCATTTCCTTGACTGGACCTTTGGACTTTGAACTGATGATTCTGCTTGTTGAAACCCTGGACCCTTGAACTGGTAGACTATTCTGATTACTTGAACCCTGACACTCGGACTGGCTAAACAACCTTGCTTTCGGAGGCCTTGGAATGCTCTGGCTTCTGGCTGTCTGATACCCAGGACTTGAATTGTATCAGACACTGTATTTTGCTGTTCTTTTGCTTTGCCATTATCTTTGTTTTCTTTGCCATTGGCTGCTGTCTGCTTTCCTGGACACATAGGTTTTACAGTAAGCTGTCCAAATGTACAGCTGTCCAAATGTACAGAACAATGAGGGCCAAATCTGGAACTTCCCATTGCCTCAGGGCTTTAATCTAGAGAGGAAGAAAGTGGGGATTTGTCCTAGTTTGGAGTAGAAAATCTGGATAATCACTTGTGTGTGTGAATTGTACTCCATAGCAATGTTGGTGTAAGGATGGGAGGAGGAGTTCAGAAATATGTACATTCACATGTACTAGAGAGAAAAAAACCTGGAGTTGTGTGGCTAAACATATTGGGGCTTTCTAGACCGCCCAAAAGGGGTGGTCCATTCTTGCCCCAAGAAGTGGCGAGATGGGGCCAAGGCTGCCACACTGGCAGCCCCAGAGGCCCCATCTCGCCACTTCTGGAGGCTGCAGGGAAGCAACAAACTGCTGCTTCCCTGCAGCCTCAAAGCGGGGTGCAGCAGGCACTCTGGGCGCCTGCTGCACCCTGCTTTTCTTGGTGGTGCCAGGGGGAGAAAGGGGCCACCGCGATGGCCCCTTTCTCCCCTGGGTCCTTGGCGTGGCAGTTTAAAGGATGTGCCAAACACTTGGAAGCAAAAAGGGGCTCCTTGAAGGAGCTCCTTTTTCTGCGCTACAGAAAGGACGCTCTCGGTGCCCTCCCATGGTGCCATTGTCTCATGGTGCGCCCAGCATATCTAAATGCTGTGTGTGCCATGACACTATAATGGCGCACCTGTATTGATGCCGCCCTTTTAAAATGGCGGCATCCATATGGTTTAGGGTTAGGGAGGGTGCAGACGCTGCACCCTCCCTAACCCTAAACGTGCCTTTTCAAGCCCCATTCGCGCCTCTTTATTAGATTGCAGTGAGTTTGACAGGGAAAATTGTATGGACAGTTCTCTCAAACCACTCGGTGTGTGTAGGAATCATGAAGACAAGCATGTGGTTGCTGCTGATCATGATAATCCAGAGAAAAATTGAGTTTTCCTATCAGTGCAAATGTGTCCTATGTCACCTATGAAGCTCAGAAGTTACACTTGCAACTACTTTGCATCCTGAGGGGACAGAGTGATGCTTTGTTCTCTTATCTGCAAGGGGAAACTATAATGGGAAATAACATTTTAAAAATATTTTAAAACGAAGTACTAAACAAGTAAATAGACAATAGTTCTTGCATGGGTGTTCCAGGCAATGAGGCAGTAGATAACTCAATGCTAACGCTGGGGATTAATGTCAGGAGACGATAGACCATCTTGATGTCTTTACAGTCACCTCTTGTCCACAACTGGAAACATAACACCAGATGAAATGATCAGGGGAAATGATAAAAGATCACGAAACTACATTTTAAAAACTTCATCACAGTAGTTAATTTGAACTTCATATTAGATAATTTAGGTGGGGAGGACTGTCCAGAGCAGCACAGAAACTCATTTTTATTATACTAACACAAACATTTAGTTCTTTCCTTTTAACAGAACGATCAAATTTGCAAAACACCCAAATTATTAAAGAGTTAGAGCAGAAGTCAATGTTTCACACACACAAACTTCAGAGATTTTTTCCCTCTCTTTCTGTCCTCCCATAGACCCTTGTGTCCCTAGAATAGAAACCGTACCTTCCACCTATCAAGTGCAATGTTGCAATAAAGAACATACTTGAAAACCTCTCCAAAAGCCATTGAACATGAGGCTCAAAGGAGCATAGCCCAAAAATATAGCATTATTTATGAACAGTTACTATTTTTGCACAGCTTCTAGAGAAGAAAGAAGCTAGCCAAAAGAGTTCATAGTAATGCCATCAGTAAGTGGCAGCTTAGTTTTGAGCTAACTGTAATGCTGTACCCTCCAACATTTAATAGATGGAAACTGGGACACATGTAGTCAAGGAAAATCAGAGGGGTCAAAATGGCAAAATTGATTAATGAGAACTAAAACACAAGTTATGACAGGCTGCAGCATTTTGCTTTTGCCTGAGCTTAGTCGAAAGGACTTTCTATACTCTCCTTTGCTCATAGCTGAGCTGAGTGTAAACTACTTTTGCATTTTGAGCTCCATTTTCAGCAAATGAATTGAGCTCAGGGGAAACTGTAAGGAGAAGAGAGAGACTGGGACATTTTGAGAGTGTCTAAAAATGTGGGGGAGCAGAGGATTAACTGGGACTGTTCCTGCCAAATTAGGACAATGTATGTAATAGGGCACTCCAACAACTCAGTCCTGTCTCAACTTCTTATTTGTGGTCAGAGACAATTCAGAAATTAGAAGAAAATTACCATCAGTTAGCAAAATGCATCCTAACACAACCTTCAGCTATCTCTTGAGTTCAGCTATGAAAGCAATGTGGGTTTTTGTTCCAGTGACTATTCTAGGAAGAATCCTCATGAATTTAATTTGTATTTAGTGTTTGTTTCCCTGAGTTAACACTGAGCCTCCATGGGACAGGTGCAGCATAAGTAAGTTCCCATGGAGATTACTTATTACAACTGACAGTACATTTCATACTTCCTGCTGGCATAACTACCACAAAGAGGATGCAGAGAGAGTGTGGAATTGAATTTTATACTACACTGCAGAGATTAGATATATATATTTAATTGAATACATTCCAGAGATTAATAGTGGAGTACTCCATAGGTTCAGTTCACAGATATTACCTCCTATATTCAGAATTTTAAAGAGAAATTCAAAGAAATCAGTGTAGTGGATTGGGCAGTTGTCATTCAGTATAGAAGATCCAAGTTCAACAGCTTTCTCGCTCAGCCATGACACTCACTGGATAGCTTTGGGCAAAGTATAACTTACATTATAGGATAATTCTGAAAATGAATGAAAGGAACAGTACATTATGCATGCTGAAATGTACTTCAAAATTAGTTAAAAAATTAAATTGCTTGGAATTTAATTCAAATGCAAGCACCTTGAAGGTACTTGAAGTATAACCTTCAGGGCAGTATCTGCAAAACTGCTGAAATGTAATACATATCTGCTCAACTGTGCATTTATGGAAGGCTATAGTAACAGGCTATAAGGGGGGAGGGGGCAGAAAAAGGACACAAACCAATAAAAACCCTTAAGCAATTCTACTGTAAATTTTTTGCAGCAAGTCTCATTTTTTTTACTGGTCCTTGCACCTAGCCCTTGTAAATAAATACACATCAAGCAATTTATCTACCGAGAGATTAAAAAAAAATCACTGAAGCTATTGTCTAACTCACAAAAAGAAGACGAAAGGTTCTTGATAAATGTGTGCAAAGTTTGAGTAGTTTGGATAATTTGTCATCCTTTCAGGATAAGGTTTAAACATTTATGGAGCTGATGGAGAAGAGATAATAAATAGCCTCTATATACATAACATACCAATTTCAGCTTTCCTCCTTATTTTATTTTATTTTTTGTTTTTTTTAAAAAAGGTATCTCTGAAGTGCAGCTTTAGAATCCACCCTTAAGCTGCTCCTGAAAAATGAAAGCCTTGAACAAAAACCAGGCTTTTAGATAACAGAGCTTTACTTTCATCCCTAAATTCCATGTAAGATGAGACATTTATCACACATGTTTACATCAAGGCATTACAAGTTCAGAAAAGAAAGCCCTGCCCCAAGGTCAAAACACACTTGAAGGGAATAAAAGTTCTAAGGAACAAACAAACAAAAAAAGAAGCCCATGAATTTTTATGGATTTGCATCTCAGACAACATTGTTCTCAGTTGTTTAAAACATTTCAGAAGCATGTAAATGATTGTTTGCACAGGAAGATGACTGCAGGTAAAAAAGTTGAAAGGATTTCAGGCTCTTTCAGGTTTGGCTACTATTTGATGAACAAGGCTTATATCAGGACAGAATTGTTATCTCATTGTACTGCTTCTAGCATTGATTTAAAGTTTTCCAATGACACAATATCCAAAGTGCATATGATCTTACCATCTAGCAAAGTAATTCCTGTCTTCTTCATTCAAGCTGGGATGTGTGTCAAGAGAGCCACAAAAAGCATAATTCTGTATTTTGAAATGTTATCCTCCAGGATTTCCTGTTAAGAAGCAAATTAATTTTGTCAGTTCATACACAGCAGAATTAAAGCACACACACACACACACACACACACACACAAATCATAATCTGAGTGAATAAAGTCACAATCTAAAAACAAAAAGGCATCAACAGTATAAAAGTATATCAAGAATCTGCAATAAATTTAGGCTCCTTGTTGCAAGGGCTTGCTCTCCTATATTCATTGACATTCATGTGCATGCACACAAACACACACACACAATCTAATGTTTAGGAAATCTGAAGCAGGGATTCAAGAGAAAAACAAATCTGGACAAACTACATAGAAGAAGGCAAATTCTAAAATATTCTGCTCCCAGGTCTTTTAATATATTTAAATTTTCTTATTATAGTATTCCTTTATCTGCAATTCTGAAATCTGAAATACTCCCAAATCCAAAAATGTCCACATGGGTGACTGAGTTAGTGACACCTTTAATAATAATAATAATAATAATAATAAGGTTTATTTATAGCCCGCTCCTCTGACACCAACCCTAACCCTAACCCTAACCCTTTGCTTTCTGCTGGTTCAGTGTACACAAACTTTGTTTCAAGAACAAAATTATTTTAAAATATTCTGTATAAAATCACCTTCAGGCTATATTTATAAGGTGTACACAAAATATAAATAAATTTAAAATTAATATAAATAGACTTGGGTCCCATCTCCAAGATATCTCATTATGTACATGCAAAGACTCCAAAATCAGAAAAAGAAAATCCAAAATTCAAAACACTTCTTCTGGCCTCAGGCATTTGCAGATAAGGGAGACTCAACCCATATCTAAAACATCTCCGGTCCCCTCCCCCCCACCCCCCACCCCCCAAAAAGACAATATATCATCTTTTATCAAGAGAAAAATCACATCTCTGTTCACTGAGTTATCTGCTCACATGAGGACTGCAACTCATGCAAGTTACCCTTCTGTGAACCAGAAAAGATGTAACAAGATGTAAAACCTTCCATATATCTGAAACACTGATCATGCAAGTGGAACATGCCAACGTGTCCACATCCCTGCAGGAACAAGTTGCTGTACCTATAACAGAGAAGTGCACTGGATAGGTAGTTTAATGATGCTCCAGAACTGGCACGTAGCATCATTGTCTACTACACATGCTGGTGGCAGGTGAGCGTAGGAGGTGCAGAACAGACTATATAACACATCCTGCCCTACCCTACAACTTTTGCCTCACTCCCTGCTCCCAGCATCTGCTGCCTAAAACAATTGCACAATGTCCCTCACAAGGTTCTCACAAGAATAAGGGCTGAAGGTTGGAGTAGAAAGAGGGACAGATTGGCAGGTTTTTAATGTAGATTATGTTTACATTGTAGGAATATAATGACTATAAAAAACATTTCTCAATTTTGACAACATAGGCCTCCTTAGTATGAAACTAACCTTCAGGAAAGTTCTCATGGCTAGTGAGAGAATGAAACAAAAAGTGCTTTGCTTTTCCTTAAAGCTTCCACACTTCATAAAAGAAATGTTCCTGCATGACACTATTGTGCCCATCCCTTCCCAGAGGCAACACACCCCACTCATGCACATACACACACACAACCACATACACAAGCGAGTACAGAGTGACTGGATGATTGGTGTGAAAAATGTAAGAGAAGGATGACGGATGAAAAAGACTGTCAAAGAAGACTGCAGCTTTGCGGAATGAACTATTGCAGGTCTTGTAGTTTTGTGTAGGCTCACAATTAGTGCTAAACTTGTTTCCCTGATGAAAAGGGGGCAAGAAGTATCTCACCTTCTAATAGGCAAGGATTAAAATGGGATAATCCCATTCTCACATGTGAGAATGAGACAGACAAGCATTTATATCTCTGTTAGCTAATGTGGGAAACTATCCATGAAAATGCAAGATTACAATATACATAAGCAAAAAACAAACAAACAAACAAACAAAATCCCTGGGGGGAAACACAGAGAAACAACAATTATTATAATTTACACAGACAAATCAGATTTTGCCTTTTTATATAATAGGTGCCATTTTAGTATGGCACTGCATTTAATGGAACTTATCGACAGATTTTGGTGCCGACAGGGGGTCCTGGAACCAAATCCCAGTGGATGCCAAAAGCCCACTGTATCAATGTACCATCAATTTGCCACATGGTGCTCATGTACGGATAGTCACATCTAAATCTACAGCTGAACTACCTCCACCCTCACATTCTTAGCAAGCTGCTGAGGTTGGTCAAAATTAGGAATGGGTGAGAATTGTGCTGAGTTTGTTTTATTTAGTTTTAATAAAGGACTTTTCCAAATTCGTAAACGTCTTCATAAATTTGACGGGAAAAACTCAAGGTTAAAAGGGATGTAAGAAAAGAGCAAAACAGGCATATTTCCCTTTACAGCAGAGTATTCTGAAGGCTTGGCTTTTTAAGAGTGGCTCTTAACCTACATGTATTGACCCATGTTAGTGGTGAATTAGGCCTATCACCTTTTTTCTTTCTTTCTTTCTTTCTTTCTTTCTTTCCTTTTCCCCCTCACAGACACCTTATCTTGAACAACTGTAGAATGAGTAGTTACAATAATGATGGAAAAATCAAACATCATCTACTCTAACTGCGTTTATGGTAGGTTAGGTGCTCTCATCCACCCCATCCTCCACAGAAAGCTCTTTTCTGATATTTTCTCATGCTACTGGATGTCAAGTGACAAATAACACATTTTAAGATGCCAGAATGATGCCAGATTCAGAATGGGTAAAATCCAGTGCCGCCAGATTACACGGTGGATTTACCCAGCATCTCTAGATACTAGGGATGCAAATCTTCAATTATTTCATCCTCATCTTTGAGGACAAATTATTACATTAGTTTTCCCCCTGCTGTGGGAGAAAATGAATATTTCTCTGCAGTATTCTCTTTGTAGTCAAACATCCCAAAGTACTGAGGAAGAATTATTCCACTGTGAAGAACACTTATTTTGTGTGTGTGTGTGTGTGTGTGTGCAAAAGAAAAACAAAAACTGTTTTCTGCACAGAAAACAGGTTTTTTGCACTGCTTGTCTTCATGTTCTGTGTATAAAACAGGTCTGCTGTGCAAAAAAGAAAAAAAAAAGAAAAAAGTAATTTTCTCTGCAAGGTAATTCCTTTGCAACACTTTGAGATATATGAAAACAAGGTAACACTGCGCCGAAGTCTTGCTGATTTGTTATTCTTTTTGACAGGGTTTCCCAAATGCCAAATGTCAGGAAATCCGCCTTTTGACTTTGGAATGAATAATCATGAATACAATATGTTCCTGTATGGGAATACACCACAATTCGCAATTTTTCTTCATGAATGAAATTGAAAGACCTTGACTATTTAAAAGGTTAGACATAGGGAAAAAAATAAGACTGACATATTGCGTTCCTGATAAAAATTGAACAGATTTTTTTTTAAAAAAAAGAACTTAACAAAAATGTCAGGCATAAGTCTTATAAGTTCACATAATATGTTACTTTCAGTTAATTCCATCTTATTTTTGTTAGCCTGCTTCTACTTCTAAGTATATTTTCACTGTCATCAATGCATTCTCTTTTTTTATTTCTAGTAAAATACAAATTATGCAACTACTTTTCACAGCATTCCCCCGCATCCACCCCAGTATCATTAATTAGAATCATGCCTCTGAAACACATTTGCAACAGTTCTAATCAACTCTTTTTTTCCTTTTAAGAATCTTTCATCCTAGTGTGTACTTTTTCAGGGCGGGTGTGGGGAATCCAGAAATATAGAAACAGTACTGAACTATAATCACCATCCATTAGCTTCTCTGTTTCAGCAGCCTAAACCCTTTTGTATCTAACTGCACACCTCCTCATTAACCGTGTCTCTTTCTCTTCTGTATAAGCAAATGGAAGAAATTTTCAGTCCCTCATAAGCCAATTAATAAATATAGTCATTACAGAAAAGCAAATGTACTTGTGGTCTTTAGCGGCATGTGACTATAAGTGTGCATGGCGTACTTGCTTTGTCCTTGTTCAATTAATCACCAGTGGCCACTTTGCCAACTGTGCCATTGCTGAAGATAGGTTGCTTCCTAACATAAATGTTGTCAGTGAGTTTATTTCAGGGATATGTGGAACCTCTTGAGAAACCTTGATATTCTTAGCAAAGTTATATTTTCACCCTTCAAATTCCTCAAAGTGATACCAAGCACAGTCTCTGAATTGGCATCAAAGTTCTGCTTTAGATAAAACTATGCAGCAACTCTAGTCTCAGATAGGGATGAAAAAATTCTGTTGATTCATCTCTCTCCTTGCATTTGATATTTTCTTCCTCATGTTTTTTCTTTTCATCTCAGATGTGGGAAAAAAAAACCCTTAAATTTCGATATATTCTTCAAATATGGACCAATATCAAATCACCCCCACTTTCCACTAGCCAAATTTCATGGGTATAGTTATTATGCAAATTTTATAGGTGAGTAACTTCTCATTTAAAAGAGGCACAGCAATCATTCAGTATAAACAAGTTTGAATACTACATTGCAGGGATTCAGTCTAAGTGCTCTGAGCCCTGGGCTTAGATGTGCAAATCTGTAATAATAATAATAATAATAATAATAATAATAATGCCTAAAACGCTTTGTAAAAAAATTACTAGTGTGAAATAATAACAATAACAATTATTATTATTATTATTATTATTATTATTTCACACTAGTAATTTTTTTACAAAGTGTTTTAGGCTTCTTCATCCTGAATGTGAAATTTGTGAATTTCCATACATACTTATAAACAAATAAAACAATAGTGAAAATATAACCATATCTAGCTATCATTTTTACCCACAATATGGAGAGTTTTATTGCTAGCTTAAGACTCCCAACAGCAAAGTTGAGACTAGGAAAAGGCAGCTGACCATCAAAGTACAGATTAACAACTTGTCTCATGTTTTGGAAGATTCCTGTTAAATATGTCCAGAAACTTGCCGAGCACCATGGGCCTAAATAATGTTTTGCGTGAACATAAGAATCTAGATTCACCTCAAAATCTTTCTTAGACGAGAAATGTTCAACTGACACATTGTGTTTCTAACTCTGAAGTTTGAGAAACCTATTCTGCAGTGTAGATGCGCCCTAAGTATGCTTCATATCAGATTTACTTTGGTAAAACTTGCTTCAATGCAATTGGAGTCAATATATTCTATCAGAGATAGACTGTGTCTAGATAACCTAATAAGCTAATACACATTTTAAACCAAAATTTCACAAATGGCCTTTTAAATTCATCACTAACAGGTGTTATGAACATGGTAATCTATAGATCCCAAATAGCCAGACATAGTTCTTTGATGTGGACAGATTTTCCCTGTCAGATGAGTAAACAAGCCTTCTTTACCAGAGCAGCAATTTTCAAACTATTTGCCTTCACAGTTAATTTTCATTTTAGCTTGTCCACCTAAATAGTAATCTTTTATCACACATCCCATTATACACTGCAAAAGTTTCCCTACAGTGTGCAAAAGATTCCACTGGCCCCACAATTTACAAGAAATATTGAAGAGATATTTGGGACCTCGTCACCATTTGACAGGAAGAATGCAACAAGCTTCACATTGCATGAAAAAAATGGTAGCAATGGTAAATTGTAAGGTGCAAAAAAGTAAAAAGGGAGAGAGAGAGAGAGAGAGAGAAGTCAATGCATACATACAACTAGCATACAAATGCACATAAGCTCAAAATTTCAGATCATTTTTTCCCCATAGCATCAGAGGAAATTATTTCAGAAAGCTATTCTAACAATTTTGTCTCTGGGAGAATCAGATGCTCTCCAAACTTAATGGGTTCTAATTACCTATTCCATCCACTCACAAATACTCTGCATTACAACAAGGGTAACAGAAAGTAGTATATTGTTGCTGGGACTATCCATTTTGCTTCAAGCTGTTCTGAGAGTTGCAGCCAAACTCAGAGGAAACAAGAAAGCCTAAAGGCATAGCAGATGGCATTATTGTTCCTGCTAATAAAAGACATGGTGCTTTGACCCTGCAAGCCCAGGTTCCACTATACTACTGCCATTTATGTATGGAGTTTATCCACCTGAACTGACTTTCACTGTGAGGAATTTATGATAAGCAAATAGAGACAGAAAGCCACTGATGCAGACTGCAACAAGCTAGAACAGGGAATGGAACACTAACCTCCAGCAAAGGGTTATTCAGATGTTGTACTTTTTAGCAGAACAATGTGAATGACCTGACTCATGGATTCCGAGTTTGTAATTCACACTACCGAGCCGCATTATGTGCATCTCTGGGAATTCAGTTGCTTACACATGCTGGCACTCAAATAAACATGGAGTCAATGGTGCAAATGTATTTGAAACACATTTAACTCATGTAGTGTTTAATCTTGAATTAACCCAGGTCTATTTGTATCAGTTATATAATATATAACATATATATAATATATAACATATATAATATAATATGTAATATAAAATACTCTCTCTCTCTCTCTCTATATATATATATATATATAGCTTAAGAAAAAACTCGTGTATTGGTCATGTTGGGTTAAGTGGGTTTTTTGGACCCCTCCCCCCCAAACTTAATTGGGTGCATCTGCGTTACGTGTGAAAAAAGGAGATTCAACCAGATTCATCCTAGATTATTTTCACCATCTGAATAGCCCCCAAGTCACATTTCCATTCTTGTGCTGCCAGTGCCAAAACACAGGACAACAGAGATCTGCCTAGTAAAAAGCCTCTTATATATTTACCTGTTGATAAGTATATTTTAAAAATCAGTCTTATGTATCTGGAATGAGTTAAATGGATTCTGATGTTATATGAATTGTAATTCCCCCAGACGCCAGGAACAAGAGTTCTCAGAAATTCAGATATTACAATGTTGGCATCTCATTAAATAGGTTAGACAGACTAGTTGCTCTCCCCAAAGTATAAAACTCTTCAGACCCAGATGCCTGAAAGCCAATTAGCAAAGATGTTGTTCCTTGTGTTCTGGGAACGAAGGCTGTGATCTGAAAAGCAGTCATATAAATATTAATACCTCCAACTTGCTGTTCTGACATTTCACCCATCTGAAACAATAGTCCTGACATCTTATGCAAGGGAAGTCCTTTTAAGTCCTAAGTTCAGTTGATAGATTGGGTCCAGGTTATAAACTGAGTTGACAAGGAAAATCTATTAGCATTCTCAACTTTTAAACATACTTTAATGTAGAAAGAAATCTAGACAAGTTCAGAATGGAGCTTGTCCACATTCTAAATTGCAAAACAGTACAACAGATGCATATATTCAAACAATTAAATCAAGGGTAGACAACTTGCCCTTCTGAATCCAAACATTTATGACTTACAACATGTCTCAGTCCTAACCAGCATAGTCAGTCAGGAAGGACTGTAGAAGTTGTAAATCAACTGGAGGCCCATAATTGCCCATCTCTTGGATAAACCCAATGTTATTTCTATCTAAATTAAACCCACTTCATTCCAATGGGTCTGCTCTAGAAAGGATTAATGAATTTAGCTCAGAGTGGGCATCATGCAAACCTCAGAGTGTTGTTGGAAACTAGTTCCCAATACTGGCTGTACTGGCTAAGGCTCCTGGGAATTGCAGTCCAACAACATCTGAATGACTGCATTTTGCCTAAATTCGGCCTGTCAGTATCCTAATGATAGTTCACACCATGATTTGCTGTTATTAACTGTTGTAGAATTGACTTTAACCAATGGAAATCATATAAATAAGAGACATCCAAGCTATCCTATCATGAATCAGGTCATCATGATCAGGTCAAATCTTGCTTTATGTATGAAGTTGGTGTGACAAATCAAGTCTTGCCTGATTATCTTGCTAATTGGAAACTATTATGTTTCTCTGTCTTCTCTCCTAATTATAGTCTCTTGTCCTAAATACAGGTTAAATATCAAGGCAATCAAATGGTGTGGCACACATCTTTTGATAAAAACAATCAATAGCTTTTCATGATCTATGCGGTCAAAGGCTTTGCTATAATCTATGAAGCAAAAGATTATTGTTTTTTAAAAAATTATTTGGTGCCTTACATTATCCAATGCACGTTTGCTAAATGGTCTCTAGAATTTTAGGCATCACTTTCGTCACACACAAAATTACTGTGATGTCCCTGTAGTTACTGTAATTCTTGGGGACTGAAATGAATATCAAACTTTTCCAGTCTGTGGGACATTCTGTTCCTCCCTCCATGGTGGTTGACACACATTTGTAGAATGGATTCTACTTTAGTATTCTGAAGAAATTATATTGGCATGTCATCTGTTCCTGGTGATTTATTTCTCCCAAGGGCTTTCAGCATTAGCTGGTACTGGGCGTTAGCTGTTTCTTAATACAGTAACTCCCATCTTTTCCAGCTCTGCTTCCTGAGATCCTTTTCATTGGAGAGGCCCTGTCTAGATTCCGCACAGATTGTGTTTGAGTTTTTATACATATAGGCTAACCTTATTTCCAGAACCTGCTGTTAGGGAATGCATTCACTTGCCTGTTTTTTTTCTTTCAATGTTTGCATTTTTAAATTACACATTTGTTTCTGCATTTGCTTAAATTTTCAAGTCCTCAGAATACATGTATTTTTGTTTGTGAATGAACATTGCAATGGAAGTGGGCATGCCCCAAGAAAGACATTAGACAATAATGGCATGAAAAAGGCCACAACTTTATTATATCAAATACAAAGGTAGGGTTGGCCCACAAGCATGACCTGCATATCACCAACACCGAGGTTGACTGATGTGAGGTTGCTTGTACGCCAAGTATCGGGATGACTTTGAGACAACACAACACCCTTGCACAATTACTCAATTATGCAGTTACCGGAGGAAAGCCTCTAGTCACCAGGATAAACTCCATGTGACCCACCATTGGCCACATCGCCCCATGATGTTTCCTGGATCCAAAGGACTCCCGATCCAGTGCTACCGAGCTCTGGAAACCAGCCCACCAGATCCAGTATCTGTGCTGCCACCTCAACAAATTGTGAAAAGCAACACCAATTCCAGGGAGGAAGGGTGGGGAGCCAAGCAAGAGCAAAAGGCACGGAAACAGCCCGTGCTGGCCTTAAAGAGCCTCCAAAACAGTGAGGCCAGGTCCACCCATCCCTCCTCCTAAGGCCGACCCAGCCAATGGGAGGAGGATGTGGGAACCACCAACTAATGGTGGCGCGCCTGCCTGAGCAGCCCAGGGAGCCGCTGCCCTCCATCAGGCAGCCACAGAGAGCCAACATCTTGGGGCTTGTGAGCCCCACAGAAACTATGCCTGTCTGCCCAGGGTGGGACACACCATTTCTCTCATACACATAGACACACACACACACACACACACATACACACATTGCAGTTCCACCTAATATATACACTTTCCCCCCCCCCCAAATACATTGGACCCTTGGTATCTTCTGGGGCTTGGGTGCAAGATCTTCCATGGATATCAAAATCCATGAATGCTCAAGTCCCATTAAATACAATGGCACTGTAAACTGGTGTTCTTTATATAAAATGGAACAATCAAGTTTTTGGGTTTTTTTTTTAAAAAAAAATTAAAATTATTTTCCAGCCATGGATGGCTGAATCCATTGATACAGAATCTGTAGATACAGACAATTGTATTTTCCTTAACACATATTTTCTTGGAAGCTTTGACTGAGACGCTATAGCATACTGGTCAATACAGGATTCTCTGGCTTTCCCTTCCTCTCCCAGTCAAATGGATGTTACCCATCTCAGTGCCCACCCCACAGCCAACTGTTGCCTGGAAGAGGGTGGGAGTCTCTTCAGAGTGTACATCACAAAAAGAATTGGGAGTAAAATGTCCATTCTTTTCTCCATGTAATGAAATGCCAGCACATGCCATAGACATTAATATGGGGAGGGCAGCTATGAGAGAACTAGAAAATATCCTAAAATGTAAAGATATACAACTGAGCATGAAAGTTAGAATCAGACAAGCCATTGTATTTCCTATTACCATGTATGGATGTGAGAGTTGGACAGTTAAGAAAACAGATAGGAAGACAATTAATTCATTTGCTGGAGAAGAGTACTGACGTTACCATGGACAGCCAAAAATTCAAACAAATGGGTCTTAGAGGAGATCAAACCAAAAATCTCTCTGGAATCTAAGATGATAAGACTGAGGCTGTCGTACTTTGGCCAGATTATGAGGAGGCACAACTCACTGGAAAAAAACAATAATTTTAGGAAAAATAGAGGGAAGCAGAAAGAGAGGAAGGCCACATGCTAGATGGATGGACTCTATTAAGGAGGTCATGGGTATGAATTTGCAGGACCTAAGCAGAGTAGTGGAGCATAGAGTCTTGGAGATGTCTCATTTACAGGGTCACCATGGGTCGAGATCAATTCAAGTGTGGATAACAACAACAAGCTTGTACCACGCATGCCCTGTTTTATTCTATCAAAAATGTTGAATAATATTTGGAGAATGCTAATTTTTTTTTCATTTAAGAGACAGGTATGGTTCTCAAGATATTGTTGAACAACATCTCCCATCAGCCTTAGCCAGGATAGCCAATTGTGAGAAGACATAGGATTTGCAGTCTAGCAACATCTGCAGGGCCAAGAGTTGTCCATCACTGCTATTCTGGAGAAAACAGGTAGATAATACATTTCTTGACTTTTTACTGTTTTATCTATACTTCTATCAAGAGGAGAGAGAAAAAACTTTCTTCACAAAGAAACTAGTTCAAAATCGGGACGGCCATGCTTCTTTGTATTATCCACGTCCATTTTGTCTCATCACCCTACAGTCACTTCTGCAGTAATTTCAGTCAATAAGGAAACCTTTTCAGTGTGCCTATAGAGTATTACTTCAGCCTGCTAGCATCCTGTAATAAGGATGCTTTTAGCACAGGCTTCAAAGAATTTTACCACTCCCACTGCCAGCAGCAATTGGCCAATTTCAGGAAATTGGCCTATAGGAAGGAAAAAAATGAAAGGAATATGTGAGGGAGAAATCACACAGGAAGAATACGGGTGAGGAGGGGGGATCCTTAATCATTTATGCCTGCCATAGTCTTTTCACAGAAAGCCAATGCCCAAATTTCTAGAATGTGGAGCTTAATGATAAAATGCACTGGGGGAATGCAATATCTTGATGTAACTTTCTGTCTATTTTACTAAGACCTGTTACTTATTACTTTCACTGTAAAATTTTTAGGAGTTTGTCACACTGCCCTTTCCTGTACTTTACTCCTGAGTATACATGGGATGAAAATTTTTAAATGCAGATTTTATCACATGTCTCTGTGCCTAGGCAGGAAGCATCCCATACCCATTCATGGCATCCTGTACCAAATCCAGAGTTCTCCCCCACATTGCAAAGAATGGAAAAATCCCATTCTTTCAAAAAGTGAAGGAGAAGTCTGAATCAGGTATGGGATGCCATGATTGGGTACAGGATGTCTGTTCAGCTGTTCTTGTTAATAAACTTGTGGCCTTTTTCCTTCCAATATAAGTGTCAGTGGTTATTGTTGTGGTGCCTCCACTCCAAGGCAACCTATACTTCATTGGAAGAATCCCTAATGCTGACTCTTACATGTGTATGAGCCATACCGAGGCTGAGAAGCCACATGGATGCTTCTTTCTCAAAGGATTATAAAACACTAACACTAACCTTTGGAAGACAAAGGGGAGGGTGGAAGAGAAAATGCAGAGAGGAACTAGAAATGGCATTAATTGCATAGATCAAGGAGCAGACAGAGAGAAAAACAAGTCAATTTTTTCAAGAACAAAACAAGTTTTTTCCCCTCTACTTCTCATTACTAAAGAAACACATGCCGAATGGGGAAGGAAGTCCTATCATCTGTGTAAAGATGAAATGACCACCTTCTCTTTCACATGGGGGGTGTACTTTACACTTGCATATTACCCAAAGACATTATCAATTCATCCACTGAAGTTTCATGTTGACTGGAATACTTAAGCAAATTTTCACTATAAATTTATCTAAAGTATTCAGTTCCAGATTACTAATAAACACAACCATTCTCCTATATTGCCTTATTATCCCTCTTCTCATAACCTGTCTCTAGCAACAAAATAAATGATTTCTTTAAATCAGCAACGGCTTTGTGCAGAGCACTGGTTAGCCAAATGTACGACACATTGTTAGTTCGTGAAAAACCTACTAGCTCAGCACACTTAAGACTATTCATCCTGAACCCAATCCTGTTATATGCTTCAACAGAAATGTTAGCATGTAGTCTTAACTGTCACTGATCAGTTAGCAAATGTCCACCTTCTGATAGCTGTATACAATCATATAAATATTCTGGAATTTCCCTTGAAAAATTAGTGCACTTAAACTATGTTTTGTAAATGAATTTTAGAAGGTAGGCTTTCTTTGTCTGGTTCTGTTATTGGCCAGGGACACATTTAAAACCCACTGCCTACTCTTCAGTGACAAGAAGCTATAAGTAAGCACAGGTTTCTAGAACTTATGGTTGCAGAGAAAATCCCCAGATGTGTGGTGTAGAAAGGAAGAGAGTTGTGTCTGTCTAGGGTATTAATTATGTAGACATAAAAGAGATGATTTGGGGGTGAATCATACCAGGGTGTCCAGCTGATTTTAGAATTTTAAATTAAAAAAATGAATTTAGTGAAGCCAGGTATGTGCCTTATTTACAAGTGAAAGTTTTACAGATCCCCTTCCCCAGCTTATTATCAAGGATCAAGCGTAAGATCTAGGATGGCTACATAAGTCTAAATCCTATAGCTAGTATCAATTACAGTAGACCCATGAATGAATGGGATTTCTATAAATGCTGTCTGATAGTACAACAATTGATTTGGTGGGTCTGCTCTAAGTGTCTTTTCACACTACACAATTATGTTAACAGTGGTTCAAGTGCTATACCTTTGCACTTGAAAGGGTCCTAAATTGAGAATACCACTAGGAGTCAGGACATAGATTTTTAATAATAAAAATGTTGAAAAAGGAAATATACATGCAGTCCAATTTCAAATGTGTGTGCCTTAAATAGTTCCTAAAATATCAAAATACAGGCCTCACCTGGAATACTGTGTCAACTTTTGGGCACCATAGTTCAAAAAGGATGTCTACAAGCTGGAGCGTGTCCAGAAGGAGGGTGACCAAAATGGTGAACTATCTGGAACCATGCTATATGAGAGAGACTTAGTGAGCTGGTTTATATTTAGCTTGGAAAAAAGACGGTTCAGAGGTGATAAGATATCACCTGTTTAAGTATTTTAAGTTGTTATATTGAGGATGGAGCAAGATTGTTTTCAACTGCTCTAGAGAATAGGAACTGGAACAATGGGTGCAAGCTACAGGAAAAGAGATTCCACCTAAACATGGAGGAACTTCCTGACAGTAAGAACTGTTCAACAGTAGAACACATTCCTTAGAGAGTGGTGGAGTTTCCTTCTTTGGAGGTTTTTAATCAGTGGCTGGATGGCCATCTGCTGGAGATGCTTTGATTATAAGTTCCTGAATGGCAGGGACTGGATGGCCCTTGTGGTCTCTTCCAGTTCTAAGATTCTATAATTCTATGAAAAAAGAGTATCTTACAGTTACAATAACACTGTATACTTAATACTTTACAACATCAATTCCTTATCCGCTCTACATACAAAACAGTGTTTGGGATCATACAACCACTCAAGGTGTTGTTCAACTACAACATCAACCATTCCTAGCCAGTGACTATTCTAGTTAAGGCTACAGGGATTTGAGGTCCAGTGACATCTGGTAGGCCACACAACTCCTGCCCCTGAAATAAGACAAGACAGAAGTAAGATGATAATGATGATGACTAATGTTCTTAGTGATGGTGCAGAAGTTCCTAATTATCTGGCTCAGAATACACATTTGCCCCACTTGCAATGTTTGGTCATATTACAAACTGAGCATCATTTGCTCCAGAATAACTTTTCCTATCACAGAAAATTAAATTACACTATGTGAAGGAGTGATTCACATTCCACCCCCATCCATTCAGGTTTTCTCCACATATTAGTGAGTTGGACAAGGAGCCTGAAAATCCAGGTTCCAAACCCTGATAAGCTATGGGTGTTCTTGGGCCAATCTATCTCTCAGCCTGCCTAGCTTTTCAGGGTTGTTCAGGGGATAGTTGGGCAAGAGGTGGGGGAATGAGAGCTAGTTATCCTGCTTTGAAATCATTAGGGTTTTGTTTTTTTTTTTTTTAAAAAAAAGCAAGATATAAGTGTATCTAAAGAAATGCATGTACAAGTACTTACATGCATGCAAACAAACATTTACAGGATGGGAAGGGTCCTTCACAAGTTTATCTGTGGGGCCTTTCATACTACAGAATTATAGCACTATGATTCCACTTTAACTGCTATGGCAAAATCTTGTGGAATCATGAGATTTGCACTGTAGACAGGAGTATTCAGGATTCTCAGCTAGAGAAATCCAGAGCCTCAGCACACTACAACGCCTATGTTTCCACAGGTCATTGCCATGGCAGTTAAAGTGGAATATTTTTGCTCTAATTCTGTCATGTGTAGGAGCCCTGCATATGGACCTATGATCCCCCTCAATTTTCATATACTGCCTTCCAATACTGTATGCCAAGGTTAGGGAACACAATGTTCTCCATATATTATTGGCCTAACATTGTGAATAACCTGAGTTACTATATGCAATGGTTAGGAATAATGGGACTTGCAGTCCAACAACTTCTGGAGGACCTGTTTTCCATCAAACATTAGAAGTTCCTTGCTTGAGTCTAGTTGCTGGTTTCAAAGGGGGTGAGTGGGAATCTGAACCCTGAATAAACTCCTTCCTCTGCATTCTGTAGTCAGTGCTGCTGCTTGATTTGCATAATTTATTAGAATATATTACAATTCTGCTTTTCTGACACAGGTCCAGATCTCTGTGCTCATAATTTTAGCAAAGCATCCGACATCCATATTTATATACTGCTGCTTGCCCAGCTAGAAATGTTAACAAGCATATCATTTTTCAGTCTTTTTCATACTAAGTGTCAGTATGAATTTCCATTATCAATGGCAATAAATTCCCTATATGCAATTTCTAAGATAAAACCTTCAGAAACTGCCTCTACTGATGGGTATAATTTCTGATTTGACTTCTTTTAGCCCTTTACATCCACCTGCTTCATCAGGTAAATCTTTACTGCAGGTATCACTGAAGTGTCAAAAATAAGAAAAGAGAGAAATATTCTTTAATTCCTAGGTACAGATGTAATGTTCCACAGGTATAAAATAGCACTGACTCTAGCAGTAACCTACCTAGTTTAAGTGACTGTGCACACTGACAGAAAAGGTCGGGTTGGGGGCGGAGTTGGGGCATAGCATCCATATGATGCACACCCAGGCTCCACCCCCCAAGGTGATGTGATACTGCATACTGCACCATATGGCGCATGACGCAGCACCGAAGGAGAGCCATAAACCCACACGCCATGGCTATTGCACTCTTTGCAGGGCGCAAAAAGGAGCCACTTTTGCAGCTCCTTTTTGCACCCTGCAAAGGCCAGATCGGGGCTGTGGCGAACAGTTGCCTCAACCCCAATCAGGCTGTAAATGGACAGCCCTTGAGTGTTCATTTTGGCATCCTCAGCGAAATGATTCTTCTGATAGGTCTAATTCTTACCTTTACATAGTATTTCCAAAGGCTCATTCACACTACGGAAATTAAGTAGTGTGGTACCAGATTATTTCCATGATGTTCTCACTTGCCCCAGACCACAATCGGTGCAGTTTGCAAGGGAGGGGGCACCAAAAAGCCCACTTAAATAGGTGCATTTAGCACCAGATCCCTTAGTGGTTCTTTTTTAAAGAACCACAATGATCTGCATCTCTGATAGTGAGAATAAGCTATTGGATCGATTTGGATTGCTTGGAACTTCCAAATGCAATCCTCCTCCTCCTCCTCCTCCTCCTCCTCCTCCTCCTCCTCCTCCTCCTCTTTCTTCCTCCTCTTCCCACTGCCACCTTCTTCCTTCCTCCTCCTCCTCTTCCTTTCCTGATGGAATCTCCATGTCCACCCCCCCTCCCACCACCTACCCAGTCTCCCAGATCCCTTCAGTCAAGCTGGCCCAGATGACAGTGCCTGGCTCCAGCCCTTGAGGATCTTGAGCTGCCCATTGCTGGGTTTCAGCACCACCGAGAAGTTTTTGTTTTTGTTTTTTTGTGAGGGGTGGATGGCTTAATACAGCCCCCTGGCTTCCCACAGTTCCACATCCCTGATTTAAAACACAGCCACATTTACAGTTTTCTGAATTTCTGTCTAAGAAAAGGAAATTCATACCACTGAAAAACCTCATCCCCATACTAACTCAAAACAGGGGCATTTTGCTGGACCATCCTTATACAGTAACACATACCCTAAATAACTGCTACTGCCTATGAAATTGCATGTTTACATAGCCTCTAATATTTCACAGATGAAAACCCAGACCCATGTTGTCAAGCAACATGAGACTGTGGACAAAATGGCAAGCATTATTAATGAAGGAGAAAAGGAAAAACTAGGAGAAGAAGCTGCAGTTTGTTTTTGCATAAGTATACAGGCAAGAGCAAGATTCTGACCCCTACTGTCCTCCTTCATTTGCTGAATTAACTGAGTGCAAACTACTTCTGCACTTTGAACTCCATTTGCCGCAACTGCAGCAAGCAGGGTCCAAAAGGGAAAATGGGATGAGGTGAGAAAAACTGGGACATTCTAAAAACCCCTGAGAAAGTGGGATGATGGATGACTAACTGGGACTGTCGCAGCCAAAACAAGACAGTTGGAGAATATGTGTTGACATTAATAACCACTTTGGAAAGACTGACTAGCAACTAAGAAATTCATTACTTCAGTGCATTAATGCAAAATTTAAAAAGTATCATCAAGCCAGCTTCTATCTGCAGGTCTGGTGGATAGTTTATACAAGGGGGGGGGGAAATCTGAGGAGCAAGGAAATGGAAATGCAGAAGTTCCTAGTACCACCTACTGATAAAATTTGCATTTCCATTCTCCTGCATCTTCTTCCCTTTATATGTGCATGTGCATAAATATTTGCCAGATGAGGCTATTCTCTGACAAAATGGGCTGTAGTTCACAACAGTTTACACCATCTAAATGGTAGTCTTTCATTGGTGCCACAATGAGAGGAATTTGCACATAAACATAAACCTTAGTTCAGGAAAAATGACCAAAGGGTTTCCATTTCTCTTGGCAGGATCTGACATAGAAAGGTGGGGGTGCTTTTAGATGTGAGGTTCTTTGTAGAAAAGTGCCTCCATGTGACTGATTTATTAATAAAGTTATTATTCCATCAGACTTGAAATCAGTCTGCAGGCATCCAAAGAGAGCACAGAAACGGCAGGAGCAAGGGTAAAGAACCTGTATTACATCGCTTGAAGTGCATGTGGAAAGAAAAAAAACTGAATTAAGTTTGACAGACTGTGGCTTGTACATTCACTCACCACTCTTTTCATGGATACTGGCAAGAAAGGTTATTACTTCTCAAATATTGGGATTAGATCTTTAGCCCCTCTCATTTACAATCCCTGAAGCAATAAGGTGTTATAAGAATTCTGGGGGAACTTATTTGCACAAGCTTTCCATTCTTCAGGCTGGGACAAAATTACCCCTCCAACTCACTTTCTTAATGAGATATTTGCCTCTCAGGAAAACGGGAGCTAGCAGTTTGAGAGAAGTTAGGAGATATGATTTTGATGCAGTTAGGAGATATTATTTTTAGTCGGGGGTGGGATTACCATGATAGAAATTATCTTGAGGTCTATCTCTTGCTGCTGCTTTTAGCAATGATGGTGGGTGTGCAATATACCATAGAAGCCATGCATTCTTTCTCAATGAACATGATCCAATAGGAAACACACAACTTCATTCACATGCAAAACGGCCAGTAAGGTATGCTTGAAATTGTGGCATTTGGATGTTTGTTTGTTTTACAAAAGGGAACTGACTGCAACCCATTTTAATTTTTATTTGTCATGATAACATATAACCTTCAAATGTATACATCTATGCCATTATCCCAAAAGCATATAACTGGATAGGGCTTTTTTATTTGCTCAAAAAATTGAAAAGTCTGGGCCAAACATCTAAGATACAATACTAAGGAGAAGGCACAACTATTGGAACACACATATTGTTAATTTTGGCCTCTGTTCAATCTACTACAGCCTGTCACAAAAGGCATGCTCCCAATGAATGCTCAGAAGATTCTTTTACCAGTTGCATACCATCAGCATAGCTTTGTTGTTTTGTTGTTGTGTGCCTTCAAGTCATTCCTGACTTATGGCAACACTAAGGTGACCCTATGGGGTTTTCTTGGCAGGTTTTGTTAAGAAGGGGTTTGTCTGAACCCAAGAGAGTGCAATTTGCCCAAAGTAACCCAGTGGGTATCATGTCCAAGGTAGGGAGTGAACCATGGTCTCCAGAGTTGTAGTCCAACATTTAAACCACTTTGCCACACTGGCAATGCTGGAATTATTGGGGCTTTCTAGATTGGCAGGAAAGTGTGATATGAAGTTGCCTTTTCCTTAATGCTTAGCAGCTGCACCACAGCCTTTAGATGGAACTGCTGTGTTCTGCAGTTTTTAAAAAAGAAGCTGGGAAAACCAGCACCTTTTTAAAGGCGCTTCTTCTCCCCTAAAACGCAAAAAAAGCATTTTCATGGCACACTTTCCCTTTTTCTCATCTAAAGGCTAGAGTTTCATGCAGCCATGAACACACTTCTTTTTGCCAATCTAGAAAGCCCCATTGAATCACATCAGCCCACAACTGAATGCTCAAGGAACAGTACAGCCATGTCTATTCCACAACAATTGAGCCAACTCACCCTCACTGCTAAGGATATCACTTAGTTCCTGTCATGCTCTCCAACATTTCACAAATGAAAACTGGGACAGATGTGGCTAAACAACATTAGAGTATGGTCAAGATTCCAAAAGTTACTAATAAATAAGAATGTACATGCTAGGAAAGGCTGCAACAGCTTGGTTTTGCCTGAGTTTACTTGGAAGGGCAAGATTATGTCCTTCCTTTCCTCTCCTTCCTGCTGAGTAAATGGAGTGCAAACTTCATTTATGAGTACAATTTGAACTCAGTCTGAAATTGAAGTAAGCGAAAGACAAAAGGGGAAAGTAAGAAGAGGAGAAAAAACTGGGATTTGTAAAGCAGCTGGAAAAAAAGATTACCTGGGATTCTCTCTGACAAATCAGGACAGTTGGAGGGTATGTCTTGTGCAAATGCCAAGAAAACACAACTGTTACATACTGCCATTGACAACTGTAGAAAGCCATAAGAGGTCTAAAGACTAAATTCATTGAATCATACATTACTTTTAGAGGGAGAGAATAAGCAGGGACAGCTCCCTCATGTCCTGGCAGAAGCAGACATAGGGCCTTCCCTCCATCCCAAGTGCCTCTGCCCCAGCTTCAGAGGGAGAAGAAGGGGCAGAATCTGCTGGACTTCATCCCCCTCCCATACTGCCATCCCCTTTTCTTTTTGTGTATAACTTAATTAGATTGTAAGCCAATGGCAAGGAACTATTTTGTTATTCTTTTACTTGTAAAGCATTATGTACAGTGATAGCACTATATAAATAAATGATAATTAAAAAGAATAACTCTCATCATAGTACAAAACAATAATACAGTTCTAGATCAACAAGTATAATCACAATCCCGTTGGCCAACCAATTGATCCTGATGTAGGTGGCAACAGTGGTAAGATGGTCACAGTGTCATGGAAAGGGTAATCATTTCTGTCATGGAAAAAGCAGCCCTGCTGACTCCTAATATGCTTGTGACCTGAAAGGGCAACTGTCTCTGGCAAGGTTTTCCTTCTGAACACAAGTTTTGCAGTCTGCTCCATTCCATTCTAGGTGCTTTGAAAGATCTTTGCACCGTTATGGCTGGGACAGTGATCCTCTAGTGTGGCCACTTACATAGGAGCATGGGGAATCACCATGTTCATTAGGTGGACTCATAAGCTCTGCTTTATTATTCCAGGAAAAATCTTGGGCTCATTAGCTGCTTTTGCCCATCTCCTCTGGCAAAGGCTTGAAGAGAGTGGAAGCATTTAGGTCTCTTCTTAACTCACGGATGGTTGGTGTTATGTCCAAACCAGTAGCATCGCTAATATTGGTGTCACCTGATGAGGGTTCCCGGTGATGCTGTGGGCAAGGGCCACTAGCCACCGTACTGCCCACTCAGGGCTGTGGAAGGTGGCAGCCAGGCAAGTGAGGCACCAGGAAAGGCAGGAGGGGCACTCACACTTGCTCCTTTTTCTCCAGTGCCTTTGTTTTCTCAAGCAAGCAAGCCACAGCACTTGGGAGAGGTGTGAATGCACACACATGTGTGCACTCGCCCTTGTTCCTCATTGCCTTGGCTCACTGAGCCCTGAGCACTGGAGTAGCGAGGAAGGAGGGAGGGGTGTGAACTTGTCCCCCCTTTTCAAGGGCCATGGCAGCAGAGAAGTGGCAGGGCTCTCCCCCCGCCTGTAGCAGTAGTAGGGACCAACTGAGTATCTCCCAGTGTGTCTGCACACCCTGCACCATCCCCATTGATGCCATTGGTCAAATCTTGAACAAATGGGGTGACAGCTATAAACCATGGTTTATAATAAACCTAGGGAAAACAAACATTTTGTGTTGGACCGCATTTTATTGGAGGTAAATATTTGGCAATTTATGCAGGTAGTGGGTGGTACTAAATCCAGCAGTAACCAGGGCAACAACTATATCTAGGTCAACCCCATATGTCTCTCTCTCTCTCTCTCTCTCTCTCTCTCTGTGCAACAAAGGCGGGGTATAAACTCTTGAAATAAAATAAATGAAATAAATAATATGCTGTTACTTCTTTTCACAGCTCTTTTTCTCCTGGCTCTGTCTCCTTCCCCCTTCTGGGGAAGAGATGTGTCAGTCTTCCAAAGGCCTAAAACGATGTCTTGCAGAGGGCTTTTAAAATTAGCCCAAGGGCAGTTTGTAATCCTTGGATTCAGGTTGCCAATCCCCATATTAAACCATAGTTTAAGTTAAGTACAGTTTAGCTTTGGGATGCAAGCCTACAGCATAGTTAATTGAAAAAGGCAGGATGATATTTCCCCCTCACAGCTTATTTGGAAGAAGAAGAGGAAGGAGCATGCATGAGTACAAGGCCTAAGCATGCAGCCTTGTCACAATAAGCCAGACCTGATTTTTACATCTGAATGCAGTCACAGTATGGAATGTACCTTCCCTCTATGGCTGTGACACTGAAAATTAACAGACAGAGCAGGGAGGGAGACTAAGCATAGCTTTAGCAGCTTCATAGTTAATAGAGGTAAGCTAGACAGCAAGCCTGATCAGGAAATAGGCTAGGCAATTTGAGAGAGCAGCTGAGCACATAGGTAGAAGCTGAGGTATTCAATCCAAATTCATCATAGGACTGAGTAGACTCCCAGCATGTCAATTAGTTTCACTGTTTTTATCTTTGCATACCTGTCACCCATTTTTTTTAATGCTGCTGCCTGTAGATTTCTGTATCCCATTTAAAAGGCAGTGAATTAAACTCCGCCCTTCACAGATGTGTACGTACTCAAGCAGAAGTAAATCAATAATTCCATTTACTGTTGGTAGGCAAAACAGCATGCCAAAATCCATTAGAGACAATCTGTAGGGGGAGATAATTTGGGAATTTATGCTTTAGGCAATCTAATGAATTCAGAATGTAAGCCATGGTCCCCACTACCTCCAATAAAGATGAGAAATATGGACATGGTCTGTACCATGCAATTTTTTAAAAGGAGTTATTTACATGGTATGGTAATACGATAAGTTCCAAATGTCTGCCAGCTATAGATATCACCAAGGTGATACATACTCTCATTCCTTTCAAATCTTATTTGCTCTTTTCTTTTTCCTTTCCTTTCCTTTTTTTTTTTAAACAAGGGCATCATGAGTAGGATTATTTTAACCTGGCATTATACCAACACAATTAAATACATATTTAAATATGCAGAGGACAAACACTGGATATTCAATATCAATATTCACTAGGGGAATTTTGCAGCGGTAATTCTGTTTCATGTCTAGCTATTCTCATAGCCTGAAAAATTACTTTTGAAAGGAAAGCATCTCCAAGAATGTCCAAGCTAGCATTGGGGATGGGGAAGAGGACTTCATGACTTGTTGATGAAGTCCCTTAGCATCATGGTTGGAGAATGAGTGTCAGATTGCACAAATCTTGGTCTAAACAAGCCATTTCATTCCTCTTTTTAACACACAGAGGACACACATCAGGGAAGGGAGCTGTGTGTTATGGAAGCAGCAACTATCCCATGGACTGCTATAGATACTCCAGCACTCCCCCTTTTTTTGTCACCATACTCCAATTTTCGTGTAAAACCTTTCTCAATTTTGGCATGTGACACTAAATAATGTGTGTATTTTGGGGTGGGAGTTCTAAAAAAGCAAAACAGATTTAAAAAGCAGTACAATTTAAAAAGCAGAGTGCCTGGGAGTGACACAACATCACTTCTGGTTTCCCCAAAACAACTGTTGTGGTGATACAGTGCAGCCACATCCAGAAGATGGGAAACCCTTTCAGAAGAAACTTGCCAAGAAAATTCTATGATAGGTTTGACTTAGGGATGCCAACAGACAAAAAAGACTTGAAGGCACACAAGGGATGCCAAAAGTAAAAAAAAAAAGACTTGAAGGCACACAACAACATAAATATTAAGAAATAAATATAATATTTCTCCGCAAAAAGTTGGGTTTTATGCACAATGTCTTCTTCTGAAAGATCCTTAAAAGTGAAAAAATATTGCAGGGGTTGATTCCCCCCCCCCTTTTTTTTCCTTTTAATGTATCTCTCTCCTCAAAGATGTGACAGTAGTGAAGATGATGACCATCAAGATATCATTTGAAATATATTTGGAATGAGGAGAAGATGTATAGAAGACACAAATATGAGAAAGTAGAGGATTGGTAAGCTGTAATGAAGTGCATACTGTATATGGGGTGATGTGTTATTCTTTTGTTTTTATTGAAATATAAGTCATTAGCTAGTTTGTTGGGTTAATGTACAGTAAAATAAAAAATAGGTTTAAAAAAATAAATAAATAGATGAGATTTCAGAGAAGCAGCAGCCATTTCCAGAGTGTTCCTAGTATCCCTGAACTCACACACCACATTAACCATGAATACAAGGAACTGGTTAATATGAAGTCCTGAGGGAGGAACGTTGTTGTTGTTAACTGTATTTTGTCAACCCTGACTCATGGAGACCTCATGGATGAGATCTCTCCAAGACCTATCCATCCCTAGTCTGCCCAGGTTCTGCAGGCTCAGGCCCACGGCCTCCTTGACACATGGTCTTCCTCCCCTTTTACTGCCCTCTACATTTCCTAGCATTATTGTTTTCTCTAATGATTCATGCCCTCTCATGATGTGGCCAAAGTATGACAGCCTCACTTTAGTCATGCTAGCTTCTAGGACTTGATCTATTCTAGAATCCATTTATTTGTGTTCTTGGCCAGCCACAATATCCTCATCATTCTTCTCCAACACATCTCACAAATGAGTTTATTGAGAAGGATCCACCTTATCTATTTTCCTCAGCTCCTCCTCTTCCCCTATTTAAGAAAGGTTATAGTGAAAGTTACAGTCATGGGATATCATCATAACCAGAAGCTGTGTGAGCAGAGAAAGATTTAGTTGCAACACTACCCTGCCCTAACTGGTATAAATCAAGAGCAAGACCGCTGTGTTTGCCCTCAGAAAAATGTTGAGATCTTTCCAACTCTGACTTCCAAAGGGAAATAGCCTGTGGCTTGCAGTGCTAAAGGTAAATGTGAAGAAACAATTTAAAAATATGTCCCCTGCAGCGTCTCACCCTCCTAGTTAGTTTAAACATAATTCCTATTTGACATCATTTGGGATGATGGTCTTTCATTTTCCTTTAGTTTTATACTGTTACCACAGGAAACCTGGAAAGCTTACTTTGGAAATAATGTGGTAGAAAGAGATTAAAAACAAATGAGCACACTCATTTAGATGTCCAGAATTTAAAAAAAAAAAAAAAATAGACATTTTCACCATCTAGTTTGAAAGTCCCCAAAAAATGAATAAAATGTTACCTGTAACAAAATAATTAATCCTCATTTCCAGGACACTATTAACTAGGGATAGGGAATTTGCATGGCCAGCCCTCACCCCTCACCCCACCCACCAAAAGGACTTAAACTCCCGATTCCCTGCCAAAATTTGCCAGTGTGAGGGCATTAAAACACCTTTCTATTACACACTCATCTTTAAAACGAGTCATGCTTTAAGGTAAAGATGGGGAAAAGTTTCCTTTGTTGCCTTCCTGTGAGGCTGAGAGAGAGTGACTGGCTAAGAAAACCCAGTGGGTTTCCATAGGTGAGTGGTGATTCAAAACGTGGTCTCTGGAATCATAGCCATTCAGCTCAAACCACTTTACCATATTGTCTCTCATATGATGTTCATACCTACTCTGAATGGTCAGCATCAGGGATGTAGTCCAAAATATCTGCAGGCTCCAATATCTTCTGCTCTGCATTTAGGTTCAATAAATAGGTATTGGTGCTGGTGTAGCAGTAGCAGTCTTCCATGCTCAGAGGCTCCTAGATCTCTGAGGAGGTGCACAATATGCCCAAATCTTCAGTATCTCTGATCTGATACAAATCTCACATCCTTTGGCTGGCCACAAAGTCACTATTCCATTCCAGGAACCTCAAGGTGGGCTGCACTCAACACATTTAGAATCTTTTGCCTGAATTTTCTCTTTCCAAACAGAAAGCCTTCCCTGTCCTGCAAATGAACTTGTCCACCTTTTGGAGGATGGGGGGGGGGGGGAGGTTGGGGGCTGGGTGAGGAGAATATAAAGGAAATGGATAAAATGGGGGGGGGGAAAATAATAATGTTGGAAATTCATCGATGAAAGAACATATGATGCAGCAAAATACTTGCTCTGGCGATAAAGCAATAATATGAGAACAACCTATTACCTCGTTATACAAAAAAAGAGTACAGTAGATGAATGTTTGCAGCAGTTCTTTGGCGGCCCTCCTACAACTGAATCCTTCAGATAAGATTGCACAAGGCTCTCTGTAATAACTTCCTCTTTTTGCTTGATCATAAAACCCCCTCAGACGTTAATCTTGCTAGGCTATAATTTGCCAAGCTTACTGCATGCCTTCCAAAGGTATTCCCCTCTAGAGGGAAATTGAATCAAGGGCCTTCACAGTTTTGTCCCCTCACTACCCTGCCTACAGAAGTGGGCTACAGGAGTGACTGAGCACACACTAAAGGCAAGATCCAGTGTTGGATGCCTGTGGGTGGAATCTAGAAGGTGCAATCTGTGGCATCACTAGGATTGATGTCACTTCAAACCCATGGTGAAATGCTGTTTAGTCCATACTCCTCACACCCCCATCCTCTCTCAAGCAACCCCAAACCCAGATCTGGAGGACTGGGAATCCTTCTAGAACTCATTTTCAAAAGGTGTAGAAGACTAAAGCAGGGATGTAGGAAGACACGCAAGTGTCACCAGGAGAAGTTTGGGGCTTCTGACTATAGTTCTGTTCACATTTATTTGGAAGTAAATCACACCGAATGCAGTGAGACTACTTTTGAATGGATATACCGTATATACTCAACTATATATAGTTGACCTCATGTATAAGTCAAGGACAGGTTTTGGGGCCAAAATTATGGATTTTGATAACATGCAACAAAGGAGATAAAGACAAAGTTTACTGTCTTCACACATAAATGTCTTATGCACTGTTTTAATGTATTTTAATGTAAATGCACTATTTACATTAACCCGTGGATAAGTCGACCCAGATTTTTGGGGTCAATTCTATGACAAAAATTCCTAGACTTATATATGGGTATATACAGTAGGCTTGAAATATTGAGGGTTGAGTGAGTGTAGTCTTGCCCATGAAACTCATGGAAGTTGGCAGCATTGTGTTGCTAAGAGAACAGGAAAAAGTGAACCTCTTCAGCCCCAGTTGGTCTTCTGGCACCCTGCCCTTATTGTCAGTAATGACAACTACCATCAAAAAAGGGGGAAAGGGGGATGGCAATGGGGAAAGTCCATTTTAGATTTCAGCAGCACAGGAAGGTATCTTTCCCAGCAAGGTTCAATAACTTTCCCTCAAGTATAAAGATGACTAAATTACAAAATAAAAAGAGCACTTGCTGTGGTTTCTTCTATTATACAAACAAACAAACAAAGCAACATTTTCAGTGTAAATGTGACTATGAGATGATTTACCATTTAGTTACTCACATTATTGTTGTAAGTGCTGGAAGTTGACGGAGTTTATTAAATACATATTTTCACAGTACTGGATATCTTAAATAGCACATCTACTAAATACATTTGTGCTATTTTAATGTTATCAGAAAACATTTCATTTCAGAAACATTTTAACACATCAATTTATTTTATTTTTCTTTAGAAATCAGGTGGTAGTGTTCTCAGGGCAGATTAACAGATTACATGAGGAATGAATTCATAAAACAGTGACACACCAGAATTTCAGCCAGGTTCTCCCCACTAAGGTGGGATTGTCCAAACCAAAATAATGTCTGACATTTTAAAAAATATTTTGTATGACATTTATTTTGCTGAGTATTGGAGGCATGGGTGAGAACAGAAATTCCTTTGCTAATAGGAGCCCAACTAATTCACACTTTCTAGAGTACTGTGTGAACCGGATTACAATCATATTTTGGTTTTCACACTTGTCTAAATTTTGCAGTGCAGCTCATTTTCATGTACATAAAATATGCACATAGAACTATGTGGATTTTGATGCATATTTAAAAATGCACTGATGAGGAAGCATAACAATTAAAATACTTTTTTTAAAAAAAGTATAGAAAGTGAGTAACTGAGCAAGAAGGGGGAAATTCAGTCCTAATGGCAATAGGATGCCCTATTTCAGAATTGTTTCTTAAATGCCTTTAAGGAAAGAAAGAAAGAAAGTTCATTTTCACCTTGCTGATGATTCATTTATCCTTGCCCTTTAAGGGTCATTTCACACATTTCAAAGAGCTAAATCCAGTTCTGCTATCATAACAGTGAACTGCATCCAATCAAGCTTCCTCACAAATATACTATTATAAACAGACAAGGCAGGATGGACAACATCCAGAAGTCTAGGTGCTGCATCCATCACCCAAGGGAATGGCCTTCTTTGGCACCCTGTCCTCTTGTTTATCTTTTTTTCCCTTGTGTGCTTTCCAGTCATTTCTGACTTATGATGACTTTAAGGCAAACCTATCACAGAGTTTTCCTAGCAAGATTTGTTCAGTCCCCATGCCTTCCAATTATTTGGATGTCTAATGACCAATAACATTCTTTAGATGCATTTTCCACTCATCCCACCAAGTGAATAGGAAGGCCAAAACTGGGGTAAAATGAACCTTCAAATGGTGTAGAAAATGTACACAACAACCAATGTGAGGGTATGAATAACCATTTAGGGTGTCAAACAATTTCTGAGTGTGTGTAGTTTGGGAACAGGGAAGTTGCAGTGACCTACAGGTTTTCCTTTGTGCAAGGATGCCATAAAGCATACATACATGTTCCTTGCATTAACACATTTTCATTTTTAGATGTATAGCTAAGATGTTTTCAGTGTACATCTAAAAATGTAATGTGTGAAGTGATACTTAGATGGCACCTGTCAAATTTTGATTGTGATTAGATCTGCCATGAACAAAAAATATATTTATTGCTCCAGCAGTTCAAAAGTATGCAAACGCAAGTAGATAAATAGGTAACACTGGTGGGAAGGTAAACAACGTTCTGCGCAATGATGCTGGCCACATGATCACAGAGTAATCTCTGACAACACTAGCTCTTCGGCTAAGTAACGGAGATGAGCATCACCCCCTATGGTCAGACATGACCTGCCAACCTTGTCAATGGGGAATACTTTTACCTTTTTACTGTCCCTAGTTTGCTTGATGTACAAAAATTTGAGTTGCCTCTGTGGTTTGGCCCAACCGTCCAGCAGGAAGTGATCAGCAAGAAGATGTCACAGAGGCAAACTGAGCCAACAGTGCTCACTCTAGAAACTTCATTGCAAGCAATTTTTTCCACTACAGGACAAAGACAGGAGATGAAAAGCATTTCCTCACCAAAACCACGTCTAATTTTCTAACCATTGTACTTTTACAGAGAAATGATTCTTGGGAAAGGCATGAATTTGGATTTCAATTCATTTCTGATAAGAACTCACCAGAAATCCCCAAATTTCTTTATAATCAAGATAGAGAAGACTGAAACTTAAAAACAAAAACACAAATGTACATGTTTTTCTCCATCTAGGCCTAGAGATTTATAGGTCTGACTATTATACATCTACTTTTGAATCTCTATGTATCAAACTATGTTATTGATGATTACATTTAACACCACTTTTTCTCAAAGGCTCCTTATTTTTTATGTTTTTATCAAGAGGAAACAAAGTACTGTCCTGGGGCCACACATGCCTCTAAGGCCATTTTTTGTGTCTATCAATTTTCCCTCTCCAGTTCCCCCAGACTGTCTTTTTTTTTTTTTTTCTAAAGAAAGGAAGGAGACAAACACTTTGGTTTGGAATCCTCCAGGAATGGTAACTCACATTTTTTTATAGGACACAGATGTCATTATTTAATATCAAAAACAGCAGCATTTCAAAATCAGGAGTAAACTTCCAGGCGCTTCCAGGTTTGCTCTGTTTCCTCTCTCTCTCTTTAAGCAGTCCATACTGGCCCCAACAGAAGACAATTGGCTCTTGTTGTTGTGTGCCTTCAGGTTGACTCCAAAGAACATTGGGTTGTCTTGGCAAAATTTCTTCAGAAAAAGTTAGCCATTGCCTTTGTTATAGCCCAGGATACAGTGATGTGCCCAAGGACAGCCAGTGGGTTTCCATGGCTGAGCAAGGAATTTGAACCAATGTTCTCTTAGGATCCAATACCAATACTCAAACCACTACAACATACTGGTTCAACTGGCCCTTAGAATCACTGAAATGGCCAACCCTATTGTCCACCTCTGGACTACTGGTTCTCCTGTCTATCTACCTCCTTCTGTCTTCATTCTTTTAATACTTGGCAGAAAGCTTCTCCTCCTCTTCTCCCCACTTCCTTGTTTACATGTTAGTCTTCACAGTCTTGACAAGGACACAACCCATCCTTTCCAACTAAGCCTAAACAGAATTTTAGCTCAGATTAGGGGAGGTGGTCGTAACTACTGCATAACTATTCTGCTTTTATTGTCATGGTTCTATCCCATGGAATTCTGGGATCTGCAGTTTAGAGAGAAGCATTTAGAATTCTAAACCTGCAAGCCCTGGTGCCTTACCAAACTACAAAACCTAGGATTCCATAGGATTAAGCCATGGTACTTAAAATAGATCATAGTGTGAAAGCGATCCAGTGAACAGGGGCTAAGCCTCCCATCGGGTGATCTTTTGTGCTAGCCATTTCCACTATGCAAACTTCTCAGTCAAACACATATCCAATAGGGCTGGCACAAAATCTTCCTTGGCCTCATAACTGTTCTGAGGCAACTAAACAGAATTTTGCTCATCTGACAGAACCTCTCTTCTGATAACAATTCTAAACTATACATATAGTTTTTGGGTATGATTGTCTCCTGGTTTAGTCAGCCAATACTCTGCAGTAGTGTACAAGATTAATTAAAGAGGACACCTCTTTTTGAAGGGGGGAATATATTCTGCATTTTAATTCAATTAGTCTGAAGAATCCTTAATTTAGAACCATAATCAACTTATGCTGATGCCAGCAAATTATGTTAATGAGACTGTGTTTTGCAAAACAACCTCACTGAAAGGTAAAAGATATCTTGCTCCAGACTTGCTTACTATTTAATCATGCATGCCACTTCACAGAAGGGTTTCCAACAGGCACAGTTGTATTCTATGTTGGGGAGAGAACTGATCTTGTTATTAGTCTGAGTGAAGGAAGATCTGAAGAGCAGCAGTGGCTTTTGCCTCTGAGTTGACTTGTTATACCTCTCCTTTTGAAGACATGCACCACACAACTGGACCCAGGATCAGGTGGTGGCTTTTATTTGTGGGTGATGTCACCACTGTATTTCTCTATTTATCTGAATGAGCATCATGCAAGATGGTGAACAATGGAATGCAGCTGAGGGACAGAGCTCTTTGCCGCATGTGGTCTGACTTGGCCTGCTTTTAGATGTGATGGGTGATGGTGCTCCATCATCACTGTTGAGATAAACTGCAGTTGTGAAGCTTGTGTACAGGGACTTGGGGTGGTAGTGTTTGCCTCAGGCAGCAATTTGTTTTGAGCCAAATCCAGCCAATTCTAATCCATTAATCGTTATGATTTTTCAAGTAGGCAGAGCAAGGATGTAATCTCAAAAGAGTGTTTGTTTGCAATGGGGAAACAACAACAACAGATAAATGGGTCACACCTTCTAGAAGTATGTGTATGCTGTCCACATTGTACTATCCCCAAAAGCATCAGCCAAAGTCTTCGAGTCTGGAGGGCACTATCAACAATACCTGGAGATGCCATAATTACTGTAAATATGCAAACAATATAATCAGTGGTGTACAAATACAAACATCTCACAGTATTCAGGAAGTAATGTAACCTGTGGATAAAACAGTTACTTATTTATACATTACTAGTCCATTATTCATGACAAATATCACTAATGTTTCAGATTTCTCTTCTTCCTCTAATGTTCTGCTTTTCTTGTCTGTTCCTATATTTATCTATAACTTCATGTTTTTCTGCCTTCAGTGGATAGTATGACCAATTAGGCTTCCTTTTTAAAAATATGAAAACAGTTTCTGTAATCCCAACCCTTTTATGGTTTCTTGCCATAATGCCACAATGCCATATCCTTATATCAACCACTCATGGGCCCTCTATACAAGTTGGGTGGGCAAAGGGACTCTTTCTTCGAAGGAGGAGGAGGAGAGGGAATGGAGATGTTTGCAATTATAGAAAATAGTTTCTGGGAAACTGTTACACATAAAATAAAGAACACAGAACGGTCCAACAGAACAATAGGAAAAGGAAATTGCTGCTGTTATTGTTAGATTGGTGATGATGTCTAGAAAATAATTTTAGGAAATATTCACAATAATACATCCAGAATGGGAAAACATTACCACAAACATAAAATCAGTGTAACATACATATATAGTGTTCCCATAAATTTCCACAACCTCTCCTAGAACATTTTGCTGCAACCTTTAATAGCTGAAAATGTCTACATTATCCTCTTTAGGATTACCCCAAGTACAAAGGTCAATAGTCCAGATTTTGTTTAATTATATTTGTAATAGTTGTCCCTCTTTTTTTAGTACTGGATGACTACTGGCCATGCAACCATAAATTATACAGCAGCTCAGCTTTCCGCTTATTGTCTCTCAGAGAAAGGGGAATAAAGATAGCCATTAAAATATCCATTGTTATTCTGACAGGTATTATAACTACTACTTTTTTTACAAGTGCATGAAATAATTTTTAATACCTGCCTACTTCTATCACACATGTAACTTATCATTAATCATTGCTTTGTACATCTTCCACAATTGGATAAGGCACCAAGATGGGGTTTTTTTCAGACTTTTAGTGGCAATAGTTCTCAGTTAAAATGACATCAGGGGAGAGCTTTGACTGTATTTTTAAACAATTATCTTGCAACCCAGAAGTTCCCCGCTTCATGCTTGACAATAATTTATATGTTAAAGCAGTGGTTACCAACCTCAAGTTCCCAGATGTTGTTCACCTCCAATTTCCAGAGTCCCTAATCATCATCCTTGCTGGCTGCGGCTTCTTGCATTCAAATCCAACACCAGCACCACTGTGGCTGCACCTACACTGCAGAATTAATGCAGTTTGACAGCACTTTAACTAACTCAATGCTATGGAATTCAGGGGTTTGTAGTTTTGTGAGATATTTAGCCTTCTCTGTCAGAGTGCTCTGGTGCCACAACAAAGTACACATCCCAGGATTACATAGGATGGAGCCATGACAGTTAAAGCAGTGTCAAACTGCATTAAATCTGCAGTGTGACAGCTGCCCAAGTTTAGAAACCATTGCTTTCCAGTATGGACTTCAATAATAGCCAAATATCAGCATCAGCATCATAATCTTCAATTATATCTCAAATTTTCTCCAGAACTGGGACTCAAGGTAGCTTACACATTACAAAAATTACAGTTAAAAACATACAAAAAAAATCAACATTACAACCAAAATTAAATTATCACCATATTAAAAACATGCTCCAAAAAGATTTTTAAAATTACACAATATCATTTACAACAATATAGCACTTACTTTCCTTTTTTATAAAGCAGGTCTGGTTTTTGTTAAAGAGTTGGAAGGAGAGCAAGCAAAGTGTAATTCCTCTAACAGAGAGTTCCAGAGTGTAGGAGCTACTGCTAAGAAAGGCCCTCTCACATGTTTCCACCAAATGTAACTGTGTAAGTCATAAGGCTAAGAGGAGGGCCTCTCCTGGGGATGTCAGGGTTTGGACAGGTTCCTATTGGGAGATGTGGTCTAATTCATCCTGGACCTAAACCCTTTACAACTCATAACCAGGCTTTTGATTTGTGTCTGGTAACAGACCAGAGGCCAGTGGAGTTACTGGAGCAAAGGAGTTGGATGTTCACTTTAACTAGCCCCAGTTAACACTCTAGCTGTAGCTCTTTTTGCCGAAAAAAGTTTCCAAACACTCTTCAAAGGCAGGCAGTCTCATATACAGCATGTTATAGTAGTTGAAGGGGTATGTCACTGGGCCCGAACAGACAGGCCAAAATGAAGCTGCTTTCGGTCACTTTGGAGGTATATTGTTTAAATGACACAGACATCTTAAGAGGCCATAAGCTGTGCCAAAGCTGCACTCCAGTCCTTAGGATGAGAGCATGGCTTTGACGTAGCTTCCAGCCTCTTAGAACACATGCAGTATTTAAACAACATACCTCCAAAGTGACCCAAATCAGCTTTATTTTGGCCTGTCTGTTCGGGCCCACTGTGACCATATCAGGCATCTTCAAGAACAGGCACAGTTAGCACACAAACTTTAAATATATAAGTACACTCTGGCCAAGGTATTGTTAAACATTGTGGTCTTACAATCCCACACTTGGGAATAAACTCAACTCTGTAACTCAGTGGAATTTACTTCTAAAAAGACATATGTAACATTTATCCTATTCATAATCCATGTAGGGGGAAAAAACTGCTGGAGAAATCTTTTGATTCAGTTTATTTTTATGGGTGTTCCATATTTTCAAAACTGATAAAATAATTGCATTACTGTATTGTACAAACTTTTTGTTTAATTTCTAATCAGGAAAGATATTTTAAAGTTGCAGAAATTATCTCCCTGTTCATGATTAATTCAAGCAATATTATCACCCTGCTTGATTCATTCTGATAAAGCTAAAAACTGAGCTTCACAATGATAGCAGTAGAAATTATTAAACACCCATCCACCTTATTAATTAGGGCTTCTATAAACTTTTCATCTAGATGTCTGAGACAGTTTTCTACCACTGGAAAACAAAAGACGAAATCATTTCCCATTATTGCTCCTGTGTATTTTTTTAAAAAAAGAAATATCTACAATAATAGAAACATTTTTAATCCACTTTACATTTTGATTAGAGCTATTTTCCTAAATCCAAGGCTTCCATGACATTATTGATAGCTAGTTTGTAATTCATTTTACCCAACTGAGCCAACCTGAAAACTGTCAGCATACCATGGGTTTAGGTCTGAAGACATAGGAAATATTTTTGAGATATGATTATTTTTGGTATAAATTTACCAAATTCAGACCTGCCAAATGTATAAGTGAAGCAGAACACAATTTTTTTCCAGAATTACTGTATATACCCATGTATAAAACTAGAAATTTTAGTCAAAAGATTGACCCCAAAAGCCTCGGTTGATATATCCTCAGGTCAATATAAGTACTGTATTTTATCTCTTATCATTAAAAGGAACCGTCTCCTTCTCTTAGCAGAGTGGCAAAAATTGAGAGCTTTCCTGGGATCACCTAAAAGAAGCAAAGGCATGCCCCCTAATTTTTTCCATTGTGGTGCTGCTTCTCACCTTTTTGAATCTCTGGGCAGAGAAATGGCAATGGTGGTAGTTCTTTGGCACTTTTCTTCAAAGGAGTGCTGAGTGGAATCAGGCTTTGAAGGATCTTACTGAGACATTTGTGTATGTTTGTCGGATTTTCTGACATAAAATCAGTCAAAGTTATTGCATTAAAGGTTGCAATTATTGCTAATGTAGGTCCAAAACACACTGCAGAAATAGCTGGATTATTTCTGCAGTGTGTTTTGGAAAGTAGGCCTGAAACATATGGCCCGGATGGAGTGGTGCACAGCTGCTCCAGCACCATTCACATCCTTTGGCCTGTGTGTTTCGAGCCATAGTTGCCTTTTCCTTTGCTTTGCCTTTTCAGCCTTCTTGATATGTCCACATTTTCTTAGACCCTCCTGCACCTGGTTGCCTTCTCCATACATCTCAGAGCCACAATAGTGCCCTCCCCATCCACGAAGAGTGATAACAGTTATGCCTGATGGAATTTTGTAAGTTGCTTGGCATAGTTATCCTTAAAAACCTTTGTTACAACTTATCCATGAGTCATATCAAAATCCTTAATTTTGCCCACCTAAACTGTCCTCAATTTATATATGAGACTGAATTATATATGGTACCCAGTGTTTTCAGCAACTCAAAAATGCACACTAAAATACATAAGCTAATGGAAACATATTCACTAAAGTATACATGTTGGAGCAATATAAGCATAGTACAGTCAGCCCTCCTTATCCACAGATTTTTTTTATCCACAGATTCAAGCATCCCCAGTTTGAAAATATTTTTTAAAAGTATAGATTCCTGATAGCAAACCTTGATTTTCCATTTTATATAAGAGATACCATTTTGCTATGACATTATATTTAATGGGACTTGAGCAACCATGGATTTTGTTATCCATGGGAGATCCTGGAACCAAACTCCAGCGGATAACAAGGATCCACTGTATGTATTACATTACAGAAAAATAAAAAACACCAAGGATTTGTATACACACACATACATAGAGAGAGAAAGAGAGGCAGCTGGATGCCAAGAATTTTTGAGCTTAATTTATCTTGATGAATACTGTTACACTTGCAAACTGAACCTAATTTAAACCTAATTTTGGTTGTAGACCAAAATGAACCTAATTTAAAGATTTAGAGTTTCTGAAATTTGTAGATTCATCCATTTTTTGGGGGGCCTCAAAAATCCTTACCTCACCTTACATCTATACATTACCATACAGCTTGGAAAAGAAGACATATGCTTCTTCCCTGTCCCATGCTCCCCAATGGGTGACTTTGAAAATAATATTTAATTCACTAAATTACAAATGCCCCTAGTGTCCAAGCTAGGAGTATTAGATCAAGTGAGCTTTCTAAAATTTGATCAGATCAGATAAGAATGTTAGTTTTGTTTAAGGCTGAAGAAACTTGTTAAGCTAAACTTTGTTCATGTTCTTGATTTTCTACTTCCACATTTGTTCAAAGTCATTTCTGTGCTAGATTATGAATTTAATGTATTTGACCTGCACAAAATTTTCTACACATATTCATGCACAAATTTCCAAAAACACATTTTTGCTGTATGCCTTGTTAAATGTTAATTCTGTACATTTTACTTATTTTACCATAAGTGTTTTCCACATGTAACGAGGTATTATTGTCTGCATTTCCTCTCCAAATATATATGCAGTTTCAATTCTTGCATTTTTGTACATGTTTTTTCAAAGGTAGATATTTGTACATTTCTTGGTGTGTGAAATGGATTGCAAAATTTGGAAATGTATGGATTTCTAAATATGGCTGCAGCCCAGATCATGTGCAGTTTTTGAAAGTGTGCATTTAAGAACATCACACTGAAGTGTAAACTGAACACACTGATCATCCATCACTAACATTCCTGGACCTGTGTAGCCCACCATTTGGTACTCATAGTGACTAGGGTATATGAGAAACCAAGAAGTAGAGCACAAGTGCAGCCACCTGCTCACAAATAGTAGATAGTGCCACTCATGCTCACAGTTGCTGAATGTGAAAAGTGCAGTGATAAACTTGTCTTACACATTCATACTACTAATTTCTAGGATTGTAAATAAGGGAAACCTTATCAAAAATAAAAGTTCTCCATCAAAAGAGAAAATATTTTATCAGAGAAGGTTCTTCCCCTACCTCTCCCACATTTTAATTTTTATTTTGTTAGTGGAAAAAATAGGTCCAAACTAATTTACAAGTGATTCCCTCCCCCCATTTCTTTTTGTAACCCTTCGTAATCATAAGAGAGTAGTGAAGTCAGTTATCAATTTGGACCAAGCCTGTCATTCTCAAAATCAGACTGATTTGGAAAATTCAATGGCTCATGCCATTTGGTTTAAACAAGGAAACTGTAATTCATGTGCACCAGTATTATTCTATTAACAGGACAAGTGTCTGTGTTAGAAAAGTAAAGAGCCAAATCTGTGCTAACAGAATGGAGAACAGAAGGCTTCACTTGGTTTGATAGCATCTGATAGAAATACATATTAAAATAAGGAACATCTGCAGGGCCGTGATAACATTTAGACTCTTTCTAGCAACCACATCATATATCATACTGTGGACACTGCTGCCTTTTTCTCTTTTTTCCCCTGTTTCTCATTCTCCATTTTTCTCTCCCATTGCAAATATTACTACTAGAGCTCTACACATCTCAATTTCATTTGCAGCTCTGTGTGGCTGACAATTATTACTCAAAGTTTCAGTATGTACATTTATTTATTTATTTTCATTTATATGTCACCTTTCTCCCAGAGAGAGTCGATTAAAAAATCTTCACAGTAACATTTTAAAACAATTAAATTCACTCCATAAAACAGCAAAAAATAATTATTTTTAAAATATACAAAAAAGAAGACTGTTAGCTACAGAATAGGACATAGTAAATATTTGCTTATGCATAGTCATTCTAGAAGTGCTGTAGGCTCTTGCCACATTCAAGTGCTAATGCTGTCTTTGCTATTGTACCCCTAAAGAGAGATCAGAGGTTAAAAAATTACAAGTCCGTGACAATTTACTAGGCCAGGTTCTTGCGGAAATCTCAGAATCTTTGACACTGCCTTCCAAAGAACATCACACCTGTCATGCCTCTCAAGCAAGGTTACGCTACAAGAGATGTGGTGAGTTAGTGTTTGATGCTGTCACGTTCTGAGCTGTTTGATATCTTTTCACGATTTCTACATTTAAAGCAGGGATGAGAAATTTGTGACCCCCCAAATGTGGTCACCTGCAGCTCTCAACATTCCTAGCCAACACAATGAAGGATGATTGAAACTTCAGTCCAGAGGACCCCTTGACTTGAAAGAACCATCCCATTGTTCAACTGGGAATATGTTTCAATATATTTGAGAAACAAGCAAAATGGTGCTAAGTTTTCCCATCTAATTAGCTCTGTCAAAGCAGGCAAAACAGCATCACATTACTTACGCTGGAATGAGATGTTTACTTACAAGGAGGTAAATGATAAAGCAGGCATCTCATTTTCTTTGGCTGTTCTTTAACATGTGTTCAGACAGAATGGAAAAAGAGACTGGAATAAGAAGGGTCTTAAAAATTACTCTTTTGGATTGTCATCTTCTTGTAGTTGCATTGTATCTCCTCAAAGTCTACAATAAACTCCATATTCTGCTGAAAATCCTGGGCAAATGAGGATGAGGGTGGATAGAACTTCCTATCCAATACTGTTCCACTGACTACACACAAAAACATTTTACTGAATGCATTGCCATACAGAAATATGAATACGGGCTGTTTCTCATGTTGTCCAGAAAAATGCCTTCAGAAATCAAGATGGCCCATCCAAACTAAGAAAGTAGCAACAATTCTGTGTGGCAATCAAATGTACAGAGAAAGAGGAGGAGGAGGAGGAGGAGGAGGAGGGGAAAGATGGCCAAAGATGATGAAATTGCTAACCACACTAAGAAGGAAATCTGTTTTTAGATTGACAGCAAGAGATCAGAGACCAAATTGCATTGCATAACTGTGTATTATATAACTGCTGGATTGGCAAAATACATGAAAGAAGCACATTCTGTTTTTACAAAATATATAAAGTGTGTACAATTGAAATATGAATTCAAAGATCTACACATAGGGGAGGGTCTCACAAAAATAAGGACACACCAGTGAGATAGATGCCACTCCAGGTTTTGCAAATTCTCAAGTGTGCTTTCCAAGGCCTTGATCCTATTTTGGGGAGATGGATAAGTCCCTGGATAAGCAAGAACTGAAACCATACTACTGACATGGGACCCACCAGCCACCACTAAGACACACACAACTCTGTTTTCTAACAACTGGCCATAACAACTCTCTACCTCCCAGCATTGATCATTTGAGGCAGCTGCCTCATTGTGTTTATTAATAGGGCCAATCCTGCATATCTATAAATCCATGAGTGTGTCATCATCTCTGAATTCTTTGGAGACTCTTCTCTTATGCCTCATTGAGTACTGAGATTGCCATTTAAACAGGCTTCAGAAATGGAATGCCATTTTTATATTCTACAACTGAAGAAGCACCCGTGGCTCAGAATTTTGCTACACAGAAATGGAAAGTTTCATTAAAGGGGGAATTCATATTTGCAAAGCAATAATTACTAATTAGCACTTCTGGTAAATTGCCTTTTAAAAACGTTCCCATGGAAATTTTACAGTGCACTGACACTATACAGGTGCTAATTAATTGGATTTGCTATCCAAATCTCCACAAAAACAAACATCAAATATAAAATACACTGTTACCCAATATATTTCTATCACATACGCACGAATGCAACAGAGAATATGCTGATGGATGCAACCATAGGAGAATTTGTGCCTTAGGTTAATAATCCAAAGAAACTCCATCCATCTCAAAAGAATGCCATGTAGGGTCAAATCGCAAAGCATAATCATGTTTCCCCTCAGCATAATAATTAAAGAACTGTTACACACAAAATAGTTTAATCTTTCTTTCTTCGTGTGTTCCTTCTATATGCCAATTATAATCTTTTAGAGAATGTTGCTATTTGAAGCATCCATTTTTAAATGGCTCACAAAGAAGATATTGCATAAGATGTATAACTTAAAAGGTTACCCAGGCATTTATAGTAACCGAAATGAGAATAGAAATTGGTTCCAAATATTTTGTTGGATGCATAGAACTGAAATTGGATTTAAAAACAAAACAAAACACAACAACTACAGGCTATTATATGCTGGGATTGGAAAGGAATGTTGTTCTTGACAATACTGTGAAAATAACATTTATACACCTTCTATGACTTGATATGAGAATATGTGTATCCCCTCCTGGAGATGGTCATATTTGCAAGACTTACAGGATGTTTCCATAAAATAAAATAAAATAATTTTGTGTGAAACAATCCTTGTGTTTTTAAAAGAAGAGGTAAAATGCACTCCACGTGAAATAATACACAGAAAGATTGTTTGAATCAACTAGAAGAAGTTGTGTAAATTAAATGAGTTCTACAACTAAACACACACATTTGGAAAATGCACAAGCATGTGTATAGTTTTCAGTGCAGGAAGTGGAAAAATGGATTGCAACTAGATATGAAATTATAGAGAGACAATGTGGGTGGGATTTGGGGAAAAATACTAAATGAAAAGAAGAGAGAGAGATTTACATATCCCTACTAGACTCCTGCTTGAATGGTATTTAATGCCTGGTAGTTAACAGAATGGAGACAGGTTTGCAACAACAGTTGGAGGTGTGATTTCACTAAAGCACTTCTCTCTCATATATTTTAGTTATGACTTAAGATAAGAAACCACTCAATCTTTTTAATAGCCAGATTGAAGGTATCACAAATATGGTCCAATAGTTAAGTTGTGTTATGTCAGAATCTTATCAGAAAAAGTTGTGAGGATAATTCATTTATTCATTCCTGCCAAAATAGCTGTTGGGTTTGTGGAGGGTTTTGGAAGGGGGCCGACACCCCTTCTTCCTTGGTGGAATGACCTTTAAAGCCCCTTTCCCACTTCCATTCCCTTCTCCTTTTGTGTCATACCTTTTTAGATTATAAACCTGAGGGCAGGGAACAGTCAAATTAACTACAGTGGTCCCCCGAGTTACGAAAGTAATCCGTTCCGGATTACTTTTCATAACCCGGAAATTTTCGTAACCCGGGGGACCGCTTTATTTGCCGGACCGCACGGCAAATTTAAAGGGGCAGCGCAGTTTTTTGTTTCAGATCCCAGGGTTTCTTTCGTAAGCCGGGGCCGTTTTTGCGGCCCCGGCTCTTTCGTACCCCGGGGTTTTCGTACCCCGGGGTATTCGTAACCCGGGGGACCACTGTATCTGTAAACTGCTCTGAGAGTCTTTGTGGGTGAAGAACAAAATATAAATGCTCTAAATAAATAAAAAATAATAATTGATAAAAGTAGGAGATTAGGATATCTGAAATCCTCTTCCAAAATGTATCCTAGGCTGACTTCTTATTTCACCAGATTTCACTTTTCTTTTTTGGTTTTCCATTTTGGTGGCCAAACTTATAGATCTATTTTTTTTAAAAAATGCAAGGTTAGCTGGTGAGTAGCCTTATCTGTTCATTCCTTTTCTGTTTATGTATGCTCAGTAAGAGTTTCTGGAAGCAGCTGCTGTTTACCTTGTCTGTTATAGGCAGGCATAAACACCTGCAGTAGGATCAGCTAGAATAGGATCACAATTATTTTACAGTTCAAGCTTTATTATACGGTTTACTACAGACACAGTGTTGGAACCCAGCACCAAAAGTCAGGGTTTCTCCAGGCCTCCTTCATCATCCTCTCAGTTCCAATGCTGTTGAATAACTCCCAGCTAGATAGAGGGCAAGGAAGGAAAGATTTTCTGCATCTTTGCAGATGGACTGTACTTTGGAAGCACTAAAAAACAGTTATGCTTCATGTTTAGTTTTTTGTGGGGCTTTCGGGCTATGTGGCCATGTTCTAGAAGATGTCCTTGCTGGTGAAACGTCAGAAAGGAAGTCTTCTAGAACATGTCCACATAGCCCAAAAGCCCCACAAAAAACTATGGATGCTGGCCATGAAAGCCTCGACTCCATATGCTTCATGTTGTTTCTATTTTTTTCTTTTAGTCTTTATACAAGTTTACAGCCATGAACACAGCATAAATCATCTATTTGTTCCATTAAATTAATATACGATCTTTCAGGTATCTTGAGCACAATATTACAACAGTATAACTTAAAGAATTACATAAACTTGAGTTTCTTCATATTCTTATTATCGTTGAAATAAATATTGCCCTATTTTTCGATCGAATACATTCCTTCTTGATGTCTTCTGATTAAATTCTTTTGTCACCCATCCCTCTGATAGTTGAATCTTCGTCTTTATACATTACCACATTTACCTGCAAATCACATTGTTACCATTTTAAACCTTCTTAATTCCACTTTTGTACAGCTCATTCCATTAGCTTTGTTTTCCTCCTTTCCACATATTGTCTTATATGCTTTGATATTTTGTTTACATGTATTAATTGCTCAATGTTTCTTTGTGAATCCTTCATTGAGTTCTATATGCTTCATGCTGTTTTCACATGTCCCCAAAGCCCAGCATATCATGCTCCAGTTATTGCCATTTCTGGCTCTTGACAAAGACAGCTAAAAAAAAAGGGGGGGGGGAATGGGAAATGGGGAAAAATGGAGCTTTGGAAACAAGATGCAAAATATTCAGCCTAGAACAGCTTTGTGAAAAGTGTCCTATAAAGATCAATTGAACATTCTTCTCTAAGAATAGATCCAGGGACTCACTTTGGACTTTCTCCACAGTGATGCTATTCATTTATTTCTTTGCTTTTCCCCCAAACTGGGACTTAAGGCATCTAACAGCAATTAAAACAAGAAAACATAGAAATACTCAGGTAAAAGAAGAAGAAAAAAGTAAGCTATCTAAAAAAATTATAACCAGATAAACTATATATGACTGAAGGCAGGGATAAAAGTGACAGAACAGAATAATAGATTTAAACAACAACAACCCAATAGCAATCAATTTATTTCACGTGGCTGCAACAAGACTCCTGGCATGAGGACTGGTACAGAGGCACTGGCATATTCCAGATTAGAAATCTTTCCATTTTTAGAAACAACATAATGCTGGAATGGGTCTGCAAGGTGAGCAAAATAACGAAGGATAAGAATTTTGTTCCCACTTGTTTCATTGTACACTGTACCCACATTTTCACATTTCAGTATGTTCATGATGTAAAGACCTTGTGGTCTTTCTTCCCCCCTTTAATTTATGTGATGGAAAAACAAACTGGCTGATTTCTCCTTCCTGGTTCAGGACTTTTGAGTGCTGAACTCCTAAAGATCAGGGTTTGAATCCCTTTGAATTTACCAATGTCAGAAATGAATTAGGGTTGCCATTTTTTTTTCCTGAGAGGTTTCTCATCTTTAACACTATTATGATAGTCAAGTGCAATGTGGCCTTCTCTATACTGGAAATAACTGTGCCAGTTAAATTTGGCCTATGCAAATGTGGGAGAATTTAGTTTCAGTTGATTGTTGAAGAATTTGCTAAAATCCTTACGTTTCTTCATACATAATAGAATCATAGAGTTGGAAAAAGCCACAAGGGCCATCCAGTCCAACTTCTTGTCATGCAGGAAGACACAATCAAAAGCAGTCCTGGCAGATGTCTAAAACAAACAAAACAAACAGCTTCATTTATATACCGCTTCATACCCTTAAGGAGTGTCTAAGCGGTTTACAATTGTAAGCTATTTGCCCCCCAACAATCTGGGTACTCATTTTAGCGACCTCGGAAGGATGCAAGCCTGAGTCGAGCTTCAGCCCTTTGCTGGTCTTGAACTCGCCACCTTATGGTTTTGAGTGAGTGGCTGCAGTACAGGCATTTAACCACTGCGCCACCAGAGCTGATCAATCAGTCTATCATTATATATTCAAGATGGAAAGAAACTGATGTTTCAAAATCTGAACACAGCAGGATAAAGCAAATGTAAGAGATTCCCTGTTCCTCATTTGGATAATTTTGAAGTATCTTACCTGATTTTTACCTATTAAGCAAGTGACACAAATGGAAACCGAAATCTGCCCAGGTGTCTTTAACTTCTCCTAAGCACCCATTTGGCTTGGAACAAAGAGCCAGTTTCTTCCTGTAGCTGGCTCCAACTGCTAGCTATAATGCTTCACCTATTTTCCTAAGAGACAATTAACTTCCCAGCCCAAGTCTCAAATGCATTCACACTTATAATGATGTTGTAACACTAAAATAGCAATCTCCTTAGAATTGTGGTTGGGTCATGTTTTTTATGTGACTTTTATTATCACATTATGACTCAGCAATGGTACTTTTTAGCACAATTCATTAAAAATATCCTCTTTATGGCTGTCCAATGGCATAGACTTGAAAATTAATCCAAACAGGCATTTAAATAAATGAAAAGCATTGAAGAAGGGACAGAGCACATGCAGATGGTAAACAAAAGTTTTAGTCAGTTGTTCATTCTATTTAGAACACCCGAAAGGGAATGCAGATCATTTCTGCAACAGAGTGTGTATCTACATTGCACAGTTATCACAGCTTTCAACTAACTTAGAAAGCTGTAATAAATCAAGTCCTAAAAAGCTGCAAGACATCTTCTTTCAAACCATAACATCCTGAACATACTGGTCTCATCTAATTTTGAAAACTAAGCAGGATCAAGGCCAATTAATAACTGGATAAAATACCTCAAGGTAATACTAGAGTTCTAAAGTTCTAAAGGTACATCTTAAGGGGAAAAATACCCACTGGACCCTTGAGAAAGCTATGGTCAGCCAAAGCTGACACAGTACTGGGCTACATGAATAAATGGCCTGCCTCAGTATAAGCCATCCATTTATGTTTCTATATTGCAGTTAAAGGAATGCACTAGATAGAACTACCAAAACTATCAATCCTTGGATTCCACATGGAGTATCCATGACAGTTAAAATGATATCAAACTGCTATAATTGTGTACTGTGGATAAAACCAATGCTTAAAAGGCATATGTCTCTTGTTCGGAACTATGAAAATTCTTCTTTCTACTTCCAGGCAACTTTTAACTTTTTCTCTCCTAATCTCTCAAGGATGAAGGTACCACTGTTCCTTCAGACCACTGTCTAAAGGATGAAGAGACCACAATGGAGAATGGGACACAGGTGGTGGTTTTAGTGTGGGAGAAATCATCTCAGATTAAGTGGAGATATATCCAATTTTGAATGATTCCTTCCCTCCCAGCAGAGGTTCATGAGAGCCTTCTGGGGGCCCCTTTTTTTGGCAGGTTCAGAAGCTTACCAAGGTATTGTGTGGTGAAAATGGCTTCAACAAGAGGAAGAGATTAGACATTTTGGTCTATTTACACTCTTCCATTCAGTAATCAGACAGTAAAAAGACAGAAGGGAGGGAGAAACCAACTGGACCTCCCATGGGAAGGGGGTTAATGGTTGCTCCTACTCCCATGCTCTCTGATTCCATATTTATTCTCTAGTTGCTGGCAGAGTAGTTTAAAGAAAACTTCTGACTGATAACTACTTAGTGGACTCAATTACATTGAAGACTTGGTCATCCAAATCTGCCTAATGCAGATTTTTGGGGGGATTCACACACACACCCCACAAGCACATGCACACACACTTTCTAGTCCCCTATCCATGTATTTTGTCACCTAAGATCCAACAAATTGATAGCACTGGGCAAATCTACACCAGCATGATTATATTAAATATCTCTGTAGCACAACTGATTGAGCAAGAGTTGCCAAGGCTTTGAGCTCATGCATTGTCCAATAGTGGAATAGCCCTCTGCTCATCAAGTCCAGAGTGAGAAAGAGGGCTGTGAATGTGCGAGACTCTAGAATCATTGGCATGCAACTACTGAGTTAGTGTAACTGCTGTAACAACTATTTCTATGCTAGTACCCTCACACAAAAGGATTCCCCAATGCAATTGTGTCATTGATACAGGATATTCCAAAAGTACTATTAGACAGGGGGTTTAGGCCATAATCACACTCTAAACCGAACCAAGCCCTGTGTGTGTGTGTATGTGTGTTTTATTTGTCACCGGTAACTGAAATTTCAGATCATGTTGCCTCTCCCACAGGCTACATGACTAATGCAGATTATTATGGCAGGTAGACTAATAGAATCTTTTACTGAACAGCCATTGGAGGGAGGAGGATTTATTTTCCAAGACAGCCCCTGAAAAACTATGACAAAAACATCCAGAACACTGCACTGAGGAGGTGCTCCCATTCACTTTACAATCATGGTGCAAATTTCAGAGTTGCCATGAATCCCTGTTTACCATAATAATGATTACTATGTACCTGGGATCGATTTGAAAGGAAGTCTTTCAAAACAAACTTAGCAGCAGGAGCTGCACAAGAAACCACCAATGAAATACTTGTTGTTATGAACAGCCATCAACTTGAATTTGACATATTGCCATTGTATGAATGAGAGACCTCCAAGTCACCCCGTCAACAGCCCTGCCCAGATCTTTCAGACTCAGTGGTGTGGCTTCCTTGAGTCTACCCACTGGCCTTCCTCTTTTCCTACTGCCTTCTACCTTACCAAGAATTATTATCTTTTGTAGGGGTTATGTCTTGTTATGATACCTTCAAAGTATTACAGTCTCAGTTTAGAATTCAAAGACATAGCCGTGTTAGTCTGGAATATCAGTGTACAAAGAGATCTTGTAGTAACTTTGAAACTGAGTGAAATAAGTCTCAGTTTAGAATTCAAAGACATAGCCGTGTTAGTCTGGAATATCAGTGTACAAAGGGATCTTGTAGTAACTTTGAAACTGAGTGAAATAAGTTGAAATATAAGCTTCCACAGGAAATAGACGAAGTCTACGAAATCTTATGCTACACCTTCTTCCACTCAGCTAATCTCAAAAAAGTTCTACAAGATCCCTTTGCATACTAATCTAAGTTTAATCATTTCGGCTTTAGAGAGAGTTAAGGCTCCTATCAAAAAGACAGTGAAAGCCCACCCAATCTACCAAGAACAAAATAAAGAATTTGTGAAATTATTTCAGGTTTTTTTTTTAATTCCCATCCCCCAACTAAATTTTGAATTAAAGTTGGGGATCTTAATCTCACAAATGAGGTTATAACTTTCAACTGTCGTCAGTGTTCCCAATTTCTATTAGTGTGTAAAATGTACTTGTCTCTTCTTACATATTGCTTAAAGAACACTTTGAACTCATGCATCCAAATCATTTGTGACTATCTATAACTTGGTATTTCTGGCATGTGAAAATGATGAGATGACACCTTAATTTCCATCAGATACAGTCGGATGACAGCCAGATGAAGGAATGTTTGCTCGTTAAATAGAACAAATACTGAGGGTGTGCAAAGGAAGGATCAAAATGGATTTCATTTGATTTAGTGAACTAATTCCATGTTTCAAAGAAGCAGAACCATTTAAGACTTCTGTTGAAATTGAATGGACAGGTCAGGATGGGGTTCTCATGAAGAAGAGTTGAGTGAGCAGATATTAATGAAGCAATTTCCTCCTCTCCATCCAAAAGTGTTTTTCTCCTCCAGAACAACGTTTGAAGGAGCCACGTCCTTTTTTCTTTTTTCTTTTTGCTTCCAAAACATGTTTCCTTGATTAAATATATATTAAGACTAATGAAATTGTCACCAGATACAGGCACGAGAAATAAGATGAGAGAGATAAAAGGTGTTTTTTTGTGTTTTACACATAAAGAGCTAAAAGACCCAGAAGAATTTAATGCATGCAGAGTGGATAGGCTTTGCCAGGGATTGGTGAATGTGTCAAACTCAACTTTACTTCATTTTACTCATTTTTCACATGATAACCTCATTCCATCAAAGTTCTGTATCAGTTAGGTTGCATTAATTTTTTGTTTTATTTCCATGAACATGGCTCAAAAAAGTTTCCATGAACATGTCTCCTGACCTGTAAACAAATTCTATACTAATTTCCCTGAGTAAATGATTTTTGCAAGCAATTTCCCTCTAGAATTAAGAATTTTGAAACCTTTTCTGTAGTATGCATATTTTTGAGGATTTCCCCCAGATTCACACATATCTGCACATATTTTTCTTTTCTGAACTGAATCACAAAATTTAGAATTCATTAGAACTAAAGAATATTTGGAGATTTTCTCACTGTGGATAAGAAAACAGCAAAACACCCCACTTTTTCACCCGTCCATGTGCAAATTCACATCAAACGTGGCATTTCATGTTCTATTTTTGCAGTACTGTTTTCATATATTTTTTCCAGGTAGCTTCAGGATCAGGATCAGGTAGCTTCAGGATCTTTAGCATCCACAATTTCTCCCCAAAATCATCTTATTTTTACAGCAGAAGAGTTTTCATTTTTCGTAGTTGTCCTCGCTCCTTCCAAAAGACTTTAGAAAATGTGCCATTACCAGGTTATAATCCACACAAAATAAGAAAGAACATTGTGACGCCACTTTATTGTGGAATATGATTTCAACAACCAGGGCCAACATTGTCAGAAGCAAGATGAAGAGTCAGAATTAACAATTATGAACTGCAGAGTCACAAATTGCGGAGTGAGGCAGCCAATTAAATTTGATATTCAAACTGAATAATGGAGTCAGAGAAAACACACACAAATTTGATTCATCAATTGGTAAATGTGCATTATATTTCTGCCTAAATGACAACACACCATTTCTAATAAAGTTATGAGAAGCCTATAATCATTTATCTCAGTTTGCTTATTGAGCTAAAATTTTGTGTCGCAGGAGGAAAAGCTTTCAAAGCAAAATCCAAACAGCTGGCTGCTACTAGTGAACTGAGTCTCAATTGCCTAAATAGGCACATGCCACTTTGTGTTATTTCGTATTTCATCTAATTGTGTATAGTTAATTAAAGTCTGGATTCTGGTGCACATACTACTATTTTAGCTAAATCTATCCCCCAAAAAGTGTCTAGGGTTCATTAGGGCCCATTAACGGGATCCCATCAATCCAAGGCTTGCCCTGTGTTCTATGTACATATGTATTTATTTATTTATTAAAATATTTATATGCTAGCCTATATTGTAAGATCTCAGACAGCATACCAGTAAAGTCATTTTAAGTATATTAAAACATTTTAAAATAATAAAAATCATTTAAGGAGACCAAACCTGCTTTTGCATTGCATTTTGAGATCACCTTAACTCTATGGCTAAATGCTACTGAAGTCTGGGAATTGTAGTTTTGTGAGACATTTAGCCTTGTCTGTCAGAGAGCTCTGGTGCCACAAAAAAACTACAATTCCCAGAATTCCACAGCATTGAGCCATGGTAGTTAAAGTAGTTTCAAATTATTTCTGTAGTGTAGATGCAACTTCAAAAATTTTGAACCATTTAACGAGTTAAAAACAGATTAAAATAGTTTAAAACTATGTGCATGAACATTTTGAAGTTAATCATTTGGTTCCCAGGCATTTTAATAAACAACCCTGCTTTTGCATGGAGTTCAAATGAAGCCACTGCTGGCATCAACTGAGCATCGAACAGGAGGCCATTCAACAACTGGGGTGTCACAATTGAAAAGGCCCTCTCTTGTGCCCTCACACAGTATGACATTTTTATACACTTTGGACTTGATTTGTGGTAATAACAAACAGAAAATAGCTAACCTATTTGCATATATTGTCGTCCATATGAAGGCGCACTTCGTATGAAGCTGCATGCCATAACTATGTGAAATATCATTTCACCTGAAGTGCATTGAGAATCTGGCCCTATTTTACTATAACCAGAATCTCTCTCTCAGTCTTTACCTTCCCATACAGCCTCTGTGGAGAATCAGAGATATTAAGCCTTCCCTGAGGGATTACATCAATTGAGAACTTCAAATTAAAACATAACTGTATTGCAGACATTTTGATTCTTTAGAAAGAAGTTTTTGTTCAGCAGCACCTGGCATGCCAACCAACTCACGGCAGTTACTGGATATGACTTTGAAATAACCAATTAAACTGTCAATCTCATAAAAATAAAAGCATGTACTTTAACACACACCTCCTGCATGACTGACAAATTTGTGTTTATTCTGTCATCAGCTGCAGCATGCTGGAGGAATTCAGATAAATGCTGAAAATAAGGACAGGTAGAAAAGTCATTTGGTTATCAAAGTGTTCCCTTTGAAAATTGGTGCAAATGGATTGGCTCCTTTCAGAAGACAGGAGGGATACTAAACTGACGCAAGACTTGTAAAGGGAGGTCCTTTCCTTCAGGGCTCCGAACTGTTCTTTAATAATAATGTTTATTTATTTTCCCCCCGCTCTTCAGCCAAGACTATCAGAGGGGCTTACAATTTGTTAAACAAACAGCTTCATTTACAATTGTAAGCTATTTGCCCCCAACAATCTGGGTACTCATTTTAGCGACCTCGGAAGGATGCAAGCCTGAGTCAAGCTTCAGCCCTTTGCTGGTCTTGAACTCGCCACCTTCTGGTTTTGAGTGAGTGGCTGCAGTACAGGCATTTAACCACTGCGCCACCAGGGCTGTTACATTTTGTGGATGACCCTCACGTATCTAATAAGGAATGTGAAATCATTCTCTTTAACGGCAAAGTCAAGGGGTTTGTGTCGCTATGGCTGGAGCCAAAATGGGGAGCCTAAGAGACAAGAGACAGATATCAGCACAATTGGGGGAACTCCTGTTTTGAGAAATAACAGAACAAAGCATGACCAGACAATTGGGAAGAAAAAAACCTAAAAACCCAAGTGAAAGTGGTTCGGGCACACAGTAGTTCTAGAATGCTGAATGGCAGTGGGAATGGAATGAAGCCTCAAAGAGGTAGTCATGGGTAGAACTTGGAAGTGTTACCTTTTGGACTACAACACCGAGGGTCCCTAGGCTACATTTGCTACGGGATTCTGGTAGTTACCAACTAACAAAATAACTTGTTTTGCTTAGCTCTGCTGGTTGGAAGAGATGCAGTGATGTTGGGGGATTAGATGACACTACAATATTTTTTTGGCATTAAAAACTGTCTCACTTGGTGTTTCAGCAACACATGGATATCTGTGTCTTTGTAGTGCTCTCCCCATATGAGAATTTTATGTAAAGGGCAATGGGATAAATGAGACTCTAGTGAAAGTAAAGGGGAAGCAAATCATGTTTTGAGTGAATGGATCTAAATGACTCTATCATAGTGTCATGTACAGGATCACTTCAGTTCAGAAATCCATGTTTCAGTGTTAAAACATCAAAACTTTATTCAGAAATTACAGATATTCATCATAGATGCATGTTCACACAGTATAATTAAACCATAGAGTAATTCAAATTTTGAGTGGGTTGATGCTCCATTTGCCCATTAAACCAAGCACTCTCATTTCCCCCTTTTTTCAGGGTAGTCCTTCCTTCCAACGCTGTACCATCCATCCTCACGGGACTGACCTATAAGTTTCCAGCACAGCTTCCCTTCCCCTCACATCTGCTCAACAACCACCAAAGGAATGTGGGTAATAGCTTTAGCAATTCACCTATAACTATGTGACCCATCATCCAGTATTAATACAATGTAACTTATTGCAAGCAAGCAAAGCAGGTCTCTATTAAATATGGCAGGCAAGCTGAGGGACTCAGATCCTGACATACTTGGATGTGGGACCCCCATCATTCCTCATTACTGACTATGCTGGTTAGGGAACAGGAATTACACTCCAAGAGCACTCAGGAGGCCATGTGTTTCTCATGTCTTGTTGTTGTGTGCCTTCAAGTTATTTCTGACTTATGGTGACCCTAAGATGAACCCTTCATGGAATCTTCTTGGCAAGATTTGTTCAAAGGGGTTTTGCCATTGCTTTCCTCTGATGCCCAGAGACTGTGATTTGCCCATTTGCATCCACAGGGTTTCCATGGGCCAAATTGGGATCCAAACCATGGCCTCCAGGGTCCTAGTCTAACACCCAAACCACTACACCATGTTGGCTCTAGAAAATTATGGTGTAATTTAGGAGGTCACTTACACCGATACTGTAAATCATATAAGGAAATTATAATTTTTCACAAGTTATGTGTAGACAGCCAGAACTTGCCTCAGTGGACTTAAGGCAAGTTATTTGCAAGTAAAGATGATATCAGGATTCTGTTAGATCCTGTCACAAGTTTCTTCCTGGTATTATTTTATAGCGGTAGTGCATATAGTTTATAAAATATATTTAGATATATTTTAAAGAATGGCATGTCGAATTGGCATATAATAGAAGTTTGGTAGTTCTGTTGATGGGAGTTGTAATGCTTGTTCTGGGGAGAAATAATTGCTTGGCTGAAGAGCACATAGATGTCTGTGTGAGGAACCTGTTATGAATCCTCTCAAGGCAAGACTTATGGAAAACATGAAAAGGCCTAAAGAGAAAGTATGTGAGAGAGGTGGCAATATTAGAAGGGGGGAATAGTATTTTCATTTATGAGCAAATTAAGGAAAAGCCTGCAAAGTTACAGGGGCTTTGTGCAGTCATTGCTTGTATTAAAAAAAATTATGCTAGTTCCAAATGCAAATGTTTTACTGTTTACTTCTCTGGTTGTTGAAATAAAGTTTTCTGTTTAATACAAAAGACTCATTTACTGAATTGTGGGGAGTGGGCAGTTTTGACAGATTTACAGGATTGCATTATGAGGTACTGAAGCTTTGTGAAGCTCCCCTGCTAAGAAATAAAGCAAGCATAAAATATATTACTACTGTTGCATTAGTTGAAACACGAGAGTGCATTTCAGTGCTGAGTTGCTGATTAAATCTCTAGAGAGTTTTGAGTTGATTATACAAACACAGAAAAATAAAGTGTTGGGCTCTAAGTGACCCTCTCATAGAAATGCGTCTCTAGCAATGCAAGCACTGCTTTAGGCTGAATCGGGAACTGCAATAAGGAAGATAACATTTCAGTTCCAATTTTTTTTTTTTTATCACAGAAAGGTCACAAGAGCATATGCCCAAGAGAAAGGTCAAGAAAGGTCACCTCTTAAAGAGCAATCCATGGAGGAAGAAGGCTACCAAAGACAGATAAGGAAAATACATCCAGCATCAAAGTCTTTGCTGTGGGTATAATTTAAATGAAAGTTTCTAATTGAGAGGATTTACCCAATGACTTTTATTTTTTTTTAAAAAAATAAATTTTTTAAAATTAATTTCTTCTTTTCATTGTGTATGTTTGCTGAAATATTGCCCATGCCACAAGTATGTTCCAAAAGAGGTAGCCACATTAATCTATGGGCAGCAAAAGCAGCCTTTTCAAGACTGGGAAATTTATAGTAATACATGAAAACAAAAACAAAAACAAAAAAAACCCCTCATGCTATCAGTTTGCCAGTCTTTAAGATGTCACAGGAATCTGTTGTAATATGGTTTCCATATACGAGTCCCAGAGCATAATCCTCCCATTGCTCAGTATTACATGCGTTCTTCAGGTACTTATGAAGAGGATTCTTTTTTGTCAATGTAGAGGTCATGTTGATCCACAATAGCCTTGGGATGCAGTGAAACTATTAAAACTGGTATCACTATTGACACCAGTTCTGTTCGCTGTATAGTGCACTCATTCAAAATAAATAAATAAATGGTTTCCCCCATCTTTAAGTCCATAATTATTTCAAAACTGAACTAAGTTAGAGCCATGTGTGTGTGTCTGTGTGTGTACGTGTATTTCAAGAGCTACCATCAACTGATGGTGCAGTTCCCTGGAATATCTCACTCCCATTTTTGATCAAGCCACAAAAGCCAGCAAATCTGATTGTCACAGGCATGCTGTTGTAGTAATTTTTGCCAGGCTTTTCTTCCTAATTCAGAACTCACTCAGCCAAGACAGTGTGGATTTTCAGAATTGTTTTAAGATGCAAAAAGAAGAACTGTTTTGATAAAGGTGATGATGAGACATTTGTGGATTGATTACTTTTTTCTCCCTCACTGTTGGGGGCCATACGTACCCAATAAACAGTGCCTACTTTCCTTGATTATTGCTCTTTTCACAGTGGCAAACATTTAACCTGATTCAGCAATGACGAAAAGTGATCACAAAAGGATAATTTCTGGATCTGAGTAAAAGCCCAAAGGGGCATAGGTTCTCTCATTTACTCACAGAACACTACTGTCTATCCATCAGGCTCTTTCTTGCTATGTTTTGTGTATGATTCCAGACAGACCACAGATGTGTCCTATACATGGAACCCATGTGGCAGATAGGTTACCCAGAACCCTGTGAAACACATACACTCATCCTTTCCTGGAAACATTGCCAACGTAATTCTGTTTTGTAGCTTACCCACTCATTGACAAACATGATTAGCAAACAAATATTTATTGGAGTAATTGAATCACACAAACACAAAGCTTGCTGCTTTGACCATGTTTCTCCTCTATTATCTTTCCTTCATTGGCTCCCTTTCCCCTTCCGTATTCAGTACAAGCTTTTGTTATTGACTTTTAAAGCCTTGCATGGGCTGGCTCCTCCTTATTTATCTGAACTTCTTTCTGCCCTCACTCCTCCTCGTGCCCTCCGCTCTGGTAGTCAAGGTCTCCTGTCCCAACCTAGGATCTCCACTGCCCCATCCCAGATTCGTCCCTTCTCACTTGCTGCTCCTCACTCCTAGAACCTCATTCCCCTTCGAGCACAGCTCATTACTTCTCTAGCCAGTTTTAAAAACGAGTTACCGTAGACAATGTTGTTCAGGGAAGTGTTCACAGAACTGGGACTCAGAGCAGCTTCACACCATTAAAAGACCTAGCCTAAAGATGACAGCCCTCCCTCCATGGCATCTCCCACTGTCTGGCTTTGGAGGGAGTGAATTGGCAGGCCAAATGCCATCAGGCCTAGCCAGAGCAAGAAGAAGAACCCTTCCTCCAGTCCATCTGCCATAGTCCAGGCCTCAGAGGGAGTGAAGAACCACTGGACTTGATCCCTTTCCCCACCACCATTCCCTTCTCCTCCTGTGTTATGTCTTTTTAGATTGTGAGCTTGAGGTCAGGGAACCATCTGATTGTATGTATGGCTCTGTGTAATCCCACTCACCTGGCTCTTCCTTCTTGCTTTTGTTGTCCAGTCACTTGCCAACTTTAGTCATAAAACATAAGCAATAAAAGGAAGAAGCACCAGCAACCCTTACTTCCCTTGCCATCTCCTTCTGATCAGTGATGTTGCTTGGAATTGGGTGAAACGTGAGGGCAAAATCATGGGTAGTTGTGATGAGGAAGTGTGCCCCTTCAGAGAAGCTCATTGAGAGTAGGACTGCTGCCACACAGCAGAATTAAACAAGTTTGACATAGCTTTAACAGCCATGGCTCCATCCTATGGAATCCTGGGATTTGTAGTTTGTTATGGCACCAGAGCTGTCTGACAGCAAAGGCTAAATATCCCACAAAACTACAAATCCCAGAATTCCATAGAGTGGAGCTATGGCAGTTAAAGTGGTGTCAAACATCATTAATTGTGCAGTGTAAAAGCAACCTAGGACTCTGGAGACCACACCAACTTAACCCCTAAATTGTCTTTCCTGTTCATGATGTTACCCGCCCAGGAAAAGGATAACGTCCCGGACTGGGAATTATACACAAAACAGACATAAGCCCATAATATTTCATTAGTATCTAGATAGAACTGTCACTTGAAATTAGATATTGTGAGTATTTATCAAAGCCTATAATTAAGGAGAATTCTAGGGATCAGAAACTCATTGGAAAAGGTGTCTGGAATAAAAGAAGATATTACAGAACCAAAAACATTGGAACATAGAATCAAAAGATTCACTCTAGTGGATGTCCCAGCATAACCCCTCAAAATAACAAAACACAACCCAATAGTCCAATGGTATTGATTAAAACATCCATCCAAGGGCATTATGATTTGTTCATATTATTCTGTTTACATATCAGCAGATAAATTTACCAAGCAAATTAATAATTCACTTCTAATATATAACAACTAATCATTAAGCATAATTTACACTAGACTTTAGTTAGCAAGACACAGCTGTTAACTGGCTGCTGATCTACAAGGACAGCAAATAAATCTTAAGGATAGAAGGATATGTCTAAATCTTCTACACTGTGGCAAATATGCATCATTAGAGCACACCATCTGTTAACGATAGCACTATCTGAGCGATCTCCCAAATCTTTGTGTGACTTTTCTCAGAGTTCATTTACACAAACACACACTTGCCCATCTATATTTCTTCAATAATGGAGCTCTTTCCCTATAACTTAGGCATAGATTAAATAATGCATACACAGACACATCCTATGTAGCAATGCTGTCTGTGGTCTTTAAAAACGCAAAAGGCTTGTAGTGATACCAAATGCCCATTACTGCCACCTGTACACCAACCAGCTCCCCCTGCCCTGAACAGCTTACTTTGGAGCTGGGGAAGGTAGCAACCAAGATGGTGGTGGATTCTCTGGGAAATGAAAGGAACATTTGTTAATATCAGAGGAGACTGATATCCCATTAGCACTAGCATAAAAAAACCCTCTTTTTAGTATTTCTGCTGAGGACAAAAACCAGCACATGGCAGAAATCTTTCTTCCTTGCAGAGATAATGCAAATAGTGACTTTTTCATTCCAGACACAAGGGGTAGGGAGTTGGGTAGACTAGTCTTGCCCCAGTTCTATCTCTGAAGTCCAAAACACTCTGCAAAAATAATTCTGTTTGAGACCTCTTGAACGGCTCTGGCTCAGTGCTAGGGAATCCTGAGAATTGTAGTTTATTGTGGCACCAGAGCTCTCTGACAGAGAAAGCTAATGTCTCACAAAACTACAGTTCTCAGAATTCCCTAGCACTGAGCCAGGGCAGTTAAAGCAGCCTCGAACTGGATTATTTCCGCATTGTGTTTTGGACCTGAGATAGAAATGCACTTTTTTCCCAGATCCATGGAATGCCTGCCACCATTTCTGTCATTTACCTTTCCACCTGCCCCATGTTAAGTATATGGAGGTGGAGGAAGTAGTGTTGGTAGGTTCTTGGAGGACTGCAGTGACAAAGGCCCTTCTTGCTTTGGCCCTGTTCATAGACATTCAAACAGGATGCACTCTCTTTGTTTGGTGCCACTTTCTGAAAGTGCAAACAATTAAGTAGGACAATGCTGATCAGGTAGTATTCAAAGACATAGTCATGTTAGTTTGGTTCAGCATTAAAAAAAGATATAACGGAATCCTCTCACACTTTTAAGATTACAACAGATGAAGTGAGCTAGAATCCACAAAAGCATATCTATTAATTTATTTTTCTCAATCTCAAAGGTGCTGTATAGATTTCCTTCATATCCCTTAATGCTTATCAAGGTATAACCTCTTTGCAATGAGATTATTTGGAGATGATAGCTATGGAACCTTAAGCCAAAAAAAACAAAAACCCATAAAAACGAGAAATGTAGGGGATTATCACACTACTGAAAAACACGTCTTACCATTGCTGAACTGAAGCTTCATTTTGGCTGTACCCTGGTGTTGCTGCATGGTTTTTCTCCCCCAAACTACCATATGGGTACATCCTGGCTCCAATGCATGTCCCTGAACTCGTACTGGTGGCCATTTTTCAAAGTCGGAAAGCTCCCAACTTTGAAAAATGGGTGCCAAAGTGAGTTCAGGGACCTGCATTGTAGCCGGGCTGTACCCAGATGGCAGCTTTGGGGAGAAAAGCTATAACACCAGGGTACAGCCCAAATGAAGCTTCAATTCGGCAGCAGTAAGATGTGTTTTTCAACAGTGTGATAATCCCCGTAGCTAGCATAGAAGGGAACAGAGCTGTAGAGGATGGAACATTACAAAAAATATGGAACCCCAAGCTCATTTTCTCCCTGAATGGAGGCAAGCGATCTCTAGGAGTAGCCAAAGCACCATCAATATATTTTGTTTCAGACAGTATGAGCACGAGACAGGTCACTGATGGAGCAAAGGAAAACAAATAACCATGCCATCAATTATGCCTCTTTATCTTAGTTTATCACTTCTTACTCTTATACAGATTTGATTCTAAGCTAATGGAATATAAACCAGTATACTAAACAGAAAGGGTATATGAACAGAGACAGACATGATGAGATGTCAAACTACCCTATTACTGAGACCACAGCTTAAACAGCAAGCTTGATATGAGGATACGTCTCTAATATTTGCATTTATGTTCGGTATGTTGATGGTAATTGTGATGCACACACAGTACTACTAGAAGGAAGAACTATTCTAATAAGAATGTGACACTTCAAACACTATGCCTTCTCTACTGCATTAGTATAATCTCTTTTAAAAGCATTTTGATTTTGGTTATCTTTCAGTTAGGTCTAATAAAGTGTGTTTAGAGGTACAGTGGCCCTTTGGTATATACTGAGGTTTGGATACCAAAATCTGTGGGTGCGCAAGTCCAACTATATACAAATGGTCTGATAACATTGTGTCTCTTATATAAAATGACAAAAATAAGATTTGTTTTTTAGAATTAAAAATATATATTTTAAAGCCATGGATGGTTGAATCCATAGATGCAAAAGACTTATAGGTAAACAGGTAATACCCATTCTAGCTGCTTCGTAGGTGTGGCAAAACTGAATCAAAACCATCAGAATTTATGGGTCTATATGGACAGAATGTCCACCACTCTCTGTCAAGTCAAGGCACTTGTCAGGTATCCTTGAGAAATTAAGTGATCTTATGTAAAACTGAAATATTAGTCCATAGAATTCCATGTTCTTTCTTTGGAAGAGCAGCAACCATCCAAGGTATTAGACAAAAATCTTCCTCATCTTTTCTCCCAAGTCATTTGAATTGGAGTTCTGGGGATTGACACCATCAGCTACAGGAGGACTCTCGGTACATGTCAATGGGAAATGAGATAAGTTACCACATTGTTGCCAGTCTTTTGGGACTCTCTCTATGCTATTCTGAAATCCTTGGAAGAAAGCAAGAATACAGCTTGAATCTGCTAGTAGAAAGTCTACACACATCTGGGACCTTACATTTTTATAGGAATCAGCATCTCATTCAAAATAATACTTCATAATAAATGGATTGTGGTGATAGTAATTACAGTCAAGGTTCTGATGGAACACAAGAGAAGTCTTTGAAATTGAATGAGTTTGTCCCTGTTTCAGAAGAAAGTCTATGTTTTAGTCACCTTGCCAGGGATCAAGCTGTACACATGTACAAATACCTATACATATCTGCACAAATGCATATTTGAATTTATGCCTGATTCTGCTGTGGTATCCCAGTGTTTAAGGATGGACATAGATCTGGAAGGCCTTATTTTATGAAATGACCTATGCTTTCACAACACTTAAAATCTGAGCATGAAAAGATGCGCACAGCAAACAGATGTTACAAAATCATCTCTTTCATATTCTAGGTGCAAAGAACATGTAATTTTTAGTGGGAGTATTTAAATATTCCTTTTCTTCCTCTCCCCTCCCTCCCCAGGGCAGCTCCTGGAAGCACACTAAGCTCTCACCTGCATCACTCATATTTCTTGAACTCACAGCTTGGTGTGATTCTTAGGGGCTAACAGGGTGGAACAATGTTTTTACAATAATATTTGCAGTAATAGAAGCAGAGGGAAATGTAACATACAGTGTTTTGTTCATTTTCTGAAACTCACACACAAGAGACACCATTTCACTTTACATGTGGGAAGGAAACCAGGAGAAGAAAATGAAATCATGTTTTTAGGGATTTATTTATAACCAAATTGCTTTCTCCTGGAAGAAGTAAAAGGCAATCATTATATGTCCCCCTATAAATAAACTGCTCCTAGACAAGGTATACTGGCGACAAATAGGTATGGGATGTTTTTTGGTTTGTTATTACTTTTAATATTACTGAAAGGCTATACAGTACACAAAGGATATGGTATACTGCAGAAAATAAGAGAAAACTAGTGGTGGATTTGACCAATGCTGTTGAAATAACGATTACATTTATGCATGTTGTAGACTGAACTGGTATTTTAGGATAAGCCATGGGTTAAAATGCTATAAAAAAAGAAATGATTTCCTAGAATTATCTGGAAAATCATTCTCATTGATAAGATACAAAGAAGCATAGGACTGTGCTCCCTAAAAAAGGGGCATCCTTTAGAAGATACAAGACACATGTGATAGTCAGGATTTGACTATCTCCATCTGTTTAATACATAGGCATTTTGTCTAGTCATCAAAAAAGCAAAAACATTTTCTTTTGTACAGTCTTTAAAGATAAAGGAATGCCTTCTAAAATTCAAACAAAGGCAATGTTTTTGACATTTCTAAAACTGCTGAATCTCTGTGTAGCACAAGCCCTCCAGAGATAATCCTCTATCATGTTCATATAGACAGTAAGTACTTCAGGGCTGGGCAGCTGGATGCCCTCCAGATGTTTTAAAGCTCCCAGTGTTCTGTTAGATGGAGCTGATGAGAGTTGTAGTTCCAAACATTAGAAGGGCACCAGGCTGCTGGCATGTGCAGTACTTTATGGCACTTGGAACTGTAGTAGACAATCCCACAGGAGTGGTATCATCTCCCCCTTCCTCCATTTCAGCCAATTTGCTACATCACAATATCTGAGAACAAACGGAGGAGGAAAGGCACATGGAGAGAGGAAACATGCTTACTGGCATGTCTCTGGATGCTTCATTTAAGCACTTTGTAAAGGAGGACTATTTTAATGTCCCCAGAGGACTGGGCTATATTGCTTTCCAAAGCCCAATGTTCTGTGTGTGCCTGTAGTAGGAAGGAGAAAATAAAAATCTACTGCTATAAGAGAAAGAAATGGTTCTGATAATATGAAGACTTTTGAGGACTGGCCTAAATCATCCAAGGAGCGTGTATCTCACAGTTGTTGGCAGTCTGGCTGCTTGTCATACTGTGGTTTGATGTCCAAGCTGGGATCGCTTCTAAGCAGCTCAGCAAAGCTACTTGAATCTGAGGCTTTTTCCCCCATTGAACAGTTTCTAAACTCATTGGTCATTGGGCATGGCTTATGACTGCTATTTTATAAAAATGGGGGGGGGGGTTCTTAATTCAATTTTATTCAGTTTCTACTTTTCTAACAATTTCTGACTCAATTTGCTTTTTTAGAAAAAGAAAAAAATGTATAGAAAGCTGAATTGGTTTTTGCACATATAATTTTTAATACATATATTTTATATGCTCTTTTCCTAGTATATACATACTTGTTAGCAGTTTCATATTACATAATACTTATTGGTTTTTTTCACTTTGTGTGTGTGTATACAGATACAAATAGAGATACAGCTATATAGACATAGCTTATGCCTTTTTTATCAAAGAACTGCAGCAGAAAACATGACAAAATCATTTTTTCAAGTGGCTCAATTAATTTTAATTAATTTGATTCTATTGACAGACACAGTACCAACTTCAGGCACTAGATGGCAGACTTCCTGAAATAGCATTTCTCCAGGGGTCAGCAGGTATGGTAAGCAAAACAACAAATTGAGCACAACATCAGTTTCCCTCTGTGGGTCCACTGAACAGCTGGAGACTGAAAGTGTGACAGGGGGGAGAGTGCAACAAAGCTAAACAAGGGGATCAAGTAGACATGTGAGCAGCGCAAGACCACAGTGGCCACACGTTGCAGTCCTGAGGCCAGCTGCCACTGCAGTCCACAATGGAACGACAGCAAGGAGCACTTTTTTAAGCTCTTTTTGCGGCCAGTTTTGGGCCTCCTTAGGCCACCGCATTGCAGCTTCTGCCTGATCTGGGTGTGTGTGTGTGATATGAATGCCATGCCCCCAGATCACCCCAAAGGTGGTGCTTTTGGCCCATCCGTTTCAGGCCATGGCCAGAAATCCACTCTGATTTTTGTAAAACAAACTATCTGGATTTGGGGGCGGAAAACAAGGGTGTAAGGGAAATCATGTCTTGTTTTAGAGGAGAAATGCTGTCCCACCCCTGCTCTTGCCTTGGTGTTTTGCAATTTTGCAACAGCCACATTTGTAGTGGATATCTACACTGGTTATTTTAGCACTGTATTTATTGCAGTTAAGTGACATGAAAGCATCAAATGGACTACAATAATTACTCTGTTTGCTTGCAGTTGCCTAATGCTATATGATACAAAAACATCCTGAAATCCCGAAATCAATATAAAGTATCTTAGCTAAATCATTTATGTATGTGTGTGTATAGGCATGAACTAGATTTATGCCAATGCCTTGGGATGGAGTAGTCCCACTTTAAGAATGGAACCTTTTGTGGCTGGAAATGGTAGATCTGCTATTGTTCTCCCTCATCCCTCTCATGTTAAAAGAAAGTCAGGAACTAGAAAAGGTGGTGGAAGCCACTCCTATATCCTCCGTTTAGGATCCGAGGCCCCTGTCCTACTTTAGCAGAAGACATATGAAAAGAAACTCTTGTCTGTCGCCATTTTGTTAAGCTTACCAGTGATTACAGTTTACAAGTTTACAAGTGATGGGACTTATCTACTCATATCACACTAAAATTCCCTTCCCGTAAACTACAAAAAGAAATAACAATGTACTGCCAAGAAGGGATGGACAAATCAGGTTATTTTAGTCCCTGTCACTTTCATAACTAACATACATTCACTATCATGTATGATCTATTTGGATGAGTCTTTTTTTTAAAAAAAAAAGCATGAACATTTACATTTAAATATATGTTCCAGCTAAAATTATCTCAAAGTTGACATTTGGAAAAATATTCCTTCTTTCGCGCTCTCTCTCTATATGTCTACACACACATTTTTGGATGCAAAATTGCTCAAAATATTTGTGGAGTGCACAAAACTAATGGGTAACCACACTGCATTCTGCACATTAATTCAGTAGGAGCAGATCAGATCAATTCATATCAGAATTTGACCATATCAAATTGCACAAGCTTCCCTACATTGAAGTCAAATGTTTCTCTTGCTTAACAGAGCTCTGTCAGCCCTGCCTTGAGAGATATGGTAGCCCTATGACTTCCCATTATTTCTAGTGCCAAGGGCCTTCATTGGATAATTCTATTAACAGTGTCATATTGGAAGGAATATTTTTTTTTCCTTTTACGAGAGTTTGTTCACTTGAAACATTTAAGCTTAATGCTGCATTAACCTACTTTCTCAAATTAATGTCTTCTTTTTTTAAAAAAAGCATGGAAACATAGAAAGAAACTTCCTCAGTATAAAATGGTTTTTCGATGTGCTTCCATTTAGACTAGAGCCAGAATTCACCATAAAAGTTGTGCTGCCCACCCCCACCACTATTGGAAGCAGGTAGCGGGGGTTATGAAGAGGCAGAAACCTAGTAGATATTTCATTCATTATTTATTTTGGAGGGATTTTTTTTTTTACTGCCAAAGAGAAGAAGTGTTGGTGGGATTTTAGCTGGTGTCTCACAGCACCCAGATAACTTGGTTAGATTTGGGAACACCATTTGTTACTCTAACAGCAAAAAGTGTTGACACCTCCTGATCTGAACAATCCTAATTGTATACCTTGAATGTTTTATTTTATAAAGGGAAATGGCTCTCAAGAGCCAGAAAAGCATCTAATTACTCATTGGGTTGTATGTTAATTGTCTAAGAAATGTAGGGAACTTTTCACCTTCCAGATTCCTTGGCCCCCATCTCTAATAAGCCCCACATAGCATTAGATACTTTAAGGATTTATTTTATTTACATCTCACCTTTCTCCTAACATGGGGCCAATTATGGGAACTGTAGGGGCTGTACGTATAGCCCTTAAGGGACGGTGGGATGTTACCCCTTTCCTAGCCAGGTTGGGGCCATGGCAACTTCACACCACAGCCCCAATCTGGCCTTTCAAGGGCCCAAAAAGGAGTTGCAATAAAGCAGCTCCTTTTTGCACCCTCAAACATTTGCCAGAGCTGCATTAGCACAGCTACATGGAGTTCCTTCGGTGCTGCATCACATGGATGCAGAGCCAGATAAGTGCCATGAAGCTGCACACCATATGGAGCAGCGTGCAGCATCAGGGCACCTTGTGGCTGGCAGAGTACAGCATGCCTCATGAGGACACTATGCCCCGACTCTGCCCCCATGCTGGCCTTAATGGCCGGTGGGTACAGGGTCTGTAGTCTCAAATCTGGAGGGCACCACATTTCCTATACCTGAATTAGTTGTTATAAACATTCTCCCCTAAATTCAAAGGTTCTCATCTTTCAGCCCCTGCTCTTCAAAGCTGGTATATAAAACAAGAGGAGGGAAAAGGAGACACCAAGAGGAAATTTTCTTCCAGAACAGGCAAATGTAAAGATGTTTATAGAAACACTAATAATATTTTTTTTAATTTTATTTTTATATTCCACTTAATCTCAGGGAATCCAGGCGAATTACAACAGTGAAAATAGGATACAGATTAAAAGACAATTACATTAAAATTCCAAAGCCCCAACCCTCCCCCCGATATAGAAACATAACTGAACATTAAAAAAGGATTAAACTGGAGAATAATTAAAACATTAATATATAACCAAAAAATTGAAATGCTGTAAAAATTTAGGCACTTTGTGTCCTGCCTGGAAACTAATAGGCAGCCAATGGAGAGATTTTAAAACTGGAGTGATGTGGGCAGATTGAGATACAGTATGTCAGTAACCAGCCTGGCTTTTTATTTTTTTTAAAAAAAATGTTCCTCTTTATTACAACTTTTATTTGTTTTTTATATCATCTGAATTTCCTTTTACCAAGCTTCAGTCTTATGAATCCTCTTTATGAGATGCAGTCAATATCTGCAGTTTTTACCACACACTGACCTAATTGTATCTGCAGGTAAATGACCCAAATGTAGCAGCCTGTCTCTGACCTGCTACCACAGAATCCACAAATAAACACATGCATATGTTCCTTTTCAAAAAGAAATATAGTAATGATTTATTGTCTAAAAGATTTTCTTATTAATCATATAACAGAATATGATTATAGCTGTGAGTGTCGGAGATATGAATGTTATTAAATTATGGTGCTTATCACACTAGTTAGTTTTTTCAGGTTGTTCCTTTTGGAAAATGGTTCTCTTATACTTGTAAAAGTAATGGCGTGTTATACACCACCACATTTGTGCTTCAACAGCTTTAGTGCCCATGTCTGATTTTTTGAAATATGACATTTGACATATGACATTTGAAATATGACCGTATCATTTACACCAGCCTTCCTGCTCTGCTTTCTCCTCCACACCAGCCTTCTTGCTCTGCTTTCTCCTCCTTGTTTAAACAGTCAAAAACAAAAATAAAACTATGTACAAGTTTCCATAAAGGAGCAAAATAAAAATGAAAACCTAAGTCCCACAACTTTACCCAAGGTTCAGAAAAAGATATAGGTGAGATTTTGAGAACTGTAGTACAATTGGAATAGCAGAATTTCTGTGTCCCTACTTAAGAGCCTTTGATAGGGGGCTCAGTCATAAATGAATCATGAAAGGCCACATGACTGACATCTCTTGCAGCACCCTCTGTCCACCCCTATGTGTTATATTATGCAAACTTTTAAGGATTTTAAAAGGTTTGTTAGGCAACATTTCCCTATACTAATTATTTCTTAGAAAACCAGGTTCTTCCTCAATGACCATGCTGGCTAGGTACACAGAGAGTTGTAATCTGAAACCTCTGGAGGACATGGGGTTGGAGAAAGGTGTTCTATATGTTTCAGGTCAAACCAAGTCAATTCTTCAGCCAAAAGGTCATCCCAACATAAAACATTATGCAAGTGTAAACAAGGGGGGGAAAAGACCTAGGATTTACTGAAACCTTTTCTATCATTTCTGAGTTGCCACAGAAAATACTGCTAATCTATGTGTGACAAATTTCACTTCTCCTGACAAAAGGAAAGCTCATATGGGCATGTCTGAGGACGGGGGAAATCATCTTAGCTGACTCTACCCACTAACAAGAATTTTACATCTCTCCTTCCTTTTTTGTGTAAAAAGTGCAATAACATCGTCAGTGTCTATAGACCACATAGACTAAACAGATGCTTCTCTACTGCTTTGCCAACTTTGAAAAGCTGCCCTAAATTCACACTGGCTCAGAATTTTAGTAAAGTTTATCCTAAATTGGTGCCGAAGAACTCAAATTATACATGATAATCCAAGAACAGAATCTTGGGTAGTTGTTGGAAGTGGATCACCTAACCTATCTTTAATTGTTCCCTTATTCTTAAAGCATTTTCTTGTTTTCTTGGCAATGCACCCTTATTTCCACCTCACCCCAAATACACTGAAAAGATAAGTAAATTAAATTTTGCTGGAATGGTATCCTATATCTGTTCTCTGTTTCTTGGGGCAAGAGAACTATGATCCCAAATCACAGATGATGTGGTTGGAAAGGCCAGTGCAGAATTTTTAGTTTATGATACTGTAGATGTGCTCTTTTTAGTCAGAACCAAAATCTTAGGACAAGGGGAAGAGAAAAATCTAAATCCAAACAGTTCTAACTAGGGTACATTCATAAAATTGATGAATCTCACATAAATATTGACTTCTTGATCAAATTCCCATTGGTTAAATTAGACAGCTTTAAATGGGGATAAAAATTAGACTTGAAGGATTGTGGGTGGCAAAGGCAGGCTCCACAGGTTTGATCCTGCCCTTCTGATAAAGGCTCCTTACCCTGGCTATAAAGTTTCCTGGTAGGACTGATAGAAATAGACATCTATCAATATGTGTATGCTGTAGCACCTCCAAGACAAATGGGGGGAAAAGACATCTAGCATAATCTGACCTCTGATGAAATGGAGTGGAGTCCATGAAAGTCTGTGCCAGAAATTTCTTTTTCTCAATTAGTTCCAAAGGTGCTACAGATTTCCTTTTTTTATGCTATGTCCTTGAATATCTATATGCTGTAACTGTAACCAAAGTTGATCTCTGACATCTCCAAAATGAACAGTGATCTAGGGAGCAATTCCTAGGACTGGAGGAGGAGGGCACCAAAAACTGTGGTGCTAGAGCCCTGGCGGTGCAGCGATTAAATGCCTGTCCTGCAGCCACTCACTCACTTACAAACTATAAGGTTGCAAGTTCAATACCAGCCAGGGCTCAGGCTCACCTCAGGCTTGCATCCTTCCAAAGTCATTAAAATAAATATCCATCTTTTTGAGGGCAATTAGCGTACAGTTGTAAACGCTTAGAGACTGCTTAGAGTGGTATGAAGCGATATATAAATGAATCTGCTATTGCTATTGCTAGGTGTCAAAAAAAATTGCAGGTATCTTTGGGCACCAAAAATCCAGAGTTAGAATATTTTACAACTTCATTGACTTAATAGTAACCTACCTTATTGTTTTGATTAGCAGACAATGGGCCCTCCAGATGGGGTAAATGGGTCAAGAGGTTGTCACATTTTTGTTCTTGTTCTATACTGTTGTAAATATAAGGACAAAAACATCTTTCTTCTTCTGAATCACATGTCAGCTACTCTGGGTGTCTTTTTACCTGAGGAGTGGGGAGGAGGAGGAGGAAAAAATAAGAACAGAGCTGGTGTAGTGCTGGCAACACTGTGAGTTACTTAGATCTCAGCCAGCATCTCAATGGGTAGCCTTAGTCAAGCCACATACTCAGCTTAATGCACTCCACCTGCAATATGGAAATAATAGTAACCTACCTTATAAAGCTGTTTTAAGGATTACTGAACTAATGTAGGTGAGAGCCATTTCACTTACTTGAGATATGTCAAATGAATTACATTCTGCCTTTTTTTTTAGAAGGAAGTTGGCTGTATTTTTTTTCTTTATTTTCTTTTCTTCTTTCCCCTAGTTCTTTTATTGCAGAATCAGAGAACTTTTTGGCACTCTGGATATTTTGGCTTGCTAGCCCCATCAGTGCTATCCTTTATGGTTAGGGACTGTAGAAATTATCATCTAAAAACATCTTGTGGGTACTCTAAAACATCTCATCTCTGTTACAGTGCATTTGCTGATGATTAAAGTTGTTCCTTTTGAATCACATTATGAGTTGCTAAAAAAACAAACAAAAAACAAACAAAAAAGATTGTTAATTTAATTTAGTCAACTTAACCTAGTTAGGTCACCACCTTTGTTAATGAGTCCATATTCTTCCCTCGCAAGTGTGAGATGACATGAAGGGGTGTACAAGGGAACACTGGGGTTAAATCCAGTTCTTTTTCTTCATAAGAAACAGAGAAGGAGTCAAGGCTTTCTAATCTTTATTCCTTATCCTTTCATTTGAATACTGGTTTCTCTTTCAATAAACATAAGTTGTAGTAAAAGAAAATTTAACCTTTTCCCCTGTTGCTGTTGTTGTTGTTGTTGTTGTTGTTGTTGTTGTGCACCTTCAAGTTGTTACTGAATTGTGGTTACCCTAAGGCTTTTTTTTTCCCCTGGCAAGATTTGTCATTGCCTTCCTTTGAGTCTGACATGCCCAAGATCATCCAGTGGGTTTCCATGCTCCGGGATTCAAACACTTGTCTCCAGAGTCTCAATCTAGCACTTAAAGCACTACACCACACTGGATCTCTGACTGTCCCTTGCCTCCAAAAAATGGCTGATCTGTCACAGCCTCACTATTAAAGCAATAAGCGCACAAAGAAGAGGGATTCAGTCATGGCCTTTCCACAAAGGGACTAATACAGTTAAATAGACACCGACTTCTTCAAAGCTAAAATGGCTCTTTCCCTTTTCAAAGGGATTGAAATGAAGTTCAGTAAGTAAGACAGTAGAAAAAGAGGAAGACTACATTACAGATGGATTGATTCAATCAATGAAGCCATGCCCCTGAATTTTCAAGACCACACCAGAGCTCTTGATGACTAGAGCTCTTGGGGGTTTCTCATTCAATGGGTTGCCATGGTTCAAAGTTCACATGAGGGCAACAAAGGACTGAGCATTCCTCAGAGACATAGAATAAACAGTAACTGTTGCAGAGGGGACAGAATAGCCAAGGACAAGAGGAACGAAATAGAATATCCAAGACTTGTATTTGTCTGCAGACATCAGAGTCCCAAGCTTGTCCAAGTATCCCTCTCTTGGATGTGAGTGGTGTCAGTTTTGGTTCATGATAAGAAAAATGAGTTTGTCATTAATAGCTAGCTAGCTAGCTAGCTAGGGGTGAGGCTTGTTTTCCCCTTCAGATTTTGTTCAACTGCAGCTCCCATAAATTCCTCATGAAGGCTGTCCAGGGTAGAGCCGTTGGGACAGTCCAACAACATCTGGAAAGCTTCATTTGTTCACCACAGTATAATACGTTAGCGAACAGCATGCAGAAACTGAGAGGAAGCCATGCAACTGTATGATCGGACAGGATTTGCTTGAAGACACAGAGAGTACAGTGGTACAAATCTGAGTCTCACACATTCCTTTATAGGGCTGCAACAAATGGCAGTTCAAAATTCTGAATCCACCTTGTGAGCAGAGAAACTAGGGGATCATTTACTCAAATTTCTCTATGGGTAAGATACATAATTCAACAATTTATTGGGGTGGAGATCACCAATAGAAGCGGCAAAAAGACAGTACCCCCCCCTTCCAAATTGTTCCTCTCTCCCACGACACTCTAAGTAATAGCCTCAGAAGCTGTCCCAGCAGGCTGGCATAAATCAACATATTCTGGAGCTGGTATTATTCTAAGACATCATGTGGGTAGAAAATGGTGGCTGTCACAAAAGAACGGTGGAGAATATCAGTGAAAATTCTGCAAACCAGAATTATCTGTTTCAGGACCAGTTGGTAGCAGCAATGATAAAAATGAATAATCTCAGAAATGTTACCAGATTTTTTTTGGGGGGGGGGGTTACATTTTTCTCTCCTACTGTGTTGATGTGTTAAAATAAATATCAGTCTTCAAATGAAAGAAAATGGAATGGACCTATGAAGACACTGATTCACCATTGATTTGCCATCACAAGGTGAGTAACACTTTTGGTAGTTCAGTTAATTCTCTCCCTGTAGACTTTTGTCCAGGGTTTAAAAGAGTCAGATGCAGACCAATAGGATCAACACGTACACACTTTTCTCCAAGGCAGACTTATCTGAAAGATGACCTGGCAGAAATAGACAATGTGATTGGAGCTTTGCAGGATGCGGTGAGGCTTCTGGAGATAATTACCAGCAAGAGATGTTACATTGATTAGCAGCCTGTGTGACCAGATCAGTTAAAGATTTCCTTTCATTTTCTCCCACTTTTGATTGCCTCACTGGTATCTGTCAAAATCTTTCCTAAGAAAGTTTGATTTAGCAGTATCTCCTACAGCAAAAACTGAAAGATTTCCTTAAATCCTTTACATACCTTTAGGACATACTTTATCCATTTACACTTTTAACTGTGAAAGCTTGTATTCTCTAGCACACCACTGTATTCAAATAAAATTCTCTCGGTCGAGGACTAAAATCCAAGTACACATATATTCACCCTGTCACATATGCATAGAAAATACAGACTGGAAGAATGGCAAAATCTGAAATGCAGATAGTCACTACTTATAACTACCTGCATTTCAGACTTTGAAATTCCTTCAGTCTGTATTTTCTATACATGTGGACTGCTCACATGGACTACCTACATAGTCACCCCCAGAAAAAGAATCAAAGGGGTTGACCGAGATAATGAAAAAATTCTCTCTCTTTGACAAGGAGCAAATCTTTTATAAAAGTAAGGTGTCTTAACTCCCAAATCAAGACTTAGCCACTGGAAATATACTTTGAATAAGAATTATATTTGCAACAATACACTAGGGAAATGCATTCCTTCCAACTAATGTCGGGACTGCAAATGCAGAGATACCATCAGGATGATGTTGGCAAATGATGTTATCACTACTAACCAAAAAGTTCTCACATTTGAATTGTACTAGCCCTGGCTCCACTATGTCACTGCACAAACACAAAGAAATGAGCCAAGATTAAGCAGTGAAGAATATAATTCTTACAAAAAGAATAGCACACAACAAAATGGGTGACACATTCTGCATGTTGGGATATCTCAGGAGAGGGGTCCTAAACAAGACTTATTTCTTACTATGTCACTTCTGAAATTTTGGTCAGAGAGGTGTTGGTCAGAGAAATGTTTCAGGTATGGCTTTGATATGAGTTTTGGGTAATCGTTGGAGAAGGAGTTTCTGTTTAAGATTACACATCATCATGCAGTCCATGATTCTTGACTGGATAGGAACGCATTTTTAAAAACAGGGCATTAAAATGATGTGAAAGAGGTGGAAGTCTCCCCCTTCCAGCAATATTTGACACCCCCACCTTGTATTTTCCATTAAAATGTTGGCTTTGTGAACATTTGGTACAGCCAGCACTTATCTTCTCATGTCCAATTCTGCAATGAGCAATTTGCATCAGAGCATATTGAATGTCATCACACATTAGGTTTTCTTGGGTATTCGGACACAGCTATCCCTCTTATGAAATTTAACATCTAATCAACCCTTATTGCACTTGGATTTTCATCAATTATGAATGCAGAAGAATAAAACTTTTTAGACATTCAAAAGCAGCCCATTTTCTTCTTATGTAGGTCAGAGAAAAGTTTTCTTTTCCCAAAAAAACCCTGCTAACTTAACTTTCATTGAGAACAGGGGGACAAACCTGGACTGGACATTGCCACTGGTTAGCCAGGAGTGTGGAAGTTTGAGGAACTCTGTCTTAGCAAATTTTTATATATGATGACCTGATCTGTATTTCTTGAACAAATATGCCTGTTTTAACTTAGACATGCTCCGTATTTTGCACTTTTGAGAACGTGGCAACATTTTCCTTAGAGGAGTTTACATGTACATTTTGGGCAAAAAAAAGATTATTTACATTTGAATTTGATTATTTCTGAGAGTTTTTGTTTTGTTTATATCTAACACCACTGATTCGTCAATGGAAGTATAGAAGTTGGAGATGGAAATGCAAGAGGGCTGCGAAAACAGAATGCAAGATGTACATAGGGGCTTGTCTACATTATTAAAATATTCCTCATTCTATATAATAGAATGTAATCTCATCATCTGTGATTCAGAGGAGTTTGGGCTTTTTTGAGGGGGGGGGGCTGCACAGAGTTTGAATAACAATTCAAATTACAAATCCTTTGTGTATAGAAATAAAATTGCAGGTCCAGCTTTAATGAAAGTCATTAGTGCACAAAGACATAGGAATCTGGTCTTCCAAATTAGTTAGCATGAGGCACAGAATGAGCCAAAACAGGAACCATTTGATTCATCCTACACGATTTATTTAATTAATGATTCTCAAATTTTGGTCCTCCAACTGTTTTGGACTCCAAAGAAGTCTCCAGAAGCCCCCATCCAGCTCGGCCAACAATTAGGAATTCTGGGACCTAAAATCTGGAGACCAAAGTTTGGGAACCATTGAGTTAAGTTACAGCTTCTTAATTCTTAATTACTGGGAAAAAAGAAATTGATTGTAAATGAATATGCATTTGAAAACAGCTATTTCTAAGCTCTGAGGTAATCAAATTACATAGGTATGAAAAGAAATGAAATTGGCTAGGTTGACTTTGATTAATCTAGATAGGGTTTTACAACAGCATACTCTGAAAATTTTTATTTATCCTTATTTTTGCCCCCTAACAGGATCATAAAGCAGCTAACAAGTTAGCACATAAAATGTAATAAAGTAAGTAGCTAGCATTACATTAAAGTAGGGATTGCATACACTAAAGTAGGGACTAAACACACACACACACAAAACCATTTCTTGCATTATGGTATCTATCTAATTTTATGTCCTAGTATTACTCCATCAGAACAGCTGCAAATATTTGCAAAACAATGCCATTTTCAGTTATTATTAAGATGTTACTGAAATTTGCCTTATGTGACATCCCACTTGCTACCCTGTAACCTTTTTGAAAATGAAACCTGCACTTAAAATCAGCACTGAATGAAAACATCAGATATGTATTGTGTTTCCATAGGTTGTAGAAGATTTAGGCAGATTTCATCATCTACTCTAGATATTTGCAAAGAGATTTAGAACTGCTTAAACATATGGGAGACTGGAACTCTAAAGCACTGAGGAGAATGATGTGTTGAAAAAGCAAGCAAGGACTCCTACTGAGTCTGCCTCAAAGTAGAAACTTTCAGCCTGTCCTTGTTGTCAATGTGTTCAGCATCATGTCTGAAGTGAGGAACCACTACTGCAGGTAATTCACTGCATCCAGTTTTCTGCTGAAGATGGTAACAGGAGAGATGGCACAGATCTGAAGCTGGGGCTAAATTGAGAAAGTATTTACCCTTATCCACATGAATAACCCACAATTAAACTTCAGTACCATTATTAATTTAATCCTTGTCATCTACAATATCTTATAATAAATGCATTTAATTAACTGCATACACTTACTGACTACATTGGTACTTCAAGTTGCTTTAGGGGACCCTCACCTTACAAACGTTAGTTGGGAAAAAAAAGGTGGGGAACTTTTGAGTAAATTGTTTAAGAGGTTTCAAAAGTCTCCCCACCTCACCCGCACTTTAAAAGCATTCTGGAAATGGAAGGGCTCCACAGACAAGACCTTTCTTATCACACCTCATTCCACTGCATGCAAGCCCCTGCAGCTACTCCCACTAGCAATTCCACATTAGAAAAGAATGCGAAATGTACGATAAGAGCAAAATATCTATTATGCTGAAAGATATCTTTGATGCCTCACCAACCATCCATTTTCCTTGAATGAACACCTGAGAGTTACTTAATTATATGAGATTTCTATACCCAATGAAAGAAGGCAAACGACTAGCGGAAAACATTATATCCTGGATTTTAATGCACTCATAAAAGATCAGAAAACACACCAATTATGCAGCAAGGTATTTACTTCATAAGCTATTTCCCTTGATTTACACTCAGGCATGAGCAACTGAAATCTATAAAAATAAATGATTAATGATGAACCAGATGACTTTATGGCTTTTGTGAAGGACACTACAACACTTAAAATACCCACAGAAACAGAACTACAAGAGCTTAAGGAATAACATGGCAAGCACAGCAGGAAATAAAAGTTGTATTAAAAGTGAAATGAACCACTGATGATGCACCAGACTTGGAAGATATGTTTTAATTTCACTATCTAGTGCTGGGTTTCTCGTCTTGGGTAAAATTAGTGTCATAATGTAATGGCAGATATGAAGGAATACAGACTTCATTTACTTATTTAACCAATATCATAAAATACAACATGTCCACATCCCTCTAGCATTCCACACCTACTTGCTAGAGTTGCATGGTGTATATAGTACACTGTAATTTTTGTTTGGCTAGAAATTTCTCTGGGTTGGCCTGTATAGATCCACTTGTAGAGGGAGAAAGATTGCCTTTGGATTTAAGTTTTATTTGATCACGACAGATGGATTCCAGATTTCCCTGGTTAACCAATAGACCAGCAAACCAAGGCCTGAATGGGACAGCTGGGTTTAGATCCCATTCTGTTAACTTTCTGAATGATCACTCCTCGCAGATCAGGAAAGAAAACACATCCATAAACCTGCCTGCCAGCCTTCCTGGCCAACAATAGAATAAGGGCCTTTCTTTGATTAGGCCCAGATCATTACCTCTCAAATGAAGTAGCAAAACTTGAGGAGTAGGGGACTCAAATTGCTGGTAGAACAGGGTGTGGAGGAGCCAATGTCATCTCACATCTCATACCATCTTTGCCAACCCACTAAATGAAGACAAAGCCATTCAGTCTCAGATGAAATCCATAAGCAGATGCTGCTACTCTACAGTGGGCCCAATAGAACTAGCTATGTCCACAGATGAGGACTAAAACTCATTCTGGACGGCCCCAGTAACCTGTAAGAAACACCAGCAAAGTGTACTTCAACAAGTCTGATGCGCATCAGAAAGAGACTGAACATAGGAATGGAATACACCAGATGACTACTGATTATTGGCCTTGATGTGGTGTCCAGAAATCCCAGCTGCAGATGCTGTTGATGCTGCCCCTATACAAAAAGAAAAAGTACTAAATGTATATATTCCCAAACCCAATTCTTCCAGGGCCCTCTTTGACACTGTCCAAAAACGGTACTTGATTAATGGCTCACCATCAACTTGAACAAAAAGAAAAGTTTGGGCTGCTCCTCTAATCTCGGGCTAACTCTTCTAACAAAGCCTGAAATAAATATATATATATCCTGGATACAGTATGACATCAATCTAACCTGAATGTCTCCCTCCTTTTCTATGTCTCTACAAATGACACTTCCAAACCACAGTGCAGCAATGATCTGGGAATGGAATTACACTTCTGACGCATTATTTTTGTGTATGTGATATTTTAAACCAGTAAAGAAGGAGAGTAGAGTTGAATTTACTGCTGCTACTCCTCTCTTCCTCTCTTTTTGTTATATTCCACAGGTAAAGGTTGACATTCTCCAAGGGGAAGCCATTTTTATTGATAGGAGTTCTGATCATGAGGTGGTATCATTATTTTCCAGATCATATGTTGCAGGGAGAGACTACATGGATCAAAAAAAATGTCCCCTTCAGAAAGTTATAGTCTACCTACGGAAGCCAAGAAAAACAAAGACAAAATGTGCTCATCTCTATTCCCCCGCTGTTTACCATCCATGAATAAAAATTCCAGAATAATCTTCCAGTACCTATAATATGGCCCAAAATAACCTAAGGACACAAGATACCATCTGATTTTGGAAGCTAATCAGGGACAGCCCTGGTTAGTGCTTGGATGGGAGACTGTCAGTGAATACAGGTGTTGTAGGCTATATATGTATCAAATAGGAAGGTACTGGCAAAACCACCTCTGAGTACTGTTTGTCTAAGTAAGCCCTCTGAAATTCATGGTGTCACCATAAGTCAACAGGTGACTTGATGGTGTGCATACACACACAGTTATCTGTAATATACCACTGTGACTTGTTAATGTTTCCTTTACACTAGCAGTAATATTTGAGTTAAAAAAATCAGTTAGGAACATAATTACTGAAAAAGCATTTAAACTCAGAATGAATCAATGATACCAGCAAGCTTTAAAACCTCTCTGGTTGCAATGTGGTGGGCATGTACCCCACGTATGCCCTCCCATCACACTTGAGAGGGCCACACTCCACCCTAAGTTTCCCACCCCTAAAGTCCACTCTACAGGCCACTCAGTATGGGGGAGTTTAAAATAAGCCAGGGCCCCCAAAACACCACATTTACTTCCCTTGGTCCCAGAGCTCATGGGGGACATTTAAATCCCCAAAATTAAACCTGGGGGGATAGACAAGTGCATTATGGATTTTGGAGCGTCACATGTCCGTGGCTCCCACTTTGCCAACCCTTGATTTAGAACCATCTTTTCTTATTCTGTCAATTGGACTTGGTGCTGAAACGACTGCACAGGAGTTAAAATATCTTTGTAGATTCACTCGGAAACAAATAGCTATCCAATCCTAGAGGTATATGCTTGCCTGCAGGATGTTCTAGCTGGAGATCCTTCACTGAGCAGGGAGTTGGACTTCATGGTCCATGGGGCTCTTCCAGCTCTATGATTCTAGTTTGCACATTTACATGAGGGCATAGTTGCATCAGCTTGTACCCAAACAACAAGTTCAAACATTGCCAAATCTGTCTAACAATTTTTGTTTCTCACGACAATGTTTAGGATAAAGCAGATCTTCTGATTGTCCCAACAACAAATTGCCAACAAGATATGTCACATCGGAGGCTCTGACTAGACTTTTTATTTTTTTAAAGCCACTGATCCTGGAACCACCCTTTACAGATTGTTTGGAAACATTAATGCCACCAGTGTTGCTCCATAGTGAAAGGCAACTTTATAGCCACCCAGGTTAACACAATGAGTGAGAAAAGATAAGGAAGTCACAACTGCTGAACTAAGATGATTGATTTACTTGCTTAGTCAACTACTGCCTTTTGGCTGAACTTTTCTTTCTTTTCTTTTCTTTTCTTTTTTTTACATAATTTATTACTTGAACTCTTCAGGTCAGAAAGATTTAAGATTCAAATTCATAGCAAGTTTAGCTTAATTTCATTGGAACACTAGTCAGTGCTTTTAAAGGAAAAGCCTGAACTTCACTTTCCTTAATGTCATTCTAATTCAATTGCACAGCACATGCCTCTATAACACATCTGAACATCTGCTTTGAGTGCTCACTTATGTGTTGCTGACCCACACGACTTCACTGAATGTGATGTCCCACACTGGAGATGGTGAAGCAACATCATTTATTTATTTATTAAAATATTTATACCCTCACTCTATATTAAGAGATTCCAGGGCCCCTTACAATAGCATTAACACAGGTTAGAATGGCTAGAAAGAGTAAGGTACCTTAAATAAGACAAAAATATATTAAACAATATAATGAGTCAACAACAGGTTTAAAAAATGTAATAATTTTTATTATTTTCTTAATGTGGGTATCAATGTCGCAGAAAACAGGCCCAAAGTCCTAATTAGATGGCAATATTTTTTGTTCTTGTCTTATTTTGTTTTGTAATATCTATGTGAGAGACATTCACAGCTATGGCCGCAGGTCTCTAGGGAGAGGTAACCTCAGAGGCCTTTTGACCTGGGATGGGTGGAAGATGAAGAATACACTTGTCCCTCCATATTCACTAGGGTTAGGGGCACAAGACTCCCGTGAATCACAAATAACAAAAACACCATGTTTTGACCTGAGAGGACACCTCTCTAGGAATCTATAGGTCCTCCAGTGCAACTCTGTGATCAACATCTTCCAGACATTAACCACAGAGTTGCACTGGAGGAGCTACAAAGGCCTAGTAGAGCATTCTCTCTAGGAGAGAAAATATTAATAAAATCCATGAATAATCAAATCCGCAAATATCAAGTCCGCAAATATGGAGGGATGAGTGCACTGTATGACACTGGAGTTTATCACACGGGAGGAATTTCTCTCAATTTTGAAGGGAGCCAATTCAAATTCACGTAAATTCGCTAGTTTAGCGAATTTACGTGAATTCTAATTGTATTCGGAATGTGTTCAGAATGACTTCCATTTCCTGAAAATGACCCCCCACTGCCCAAAATTGTGTGAGATACTGTAATACGCAATTACGTAAAACCCCATGATTGACTTCCTATTGCCCGAAATTGCATGAGATACGCTCATTCGCAATAACATGAAACCCCATAATTGGGTTTGGATTGCCATTGCATTATACCCCCAAATTCTGTTGTATGATAAACTCCACTGTTTATGTATCCCTATGGCTGACTGCTCGATGGCAGTAGAAAGAGCAGTCATATAATGGTATGTTCTCTCTGTCTGGTTTTAGCTATTCATTCCTGGTGAGAGTGAAGTCTATCAAGTGCATTTCCATGAACATCCTCATCTTTCCATTTCCCTGTTCCATGCTGGTTCTGTGCAGACTGTATGTTTTTCTATACATATGCGTGTACATTTTCTTACACATTTCAGCAAACTGATTCTTGAATGGATATGTGAATTTCAAAAGTATATGCAGTGTTTTGTGGGTTTTTCAAATGTGCATATATATCATTAAACACTTCTGTTTCTTTTGCATGTACAGATTTCCAGCTGCAAATTGCTTTCAATTGTCCATCTTTGTCTGGGGATGCAGAATAGATCAATTTGTAAAGAAAAAGAAAGATCTCAGATTTCTTACATATTGGTAATCAACACACTGGTTAGTATAGCAAATGACTTATTGTCCTAAAATAGATCTGTTATCTGGTGCTGTCATCTTAAAGCTTAACCAGATCATGCAAACCAGAATCAAAAATCCAGATCACAAAAATGAAAAAAAAAATGCAACTCAATTTTTATTCAAAAGATATCACTACAATAAATCTGCACAATAAATCTATCAAAAGACTCAGCCATAATAAATCTGCCACAAGCTTCCAGCCTCAACAGGGGATAATTACTAAACAATGATAGCTCACAGAACACATACTTGAAACTTTTGATTCAGGTGGACTGCCAGTCTCTCTGACCTTCAGGTGGAAATGAGATTTTGATCTCTTCCTCTCAGTACTAGAAGAAAACTTTACTGATAGAATAGACGGAACATCCTAGAACTTGCCAACTGCTGGGTCCTGGTTGAAGATTTGTATTCTCTTCTTCCAGTCAACACAACTGAAGCTAATTGCGTTACAGAACTATCGTTTATTATTTGTATTGTTTTGAATAAATCTAATATATACAGGTGAGAGCTACTCTTTTACCTTGCTTAAAATACAGTTGGCCTCCATGTCCACAGATTCTGCATCTACGGACTCAATCAATCATGGCTTGAAAATATTTCAAAAAAATAAAAATAAATCCAGAAGCAAACCTTGTTCTTGCCATTTTATGTAAGATAAACTGTTTTAGTATGTCATCCTTATCTATGGATTTTAATCCATGGATTCAAGCATTTTAGGCTTGAAAATATTCCCCCCCAAAAGTATAAATTCCAAATAGCAAACCTTGATTTTTCCATTTGATGTAAGAGACTCCATTTTCATTTTCAGTTGTATTTAATGGGACTTGAGCATCCACAGATTTTGTTATCGGGGGGGGGGGGGGTAGGGAGGGGCGTCCTGGAACCAAATCCCAGCGGATAACAAGGGCTCACTGTATAATGGAACCTGAGCATCCATGAATTTTGGTGTCCACAGGGGTTCCTGGAACCAAATCCCATCAAATAACAAGGGCCTTTGTTAAGAACAAAACTATGGAAATTCTTGTCCAACTTTTTCCTCATCATGATTTCTCAACTCCTAAGAAACACATTTTATGACAATTTTCCAAATATTTTTCCCATTCCTTTGCTAGAAGTAATGCTGTAGACCTTGACTGATTTCGCTCTCACTAACAAAAATGAAAAATTACAAATATTTTCTCCCCACTGGTTGAGACTCTTTGTGCATTTTTTAAAAATTATTTTCTCATTTCACATTTTTTGGGGGGGGAAATAATTTGTACCATTTCCCCCCATAAAACAATTTTTTACACAGAATTTGGCATTTCTCAATTCTCAGCACGATGTCTCGATGTTATGAAACTGCCATAAAGCATATTCTCTGGGTATAATCAAATGACATGTTATTTTTCTTGTTGTTTTCCTAATGCAGCCTTCTCATAGGCTTCCTTTAAAATGGCAATACCTGGCTTCTTAGATAATTATTGAAACTTTGTAGACATTGAAAAGCTAAAAATTACTATTTTTAATAGATTGTTGTTGTTGATAGCTGCCTTCAAATCAACTTTGACCTATGGAGACCCTATGAATGAGAGACTTCCAAATCACTTTATCTTCAATAGCCCTACTCGGGTCTTGGAAACTCAGGGACATGGCTTTCTTGCCCATCAACCTGGAATGGGGCCTTCTTCTTTTCCAATTGTATTTCAAATGCTCCTCACTGCAACCATTGTTGAATACATTTATAAACAACAATTTGCATAACTAAAATTTTACGCAGGAAACTGAAAATACCAAACCAAATCTAAGTTGCAAAAGTACTAAAGAAAAGAATAACTCGATGTAAGAATAACTTAAAAGAAAGAGAATAAAATAATGAAGCATATTTTCATTTTATGAAAGAGATCTCTTTCAGGTAATTGCTACAGTCTAACTGGTGCAAAAGCAATTATACTGAATGATAAAGATAAGCTAGGAATATTCATTCCAATAAGAGGAGATGCAAATATTCAGTGGATCTCCAGTCTACAAAGCTTCTGCAATGGATATCCCAATTTAGAATGCAGATTAGCAAACTGTATGATGGGAAGAGCGAATGTTTAGAAGTGGCAGGGATTAATGTCCAATATGGAGGAATCCACGTTTGAGAAAGTCTGCTATATTAATGGGTTGGGGGATTCAACTTTGTAGCTGTGTCCTAAAAAGATTTCACCATGAAATGAGCTTTGCCTAGAACATCTCTTCCTATGTATATGTTTCTTTATATCACACACGCATGGGTCCTCCCCTCTTCTAGAAAGGTTCTTCAAACATCAACTCTTCTGCTCCCCCTCTGTATTTTTCATCAGTCATCAGGATGCTGGAACAAATTTTTTAAAATGTGTCTGCATAAACTGCCATCTCAGTGTAACATCCAAGCTGGATAAACACCCAACATATTTTATGACGGCAAGAGCAATCACTACCACTACCACTACCGCCTCCACTCCAGCAGGAATAAAATGTTGGTGAAGATTCATAGTGAATGTAAAGACTCATTAGTACATAATCTACTTTCCCTTCCCAGTCAAGATACAGAAATAAAATGCTAAAAGAAGTGAGGTGAGAAATGGAAATAATGCATTTTCTCACCTCATTTTCCCTGAAGATATATTTAGAACCAGTATGTGGAAATGCTTCATCACATTGAAGAGCAGATGCTTTCGGAAACAATTCAACTGAATCCCATAAGGCTCTTTGCACTGTCACTTGCTCGCCAGATAGGATGAGAAATCCACACTGGACTTGAACCAGCACATTAGCAAATCAATTCACTGCTTATTCATAAAACACCTTTAATTTAAGAAGCCAAAGGGAAGGGACAAGTGTAAGCAGCCAAACTACCCACCAATGGAGTTTTGCTTTCTACAACAGTGGTTCTTAACACTTTTATTTTTTTTACCCAGGGACCCCCTTTAAATAATGTTACCACGGACCCCCAGGATTTAAAACAACAACACCAACAATTAATAATAACAAAAACAACAACACCCTAGCCATATATACTCGACTATAAGTTGATCTCATGTATAAGTCAAGGACAGGTTTTGGTGCCAAAATTATGGCTATGTTGAGGGTAAAACTTGGAGGCTCCTGCAGTATGTGTGTGTATAGGCATACAGCAAGAGAGACTCTAACTGAGGCTTTTTGCTTCAGCATTTGTTTCAACTTTGGTTTCAGCCTTCACCCATAGTGGCAGCCAGAGCAGGAAGAAAGGGACTCTGTCTAACAGAAATTAATCACTCAGGACTCTTTCTGCTTGGCTCAAAAGAAAAAGAAACTTTTCCCACCACATGGGGAAATCTGAAAGAGCTGCTACCACATTACCATACTGACTCATAAATATTTCGACCTGGGATTTTGTGGGTCAATTTTTGGTCATAAATTTTTAGACCTATAGCCAACTATATATGGTATTGCATCATCCAATAAACCTTCTGGTTCAAAAATATGGCAGCCAGATTGGTTGCCGGAAAATCTAAATGTGATCACATAACACCAATCTTAAAATCTATTCATTGGTTGACAATTAGTTTCCAGGTGCAGTACAAGGTGTTCGCGATAACCTTTAAAGCCCTACATGGCTTGGGTCCAGCTTACTTGCAAGGAGCGCCTTTTTCCATACAATCCACCCTGTACACTCAGGTCCCCTGGGAAAAACCTATTGCAGACAAGGAAGACCAGGCTGGCTGCAGTGACTCAGAGGGCCTTCTCATGTGCCACTCCTAAAGTATGGAATGATCCGCCAGAAGATATCTGACATATCACCACTCTTGACACCTTTTAAAAGGCTGTCAAGATGGAGCTCTTCTGGGAAGCCTTTCCAGACAGACCTCCCATTACACTGATATGGGTAGCCCTTGTCTGCCCCCAGATATCTCGCTTCAACTATGTCTATTTTGAACTAATTTTAATCTATATTATATAACGTTGCTTTTGTTTTAAGGAAAAGGGATAGGGGATTATGTATTGTTGGTTTGTGTGTATTATGTGTTTTATTGATGTACTACTAATGTATTTGATTGATATACTTGTGCTGTTGTAACCTGCCTCGATCCGTAAGGGAGAGGCAGGATAAAAATAAATTTTATTATTATTAATATTAATATTAATATTAATATTTTATTAGTAGTAGTAGTAGTAAGCAAAATTGGAAATGGGTGTTTGTTACAAACTATAAACAACATTATGGATATTAGTGCATTCTTAGAAAAAAAAACCCTGTTTTGTTGTTATCTCTGAATATGACTTTTATATCTGTTCCATTTTGCCATTGAGAAATAGCAGATGTTAGAAGAAGAGAAATACTTCCTTTCCAGTTTTTCTTTGTTGATGTGAAAGCAAACTCACATATGTGACTCAGGCACCATGTTCAGAAACTTAGAAGTTAGATCTGACATTTATTAGCTATTCATGATTTTCCTTCACTCAGATGTTTTTAGCATCTATAATAATTTGACTATGAGTCCCTGGGGAGACTTTTAACACAGTTGTGAGAGACCAAAATACTTTAGAGAAAATGAAAACCTCTTGTGTTTTAATATAGGTATAACTTGGTAGCACATCTGTTTCCTTCTCAGATAGCTTGCATATTATACAACATTTGTATCTCTAAAAAGGATGTGTATCTTTGTCATAGATACCTTAAAAACAGAAAATGGTGCAGTGAAACTGTTTCTGAACGGTGCCACTTCTTACTATAAGGATGATCGCAATCTGTTCTGAATATTTATTCACATAAAACACACACATATTCAGAAGACCGTGAGAATCTCTGACTCTATTCCTTCTTGATTTGTATACAGGTACAAGAAGCTTTTTAAATTCAGAGGACAAATACATAGGAATATGAAGGCCAGTTATGGGGAATATGTATAGCACTATGCAATAGCACCACACTATGTCAATAGATACTATGGGGCTAAACAGACAGGGAAAAAGAGGTGCTTTCAGACTGGCTTGAAGGTGTGGTATTTAGATGACAAATGCCTTGAAGCCATCAGGAAAGTGCCCTCTAGGTGCCTTATGCCATTTCAAAAAGAAGCAGCTTTTTCCCGCTTCTTCCTGGCTTGAAGCCATATCATGTGGTCATGACATGAGCACTCCAGTTGCCTTTGGAACTGGTGGTGCGGTTGGTGGGGTTTCAATGTGGCTTCAGAAAAGGCAGCTTCAAGCCACCTTTTCCTGCCCATCTGTTTCACCCCTGTGTAACATACCATGTCTCTTTCTTTCCATGGTGGTAGGATTGTGTGCTCCTGTGAGGCAAGAGGCTATGCTGATGGCACCAGTGCTGCTGGTAGATGTCTTCTATGTCAATCAGGCATTTGCTGAGGAGCCAGGTTAAATGTGCCAAACAGCTACTGGGTAGCAGCAGTAGTGGGATAGTGACACTGGCAGAGGATTTCTCAGAGACAGCAGTGGCACCATAGCTACACTTGTTAGTACTGTGCAGAAGATGACACAGTAAACCCCTTCTTAGTGTTTTTTACTACAGAAAATCTATGAGACAATCCCAAATTAAACAAGAGATAGTGCCGGAAGATGACACTCCTATATTGGGAAACTTTCACCTGCTACTGAGATACAACAAAGGACAACTAAGGGTAGTGTTGTGCCTATTCATGCAGCTGGACTCAAGGAGAAAGTCTGTTTGATGTGCTCAGAGGTGAAAGGGAAGCCTGAAGCTGCACAACATATATTATAGGAACAAGGAATAATGCTCAGTAATGCAGAGGGTAGTCAGAAAGGGGGAAGACCATGTTACAGACAGATAGACTCAGTATCTGAAGCCTCACTCTGCAAGACTTGAGCAGAGCTGTTGATCATAAGATGACTTGAGGTCTCTCATTGATAAGTCATCATAAGTCACCATAAGTCAAAGTCAATTTGACAGTACTTAACAACAACAACGTCAGTACAGTACTGGTCAGTAATACCAGAGAAAACAACAAGGATGAATATGCCCTTCCACCAAATTCTGAACATATGAAGCCAGTTCAGGCCATCACCTGTAAAATACAGTAATTAAGATTAGAGTACTTTGTCCATCCAGATTTTTTTCATAGTTTTTTACTACAACTCCCATAGTTCAGGCCTAAAAACTATTGTTACTACACAAACATTGTGGGAGGCCTTGAATGTCTATGGCAAATTATCCATGTTAAGATCATACCACTATGAACTTATTCATCAATTGCTATTTTAGTTTTTGTAATACAGTTGTCCCTTCCCATCTGTGGGGATTCAGTTACCTTACATACAGAATAAAATGGATGGTTGCAACCCATTTTTTTCCATGGCAGCAATGTCTGCACCTCCATGCCAAAAATATCTGGTTGCACATGGTGCCATTCAATAAAATGTGGTGTGGTGATATGCAGGTACTTGAATCCATAGATAGCTAGCCTGATGATGCAGTGGGCCCACTGTACTAGGCAAGAATGAATCTAGCTATCATTAGGCAGGAGAAAGAATATCAGGGATATTCAGACTGGTCTATGAAACAATTCTGTCTAAAACTGCCATCTTGAGTTGAAATCTTGGGTGAGATGGGCTAATGGTCTGATGATGGCAGCTATCGCTTATGTTACTGTGACCCAGAAATTTACAATGATATACTGATCTGCCTTCGGCTCATCCTTGAACTAAAGCACAGTATATGTGGTTGTTGAACCTTGTAAAGATGTGAAGAATATTCACAAATTTCTCATTCATGAAGAGAGAAGCTGTCCTAACATGGTGACATGCCTGTCAAGAAATCACCTCTATATATGAAAGCTTTCAGCATGAGAGAGAAAGGAGGAGAACTGTATCTCTCATGAAAATTTCCATAATTTACATAAACTATTTCTACACAAAACTACTATATCTCTTTTTTGTGAACACATAATACATATAAAGACAGCACAGAACTTCTTGCATACCCTCCAATATTTCACAGATGAAAAGCAGAACGAATATGGTCAAAGAGCACCAGAATGTGGGCATTATGATAAAAATTATGAATAAGAAAGAAAACATAAGCTGTCAGAGGCTGCAACTATTTGCCCAATTCTACTGGGAAGATCAAGATTCTTCCCCCCTCTTTTCCACTCCTTGCTGCTGACTTGATTGTGAACTAGTTTTGCATGTTCAGCTTGGTTTGCAGCCACTGAAGTAAGATAAGGACAAAGAAAAAAGTAGGAGGAGGAGAGGAAACTGGGACATTTTAAAAGCAGCTGAAAGAGTGGGAAGACAGAAGATTAACTTAGAATGTCCATGCAAAATTGGGACAGTTGTAGAGTATGTTTCCGCAGACATGAACCACAACAACAACAACAACAACAAAGCAAAACAAAACAAAAACAATTCAATAGTGCTGATTTGTAGAACAAATTAGAAACAGATATTGTATTTTGGGCAATTCATCCAACTTTAACATAAACCATACTCATGAGAACTTTCATTGAGAATAGCAAGAGAGAGGAGAGCAGAGGAGAGGAGAAAAAAATTGTTTTCTCATTCTCATCCACAAGAATGACAGATGACAAACGCAAGGATTTACACTACTAGAATTGAATAATAGAAAACAAACATGTTAAGGGGAAAAAACTCGAAATAGAGGACATCTCTGGGATTCCTTCTACACCTTGCCTTAGGCCTAGAAAGGAGGGGATGCTATCTAAGGGCCTGTACAGACCAATGCTTTGTGCCAGTCTGTGGGCAGAGTCAGGGCTCAGCATCCTGACAATGCTTGCCCTAACTGCACCTCATGGTGTCATGATGGTGCATGATGCTCCAGACAGCACATGCCATCATAACGCACCTCTGGCACTGCATCCAATTGATGCAGCACTGAAAGGGCACCACAGAGCCATGCCACTGTGACTATGGCACCCTTTGGAGGGCACCCTCCAGAGTTCAGATCTGGGCCACAGTGTGAGGTTGCCACAGCCCCAATCCAGCCAGGAAAGGGGCGGCAGGAGGCCACCCCTTAGGGACATTCTGTATAGCCCCTCAGTCTTCTATTTTGTCTCAGAGTGGGCCAGAAACTACCAAGACTTTCCCCTGCTTTTTTAAAAAAAGTAGACTCATCTGTTAGACTCAACTAATTGGAATGAATATCTATCTGCCCACCCAAGTTAATGCAGGGAAAGATAGTCATTTTCCTCAGTTCAAAGCATACACCTACATTCTGCTGAATGTCAAAATGTGTACATTGCTATCTATGAAAAGTACATGATTGCAATCTTTTCAATATTACCCTCTTCCAAATACAGAAACTGTATTTTAATTTCATGTTTAAATACCATGGTGTGTTCTTTGGTTCTAGCGTCACACATGTTAGCCAATATTAATAAACAAGCTTTGAAAAATGAACTAAAATTCAATATCCTGCTACAAACATATATTTTTTTCTAATTCTGGCCTGGCTGATTTTCCCTTTAGATGCTTTTCATCTGCTTGAGACCTCATGAAAGGTTTAGAAGGTTCTGAAGTTACAAACAAAAACCACAGAATGTTTTTCAACAACTTTGTTGCAAGACTCACTCCAAGCTAGCTCCAACACTCAAGAAAGTATCAATATTCTCGTTTACAGAGAAGCAGGCTTTCTTTGAAGTGTCCAAGATCTTTTTTGTAAAACAGTTTCACAAGGCAATGATATTGATTGAACAAATGCACATTGATTACTAAGGATATTTTTTTAAAGATGGCACTTGAAAATATTGCCCAGAGATGGAAAATCTGTCACACAAGCAGTAGCTGGAAAGCAAATGGAACAGAATTTCATGTAACTGAAGTTTTAAAATACTGTTTCTGCAGCCTCCTTGGGATGTGACATTGTAACAAAAAGTGTCCAAAGCAGACACTGTAAATTCTGGGCATTTTACAACTCTGTACTTGAAACATGATGTCATAAACTATAATTAGACACTATATCATTACAGAAAATGTCATGAACTGGAACAATATTGTATTTCATTGTAGAATATGATGTCAAGTTAGAGGCCGAACAATTTCTATAGCCCATTCACCCTCTGTTTCCCTCTTGGTTCACTGATGTTATAAAGAATTATGTTCCCATAAACTTTTGGTCTATGACTACATAGGAGTTTCTTTTTCCTTTGTGAAAGTTTTTCTATTTATTAATTTATATGTCTACTATTTAGTTTGATCACTGTTGAAAATAATGCCAGGAAATAGATAGTACTTTGGGGCTTCCCCCCTCCTTGAAGACAGAATAAAAGACTGCATGTGAGAGAGAACACGTAAGTAAATTATGAGAGAGAACATTTCGGTAAATTATACACCAACTGAGACAGAGACATATGAACAAATTTAACCACGTAGGAAATGTTCATTTTTCCTCTGGAAAGTATTAGGGATGTGCCTTGGTCACAAAAAAAAAAATCTCAAGCTTAGAATAAATAAAGGCCAATTCAGAAGGGGTCTGGAAACATTTGCAACAGAGTGATACCTTCCAAAAGAAATCAAATCTGAATCTAGATATCCCAGAAGTTTTGTTATAATGCCAGTGGCATGAATATCCTTTTCTCTCTCTCTGCATGTGAAAACTGAAAACTGGCATGAGAAGTCAACCAGATGATGAGGGAGAGACTTAGGAAGGAATAGAGACCAACCGTCACATCATCTGACCTGCAAGGCATCTAGAGGATGTTCCAGAGTGGATTGGAAGAACTGCACAGGAACCTGGGAGGAACAAACTAGTAACGAGCAATGACTGCTTTTACATGCCACAGTGCTATCTTTACCCACATACATACAGGAAGGGGGGAGTTGTATTTAGTGATGTAAAGAATATTCGTCAAAATTCAATAAACAGAAGAAATTTCTATTATTAGAAGATTTCAATAGCTTTTTAAAGAGAAGATATTATAAGCACTTCTCAATCAACTAGTAATAGTAGCAATAACAATAATAATAAGTTTTATTTCTAGCTCGTCCCTCTGTCCAAACAGAAGTAAAAAAGTCACAATTTAAAAACAGTTCCTACAACCCAATCCCTGACCTCCCACCCCTTAAAAGAGGATTAAACTGACATAAATTAAAACAAGCCAAGCAAGAATTTACAAGAATTCTAGTAAGAATTTTGGTTTTTAATTTGATGGCCAGAATTTGAGTATTTTGCATAAGCAAAGCTGCCATTCACATTGGGTTTTTCTAGCATAGGAATGTTCTTTAAACCTCTGCCAAACTTCCTTTTGACATGCTAACTAAGTTTCAAATGCCAGGTCGTTAGTATAAATGTTCGCATCCCTTGTCTTTTATTTTCATTCAGGAAATTTGTGAAAAATACTTCTCGATAGGGAGAGAGGGGAAAAAAAACCTTTTGAAAGTGGGACTTTTGTAAATAATATTTTTTTTTAAAAAAATGCATCTAGTTCTCGATGGAAGAGAAGAAAAAAATGGTTTGTCACAACACTAGTTGAATTTTTGTTTTAAGTAACAGCTGTATACCCAAATATGACCACAGTCATATGGGTATACAAGTGACATATATAATTGATTTAAGGACCCCTAGTGGTGCAGTGGTTAAATGCTGGTATTGCAGCCACAAAGGTGTGAGTTTGATCCCAGGGCTCCAAGCTTGACTCAGCCATCCACCTTTTCATAGGTTGGTAAAATGAGTACCCAGCATGTTGGGGGCAATTGGTTTACAGATTGTAAACCATTTAGAGAGTGTTGAGTTCACTATTAAGTGGTATAGAAATGTTAATACTATTGCTATCAATGAACCAAGGACACAGATTAAGATTGCAAATTACAGTGAGTAAGGCTAGTTTATAGCACATGTATTTGCAAACCTATTATTCCCTGGGCTTTTTTGTTTGTTTGTTTCAATGAAAGTATCAGTATCGTGTGAGGCAAAGAAAAATTCCATTCACAAACAATTTGAATGAGAAAATTGATAGCCACATGGATATAGTAGCAATTTCTAGAGCACCGCAGGAACAAGCCTTTTGCCATTCAGAAAAGTCTTCAAAAATTCACTTAGAGTGTGGGTAACATTAAAGTACATTTCAGCTTCAATGACCAAATTTTCATAATTAACTTTAATTTCACTCAGAGAGTATGCTACACTGAAGTACATTTCAACTTCAGTTACCAAATTTTCCAGATTAACTTGACTTGTTGCATTATTTCTATTGCTCATGGTAACAAATGGGAGTAGCACATTGTCAGTGCAAGATCCAAGTTTTGGAGAGCCTTGGATAAGCCACAATTTGGCGGGCCCACCTGTTTCCTGATGGACATACCCCTCATGTTCATTTCAAGACCCAATTTTGGGTGGAGGTCCTGACCTCCACCTGTTAAGGGCTAGAAGCCTTTCCCCCAACTTCTTTATTACTGTAGCTAAATCTTCAGTATGTATTTATTAGTCTGATTAAACCCTCTTTCCTTGTTTCCTTCACAGTGAAGAAAACACTTGCTTTTCCACTTGGGCAACACAGGAAAGCTGTGCCCCGTGGTTAGCAGGATCCACAGCACACCAGCATCATCCCATGGAAGATAGTCTCATTGGAACATGGAGAACAGCCACAAAATCAGCTCTTCCCATGTCTCCTAGGACACCTTTTGTCAGTTTTTTTAACACCAAATACCTGATATTGTAGAAGCCTGCAGATTGCGCCTGATGAGGATTTTACACTTTAGTCACTTCTGGCAGAGCCAGTCACAAAAATAAAGGACACAATGAGTTGATTTTCTCAGCAACATGGGCTTAGGGACCAATGATGACACTGACAAAATTTCATCAATATGCCATAATAACTTCTGGGTGATAATTATTACTTTACGATACCCCCTCGTAAGGCACAATCTGCAGACTTCTACAATATCAGGTATTTGGAGGGTCAAGATACGCTGGGAAAACTGCATAAATCTAGATTGTGACTACATAGAAATAAGTTAACAACTACAAATCAAAACAAACTTTCTGTCATAGTTTTTTGTGGAGCTTTTGGGCTATGTGGCCATGTTCTAGAAGAGTTCCTTTCTGACGTTTTGCCAGCATCTGTGGCTGGCATCTTCAGCTAGAAGCCTTTCCCCTAAGTTCTTTATTACTGTAGCTAAATCTTTTTTTAAAAAAGTGATCATTAAAACTTTTGGATACCCCCTCGTAACAACAAGCACACATTGGAAAAATATACACAAAAATCCATTATGTGCATTTCTAAAGATGTTGTAGTAAATAGGAATGCAAGTCCATCAGTCAGAGATGCTGATAAATAGGGACATAAGTCCATTTTGATAAATCTTACAAAACATATGTGCAGATTTTTCTCTCCCTCTTTAAAAAAAAAGGCATGCAAAAGAGAGGTAGGGAAAGTAGGAAGTCAACAGAAATAAAGTTGATAGATCCATTTGGATCAACTGACAGGTCCACATACTTGTACACACTTACTTTTTACCATGATACCCAAGATAGCACTTTTCACCAATCAGAAATGGCTCACCCAACCCCCCAATAAACAATGGGGAAAAACAGTATCCAACCAGTACAGATCAATTTTCTTGCCACAAAAGCCACTCCAGATTGAAGTCCAGCTCCTTTAGGGGGTCTTCTGTCTGTAGAAAGTAAGGCTGAAATTTTATCCTAAAGACACACTGTAGGCAGTATGGCTGGGATTCAAAACACCCACTTGAAGGTACCACTTTGTTAAAAAAAAAAAAAACTGCCATTATTAAATGCCAAGGAAATGCTCTATGAGGGAGTCCTGGCCTTTCAAATTCTACTTTGGTGTGTTTTGTTATCCAAATTGCCAAGAATGTTTCACAGTAATTGCCTTTCATTGTGCCATTAGACTTCTTCTGCTTATTTCCTCTGCCATGGTGAAATCCTGAAAACAGTTTGTGTTTCTGACCATAATTCTGCAGAAACTTCACACTAATCACTCTGGGAGAAAATACATTTTTAAAATTACAGAGGTTAACAACGTTTCATCTGTCTTTTACATGGGAAAGATAGAATGTATCCAGGAATGTATCCAGTTGGATTGGGATATTTTGGCTGTCCATGTATCCTAAGTACTCTTCTCCAGCACTTCTCCAGCACTGTTTTTAATTGTTTTTAATGTAGTTTATTTAAATTTGTATTGCACATTGCAATTATTATTATTATTATTATTATTTCAAATGAGTTGATTTTCTTTCTGTCTGTTTCCTTCACTATCCAGCTCTTGCATCCATACATGGTAATTGGGAATACAATGGCCTGGACGATTCTGACTTTGGTGCTCAGTTGTATGCCTTTGCTCTTCAATATCTTTTCCACTTCTTTCATAGCTGCCCTTCCCATTCCTAGCCTTCTTCTTATTTCTTGACTGCAGTTTCCATTCTGGCCTATGTTTGATCCTAGATATGGGGATTCTTTAACTATTTCAATTTCCTTGTTGTCTAGGTTGAATTTGTATATTTATTCTGTGGTCATTATTTTTGTTTTCTTTATGTTTAGCATCATATCTGCCTTTGCACTTTCATCTTTGACCTTTCTTATTAAGTGTTCCAATTTCTCAATGTTTTCTCCTGGTATTATGGTGTCATCCACATACCTTAGGTTGTTAATGTTTCAGGCAATTTTTGTCCCAAAGGTAGTCCCTTGACATGAATGTCTAGTCATAACTGACTGTAGGGGGCGGTGTTCATCTCTATTTCTAAGCTGAAGAGCCAGTGTTGTCTGAGGACTATTCTGGTGGTCATGTGGCCAGCATGACTGCATCAAACGCTGTTACAAATGCAAGTAGATAGGTGCCACTTCTCAATGGGATGCCATTAAGAAGTGGCACCTGTCTATCTACTTGCATTTGCATGCTTCGAACTGCTTGGTTGGCAGAAGCTGGGACTAGTGACAGGAGCTCAACGCATCATGCAGCACCCAGGCCTCGAACTGCCAGCCTTCTGATCTTCTGATTATCAATATTGGTGTCTTAACTACTAAGCCATGAAATGATATTCTGACTAAAAATTAGGAAGAATTTTAATAATAATTGCTGTCTGTGCCACTGGACTATGTTGGATAATGGTAGACTCCTAGCTTAGAGGTATGGTTGGTTGGATGGCCACATCTCATGGATGTTTTAGCTCTGGATTCCTGAACTTTTGTGGGTTGGACTAAATAGCCTTGGGAAGTATCTTCCACTTCTACAAATTCTGTGATTTGATGAAAACATTTTAAATTCTCCAATGGGCTACAATCCAACAGTTGATCTCTGCAGAGGGAACAAGCTTCATCAGCATGGTCAAAAGGTGGCTTTAGAGACTTTTCTTCAAGCAGCCACATACATGCCCTCAGTGGGTAACACCTGTAGAGCCTGCTTTGCAGTGGCACAGAAAGTTTTCCAATGGAACAAGGAAGGAGATTGAAACCATCTTCTTTTACATCCAGTAATGAAATCTATCAGCATATGTCCACTATGGGATTTCCCAAGTACAGAACAGATATGTATGTATCCAATGCCAAGGACCAGGGTGAGGGGAAAGAAATGCTTCTGTTTCTTTTGAACCAGAATATATCATATTTGGGTCTCCCATTGCCACACTGTAGAAAAATAAGGTCATTGGATATGATATTCAGCACTAGAAATTAGATCTAGACTTATTTATATACTAAATGGCTGAGAATTTAAAACTCATCCATGATGATTTATAAAAAGCTTCAAATTGAATAATTCCACCCTCTCAGTATTTAATTTCCTTTGTATATATAGAGAGAAGGAAGGAAGGGAGAAGGAGGGAGGGAGAGCCAGCATAGTGTATTGGTTTAAGCATTGGATTATGGCTTCAAATCCCTGTTCAGCTATGGAAACCGACTGAGTGACCTTGGGCAAGTCTTGCTTCTCTGCTTCAGAAGCAAACCCCATTGGGATAAATCTTATCAAGAAAACCCTATGGCCTGATCTAGATTGGCAAAAAGAAGTGTGTTCATGGCTGCATGAAAGTCTAGCCTTTAGATGAGAAAAAGAGAAAGTGTGCCATGAACATGCTTTTTTTGCATTTTAGGGGAGAAGAAGCGCCTTTAAAAAGGTGCTGGTTTTCCCAGCTTCTATTTTAAAAACTGCGGAACAGCGCAGCTCCATCTAAAGGCTGTGGTGCAGCTGCTAAGCATTAAGGAAAAGGCAACTTCATGTCACACTTTCCTGCCAATCTAGAAAGCCCCTATATTAGGTTCACATTAGGATTGTCATAAATTGGAAACTACTTGGGAGCATAAAATACAAATATAAAATACAAATGGTTTATTTCAGTGGTCCCCAAACCTTCTGGGGCTCCCACCCCATTTCTTCTTGGGAGTCAACCCTAGGACCTCCTCAGCCATTTCTTGGTATTAGGTCTGCTGTTTGTGCAGCAGCCAGACAGCCAGCAATGTCTACCTCATCCACACTAAGCTCACCACTACCTTCTCATCTGCATCTGCCTAGGCCTGCTCCTCCCTCTCCTCCATGTTGGCTTTACAGTAAAAGGAAGAACACCTGGCTGGCTGCTCAGTTGCTGTTTCCAGCATGACCAGGTGCAAAGGGATCAGCAACCAAGCAGCAGATCAACAGCACCTGGGCAGCTGCTCAAGTAGTGACCAAGAATCTTCTCACCTGTGTTGGCTTTGTGGTAAAGGCCAGCGCACCTTTCTCAATCACTGCTCCCTTTGCACCTGGTTACCTTGGAAGCAGCAACCAAGCAGTTGTCTGAGTAGCAACCATGAAATCTCTTACCCATGCTAGCCTTGTAGTAAAAGGGCTGTTGAGGGGAAAGGGAGTAATTGGGCCCGGGGGGTGGGGGTGTTCACTTGGGAGTATGGGCAAGAGCCTTCTTGGTCAGTGCTCTACCAGCATTTTGACTGTTGCTCCCAAGATGACCAGGTGCAAAAAGAGAAACTTTTCCCTGGCAAGGGGGCTCTCAGTCTTTCTTCACTGGGGCAGAGAGGGTCACAGTTGGCTTTCCATTTTTTCCCCAAGTGAGGAAGGATTCTCAATCCATGAGAGGCAAAGGAGCGGCACAACTCAAACCTGCCAGCCAAGTCCTGGCAAAGCTCACAAAGCTTAAGTAGGGCCCCAAATGTGAAAGCTACTTTTCCCCATAGCTCCTTCCTGCTGCTCCGTGCTCTAGTTCCTCATCCCCACCATGTTCCTAAAAGCTGGTGGTTCTCCTTGTATTTTTATGCACCAGTACTTTGACCGAAGGCCCCTCCCCATGCTGTTACTTCATTTTCCTTCATCAGCCCCCAGATCTTTCCACTGCCCCCAGGGGGTAGTATCACCCACTTTGGGAATTACTGATTTATTTCCTAAAATCTTTTAATACTACATCACCTATGCTGAATAGTCTGCATAAGAAAGTATGTGTGTTATATTAAATTATCCTACTTACCCAGTTCCTTCAAATCATTCTTTTCTTTCAATTTTTAAATGAACACTATAATTGCAACTAGATAGCTCTTTAAAAACTCACCAGAAATCATAACTCTGAAGTTACAGACACTGTTCCTCACTTTCCATCCTCCTTTAAGGAGGTTGTTAAACTTTAAACACTTTTAAGCCTTGTCTTGGGTGTTTTATTATCCTTGTTAATGGCAGTTTCTTAACAGATAACAGGGAGAAATCTTTATTATCTGGCAGTACAAAAGAGCTAGAGACAAACACAATGCTTTTGTCTAGCTCACTAACTCTCAGTCTGACAACTTCTAAGTTACAATTGTGTTTCTGAAGACATTAACTGCAGCACACCAAAAGAACTGGGCAGAAGGGAAAGTTCCAAAGAACTCAAGCAGACAGCTATCTTGGAAGCAAGGACCGCCACAGAACAAACCCTAATGTTCCTGACTTTCTATTAATATTACTCTCTCTGCTTTCACTGGATGTTAGCCTATGATAAGGACTTTGGTTGGTAATGTGAATCCCCACATTCAGAGTTTATGCATAAGAATGGTCATCTCCAGAGGCCTGTTATGAAGAAGCATTAGATGTCTAACCAGATCCTTTTTTGCTCACTGAAAATGTTATATTTGGATGAAAATTATCACATCTGGTTTGAGAATTACTTTACTAATGTAAGAGGCATTTATAGGCAAACAATACACATATAGTGCTAATGGTGATGAAATGGAAACCATCTACTGGACAATGCAGCATGGCAAGATGTGTGCCAGAGGTAGTGAGGATGGGTTGCTACAGTGAAGAAGAAGAAGACTGTGAAAGCAACAAGATCATCATAAAAGGCCATCCCAATGCTCTCCCTATATACCAGAAAATCACCACCTGCTTGTATTTAAGTGGACCATGTATTCCCCCTTTCCTTCAGTGTGTATGTACAACTGTACCTTTGTTCTTATTTATTTTTGCACATGGGTGCATTCTAGTGAATCCTGGAGTTCCCTAGAAACTTCTCAGTGGGTCCTTCATGAGAAGATCAGTAAGGAGTAGCAAGCTTCCTCCAAGGCAAGTGTTCCCTGGTAGACAAGTCAGGATAATCAATATTCCCTAAAGACAAAATATTTTGAACACTATTAATGACTAGTATGAAGCATTAGATAAAGTAACCCTATTATGAAATCTGATAATGGGAGAAAAATTATCATCATTCTCTTTCTCTTTGCAATCCATTAATTGGTTTAATCTAGGGGGTTCCCCCCTTAATGCTGTTTCATTCATCATAATATAGGCACAACTTTGACAAGACATTGTCTTTATAGACAGAATACATCATCCAATTTGCACCACTAAGGTTTGCCACCATCACTATCCATATTCCATGTATTCATCTGTATTAGTCATATGAGAAAAGGTCAGAGCTTGGAAATAATGCATGGAAGCACCATGGTCTTTTTGCTCAATGATGGTGAAATCATGCTTAACTAGGCCACAGTGAAAGTTTGGGGCAAAACATTGAGGAATTCAGGCTCAATGATTACAGGGGGAGGGGGACTCACTTAAGTGGACTGACTAAATGGAGAAGGATATCACAAGATATGTGGCATATGTTTTGTTGAACTGAATGAAGAGGAAATGAGCAGATGGGGAAGAGGAGCATAGGAAACATCATAGTTTGTGAGTCTGGAGGATCTGAAGGAATTTAGGAGAGAAAATACTCATCATAAGGACAAGAGGTGAGCATTTCTTCAGGCCTGGAGAAGGGCAGGAGGAATGCAGAATATTACCATGCAGTTTCAGACAGAGGCTTCAATATATTATTAATCCAATTCCCTGGACACCTTTTCTTTCACTCTTCAGGGAATGCACAGGACAAAAATGGGGGGTGGGGGTGGGAAGGATTGGAAGGGAAAATTAAGATTTCCACACCATATGGTCTGAGCATAGGGGCTGACTATGGAGTTCTGCTGAGACAAGCATGATTTTAAGCACTTTTGGTTGCTATTTTTTAAAAGCAAAAACAAACAGCTTCATTTATATACTAATTCATACTGAACTAGCAGTGTCTAAGTGGTTTACAACTGTAAGCTACTTGCCCCCAACAATCGGGGTACTCATTTTAGTGACCTTGGAAGGATGCAAGTCTGAGTCAAGCTTGAGCCCTTTTGCTGGTTGAACTCACAACCTTATGGTTTTGAGTGAGTGGCTGTAGTACAGGCATTTAACCCCTGTTCCACCAGTGCTCTTTCTTTAAAAAATAAATATATATATACATAACGGAAATTATATTGTCACCTGTGCTTGCTAAACCACTAAATCATGCTGTCTCTCTTGCTCTCTAGGTAGACTTACTTAGAGAACAAGAGAGACAGCATGGTTTAGTGGCTTGGGTGTTGAACTATGACATTGGAGACCAGGATCTGAATCCCTGGTCAGCCATGGAAACCCACTGGTGACCTTGGATATGTCACACTCTCTCAGCATCTGAAGAAGGCAAATGCGCTTATGAACAAATCTTGTCAGGAAAACCCTGTGAAAGGCTGACCTTGGTGTCACCATATGCTAGAAATGACTTCAAGGCAAAACAACCACCGCAATTTAGAGAGCAAACAGTTCCAGTCTACTAGGAATTCCCAATTGTCTACAGTCTAAACAATGTACAACTTTGCCAAAGGAAGAAATTCACAAATACAATGAGGAATGAAATCAAAAGGACTAGTTTTGATTTATTGCTTAAGTATTGCTATCATAGTTACTCTACTGTTTGCTGGTCTGGTATAGGCCAGTTTACATGTCAAAGGCTTGTCCTAACTAAAAGGGCACCAAAGAGGGAGCCAATATAGTGTCCCTTGGCAGTCTGTTCTTGAGCCTGGGAGCAATAACTACCCCCAAAACCCCTTTCTTGTATCCTTAATCAATTATTCTGCCCCCAAATGGCAATGGAACAAACAGATGGGCTAACTCTAAAAATCTCAGAACCCAGGAAGGCCCATAAGAGAGAATGCAGTCTCTTAAAAAGCCTGGCCCCAAGTCATATACAGGGCAATACGGAACATGAGCAGAACAATAAAATTATGTCCAGAAACAGATTAGCAAACAGTGAAGATGGTTCCAAGAGGAGTGGCATATCTGCTATATAATCAACCTTGGTCAACAGTTTGACCACTCCAAATATGCCAAGTGCATCAAATGTAGAAAAATGTACAAAAGTAAGGACAGGAGTATTTCGCAAAAAACTGTAGTGAACACATAGCACTACTTACAACAGCATGGTGGTCATCAACTTAACAGGGGACTATGACAATAGCTTTTATAACAACAGAACAATAATCTTGACCAGACTGATGCACCATTTCAAACTCAATCCATGCCCTGATAAATCAGGGTCTAAATCTATGTATTAATCTGTAAGTCAAACATTTAGAAAATTTTACCTCCCCAACCCAAGAAAGAAATTATTTCCAATCTTTGATGGCTCAGTTTCTTCATGGTATTATGCTAATCTTCAGCAAAATAGAAATATCTATTAAAGTATTACAAAAGCTTTGAATACAAATGGATGAGAATTCAGGTCAGTTTTAAGCAGTCTGTGATAGGTGATATAAAGCACATACTTGTATTTTGGATAAAAAAAAAATGACTATTAATCCATGCATCCGGTCTGAAAGACTTCATTCAAACATATAGAAAATTGTTGTAAAGGATATTTTAAAGAGGTTAGAACAGAAAGAGAGAGAATAAGAACTTTTCAAAACTCGTAGATTTCTATATAAATTAAAAGGAAATAACTTGAGACTGAAAAAACAAAAACTGAATGTGAGAGAAAGAGAACCTAAGAGATTCACTGGCTCAGACAGAGGACTCTGAGTGTTTCACTCTTTTAAGATGAGGGTTAAATGCCTGAGTATTCAGCCATGACTGTGATACTGAATGAGATCTGCCATCTTTTAATTCTTTTCCTGCTGGGCTTCTCATCTCTAAAAGTTACATGGCAGGCCGTATCACAATTGTCTTTGCCCTGCTGGGAATACCTTTACAGTGCAGATGACTGAAAATTTCATTCACAGTTTCTGTTTGGAAGGAACTTTCGAAAATTCATAAATTTGAAAGAAATAACTTGATTTTTTTAAAGAAATGAGGAAAAGCAGTTTTGACTATTCATATGTAACATAAATCTTTTCAAGAGATTTCTATGATCTTTCCTGAACCAATTATTTCTAAAGGAGCATTCTTTAGAATGTTTTAGATTCTCTGCTGGTTAAATGACCAAAGAATTGGCCAACATTTTTTAAAGGAACCATTTGCAATGAACTGCAGGATTCCTCCCTGTGCTATCAAAAAGACAAGAAATACCTGAAGAACATGCATACATTATCCAGTTGAGAGATTCCTATAGGATTATAAGTTATCATGGTTTTTTTTTCTAAAGAAAAGAGAAAAGAACAGTTGAATATACAACATTTCTGGTTAAAGAGTTGATAATGACCATAACTGATCCAATTGCATTGCTAGATGATTGTGCTATTTGTTCATGTTGTGCATCAAAATGAAAACAAGCTAGGGATGGAGTTAATCTTGGATCTTCCTCATCAATCCAAAGAAGACTCCTAAATCTTTCTTTGTAATAAAGACAAATGTTTATCCTTCTCAGAGTTCTCTGGCCAATAAAGATGTATTTTCTTCCTCTTTCTTCCACGCACCAAAAGTTTACATATTCTCATATAAATCAACAGGACAAATCCATCATTCGATGGTTTTTTTTGTTATAAGCTTCACCATCTGGATCACTCGGGAGTATGTTTACTACAAAAACAACAAGAGGAAAGGATCGTGCAAAACTCCTGATGCTTTTGTTTTCTCCTTGTCAGTCTGGCTCATTTGTAAAATGTTCCATCATTTCAATTATGCTGCCACATAATGTACGTGAAGGAAAGATGAAGTCCTAGCAGCTGTTGCTCAGAGCAATAAATCATTCTAAGAAGCCCTTATGTGTAATTATAACTTCATATTGTTCAAATGCTATTTGTCTCTCAGTCATGTATTTGGATTGTTCCAGTCAGACATTGTTGAGATCCAGGTGTGAAGCTCCAAGTCCATCTGGCCAATTATCTGCCATGTCCCTGTTATCAATCACGTATTTCCTCTGCCCATTTCCTTCTTTCTCTTCCCCCAGCAAAATATTAAAAAAAAAAAAGACCCCAAATTTGGGAGGAAAAAGATATGCTGAAACTGATCCAAGCTTCTGTGACATCTCCATCATTCCAATTTTATAAATGGAAAATAAACCCCTGCATTTGTTTTCTCTGGCAAACTCTCATTAAAGAAAACCATTTTAAAATAATAATGTGTTTTATGGGATGAAAAAAGGATTTTAAATCTGCTTGCCAGCCTTCCTGTTTAATGTTGCAAGATTGCATATTCATTACATACCCCAGTGTTTTAGAAAGGCGAACAAAAGAAGAGCTTCTTTATTTCCGTTAGGGAAGCAACCCCATTTTTTTTATCAGCAGAGAGATGCAAGAAGTTACTTTAGATTGCTGTACAGATGTTTATATTCCTCACAAACAAGGATAAATAATTTCTACAACTTTCTCCCTCCTACAGAGAAAATGAATATTTCTGTGCAGTTGTCTCCCTGGTGGTCACACATCTCAAAGTGTTTCAGGAAACTGCACAGAAATATAAATGGTTTTGTGTGCGAAAATTGTGGTTTTGCACACAAAATACCCTGTTTTCAGATTGCCACATGTACTTTTTGCTGCTAAACAAAGTTTTTGCACAGAGGTTTTTTTTTTTTTAATGCAAGATATTTTTGCACAAGAATGCTTTTTTGGCATAGAAAAAAAAAGCAGTGTTGTACAAAAACATCAATATGGCTTTCTGGAAGCATTTGTTATTTTGCCAAAACTGCAGAAATCTCTCTCACAAAAGTTGTCATATATTTCAGATCCTAGTATGCAAACAGACCTTGCATAGATTAACAGAGTGCTACAAAATCCCTTTACGTATGGATTTTCCAGACTAACACAGCTATGTCTTTGAATTTTACAACAAAGTTAATTGACCAAACCTATACTTTTCCAATGTTTGCAATGAAGCTTTCAGGGAATATATATATAAATATATTTAATATTTGAAAGAATGAATATTTGGAAAAAAGTGCACAAAAATAAATATACATTTTCATGTTAACTTAAAAAAAAACACAGCCTCTGATAGGGAAGTTGGCATGGAAATTAACCTAGCAGTGGAAATATGAAGGCCTAAGTGAAATCAAGTTTGACAGGTTCATCCATCCAAAGCCTGCCCCATAGCAGTTTTCTGTAACTACCCAACAAACATAAAATATTAAAATACCACACAAACTGCAGTATAAAAATGTTATGAATTTCTTCTTTGTTTTGGTTCTTTGATATTAGAAAAATGGGCAGAAAATCTTCTTTAATCATTACAAATTCACATCACCTGACCACAAGAGTAAGCATAAACCTATTCTAGCAGGCCTTTTTTCTGTATCAATAGTAGGTAAAATGTAGTCCATGGAATGCATATGCATTCCAAGATCATTCCAGTGGTCCTCCAAATCTTCCAGACCAAATTTTTGTCCATCCACTTTTTTTCATCAAAATAGCTAATCATTCTCGCCCAAGCTTCCAAGTGGCCCCTGACCTGGGTTAGGCCCGTATAGGATGAAATCTGGTTAGAGGAGGATAAAAACAGAGTGAAAGGGCTAATCTGACACCATAAAGGCTGTCTTTTTGTCAAAAAAGGAACATTTCTAGTATAACATGAGTCTTACCCTCCAGAGTTTCCTAGGGGTGAATGCAACCTCTGAGAAAGACACATACTTTCTTAGAAATGAGTAACTTAGAAGATAACAGATGCTGTTGCAAAGATGCGGGGTGATATTCAGTAGCTGCATACTTTATAAGCAGCAGGCCAACCAGCCATCATTTTGCATGAAGAACTATGAAGGACAATTGACTAGGAGTTTTAAAAGGAAGTGATTCTACAGTGGAACAAATATAAATATGTCTCCGTGCCTTTTAAAAATTGTTTAAGACTTTCAGGTTTTTTTTTTAATCTTCCAAGTATGGGCTACTTCCAGGTCTTTGGAAGTTGCTGGACTGAAACTCTTGCTAGAATGATCAATGGAGATGGGAACAGCCAACTCTAAATCACACATACAGTGAGCCCACCCTATACGCGGGCTCATTATAAGCAGCTTCCAACTTAAGCGGAAACCGCCCTGGAAGTGGGGAAGGAGGCGCATGCACATGTGGCATGTGCCTGCTCACCTGTGGCAAGTACGAGCCCCATTATATCCAATGGGGCTTGCGGCTGGCACACGGGTGCATGGTGTGTGCATGCACAACCACGGCGAGCTCAAGCCCCAATGATATAATGCGGCTTGAGCATACACATTTTTTGTTTTACGTTGGGGGGGGAGCAGAATGGATCCCCCACGTAAAACAAGGGTCCGCTGTATTTATTTTTGAATGGTAAACAATGTTCAATAATGCTTAGATCTGAACTAATACACTGAACTCTTTAGATGATCCTGTTATAAGAATAGGGATGTGTTATTTTAAATCAGTGGTGGTCCAAGTGCCATATACAGATCTTGCACAACTCTAATGATATAGGACCAAGATTTGCCAAGCTGTGAAAGAGAATGCATGAATGGAGTTGGTCTGCTTTTGAATGGGCTGCTCCTGGGTGAACATACATCACAGATACAAGTAAACAGAATCTCATAGCGTACTTAAGTGTATTGCTCTCCCACTCCAGTCCTATTTTGTTACATAAACATACATAACTTAATGGCATATGCCACAGAGGCACTGGGGTAGCATTGAGGGGAGCAGAGCAATACAGTGCTAGTCTTTACCCTGACAGTTTAATTATGAAGCACTCCAAGAGACTTAGAAATCAGCCAGCCATCCTTGGCGAATTGAGAGAAAATAATTTCCCAACATCTCAGAATAATTAAAAAGTAGGGATTCAATTTTACATTAGCACTCACAAAGCTGCTCCACTGTGTGCACTGTACATTGTTTTTCTTTCTTTTTTAATTTCTACCTTTCTACTCATAATGTAGACATCAATCTCGGGTTGACTTTAGACACAAAATAAAGATACAGAATGGATGAATTTCATTTAAATGTACAGTTCTTTAAGCTTTTCTCAACTTGAAGGCAGGAGAGGACAATTGCACAACATTACATTCTAGCACCATAGATAGTTGGACACCACTGGCTAACATGATAAGTGCTTATATTGCAGAGGTAGACACTTTATGGCGTTCCAAGTGTTGCTGGACTGCAATCTCTTCTGTTTTAGCCAGCACAACCAATTGGGGGGGGGGGGGGGAGGAATAGTAGAAGTTACAATCTAGATATATTTAGAGAAATGCACCTCTTCTTTATAGCCTCTCCAAACAAAGTGTTCTCCAAATGTTCTAAATTACAGTTTTCAACATTATCAGTCAACATGGGCAATGATCTGGAATGGTGCACACTGAAAGCCAAAATATCAGGGCAGGGGAAACACATGTAAGAAAGTCATTCATTTCTTTTTTGGGGAGGGGAACCTTAATGATATTCGTGACATCTTCCGGATAATCTGTCTGAATTGGGATGTTGAGAAGATTGTATTACCGTGGTTTCATTCCTGCCTGGGAAGCTGGTGGTGCAAGATTACTATTTTTCCTCATAGCAATTTTACCACAGGATTCCTTCTCATTGTTTTCAACTTATGGTGCCCCTCAGATGAATCCATCACAGGGTTTTCTTTGCAATATTTGTTTAGAGAAGGTTTGCTCTTGTCTATCTCTGAGGCTGAGAGAGTGTGACTTGTCCAAGGTCATTCAGTGGATTTCTATTGCTGAGCAGAGATTTGAAACCTGTCCAAATCACTACAATTAGAGGGGCAGTTGACCTCAGTCCCAGAAACACCTTTATCCGATTGGGCTTTGTGACTGTAACAACGTTGCACTGCCCCCCCCAAAATATTTATATTCCTTAAAAAAAAACTTTTTACTCCTTTGTCACCTTTGTGCCACAGCTGCCACCAATCTGTGACAAAGACCTACTTTCCCCCAAAACCACTCAAGGGGACTTAATACCAAAATATTTTCCTCAGTGTTAGTAGTGTGTAACAGTATCTTTGAAAGCATTCCAAACAGCCATTTATTGAAACAATGTTATAAGTTTATTTTCAGGTTAACTTAAATATAATATCACTTGTGTGGGGTGCTGTTCAGTTTGATACATTATTGGTATACTTTATTTGTTAACACTGTTTTACGTTTAAGGTTTCTTGTCCTTGTACTTGTTTGTTACAGTAACCCAAAACCATTCAAAATCTTTATTACACTCTTGTTTCTTACACCTTCATTGTGCTTCACTTATCACTGTCTACTATTCTCCTCAGAGACTAACACTACACTTCCCCCAGGACACTCTTAGTCTTCTCTTGGGTGTTGCCACTTTTTGCAACACCTTTTTGCACAGCGGAAAGAAGACAGCGGGGCTGTGGCATGTAGTTGCTGTGGCCCCAATCCAGTGCTAAAAGGGGTGGCCTGTACAGCCCCCAAGTGCCTAACCAACTAAATAACAACACCAACAACATTAACTTCTATCCTTTCTCCTGTTCTATTTATACCTACTCCTAACTCCACTCTCATTCATTGGTGCTTGACCCATCCTGAATGGATGTTGCCAGGGCTTCGCTCTGCCTCCTCAAATCTGCCTTATCTCCACAAGCTAATATATGTATTATGGCCTATATCCTCTACATTTGTAGCACTGTGCATGTATAAGCATTATAGTTATATTGGGTCCCTCATTTACATAACTGATTGATTGTAGAGTGAGTATCTTGGCCTAAAACACACTCACTGCACAATAGATGATCAGCTCCACAGTGAGCAAGATCTGTGCTTGCTTGGGTTATAGTCACATAGCCCCTGAGAAAGAACAACCACCTGTACCAGTGTAGTTCTCTAAGGGATGCGGTGGCGCAAGCGGTTAAGATACTGCTTCTGTTGATTGCAAGATCAACAGGTTGGCAGTTTGAGGCCCAGGTGCCGCAGGATGGGGTGAGCTCCTGTCACTAGTCCCAGCTTTTGCCAACCTAGCAGTTCAAAAGCATGCAAATGCAAGTAGATAAATAGGTACCACTTTGGTGGGAAGGTAAACAGCATTATGTGCAATCACGTTGGCCACATGATTACAGAGTAGTCTCTGAGAACTCTGGTTCTTTGGCTTAGTAACAGAGATGAACACCACCCCTTATGGTCAGACACGACTTGACAACCTTGTCAATGGGGAAATACCTTTACTTTAACTAGTTCTCTCACAGGATTCTGTTCTATGACTTTACCTGAACAGAGATAGATTTGGAGCAATTATTTATGCTCTGGTAATTTCTGGTCTGATTTACTGTAATGTATTGCATATGTGGCTGCCTCTTAAAACAGTCTGGAAACCAGTTAGTCCCAAATAGGACAGAGAGACTACTAAGGGGCTCAACAGACTGCCTTGAAGGGGCAACGAAATGACGCTCCTTTCCTAGCTGGATTGGGGCTGCAGCAACCTCACACCATGGCCCCAATCCAGCCTTTTGAGGGCACAAAAAGGAGCCCTCGAAAGGGTAGCATAGCTGCGGCAGAGCAGCTATATGGTGCTCCTTCAGTGCTGTGTTGTTATGGATGCTGCATGCTGTGTGGAGCAGTGTGCGGCATCATGATGCCCTGGAGGCAGAGTCAGGGCATGTGTCATCTGGACACGACACCCCGACTCTGCCCCCAGGCCAGCCTTTCAGGCCAGTCTGTAAAGGCCTCCTCGGTAAATTTCTCAGCATGATCACATGCTACCTGTCCTTTGCCATCTGCGAAGTGCTTGCTTTAACCTTTAAAACATGGTGTATTTGTAGTTCCACAGTGCCTAGACGGCTAAAGTTTCCATACCCCTAGCCTAGAAGAATAAAAAGTTCAATTTATTTTCAGACAAAATCCTGAGGGGAAACACATCAGAGTAGAATGGACAAAGAAGATGAGAGCACAGGCCTGCACATCCCAGAGCTAGGCCCATAGACTCCTCTGCCCTAGCCTGGGAATGCCACTCCCCATGTGCTTGTATGTGTGAAGCTTGTGCTGCATTTTGGCATGTACAGTATAGGAGAATCAACAGAGGGAATATCTTGGATAAAATATATCTACCTGTCCTGAAGAACAAGGAGATTAATACTCAACGAATGCAAATGAGAAACAGCTTAGGGTCAGGGGATTGCCAGCAGACAATGATCACTAATTAGCAGATATGAATCCTCTTCTTACATATCCTCCCACCCTGAGGACTGCCATTAGAAACACAACAATACACATGCAAATCACTCCTCCCTTCTCAGGATATATATACCCAATCCTTTTCCAGGCAAACATTATCTGAAGATGCCAGCCACAGACGCTAGTGAAACATCAGAAAGGAACTCTTCTAGATCATGGCCACATAGCCCGAAAACTCCACAAAAAACAAACCAAAAAAAAAAAAAACACCTATAAAAATATATGTAGACACAAACATGCACATACATGCATGTATGAATATACATATGCAAATACAGATACACACACACACACACACTGATGTCAAGACTGTAAGGAATTAAACTTCCATTCTTTCCAAATTCTCTCCTCCCTCCCATTTCTATATGAAGAACTGCCTAGCATTGCAAGTTTAAGGACACCTTATTTTACCAAGACAAGTTATAGTCCAATAAGAAGTATCACCTTGCTCGCTTTGTGCATCTCAAACTATGAAAGTGCAATAAGAGACATTTATACCAGAAACACTGACGGCCCCTTAAATTATATTGAATAGGAATCCTATAATAAAACAGAATGATTAACATCAAGGCAGGTTCAAGTGAGATACAGTTAATTATCAAGAAGGCTGTTCAATTTTCATATTTTTATGTAATTAGGTTTCCTGTCTCCTGCTTTTTTTTATTGAAGCACTTATGCCTTGGTATTATATTCAATATCCAATATGTCAAGAAACACCAAGACATAAAGTAATCAGGAAATGACTTATTAAATCTAAGTTCTATTAATGAAAACATACCAGCACTGGAGATACTGCTGCCCCATATTACTAGGAGATCTGATGAATGAGAGAGTTTTAATATATAGGTCTATGTATCACAGTATGAGTCTGTGATCCAGTGTCAAGCAAACAATATTTATGAGGTTTTAAACATCCTGGTCAGAACAGATAGGACCCACATAGTACCTTAGCTTACTTTCTGACATTTATGTGAGTAGAAGTCAAAAGCAGCACAGCTCTAGGGCACTTTATCATCACACTACAAGCACTGAGTGGGACTTTCACTAAGTGAGTCCAGCCCTAGTATAGCCGAGCAACTGACTCAGGCAGAACATGCTGCAGATCAGAAAAAGCTCAACACATTCCCATTTCTAGGTTGTGAAGAATTCTCTTGAGGGTTATTTTGATTTAAATGCCAGACTGTTGAGGTGAGATGGCGGGGGCATTTTATCCTTTGCCTCACCCAGCCAAGTGTCTTGCACCAACAACAACCTGATCCAGAGAATCAGATCTTACAGTTGAAGGAAGAAGTTAAATGTTTTCATGTTTTGTTCCAGTGTAAATTAGTATAATAGAAATAATGCTTTTGGTGAAGTTGTCGCTCCCATTCTTTCAGGTACAAACACACTCCACAGAAAATGAATGTCTTTATTGAACTTTTCACTGTCATTCTTTGGGATACACTCCATGGAAAATGAATCAATGTCTGGACATGTGCTCAATGGCTGGAGACATTCCTGCAGCAGATGAAATGTGAAGAGGCTGAAGCTCAGCAGTGGATTCCAAGGAAAAATCCTTGGAATCTGCAATAGGATCATGGTGATCAGGACTAGAAAATATCTCTACTTGAGATCATAGTTCATCTGATGGGCTAGTCAATATGACCGTATAAGGCATCTTCATAGGTTCCATAATATAGTAATTTCCAACATATTTTAGGGCTATCATAGAGTTCCATCATGTCTGCAAGAAAAAAGAAAAAAAAATCTCCCAGCCAGGCTTATTACCTAACTACAGCAAACAAAAATGTTGACTAAACTGAGGGTATCATACTTTGGTTATATCATGAGAAGGCATGGCTCACTAGAATAAACAATAATGCTGGGTAAGGCAGAAGGCAGCAGAAAAAGTGAAAGACCACATTACAGGTGGATAGGCTCTATCAAAGAAGTCACAGCTCTGAGTCTGCAAGACCTGAATAGGACCAACAAGGACAGGGGGTCTTGGAGATATGTCATTTATAGGGCTGCCCTAAGTCAAAGGCAGCCTGAAGGCAGTAACATATACACACAGCAATCAGTAAGATCCTGTAGGTTCAAATGCTTCTATTCCTTTCTCATAGTGACCCAGCCTCTTGACAATTTGAATGCTAGGATTTGGAATACATCTGGAGTGGGCAACTCTACTGTGGTAGGGAGCCATTTTGCACTTCTCTGGATCACCTCATTCTGTTTGGAACCAATGTAAGTGATGTGATGCTCATGCAGTTTTCAGTGGTTTGGTATATTTTCAGGAAAATAAACTGGCTGAAAATCACACCATCCCCAAATTAAATGGGGTGGCACTCAGGGGGGTTGCAGCAACTGGCAGAGGGCTCTAGGGACCAGAAAAGTGGGGTTTAGGGCTACATGCAGCCCATAGGCTGCAGCTCCTCCACCCCTGATCTACATGTGTAGCTACGATAATTAAAAGAAACAGTCTGTAAGTCAGCTACCAACCTGGTTTCAAACTGTAGTTAAGCACTAGGTGTGAAATATAAGGACAGATATTATAGCAAGCTTTGAAACTGACAAAGAAAAAAATTGCCCAGAACTGTGGCATGGAGAAGAAAGAGCATGCAAAGGAAGAGAAGGAAATTGAGAGGCATGTGCAGGTCTGCAGGGTATTCCCCAATGCATAACTGAGCTTTAGACTGGTGTAATCCCACAAGTGGCAGTGACTTCTCAAGCTACATACCATGTGCCCCAAGCGACTATGAAGCTAGTCAGTTGGATGGGTAAGCATTACATTACAGTCCCCAAACCACTGGGTGCTATGCTAAGCTAAGCTAAGCTCCAGTTCTCACACTTGCAAATATGGTGCATTCAACACTCTACCACCCATGCAAAACTATTCATTATAATGATTGTTTACTTGCTTCAGGCAAAAAAGGAGTAGGAAAGAAAAAGGAGATCAGCAGCATAGAAGCAATATATTATCACAGTGGCACTGCCAGCAACCACAGATTCTTGCTGGCATTCTTATCTAGCTCTCATTTCCAATTCAACGAAAATACAAGGATGTTGAATAATGACCTGAAACATAGTGGGTGACTACATAAATCAATTTTTTTTAAACAAAATTCCCACTTTAAAAGTTCCTATATACCTTCAGGTCTCAGATACCTTAACAGCTATGTTTTAACAGTAAGCAATACTTGAATTGTGCCAAAATGAAGGTTAACATATATCAAAGTGTAGCATGAACAGAAGTCTTAGGAAGTCCATTTTTTAAAAAAAGCATTGTTAGTTCTTGAAAATAAGATCATTTTCCTGAATCTTGGTTTATGAGAGTACAGAAAATGACAATGCACAGATTAAAGTGGTTATGCATGCAGATACATCCAAAATGGCTTCTGACTTTTTCCTGAGCCCACTTAAAGTAGAGAAATATCTTGTTTCCTTTGCTTGTGGGGTTTTCAGGCAGCTGGAGGGTACCATCTGAATATGCTGGTAATTTTGGAAATGTAACTAAGTTTGGGAATGGTGTGAGTATGTCAGAGGAAAGTATGAGGTCACGCCCTGATCATCTAGTCCTAAAGAGATGATCCAGTATGTTTTTTTACCCATTGGTTACAAACAGCAAGGTGTGGATAAGGCATGCATTGGAAAAACTGCCCAGCAGCCTCCATCTTTGCCAAATCGGGGCCACAGCAATTGCATGCGGCAGCCACAATCTGACCTTTCCATGGCACAAACAGGAGCCCCCCCCCCCAGTGGCTCCTTTTTGCACCCTGGAAAAGGCACCATAGCCTCTGTGCCACAGCTTTATGGTGCTCCTTTGGTGCTACTTCATCTAAAAGCAATGCCAGTGCCATGATGCCATGTGCCATGTGATGCGGCACGTGGTGTCACACCGCCATGGGGGCAGAGTAGGGACATGCGTCTTGTGGACTCCATACCTTGACTTTGCCCCCAGGCTGGCCTTAATGGCTGTTCTGCACAGGCCCAAAGTCTTTGACAGAGAAGCTCTTTTTTCAAAGTCTCTTTCTATTCTCCCAGTTTTTCTTTTCTTTTTCTTATGCTCTGTCTAGCTGCAGGGTTGTTGTTGTAGGGTTTTGGGGTTTTTTTGGTAGCATTAGCACTGGGAGGATGGGTGAATGGGGGGGGGGGTTAGAGAAACACATCTGTAGAATCAGGTTACAGCAATGTGTCTGCAATGATCAATGTAATATAAGCTTGAGCTGGGCAAAATGGGATTTTGATCTAGCCCATCCTACTGTAGCTGTATGTGCCTGCTTACAACAGGTATATTAAACAGCAGATGTCTCCAGAATTCCTTACAGAGCATGCTAAACTCCAAAATTCAAACAAAAGGAAAAAGCAGATAAGTCTCACCAGCTACAAGTTAAAGAAGCATAGGCCTATAAGTCTGGCTAACAAAATGGAGAGCATAACAAGAAGTGAAAGCTAATGAAAGAAATAAAATAATTGCTGGAAGCATTTTGGAAGAGGCTTTCAAGTGGTCTCTCAAGGATTCAGAATGTTTTTCTTTATTTATGCAAGGTTTATCTGACCAGGTTGTTTCCTATCACTTGTGCATATGGTTAGTTTTGAATTAAGTTTACTGAAGCATGTTCAACTGTTCTTTTTTGTGTGATACAGGAAATTATCCCCCTTCTCTCCATGTTATTTATGACTGTGGTACCAGTTTTTGGTTAAAGATAAAATGCCCTTGAACACATCTAATTTATCAAATTAGATTTGCCTGTACAATAGGCTGTTATCCACTGGGGTTTGGTTCCAGGACCCCTCATAGATACCAAAATCCGTGGATGCTCAAGTCCCATTCAATACAATGGCATAGAAAACATATAAAATGGCAAAATCAAGGTTTGCTTTCTGGAATTTATATATTGTTAAAGTATTTTCAAGCCATGGATGCTTGGATATTTGGATAAAAATCCATGGATAAGGAGGGCTGACTGTATTGAGCAAGGATGACCAATAATAGAACACTGGCTTCTAATCATGACTTAGGTCTTGAGTTTGAGAGAGGCATAAGAATAACAAATATATATATATATATATATATATATGGTGATCAAAAGGCATGTGAAAACCCTTCAAATGTATTTGGATGAGTCATTTTTACAATCCCTTTAAAATATACCATGGTGATTCCCCTCTCCACCAGTTTTCAAGGACTACAAGACTCTCCTACAGGTAAATCAGAAAGTTTTGGGAAGCAATGACAGGTTTACTAATAACAGCCTCAAGCAGTGAACAATTACTTGACCTTAGCCTCCCGAAATGCATCAGCATGTCATATATATCTTTAAAGCGATGTTCTTGTAAACAGTAATTCCACAAACTGAAGTCCTTCCCTCACCTCTAGCTACACCTTGGTGTAGAAACCTTCATGTTAGGTGAGTTCCACTTTCATTATATCTTCTTCTCAATAGAGCTTTCATAATTCCTTACCATTGGCCAAGGTGGGGGATATCTCAGAAGTTAAACAAAACACAAAACATCTGGAATGCCATAGTCACCCCTCTCAATTTAAAGGATCATCCATGGTGTATGTATCTTCTATCTATTGTAAGCTCTCACAGTCCTTGAAAGATGACTGCTGAATCTCAGATGACTTTCTAAAGTGACAAGCAATGCAGAAATGGGGTGGAGGCACTTTATAGAGGATTTATTGTTGCTGTGTGCCTTAATGTCATTTCTAACTTATGGTGACCCTAAGGCTTCATGGGTTTTTCTTGACAAGATTTGTTCAAGAACAACTTGTGAGAGTATGTGACCTGCCCAAGGTCACCCAATGGGTTTCATAAGTGGGCCAGGAATCACACCCTGGTCTCCAGGGTCATAGTACAACACTCAAACCACTACATCACACAGGTTCTTAGGGAGGATTAACAACCCTTTATGTAAACAAAGATTTATTTTCTGTGCATATGTTTATATTGCTTCATTACTAGAGCCATGTGCTGTCCATGGTGCTGGTTCAGCTGCTACAGAGAACATTTGAGTAAACAGAATACTGATCAGTTTGAAACAAACTAGCACAGATTAGAAACATGCTGATCTTACATTTTGGACTACGGTTCACAGAATTACTAAATCATCTTTGCCAATAATAATGCTGGCTGAGGGATGCTGGAGCTGTAATCTTAAGAAGTAACTTTTTCAGGTTCTGCTAAAGTATCAAATATCAGAGCCCTCCATTCAAACATGTATTTTCAAAGTCAGAGTTTCTCCAACTTTCATTCTGGTAGAGCCATCCCTCACAGGCTTGTAAACACCTTTTCGGCTAAGTAGGCAGCCATCGTAATTGCAGAAATGCACTTCATCTTAATATACACATTTGCCTTCTTCCATTAAGAGTTAAGCTGTAGAAATGAGTTAGAGGTCTATTTTTGAGATGGAATCTCAGTGGGATTCCTGAAGCCGGAAGTAATCAGACCTAGCGAGTGGCATATTTTTAGTCCCAAAAACTATGAAAGCTAACTGAGACAATAAAATGAGGCCAGGAATCACGGCAGGTTTTGTTCATAGCAAGAACCAAAAGCTGGCCATTGCTCTCGTTAAAACAGAAATACAGACTGAGATGAGACAGTTATTGTTTTGCTTGTCTGGCATTCCTTCTTTTCCCCCCATGGAAAAGCAAACCACCTTTAGATTTATAAGTCCTTTTTGAAGTATTTCTCTTTTGCAACCAAACAATAATGGAAGGATAATAATAATAATAAATAAAAACTTTATTTATATACCGCCCTTCCTACGATCAGGAGTTGAATGCACTAGCTCTCATTACCACCCATGGCAATCACCCATGTATTCAGGTGAAAACACTTAAGACATTCCCACCCATTCAGAAACCCTGCAAAATTGAGTGTTCTGATGGCATGCAAGATTTCAAGCAGTTCAGCAAAAACTGTGCACAATCTCCCTTCAGCCATTTGGCTTCAGTGTGTTAGGGCTAGAAGTGAAGAAAGTGGGGACTGGGATGTTGCAAGTGGATCATCTGAAGAAAATAAGAGCTGAAAAGATATACGGAATGCTACAAAACTTCACTGTTTAGAATCCAGGACAGATAATAAAGCAAACCAGATAATAATATAATAATAAAATTTTTATTTATATTTTATTTATTTATCCTCAGGACAATCGGAGCGGGTTACAGCAAGTAAAAACAGCAAAGTAAAACAATATCAACATCCTTCTACCCAACCTCCCACCCCTTAAAATTAAATTAAACTAATAGCAAGTTAAAACCAAGAACAATTAAAACATGAACAGTATCAAAACAAAACTAACATTCTGTGGGCAGTATGATTTGTAGCATAATAGATGGTGCTGTGGTAAGGGAAAAGAATGACCCAATTCCATTGCCGGGAGTTAAGAGGTTTCTGGGAAAGCCTGCCAGAAGCGATGCGTCTTTATAGCTTTTCTAAAGAAACCGAGAGATGTAATATGATGCATCTCATCCGGCAGGCCATTCCATAGCCTGGGAGCGGCAGGCAAGAAAGTCCTCTGGGAGGTCTGTGACAGCCAAGTTTTCATAGGCTGTAGCAGGTTCCTCCCAGATGACCGAAGTATGCGGGGAGGGGGCCTCATATGGGGAGAGGCGGTCCCTGAGATAAGATGGACCCAAGCTATGTAGGGCTTTAAAGGTTAAAATCAACACCTAGTACTGTGCCCAGAAACTGATTGGCAGCCAGTGGAGAGACTTAAGCACAGGTGTTATGTGCTCTCTCCTGGATGTTCCAGTAACAAGCCTGGCTGCCATGTTTTCAACTAATTGCAGTTTCCGGGTTAAGCACAAGGGCAGTCCTATGTAGAGTGTGTTAACGAAGTCCAAACGTGAGGTGACCAAAGCGTGTACCACAGATTCCAGGTCCTTCATGTCCAGGAAAGGGCACAGCTGGTGTATCAGCCAAAGCTGATAACAGGCACTTCTGACCGCCGTATTCACCTGACTAGTCATGTGAAGCGACGAGTCCAGAAGTACCCCAGATGCAGTTAGGATTCTGCATAAATTTTAAAACCAAGTTAATTTTATAGAATGCTTTGTAGAGGTGTACAATTCAGCCTTTTTCCAGCCCATACCACAATTTTATTAATTATTTTGATATTAAATAAATAAATTAGTTGTGCCTATTTTAAGGTCATATGGGAATCTCCATTTAAATCCATTTAATTAATAATAAATAAATAAAAATATTTAATATTATTATTATTATTATTATTATTATTATTTAATTATGCATATCTAACGACACTGTCTCTCAAAAAACTGCATTTTAGCATCTTTTTGTTTTGTTTTGAGCAAAGAAATGAATTGAAGCCTAGGTAAAATATAGAAGCAGAGGATAGTTACATTGCAGTGGGCACATGAATTTAGCAGAGGTGGATTTGATCTGTTCATTTTCGAATTCACAGCCATTTCTTCAAGTCACCAAAAATTGCATACTACACAATTACAGAACTACAATTCCATTTTAACTGCCATGGCAACTTCCTACGGAATCATGAGATTAGGGATTCATCTACACTATAGAAATAACACAGTTTGACACCACTTAAACAGTTATGGGATTTGTAGCTTTGTGAGGTGCCAAGTCTCTTTGGCAGGGAAGGCCAAAGACCTTGTAAAACTACAAATCCCAAGATTTCATAAATTGGAGCTACAGCACTGAAAATGGTGTCAACTTGTTAATTCTGCAGTGGAGAAAGGCTCCAGAACCAATAAACATTTTATTGCATGAAAGAGTGAGTGGGAAGAAGAGTTCATCTCTTACATTTTCTGATTAAGGAAATTTTAGTAAACAAGTCTTGTCTGATTGTTCCCTATTAGTGGCGTGCTCCAAACATATTTGGAAAGCACTATTCATAAGAAAGGTAATTTGTGGTTATTTCTGCTGTGCTTCCTTAGAGAATATGCATGGGAATCATGACTGAAAGTACCAATTGTTTCACGAACTGTGCGTAGAGGTGGGGAAGAGAGGGCGAAAATGAGGGCAAATCAACTGAAGTTAAGACCCAATTAAACAGAAATGCTGTTGGCTGATGTCCTAGTGCAGGGGTGATCAACTTGTAGCCCTCCAGATGTTTCATATTGTATCCCACTATTTATTAACAATATCTAAGCTTGGAAGAGATACTTCACCTTCCCCTGGCTTAGTTAATTGAGAGAAATAGTACAGTCAGCCCGCGCCATACGTAGGCTTCCTTTACACGGCTTTCAGCTTACACTGAAGCCGTGGTACAATTTAATGAATGGTGTATGCGTCCCATTGTTTTCAATGGGGTGTGAGTATACACAGTTTTCCCCTTATATGGGGGTAGGTGTCCAGAATGGATCCCTGCATAAGGGAAGGGTGGACTGTGTTCACTTTTTTATGGATGGAGATGAAATCTTTTAAATATCAGATTTACAGCTCCTGAGCAGGGCTAGGCCTAGCACTGAAGTGATAAATGGTCAAGTGGCATGCTTTGGTCCACTTGGGCTAGGATGTCAGCTACATCCATTCTGAAAATAAGAGCTGATGTGGCCAACACTGTCTGTGTTCTGTCAACCAGGATAAAATTACTGAGATATGCTGTACAAGCGACTCCCGTTGAAGACCTAAATCCAATTGTTACTCCACAACTAGAATAGTCCATCAACACTTATGCAAGTTCCACTAACTTAATGAATTTGCTGTAGCTGGACTAACAATTGGATTAGAGTGGAAGAGATTCTGAAAACATTACAAAATTCTTCAGCCAGACTGTTGGCTAGAACTAGCTTTTTCAACAGAAATAGCATACCGTCTACAGGAAATAATATTTCTTTGTAGGAAATGATTCCTTTCTGAGCAAATCAGTCACATTTTTCATAGAGTATGTCCTGAACTACAAAGATTCTTGCCAGTCCAAGATTCTTCTCATCAGGGTTTCCTGACACTTTAAAAACATATTTTTCAACCATTTATTGGATATTTTTAAATATTTCCAGTTTTGTTTGTTTCTTTGTTTGCTTGTTTTTGGTATTTTCCATCACTACCTACAACACATTTTGCCAGTGAGAAACTTCTCTGCCCTTCAGTGTGTTTTCAGAGTTAAATTCAACAGTGTAGTAATACTCTCTGAAACACTGGGACTGTGCAGCTGGACACATTTTATGCAGTAGGGAAATAAAATGTACAATAGGAAATAGGGTTTTGTGCACTTGGCAATATGTCCTCTAATTAAGAATAAGGTTACTTCTTAAAACAAATAGATTATACAGAAAATAAAGCAGCTGAAAAAATGGAATGATTCTTGCTTTCAGTTCATAGTTTTCATAATCATATTACTGGGACTAACTAGCAAACTGCTTTATCTTTTGCTAAGAAATAAACATGCATGTCTAGGTTTCAAACTGAAGTGGGATATTGGAACCTTACATATGTTCTACTGTGTCTTTTGCAAATACATGCAAGAGATATGTTAGTTTGCTTTGGATCTAATTCTGTAGACATTGCCAGCTGCATCCAGCACTCTTTCTATACCATGGATGTAGTAGGGTTCACTGGTACATGAAAAGTATCAATTTCCACCAAGAGATTTTTTTTAAAAAAATGACTTTCACCACTATATAAAGAGTGACAATTATTTTTCAGTCCACAGTGCCATCACACTTTGGGGACAGTGCCAATTTATCATCAATCAAAATCTAGTTGAAGCTGGTTTTTTATCACTCCTAGTATACCATAGAGAACTTGCGGGTCTATTTTAGAATCAAAGGTGTTGTACATAGACTTTCTGCCTCCCACAAAGAAGATCACCTTTCTTCTCTCCTCTCTTATTTGGGGACTTGTGCTAGCACTGGGATCTCAAAATAGGATTGTTCATCTTGTACCCTGCATTATTTTATATGGCTGAACACAATACAGCTGTCCACCTTTCACCGTGGAAACAGGGAAATCAGGGTATCTCTAGTTGTAGCAAATGAAGGGATGACTATCAGAATAATAATAATAATAATAATAATAATAATAATAATATTTATATACCGCCCTTAAAAGATCAGAGCGGTGCACATATACACAAGTTAAAAACAAATACACAAGAATGAAGCCACTACATGTGCTACGGACATCAGTGATTCCATGGAACCTCCTACAGATGCCACCAATTTTTTAAAAACTATTTCTCTTGTTTGTGGGGGCAGAACTACAGCATGGACACAGTTTACATGCCCACAAAAAAATAACACATGGCACCAGGTGGATCAGAAAGAACTGTCTCCATGGTCCTAGCCCTTTGGCTTTGTGCAGTAAGGGGAGAAAGGTTTAGCATATATCTACTATACCAAACAGAACTCAAAGTTAGAAACAAATAACAACTCCAGGGTTGGACAAAGTGTGGCTGGTGGGCCACATGTAGCTCCTCCATGGGCATTGTTTGACTAATTTCATGGCCAAGCAGCTATGAATACACACCATTCTTTCACTGAATTCAGTAGCACTTAAGGTGCTCAGCTTTGGTCAGTGTTTGATATGAATGAGATAGATTTTTTTCCCCACATTTGAGAGCAGAGAAAGCCATCCAAATATGTGGAGGGGAAACAGTGTCTTTTAAAATATTATTTATTTATTTATTTGTAACACAAATAATCTACTTTATAATCAAAGTAACATATATTCAAAAAAGAAAAAGACCAAAAAAGAAAAAGAAAAAGACATATAACTAATACACAATAGAACTCTAACCCTTCCCCATCCTGACCATAATGGGGGAGGGAAGAAAGAATTTAAAAAATATATTACTCCACCATTACAGATAGAGTTAAATAACCCTACTAAAATTGCTAAAAACCATAACCACAAATCATTACATCTGTAGAGGTCTTATTGCTCAAAAATAATAATCAGTAAACAGTTTCCAGTCTTTCAGAAAATCTTCAATTGGCTTATCCTTTAAAAACCACATCAATTTGCCTATTTGGGCTAACTCTGCAACCTTAACAGTCCATTCTTTCATTATTGGTCCAAGTGAGATCAAACAATACTCTTGGTGTTGTTGTTATATATCAAAAAAGTAATCTATATCTGCTCTCCTTTGTCCACAATAGCTATTAAAAATATTTACTGTTTTGGATTAACAAAGACTTATGGTGGGGTGGGGAAATTTATAGCATGCAAGATAGCTGAAGGTGAATTTCTTGGCACATGCACATCAAAGTTCTGTACCAGACCATGTTTATTTCCCATGGTCTGTTCATTAGTGTAGAGCCCCCCCGCAGCTGCCTGTGTAAAGTTTTTCCCTCCTCCCACTGTTGGGTCCTTGCACTGTTTGCCTTGTTCCCTCTATAACAGTTTGAATATTATCTCCAGCCCTTGATGCCTTCCAAAATACTGTCTCCCTCTCCCACATAACTCCGTTTCGAAGTGCTCCTAATCACATTTTTGAGACTATTGGCAAAAACGGTTGTGTCAACTGACATGAGGTGCAAGCCATGCCTTGCCAGAAGTCCCCCCCCCCCCTTTCATGGAACTGTAGCCCATTATCCATGAATCTAAATCGTTCTTGGTGGTACCGTCTACGGAGCCAGTTTCTACATTTTCCTTCCTGGGCCATGCCCTTCTTGGACCATGGAGAAGAGACGAGATGACAACCTGTGCAACCACCTCTTTCAGCTTCCTACCCAGAGCCTCATAATCCCTTATGATATTCTGAAGCTTTCCCTCATATAATAACAAGGTAAAAGGTAAGAAAAACCTACCACACCATTTTCAAGCAGCATTTTTAAAAAGTCAATAAACAGTCATTATAAACTTGTTGGAACATAAAGCTTTTGTATGTGTATGTGTATGTGTGCGCATATGCATGGGTGTCTTTCAGTTACCTGTCAACTTATGATGCTCCCATGAATTTTGTACAGTTTTCTTGGGCTAGAAGTACTTGAGGTCATTTTGCCAATTCCTTCCTCTACTGTTCAATTAAAGCAAGGGGCCAGGAAGAATCCACAATCAGAGCCTCCTCTCAAAAAGATTATGTCTCAAGTATGTATCAACTAGGCTTTCATTGAAGGATTTCACTTCTCTTTTCCTATTTTTGTTTCTAATTATAGCACCACATAATTTTCCCTCAACCTTGGATACTTATGTGTACCGAATATTAAAAATGCTACACCATAACAAAGCTAAACTGAGAGTCAGTTTGGAGAATTACAACAAGAAAATATCTATTTACCAGCATCTCAGTCCCTTTATATATAATCCTCTCCCACTTATTATGCAAAATAATGCTACTGTTGCCAACCAGGAAGCAATAACTAAAAGAAAGTTTAATTTCATTCATATTTTAAAAGTACTAATGGAAGAGAATGGAAAGTACAAAAAATAAATAAACAAGCCTTAACTTTGCCTATTGGCTACCTAACAGCATAAAACCCAGAACACCTATTTGCAAAGCTTTTTTAATTGAAGGGTTTTCCTCCACAGATTTGCAAGCCATGTACAGGGGGAAAGAAGAGAGGGGGAAATTCTCCCTTTGAACAACAGAAGCACCCTGAAAACAGTTATGAATAGGCATCAGGCAACTTGTTTTTGTTTTTGATATAACCTGTTCAACAGTTTACAATGTTCATTTTAAGAAGGCTTCTTTTTTGTTGTTGCTGCTGCTGCCTCCAAGAAGGTTATTGTTGGTGCTCGCAGGGGGCCAATTTTTCCTCAAGTGCCACAGAGTGTGTGTAGGTGTAACAGCGAAGGGAACACTACAGACAGAAGGGGGTGGGAAACAGTCAGAGACTGCTGCCCTTAAACCCCCAATAAATGACATATTTAATAGGAGAAGGGAGAAATCACAGTTTGGAAGTCACAGAGACATGAGGATTAGCAGCACATTACAGTGGCCCTTGGTATCTGCTGGGGTTTGGTTCCGGGGCCCTCTTTCGATGCCAAAATCCATGGCTGCTCAACTCTCATTAAATACAATGGCATAGTAAAGTAATGTCCCCTATATAAAATATAAAATCAAGGTTTGCTTTTTGAAATTTGTATTTTATTTGAATATTTTCAAGCTGTGGATGTTTGAATCTGTAGATAAAGAATCTGTGGGTATGGGGAGCCTGCTGTACTATCTGCAAGCCTTAGCGAACATCACCTAGAAAACTCTGAGGGAGATACGGCAATTTGATGTCTTAAAGGAGAAATGCCAGATAATGCTCTCACAATACTATGTAATAACACATTGAATAAATGATAATTTGCTCTCCTTTCATGGTACCAGAAGATACTTTCTCCAGCCTAAATGAAAGGGCCAGTCCTGCTCAAAGATTCAATAATTCAACCACCCACCACTGCCAGGAGCACTGGTTTGAATGCACCAGCAGAGAGATTAGATTCAGGGTTTCTGCTAGCAATTATTTCCTTGCGCATGCATTTTTTCATGAAAGACACACATTTGGCTTTCCATCTGTGGCTATCTGTAGGCCACATGCTGAAAAGAAGTGATAAGATGTTCACAGTATTTTCATTTCAATCCTAGGATGCATTTGGTATTACATAGTCTCCCACTCAGGGACCTGAACTTGGACCTGTTACTATTTTCTAGGCTAGTCTTCCATGAATTGGTGCTGGACTGCAACTCCCATAATCCTCAAACACTAGTAAGTAAGTAAACCTCTGTGCAAGTATAACAGGGTTCTGATTTTTTTCTTAAAGCTGTTTGGTGAAGGAAGAGGACTGAGAACCTCTTCACATTGGCCATCACTGGGGTGGAATTGGGGTGTCACATCCAGGGCACCAATACGCCGCATGCCACTCCACACTCCATATGATGCAGCGCCACCAAGTCGAAGGAGCACTGCCAAGCCATGGCAGTGCAGCTATGGCACCCTTTCTAGAGTGCAAAATGGAGCCACTTTTTGTGGCTCCTTTTCATTCTCTGGATAGGCCAGATCAGAGCCATGGTGTGCGGTTGCCATGGCCCCAACCCAGCTAGGAAAGGGGCAACATTGTGCTGGCCCTTTGGGGTGCTCTGTTGAGCCCCTACGTTCTCTCTCTTGTAAGATGCAAAGGAAGGCTGAGAATCACTTGTCTCTGCTGCATGGTACATGCAACTGTGGATGTTAGACTTGCTAGATTTCCAGTCCTGACCGTGAATCTCTAGTTTTCATGGTAAATCTCTAGATGGGAAATGAGGATGCAAACGTTTTGGTGCACACACCTTCAGGTGAGAGGAAAGGGTTATGTTTACATCTCCACCTCAGCTACCAGAGAAGCAGCTTGCCATAGTTTCAAAAAACTGATCGATTTGTTGCTGCAACTTAAAAAACTCTCTTCATAGAGGCTCTATGTATTTACTTGCTTATTTTTCTTCTCCCCCAGTCATTGTAGCATCAGGGCTCACTCTCCACTCTGCTCTGCCTACAACTTCTGGTTAGAAGAAAATAGGATAGATAATTCCTAATCCTCCCTGCCTAAGTAAGAAGGAATAATTTTCTCATTTCACCTTCTGTATGTGCATGTGTGTGTGTGTGAGAGAGAGTGTGTGTACATGCAGTGGCATCACTAGGAGGTGTAGGGTGTGTGGAATGCACCAGGTTACACCCTAAAAGAGGTGACACCACTGCTCCTTTGACATCTGCATTTTGGCAAAAATGGGCTGTGGCATTCACCTGTGTCTCTTTAAAATGCTGAAGAGATGGTGTGAGAGGGATGAGGCCTGGTGGGAGGAAAAAGGAGAGGCCTCAGGTTTTGTTTTTTAAAAAATCAAATTTTAACATTTTAATGAAATTTTATTTTATTTTTAAAAATCACATTTTACCTGAAACTGTGTATATGTAAACACATTTATTCCCTGTGTATGAAATCATAATGTAAAGGTATAAATTTAATTTTGCTAGTTGTTTGTGTCACAATGATTAGCATTACATTCAGTGATATATGGGAATTATGACTTATAAGTAAATTAGTTCAAAAAACCTTATTAAGCATTCTGTATGGTGTGGTGTGGGAGGAGGTGGAGGGTGACGCCATGGGTGACACTAACCCTAGTGACACCACTCTGTTTCCATGTGTGTGTGTGTGTTTGAATGACCAGCTGTGAGTAACTGTGGTTGGTACTTAATGCATAGTGCTTAATGACATCATCAGGCGCTGTCCCTATTGTTTTGACCCAGAAATCTCTGGGCCTGCGACAAGCCTGAACTAGTAGCCCTAGTAGATATTCATGGTTGTTGTTCCAAAGTTTCACTTTTTTTTGGTTTCTCTCTCATCCCTGAAAATGGTCAGATTCAAATAAAAAATCACCATCACCAACACAAAACCAAAAACTTCAGCACCTATAACACATAACTCTGTTTTCACTCTCAAAATCTGCCCATAGGATAATCAGCACCAAAAAAGAAAAATGCAACTCATTCCCTTTTTTGAAAAAAAAAAAAAATATCCACATCCTTGTGCTTGACACAGCCGCCCTATAAATATTAATTGTGATGGCAAAACGCAAGCAACTTTTAACTCCGTTTCTACCCTGCAGTCATCGTGTTTGAAATTAAATTTATCACCATCTGGGACACCAAAACCTTCTTTTAAGACAGGCATGTGCACATTTCATTTCTAAAAAATGCTGTCACTAAGGAAAAATATAGTTTTTACTCTATGACAACAGGCTGAGATGAATATTTAAGATGACATGTAAAATATGACACATTCACTATTCAAATGTAATGTGTAAAAGAGGAAACATACATTGAATAACAAAGGATGAGCAAGAATGAGGACAGGTAACAAGCAAGCCAAAGTAAGTCTGATTTCAGTTCAAGGGATACCACCACCACTGTGGGAAAAATGTTGCTGGATCTCAAGAAAGACACTGGCTGTAGTCTGCTCAAGTCTTAGAAGGAACAGATGAAATTTAAACCAATTGAAATGATCTGTCTTCTATCCCAGTGCTGTCTACTGCAGAGACGAGGGAAACATTGGTCTTCAAAAATGTTTTTGCCTCTCTCACGAGGAGCCAGCATGTTCAATGGCAAAGGATTATGGAAGCCGAAGTCTGTGTTTGGGGTGTGACAGCCTGCTGGAAGACTTCTCCAGCTTGCCCTGGGTCTCTGCTGTGTTTAGGGAATGTTGTTATTGTTATTATTAGTAATTGTTCACAGGAGTATAAGGGAGAAGTCTTTTGCTGCTATTGTTTGCTTGCGTTTTGCATTACACTGTATCTTTGTTATCAAGTGATAGATATTATTAGTTTTTGCTGTTTATTGTTATTATGATTGCCTTGTTATATATTGTATTCCTATATATTCCCCCCCCCCCCCCCCGGTATTATGTTATGTTTTGCATTTAATTTGTGTACGATTGGTTTTGATTTGAGCTTGCATTGAGGGGCTGGGAAAGGATTAATTATGAACACTATTTGATTCTAATGTTTATGTTTGTGTTTTTTTATTGCTATTTTATTTAAATTGTCTATTGATTTTTTTTGCTTGTATTGGTCAGGGGATTTGGATGGGGTTAATTTGCATTTTATTGAAATTTTTTGTATTGTATCTTTTTTACTGTTGTTAGCCGCCCGGATTCCCCATGATTGGGCAGGATAAAAATAAATCTATATTATTATTATATTATTAAAAGAAGAGCAGAAGTAACTCTCCAGGGTCTTATTCCAACTATTTTCCCACCACCAGGAGGCTGCTACCTTTTACTGGTGATATAAACCTTCACCTTTTACTTGCAAAGCATGCATCCTGATAACAAGTTACAGGCATTTCCCACACAGACACAAATGTTATAGTCTCCTTCTCCAAGAGAGCTAGAAACAGAATCCATCTGTTCAGCAAGGAACAACTCTATCCAAACCACCAGCAGCGTTGTCATTTCACAAATAATTGCTGGGGGGACAGTAAAACTATAGATTCCTTGTAAAACAAGAGTGGTGATAATGAACATTTGGACCTTCACCCTCATAAATAAAAAAAACACTGCCACATATGGCAAAAGGGCTCTATTTTAATCCATTTTAAAATCACCATCTATTACCAAAGAATAGTACATAAAGGTGGTATTACAAACATCTGTTTTTACTGATATTACTCTTATTGCTAATACTGTAATATCAGAATATTAAAGCAGTAACAGTTGTGTATGTGTTGGCTATTCAGAAGCCTTGATACATATATTTTGTAGAATCTTACTGACTTAAATATATATGTATTTCAATATTTTCTTACGACTGTGTTTTACAAATGTTTTAAGTGTTTAGCTGTTGTAATCATGTTTTAATGATGTTGATGTTTAACTCCTTTATAGCTTATGTAAATTAATGTTTTGATTGGAACTTTTTGAAATTATGATAAGCCACCTTGGATCCCATTTTGGGAGAAAGGCAGGATATAAGTGCAATAAAATAAATACATTTTGGGGTAAGCAAACACTGGAAAAGTTAGGTTTTTGGACTATATTACCATCATCAATCCATGGCAGTAATTTTTCCAAACTCTGAGGAAAAGATTTTATGGATTAAAACACATTTCACCAGATGCTCAGAGTTCTATAGCTGGTTTCAACCAAGGAGAATCTCCAACTAAGTATTCCAACCAAGTGTGGCATTCGCTTGTGACAGTGGAGGTTATCTGCAACCAATGTCAGTGGGCCAGTGAGCATATCCAGTCATCATTGGGCTGCTCTAAGGTTTTCAAATAGTTTAGTACTGCCATATAGGATGGAATTTGGGTATGTATGCATACATATATGCACATGTCATTGAATCTGGAAAAATTTGAAGCTGGTCGCCCCTTCTGTACTGTATTGAATGGTACAGTATTCTCTTGTGAAAAATCATAGAATCATAGATTTGGAAGAGACCACAAGGACCATCCAGTCCAACCCCCTGCCATCCAGGAAATCACAATAAAAGCATCCCCGACAGATGGCCGTCCAGCCACTGTTTAAAGGCCTCCGAAGATGGAGACTCCACCACACCCTGAGGAACTGTGTTTCACTGTCGAACGGCTCTTACTGTCAGAAAGTTCCTCCTAATGTTGATGCAGAAACTCTGATCCTTGTATCCATTGTTCCAGGTCCTATTCTCCAGAGCAGCAGAAAACAAGCTTGCTCCATCCTCAATACAACACCTCTTCAAATACTTCAACAGGGCCATCATATCACCTCTTAACTGTTTCTTCTCCAGGCTAAACATACCCAGCTCCCTAAGCCTCTCCTCCTAGGGCACGGTTTCCAGACCCTTCACCATTTTGGTCAACCTCCTCTGGAAATGCTCCAGCTTGTCAACATCCTTTTTGAATTGTGGTGCCCAGAACTGGACACAGTATTCCAAATGAGGCCCGACCAAGGCAGAATAGAGTGGCACTATTACTTCCCTTGATCTAGACACTATATATTGTATAGAATAGGAGTCCTGGTGGTGCAGTGGTTAAATGCCTGTACGGCAGCCACTCATTCACAAACCACAAGGTTGTAGGTTCAAAACCTACCAGGGGCTCAGGGTCTACTCAGCCTATAGCATCCTTCTGAGGTTGCTAAAATGGGGGCAATTAGCTTACATATTGTAAACAGTTTAGGGAGTGCTTAAGTGCACTGATAAGCAGGATAGAAATGTACTTGCTATTGAGGCAACTTAGAAAAGATACACTTTGACCTGGTATTATTACTTATGAGGCTTGAAGGGAGGAAGCAAAATCAGAGCCATCAGCACTTGTAGCAGTATGTAGTTAAACAAAGTTTTTATAAGGATCAAAAAGAGCCATAGCCACTCTGTCACTTACCTAATGATGTCCCCTACCCCCTTTGAAATATTGGGGCATTTCTCTAAATATTGGGGCACACCCATACACCCATCCTTCAAAGCATAGCCAAGACATTATTTTATAAGCTTGAAAATTCAGAAGTGTGTGATTCTTATTTTTACACCTTCAAATCAATGTTGCACCCTATTTCATTTGATGCCCCTAAGTTATTCACTTCTGATTTTACAGTGTCAGATATAAGCTTGGAATGTCTGCCTCCTGGCTCTCTATATGTCTGCCTTTTCAGCAATATGTTTTTCTTTCCCTCCCTGGCACTACCAGCTGCTGCACTCAACCACTGTGAGTCATTTAATGCCACTTTATTAAAAAGAAAAAATGACTGGAAGGGACAAAAGAAGGAAACATGCATGTCCTCTAGCAGAACATGACTGACATTTGAAGAGTCATTAGCCATGGGTCTGTGATAAACTGACAATGTAACAAAAATGCAAAATATGGTAACCCAATCTGTTAACAGTAATTGACATTAATTATCTTTCCTCACTTCATGGCAACCAGTATAATACCTGTTAAAACACTGAACAAAATCATTACAACACATGCTTAGATCAATGGCACAACCAATCTAGCACAACATTTTCAGAAACCAAACACACATGTTTGGACATCCCCCTTTCTCTCCCTCTTCCTCTCTCCTCCCTCTCTCTCTCTCTCTCTCTCACACACACACACACACACACACATGCTGTGTAAGAAAAAAAAATACTGCCAGTTGCTGCTTTTTATGAGTTAAGTGAGCAAGAGAACCAGAGTTGCACAGCTTTATCACATTCTCAAAAACATGGTCAAAAAAAGAGAATCTTGTCATTTAGTTTTAGAATTTTGGCAAATACAAAGTTAGGCATTTTTAGGATAGATTCTGCTGAAATTAATGAAGAGATTCACTGAAATGGACTTATGTTAAGTCATGGCCAATTCCAAGGAATAGGAATAGTCCTATCCCTTTTAGTAAAGCTCGGGTAAGACAGACTAACTTCAGATTTGTCATAAATCACCGTGTGGAATCCAAAGAATCTGACACAAAGGAGTCAGACTTCCAGAAAATGTCTATGTCCCAGAATTTGAGCAACCACTAGCAGATATAGCTGATGAGGATCAGATAGGCCTCCACTTCTTCCCAAATTTATGAACACCAAGAAAACTCACTCATCATTTGCAGTGTGTCAGCAAGAAAAAAAAGAGAGAGAGAAATACCAAAAGGGCCAACACCTCTTACAGAGGTTTAAATGAGAAATACTGGACAATTAACCATTAGGTGTCTCAAGATCAGATGGCTATAAATTTCCCAGCAACTGGTGGGACATCTTCTTGTATGTAACAGACCTGTTTCCCAGTTCTCTCATGCTCTTGGATTTATCTGTATGCTTGACCAGATAAATCTCAGTATCTGTACATCTCAGTATCTGTCTCTTTTGACATTTGTTATTTCAACTGCTGGCTTCTCCTGACTGATTCTGGAATGGCTGAGACTTTGCTCTTGTGATTCCCTTCATCTCTGAGAAACTCACTAGATTATCCATGTTTGACCTGGCCTGGCTAGACTCTCTTGTAACTGCTTCCTCCACTAAAGAGTGTCTTGGAACTTGCTGTCTCTAGCCATAGGATAGGGTTTAACTTCAAGTACAGTGGTCCACATGTGCTGAGATTAGGGATGAATGACCCCTATGAATGTGGGGAAACTGCAAATAAAAAAAAATGGTTCTTTTTACCTAGGTCAGTGGTTCTCAACCTTTCTAATGTTACAACTCTTTAATACAGTTCCTCATGTTGTGGTGACCCCAACCGATGGTCTCGGTTCCTAAGACTATCGGAAATATGTGTTTTCTGATAGTCTTAGGCGACCCCTGTGGAAGGGTCATTCAACCCCCAAAGGGGTCACAACCCACAGGTTGAGAACCACTGACCTAAGTGAACATCTCTCTAGGAATCTCCAAGCCCTCCAGTTTAACTCTGTGGTCATCATCTGCTAGGATTCAATCACAGAATCATGCTGGAGGACCTACAAATACCTAGAGAAGTGTTTTGTCTAGAAATTTTTAGATCCTCCCATGCAACTCTTTGGTCAACTTCCACAAAATTTCTCTGAAGGACCTAGCAATTCCTAGAGTGAACACATTAATGAAATCTGAACATAATCAAATCCTCAAAAGTCAAAACCACAAATGCTGACTGTATGTCAGGATCAGAGCCCCAATAGTCTACTCACAGAAGGGCAGGGAAGCCAGGCTGATTACAAGAGCTGAAGTTACTGCCTCCAAATGCTGATGCAGCAAGGATATGATGCAGTAAGGATATGAACTAATTATGAATTTGGAGCTCTAATGATCTCAGTTCACCCCCCACACACACACACACAAACACACTTTTTAAAAAATCTCTATGCCCCTGGGGGCCTTAACTCCTGATAACCTTAATCCTGTGCTCCTGTGTACTCCAGCTGTCAGGCTTCTGATTCTCAACAAACTTTGTGCAATTCTCAGCTGAACTCCCCTGCCCAGGCTCAATGCTCAGGAGAAAAACAGATCTACTTGGTGACTGGTCTTATTTATAACCCCTCCATGATATCTTAAGCAATTATTGGCAACTATGATGTCAACCATAACATTACACATCTTTGAGCAGAAATGTCTATGGCAGCAGTGTCATAAATAGTAATGAAATTCTCAACTAAAGCAATTCTTAATCACTCTGTTCAGATTATACCTTTCACCACCTTGAGAGCTGTGCTGTTTTCAATGTTAAATTTCAAAAACTAAAGCACAGCAAACAACAGAGCAGCATCATTTCTCTGCCTTCCTAGACAAACTACACCTAAAAGCTGTGCATAGTCCAAACCCATAACACACCAGTGACCCTTATCTCATCTATGTTATTAAGGTACAGAAAACATAAGCTACTCACATTCAGGTGAAGGTGCATAACCAGAAGCCCCAAATGCATAGACAGCCTACCTCCATTCACCTTTGCTGTTCATTATCCACCAGTAGCTTCTAGGCATAAGCAGAGAGCAAGGACAGCGATCTTTAAACTTTAGTACTAGAGACATCCTGTGGGTGCTGTGAATGACAACTCACATCAACCTCATCTGACACAGGTCATAATCGGAAGTTACAGAAGCTGTAGTCAACAGTCCAACCTCCTTGCATGGTTTAGAAGATGATTTTGGAGATGACACAGAAATAGGGAGATCTCTCTTATACTGATGTTAAACAGTAAAAAAGCCCTTAAAACCAATATTTTTAAAGTGTTTTTCTGAAACACAAAACATCGTATGGCTACATACACACACACACATTTATATATCATTCACATGGTTGCCTGCTGAATGACGTGTTGAAGTAGCAATACAGTCTAGGAACATACAGTTGCTTTAGTGTTTTATAATCATTTTTGTACTTATCCCATTCCATTCCAAATGATGGCAATTTTTCCTTCCCTAGTAGAACTATTTCTATGAAATCAATTTGGATATTTTATGACATTTTTATGCTTCTTAACATACTAGTACAAAATAGACATAAAGCTAAAAGTTACACTACTAATGAGAGACATTATCTAGGAATAGGCCTATATATTAAAGCATCTAATAAAATGAAATATTTGGATGTTATAGCCAGACAGTTCCACTTCTGTCTTATTCAGTTGCTCTGTATCCAAGGTGGCAGTTAAAAAATAAAGAGGATGGATTATTCCAAAACGGATAGCGGCTGTTAGGTGTTATCTCCTATTTAGAGTACACCAGATGCTAGGGTGTTAAGTCTATAAATCCACTAGTTCTCCCTCCTGCATCAGTTTGAATGTAAGCTAACCAAGAACCAAAACTGAGCATGCAGTGAAGAAGGCCTGATTTGAGGAGGTCTCTTTCAGACAGCAACTATTTTGACCTAGCCACTGGACAATGAAACACTCCTCACTTTTACCTGAACCTACAGTTCATATTTCATTCAGGGATGAGAATGTAATGAATCTAAGAATTCCGCACTCCCTTTATATAAACAAAATTGACAAGCCTTTGGTAGGCATCCCAGGCAAGGATTCATGTGCTACTAAATCTCCATGGTTAAACAAAAGCTGCTTAAGTAGGATACCTATTCAATTATATGTCTCTCTAAAACAGGGTTTGGCCCCTGAAAAAGGATGCTCATGGAGGTGAGGGAGCACACCAGCATGGTCGACTGGACTGAAAACAATGTCACATCTGTTCTGGTTGAGAATTAACCAACTGATCCCCTCCTCTTTTTAGAGGTGGAGGTAGGTTCTGGACACCATTTAGATTTTAAAAGGCAAAGAACAAGTACCAGAGCAGGTTACAGCCATACCTTTACTTCTGTCTCCTTTCACAAGGCTTCCTTTGCTTCACAAGCATTTACAACCCATCAAACTTAATACCACTTTCCCCAACAGGACTAATTAAAGCATATGTGTCCAGACAGTTAAGGAGCCTCAATCTACCTGGCAACAAATGACATGTTTTGTGGTAATGAAGTCCAAACAGTGGTACAGCAAGACAATTTATTTGAGGAAAACGGACAACCATCGTCTCTTTGCCAGGTAGACATACATACACATTGTTTACACTAATCAATGCTCTGACTGCAAAGAGTATAAATACCACATGAAGAATCAGAATAACTAAACAGGCAGGCACATTTGCTTCTATTCTACAGTGTACTAAGACAAACACTATGTATTTGTACATATTTTGCCTTTAAAATCATAGGGAGGAGGATGCAAGAGCATATATACAGACCTGTCATAGCTGCATCATGTGTTTCCATTACATATTTTAAGTGTGAATGTGACAATTAGGTGTTTGCAAACATGTAACTTCACTAATTAGACAACTGCAACTGCTTCAGTCTCCTCACAGGATGTACAACTTAATCAAGCAAATAACATACCTAGCTTTACCTTTTTAAACTTTCACTTGTTTTTCTTTATATAAAACACTGAGAGTACATATTAAAGGTTCTTTTGCACAAATAAAAAGCTCATCTACCCATGCAATTAACGTCCCAATTCTGCTTTATCTGTACAACTCACTGCAGCTAGCCTCCCCCAGATCCAAAGTTGTTAGTCAAGGTTAGGGAACAGTCTTGATCATCACTGCATGTAGCACAGGAAGAGCAGAGGGAAAATAACAGAAGATCTTGCTGCAGAATGTAATTAGATTTTAGCTCTCCAGATATATTGACCTTAAATTCCCATCAGCTTCAACCTAACATAGCCAATGGTAAGGGGCTAATGTTGTTTGTGATCATACTTCTTATCACTGTACTGTGAAATCATGAAGTCTATATTTATAGCCCTGAGAGTCTTCACTCTGGTACTTTATTATTATTCTTACCTTCTTGCCCCAAAAGCGTAATATTGCTACTTGTAAATGAAGTACGGGCATCTGCAATTAATGTTTGAGAGTAGAACAAAGGTCTTGAAAACACTGTGCATTTCTGCCTATGTAAGATAAATACATTCTCCTTGTTAACAAGTTATTAAATTCCTAATGTTATGTTCTTTTATGTGTTCCTGATCAAGGCATTTGATTATTTTTACAGTGTTATCTTAACAGGTACAAGCTGCCCTGCCAAGTATAGTGGAGGTGGGATACATAAGAAACAGAAACCTATCCAGCAGTATCCAACAGTCCAGCCACCAATGTTAAGACCAGATATTGGCCTTAATAACATGCTACGATAGAGTTCAAAAGTTGCATAGGAAGAAATTGATAAAAAGAAAAAAAATGCATATTAATTACATGCATAAACTATTTTATGTTTAAGGGGGGGGAGCCCCAAGCAGCATATAAACACTTAAAGCATTGAAATATCAAGACAACAACAATGAAAAAATGATTTTAAATATCAAAATACACACACACACAAATACATCAATAAAGCTGTGGCTTGGTAATTTAGAGTCCAAAAGGACAGACTGTGGCTGCCCTGGAGCTGGTTGTCCTGGAGCCATGGCAAGCACACACCATGGCTCCAATCTGTCCTGCCACCAGCCCAAATAGGAGCAGAAAAGATCTTTCTGCTCCTATTTGGGCTGGTTTTGGGCCACCTTAGGTGGCACTGGCACAATCCTAGGGCAGCTTCCAGGAGCTCTGGGGGCATGCGTCATATCTGATTGGCTGGGCAGCTTCCAGGTGGCTTGGGGGCAAGGTCCATCAAAATGCCCTGCGTCCAAGCTGCCCAGAAGCTGGCTTTTACGGCCGGTTTGTTTTGACCCTTAGTCTGTAAGGCTTCTTTGAATAAAGTGTCTTAAACAGGCACTAAAAGCAAAGCAACAATGGTATTAGCCTAACTTTAGCGCATTGGGAATTCCACAGAGGAGGAGAAACAATACACCACCACAACTCATCTCCCAAAGAATACAGATCCAAGTGGAATCATTTCTGATAAACCCACCATGTGGTTGGGTTCATAAAGGAAAAGGTGCACTCTCATGCTGCCGGGTCCCAGAATGTTAAAGACTTTCCAAAGTAAGCACAAAACATAGCCTGGTCTATTGCCAACAAACCAGACAGTGTAAGGTGTTATATGTTAATAATAAGCTGTCACATTCTGCACTAGTTGTAGCTTCTAGAGCAGTGGTCTCCAAAACTTTGGTTTACAGGTGTTTTGAACTTCAGCTCCCGGAATTCTTGAAAGTAAGCCAAGATAACTGCAGTCCAAAACACCTGGAGGACCAGAGTTTGGGACCACTGTTCTAGAACATGTAAGTAACCCCACATATAGCACATTGCAAGAATCTATTATTATAGCCATGTACACACTACCTCAGCCCAGAAGCAGCTGTACATGATGCACTAGCAAAAGCTGGTAAAAAAAAAAATGCTCCTAGTATTTTGGCCATCTAAAATTGGCATATCTTGGAAATAGTGTAACCTCACAATAATGAACGTGCTACTTTAGAACAAGTTTAATCCCATCCATAACAGGTAAGCATTCTACAACCAGGACCCAGGAACAACTCTCACTTCAGGTGAAAAGATAGATCTTGCAAGAACCCAGAACTGGTTTGTGGGCCTTCATCCAGTTCATTTTTAAGTTCAGACACTGATCAACCATACCCAGAGCTTAAGGTTAACTCACCAATTAATTCATCAATTAACTAATTGGCCTTCCTAGCCATTTCCTCTAATTCACATGATCCCCCACTTAATAATGAAGTTAAAAGCTCAAAATATGCTTTAGTGATTTGGGTTGTTAGAATTCATTAGAATTTGTTACGGTGGGTGCCCCTCTCTCTGTCACACTCAGTAAAACAGGAAAGCCTGCTGTCTCAAGAGAAGTATTAAGGTTGAAGGAAAATCGTCACGTTTTTGTGGTTAAAAAGGTTAATCCCATTGATTTCTTTGGAAAGATGGCAGGTACAGATGATGGGGATTTTTAAAACATTTTTTAAAGTTGATGAATGGTGTGATAATAGATGACATTCAGCAGCAGAGCACTGGATGGACTCTGGCTTGGAAGTCCAGGGTTCAGCCCACTCTTATATTTCTTAGCCCACAGTGCCTCAAAAAAATTACAGTACTTAAAATAGTTTATTGACTAAATCTGGTGCACAGACCTAGAAAGTTTGAATTGTTTGTTGTGTTAAATATCTATAATACTCATAATTTTCTATAAACATATATGCTTTTCTTACTATTCTGAGCAGGATTTTGTTTTGATGTTTTGGAATTCAAAGGCTTGACAAAATGTCTTATTATTGCCTTGTTATCGAAATTAATTAATGGAAATTAATTAATGGAAAGGATTAAAAAGAAAAAGTCAGAAAGTGAACAGAAGGCCCCATATTGGTAGAAAAAAATTACCAGTTTGTTTGTATGCTTCTAGTGATTTCATGCTACATTAAACATATACAAAACATTCTTAGCCATGTTCCAAAACACCCTGAAATGTTCTGCTGATATAACAACAGATAGAACACTTCACAAGTGTGGCAGACATAGTTTAGAAATAGCACCTGCTCCATATTCATTTCCAAGAATGGTAGGAATTCATTATAATACATTAATTTTGGGGACAACAGATATTTTGTTACCTCTGTATGTTACCTTTATATTTAGAGTTTATTGGAAAGTTTTTAGAAAAACTGCATCTTGGACATTGATTTTTGGAGTCAATATTTAGCTGGAATATACAGTTTACTGCTACTGATGGGAAAATATCAAAATGGCTTCAAAAAACTCTGGAGGTAGGCCCAAAGACTGGTGCTTTGCACTGGCCTGGGGCCGATATAAAGGCTCCATAGGGCTGGGCATCCATACATGCCTAGCCCTAAAATCAGTGTCCATGTGCCATCTTGCTGTGGCCCCATCCACACAGGGCACAGCATTGTGATGCACAGGTGTCCTCGTGCCAAAATGGTGTTCACCAGAAGCATCATGGCACTCTAGGCAGCTTTTTAAAGGGAGCACATCGGTGCCGTGCTGTGCGGCTGGCATGGCACCAACAAGGGGCAAAGACAGGCGGCATGGAGTCACCCATCTGTATCCCCCACCCCCAGAGTCATCTTCCTGCTACCATTGCTATCCATTTACTATCTACATTTTCCACAATCGGCTTCTGCATTGCTGCAAACATTTGTGTATGGACTATTGTCTATGACTTGTGGAAATATATTTCTGATTCAGAGGTTGTGAAGATCCGAGAGAGCACGTTCCACTTTCATCTGCTACCTGTCTAGCATTTGTGGAACAATTTGCCATCTACTGCTTGTGGATATCATTTTACTCCAACAGAGGTTGTCAGGGCCAGAAGAAGCACATGGACATAGTTTGGAATATATAGTTCACTTTGGATTGTGTATTCTGTGTTTTGCAGTATTACTGTAATGTGATTACTACATATAAATGTATGATCATTGTATATGTTAGAGCTGTGGTTTTACACTTTTGGTACATTGTTGTGATATAGTTCAGTACATTGTCGGTTTCTCTCTGCTATTCTTTCCAGCTTTAGCAATCATACATAGAACTTAGAAATACAATGGCATGAACAATCCTGACTTTGGTATTCAATAATATACTGTACTCTAGCTAATGATTGTTAGTACTGCACAGAAAGGGACACTAGTAAACCACGTTTGAACATCTTTTACCATGAAAACCTTATGATGAGACAATCCAAAATGAAACAAGATAGGATTTACCTTGCCTAAAAGAGTGCTTCTTCGGCTACCTGATGTTGGCAACCAGCTTTCTCCCCTATATATGCCACAGATTCATTTTACCTATTGGTTGCATCTGATTCTTTATTTCCCAGAAAGGCTCCATGGACCAGTAGCTGAACTAACAGTTTAAGTATTCCTGGCCTCAAATCCTAGGTTTGCAACTATGGTCATATAGAGTTTGTGTCCACTGAGAAATCTTTAAACAATCTCCTCAGTGTGCAAAATGCAGCCTTTCCTTGCTAATCAAAGTGTGACAACTGTTGTCCATGCACAGAGAATACCTAAGTTAAATGGCTACAATGCACTCTATGTGTACCTATGAAGTTCATCTGGAAATGTCAGTGAATCCAGAATGCAGTGGTCAATTTAAAAGAACCTCTCTAGCAACCACTTTTTTCCAGTGCCATTCAAAATGCTGGGTTTTTTTAACCTACAAAGTCTTAACCAAACTGAATCTTAAAGACTACTTGTTATTACATGTGATTGCACAGTTCCTCAGATATTCATCAGAAATCCTGCTCTGAGTATGTGGAAACAAGATTGGAAACTGCCAAGGAAAGGGCCATTTGTTGGTGGTAGTTTGTAGAATATTTTTGTATATGTCCAAGAGGTATTGGCTTTATTTATAATTTAATTAAAACCATGTAAAAATAATAGTATTTATTCTTAGTCTTATTATTTTATTTTCCCCCTCTTCTCAAGGCTCGAGGTGGGGTACAATATATTAAAATACAAAAAACAATTAAAAACACATAAAACCACAGTTAAAATGCAATACTATAAAATCATTAAAACAATCCCTCTCATCTGAGTGAAATCCAAACTGCATTGCTGCCTGTTCTCTTTCTTCTGTTGCAATTTTTGAAAATGTTAGGATAATATTGTGTTTTTAAAAGAATGTTAATGTTGTGTTTAAAAAAGAAAAAAAAGGCAATGTTCAAGTCACCTTGAAATGTTTTCATGAAAAGGCAGGGTAGAAATATTTTAAACACATAAAAGATTTTTTTAAAAAACCACTTTCTCTATTAAGCTTTGAGGATAAAGAGACTAAAGCAAAGGGGATTGTAGAAGCATATTAGCAATATGAAGAAAACCTGAACAAAGTGTTTGAACTTGTTTTCCTTGAAGGGATTAGAAAAACAACAACCAAATGTGTGTGTGGGAGACAGGCCATTGTGACATGGCATCACATTCCATTCCACAGTGCTTACTATAATACAAAATCATCATAGCAAATATCCATCTTCCTTTGTTTAGAGGAAGACACTGCTAAGAGCTTGTAATGGCTACCAAGCATAAAACTGCTTGTTTCCTCTCAAAATTAGAAATGCCAGGTTCCCATAAAATCCACTTATAGCTTAGCCATGTCGATTTAACAAGTCACTCCCACTAATTTCCATGCTACTCGCTTCCATTTCTGCGTATTTAGGACTGCCACCTGAAAAACAAAACCAAAGCACCAGGGATGTGGCAGAGATGTGTGACATTACAGGTAACAAGAATGAGAGTTTGACCGGGGGGTGGGGGGGATTCAAATCACTTTATGCTGTTTTTACTGTTTTATGAGATGTTGTGTTACTATTCCGATAATAGTTTCAGCTCTTTGTCACTCAGCTAAGGCAGATGCTTTATGCAGAAATGACTACATTTACATCTTACCCTTCCTCCAAGGAATTCACAGAAGAGTATGTAATTCTACTGCATGCACCCCATTTTATCCTCATTACAAGCCTGCAAAGAGGGCTAGGCTGAGAGTAAGTGATTAATCCAGGGCTGCAAGGACTAGGACTACCAATACATTCATATTTATAGATTTTTGAAGTACTGACATAAGCTTTTGGGTACTGGAAGTGATAAATAATAAAAACTGTTTAAAGAAGAAGGAGGTAGATTCGATTTTGAAACTTGAAACTTTTGTACTGGGGGTTTTAAATGAAGATTTGGAAATGCAATGTCTTACATAAAAATTTGGAATAAATGGCTGAGAAGAATTTCAATATTGCATTAGCTAGATAGAACAAAGCTGAGTAACTTGATGGGCCAATTGCATCATATATCTTCTCACTGGTTCTCTTTGATAATGTTACTTCAAAATATGAACGTATAAATATGAACTCACTCGTAGTCCTAGTCCCTTCCTTCAAATACTCAGAGTGTCCACTTTATTGAGAGTGCAGACTGCAAACTCCTGAAACCTCTGGTAATAGGTATGTATATGATAATATGGATAAATAGATGAAATTATGTTTTTAGAGATGATTTATGTGTATCCCAATACCACCACTATAAATGTACTTTTACTCATTTTACAATAGCCCCTAAAGAAGGCCAATTTTTAACAAGGCCGGAATGCCTTGGGCTTTTTAAGATAATAAGGATTGTGGACCATCAACAGCACATGGGACTTTGTTTCCTTTATCTCTTCCACTGCGAATACATGCTTTCCAGTCTTTTGTTCTGTTCAAATCAGTGAACAATTTTCTCATGTTTATGTACCTTCACAGACAATTCACCTAATCCTGCTAACATTTTAAACCAGAGTTTAATGAAGGTACCACTAACCTTAATGCAGGGATTTTGCCTCTAATACTAGACAGCCTGATAAACTTGAACTCTCCTTTATAAAGGAGAGATAAGAAGTGTGGAAAGAGACTGACTACCTGACAAATATCTCTTGAAAATTTTTCCATAATGGTTCACCTGTCAAGAAATCCTGGTGACACAACAAAGGCTTTAGATCACAGATAGGGAACTACTGGCTTTCCAGAAGACGTTAGATTGTCAATCCTATCAGCCATGGACAGCACATCAAACACCCAACATCTGCTGGAACAAAAGTTGCCCATTCTTGTTTTACAAATATAATCTCAGTACTCCTATAGGACTGGCTAAACCAATTTAGTCTCATTTTCCCAAATACAAATTAAGATTATGCTGCAGAAAAGGGCAGAAGAATTTGTAGCCCACCAGATACTGATCTACTCCATTTTTCTTAAGCCCAAGCCAGTTCGAATGTATGATCAGAGCAGTAGTTCCTTAACTTCCACCAAAATGTCGACAAGAGTAAGGAACCCTGTTCCAAAACACAAGAAATACTTGCCTGCACCACATGACATTACATGGAAAGTATGCCATATAAATGAAAATCTTCTTATCAAGGTTTCTCTAATAAACATAGGGCAAAACCCCAGAACACTATGTTATAGCCACCAATATAAAACTATAAATGTCACAAAGTTTCTATTTTCATAATTGTTGTAAAGCAGACTATACAAATGTCATAAAACCAACCTGTTGAGGATAACACAACAGATCTCACACAGGAAAGACACCAGGACCTAACCAAACCCTGAAAGTCCTCAAACTCTTGATGCCTAAAAAGATAATTCTGAGACAGGCTACCAGAGAAATTTCAGTTGGCATTTCCACAGTAACCAGATTAAAGTGTAGAGTAATGAAACACACTTGTTCACTTGCTCACTGAAGAAAGCAGTAAAATACAGTGGACACTGCAGCCAATTTGTCATTTTTAATTTTAAAAATCAAAACAAAAGGAGAAGCTATACAGACTAGGCGTACAATGTAATTCACTGAGTAACATCAATATTCTCTCTTTCAGAGGATTTATACTTTGGCCTTTATCACAAAATTCCTTGAAAAAAACTACAGCTGAAAATAACATTGACACTTTATGCCTATATCCAGCAGAGAACAAAGACAAACAGATAAAAAGAGCTTTGGAAAAAATACAAAGCCTAGTAGATATTAACAGATTTTTGTAATACAGAATAGCTCCACTGCTAAGAAAAAAGTGTTCCTTTTACAAGAGTCAGCATGATATTTATAAAATACAATGTGAATACACAGGGAGGTAATTTTGATTTGCATCACTGAAAAATTCTTTGTGTCCCCCCCCCCCCCCACACATGTAAACTTTAATACAATGGGCTATTTTTACCAGTTAGGCAATTGTTGGGGATTCAGTCTAATGATATTCCATTGAAAAATGATTGGATTGAGCCTTACATTCTACAAAACTTTTAAAAAGCTTTATTTGTTGCTGAATCATAAGGTTTCAAAGACCTTGTCTCCTCTTAATTGTTGAAGATGGTATTGAATTGAAATGCTCATTGTCTACAATTACTGATGCTTGCTGCAGAGTTTAATTCTGAGTTTTAGAATGTGGGAATATCAAATTAAGTAGCAAAATTATTTTTTCGAAAAATGCAAACAATTATCAGAAAGACCAAAAGACTTTAGAAAGCTCACTGTCACAGTGGGCAGGGATGCCAAACAACTTTTTTTTGTGTAGTTGTTTGCGTAGCTGTTAATACTCTTGCATATGATCCACTCTCCGTCACCAACTGTTATTCCTTATTACAATATATCTTGAATAGCACCAAGTATAAAGACATGTCCTGGGGATTTGCATGTAAACTGCCATCTAGAGACTTCTTGTCACTTCCTTCATTACAGCATTTAGGATAAGGCATCAGTCTTCCTTGTGGGCATATGGAGGGCTAATGAAAGAGCTCTGAGCTGAACAGAGGACCAAGAGTCAAAGAGTCAAAGATCTTTTATTACAGTTATAGACCAGCATAAGAAAGGACATAGGACCAGATTTCCACTTGTTCTAGCCAACCTTACTGTAAAAGTGAGACTCATCCACCCGGCTTCTTTATTCGGATGGCAGCACAATGGGTCTTTTTTTGATCCCACCACTACCACCGATTATGTGAAGATGATGGCAACTATCCCACCAGTTCTTTACTGTAAGACACGAAACTGGGACTCTCCTAAGTGTCTTCTGCACTATAACTCTCTTTCAATGCCAGCACTCTGGATTCCAAGTCCTCTCCCCCCCCCCCAAGCTTGGCACCAACTATTCTTTGAAAGTGTCCCAAACCTAAAAGACTTTTCTCAATGTTGGTAGCATTTTAAATGTGTTTCTGAAATTGCTTCAGACAGCTGCTTGTTGAAATAAAGTAATACATTTATTTACCAAGTCAGGCTGAATACAGTATCTCTTTTAGTGGATGTTGTTCACAATAGATATGGCGTATAAATACTTTATCAGTTACTCTGTTTAACAGTTTCTTTAGCTTGTTTTTGCAATTGTTTCACTATAGATTTATATATGTTTCCTTACAGACTACGTTCTCACAGAACTTTTATTTAACTTTTGTATCTTATAACTCTTCTTTTTACCTGTGACTCCTCTAGTCACCAAACACTATGTCTCCTGTAGGACAGCACAACAATTTAGGACACTCTTCGTCCCTTTCTTGGGTACCTAAAAACCCTTTTAACTGCCCCTCACAGCAGCCTAACCTAGCTTCACCGGCTCTTCACTTCTCAAGGTACAATAAACATCAAAACACTTTCAAACCTGCTCCTCTCTCTTATATACTCACTCCTGGGAGCAGCTCCCACCTTTTCAGACTTTGTTCCCATTGGCTAGTGCCAATTGCAAATCTGCCTGTTGTCTCCACACTTACAAGGCTGGATGGGTCAGGACACATTCATGTTTCCTCCACAGCTAAGGAGCATATTTACATACCCCTCGCAGCAAACCCATATCCTCCAATTTCCCAGTTTGAAAGGGAAAGTCCTAATTACTTCTGCCATCCTACCTTTTTCCTGCTTTTAACATGTCCCAGTTTTGCTCACCACTTCCCACTTCCCCCTTTGTCCTCGCCTTCCATTAATTCCTGCAAACTGAGTTCAAAGTGCAACAGTGGTTTGTACTCCATGAACTCAGCCAGGGGGAGATGACAGGAGGGGATGGAATCTCACTCTTCCCAGTAGGCTCGGCTTTGCACTCTTCTTCATTAGTAACTCTTGCTGTCTTCGACACTCTCATGCTTCTTAGCCACATGTGTCCAAGTTTTCATTTGAGAAATGTTGAACGGTATGCAAACTAGTGTGATGCATTGGTGCCAGATATTTTTACAAGCTGATCTGAGTAGAAAAGAAGTTCAGGGCTTTCCAGGGTGCTGAAAACACATACTGGAAGCCTTTGTTCTTGTTAACTGTCCCTGAAGGCCCCAACCCATGGCAACCCAAGCCCCCCTATCCTCCACTGCTCTGCTTAAGTCCTGTATATTCTGGCCCATGACATCTCTAATTGAGTCTAGCCATTAGGTGGGTGGTCTTCCTCTTTTTCTACTGCCCTCCAAGCATTAATGTCTTTTTCAGTGATTCATGCCTTCTCATGATGTGGCCAAAATACAACAGCATGAGTTTCATCATCTTGGTTTGGTCTGTGTAAGAACCAATTGTCTGTCATTTTGGCTGTTCGTGGTAGCCTCATTACTCTTCTCCAGCACCATATCTCAAATGAGTTTATTCTTTTCTTATCCATGTTCTTCACTGTCCAGTTCTCAGATACATACATGGTTATGGGTATACTATGGCTTAGATGATCCTGACTTTAATGCTCAGTTGTATGTTTTTACTCTTTAGGATCTTAACTACAGGCATGTGATTCTAACTTCCACCAACTCATAACACAACAAAATGTTATAGAATTTCACTTGTTCAAACACATCACAGCAAAGATCCACTCAAAAAAGGAGTTGTGAAACGCGGCTTCTTTTCCCACCACTACAGAGGTGCCATAAGTGCCCTGGCGTGGGCACTATGATGTCCCTCATGTGCCACACTGTTTGGATGCGGTGCATGAGGCATGTCATCATGGCATGCCCCATGTAAACGGTAGCGCACCAAGGTGGCATTCGCCATGTATGGTGGGGTTTGGGAGCTTGCAAATGCTCCACCCTACTGAACCCTAATTTTGGCCCCGGGCCAGTGCTGAGCACCAGTCTGTACTGGGCCTGACTTTACAGCTTTAACATGCTAGGAATTGAACATATCCCAGCCATGACTTTCACAGCTTCCATTCTGTCCCACCTCTCCTCTACCTATCTGAAGTCTAGTAAGATTGCTTCGGGGCAAGGACTCTTATTTTATCATTCTTACACAATGTACAAAGTTCTCATTTGGCACGAATATAAATAATACATTAGAAATACAATTGGAATAATAATGGTAACTCATTATCTCAGCATATAGTCCGTAATGCTCGCAGAAACAATGTGTTAGCTCCCTGGGCCACATAAATATGAATTATTCATTTCCCAGCTAGATCATATGCCCAACTACAAGGCAGAGTAACTTGGGGACTGGACACAGAATTATGCTTTGCCTCAGAGGGTTTTTTTAAAAAAAACAAAAACAAAAAACCCAACAACATGAATCTATTAAACAATAATCTAAAGTTAGGCATGTGTTCCATTTTCTGAAGTATTCTGCACAAATACATTAAGTTTAATGACCCAAGACTTCCTTACTACAAAATGCACATGAAAAAGCAAAATTCCTAGGTCAGCTATCCTACCTAGATCACCTATCCAAGGCAAGCCTCCATAATCACAGAGGGCTTTTTCTTCTTCTGGCCAACACTGGCTTTCTGTACCACTCAACACACAATGAAGTTCACAGCTGCATTTTAAAAAAAAGTCTGATTCCCTTTGAAGAGCATGAGCCACAGACAAAATGGGGCAGGTGAAATCCAAGAGTTCTATATCAACTGGCCTTTATAAGATTATACTCCATCTTCTCTTCCAATTACCATCAGGGCTATATTTTTAATTTGGTACAATTGCTGCAGGCTCATCACTGGTTGGCTACCCAAAGCTGAAGCTTCTTCCTTAGTCATTTTCTAAAATTCCCAAGGCTTCTGTTAGCGTAAAGGTTCTGTATGTTGCTTGAACAACTGAGTAAGAATTCATTGGATCATGCATGTGTTGTATTTATAGCACTCTACTAACTTTTGTGCCTCTATTCCTAGAATAAATCACACACGTGCATGAAGGGGACAACACATTCTCCTCCATTTCAGAAATAAAAACCAGAACATATGGGGCCAAGCAATAGCAGAGCGGGGTCAAAATGGCAAAAGTATTCATGAGGAAGAACACATGCCTGAGCCTATTGGGGAGGGCAAGATTTTGCCTCTCCTCTCTCTCCCCCATTGAGTTCACTAAATACAAGCTACTTTTGCACTTTAAACTCCATTTGAAACAACTGAGAATGAACAGAGGAAGTGGCATAAGGAGAGATAAACTGGGAGATTTCAAAAGCAGCTGAAAAATTGGGATGACAGGGGATTACTGTCTTTCCCAAATTAGGACTTGGAACTGCTCCAAGGTCCCAACTAACTCACTTTGGCTTTGATCGTCACTACTTAAGCCAAGACTTTACCCATTCTTAAATCTCAAAGTTCATCCTAAATATTTCAACTGTATCTAAAACTAGACAGAAAGAAGCAACTATATGGAGGAGATGGTCTACATTTTTATCAAAAGGAGTGGAGGGAAATGAGATTCAAATGCCCCCCTTTGACAATCCCCTGTCTTCCCAGTAAACCAGCACACCAGCATATAGATTCTAGCCATACATTCTCCCCACACCTGCTCATTTTTACATGGAGCAGGCAGCTTCTTTTAACATGCAGATCCCACACATGTACCACCTGCAGCAATTCTGAAATGATGGAAATCCTAGATGGCATGCATTACATGCAGTTAACAAATGTGTGACTTTGCCCTTTGATGTATTTCACTGAGAAGATTTCTTCACACACACACCATCACTCATATATGCACTCAAGCACACCCCAGGAAAAAAAGTAGTCCCATCACTATTAGACAGATTGAGATAAGGATTCCCATAAGTGACATAAATATTCCTGGACTGAAACTCCCATTAACCCTAGTCACCAAAGTCAAAAGTAAGTGATAATGGAAACTGTGGTTCAACATCATCTGGAGGGTTACACCTGAGACTCCAGCTATGAGCTACATACACATAGAACTAGTGATAACATGAATAATATGCTGAGAGCAGAGATGAACGTTTATATTTAGGTCCAGAATACATAAAATCTTAAGTGCTCATAAAAACCAAGATGAGCAGGCAATGCTAAGAAGGACAGCTTATGTGAATTGACATGCAGAGCTGGAAATTCTTTAGATTGGAACGTGTGGCTCTCAAGATGTCATAGGACTACATCTCACATCAGTCCTAGCCATCATAGTTGAAACTGAGGAAACACAATGGTGCAATCCAAGACACATTCACCATTCTAGATTAATAGAACAATATTTTTGTGGGGTTTCCTGGCTATGTGGCCATGTTCTAGAAGAGTTTGTTTCTGATGTTTTACCAAAAACAAACTCTTCTAGAACATGGCCACATAGCCCGGAAAACCCACAAAAAACTATGGATGCAGGCCATGAAATCCTTCGACTTCACAGAATAGAACAATATTTGAGTTATTTCAAGCAAGCTGGTGGTAAATTGTCAAATGCTAGAAATTATAGCTGTATGGTGCCCTGAAGTCATAGATTCACCTATAAGGCTCCAGTCCCTTTAATGGTTGTGCAAAGAGTGACGTATTAAAGGAACAGAAACCATGCCCCTTATTTCCCTTTGCAACCTTGAATATTATTGTAAAAACTTCCCCATAGTGGTTATTATTACACAGAATTTTGGGCAGTTTTCAATTGCTATTCATATTCTACTGCTTTCTTTAACCAATTTGCTATTCTGCTGTGGCTTTATTGGTACTAAAGCAATGATACAGTTAATGGCAATCAGTGGAAGCCTGATCCAGGATGCTCCAAAGGTGACAGAGCACCTCCTCAGCAGGAATTTGGGCCTTGGAAATACTGGGCCAAGCTGTAACATTTCTGCACAAAAGCTCATGGCATTCAACATTTTGGCATCATGGTAAGACAGATAACACTTTTGGCTGCTAGCATCTGGCCTGTCACCTAATAAGTCTACCATGGAACAGAGAGTTTTCCACCACCCCTTACTATTGGCCAAATTGTCAGAGTTGATAACAACTAGAGACCAACATTCAGAATGCCACAAATGTCCAAGTCCTCTAACTGAACGTTATCTCTGACAATTTGAGGAGTTTTGAAAGCACCCTTGACATAGGACTCTTTCAAACGGGGAGGAATTTCTCCCAACTCCGAATGGAGCCAATGCGGATTTATGTAAATTCGCTTGTTTAGCGAATTTACATGAACCCCTGCTCCGTTCGGAATTACTTCCCATTACCCGAAAATAACCCCCTCCTGCCTGAATTTGCATGCAAAGCTTTAATTCGCAATAAGGTAAAACCCATGATTGCATTCGAATTGGCTTTCCCCTTGCCCGAATTTGCGTGCGAAGAGTTAATTTGCAATAACATAAAACCCATGATTGCATTCGAATTGACCTTAAATTATACTTCCAATTTAGCCTTGTATGAAAGAGTCCATAGAATACAAAGCTGGGGGGGGGGGGGACACACAGGTTGGCCATGTCACATCCCACCTCCAGACAGTGTGAGTTGAACATTAAATATGTTAATGGAAACATCTCACTCCTCAAGTTGAGAGAAAATCAGGAGTTGGAAATTCTCACTATGACACACATAAAGGGGGAAAGTCTTCCACCATAGTAAGCACAAAGACCCAGGCACAGAATTTAAAATGAAGTGCAATCTTGCAAGGATACAACCAAGAATCAAAGAGCAGGAAGGAGACTGATCGTTTCTATTTCCCAACATCTCTCCACTAAAAAATTTACTTTTACTTTCACATTACTTTCCACACATTGGGAAAAGACAAAGTTTCTATGCATTTCAACCCTTGTGGATGCAAAAGCAAGTGCTGTAGGGAATGCTTTAAACAAACATAAGGGGGTGAGATTAAACAAGCCTTCTCCACCCAGTCACAACCTTCCCAACGGTGCTCTCTTTCCTCCAGCACAGCCACCTCATGATCCCATGTCTTCCTAATTTTATTCAGCTTCACACCCAAAGGAAGACCCAAGAAACCTCTCTTGCTATGATGATTACTGACAGCATATGTGCATCAGAAGCTTTATTCCTCCATTGCATTGTATAAGTTGCCTGTAGAACACAAAAGAGATTTGGCTTCTGCATGGGATATCTTTGATATAGGCTGACGATCCTCCAAGAGACACTGCTGAAGTCCCCAGAAGGATTCATTAGTTATCAAGTTTCATTTAAAACATGAAACTGCACACATATATATCCATCTCTCGACACAGAATTTCTAGGCAAGAACTGTCACTGTTCTTCTGTTTGGCAAGTACAAGAAACAGAAGGAGAAGCAATTTTATGCTGGAACTCACTAAAAGGTATCATCTACATCTGTGCCCTAGCCAAAAATCAAAGGGAAAATGGGATTGAGCAAATACTCGACTGCATAATTTGTGGTAACAAAGATAAAGAAAGGTACAATTCACTAGACTATAGAGTATGGCAGGTTTAGACAGCCTAGTGCCTTTAGCTGACTCTGCTTAGGAGCACATTTCATTGTATGCTTGTCATTATTTGTTTTTGTTTTTACAAACCTTCTTTCTGTGGCCATGCAGATACCTTGAGTTGCCTTCACAACTGCATGTGTTTGTTCATGGTTTTTCTGCATAAACTTGAACCCGACTTCCAGTGTTATAGACAATGTATCTCATCACAAGTTTCCCTTGGTATTGGCTACTACCAAACACATTGTTTGTTTAGAGTACAAGCCCATCATAGTTTAAATTCCTTATGGGTATTTTAAGCAGAGAAGGAAATTCTCTGTAGGAAGATATCTAGACACATTCTGAAATGAATGGCTTTATAAGTCAAAGATACAATAGGAATATGCTTCTGAACAAGGACATTCTACTCCAGCTCTCACTCTATTTGAACAACTCCCTTTCCCATCCTGTTTTCTCCCACTCAGACCATCTCCTCTTCCAGTCAGTATGCATTAAAAATCTTCTAAATCCTTCCTTGACTCATCCAACATGACACATCTGACTTTGAAGTACTTGTCACCTGTCTTTCAGGTTAGTTGTGACATCATATTATATTACGGCTTAAGCACACAATAACTTGGGAGGTATGATAGAAAGTGCCTTGTTGCTCCAACCTTTCTAGCATCCACTCAGCACAGTGAACCTGAACAGACTATTTCAGTGGGATGAGATTTGGGCTCTAATATAAAGAGTCCTTCCTTTGGCTGTTTAATATCCTCTGCCTTGAAAATGCCATGTTCTTAGTTGTTCTCCTTCTCTTAAAGATGTGACAGTAAGCTTGAAAAATTCAATGATTTTTCTCCTACTGTATATACTCAACTACAAGTCGACCTCATGTACTATAAACTGAGGGCAGGCTTGGGGGCCAGAATTATGGATTTTGATTTGACCCATGGATAAGTGGAGTATAAAACCCAGGGACATGTAACAAAGGATGTAAAGGATGAAGCAAAAGAAAACAATGCCAAAGAACTTATAAAATTCTAGCAAGCATATCTCTTTGGGCTCAGCCTAAATGCTGGCTGGATGAGGAGGAAACTTTGATGAATCCTGTCTCTGTGTTGTGGGGGTGAAGTGACCAGGCACAGGTGGGGCCAAAAAACACACACATGTCCAAAAATAAAAAAGGCAATGCAAAGCAAAGCAAATGGTGACTACATTAGTAGTAGTTGTAGCCTTTAACTTTAAATATGATAAATTTACCTGATTTAACCTAGGAAATCTGACAGACATACACAAGTCCTATTCCTCTTGGAACTACTTGAGGGGAAGTGCTAAAGAGCTGCCACCACCATTTTCCCATCCAGGCATTCAAAAAGGTCAGATGTGGTGCCACAGCAGTGAGAGCAGGACAGTTGTCAGTGATGTTATGTTCTCTTGAGATGGACTAAGCTTTCACCATTTGGCATTCTACTCAGCGAAGAGGATGATTCCTTTTTGATAAGAGTCAAAGTACCTACAATGAACTTTGGATAAGTCTACCCAGATTTTTTTTGGGGGGGGAGGGGGAGCAATGGCAAATCTCCTCTGAACAAATCTTGCCAAGAAAACGCAATGATAGCTTTTCCTTACGGTCAACATAAATTGGAAACAACCTGAAGGCACACAACAACAACAACAACAACAACAACAACAAATTTTGACTAAAATTTCTAGACTTATGCATGAGTATATACACTAAATGTTGGGAGGATGGGATTATAAATTCACTACCACTCCTCTTCCAAAGGAGGATCTGTCATGGGCCATTTTAGGTATGTCCCAGACTCTACTGAGGAACATGTTGGGGTTTTTGAACAGGAGTTTCAATCATGAGGCCCTCAAGCTTTTGCTGGAAGGCAATTCCCTTCATCAGCTTAGCCAGTGCTGAAGCAGTCAACAAAATCTATAGAGCCACATGATTCCTAAACCTATCCTAGCATGTTCTCTAATAGGAACACCATATTATTTGACCCATGTGTTTTATAGCCAGAAAGCCATGACCAACAAGGCCCCATAGATTTATACTATAAATTGCTTTGGGCTCCATATTAGGAGAAAGAAAATAAATTAAATAAATAAACATGGGATACCTGTTGATAAGCAGACAGTTCAGTTTATCTAGAGGCACCATCCCTCTCCATCTAAGATTCGCCACATCATTACAGTGAGTTTTTATGTTTGTTCAAGTGAACTATGACCAATGATGACTCCATTGTAGAGTTTTCTTAGCAAGCGTTTTGTCATTGCCTTCATCTTAGGCTGGGATTTGTCCAAGGTCACCCATTAGATTTCCATGGCTGAATGGGGATTTGATCCTCAAATCAGCACAAAATACTGGCTTTCTTATAGTGAAAGGGACAGCTAAAACCACGCTGGTGTGGGGAATGTTCTCCCTGTTGATGGATACATTAACAGCCATGACTTGTTGGATTCCACATTCCAACAGTGTAGTGTTCATAGCCAGAAGCAAAATTCCTCATAGTTACACTGTGGCTCTCATGTTTGTTCAGTATGGGATTAGGGAGAGCTATTTACATCCAGATATTCCACTTCTCCAATTTATGCAATGTTCACCTCTTCAGTTTTGTCACTGCGATACTTCTCCAGCTTCTGATATGTTGGGTGCTTGCTGTGCTGAGGAGATCTCACAACTATACAGCTATAAGCCATTTTTTGTGCCTCGTATTTTAGTTTATCTACCACTGCTAAACTAGAGCTAAATTATACATCATTTTGTAAAATGACTGCACTTCTATCTTTACTCCCTTTAAAAAAGTAACAGATGGGAAAAAGTCTTTCCTACAGTGAAAAAAGTATTGAACATTTGAAGCCTTTTGTAGAAATTACTTTTCAAATTTTTATTACCCAGCAAATGATTTTTCTACTGGGCTGTTTATTCTGTTGGTAAGGAGACAGATATATAATACTATGCTACTTTTTTCTAAGCAACATTTTGCATCTATCTGGAGCTTGCAATGTAAGAAGCTAGAAGTTCATATAGCATTATTTTACATACAGTTGAGATACACCTCCAGTGGTTTGTCTATTAAGGATTATATTCATCTTCCTCATGCATACTCACATCTCCATTATGACAGAAATTTGAAAGTTCTGCTGAAAGTCCCATGTCCTTATTTATACAATGTGGAAGTACTGAAAGGGTGTCCAGTCTCATTTAGTCACATCCATTTTGATAGCAGAAACATAATTCTGCTCTAGATTGACAATGTCACCTAAGGTCTAAGTAATGACATTTGACTCAGCTTTGAGAAAACCCTTTACAACATAAAATGCAATGAATTGTAAAAAAAAAAAAAAAAAAAAAAAAAAAAAAAAAAAAAAAAAGAAAGAAAGAAAAGAAGCAAAAGGAAAGTGTGATGGTATAGAACAATTCTCACTTCCTACTAGTCTTGATTGGAAAGTAACAGTCGGATTGTAACCATGCTTCTTCAGAAAAAAAGGCCTTCAAGCCTTTGTGTAGTATCCATACTACACAATTATTGTGGTTTGGTACCACTTTAGCTATTGTGACTTCATTCTATGAACAATGAATACTAGTTCCCAAGGTACTCAGAGTGCCTGTCTACACTAGAGAATTAAACTGGTTTTAATTCTTAATCCCTCTTTTTTTCCAAGTATCCATGTGCCTTTTAAATAACTTGGCAAACTACAACTCCTCTGATCCCATAGGAGAGACTCATGGCAATTTAAGTGGACAACTGTGCTATGATTGTGCAATGTGGATGCATTCACTTACAAAGACACAACCATTTTGGTTCAGGAGAGGCTGCAACTTTTTCCTGCTTCAGGGAAGCTTTCTACTTTTAAAACATGGCTGCAGTCCATGATCTTTACCCATCATTCCCTTGAAGAAAGTGAAGGGACATTATTTTTGCTGAGTTCTCTATTCCTCAGTGGCTCTTTGGACCCTGCAACTGTTTCACAAGGATCAGAGCATCCTTTCCTTTAACTGGATCAGAGCATCCTTTCCTTTAACTAGACTCCAGCCTCTATCACAAACAGAAGGAAGCATCCCATTCATGAAAATGACACTCAGGTCCAGCCTCACACCAGAAAAACCCATTACATTTCTTTTCATCCATAAACCCTCAATAAACACAGCCATGGCTGTCTACTGTAGTGAGAAGAGCAGACAAGTTGTTCTTGTAAATCCACCTTGAAGGTACAGGCACCACAGAATTCCTCTCACCCAGCATAAATTTTACAAGCAGCATTACAATAAAATAGTCAGCAGGGGCATCCACAGAAGAATGATGCTCCTCCACAAAGAAGAGATATATCACCATCAACGTTCAAAGAGAATGCAAGATTAGCTTCTCATCAGATGCACATTTCTGATAAGTATGATTGTAAATAAACATTGTAGATATTATTTCACAGGCTGCTTTTTTTTTTGTTTTGTTGTTTTTGGAGAAAGAAGTGGGGGGGGGAGACAGGAACAAAAACAAAACACTTGGCTTGCATCCTTCTGACTGAAATTGGGTCATTGAAATGTCATTCAAACACACCAAGCACAGTTCCACATGTTGTGACTGCAATTTGCAAAGCAAACGAAGATTGAACCTAATTAAGCTATATGCAAAGAGAAACTGGAGTGGTTTATGGATGACAGTTGTACTAACCTGTAGGAAACTATAGTGAGAATACTCAGCAGGAAGTTTGCAATGCATATTATATTTAACACTGCATGTGGTCCCCAATGAAGCAAATCGTTCTCCTTTAGATACAACATCATGAACAGAAAAAACAGAGGGTTTTTTTTTAGGACAATGAAATAGAAAGGTTCTGTAATATACAAACTTAGGGGAAGTTATTTTATATCAACTGTCAGACCAGTTCTTGAGAGAATGGTATATCTAATCCAACAAAGGCATTTCAATCTGCACTAGTTACCGTATTTCCATTCCCAAAGTACTATTTTCTCTCTCAAGTAAGAATTGCTTATTTAAAGTATAGGAAAGGGCTGACAGGGAAGTATGTTACTTAATCAATGGAAACAGAAGGAACACACATCCCTCTCTGAAGCCCACCAACCTCAACATGATTTATTCACAGTATTGTGTAGGAAGGAGGCCACTGAAGAAAAGCCTCTCTGTGCAATGTCACCCGTGGAAGAATGATGTGCTACATACACATCATTTAATTCAACATCCATGGGATAGAACAGAAGCTAAATTGTCAAGCAGGTTGAAAAGAAATTCCATTTTCTTCATAAAACATGAACATCTGACGGGCTCAGACCAAGATCTTGCTTAGCAAGGGATCATGCTTCTTAACATACAAGAAAGCCAACATTCATTTGTTGTTGTGTGCCTTCAAATCATTTCCAACTTATAGCCTCCCTAAGGCAAAGCTATCAAGGGATTTCTTTGACAAGATCAATTCAGAGGTGGTTTGCCTTTCTCTTCTTCTTACATTTGACCAAAATTCCAAAGCAAGAGTTCAAAAAGTACCTTGCAACTTAATATAAGACACCATGGGACATCAATAAGGATCACACTAAGGTCTTTCTACCTGACCAGCAACTAGGATGCCACCATTTCTGAGAAAAACCAGCATTATCTTTGTATTAGAAATGCAGTAAGTGTACTGGAAAAAAACTCCATTCAGGACACTTTCCCATTTAGATTTTTTTGCTCAACTGCTTTAAGATCATTCAAGCTATTTACACATATCCTGATTCTCAAGACAGGGCAAACTATTCAAAGTCCTTCAGTCAGTGAGTTTGTTTTAATCACTGGAACATGCTAAAAAAAGGGGAGAGCAAAGTTAAAATATTAACTGTACAAACATATTTATCCATTCAGATTTCTCCTGTCAGTGAGTTGGTTTTAATCTTCAGAACACTCTAAAAAGTGAGAGCAAAGTTCCTAATACAACCTGTAAATCAAGGGATGGGCAAAAGATGGCCTTTCACATATGGTTTTCAATGGAGATCTTATCCACCTAGTATGGTTGGGTTGTGTCCAAAAGCATCTGGAGGTACAACACACTTGGACCACTTCTGCAGTAAAATCAATTACAAGTATGTCAACTTGGGCCTACATATCCATACTAGCTTTAAATCTGATTGATTCAACAGTATCCCTCTCTGTTCTGCAAAAGCAGCCAGAAAGGTGAAACCACGACAAAGCAACCAACTGGCAACCATTGAGACAACCATCAGTGCTCTACCATTAAGCTGAGAGTGCCATCAAAGAAGCGGGGAGGTGGAGAAAAGTGGTGAAGTCTTGCAAGGGGGAACCATCTTGTTCTTGTCCTCATTTTGTGGCCGTTCTGAGGCCACATCCATTGTCATTTACAACTTAACTGAATTTCCCCAGGTTCTAGGGAAAGTTGAAGTCTTTGCTGCCTGTTAAATGGATTACAAGGCTTAGAGGTAGCTTATTCTCCACAAGCGAGCATCTCTAGTACTTCATATATCTTCTGTTCTTTCTGCATAGGAAAACATTTCCACCTAGAGCCCTTACACAGAATATCTAGAAACAAAATAAACACAGCAAGACGTGTCATCATACTGAAACATCAATTGCACAGGGGGAAAAATACATTATAGTGTACTTAGTTATTCTGTGTCAACAACTCAGTATGTGAGAGAAATTTCAGGAATTTAAAAGCAACACTGGAGGCAAACATAATTACTTATACATGTAGTATGAGTAACGTTGGAGGGTATGTCAGATGCTTAATTTTTTAAAGGAAATATAAAGTTTCCCCCCAAAATATATTATATAAAATGATCAACAGGTGTAAGAATTAAGACACTGGGCTTTACATTGCAGCAAAACTGTTTTTGCTGTAAGGAACATTCTTTTTTAGGGATGTACTCCCTCGAATGTGTGTTGCTTAAACAGTGCCACTTGGATGGTGAGGATAAGTCAAAGAGCTTAAGCTTTATAGATGGATATTTTTGTCTAAAGCTGCAGTCCTATGTTCATTTACCTGTCATCCTTTGCCCATTTACCCAATGGACACAGCAGAATTTGATTCTTCATAAACATGCACAAGACTGAACAGTACTCCATTCTGAGTCAGCGTGCTGAAGACTGGTCTCCTCTTCCCTTCAGTTTCCTTTCAAGGTTGGTGGTTTCCTATATGTGCCCATGGTTTCTCAACTACTGCCCACTGAGACAAAAGGGTTCCTATTATACAGCACACAATTCACAAATCTATTAGGATATTTTTCATTTGATGGAGTTCTACATCCACCCCCATAAGCAACGCTCCAATATTTGCTCACTCTTTTAATGGTCATTTTTTGCTTTAAGAAGCGCCCCCACATGATAAGCTTCACAAATATGCATATTAAATGTATTTGGAACAAAAACAAAGAACACTCTTTTTCACATGAAAGCTGCAGGTAACTTAACATGCGCCTGCCTGGCACTTTCCCTCTTATATCTTGACAAGCCACTCAGGTTTCAGCTCTTTTTAGGATTAAATTATTCAGCAAAGTCACAAATGGAATTGAGCTTTCATTTTTAAATGAAACAAAAATGAAAGCATTGCTTCGGGGGGTTTTAAATGACGACTTTTCTGACAGCATTGCACTATCACACACACAGAGAGAGAGAGACACACACACACACAATTCGTGCCACTTGCATCAACCAATACCTGCTATCTTTAAGCCTTTTATCAGAGAGCTACAGACAGGTTTCTGATGAGGACAATCAATAACATCATTATTGCAGATGACATGAAACAATATTCCACAAGCACTGCAGAAATTGAAAACTTTTTGGTATTGACTGGGCAAAGCCATCCCAACAATTCACAAAAAATACTGGTGGAGGATTAAGCCATCCTGCTCCCTCTTTCTCTTTCTCTCATGCACACACACACACACAACACACAAGTGTCAGTGAGAATATCTGTATTTGCTGGAAGGCTTCTGCATATTACTCCATACAACACAGATGTGTGGCATGAATTGAAGATCACATCATTTCAGACCCTAATTCTAGAAAGAGAAGAGTTTTTATGTAGCATTTTGCCAGATAAATTAGGTGAGTGCCGATCTTTCAAAAATGTACTGTGCACTGCACTGCACATGAACTATCTTCGCCATAGTAAAGATACTTGGAAAGGTTTCTGCTACCTTCACCAACTCCATTCATTGATGGCACATTATCCCGCATTAAGAAGTATATCCTACGGAGTTCACTGGGAATTTCTCCCATGTAAGTATACACAAGATTGCAGCCCAAAGCTCCCATGGCTGGCTTACACCCCACCCACACCTCAATCCACCTTCAATTCAAATAATAACAAATCAAATAATGGAAGAACCTAAATTTACCGAGAACATTAAAAAAAAATCCTTCTAAAATGGATTATTAATCAACTTACTTAAATCCCCTCTTCTCCATTTAAATCATTTGCCTTTACTCCTACCTATTTCTTGGGAGGCATGGAAAGAATAATATGCCTCTTGAATGACTGCTGCCCCCACCTAGCAACCCAAAGACAAGCAACCAGGGCCACCTGAAGGAAGCCAATTTAACCCCCTAAATCTGTCCAGGAAACTGTCTCAAAAGGTTTTCCTGACCACATTTGAGTATCACTCAGTATTACGATGCAGTGATTCTGCATACCCTCATGTAAAGACAGGGACAGAACCAAATACTTCGAAGTACATACATTCCTTGCCTCCTGGGTACCATGCTTGCAACATCCTGGAGCTTGATGGCAGAGTGCCCTGAAGAAACAAGCAATCTAGAAGGGGTCAATATTTTCTGGCAGCAATGTGAGCTTCCTTCAGAATCTTCCCAGCCACCAGCTTCATCCCTCCGTATTTCCCTCCAAATCCAAAGCTTTGCTGAACAGGAGCCTCACTTCTGCCTCTTGCTCCCTTCTGAAAATGTACACCCAGGTGAGAAAGGGAGTTCCTCAACACTGCCCTATGGCAACACAGCTGGGAGGGACAGGGGAGCATCCGGGAAGGAAGAATCAGATCGCTTTGGAAAAATTAATCATAATAAAAAGAGATGATAGGAGGAAGATTTTAACAACCGGGTGTGGGTAGGAGAGGGGTAGGTTTTGCCAGCATGGCGCAGGCAAAGTGGCACGAGGGACTGAAATGGAAGGAGCAAGATCTCCCAAGACCAGACTAAGTGTGTGGACTTGTGTGCATGTTTGTGTCTGTACACACACACACACCCTCACTGTTCCTCAGAGAGGAAAACCAAAAGCCAGCTTTAGATGACACAATCTGATTATGAGTTATAATAATAATAATAATAATAATATTGTACAATATTAACTTATAATATAATTTATGTATGATGTATAAAGAGATAATCCTACAGGCAATGAGCACTGTATATTTTTAATTGTTTTAAATTAAAAAAAAGAAGTAGGTTAAAAAAAAAGCCAAGAGATTACTTCTCCGTTTATATCCTTCTGGCCAAAGTGTACCATTCTTTCTTTGAACCATTATAGCAATATTGGGGGAGTATCACACCAGGAAGCTCCTGCTTGGTTAGAATTAAAACATGGCAAAAGAGGAAGGACTGAAGGAGGAGATGATTTCTGGGAAGATTTATATTTACCAAGCTGCCTCTGGTGAGTGTCCCTCTTTGCTCCTTTTCCCCAGAGACAAGAGAGAGCAAAGTGAGCTTTGGAGGGAAGCACCCAGGAGCCAGAGCTGCTAAACACAAAGGAAAGAGAATGATTCCAGAGAGGTGGCTAGGTCAGCAAAAGTCAAAGGAGTTTATCATACAACAGAATTTGGGGTATAATGCAATGGCAATCTGAATGCAATCATGGGGTTTAACATTATTGCGAATGAGTGTATTTCAGGCAGTAGGAAGTCATTCTGAACGCAATCATGGGGTTTCACATAATTGTATTTGAGAGTATCTCATGCAATTTCGGGCAATGGGGGGTCATTTTCGGGAAACGGGAAGCCATTCTGAATGCATTCAGAATGCAATCAGATTTCACGTAAATTCGCTAATCTAGCAAATTCATGTAATTGCAAATTGGCTCCATATGAAATTGAGACACATTCCTCCCGTGTGATAAACTCCAAAGAGTCTTCTTGGATCATAACCAACCCAATGGCTCATGGCATAAGCTTGGCGTGGGTCAACTTCCTCAAAAACGTAGGGAGTTCTTCTTCCTTCCCCCACTGGCCAGGAATGGTTAGAGGGCTGGTGGGGAAAGAGGGGGGCTACACACCTGGGAAGGAGGAGGAAGGCACAGGGAGAAACGTTGGAGACAAACACACACACAAACACACCATCCAGCAGCAACTCCTTTCCCTCCCTCATGTGTGGCTTAGTGACAGCAGCCCTAACAGTCTCCAAAGGCGGCTTTTCCCTCATAACGTGGCTCCATCTGGCGGAGGAAAAGGGAAGCGCAGGCTGAACAAAATATTATATTATATCCCTCTCTCTGGGATGGAGAAAGGAAGGGAACTTCCCCACCAGGGTTGCATCCAGACTGCTGAAACAACCCGGTTTGGAGCCGTTTTTTTTTTTTTTTTGGTCCAAACTGCCAGGGCTCCAGGGGTTGGCATTTGGGGCCCTAACCACCCCCACCTCCCAAATTGCCTGGAGCCCTGGCAGTTTGGAAAAACGGCTCCAAACCGGGATTATTTCTGCAGTCTGGACGCAACCCTAGGAAAGCAAAGAGCCATCCCATATATCCCACCACCCGCCATGCTCCCTTCTTCTTGGGACCAGAAAAGAAACCGAGGCTGCCTCTTCCTTCCTCAGTTCTTCCATTTCTCCTCCATCTCCCTCAATATAGGGATAAAGCCAAAGGGAGGAAAAGAAGCAAGGACTCTCCAGGGTTCCTAAAATCCCAAATGGATGAACCCCTTTCTTCTCCTTCCCTCCATTTTCCCCTTTGCAGCCTGTCACCTTTTTTAATGCAACAACTTTCTCTCTCCTTCGTATTTTCCCCCTCCTTTTCTTACAGGTTTTGTAAATTAAAAGACACACACACAAAACGACCCCCTCCCCACAGAATCCCACGACGAAGCGGTGTCGAACCGGATTATGATTCCCTCAGTGCGGACGCAGTTCTATATAACGTCTTTTTTTTTTCCTTTTTGCCTTACCTGAGCCTAGTATTCTCCTCTCTTCGTCGACGTCCTTTTTCCCCCTCCAAAACCCAACCCAAGCCCTTCTTATTATTATTATTGTCAAGTCTTTCTTCTTCTTCTTTCTTCCTCCAAAGGGTCTTTCTTCTTGGGTTGGTTTCCTCTCTAAAATCCCACACAGCAGGCGCCCAGAAAAAAAAAAAAAAGAGAAAAAGCCAAGCCAAGCCCAAGGAAAGCAATCCTTATGATCTTCGCACTCGAGGAAAAGAAAATATATAGAGAGAGAGATTTAGATATAGATATATAAAGCCCACCGACGACGAAAAAGAAGGAAAAGAAGCCGAAAAGGAGGAACAACAACAACAAGACAACGAGGAGGGTTCCTCCAAACAGAAGAAGATTTATTTCCACTTCTCCCCTTTATTTTTTCCCTGAGGAGGTTTTTGTTTTCTCCTCAGCGGCCGCTCTTTTCTAAAAACCAGGTTTTATGCTTTCATTTTTATTTATTTTATCTTTTTAAACCAAGGTTGGTGTTACTTCGTCCTCCCTTCCCAATCCCCTCACAGTCTCTGTATGTTTCTTTCCTTCTTTCTTCTCGCCTCTGAGGGAAGAAAAAACTAAAGCCGGCTTTTCTTCTCTCTTTTTATTCCCACCCTCAGGTTTCCAAAAATGAAGCTTGAAAAAAAGGGGAAACTTTCCAACAAAGAAGAAGAAGAAGAAGAAGAGCAAGAAATGAAGAAGAGAGGAACCCCAGCAGCATCCAGCGTTGGCCAGAAAAAGAGGAGGAGAGAGGAGGCGGGAAAAGCAATGGAGGAAAAAAAAATAAGACAATATTATTATTATAAAGTCTTCTCCGACTTCGGCCCCGACTCTTGCTTTACCGCAAAGGCTGCCACCGAAGGCGCCTTCTAATCTTCTTCTTCTTGGAGCCTTCCTTCTCTTGCCTTACTAATAATAATAATAACAAGAAGAAGAAGAATGCCTCCTTTTCCCCCTTTCGCAGCAAAAGCAGCGACTCGAGCGAAGAAGAGCAGCAGAAGCCGCCTCGGCTGCTGCTGCTGCTTCGTTTAACTCCTTCTTCGCCTCCATTTGATTCCTGCCTTGCCTTCACTTCTTCTTTCTGTAGGAATGAAAAGCGGGAGGAGTCGCTTCTAGGCTCCCAGGATGCTCCTGCTTTGGCCTGCTGGGAGGCGTTGTTTTAATCTCGCTAGGATCCGCATTGGGGGGCTAACCCGGTTTGATCCCGCTTTAACGGCCAGGGCTCCCCAGGCGAGGGGATTCTGGGGATGGTAGTTTGTTGAGGCACCAGAGCTCCGCTTTAGCTGCCCTGGCTCAGTGCTGGGGAATCCTGGGAACTGTCCTTGATTGAGTCTCCTCAGCTCAAGGCTAAATGGAAATGCAGGCTTCTTAGCTCTGCTCCAAAGGGAGGGCCTTTTGGAATTCCTCCTGGAGAGAAGGTTGGAATGGAGGACCTGTCCTGGAAAAGGAGGACCTGGGCTAGGGATGGGTTAATGTAGGTATGAATCTCTCCAGTGGCCAGCCTGGATTATAGGGTTGCCAGAGGGTGAGAAGAGGAGAGAGGAGTCCTGTATCTCTTCTGCACTTTAAGAAGAGGGGCCCAACTCTGGAGACCAGGGTTCGAATCCCTGCTCAGCCAGGAAACCCATTGCCTTTCCCTTGGGCAAGTTGCACCCTCTCAGCCTCAGGGAAAGGCAATGGTGACCCTTCTCCGAACCAATCTTGCCAAGCAAATCTCCATTGTAGTGCCTTTTTGTGTGCCTTTAAGTCATTTCTGACTTATGGCGACCCTAAGGCAAACCTATCCTGGGGTTTTCTTGGCAAGATTGGTTCAGAGGAGGTTTTGCCCTGTCCTTCCCCTGAGGCTGAGAGAGTATGACTTGTCCAAGGTCACCCCATGGGTTTTATGACTGAGCTGGGAATCGGGCCCTGGTCACCAGAGTTGTAGTCCAACACTCAAACCAATACACCACGCTGGGTCACCTCAAGTAGGAAATGACTTGAAGGCCCACAACAACAAGAAGAAGGGACTTCAGCCCAGGGCCTCATTCCCACTACCTTTTAAAGTGGATCGCAAATCGCTTTGACTGAGTTTAAATGACCCTGGTTCTCACTTGAACCAAATCGCTGAAGTGATTCGGAGAGGGGGGCTATGCGCTAGACCCATTTAACCTGCATCCTTTTGACACTGTCTCCCCCCCGCCCCGGCATCTTTTTGGATAAATCGATTCCGCAAAAGTGTTGACCAGATCTGGATAGGAATTGATTTAAATTTGCCCTTTGGCCAGCTGGAGCTGGTCCATTTTGAATCAATTCATTTGTCAATGTGAACCACAAGTGGATTATTTTATTTTATTTTATTTTGCAGCAAGAAAATGCGATTGGGGCAAATGTAGTGTGAAGCATGCTCCGCTGCCGAACCGATCCATCGATTGGGATCGCAAAGCAATTTATTTGTAAGTGGGAATGTGGCCCTGGTTGCTTGGCAAGTGACACCTGCTGACATTCCATCTGTGACACAACCTTTAATGGTGGAGGAAGTCTCTCCAGTTTTCAATCTGACAACCCTAGGGAGTCTCCATGTTTGCAGGGGCTACAGTTGCATGAGCAAATCATATGCTCAGAGAGCAAGATGAAAGAAGCCACTCTCATATCACTCCCCAAAAAAAGTGGAAAGACCTGCAGTGGTTCAAAACTTGGGTCCTCCAGATGGTTTGGGCTTGAGCTCCCAGAATTTGTGACTCCTGGCTAGGGCTTCTGGGAGTTGAAGCTCCAAACACCTGGAGCACAAAGCTGGAGAATCGCTGCACCACTTTGCCATCCCTGGCTCTGTGGGTGACTCTGTATCGTCCTCTGGGAATAAAACCAGAGGTGGGCAGGTTCACTTCAGTCTCTTTTTCTCCACAGAGAACTTTCTGGGCTTCTGAAGGTGGACCCAGAAAGACCCAGTTTTGGCTACTCTGAGAAGTGGTCTGGCTAACGGTGGGGTGTTCCGCTGGGAAGTTTGCCAGCTCCTCCCTGATGCCACAAGCTACACAAAGCATTGAACCATCGCAGTTAAAGTGGTTCAATCTGGCTTCGTTCTCCAGTGTGGATGGGAGGGGTCCCTGGTTGCCTGTCACCATAAAGTGACTACATATATTTCATAAAGTGACCACATGTATTTCATAAGCTTTTTAAAAGCAAAGAATACAGTGGGTCTTCCACATTTGCTGAGATTAGGGATGCAGGACCCCCATGAAAGTGGAAAGACCAGACATTCAAAAACCTTCATCTCTCTAGGAACCTCTAGGTCCTCCAGGTCAACTCTGTGGTCAGCATCCATGAGACGTTGACCACAGAAATGTGCCGGCAGTCTTATAAATACCTACCAAAGTGTTGTCTCTAGGAATCTCCTAGGTCTTCCTGCACAAGGGTCTGGCAAAAGCTGGCCATTTAGTCATGCTGGAGGACCTAAAGATTCCTCAAGAGAACATATTAAATCTGTGAATACTCGACTCTGTAAAAATCAAATCCACAAATGTGGACAGCCAACTGTAATCAGCGGTAGTTTACCATTGCTTCCCTCCCTAAATATTGACTGGTTTTCCTAGGCCAGTGTAATGTAGTGATTTAAGAATAGGGCTATATTCTGGAGACCTGGGTTCTATTTGCTGCTCAGCCATGGAAACCCACTAGGTGGTCTTGAGTGAGTCACACATTCTCAGGCCCAGAAAGCCCTGTGACAGGGTCACCTTAGGATCACCATAAGTCAAAAACAACTTAAAGACTCACAACAGCAACTATACATTCCTAGGCATTGTCTTATATGAGTAGAGTTGGCCCTCCACATTTGCGGCTTTGACTTTTGATTATTCACAGATGTAATATGTTCTTTCTAGGAAGAGGGGGTGGGAAGGGATCAATCTGGATTTTATTGTATTTCTTAATGTATATTTTTTTTACTATTGTGTAACCCTCCCGGATTTCCTGTGATTGGGCGGGCTATAAATAAATCATTTATAATGACTTGGTCCTCCAACATGACTCTTACAGAAGTTGATTAGAGGGCTGGACTTTGTCCACAACCGTATCAGAGAGATCAGATAGCTGGTAGCATACCATAGGTTAGATGTTTCTACCTTTCATGGGGGTATTGTATTGTGTTGTGTGCCTTCAAGTCATTTCCACCTTATGGTGACTATAAGGTGAATCTGTCATGAGGTTTTCTTGGGAATATTTGTTCAGAGTATGGACTCTTTCATACGAGGCTAAATTGGAAGTATAATTTAAGGTCAATTCGAATGCAATCATGGGTTTTACGTTATTGCGAATTAACTCTTCACACGCAAATTCGGGCAAGAGGGAAGCCAATTCGAATGCAATCATCGGTTTCACGTTATTGCAAATTAAAGCTTCACATGCAAATTCGGGCAGGAGGGGGTTATTTTCGGCTAATGGGAATTAATTCCGAACGGAGGAGGGGTTCTTCCGAACGGAGCAGGGGTTCATGTAAATTCGCTAAACAAGCGAATTTACGTGAATCCGCATTGGCTCCATTCGGAGTTGGGAGAAATTCCTCCCGTTTGAAAGAGTGGGAGGTTTGCCATTGCCTTCCCCTCTGGGACTAGTAAAATTATCAGGTGAATATCTAAGAGTGACTTGGAGCAGAGTTTGGAATGGTGTGAGGAATCTTTGGCTATCCAGATATTTTGGGCTTCACACCCTGAGAAGCCTCAGGCTATATGACCAGTGGGATGAGATTATGTGAATTGTAGTCCAAGACATAAAAGGATGGAATTTTCCCCCATCTAGGATAATCAATATATAAAATAATAATAAATAAAACTTTAATTTCTACCCTGCTTTTTGTAGGAACAATCAAAACGGCTTACAAAGATAAGATACAGATACATATATGTGCTCTCAATAAAGCAAGCCAGATGAAAAGTTGGATAATATAACAAGAAAGACTCCAAAAGGGGGGACGTAAGTGACCAGTTTCTATGAACTGAAGGCCATCATCATGACATGGGTTCAAACATCTTTCTGAGTAGGTTCATTACAACTAGGCAGTTGTTACCTGTTGCTGTCATGCATCATCAAAGAAAACAATTCTGTTTTCAATTGGAATTTGCATTTTCTACATTTCTGAGATGAGACCTTCGTCCTCCCTGAGGCTTTTCTACTGTACCACTCTGATGTGATTCTTTTATTAAAAAAAAACAACAACGCATAATAACCAACCTGAACAAGTCCTACAAATTTTTCTATTTTATATCTTTCAAATGTTTTTAATCAGGGACAGGCAAATTGTGTCCCTCTAGGTGTTACGGAATCGCAGCTACCATAATTTGCCTCCATTAACAACAGGTTTTCCACCCCTGGCCCTAACAATGACGTTCTTATTCTTATCCTGCTGAGTTTTTCATTTATTTGTTTGGGTGGACCAACATGACCACAAATGTTTTATAGAGAACAAATTCACCTGAAAGCTTTCTTTCCCTGGCTTCTTGATGAAAAAATGATGAATGATCTCTGAAGAGTCCATTTCTCCCATACAGTCACACTCAAAAGGCAAAAAAGCCAAGGAGGCTAACTGGTCCTGCTCCACTGTTAAACATATGTAGTGTTTTGTTTTTTTAAAATGACTGCTGGTTTGGTTAAGTATGAACAGATAATTATTATTATTATTATTATTATTATTATTATTATTATTATGGCTAGCACACGATAGAGAATTTTAGATCCCTTGTATTTGTCAGCTCAAATTATTTGCAGCAAACAAATTAGACCCTGGCAATGATTTGTATGTACAATTTTGGCCATGGGATTGTAATCAACATGGAGAATTTAGCACATCAGATGAAAAAAAGCTATTGCTCTTCTAAAAAAAGACAAAAAGAAGAAGAAGCTAATGTTAACACTACTAGCTGTTTTAAAACAATTGACCCTCTGATCTAAACTGAGTGGACCTGATACTGAAGATGTTGTCCAATTGAAATCAGTGAAATTTCAGGTGGCTGAAACCATTTTTCTCCATGGATTTGAAAGTTTCTTAAGTACAGATAAATGCAATCTTGCTGTATATAGTTCAGTCGGGCATACTTTTGAATTGACTCTTATAGGATAGTGCTATAAGGCTTCAATTCATTGCAGGCCTACTTGGAAGTAAGTCCCAGTTAACTGACGTGAACAGTTGCACCTGCTTCCAATTAAACATGTTTAAGATTGGGCTGTAGTAGTACCTGACCAGTGATCATGAGTGAGCCAAAGGTGATAATTTATAAGTCTCATTGACCAGAACGGGACAGATGTCAAGGCCTGTACATCTTAAATTGGAGGGCCTGTTAAACAGATCTTTTCCAGTGCTTTCATTAAAGTTACAGGCTTCTTTACTGCCTGCTTGCCTGCCTGCAGTTTATACACAGGAGGTTGGACTTGATGACCCTCGAGGTCTCTTCCACCTCTATGATTCTGTGATTTTTTTTAAAATCAAGAACCCAGCTGAGAAAAGCACTAAAGATGTTCTAGTGCAGAATAATGAATTGGATCACAGAGAGAGGAGAGTGCATATTATATAGCTGGGGAAATTTAGCTCCTCCAGTTTTATTGGACACCAACTCCTATAATCCTTTATCATTATCCATGCTGAGTGTGTGGGAGGGTGATGGGTATTCTAGGCAATGGTCAGCTATCCTAGTATGTATCCGCCAGTAATACGAGGGGGTATCCAAAAGTTTTAATGGTCATCTTTTAAAAAATTGACAGAAAATTTGTTTTGATTTGTAGTTGTTAACTTATCTCTATGTAGTCACTATCTAGATTTATAGATTTTTCCCAGCTTATCTTGACCTCTCAATACCTGGTATTGTTGAAGCCTGCAGATTGCGCGTGATGAGGATTTTACACTTTAGTCACTTGTGGCACAGCCAGTCACAAAAATAAAGGACGCAATGAGTTGATTTTCTCAGCAATGTGCACTTAGGGACCAATGATGACACTGACAAAATTTCATCAATATGCCATAATAACTTCCGGGTGACAAATTATTACTTTACGATACCCCCTCGTAAGGTGCAATCTGCAGACTTCTAAAATATCAGGTATTTTGAGGGTCAAGATACGCGGGGAAAAATGTATAAATCTAGATAGTGACTACATAGAGATAAAAATCAAAACAAACTTTCTGTCAATATTTTAAAAAAAGGTCACCATTAAAACTTTTGGATACCCCCTCATATCTAGGATTAATATCATAATATTTTCTGACGTGTAGGTGTAGGAGCCAGTGTGATGTAGTGGTTTGAGTGTTGATCGATGACTCTACAGATCAGGGTTTGATTGTTGGCTGGACCATGAAACCTATTGGGCAACCTTGGGCAAGTCACATGCTCTCAGCCTCAGGGGGAGGCAATGGAAAACCTCATCTGAACAAATCTTGACAAGAAAACCCCATGTTATGTTCACATTAAGGTTGCCATAAGCAAAAAAAAACAAACAAACAAAAAAAAAACTTGAAGGCACACAACAGCATCATTCTTCTCGTGTGTGTGTGTGTGTGTGTGTGTGAGAGACTTTTATACTCCACAGTGCATTAAGTTCTCTCACATCAGCAATGAACTTTTCATTTACTTCCAGCAACTTCCTATAAGATTGTACCCCTCACAAGACACTTGAGGACCAAAGACTGTGGCTGCTTCTAGACCACATCCGTTTGTAGGCACACTTTCATTTTGATGCTTTCTCATTCAGCACTTTAAGAGGACTATACACTAATATAAACTGCTTTAAAGTTCAGCAGTGCAATATCCTTCTTTTAAAATAACAGCACCCATAATTTGGTCCATTTATCATTTAATAAATGTGTCATTTACCCACAAGCCACAAACTAACAGAGGCAGTTAGAAGTAGTGGTCAGTTTGTTGCTGTTGTAAAGTGGGTGGCTGGGTCAGTGGAGATGATCACTAGATATTTCTGTTAACAATTTGGCATCCGTAGTATAATGATTTCAATTTCTCCTTTCTGCTTCAAACAGTATTGTACTTAAAAACTGGAATAAAAGACACTTTTATATTAAAAATGTTGCATGCTTATCTGTTAGCTTCATATCTCAAGTTCCCTTTTGCCAGTCTCCACAATTGCTACCTTTAGCTAACATTGTTAGAGAATTGTAGTGAGGCACTAGAGCCATGGTTTTCAACCTTTAGTCCTCCAGATGTTTTGGACTTCAGGTTCCAGCATTTGTCATCATTGGCCATGCTGGTCGAGGTTGCTAAGAACCGAAGTACAAAACAGCTGGAGATCAAAGGCTCCTATGACTAGAGGAGCTCTTTGATTAATATTTCTAAATTGTTGTTGTTAACTGCTCATAAGTCATTCCCAACTAATGGCAATCCTGTGGATGAGACATCTCCAAGCCCCACTATCTTCCACTCTTCTGCTTAAGTCTTGCAGATTCATGCCTGTGATCTCCCTGATCGTATCTATTCATCTGGTGTGTGGTCTTCCTCTCTTTCTACTGCTCACTACATTTCCTAGCAATATTGTCTTTTCTAATGAGTCAGGCTTTCTCATGATGTGGCCTAAATACAACAGCCTTAATTCATTCATCTTGGCTTCCAGGGAAATTTCTGGCTTTATTTACTCAAGAACCCATTTATATGTCTTTTTGTTTGTCTATGGTATCCTCAGCACTCTCCTCCAGCAGCACATCTCAAAAAGGTTGATTTTCCTCTTATCCTCTACGTTCATTGTCCAGCTCTTGCATCAGCACATGGTAATGGAGAATACAATGCCTTGGACAATTCTCACTTTTGTGTTCTTTACACTTTAGGATCTTGTCTAATTCTTTCATAGCTGCCCTTCCCATTCCTGGTCTTCTGACTGCAGTCTCCATTCTGATCAATATTTGAATCTAGGCATGGAAACTCTTTAATTATTTTGATTTCTTCATTGTCTGTTGAATTTATGTAGTTCCTCTGTGGTCATTATTTTTGTTTTCTCTGTTCACCATTAAGTCTGCCTTTGTACTTACTTCTTTTACCTTCCTCAGTAATTGTTCCAAATCAGAGATGTTTTCTGCTAGTAGTATGGTGTCATCTGCATATCTTAGACTGCTGATATTCTTTCCTTTCATCTCCACTCCTCCTTTTTTCTGAGTTTAGATCTGGTCTTTTTATGATATTCTCAGCATACAAGTTGAACAAATAAAGTGATAATATACAGCTTTCCCTGACCTCTTTGCCAATTGATAATCCTTTTGTTTCTCTAAGAATAGCCTCTTGTCCTAAGTACAGATTTCTCATCAGGACTATCAGATGTATTAGCACTCCCACAACTTTATGTGCCATACATAGTTTTTCATGATCTATGCAGTCAAATGCTCTGGGGCTGCCTGGATCAGCAGTCCCAGAGCAGGCTCTGATGGGGGCGGTACAGACCACCCGAAAAGGGCAGTCTGGTGCCACCACTTTTAGCACTGCAACTGCACTGCAGCAGCTAGATGCTGTGGTGCAGTTGCACCACTAAAAAGGAGCGCGGAAACTGCACTCCTTTTTAGGTGCACAGTTGCAGTGCAATTGAGTGAAAAGGTGCCATTTGGCACCTTTGCACCACTGCAGTTGTGCAGCTCCTTGTGGAAGCTGCGCAGTTGCGGTGCCGCCATTATGTATGCCATCTAAATGCCATTACGTAATGCAACAGCATCATTACAGAGTAGGGTTTGGGAGAGTGCAAATTCTGTGCGCTCCCGAACCCTAATGGCGCTGCCCAGGCGCCTCTTCAGGCCCGTCTGTTTCAGGCCGAAGCTGCAAAGGGAGAAACAGACTCTATGGACTCTAGGCTGCAGGTACTAGGACCTGTGAAGAGGAGGCAGACCAAGGAGTCTTTGAGGAGGTCTTCAAGGCTAGAAGTCAAGAGGAGAGCTAATAGGTTTCAGCTGAGAGAAGCACAGGCCCTTTAAAAGACCTCCAGCTGCAGAGGTTCTCTGCAGCCAACAACCAGTCTCATAGCCTTTTTGTTTGTTCCTGTATTCCCTTGCTCTTGGATTTAAGTTATCTGACCTCTGGATTTGTCTTGTGACTACACTCTTGCCTCTGCTCTTTGCTCTGACTGACTGGTAGTGTGTAACCCTTGGACTGGACTTTGGACTACTCCTTTGCCTGTTCTCTTGCTGTGCTGCTCTCAGTAGAGGTAAGCAGGATAGCAATCATCCTACAGTTGCTGCAGTTTTTGTGTCTCCAGGTACTGCTTCCTAAACTGTGAATCTCAGGATTCCATGAGATGTTGCCATGACACTAAAAACAGAATTATAGCTCTATAACTGTGTAGTGTGGAAAGACCTCTAGATGCCACTGAATGATAACTCTCAGAATTCCTGATCTTTGCCCATGATGGCTGGGGTATCTGAGAGGTAATATCCAAATATATCTGAGGATCCAAGTAACATGAGTGATTCAAAAAGGTACTTTTTAAAAATAATCTTTAATGAGTTACTTTTTAAAAAAATAGAGCAATGAATGGGAGTAATCCCCCCTTTTAAAAGCAATTTCCCAAGCTCTGAAAATATACAAAATCTTGTGTTGCAAATCTTCTCAAAAACTTTCACTCTTTCTCCATGCCAAAATGTCTAAGGAGGAGATCTCCTTAGTTAAAATCTGGGAGGCAACTTTAGTTCCTTTCTGATAAAATGTTGCAAACTTTTACTATGAATTGTCGGTGTTACTTATGTCACTATAACCCTTTGCCAGAATCAAGACATAAAAGGGGGAAACAAATCTGCTATTCAGCACAACTGATATGTTTTTGGCATGCTTAACATTAAATCTAAGTAGAAGCTACTTATATACCATTTGAGTTCAATGTGACCTTATGCAGCAAACAAAAACCAGGGAACACTACTGTGTTGCTATGAATGAGTGGACTTCCTCCACAGGATTCAAACAAGAACTAGACAAAATCAAGCTTCAATAATTTGTATATATATGTGTGTGTGTGTGTGTGTATTAAAAAAATTACCCAGAGAGTTCCCCAATGTTGTTTTTTTCTCTCCTTGAGTTGAAACACATTTACAAAGAACTTGACTTAGTGGGCAGTCATTTGCTGTTCAATGCATTGACACTGACAATGATAAGAAGCTGGGTTTCCTATTCCAATTGAGCCTCCGTCTTCTCCTGGGGCACTCTAAACTGCCCACAGCACTTCTACCAGCTGCACACTCAATATTTCCAACCAATGCGCAGCAGGTAAGCCTTGGCTGCCACATAGTCAGCTCTTGGCAATTGGTAAACAACTCATGAGTAATGAGCTCGACCTGTGGTGCCAGCTGCCTTTGCTGTGAGGTGCACAAGTTATTCCAATGGAGAGTGACATATCCAAATGAAAGAGGCACTACTTATACTGCATCGTACCAAGGGGGCCTCTAAGTCCAGCGCTCTTTATAGCTGCTAGCTATATGCTCCTAATAGCTCACATGCAGAGCATAAGGACAATGGTCATTACTTGGGAGAGCCCTGATGGGCAGAAAAGTGATAAATAAAGACTTTTAATAAAGAAGTAATAAATGATGATTGCCCTTTGCCCTACCATCTGCCTCTGTAGTACATTAAGATTTCTACTTTTATGCCATAATTTAGTTGCAATTATTCTTGCCATTCTTATTTAAATTATTTAGATAACTTTCCAGCCATAGACTTCCCCAGACAGCTTATAACAAAAAATAAAAAAAAAAAATAAAATGAAGTAATGAAGTAAAATACAAGCACATTAATGAAAATCTATTAAATATTCTGGACAAGCCATGGCACGAATACAGTTTGATCAGTGTACTGACGAAAGGATTTGTGGTCTGCTCCAGCAGTAGATGGAGTGCTAATAATACTGTGAATTAGTTTAGAGACAGACAACCTAGTACCCAAATATGTTTGGATAACAGTACCTACAATCCCTGGCTATTGCCCATACTGGATGGAGCTTAGTGGAGGTGTAGTACAAATACTGAAAGGACACCAGGTTTCCTGCTCCTTGGTTTCTGTTACAATCATAGCTGTTGGAACTCATCTCAGTGGAATGATGAATCCACTACAGTCTTTAGTCCAAATTTTAAAATGACTATTCAAGATATTGAACATAGTTTGTGGCTAAGGTTAGCCTCCTCATTATAGGAAGGATATAGACAAGTTGGAGCAGGTTCAAAGAATGGCAGCAAAGATTATAATATGAAGAAAAGATGACAAAATTGAGTATTTTAGCTTGTTGAAGAGAAGACTGAAGAGTGACACAATTGCCCTCTTCAACTATCTCAATGGTCCTCAGAGAACAGGGTATAGGGTTGTTCTCCGTTGCCTCAGAGGAGGAAAAAAACAGGTCTAATGGTTTTAAGTTACAGCAGATAGATTTGGATTGACTATTAAAAGGAATGTCTTGACAGTACAAGTTGTTTGACAATGGAAACAATTAACACTAAACTGCTCCATTAACCATCCTTCCCAGAATGGTGAGTTTTTTTTAAAACCCAGGTTAATGTGGTATAGCCCAAATTTTGTGTGGATAAGGCTGTACATCACATGGCCTTATCATCACACTTGAATGGGGATGGGGAGAGATCTTTTCCCCTAGTGTAGACAAGCCCTGGATGCTGTTTAAAAGAGGCTAGATACCCGACAGATATCTAGCTAGATTTCCTGCATTGAGAAAAGGGTTGGACTTATGTGGCCCAACATTATAATTCTATAAAATTGGACAGATTCTTCAAAGTTTAGATGAAAACCTAGGGTGGACTCACCATGCCACTGACATAGAAGTGATCAGATGCCACTAGTTAGTGTGGTTTATTTCTCTTTAACCCAGGTACTCTTTCCTTCTAACTTACTATCTTTTTCTACAGAATTTGTGCTGTGTAATGCTGTTTGCTGTCTTATGTTGCAGTAAAGCAGCTTCAGAATGCATTTCTGCCATATGTCAGGCTTAAAGCTTTTCTCAGCAGTACTGGCACTGTATAGAGATGAAAAGAACACTCCCAGATTTCATCAGCAGGACAGGGTTTCTTGGCAAACCAAGAGAGTGCACTGAGAGATTTTTTTATTTTTTATTTTTTGGATTTCATGCCATTTGGAAAACAAATACACAAAAATGTTTTTTGTACAAAAACTTGAGATATTGCTTCAAGCTAAAGTCGGCATATACAATAGTATATCTTGCACAAATGCAAATTGCAAAACCAACTTCTTTTCACAAACAAAATTTCAAAATAGTTCCCAAAATGCAAAAAATTAAAATTAACATAATTACACAAAAATCCCCCCCACACACATACACACTCCTAGCAATTCTTTTGTGCTGCAGGGGAAAAAAAACACCTCTCATATAAACATGGACATTTCCTGTTTAACTCTGTTTAACTCTTGTTTAAATCCTGTTTGCCCCCTAGTGTGATAAAGCAGCTAGTCAGAAAAAGCTTGTGAAGTACAGGGGTTGCCCTAAAGGTGCCTTACTCCTTGCTCCCTGCTTTTAAATCAATTATCTATTATCTATATGCTGTCAATGGCTTTCAATTCACTTGCTTTATTATACAGTCTCCAGTTGATAAACTTGCAGTCAGCCTCCCATTATGAATGTAAGCAATATGTGCACATTTTTTTTCATCCTTGATAAGAAAAGGTATATCATCATATTGTGGTACCCCATTTTTTAAAAGGTCAAATATCATAGAGTCAGAGTTGAAAGATACCATAAGGCTATCTAGTCCAACCCCCTGCCATGCACGAATACAAAACCAAAAGCACTCCTGATGGCCACCCAACCTCTGTTTAAAAAGAAGGAGATAACTGCTATGGGACATGTACAGCCACAACACCTAATGCACAATCATACCATGGAAAGATAAGGCAGAGGAACATGCTGCCTGTAAAACTCCACTTCTGACGTCAGAAAAATAAATCTGTTGTACAATAACGAAGGTTTTGGGCCCAAATACATAGTGTGATTTACACATCCAGGTGCACCTAACTGGATAACATTCATAATCTAAGACTATGTATTCTGGAGTATCTGTTTGTCTCCTCTGTCTGTTTATTGAGTCAGGGACCTTTTCAATAGTATTGACTATTCTTCATTGACACAAGATTATTAGCTAGGTAAAGGTATCCAGTCCACTAGCCTATATGGGTCAGGCCAGGCTACCTAACAGACAGTATATCCATGTATAAGTTGGCCTGGATTCTGAGATCATCAGGAGAGGCATTATTATTATTATTAACCTTTATTTATATAGTGCTGTAAATTTACACAGTGCTGTACATACAATCTTATAAGTTAGATGGTTCCCTCCCCTCAGGCTTACAATCTAAAAGAGACAACACTTTTCTTATTCTCACCACCATCACAAGCATGGTTTGTGAGCACATGAGAGAGGTCCTTCTCAGTGGCTGCCCCAAGACTCTGGAAATCTCTTCCCAGGGAGGCCAGAATGAACTCCTCCTTGTTGTCCTTTCATTGGCAAGCTAAAATCTTTTCATCCAGACAGAGTTTTAAAATAAAGTTCCTTAAGTTACTATCAAAACCTCAGCCATATACCACATGGTCTCTCCATTGTTATTGATGTTGCTAAAGAAGGAAAGGTTGATCTGTTCAGCTTTGATGTGTATTTGTAGTGCAATGTTCTACCATTTTAGGATGCCTCTCTTCGCTTTGGTTTAAATCCCACACCCCCCAAAAAATTGAGATGTAAAGCACTGAGACTATGGTTGCATCCACACTGCAGAACTCATCCAGTTTGACACCACTTTAACTGTCTTGGCTCAATGCTAGGGAATCCCGGGAACTCTAGTTCTGTGAGACATTTAGCCTCCTCTGACAGAGAGCTCTGGTGCCACAATAAATTATAGTTCCCAGAATTCTCTAGTACTGAGCCAGGGCAGTTAAAGTGGTCACAAATTCAATTATTTCTGCAGTGTGTTTTAGACCTATATCCAGTCATTTTTGGGGCCAACTCCAACTTTGTGGGGTCCCTTAGATTGTCATACACAATTCCCCATGACACCATAGTTGGGTGGTTGCCTGGCTTTTGTACAAAATTTTCCCTTCCTTTAAAGGATGAAATGCCACTTCTAAAATGTAGTTTCTGCTAATTTTTTGTTACTTTAAACCAAAACATGCTGCAATTTGGGTCCCACCCTTTTGCTTTAGTGCTCCCCACTCACCTCTGGAATGCAATTCTCAAGAATGTTTCTGAATTTATCCTTCACCCTGGATGAGGTTCCCCACTTCTTCCTTAAAGGACTATCTCCTGCTTCCATTATCTCAACACAGGATACCATATAATTGGCAAAAGAGTTGTAAAACCCTGCAAGTTTAGCTTCTGGCATTGGATCAGATAATACTAAGAACTTGGGTGACTAATCTGACCAAACCTATCCTGCAATATTCATTTTCAATTACAGTTGATGACATCTGTTTCCAACCCGTGATGGAAGCACATAGTCTCAGCTTTAGTTTTGATTCTTCTCTGTTGTTTGTTCCACAGGTCCAGGCCACAGCCAAGTTGTGCAGATTTTTTTCTTTGGAATATTGCCAAAATTAGATTTTTTTGTTTTTTTGGCTTCGACTGCTAAGACATTGGTTCATTCATTGGTTGTGTCTCACTTGGACTACTGTAATTTATTGTTAATGGGGCTTCCTCTTTCCCACCTCAGCCCCCTAACATCTGTGCAACATTTGGCTGGCAGAATTATCTTGTCAGCTCATCATTTTGATCATATCACCCCCTGCTGCTATCCCTTCACTGGCTCACTATTTCTTTTAGAATCCACTATAACCTTCTTTTACTAATGTTTAAAGCCCTTCATAGATTAGCTCCTCCCTCCTTGTCAATGCTTATCTCTTCTTACCACTCTCTTTGTGCATTAAGATCTAGGAAACTCCGGTCTCTTGATCCAGCTGAGGATTTCCTCTTCTCCTGCTCATATCCGCCCCTTCTCCTTTGCTGCCTCCCACACCTTGAATCTCCTTCCCACACAATTACGATCCACCACTTCCTTGGCCAGTTTAAAAACTGAGTTGAAGACAGATTAATTCAAGGAAGTGTTCCAGATCACTATCTGATTCACTGGTTGTTAATATCTTCCTTGTGTTTGTACCCTTTTACAATTGTCACCATTTTGCTATCTGATGCCTTAATTTTACAACTTTGTTTGGTTTGTAGATTGTATGTTGTTTGGCAGGTTTTATGTCTATTTTATTTCCTGTATGTAAAGCACTGTATAAAATTTAATCATCATCATCATCATCATCATCATCATCATTTTTAGTCCCTTACAGGTTTGGTGATTGTCCATACCCTTGTCTTTTATACACTAGTTTTTAAAAAAATCTATTTGTACAAGGTTTGGCAGGGATAAGGAAGCATTTGATTGATCTTTTGCTTCTGCTTTTTTATTCAGCTTCTATTGAATTTTTAGCAGACTTGTAATTTGTGGTTTTAAATGTATGCTTTTTTTGTAGTGTGTTTAGCCACCAGAAGCTCCTGGAAGGCAGACTGAGATAAAAATCAAACAAGTCATCACCATTACCACCACCACAAAAACCACATTTATATCTTTCCCTCTTTCAAAGAACTCATAGTAACTTCTATGTGATAAATAGAGGTTACTCTTTCTCTACAATAATCATGGAAAGTATAGTGGACCCTTGGTATCTTCTGGGGTTTGATTCAAGAACACCCCCCATCCCCACCCCCATGGATAACAAAATCTGTGTATGCTCAAGTCCCATTAAATATAATGGATAGTAAAATGGTGACCCTTACGTAAAATGGCAAAATCAAGGTTTGCAAAATGGTGAAGGGTCTATAAACCATACCTTATGAGGAAAGACTTAGGGAGCTGGATATGTTTAGCCTTGAGAAGAGACAGTTAAGAGGTAATATGATAGCCTTGTTGAAATATTTGAAAGGATGTCATATTGAGGATGGAGCAATCTTATTTTCTGCTGCTCTAGAGAATAGGACCTGGAACAATGGATGCAAACTACAGGAAAAGAGATTCCACCTCAATATTAGGAGGAACTTCCTGACAGTAAGAGCTGTTTGACAGTGGAACACACTCTCTTGGAGGCTGGTGGAGTCTCTTTCCTTGGAGTTCTTTAGCCAGAGGCCATCTGTCAGGGATGCTTTGATTGTGAGTTCCTGCATGGCAGGGGGTTGGACTGGATGGCCCTTGTGGTCTCTTCCAACTTTATGATTCTATGATTCCATGATTCTATGGTTTTTGGAATTCATATAATTTTTGAATATTTTCAAGCAGTAGATACTTGAATCTGTCGATATGGAGGGTGAAATGTAGATTAGAATGAAGCTGTGAAAGGTCTAAACTCACCAGGTGACCATAATGAATTCACATTGTTTCAAATCCACATCTTCCTGGATTTATACATTTCCCTAAAATACTACTATGAGCAATGCCAGCACAGCTCCTACAATTAGACATAGTGCAGAGGCCACTTCTGGCAGCAAATTTTGGGAAACATGAACGGCCACTAAATTGTCAATTATTTTACTACTGTGGATTTTTTACTTTCAGATTTCAGGAAAGGTATCTATAGCATTTTGTGCCCTATGTGTCAAAATAACTAGGTTGTCTTTGGGTACTATACATCTTGATGAGGGTGAGTTTAGTGGACACCATTTTTTGCTTCCTTTCAGACAATGGAGTATCTTGGGTGAGCCCTACAAAAGGCTCCCATGCTGACAGCATATCTTATTTTGGGACTTAGAAATACTATAGTGGGCCCTTTACATCTGCTGGGGTTGACTCCAGGACTCCCAATAGATACCAAAATCTGTAGTTGCTCAAATCTCATTAACTACAGCAGCATCATAAAATGGTGTCCCTCACATAAAATGGCAAAATCAAGGTTTGCTTTTTGGAATTTATATGTTTTTTTCTGAATATTTTCAAACACTGGATGCTTGAATCTGTGAATAAGGAATATGTGGATATGGAGGACCGACTTCATTTAAAAAAAAAAAATCTACATTTCCCCCAAATCCCTCCAGCAGATAGTCAACCATTAATGAAGTTTCCATGTCAGTTAGAAAGTAAATCCACAATATTGTCTGCACCTTAAAGGAGCTAGTCCCCCCTGCACGGTTTCACTACCTTGGAAACATCCTTCAAAGTTAAGACTGAAACCTGAAGCGGACTCATTGTTCCACTGACATGGAAGCCAAAAACTACTTCTGGGCTAGGGGATTCTGGGAATTGTATTGCACAAAGATTTCCAAGTTCTTCATTTTTGATCCATGTTTAAAATGAAGTCCTGCTGAGATATCTGAAATATCCGTTCATGTAATTTGTTCTAAACATTCATGGGGAAACAGATGGATGGAAGAGGCAAAGGAGGTTATCACACCAGCCTCATGTCTCATGAGAATCATGTCATGAAAGGAAACAGACAAACCTCTTTGAACACATCTACACTCACACACCCATTTGTGATAAGCCTTTTCACTTCTCTTTCAACATTACATTCATGAGATGCCATGAGGAGAGCTGACTCTCCTCTTCCTTCCACTTGGAATACCAAAGCAGGGTAAATCCATGCCGGTTGGTTTATTTATTTTTTAAATGTTTTAATGTTAAATGTTTTCTGTGTTTGTGTAATTATGGCAAAAATGATTAAAAACCATTTAAAATGTCTTATTTTATTTTATCATTTTGCCATAAGAACGCAAACACAGGAAAGATAAAAAATGAAAAATCTAATAGGCATGGAGTTAGCCTGCTTTAGAATAGTGAGTGAGAGGGGTGGAGAGGAGGAGAATCAGGCCTCATCCTGCCACATGACTGCTGTAATCCCAGAACTGAAGAGAAGAGGCTTTTTGTGCTATAATCACTGTGCTATAATAGTGACATTGAGAGTTCATTGATGGGGTTTTGGCCATCATTGAAAAGGTGTACTACAGTAACAGGATGGTAGCTGTATGGACATCATGATGTCTGATAGGTATTGGCCAAAAACGCTTGTGTCCCGCTTAAAAGTCTGAACTGGGACTTGCCTCTAGATCAATAGCTGCCATTCCACAGCACTGATTTACTGCATGGGCACAGCACATTATTGGATTCATATGAATGTCTGCCATGAATCAGCATCTCTAACAGAGGAAAAGCACTGCCGGATGGGATACCCCACATGGGCTGCTGCTGTTATTATTATTATAAATGTCTAAAACAGCCTTGCATCTACAGTTACACTGCTTCAGCGGACTCTCTGCAAAGCCTTCATGAAGTGGCACTTTCTAAGAGAGAGTCAGATTTATTTTGCTGTCAAAGTACTCAGAGTCAAGAGAGTAATTTGTCTTGCCAATAGTTTGTACGGATTCAGGGGGAAATGCCTGTTACATTTGACTGATGAAACATATGCTCATCCATTCTCTGCCTATTTAATGAAGAAACTTAGCCTAGGCTGCTTATTCTGCACATTATTGGCACAATTAATCCACCACCAACTACACCAGAAGGAAAAGAAGTCAACCATCATACCAGGATTTTGCTCCAGTTGATACCTTCCACTCCCCTTGTATCTATTGACCAACACAGAGACAGGAAGAAGTAGCCCTTCTATTGCATTTAAATCCAGCTGTAGTACCTGCAGAACATATGACCTGTTAAACTTTGAAGCCAAGAATGTACTCCTTAGGTTTGTCACTTTCTTTCTCCCCTTCCATACCTTTTTCTTTTGCCATGCGCCATTCTAATGTCTGTTATCACTAAGATGCCCTGGGAGTGAGCTTTCTTTCTTTCTTTTGGAAGGTGATACATAAAGAGCAGTATAAACATTTATTAAAGAAGTTTATTCAGGTTGAGTCTCCCTTATCAGGAATGCTGAAATCTGAAATACTCCAAAATCCAAAACTTTCATGGGTGGCTAGATAGTGATGCCTTTGCTTTCTGATGGTTCAGTGTACACAAACTTTGTTTCAAGCACAAAATAATTGTTAAAATGTATAAAATTATCTCCAGGCTATGAGTAAAAGGTAGATATGGAATACAAATGAATTTTGTGTTTAAATTTGGGTCTCATCTCCAAAATATCTCATTATGTATGCATATGCAAATCCAAATCCAAAAATATGTGAAATCCAAAACTCTTCTGTCCGCAGTAATTTTGGATAAGGGAGATTCAACCTGTAATAAACCAACAAATCAGAAATGGAGCAACAAGTACAAGCATTTCTTTTAGTGAGCAACTTCTCTTTAGAATGATCTACCCACTCCCATATAGAGATATTTGTACTGCTGGCAAGCTGATGTATCTCAAAACACTTGAGAAATCCCATTCACTATGGCCAGCTTTGTACTGGATAGCCTTTAATATGTTGACATCCTGTCCTATGTGGAGTAGTATGAGAGCTTAGCAATTTTGTGTGAATTGTACATGGAAAGACTGGCAAAACTGAAGCCAGTAAACTCTGGAGAATTAGCCTGAATCATGAGCTGCTGGCCAACTAGAGGACTTATTTCATAAATAGCCTTTAAAAAAAATGAGCCATTAGTTTTTTTTAAAAAAGTGCCACAATTGGAAATGCATTTGAGGGCCATCATTCAGGTGATATGTTTGAATTTGCACAGCTAAAGAATCACATACTTCCAAGACAAATCTGGCAAAGTATATTTAACCTACACATTTTGTGCTCTAAGAAAACAGTCTCAGGGTGCATCCACACTGATGGGAAAAATGGCTTCACCTTATATTTTTCTGGTCCTCAGACTCTGCAGCAACCCTATTAAGACTACACACACACAGCACTTCAGAGTGACACCAGCACAATCGGCCACACTTCCCCCCCCTCCCAGCATGTGCCAACCATCACCCAATAATCCTTCTGGTTTGCCTGTCAAATTATTGGATCTAATCTGATTGGTTTCTTCCCATGGATTAATGCCCTGAAGTGCTGGAAAGGCCTGGATTTGGACTGAATCATCCTGCTGTGGAGAGTCCACTGAGAAAAAGGGCTGAGACCACTTTATTTGCCCTGCATAGAAAAGCTCTCAGTTGGATTTAAAGAAAAAAATGTATTGTATTAAAACAGTGGGCAAATCATAGAAGCTCTGTTCCCCATATCTGGTGCATAGATTGTTATTGCTTTCACCTAGTTTTCTGTGTAATATGTTTAATATGCAGAGGATTGTCCAATGCCTTTGAGCAAAATTCCCTGTTAGAAGTGTTCATAGGACTATTTGTTGCAGATGAGTTAGTTAATTCCCTGTTTAGAGATCATTTAAATTTATAATGGAATGCCTCCTGCAAATGAGGGGTTCTCCAAAGAGCGGGGCAGTCTCTCTCTCCTATCTATGTATTTTAAAACTCATGTGTTAAATAACATTATTTTTTAAAAAGAACTGGCGTGAGCAGGTGTTGGTGAGACAAATCTGCAAATATGTGTTACCACTAGGTTCCAAGGAATATTAATATGTGTGTCTGAAAATACTAGTATGTAGATTTAAATAACAAGGGTGTAGTTTAGTAGGGGACAAATGAAATGCAAGGGAGACTCCAAACATGGGATTGCCACAATCTTGTCTGTCAGAGACTGAGTCAGTAGTAGGAGGCCCGATTTTTGGAGGCCCAAGGGAAATGCTGTCCCCATGTAATAGGAGTGACACCCCTATAGTACAATATAAGCAAGTCATATCACAGTATTGTTGCTAATATGATCTTAATTTAGCATACATTACACCTGAGGTTAGGTCTGTGAAAATAAGCAACTTTATCTGAATGAAGGAATCCACAACCTCAGATTTTCTGAATCAGTCACAGGGTGTGCGCCAAATGTTGAAAGACTGCAACAAGGCTTTGGTTCTGAATACATTGGCTAGAATCCTGTCTGTTTCACACACATGAGTATGTACACATCTGGCACCATACATAGATATAACTGTAACTATTTCACATTTAGTTTCACAGCTTAGAAACTATTTGAAAGTGATTTCCATTTGATACTTGATTCTTTGGTATTGTGGAGACAACCTGAATCACAGCTGGTATATTAAATTACCATTTAACTGGCATTGGGCATTCCATATTGGCCAGTGGGACAATAAGTATGTGCATTGTGAGTTCCATGATTGGTCACATAGCAATTACCATGCGACCCTGTAACCCTGAAACAATTACATATAACCCATTTAACAACTACTATGTAACTCTGATTTATGACACACTATTGTCCTATCAAGGTCAATATAACCTATGGATCTGAGACATGGATTAGATGTTTTATGAGCCACGAGGCCAAAATAAATGCACTGAGTCCCATGAAAACTGACATTTGTAATTTTGTTGGATGTTTACGTCTTAAGTGGTCAATTTTACTTCATTTCTCAGAATTAAACCAATGGAAATTTAATATTCTGTCTCTTTATGCCTACCTATGTGTTTGGGCATCCATGAAGAGGAAAACTCTCTTTATGTTGTTGTGGCCCTCCTATGCACCACTCTCTCTTCCCAGAAAATGCTGAAGATAGTTTCCTCCATATACTGAGTACTTATAGTCATTCTGCTTTCCACTTGGAGAGGAACAATTATCACTTTAGTTTAAAACACTGCTACAAGCTTCTGGTTTGTAGTACAAAATATACTCTTTCTCCTCCACTTGCATTCACTTTAACACCTTCCACAGAGCATTAGTAAACCACTAAGTAAACTGGTAGTAAACCGTTAGTAAATCTCTAGTAAACTGATAGTAAACCAGAAGTAAACTATTAGTAAATCTGTAGTAAACTGTACTAAACTGGTAGTAAACCGGTAGTAAACTAGTAGTAAACTATTAGTAAATACATAGTAATCTGGTAGTAAACCAGTAGTAAACTGGTAGTAAATATATAGCAAACTGGTAGTAAACCAGTAGTAAATCTATAGTAAACTGGTAGTAAACCAGTAGTAAACTGGTAGTAGTTGTATAGTAAACTGGTAGTAAACAAGTAGTAAACTGGATGTAAACCAGTAGTAGACTATTAGTAAATATATAGTAAGCTGGTAGTAAACTGGTAGTAAACCAGTAGTAAACCAGTAGTAAACCAATGACGAGCTGTTGGTAAACCAGTATCAAATGTATAGTAAGGATAATAGTAAGAGGCATGGCCATTTACAAATATCGCCATTATTGCAATTCCTCCAATTTTGCACAAATGGAATTATATGGAATTATACAAAAGACTTTATATGCTACTCATATGAAAGCAATACTAGTTGCTCACTCCTAAATCCTACTAAACCAAATAATCTGTTAGCCTTGTGTTGGAACATTGTTTATCCACTCCAAGCTTTGGAGGTGAATTCTGTTGCATCTTCTGCACACTCTAAACAGAAGGGATCCCAAGGGCCATCAATTCAAAATTCAGAAAGGGAATAGGGTGCTGTCGAAAAAACGTGAACATGGTTTGGAATACGAATGTGTGAAATAGATGAAAAAAAATTGCAAAGATAAATGAAGAGTAGAAAGGGTAAGAGGAATGGAAACTAATAACGATAACAACAATGTGAAAGGATTACAAGGTTTACAAGTAGTAGAGAAGAAAGAATTCAATACTTATGATAACAGTAAATGTAAATATAATCTTAAAGTAAGGATGAATAAGGAAATAATATGATGTAAACAAAAAATGATATAAGATTTATACGACAAGAAGGTATGATTTTGGTTTGATTTTAAAATTAATAAAGACTATATTTTTAAAAACGTGAACATCTGAGGCTTTCTATATAGGATGGTGCTATAGCACTTAAACTGGTGTCAAACTGCTTTATTTCTACAGGGCGGGTTGACATTAAGGAAAGTCAAACAATACAGGCCATATGAGAGGATTTTGCAAAACTGGTAGCAAACTAGTAGTAAAGTAATAGTAGCATGTTAGTAAGCCAGTTGTAAACTAGTAGTAAAATGTTAGTAAACCAGTAGCAATATCATAGTAGGAGGTAATAACAACAGGCATGGTCATTTGCAAACATCTCCATTATTACTCAGCTGCCCCGTATTTTCACATCCGCTTGCCGCTTTGAACATGTTTCTCCCCTCTTATCCTCCTTTCACTGGATAGGATTAGGAGGGTTAGGATTATGATTTAGGGGTTAGGGTTATGTTATTTTAGAATTTAATCGTTTTATTGTAATATGTTTTTTTAAAAGAATTTAATGGTTTTATTGTAATATGGTTTTTTTTAAAGAATTTTATTATTTTATTGGAATAGATTTTTCAGAATTTAATGGTTTTATTGTAGAAGGTTTTTTTTTAGAATTTAATGGTTTTATTGTAATATGTTTTTTAAGAATTAAATGGTTTTACTGTAATATATTCTTTTAGAATTTAATGGTTTTATGGTAACCCTAGGGTTAGGGTTACGGTTATGGTTGTGGTTAGGGTTTAGGGTTCGAGTTACGGATAGGGTTAGGGGAGTTAGGGTAGGGTTTAGGGTCAGTATTATGTTATTTTAGAATTTAATGGTTTTATTTATAATGTTTTTGAGAATGTAATGGTTTTACTGTAATATATTCTTTTAGAATTTAATGTTTTCATTGTATTTTCTTTTAGAATTTAATGGTTTTATAGTAATAGGGTTTTTTTTAGAATTTAATGGTTTTATTGTAATATATTCAAATGTAATGGTTTTATTGGAATATTTTTTTAATTTAATGGTTTTATTTAATAGGTTTTTAAAGAATTTAATGGTTTTATTGTAATAGGTTTTGTCAGAATTTATCGTTTTATTGTAATATTTTTTTTAGAATTTAATGGTTTTATTGGAATATGGTTTTATTGTAATATGTTTTTTTAAGAATTTGATGGTTTTATTGGAATATTTTTTAGAATTTAAAGGTTTTATTGGAATATGTTTTTAGAATTTAAGAGTTTTATTGTAATATGTTTTTTAGAATTTAATGGTTTTATTGTACTATGTTTTTTTAGAATTTGATTTTTTATTGTAATAGTTTTTTAGAATTTAATTTTTTATTGTAATAGTTTTTTAGAATTTAATAGTTTCATTTTAATATGTTTTTTTTTTTTAGAATTTAATGGTTTTATTGTCATCTGTTTATTTAATGTAATGGTTTTATTGTAATCTTAGGGTTAGAGTTAAGGTTAGGGTTTAGGGTTAGATTAGGGTTAGGGTTAGGGGGGTTAGGGTTAGGGTTAGAGGGGTTAGGGTTAGGAATAGCGTTATGTGTTTTTTTTTTTAGAATTGAAGGTTTTCCTTTTGATATGTTTTTTTAGAATTTAATAGATTTATAGTAATATTTTTTTTTAGAATGTAATGTTTTTATTGTAACATTTTTTTTAGAATGTAATGGTTTTATTGTACTATGTTTTTTAGAATTTGATGATTTATTGTAATTTTTTTTAGAATTTCATAATTTCATTTTAATATTATTTTTTAGAATTTAATGGTTTTATTGTCATATTTTTTTTAATTTAATGGTTTTATTGTAACCCTAGGGTTAGGGTTAGGGTTAAAGTTAGGGTTTAGGGTTAGATGAGGGTTAGGGTTGGGGGGTTAGGGTTAGAGGGGTTAGGGTTGGGGGGTTAGGGTTAGGGTTAGAGGGGTTAGGGTTATGTTATTTTTTTTTTTAGAATTTAAGGTTTTCATTGTAATATGTTTTTTAAGAATTTAATAGATTTAAGTAATATGTTTTTTTCGAATTTAATGTTTTTTATTGTAACATGTTTTTTAGAATTTAATGGTTTTATTGTAATATATTTTTTGGAATTTAATGGTTTTATTATAATATGTTTTTTTGGAAATTAATGGTTTTATTGGAATATATTTTCTTTTAGAATTGAATTGTTTTATTGGAATATGTTTTTTTAGAAGTTAATGATTTTATTGTAATATGTCTTTTAAGAATTTAATGGTTTCATTGTAATAACATTTTTTAAAAATTAATGGTTTTTTTATTGTAATATATTTTTTAGAATTTAATGGTTTTATTATTTTTTTTAGAAAACAGTGGTTTTACTGGAATATGTTTTCTTTTAAAATTTAAGAGTTTTATTGGAATATGTTTTTTTTTTAGAATTTAATGGTTTTATTGTAATATTATTTTAGAATTAATTGTTTTATTGTAACCCTAGAGTTAGGGTTAGGGTTAGGTTTTAGGGTTAGGGTTAGGGTTAGGGTTAGGGTGTTTGGGTTAGGAGGTTAAGGTTAGGGTTAGGATCAGGGTTAGGGGGTTAGGGTTAGGGTCAGGGTTAGGTTTTTTTTTAACAATTTACTGTATTTATTGTAATAGGGTTTTTTTAGAATTTAAAAGTTTTATTGTAATAGGTTTTTTTATAATTTAATGGTTTTATTGTAATATGGTTTTTTAAAAGAATTTAATGGTTTTATTTAATATTTTAAAGGATTTAATTGTTTTGTTGTAGTATGTTATTTTTAGAATTTAATGGTTTTATTTTAATATATATATTTTTAAATTTAATAGTTTCTTGTAATAGGTTTTTTTTAGAATTTAGTGGTTTTATTGTAACCCTAGAGTTAGGGTTAGGGTTAGGTTTTAGGGTTAGGGTTAGGGTTAGGGGGGTTAGGGTTAGGGTAAGGCGTAAGGGGGTTAAGGTTATGGGTTTTTTTTAATATAATGTTTTTTGTAATATGTTTTTTTTTAGAATTTAATGGTTTTGTTGTAATATGTTTTGTTTTATAATGTAACGGTTTTATTGTAACATGGTTTTTAAAGTTTAATGGTTTAATTGTAATATGTTTTTAAAAGAATTTAATGGTTTTATTATAATAGGGTTTTTTTTTAGAATTTAATGGTTTTATTGTAACTCTAGAGTTAGGGTTAGAGTTAGGTTTTAAAATTATGGTTAGGGTTAGGGTTAGGTTTAGGTTTTATGGTTAGGGTTAGGGTTAGGATTTAGGGTTAAAGGGGTTAGAGTTAAGGTCAGGTTTGGGGGGGGTTAGGGTTATGTTTTTTTATAATTTCCTGGATTTATTATAATAATTTTTGTTAGAATTTAATGGTTTTATTGTAATATGTTTTGTTAGAATGTAAAGGTTTTGTTGTAATAGTTTTTTTTAAATAATTTAATGGTTTTTTTGTAGCCCTACAGTTTGGGTTAGGGTTAGGTTTTAGGATTAGGGTATAGGGTAAGGGGATTAGGTTTTAGGGTAAAGGGGTTAGGGTTAGGTTTTAGGGTTGGGGGTTGGGCTTAGGGTTAGGGGGGTTAGGGGGTTAGGGTTATGATTTGGTTAGGGTTATTTTTTAGAATTTACTCTATTGTAATAGGTTTTGTTGGAATTTAACAGTTTTATTTTAATTTTTTTAGAATTTAGTGGTTTTATTGAAATATGTTTTTTAGGATTTAATGATTTTATTGTAATATGGCTTTTTTAGAATTTAATGGATTGATAGTAATAGGTTTTGTTAGAGTTTAATGGTTTTATTGTAATAGGGTTTTTTGTTGTTTTTTTTTAGAATTTAATGGTTTTATTGTAATATGTTTTGTCTCCGGTGTTGAAGGTATTTCAGCAGAGTTGGAAGGAACAATTATCAGAAGCTGATGGGGTGCAAACATTTTGCAGGGCAGGAGGTTAGACTAGGTATCTCTTGGCATCTCTTCTATCTCTAAGACTGTGTGATTGTATGGCTGATATTGTCGGTATATTTTTGCCCCAGACTGTATAAAATGTCTCAGGTGCATGCAACGGGTTAAAGAGGAAATGCTGACGCAGAGAAAGCTGGTGCAACCTGAGCATGGAGATGAATCATAGCAGTTCCAAACTGTACTGTCACTGTGGCTACATGACAGGAAGCTGATTATACACTAGCAGAGGGTGGATCAGAATCCTAGCTGTGTTTGTGTATGTAAGGATGAATGCTTCAGCACACAGTGTGGTGTGGATGTTGGTTGATGGCGGAGCATTATGCTGGTTTGTGTAAACATTGCTATATCATTATAAATATTCCATTGTCCAAGATCTCTTCCATCAGGATGTTCACCATGATGGTTAGGCTGAATCTTTTTTTCCTGTATGTTGTGTCCATTGATCGGTAACCTGTTTATGGAGCGGGAGAAAACAAGTTTGCTTGATTGTCAAAGGGGCATCCCTTGAAATACTTAAAGTCATTTTGTTGAGATGGGCTGGCCATCTCGGGCATCCTGAATTTGTAGGACATTTTCAGGTCACCCATCATTCCAAGGGTATATCCTATATTTTAACAATTGTAGACCTTGAATTATCAAGCAAATTGCTACACAAGCAATTTCTACTTAAAACACATCCACTGAAAACCAAACAGTTCATCCTATCAGTCCATGACCTGTTTAGGAGTGGAATCAATTATTTTGGACAGTAGTGGACTTTCCTTTGCTGTTAAAATAAAGAGTTGGGATGGACAATTATCAGGAGTTACTGAGGTGCAAACCAATAGCAAACCACTAGTAAACTGATAGTAAACCATTAGTAAACCACTAGTAAACCGGTAGTAAACTGTTAGTAAATCTGTAGTAAACTGGTAGTAAACCAGTAGTAAACCATTAGTAAATCTGTAGTAAACTGGTAGTAAACCAGTAGTAAACCATTAGTAAATCTGTGGTAAACTGGTAGTAAACCAGTAGTAAACCATTAGCAAACTGGTAGTAAACCAGTAGTAAACTATTACTACTGGCATATGACATTGAGCCAGAACTTGAATCATGTGATATTCCTCCTCCAGCATGGATTGAGGCTGCACACTTGGAACTATAAAAGCAACACAAGGCTGCAGTTAGATCATAAAAGCAATAGATTTATCCCTTATCTAGTAAAATGTCTAATGTACTACTACAGTTAGTTGTCTTTGGTTCTTTGCGGGGAAAAAGGCAATATATAAATAAAATCAACTCCCACCCTCCCCTCTCTCTTTGGGTGTGTATATAACTATGGTTATGTGTAGTTATATATAGAGCTTTGAAGAGTTACTATTTTGGACTACACCTCACAAAATCTGCTAATCTACATGGGCATGCTGGGTGAGGGAATCTGAAAAGCAACTTTCTTAAGTGCTGGTTATTCGCAACAAATTATTATACAAGTTCAGATGTGGGCCCAGAAAAGGAAGAAGCAACTGGAGGAGATCAAAGGGCAAAGCAGAACACAGAACTCCTACCTTCTCAGTTACTGAAGACCATTTGGCATTGAAGATCAGCATGCCCAGGACACATACGAGGGGGTATACAAAAGTTTTAATGATCACCTTTAAAAAATAATTGACAGAAAGTTTGTTTTGATTTGTAGTTGTTAACTTATCTCTATGTAGTCGCTATCTAGATTATACATTTTTTCTCAGAGTATCTTGACCCTCCAAATACCTGATATTGTAGAAGTCTGCAGATTGCGCCTGACAAGGATTTTACACTTTACTAACTTCTGGCAGAGGCGGTCACAAAAATAAAGGATGCAGTGAGTTGATTTTCTCAGCAATGTGCACTTAGGGACCAATGATGACACTGACAAAATTTCATCAATATCCCATAATAACCTCCGGGTGATAATTATTACTTTACGATATCCCCTTGTACAACTAGAAATCAAACCAAACTTTCTGTCAATTTTTTTTAAAGGTGATCATTAAACTTTTGGATACCCCCTCGTATTTCTCTGTCTGTTGTGGAGACAGAGAGATCTGAGCTGTGATTCTAATTCTGATTATTTGTACATAGGGTCTACTGAAATGAACAGGATTTTGCTTCCAAGGAAAGGTGTTTAGCAGCAGGCTGTTTCTCTTTTATTTAAAGTGAACCTTGGAGTATTTCCTCCATACGTTCTATTGTTCATCAAATCTTTCACAGAAATCAAGCGTTATATCCTAGAGAAAAGATCAGTAGACTGGGAGAGAGACAGTGGAGCATGTAAGAGCAAAGTGCAGGTGGATTAATAGATGAATCTGAAGTTGTTAATATATTCTAACCATCTGGGCCTCTAGTTTGAGAGTAAGGTCTTCTAAGAATGGAAGGGGTTGCCATTGTGCCCCTTGCAGGACCACTAACAACCCTTCCCATTCTGTGCCCCTTGCACCTCCACTAACAACAACCAAAAAAATGGAACCCAGATATTTGTTTTAGCCACAATTTAACCCACTGCATTTTAACCAGCCCAAAGAAAGAAGGTAGGGCAACTGAGGAACAGTTGCTAAATATTTTACTTAGATATAAAAGAATACAGGAAGAAGATAGTTTCTTGTAGCATTCTACAGTTCCAAGGCCATGAGTAGGAAAGGATGCCTCCCACTACCCTCTCTTTGGTAATGGCAACCCAAAATTGCAAGGAAACCCTATGAAATAGCTCCCAGAGTGTTTCTGTACTGCACAGTTGTATTAGTTTGACACCACTTTAACTATCATGACCTTACCCTATAGAATCTTGGGATTTGTAGTTTGCTCGTGAACTTAGAATTCCTCCCATGCCGTAGTTGAAAAGGAGAGGACAGCTCTTTCCAATAGATATTTCCACACACCTCACCAAACTACAAATCCCAGAATTCCCCACACGGGACCATGACAGTTAAAGTAGTGCAGAATGGCTATATGTGTGTAATGTAGACACACTTTTAGCCTCATCCTGATATGCTTTGACATTTAGTTCAGCAGAGGCCAGATTCCACCAATGGGATGTGATAATTTTTTACATGGCACTTGAATGCTTTATGACTCGACTATATATGGGCTTTCTCCATCATAATAGCTGAGGGTTTTATAGCTATAACTACAGTAATATCCAGACCGATGTAGCAGCAGTTAAAAAAGAAAAAGAGCAACTTAGCACCAGATCAAGGCAACAATATCTAAATTACTGTTTTGTCCTATTTGGATTCTGATTTAGATTTCACATTGTTCATGCCACACTAAAGCACAGCATGCTGTTCTACACTTCAGTTGCTCAGAATCAGATGGAGAGATAAAAACAATTATTTATAGGTAATTTTGGAACAAGTGTATCTAGGCAACTAGCATTGTATCAAGTCATCATATCTATAGTTAGGTACCTTAAGGGAAGGGAAAAACATTTTTTACATGTCTAATTCAAAACATTAACTCATACCATACACTGATATTCCAAAGCCCCAATAGTTACTTTCTCCTTGCTTCTGACTAACTGAACAATGCTGGTTTGCCACAATACTCCTGCTGGTTTGCCTCAATAGCCTGGTGTTCTTCAAAATATTTGTTTTGGGTTTTATATCCCAAATCAAGGATTGGTCACTCATGACCAGAACACTTAAGATATCCCTAGTCAACAGCAACTTGCTTCATGAGGAAACCTCCTGAAGAACTGATGGAAAGAAGCATACCTGTCCTCTTTCCCCCCATTCTTGCTCACAACTCTGAGCAGCCCAACTAATGTGACCTACAGTAAGAAATCAAGGGAGCAGAAGTTCAAACATCTGAAAAGCATCTGTTTTTCGACCATGAGTTCTTTGCCACAAAGCAGAGGACATGGGAGAGGACACTCACTACTGTGGCATCTTGTCTATGGAATGAAAGGGTACAGTTTATGTAAGGGTATAAAATGAAAGCATTGGTCTGAAATAAGAATTCTGACTCCCAATGAAACTTTCATTCAGTCTCCAAATTTCTAGCACTCTAGAGAATGTGATGCTGAAGACCATTCACAGCTAGAACCTTTTTAAATATTTGCTGTGTTTATACTCCCTTGGTAACTTTGCCTGCCCCTTTTTATTTGGATTCCAAAACTCTATTTCTAAATGCCCAACATGAAGTTAAAAGTTACTGAAGTACTAAAAATCTTGGGACTCTAGGGAAATTTCACTGGGGACAGAATTCTTATTTGGGGGCAATGCCTTTATTTTGATCCCCCTGACAACTACACATTAGTTTCTTTAGGCACCAAGATAAACATATAGGGGCTCGACAGAGTTCCCCGAAAGGGCGGGCTGGAGGCATCCATTTTTGCTGCTGAGGGACGCTGCAGCAGCCAAACCACGCAGGCCCCCTCCGAACCAAAAAGAACCAGCTAAAAGCAGGTTCTTTTTGGTGCCCGCGGCAGACACGACGTGCAGATGCTGTGCCATGCTTGCATCATCATAGCGGCCCCCATGTGGACAGGAGGCCACTATGATGCCAGCACTGGCACATACTAGGGTTTGGGAGCATGCAGTCGCTGAGTGCTCCCGAACCCTAGAATCAGCGCCAGGATGGCAATTCCTGCCTGTTTGCACAAGGCCATTAAAGTGTTTAAGGCCTTATTTCTTTCTCTTTTTCTAATGCATGTGCACATGGCTGTAACTGTTTTAGACTTTTTTTTGCTGTTTTAACTAGGAGATCTGCTTTTTTTTCCTATTTTAAATTATTTTGTTGCTTTTATCTGGATTTGTTTTAAAATGATGATATTGTATGATACTTTGTGATCTCAGGTCAAACGGTAGTATAGAAACAAACAAATGAACAACTGGACCACAGTAGTGGTCAGCAATAGCTTAGAAAATTAGATTTGTTGATCTGCTCCATACATTATGCTATGCAATGTGCATATTCATCTGTACTACTTCCAGTGTACTTTTGAGAAAAACTTAATAGTCCAATTAATATCCATCCAGCAATGATCTTCATGCTGCAAACGTGGCATCGTTTGAAAATCCATGGATGCAATCCTAGCATTAATGATTCAAATCTGACAAGTCATGGCTTTCCCCTACCATGAAATGCCATATGGTGATGCTGAGAGAGGGGAGTTTAGTTGTAGTTCTCTTACTGGAAGCCAGATGGTGTTGCTAAGGCTGGAGAATGATAAATGACATGATAACTTTGCCCCTATTGTGTCTCCAGCTTTCCATTCCATTACTCTGAGTCTCAAATTGTCCTACAGAAATCCCTGAAAGTTGAAACAAAGTGGTTTGAGTGCGGTTTTTTTTTTAAACTCCATCCATGATTCTACTCAAGAAAAGCTAAGTAGGATTTCAAAATGGAGCATGTTATGTACTTCATGTTATGTACCTGATGGAGAAGAAAAACTAGGCAAGCAGGCAAAATGACTGTTTGCCCTCACTGTAGATGGCATTTGCAGTCAGCTCCCTATAACCATGGATTCTGCATCCATGGATTCAACTATCCACAGCTTGAAAATATTCAAAAATATTTAAGACAATGTTTTAGAAATCTTGATTTTTGCCATTTTATAAAAGGGACACCCTTTTATTACCCCACTGTATACAATGAAACTTGAGCATCGATGGATTTTGGTATCCACAGGGGGTCCTGGAACCAAACCCCAGTGGGCCCACTATACTTATTTATTTAAATAGTTATATTCTATTCTACTTAAATGAACAAATTAAATTTTTAGATAGAAAGAAAAAAAGTAAAATATAATTTAAAGAGTCTAAAACCATATTAAACCACAGGACAATTTAAAATAATTTAAGATAGTTTAAAACCATATACATGCACATGGATAGTGGCACAAAGATAGATTCATACATTTGATCTATATTTTTGATAAAAAATATTAGACTCAAAATGCTCTAATAAAAACCCACTGTTTTATGTAACTTTAATACTTTATCACTAAAGCAGTCATTCTAACTGCTTTATCACACTAGGGGGCAAACAGGATTTAAACAAGAGTCGAACAGGAAATGCCCTATGTTTATCATAGGACATTTCCTGTTTAACTCTCATTTAACTTTTGTTTAAATCCTGTTTTCCCCCTAGTGTGATAAAGCAGTTAGAATGAATTCAGTGTTGAATCCAATCAGGTACAGTGTGTGTGTGTGTGTGTGTGTGGCACTCCACAGTTGGGCACCCTTTGCAAAGCAGACACTCTTCCATAGGGTTGCCAGAGTGAAAACTGGAGACAGCCCTTATACCTTTAATGGTTGTGTTGAAAGGGGAATTTCTGTTTGCAGGACAAGCAATACCTGCTGAAATTCTCTCTTCTATACAACTATGAAAGGTACAGGAGCTACCTCCAGTTTTCACTCTGGTAAATTCATGTTGGGGAGATTCTAAAGATGCTGGATTTGCTCATTGCTATGCTATTGGACTTGCAGTTTAATTTTTTTTTACCACTCCTGAAGAACAGTGACACTCAGGGTGATTTACAGTCAATATGAAATTAAAATTTAGCCAACCACGACAGTCCACAAAAACAGCCTTAGAAACCACATCATGAAATGCAAATGGTCAGAAAGATGTATCTAGATAATACAGCCAGGATCAAATTGGATATTTAATTGGAACTGCACTGCTTCAGCCAGAATTGGCTCCCCTCTCTCCCACCTGCACCCGGTGCACACTGAAAACCTGCTCCAGGAATGGAATTCTTTTCAAGCAAGTCTTCAGGGTGCATAGGGATCTGCAGGAGAGAGGGGAAACTATTGAATCTGGTGAAAGCAAGTAATTCAGTTTAACGGAGACAGAGTGTTGAAGCACAACACCTTACCATCCTACTGTCCTGACTTGGCAGGGACAATTCCGATTACTCATTCACTGTCTCACTTTCTTAGCTGCTTTGAAAATACCTCATTTTCTCTCTCTTTTCCCGCTTTGTCCTTGCCTTGCTTCAGTTGCTGTAAATTGAGTACAATGTGTAAAAGTAGTTTACACTCCATTAACTCAGTATAGGCACAGGATACAAAGGGGCTGAGTGTTGCTCTTCCCAGTAGGCTGAGGCAAAAGCAAACTATTATTGCCTTTCCCAACTTATGTGTTCTTCCTCATTAATAACATTTGCCCTGTTAACCACACTCTTGTTAAGAGTAGTGCAATGGGTGTTTTTTTTTGGGGGGGGGGGAGTTCTTTTAGGCACTAGCTTTCTGCAGGATCTTATAAGCTGAACGCTTTAAAAATGGATAATTACCCAAAGTGGCTTCTAGTAAAAAGGAGGGAGAAGGATAAACTGATTTTACAAAAAAACAAAAACAAAAAACAATTATTTCTTTATTTAAAGGACAGAAAAAGTTAGCAGCAGAAACCAACAGAATGGTCAATAGTTAATGCAAACTGTTTCTCAAAGTAAAAGGAGGCAAAACTATATGGGTCCTTAAAACCAACCATTCCTGACCAATCTAAAGGAGGGGGGCTGGAGGGGTGTAACTAAGATTCCTACCCCCTATTTTTAAATGTTATTAACACAAATATTAACATAGACTTGACTTGTTGAACAATAATAGCAGCAACAAGGAACAACCATATAACATATAAGCAAACAAATCACAAGGAAATAAATAATAATAATAATAATAATAATAATAATAATTCCGTTCTCTTCAATGTTTGGACTTTGTTTTCTATTCTACCTATAATTTTATATCCTTCAGAACCAATATTAATATGTTGTCAAGGATGATGGGAGTTGCAGCTTGTCTTATACTTGCTTTCACTCACCACCTTGTTATGCAGCGGAACAGACCAGCTTTGATCTGTGGTTGTTGCTTCTTCCAAGCATGCAGAGCTTCTGAGATTAGGCTGAAGACCTTGACAAACTCTTTCAGCCTTCTCACTCCTCTCTCAGAGATGTCTTCAAACGTCTCCTTGGATCTGGTAGCGATTGTATCTTCTCTCTCACACAAGATTCCAGGCAACACAGTAGACTTGTATAAAAGATCTACTTTATTTAACTATATACACTAAATGCCCTTCACCATACAATCTTTGCTATATAACTCTATACAAATGCTCAGTTCAACTATTCTCTACTATACTTTACAATACTCCACACCACATTGGTATACAGTGTCATCATTTATAGTCACTTGTGAGTGTTTTACACATTCTGATTGGCTCACAATGTTCATCCCATACTTAAGTCCAACCCAAGTATTTCATCATACTGTCTTGTACCTTAATTGACTCTCAGGTGTTGCCAATATGTATCTTGTCATTTATCCTTGGCATAATGTCCTTGGCTTCCAGGACTTCTAAATTACATTATCCTTTTCACCTGTGTAACTTCTCAATTGCTTTTGCTTAGTCATTTAGACTTTCACATACATATTTGATTTCTACTGTATATCCCATGTTGCATTTTCCTTAACATATGTTTCTTTACCACTACAAAAAAAATTCATTATTTCGACAAATGCATTTTGATTTGAGTTCTTATAAGGGACACTTGTGATATCCAAAGTTGTCTTATTGTACTAGGGAAGATGGTTGACATTTTACTAAAAGTAGTTAAATAGGGTTAGTAAAGCTTAAGGGGCTTACACAATAAAATACACACATGGATCTTCTCACCCTCCAACACGGAGAAGATGACTGGAGACTAGGGAAGGAAAGAGAAAGGGGGGGGGGTCAAAGAGATGGACAGTCAAAGAGAGATGCATGCCAGAGAGGTAGATTCTCTATGTGTTTTTGTATTTAAGGTCTTTTAAACATGGGGGCTGCTCACCTAAGAGTGAAGGAAATGGTTGTGGGTGGGCCAAACATGATCTCAACACGTGCTGGCAAAGGTGAAGTGTCTTTAGGTTCTGATAATAGCTTTTAAATGGTCCCAGCGAAACGAAGCAATCGTATTTATGGGGTTTCCATACACAGGACAAAAACCCAGTCAGTATAGTCTTTTAAATCATATACTCCTTTAAATCCAGATGTTTGCCAATCTCTCTGAAGGTAGCACAAATACTTCAGCATAAGAAGTATACCAGCCTAGGCTAGTTAGGCAGTCTCCATTCAGTAGAGGTGCACAACACATTAAGCACTGATAGCTCTCAATCAATGCAACCATTTTCTTGATGGGGACGGGGGAAAGAAATTTCCAGTCTTGATGTTTTAAAATGGGTCTGGTATTTTCCAAGATGGACAAAGAGTCCAGGCTGCAGCAGCAGCAGCCCTAGTTTGTCCATTATGAATTTTTTAGACTCTGGCAACAGACAGTTTTCCTGTCTTAAGCATAAAAGTCTAATATTCATATTTATTTGGCATAACTGGTAACACTCTGAGGTTGCTTGGCTACACATGCCCCAGTTTTCATCAATGAAATGTGGAAGGGAATGCAACACTCACATACAAATAACTGCAGATGAAGTTGTTCTTTCTCGGAGGTTGCAGTCCTTAGTACAATCTCTAGTGTGGCAAACCATTACGTAAGCACACACACAACCTTCTCTCATAGTTTTGCTTTGACCATCAAGGCATAATAGGTAAGATCAAGGCCCGTTGATCAATCAGTTATACATTTCTGAGTTCCAGCGTAACTACACTGCTATATATTTATGCTGCGTGCTTATCCATAAGACATCCCAAACTTTAGCCAAATACAGGCTCCCAGGATGGTTTACAGCCAGAAGAAGCATGGCAACTCTTTCTCTTAAGTTTATAATTCACAGTAAATGCAGGACACAAAAGGAACAACGGGTAAAAAGAAAAAAAAAGGGGGGGGGATGAAGTTTTTTGTTTTGTTTTGTTTTTAATTGTGACAATAGCTTGTTGGAAGGAAACAGTTTAGACTTGTACTGGAATGTCTGTTACTCCATGATAAGTGTGGGAAGACCAAAACTATATCTATACAATTATAAATATGACGGCATAATCCACTAGTATTAATCTGCCAGAAATGGTAATTGGGTGGTGTATCTCACTATACTTAAGTGACTTTTAAAAAGGAAGATTTTCCCCCTTTACCAGATTTTTTAACACTGGTTTATTATCCCTGAAATATTTAAAACAGAATTCCTTCTGATCTTCTATAAGCTGGCTTCAACCCCATCTTTCCCCTTCAGCTATCTATTTTGAGTAAGCCCTCTCCTTGTGATTCCAAGCACTCATTCTGATTTGATTAATTTGATTCCCATGTCCAGTGCGGCTGCCTCTTTCTCAATTGCCAGCAGCCAGAAGGTAGAGGAGAGCAAACCTATTAACTGTCTCACATAGATCTTACTTTTCATTCAGCTGGGTGCTCTTATCAGAGATCAGTCTAGTCAAATTGAATTTCCTAATCTGCTTGTAAATGCATCTCTACCGACCAAATCCACAAACTAGCTATGCCAGAATTTTAGATTTTAGATTCATCGCCTCCGACTTCATTGAGACAAAACAACATTCAATTCAATTGTTTCCATTTAAATGGCTTTCAAATCAGACATTACATTTCTGATTTCCTGATACAAGCAAATGAAAGGCTCAATTCTCTAGCAGCAATTGCCCTTCCCTTTCTATCTCTGCAACAGGCTGAAATTTCTCTAGGGGGTAGAACATCACTCAGTTAAGCCAGAAGAGTAGAAAGAGCAGCATTCAATTAAAGGGGGGAGGGGTGATTTGATTCCCACCATTAATGGAGGAGATGTGATTCCCACCCAAATTAATGCTCCTGTTCAGAAGTCAACAGTCCTAGAAGAGAATCCCCATAGCTGCATTCATTTTCCAGGAACAGGAAGGCAAGGAAACATTACCCTAGATGATAGCTTGGAAACCTTCTCCAACAACACATTGGCCAGGCTAAGGGAATGAATCACATCTTAAAGTTTCAAAACAGAACATCAACTCAGGATAGATTGCCTAGAACTGTCTGACATTGAGGATTAGAATAGTTCCACTTCCAGGGAGTGATGCCAGTGTCCTGTTCTTATATACCGTGTTTCCCCGGAAATAAGACAGTGACTTATATTATTTTTTGCTCCCAAAGATGTGCTAGGTCTTATTTTCAGGAGATGTCTTATTTTTCCATGAAGAAGAATTCACATTTATTGCTGAACAACAACAACAACAACAACAACAACAACAACAACATTTATTATATATTGTATGTATATTTATATACAAAAACTTTGCTAGGTCTTACTTTCGAGGGAGGCCTTATATTTAGCAATTCAGCAAAACCTCTACTAGGTCTTATTTTCTGAGGATGTCTTATTTTCAGGGAAACAGGGTAGCTAGGAGTTGCTTTCTGTAATCAGTAGCTGTGGGCTACATTGCTCTTTCTGTCATGTTCTTTTAGGAATAAACCCCTGAAAAAAGAAAGGAAAAAAGAACAATGCTCTGTGTGATGGAGTTAAGCAACTATATGATCCGAACATGTATTTTAAGTGGAACATTTGTCTTGAATATATAATTGGAATTATATCTTTCATGGCACAAGACTATTCAGGGTTTCAAACAGGAATGAAAAAAGAAGCAGCAAATGAGATTGATCAACTGGAATTATATCTTCCACAGTGCCTGAATAGTCAAAGCTACAAATGGAAATGAAAAAAGAAATAGTAAATGAGATTGATAAACATTTAATTTGCCAAGTTCTGGACTGTTTTCAAATTTACAAAGGTTTCCAAAGTAAGAAAAAATTTTGGAATCATGATAAGAAGAATAAAAGCACAGTTGTTTTTAATTATCCACCCATTGCCAGAAATCAGGGGAAGCTAGAAAGAAAATGTAATACACTGTGCCTCTAGCAGTTGCAATTCAAACTGGCTAGAACGAGTAATTTTCATCTATGTCTGACTTTGCTATTTCTCTTAGCTGTGGACAAGGGAGATTTAACAAACTGACTTTCTTTCGTAACACTTACTCCATGTAAATGTAATGTTGAAATGCTCATTGTTGTATATTTGAAATATTATTATGATGTTTAAGATATTAGGTGTGAATTAAAGGGCTGTCATTGGCTAGAAGAGATTAAACTGTTTATCTGTGCTGAGCTACATCTTATGTTAGCAGTATATATTTCCGGATCAGCTGAAGGATATCAAATGGAACATAAGATGGCATCAAAAGAAAATGGCACCTGCTTTCCATTTTAGTCTGAAATAATTTTCTCACATATATTTAAGTTTTTGATGGTATTGATTCCCATCTACATTATAATGCTACTGTGATAGTATAATATTATATATGCAAGATTTCCCACTTAATCTTTCTCCTGAGTCACTTCATTTCAAGTACTGTCATAGAGCTTAACTGCTGAAATAACCAGCATAGATTCATTAACAATATATAAGACATACTTGCACCTGTTCAACTGGAAAACACTGTTTTAGATTTTGTCAATGTGTGGTCTTTGTCTGAAGCATAAACATTGTAAAAGTTCGATTTCACAGCCCCCACAGCACATGGTATTTATCTGCCAGTTACTAACATTTTCTTTGTTTGTCATACTCTTAAGAACCCAAGATTCTATTGCTTCCTCCAATTTGTAAGAATCTGTCACAACTATCCCATATTTACAAAACACTTACAAAACCTATTTTCCCCTACTGACTTTTATTCCCCTTCTCCCCCAGATATACATGTTTCCTTTTGGACCACAGGCAAAGACTTTGTAACAGGCAAAACATGTCAACAGGAGCCAAATTAGACTGCTTTACCTTGGAGTCCTAATTTGGCTCTGTTTTGGCATGCTTTGCCTGGTACAAGTTAATAAGTTTCTCTCCAGACTTGACAGTACAGAGGCTACTTAAAAGACTCACCTGCATTCTGTCTATGAAAGGGTCTGGACCCTCGCACAGGATCATAACAGACTCAGATTCTGAAAAGCAAGCATTTTGTGGCTGGAAATGAAGAAGTGAGACTTCTTATTGCCTTTGTTCCAAGTCATTTTTTGGCGTGTTGGTACATTTCTGTCCTTGCAGACACTCCTTTTGTGTCACTTCAAGCAAGAAGCAGATCTGTGACTCTGAAACCATCTTTTTTCAACCTCTGTATGATTTTTTAAAACAATCTTGGCCTGAGGAAGAGGTCAGTGAAGTCCAAAAGCTATTTCTTTTGGTTTACCTAATAAACCTATGATTACAATGTGTACTTAGGAGAAAGGAACATAAATTATATAAGGCGAAATGACTCAACATACTTCTTTCAATCTGAGCCCTACTCAAAACAATGGGATAAATATTTCTTATATTTCTATTTCAGCTGTTTCTTCAAAATGGGTCTCAAGGCCACTCAGTTACAGTAATATCAACTAAATGAATAGTACTACTACTACTACTACTAGTAGTAGTTTAGTTTGTATCCTGCCTTTCTCCCAACAAGGGACTGAGATTGGCTGATAACAAACTGCAGCTAAAAAAGTTGGTGAAACAAGTAAAGGACCACACAGTAAAATGAGCTCAAAATATCAGTTCCCCAGTTTTAATGCAACAATGAGAAAATGTGGACAAAAAGTATGAAATTTACATTGAGTTATGATTTGAGAAAAAAAAACTTTTATAAAATAATGTACAGATGGTATTTAACACCATATAGGTTACTGAAAATGTTTTAAAATAATTCGGGTGAATGTTGAAAATGTGAACAAAAGTTGGAACATTTTTTCATATGTGGTGGATATGTGATAAAGGACAAAAATATTGGACTTTGATGAATAAAACATTGGTGGACATTTTAAAAATTGAAATACAGTTGAAACCAGAGACTTTTTTACTTGGAATGTTGGATAACCAAATGGAGAGGAGACATGGAAGGACTTTGTGGTATATGATAATGGTGGCAAGAATCGAATTAAGATTGTTTATATTTTGTTTGTTGTTGTTGCATGCTTTCAAGTCATTTCTGACTTATGTGACAATAAGCAAACCTATCATGTGTTTTTTGTTGTGTTGTGTGTGTGTGGGTTTTTGGTTTGGTTTTTTTTTGGCAATATTTGCTCAAAAGAGGTTTGCTATTAACTTCCCCTGAGGCTGAGAGAGTGTGACGCCCAAGGTCACCCAATGGGTTTCATGGCTAACCTGGGAATCAAATCCTGGTCTCCAGAGTCATAGTTGAACACTCAAACCATTACGCCCATGTTGGCTCTCCATTATTTATATAGCACAGTTTGGAGGAGAGGAAAATAGTTAGGGAATATATTTACCTGTTAGATTTTTTGTTCCCTTTTTTAAGGTTATCCGTTGCTTGTTTTGCTTTTAATATTTATGTAGTTGTAGATAAAAACTTTTTGGTGTTGTTGTTATTTTGTATATGCTCAATAAAAATGATAAAAAACTGATTAAACAAACGTAAAAAAATTAAAATAATTATCATGTAAAAACACCCATTATTTAAAAGACATAAGATAGAGAAAAAAGTACAATACACCCTCTCTTAAAAATCTTTTTTATTACCTGTTAAATAAAATTTAAAAAGGAAAAATGAAGTGTCCATTCAGTAAAAAGCCTCTTCCTTATCAGCAATAGGTCAGTTACCAAAAACCTGCCAGAACAAAGAAAATAAGTAAGGCCTGTTTCAGCTGTTGGAGAGATAGCAAAAATATGGAAGATTGTTGTTGTTCTTATTAATTTATTTCACTTACTTATATCCCACTTTTTCCCAATCCTGGCACTCAATATGGCTTACAAAGTTAAAACATGTCCCAATAATGCTTCCACATTATTAAAACATACAAAAGTTAAAATGTAATGAAACTAGAAATAATTTTAAATATAAATAGATTTAAAAGGAACTAAACTATAATGGGCATTAGAAGGAAATTCTACAACCTTTTAATATTTTGTCTTTTGACTTTGAAATCACTAGGTTTACAAAGTCAAAGCCAACTATTGGTCTTCACCCATTCTACAGAAGAACAGACAGATTTTGAGCCATTTAATTTGGGTTTAATTTGGGGAGTGAGTGTATATAATAAACCATTGAGATCTCTCCAGTTGTTAATATTCCCTCCCATATGTTCAGCGAGTGCACTAATGCACACCTTTCTTTCTTGCCTATTATCACTCCTGTTCAACATAAGATTAATGAGAAGTGATTAATCAGATGTGCACTTTGAGCTTTCATTTTTAGTGCTTCATTGCATTGTTACATAATAATTAGCTCACAGAGCAAAGTGGGTATAATTCACATGTAAGTCAGTGCAGATGTACAATGTCAAAATGCTTCCATATGTGCTTGACAAAGCACATTTTTTAAAATAGCTAAATGATAGGAAACCGATAGTCACAGAACAGAGGAAACTGGAATATAAATGCCCATAGTCATTAGGTGCATACATCATATATCTCTAAATCAACACAAGAGGAAGCATTTTGGCATTCTGGTCACTTTGCTTTGGCACTCCAGACTGCTATTTAAGGCTACATCTGCACTGCAGAAATAATGCAGTTTGACATAGCTTTAACTGCCATGGTCCAGTGCTATGAAATCGTGGGTTTGTTGTTTTTTGTAGCACCAGAGCTCTCAGACAGAGAAAGCTTAATATTTCAACAAACTACAAATCCAAGAATTCCATAGCATTGAGTCATGGCAAATAAAGTCGTGTCAAATTACATTATTTCTACCATGCAGAGTCAACCTTAGGCATATTGAAAGTTTAGACATAAACCCCAGAAAGAGAAAATGAACAAAAAAAAGGCTATAAATGTTTTAATTTCACTTTTCTTTTCACTTTTAAGAATTGGATGAAATTTTAAGATATAGCAGTTCTTTCTGAGGGGATAAACTACACAATTTTGAACAAAACTAGGTGCAGGTGAATGTGTACAGCAAGGCTTTAAAATCTGGCGTGGGTCAAATCCCTTAATTATATATAATGAAACTTGTTCAGACTTGGGAGTTCTTCAGAAAATCTGTGGGCAGAGCAAAGAAGGAAGACTAGAGCCGTCATAGCAAGAGGACAGATGGATACCAAGAGCACAATTGGCTTGATTGCAGGTGTTCATAAATTAGCTCGATACTTGATTTCAAACTACAAAAAATGAAATATTCTGTCCAATTGTGGCTGGCTCTGGTAATAAAATCATAGGCTTTAGTTTAATTATTTAACTACTAAATTCTCCCACCTTTCCTTCAGTGAGGTCAAGGTGATATACATCATTTTTCTCTATCCCCTGCCCTATCATCCCTGTGACCCAAGGTCACATATTGAGTTTCATGGCTGTAGGGACTTGAATCTTGATCTCCCACATCCCTATATGACAATATTGGCTGTGTCCCTGCACCACACTTGCGCTTGGTAGCATGAAACAGTTATCCCTGAAGCTGTGAACTTGAACCCAGCTTCTCTGAATGATGTTTCGTGAAGAAATAGCATGTACTATATTCACATCACTTTTATTCCCAAGTTTCCAGTTCCTTTTCTTTCTTTGTATCATTATTAAATATCCTTCATTAGAAGATATCAGGATATCAAACAATCAATATGTAATAAAGACAACAAAATGCAATATTTTTTGTCCTAGCCGTGAACATCTGAGTATTAACCATGTACCAGAAAAGTGGAAAATGAGTCTTGCAACTCAAAAAGTATGAACACTGCCCAGCAGCTCTAAGCTAGGTCTTTACTACATAAGAAAAGAAAAATGAAACCACTTGGGAGATTAGCGGCATTCTGCATGCCACTTCACTTACCCTTGTAGTCTTCCTGAGGGGAGAAGGTCATAAAAATGTGCCTTTTGCTAATAGGAATTTTTCAAAGGCATGCTTTGATGCCCATCTCCCCTCAGGAAGAGAACAGAATTCCTACAATGTCATATGGTGTGGCATGGAAGAAGCTGCTACTCTCCTGATTGGTTTTGCTTTGCTTTGCTTTTGTGATAAATTCCTTAGTTTGCTACACTTTAAAACAATTAAAGTACCGTATGACAGCTGTATCCACAGAACCAGTGCCATGGTTTCACTTACCCAGGCTTGAAAAAATATGTTCTCTCTATGAATTTTCCAGATCTTCTAGTGCAATTTTTTGGTATGCTGCAGGTGGAAGATGACTTTTTGTGATCTTCATCCAGTGAGATTCTATGGTCACTTTCCTCAAGAAGTCATTCATTTCAATAAAGTTCTTTTGATAGCCAGAAAGACTATTCAGGAAAGGCCTGCTGGAAGAGATCCTTCTTTACAGCGTTTTAAAAGCTATTTAAGGTTGCAATATGACGGATCTCATCCAGCAGGCCATTTCACAATCTGGGTGCGACAGCTGAGAAACTCCTTTGGGAGGTCGTGAACAGCCTTGTTTTATAAGGCTGTAACAAGTTCCTCCCTGAGGATCTAAGTGTGCGGGGAGGATTATATGGAAGGAAGCGGTCCTGAAGATAGGTTGGACCCAAGCCATTTAGGGCTTTAAAGGTAATAACCAACACCTTGTACTGGGCCCAGAAACTAATGGGCAGCCAGTGCAGTGATCTTAAGATCGGTGTTATATGGTCTCTTCTGGAGGTACCAGAGACCAATCTGGCTGCCATGTTCTGAACTAACTGAAGTTTCTGGACCAAGCATGAGGGTAGCCCCATGTAGAGTGCATTACAGAAATCAAGGCGTGAGGTTACCAGCGCATGTACTATGTTCTCAAAGTCCCTGACTTCCAGGAAAGGGTGCAGCTGGAGTATTAGCTGAAGCTAATAACAAGCACTCCTGAGCGTTGCATTCACCTGATTTGTCATGTGAAGCAACAGATCTACAAGCACCCCCAGACTGCAGACATAGTCCTTTGAGGGGAGTGTGACCCCTTCCAGGATTGGAGGTTGTATCCCAATACCTGGGTTTGGGGCCGATACCATAAGTATCTCTGTTATGTATGGATTCAGGTCAATTTGTTTTCCCTCATCCAGTCTATTACTGCCTTAAGACAGTCATTGAGAGGAGAGACGCTATCTGAAGTCAATGCTGATGACCGAGGCATGGAGAAATATATATCTGGGTGTCATCATGTACTGATCACACCCCACCCCATGTATCTAGATAATCTCTCCCAGCGACTTCATGTATATGTTGAAAAGTATCGGGGACAGGATAGTTCCTTGTTGGACACCATAATTAACCTCTTTTCTTGCAGAGCAACTGTCCCCGAGCATTGCCCTTTGGAATCTGGTCGAGAGGAAGGAACGGAACCACTGCAGTGCAGTGCATCCTATCCCTAGCCCTCTCAGGCAATTCAAGAGGATGTCATGATCTATTGTGTCAAAAGCCGCTGAGAGGTCTAGTAACACCAACAGAGTCACACTGGCCATGTCGATGCCTAGATGAAGGTCATCAGCCAGAGCAACCAAGGCAGTCTCAACTCCAAATCCCATCCTAAAGCCAGTTTGAAATGGATCTAGATAATCCACAGATATTGGTACTCACAGGGTGTCCTGGAACTAAACGATAGCGGATAACAAGGACCCACTGTGTTGTGGGAAGTCAAAGATTCAGCTTATTCTATTCAAAGTAGAAGTAGTGACTTTTCCCATAACATTTCCAGTAATTATTTTTACTGTTTCTCTCCTCTGACATGATAATACTTTTTCCCTCATGATTAGCATTTTTATAAGGGATGATTCAAAATATATGGTTTAAAATATTGCATTATGTGTCATTCTCTAAGTCCATGGTGGCGAACCTGTGGCACTTGTGCTATCTCTGGCATGCGAAGCCATCTCTGAGGGCACACGGCAGCCACATCAAGCAGGGGTGGGGGCAGGGCATGCGTGCTTGGCCCAGCTCCTTGTCACGGTTCGGTGTGCCTCAGGGGAACTGGGCTGTGGTAAGGAGGGCTGGTGAGGTGCATGCTACCAGCCCAGGCTTTTTGCCACAACCTGGTTCTCCTGGTTTTCCAAGCAGCAACAAGGATGGGTGATACATGGCCCTTCTGGGCAGAAGTCCAGCCCCTTCTTAGTGCATGAAAACCACTGAGTTTCTGCACTCAATCTCTAAAAGGTTCACTATCACTGCTCTAATAGTGCCACTCTATTCTGCTTTGGTCAGGTCCCACCTGGAATAGTGTATCCATAATTCAAACAGGATGTAAAGAAACTGGAGCGTGTCCAAAGGAGGGCGATTAAAATGATGAAGGGTCTGGAAACCATGCCCTATGAGGAAATGGGGATGTTTAGCCTGGAGAAGAGAAGGTTAAGAGGTGATATGATGGCCCTGTTTAAATATCTGAAGGGATGTCACATTGAGGAAGGAGCAAGTTTGTTTTCTGCTGCTCCAGAGAACAGGACCCGGAACAATGGATGCAAGCTCCGGGAAAATATATTCCACCTCAACATTAGGAAGAACTTTCTGACATTAAAGGCTGTTTGACAGTGGAACACACTCCCTCGGAGAGTGGTGGAGTCTCCTTCCTTGGAGGTCTTTAAGTAGAGGCTGGATGGCCATCTGTCAGAGATGCTTTGATTGGGAGTTCCTGAATGGCAGGAGGTTGGACTGGATGGCCCTTGTGGTTTCTTCGAACTCCATGATTCTATGATTCCAAGCAAACCTGAGTTCACTTGGATGTCTGTCTGGTTTTGTTTTGTTTTTTTGTTTTTAAAAAAGATAAGATAGGTTTTCAAATAAATAAACCTCTTTATGATGGAGAATGTATTAGGCTTTGTGCCAATGTCAGTCACACAGATAGTGTCAAACATGAATCAGATGTCACACAGGCCTTCATACTGATAGTCATATGGTTGGGGTAAGGGAGCCTCATTATCTTCCCATATTCATTATCATTATCAGTGTCAGATTCATTTACCAACGTTAATAAATGTCACTATCAGTAATCACTTGTGAGTAATTACTTGCCCCCTTCCTCTGGTGGGATACACAGAGCTCTTTGTAAGTTATGGTCTACAGAGTGCATTTCAACCAATCCCTTAAAAAGATTTTTTTTAAAAAATAAAACAAAATAAAACAATGGAACCGATTGGAAGCACAGAATTGTCATATTATTCCATATTTATGGTCTCTATGGAGCACAGGTGTGGAAGGATAGCCCTTCAGTAGTGCAGAAACGGGAAAAGACCTTAAAATGCTCAAAGGGCCTTTGGGGGCTGTTTCAGTTAGAAAAAAAAAGATGAAAAATAGTAAGGGAGATATAAGTATTTATAGAACATGAACAGAGAATTTTACTCCCTTCTTCAGTGTGCTAGAAGAGAGGGTCATGCACTGGAGCTGAATATTGGAACCTGAAGATATAAAAGGGAACACTTTCCCCAGCACACAATTAAACCAAAGAATACACTGCCACAAGATGTGCTGCATAATGACCACCAAAATGGACACCTTTAAAAACATAGCAGATATATTTAAGCAGCAATACCGGTATTAGTATCTGTATATTATTTCCAGCACCAAGGGGAAACTAGTTTGGGAAGATATTTTATATAGAACCTTAATTATATTGCAAGAATCATGAAAGAAGGTGCTCCCATTCTCCTAGAGCTGGAATGGGCAAATTATGACCCTTTAGATGTTGCTAAAGAAGAACTCCAATCAGCCTTAACCAGCATAGCCAATGGTGAGGGATGCTAGGGTTACATTCTGACAACATCGGAGGACTACAGCTGTCTGTTCTTACAGCTATTAACAACGATACTTCCATACCAATGAGCAAGAATAGTATACCATGGGGCAGATTTCTTTCTCACCAAATCATATGGCAGATTATTATGTGTGCATTTTGTCTTATACTTCTTCATTCTACATGGACTAGAGAGACACTTGATGAATCAATGATCCTAATAAATACCATCTAACAAAACAAGATTTTGAAGAAACACCCAGCCACCCAAATAATGAAGCTTGCCACACAGCCCCTTGGGACATTCCCGGCGTGGAATGAAAGGGAGCAGGATGAGAACAGAATGGGGGCTATCACACATTTTATTGCATGCCAGCACGCCACTGACACCTCCAGAAGTTCCCATTCTGTTCCTAATCTGTCCCAGAGGAGGAGATTTTCAGAAACACTTCTGAACAGTTCCTGAAAATCACCCCCTCTGGGACGGATCAGGAATGGAACGGGAACTTCCTGTTGCATCAGTGGTGTTCCAGTGTGTGATAAAATCATGATAGCCCCCATTCTGTTCCCATCCCGCTCCCTTTCATTCTGCACCGGGAGCGTTCCTGGGGGCTGTGTGGTAAACCTAAATATGATATGCAACCAGAACACTCCTTCCTCTGTCCCAGAATTAAATACTAAGAAATTGTGTTACCACAGTCACTACAGACCAACTTGCAGATGATGATGATGATGATGATGATGATGATGATGATGATATTAATAATATTCCTGTTTTGTTTTGTTTTGTTTTTTGCAATTTGGGCCCCCAGGTGGCTTCCAACCATTAAAAGAAACATAGCTAAAATTTCACAAAATACAAAAGTTAAAAAAGTAATTTAAAAATTAAATTTATTTTAAAAAAAGAAGCTAGTAGTAGGAAAAGGGTAATTAGAAAAACCAGAACATTATGCAGCATCTTTTCCTTTTGAGCAATTAGTCTTCCAAGGCCTGCTGAAATACAACAACAAAATATTTATCTGCCTGTGGAAAGACAGCAAGGAGGATGCCAATCTAACCTCTCTGGGAAGAAAGTTTTAGAGCCCAGGAACAGTAACTGAGAAGTCCCTGTCCTATCTTCCCAAGAGATGTATCAGTGAGGATGGTGAGGGAGAGGGAAGTGCCTCACCAGAAGATCTCAAGACATGGGCAAGTTCATATAGGAGAATATGATCCTTCAGACATGGGCAAGTTCATATAGGAGAATATGGACCTTAGACATTTGGGGCTTTATAGATCATAACAAACACTTTAGATTGCGCCCATAAGCAAACCAGCAGCCAGTGGAGCTGTTGCAAGAAGGAAGTTGTGTGCTCTTTGTTAAGTTAACACTCTGCTGCAGCCTTTTTGGATCAGCTAAAGTTATTTCTATTATGTGTTGGTGAAGAGAATTGGTCAGAGGGCTAGGGAACTGTAGTGGGCAACTGGCACTTCCTGGGGCACAGAACATTTTTGGGCACTTTCAGTCACTTTTCCTTCCATTAGTGTGTCAATGCATTGAAGGAATTCCCTCATTAAAATGAGTTGTAAGAGAATAATTTCAGGCCTGATCATGCTCCATATTAGTACAGTTTACCATATAGAAAATACAGGTGGGACTTTCTAGGTTAGGGATTGTTTTTGTTATTGTTGTTGAAGTTGAGCTCTTCAGTGAAAATGTCAATTTCACTTCTCCCGAGATTCATTTGTCAGAATTGTCCCAGAATTCTTTTTTTTAAAGTGTACTTCACAAAATTAATATGTGCACATGTTAAAATGAATCCAATGCAAACATCTAAAAGGCATACAACTTAAATATATCCAAAGCATTGTATAGGCAAACAGGGAATTGCGTGCAAAAATGTGTACATTAGAGGGGAAAGTGCATGGAAATTTTGTATCATGTCTATAACCAGATAGGACCATAGGACTGGATGAGACTCCTTTGGTAGACAATGCAGGTGAGAGTCAGGAGAGGTGCAACAAAATACAAAATGATAGCTTTTCACATCCCATTGCTGTTATTATTTTTGTTTTTGTGTGCTTTCAAGTCATTTCACCACCTTCTTCTTCTTCTTCTTCTTCTTCTTCTTCTTCTTCTTCTTTGGGGGGGGGGCAATATTTGTTATCCTTACTCCAGCTAATATATAGTTCTGCTTATTCAAGATGTTCTGTAATATTTGACTGAGGCTGCATCTACTTTGCAGGATTAGTGCAGTTTGACACTGCTTTAATTGCCATGGCGCACAGAATACTGGGATTTGTAGTTTTGTGAGATATTTAGCCTTCTCTGTCAGAGAACTCTGGTGCCACAATGAACTTCATATCCCAGGACTCAATAGGATGGAGCCATGATAGTTAAAACTGTCTCAGACTGCATTACCTCTGCATTATGGTAGCAACCAGAAACATCATTGTGGCTTCAGCCTAAACTTTCCTCTTCCTTGCAGTGGGTCTTTCAGGCAGGACACCAGGACTAGAATCTGAATTATCTTGTGTAGGGAAATTCTTCCTCTTTCTTTTCTCGCTTGTGTTTACCTTCCTACTGAGTCATTGCCCTCTCAGAGCTTTTCTCCCTGACATATGGAAGAAGTAATCCAAGCAGATCTTACTATCACACTCAACCAGAGATACTTATAAACTATCAAAAGTAATTCATCCTGAATCTTGCACTTCCACCCAGTGTTTTCTGCACTGCAGTCATAGTTAGAAAAGCATTCAAGTGGTAGCTATATTTTATGGTGAGCAGTTCATTCATCATCATCAGATTTATCATTCCAATGACAGAGCAGACAAGAGAGGAGAGGAAAAAAAGAGACATCAGAAAAACATGAAATGTTACTGCTCATGTTTACTGCAGTCCTTTGAAATCTATGGATGCAGAAAGGTCAGCAAAGCCAACCACCAAAGTGGAGAGACTTTCTGTTCTTCTCTTCATGGGCATTGCTTGTCAAAGCAGCTCATACAGAAACAGATCAGCATGTTTAAAACATTTTCAATTTAAAACAAATTTTCTTACAGTAAACATTAGAACCATAAGTCAAAAAGCCACTCTTAAATGACCAGTCAGTCATAACATCCAGGGAAACAATCAATCAACCAAATGTCATTCGAAATCAATAGGTTTTCTGACCTCATGGGGAAAAAAAGAGAGGGATAAACAGTGACTGACCTCACCCAGCAGGACATTGCTCAGTTTTGCTGTCCTCTCAGCTTATTTATGGCTTAAACTTTCAAAAGCAACTGATACTTGGCAAGGCAAGAAGTGGTAGTGATGACAAGGCAAGAAGTGGTAGTGAATAAACACAAATTTCATTCAGTTCATGTTTTGATAAGAATGTTGTAAATACATAGATTTCTTTATAAATTAAAGAAATTGAGAGAGCTTCTTTGAAAAAAAATAAGAGTGAAGCTGACAGAACAATTCATCATGATGGAAAGAGGTATGAGTATTTCATACTTGTTTGGCTTTGAAGACTTTTTTTCTCTACCATGTTTGAGCTGCTGAATTTCTTCAGAAACTGTGGCTGCTGCCACACTGAAGAAATAAAACAGTTTGACACCTCTTTAACTTCCATGCCTCAATGTTATGATATTATGGAATTTGTAGTTTGGTGGGGCACCAGAGCTCACTGACAAGGAAGGCTCATAAAACTACAAAATCCAGAATTACATAGCATTGAGCTATGGCAGTTACAGTGGTGTCAAACCGCTTTTTTTCCCCCTGCAGTGTGGATACACCTTTTGTCAGCTACATGATAGATACATACTGGAAAAAATGTCTCCTATTGAATTTGACCAATGGAAATGGTTGAGAATTTTGTTCACTTCTCTTATAAGCATTCATAAAAAATGATAGCAAGAACATGAGTTTTAATCAATGTGAATCTCCTAAAAAAAAAAACAACAAACAACAAACCCAAAAGATTTGTCTACCCCAGTCAAAATACTAGAGCTGGTTATTTTACATACGACACAAACAAAATATTGTTAGACATTTAGATTATAATTCTAGACACATTTACTTGGTAATATCTTTATCTGAATAGATGTGCATAGAATTGTAATCCCAGAGTATATGGAGCTCTCGGTATGTTGCTCTTATTATAACAGACAGCCAATTAGCATATTTTCTATTTGTTAAAAATAAACAAGCAAACAACCACACATGGACATAGTAATGTGAACTACATGAAAAGATGAAAAAACAAAAACAAACTAGAGTTGTTCATGTATATGGACTTTGCAAATGAAGCTATTTTGAATGATTTCACTTAGGGAATTAGTAGGGTTGAATAACCAACCTTATACTCACCCAGGAGACAAACAGTATCTTATCAAACACTGTGGACACTATCACATGGAGGAGTATCATGAAAACTTGATTAAAATGTGGTAATAGCACGATAGGGGGAAGATTATCACACCCCCACCCACTTCTCCCATTCGTGTCAAACTGTAATGGATGCATCTTTGGGTAATAACAGTTAATGAACTGGAGAAGCATGCAGGGGTGTGATAATTTTCCTCCCAATAGCACTATCACCACATTTTTATCATGTTTTCATCACACTTGCCTCCTATGTGATAGAGTCCACAGTTTCCTCCAGGAGTGTGTGTTCCTGTGTGGTAAAAGCTGTTTGATACTAGAACAGACTGCCTTGAGGGGTGGATTTTCCTTCACTAGAGATCATTAATAGAGGCAAGGTGGGCATCGTTCAGTGACTCCACTGAACATTCATCGTTCAGAGACCATTTTGGAAGGTGGTAGAATCCCCTTCTTTGGAGGTTGTTAAACAGAGATTGAAGGGCCATCTCTCAGGAGTGCTTTAGTTGTATAGTTCTACATTGTGAAGTGATGTCCTTGATGGTTCTTGCAGTCCCTCCCAACTCTATAATTCTGCATTTCTATAAAAGTCTGGAGGACCAGAAGACTTTCACCTCTAGGTGAAGACAATTCTATGAGCCGTTCAGAGACCTGAGATGCTCTGATGCCTGCCCTCCGTGCGTCTAGTAGTCTGATTCTCTACAAAGAATGAGTGCTTGTCATAGAAACATAGACCTACAGCTTTCCATGGATGGTACAATATGTTCAACATAGCGGTGATACATCCATATCAGGAACAGCTTGAGGTGAAATAGAAGTTCATCACAATCTGGGTATGAAAGATCGTATCCATTTTTGTGTCTGTTTAGTTAGGTATATTAGTTATTTAGTGATTGCATAGATAGCAACAGAAACAAAGCATCTGGAAATAAGAAAAAAAGTATTTTTCTTAACTTTATGAAGGGTGAAAACATGCAGAAGACAGCTAAGTAGAGATCTCAATTCTTCATAGACAGAAAACACCATTCTTCATAGACAGAAAAAAAAATGTATCCCATTGGGTGTGCACACACATGCATGTGGGTATGCACATGCATGTATGCACACAGACAAATATGTTATTCTGTCTCTAGTTTTCTTCATATAACCTACCTAGTTAAAATACATGCACACACACACACACACACACACATTGTTGTTTGTGAGAGCCAGTGTGCCTCTGGAGACCAGGGTCTGACTCCCAGCTTGGTCATGAAACCCACTGGGTGTCCTTAGGCAAGTCAGCTTCAAGGGAAGGCAACAGCAAACCCTGTCTGAATAAATCTTGCCAAGAAAACCCCATGATGGGTTTGCCCTAGGGTCATCATAAGTCAAAAATAACTTGGAGACAAACAACAAGAAGAGCCACAACAATTGAACACCATCCAGGGTCAGGGGTTTGGGTTTCCCAACAGACAATGGATTAAATAGACACAAAACCCTCTTGCATATTCCCAACAGCTTACCTCCAGGCTTTGCCATTCAACACAGTACAACACGCAAACTAATTCCACTATTAACAGACAAACCGCTTCCTCCCAACCAAGGGTCCCACACGTATATTCCACACACTTCCATGCCACCATCCTCTAAAGATGCCAGCCACAGATTCAGGCAAAATGTCAGGAACAAATTCTTCCAAAATGTGGCCACATAGCCCCAAAAAACCCACAGAAAACTATGGATGCCGACTGTTGAAAGCCTTCAACTTTACAACAACAACACAAGGCTTCAGGTCATTTCCAACTTATGGCAGCCATAAGATGAGCACATCAAGAAGTTTACTTGGCAAAATTTGTTCAGAGAAGGTTTCCCTTTGCCTTCCTCTGAGGCTGAGAGTATGACTTGTACAAGGTCATTCAGTGGGTTTCGGTGGCTGAATTCAAATCCTGGTCTCCAGAGTCCTACTCCAATCCTCAAAACATTATACTACACTGGCTCTCACATACATATTAAGATCAATACATAAGTGATAATGCTAGGAAATAAGAGGGCTGCAATCTGTTATCTGTGAAACAAAATCTGTGTAATAATAATAGTTTAATGACATAAAAGAACTGCAATGACTTTTGGGAGCCACTTGTTCTTGGCTTTCTCACTGTTTTCTCAACACCCACAACTAACTGGGTGTTGAAGAATTATCTCACTCTGAAACGAGGCATGGAGATGCAGAAATAACACCCCACCCTTCCAGCCTCATCCCTAACTGATGGGGCTGTTTTCTCCCAAGCCCCTAGGACACATCTACAAGGAGAAGAAAAATTCTTTGAAGAATACAGTGAGCAAAGATCACATTTTCAAATCAGAAAGAATCAGGTTTTCAAAATTCTTGCTGTTCTCTGCCTCCAAATTCATTGTCCTCAGTCTTTTATTTTATACTTTTTATTGTCACTAGTTCTTTAACAATTTTAGGTAAACTGCTTTGAGAGAGTGATATACAAACATCTAATAGGTAAAATCTTGTTCCAGTTTCTATGCTGAAAAGTTTGAGCCAAATGAATCCCACAAAGACTCTCTTTGGCCAGAGAAGTGCTTCAGTGTCAGCCTGATTGGTCCATTTCTTCCATACCATCAATCATTATCATCTTTGGTTCTGACAAATAATAATCTAGTATTTCAGGGGTCAGCATCTGTACCAGGATGGAGAAGATTTTTGCACCTACACTCTTCCATGCAAGCTACACCAATGCCTTTTTGGCAAACTGACAGTGACTATAAATAACTTCTGCTTTCATTTTACTTTTTTTTTTTTTTACTTTTTTTTAGCTGAGCCATTGTTCAGGTTTCTTTTTAAGGGGATTATGAGCCAAAGAGTCATGAGAGGGGCATTCTGGAAGTGAGAAATGTTGAAGTGTTTAAACTAATGGTGCCCCACAGTGGGGTATCACCCAGTGCAGGGGGCAGGGCTTCAGGGGCAGAGCCAAAAGGGTGCATGCACAACTTCCTGTCTCATGTGGCTTCAGTCATGAGTAAAACCATGTGAGGAAAGGATGGGGCTGCTCCAGAGCCTCTCCCCCCTGTCCCACTTGGCATTACTCATGAGTAAAGCAGCATGGGAAATGCACTGTGCCATCTTCCTCCCTGTCCTGCATGGCTTTACTCATGAAAAAAGCTGTGCAAGGCAAGGACAGGGGTTGCTCTCGGCCTTCTTCCTCCCTGTCCCACATGGCTTTACTCTGAGCAAAGTCATGTGGGACAGGGAGGGAGAGGGCCCAGTGTACCCCCATCACTGCCTCATGTGGCTGTACTCACAAGTAAAGCCATGTGGGACAGAGAGAGAGAGCCCAGTGCACCTCCTGTGCATAATTTGTGACTAAAGCTGCACAAGTAAAGCCACGTGAGGCAGGGATGCAGTGTGTGCAGGGCCCTCTCCCTCCCTGATGTGCGCCATGACATATGTCAGGGAGGTGGGAGGGTGCTTTCTGGGTATCACCACTTTTGTAGGGTTTCACCTGGTGCAGTCTGAAACCCCCACACCACCTAGTGATGCCACTGGTTTTAACCCTCCCGTTTCAAAATAATTGGAGACCAGGGCTTTGGAAACATTTTGTGGCTAAGAGGCAGGGTGACCAAATGTCATAACTGCAAAGGAGGACAAGACATGGCAAAATATAGGACATTGACAAAAAGGGTAGAACACTACAAAATGAACGCTAAAAACACTAATACAAATATGAATCCATTTCATACGGTTTATTTACAGCTATATTACAAATACTGTATTTTTTTGAGGTTGATGATGAACTTCTTTTCACTAAAATGCCTTGTTGACTTGCAATATACTTATAGAACACTGAGTGAGACAAATGTTTAAAATTGTACTTTACTATACAGCCCTGGTGGCGCAGTGGTTAAATGCCTGTACTGCAGCCACTTACTCAAAACCAGAAGGTGGCGAGTTCAAGACCAGCAAAGGGCTGAAGCTTGACTCAGGCTTGCATCCTTCCGAGGTCACTAAAATGAGTACCCAGATTGTTGGGGGCAAATAGCTTACAACTGTAAATGAAGCTGTTTGTTTAACAAATTGTAAGCCGCTTTGATAGTCTTGGCTGAAGAGCGGGGTATAAATAAAACATTATTATTATTATTATTATTATTATTATTATTAGCAACAAACCCTTGACTAAATCTACATTCAGTCCATCCTATCCACCGATTTGCACCAAGGACAGGCTGCCAAGTAGACATATTTCTCAAAGGGGAACAGCATACTGTATGTGGTGTTACTCAGTGGACTTTTAAGTCATGCTCAGAATGGAAAGCTGTAACAGGAAAAAGGAGGGTAGTACCAGTGTTAAAACAAAAAGGCTAATAAAAAATTCAAATCTCCAGCCTCTCCCTGCTATCACACACATTGTTATTCTAATGATGCTCAATATATATATATATATATATAGAGAGAGAGAGAGAGAGAGAGAGAGAGATTGATTCCTTTGGATCACAACATTTTACATTCTAAGCTTTTACACTGTACCTTCGTGTTTCAAAAACTATAAACTTTCCTAGGACTAGTACAGTTTTGAAAGTGCTTCCTTTTATCAGAATATTGTCCCTTTTTATAGAAGAAAACTGCCAGCTTATGCAGAAAGAGCTGATAATTTTGTGCTTGACAGCCCTTAGGGAGAGAGCCTTTGGGTGGAAATGGGCATATAACTTAACATTAGAGAATTGGAGATCAAGGGTATGGACCTTAGTGTTAATGGAAATGTCCACTTACAAATGTGGGAAAATAAATCACACAGAATCAACAGATAGCTTTTTCAGTGTATGGTATCCCTTTCTTGACTACACTGATAGTAATTGTGGTGGTCTCTGCCAAGACGTAGTTACATTTATGGTGCTATCTATAACTTCAACTTAATTTACAGATTTGTCCTGAAACAATAAATGCAATTGTGTGTCTTTCATTGATTAGACTTAAATTCTGTCTTATGAATTATTATTTTTTCTATGTAATAGCTGGATTTAAAATGATAAAGATTTTTTTAAAAAAAAAGAATGATGTGTGTGTGTGTGTGTGTATACACACACACACTAGGGTTGTAAAGAATGTTCCCAAATGTTCTTATCTGCAATAAGAAAAATGTCTTTGAGATACCTGATTAAAAAAATCAGCTGTTACAATAATAATAATAATAATAATAATAATAATAATTTATATCTCGCCCCTCTATGAAACACATAGGTGGCTTACATCATTTAAATATACCTTCCCAAACCATTACCCCCTCCTAAAATACAATTATACAGATCAAAATTAAAACACACTTAAAATTCACAAATAGCGATAAACAGTGGCTATAGCAAGTTCAGGTCAGAAGCTAGATGTGGCCAGGAATTTATTCAGGGAAGGCCTGCATAAAGATTATTTATCCTTGAGAGACAGCAAAGGGAAAAAAAAAAACTTCTCTAGTTTTTCAGTGGGGTTTATGCAAAGCACTGTTTTTGAATAACCCCTCCCCACATTATTTTGTGCAAAAATGTTTTCTTATGTATAATACAATATTTCTGAGCAAAAATTGTGAACTCATGTACTTACCATCTTTGAAAGAAGGATATCACTATTTTTCTGGGTCAAGTCTATAATGCTGTACAATACTTGAGTCTTTAATCATTGCACCATGTGGTAAGCCAGTTCTCTCTGTTTACCCTCTGCCGTGCTTCCAACCAACTTTCCTGTTCAGTCAACCTGAGGTTGTCCTGATCCAATTGCTGTTTTTGTCACCCTAAAGCAAAGCCATCAACCAGACTAAAATCTCATTGTCAATTCCTAGGAAAGAAGATCAAGCCTTTGTTACCTTGCACATCCCCAGAGGCTAGTTATCAGGTATAAAATCAGGTATAAATATTGGTCTCACAAACCTAGCCACTGGATGCACAGTATGTATCCAGTTGTCCCAGGATGTGTTCTGTATATATTCTGTGCTGCCGTCAGACCTCAGTCTGAGTCACCCTCACTTTCCATGGTCTACTCTTTGGACAGTGAAATATCACCCTGTTTAAACCCCTCAAAATCTGCCATTCAGTATCTATATTTCCATTTCGGTTAGCTCTGAATGCTATTTCTGTTTGAATTGTTATCAGGTATGCGTGATTGCACTCTGCATTTTTCTAAATAAAACCTCCTGAATTTATCCAAACACAGAATCCTCTTCAGTTAGTGTACACAGATTCCAACAGTCAGCCTCTTGCAAAGTGGATTACTCTAACATTTAGAGTAACACTGAAATGTTTGATGGAGACTCCCTGGTCTCCACCTTTCTTTGGGTAAGTCTCCCCTTTCCATGTATAGAAGTGGACTATCATTGGAATGGCAGTAATAAGAGATATTATCTTTCACTGCACCTAAATGAGAGAGAGAAGAAGGATAGAGTACATACAGCAGTACATAAATAAAGCTTAATAAATAGTAATAATAATAATAGTAATAGTAATAGTAATAATAGAGTAGTCTTTGTAGTACACATTATTGTCATCAACTAGAAAAGAGTAGTTGCAGACGGAATGGTAGGGGGATGATTGCCAATAGCTCACAGACATAGTAGCCTTACTGTACCTATCAGTAGGGTCTATCCCATTTAATATAGCAGGAATACAAAATAAATACCCCCCCCCTTCCAAGTTGGTCATCCATCCTCTGTTTAAAAATCTCTAAAGAAGGAGACTTCACCAAAATGAGAGGCAAAATATTCAACTGTTGAATTGCTCTTATTGTCAGGAAGTTCTTCCTAATGTTGAGGTGGAATCTCTTTTGTTGTAGTTTGGACCCATGTTAGAGCAGAGAACCAACTTGCTCCATCTTCAATATGTCATCCCTTCAAAACAAATAGTTTCTTTTCTGTGACAACTCTGAGGCCCGAACTCCTTTCCTTTTCTCAAAAATGGCCACTGCTGTTGCACACCTTATCTTGCTATTCTGTAGCTTTTTGACATGCAATGATTTTTCATCGCCCACAATTATTCCTTAAAGAGTGGCTGAGAAATGACATTTCCAGTGTGAAGGTTAGACTAAAAAGGACAAGCATCTGGGCACTTCCTCTGTTGAATTTTCCTCTTTTTGACAAAGTGTGAGTGTCCCATAACCCTGTATTTTGACCTTTTGATCAAGGATTTCACACCTCAAAAGGCAAATGTTATAATTTATGCATCACCGCACGGCTCATATTATGCATTCATTCACTCCACTAGAAATGTAATTGTTCTTCAGGAATAGAGGACTGACTGCAAAGACTGAGGGCTTTGGATCCTCATGGAATAATCAAGTGAAATATTTAACTAAATATTTTTTCCTCTTCCCTCTCTTTCCTTTCTCAAAGTTCGCTTTAGTGTTTGTGTGTGGGAGACATAAGCATTGTACTTAATTTGTTCCTGTTCGAATAATTCAATCTGGACTAAAATTAGATGGTTTTTATTCCTCAATCTATCCTGTATGCATGGTGAGGAGTAAGAAGCTGTTTTTTTTTCTATCAAGGACACTTGGTCCATTACCAATTGTCCCTGCTGGGGACAAAATGCACAAAATGCATGCACAAAAAAATTCAAGGTCTGTAGGCCCGGGATTGGAAAAGCTACTTTTTGAGATGGAAATTCCCAAGGTTTCCCAGGAAGCATGACCACTGGACTTGCTGGCTGGGACCCTGTGGCACTTCTAGTCCAAAAAGTGTCTCTGGTATAGGCCCAGTAAGTGATGGTGACTCCAGACAGAGATCAGGGTTGACTGTGCAAACAATCAATCCCCATAGTGATACTTGAGGTGGAACAAGAGCACCATATGAATGGGCAAGACAGATCTCTTCTTGTTCCTTATCTTGAACCAGATCTGAGGAAGGGTTAACACAAGGCCCATCACCACCTTCTTTATATCGCTTTAAATGTTGCCATTTAAACAAGGTCAATAGAAAAAAGTCAAATTAGATAAATTCAATGAAATCAATATAAAAGCACAACTGTCAGTGAGAATGAGTTGTTAAAGTCTAGCTTTGTCTTACAATATTGAATGATTTAATAAGGGAGATATTTAGACACTGTGGAACAATGGGAGAAATAGCAGTTATTCCCTGTATTCAATGGTATTGAGCTGCCACTGTGTAAGAGTTCAGCAGGTATTAAAAGTACACAGTCAGGTGTGTATTGAAAAATGCAGGGCAAAGGACATGGTTAGAGAAATATGCAGCTAGCAAGGGGATCAAACACCTGCTAAATGTCACAAGCAGAGATGTTGTTTCACTCTGCGTATCGTGTTGTTCAATGAAATTAATCCAGCTGGCACTTCATTCTAAGACTCTCCAAATGTCAGAAATAATAGTAATGATAATAGAAAAAGAAACACCTCATAGGTTAGCAGCACTAATACTAGCTTAACTGATAGAATTAGAACAAAATCTTAGTTAATACTTTAATTGGCTGTTGAGCTACATTGTCTAATGGAAGGACAATATTCCTGTCACTTGGGGCTCTTTTCAAGACATATGCTCGTGTCAGTCTCATAATTTACATTTCTGAAGCCATGATTATGGGTCACAAATAATTTGCAGTTTTTCTTTCATGGGAAATGTGTATGTAAATATATGTGGGCGTATGTACTGTACAAAACATATATGCCATTCAGCAATTTCCTACACAAGCTGCAAAACCTCTTATTTCAAAGCCTTTACATATAATGGTATACATGCTATATATTGTTGCATGAAAAAGAATGTTGTATGTGATATGGCCCTACAAGTTTAATTACATGGTAAATGCATTTAATGGACCCCCTCAAGCTTTCCGAGAACAACAACAGTAGTTGCTTATGTATAATAATTTGATATTACCTCTTATCAAAAGAAGGGTTCCAGATAAGAATAGTCTCATTAATTAAAGGAGATTAAAAGCAAAAAACAAGGCTGTCACCTACCGTTCTTTTACTTACCGTCTTTGAGTCTAGAAATAAAAAGTTGAGATATAAAGAGCTGATAGTTTTTTCACTCACTACCATGAGACTGGAAATTACTAAAACTGGGAAATGGGGATTCTCTCAGTGGATATTGGTGGAGACAAGTATGGGACATTTGGTTGATGGAAATAAATAATAATAATAATAATAATAATAATAATAATATAATACATTTTATTTCTAGCTCGCCCCTCTGAACAAGCAATTGGGGCAGGTTACAGCAAAAGTTAAAACAGTGTCAGTTAAAATATCCCGTCCCTTCCCTCACCACCCCCGTTAAGAAGAAAATTAAATCGCAGTAGAGTTAAAAACATGGAATAAAACAAAATAAGACAATAAAAAGCAGCAACAGGGAAATGGTCCTGAAGAACCTAGGTTGTATAGGGGGTGGAAAAAACACAGGAAAGGAAGGCTGGAAGACACTAGGGCCTGAGGACAATGTGAAAAAAAAGTCCAGCCAGTTGCAACAAGGATTCATTTGCTGAAAAGTAGCTTCCCCTTATGAATATGTTAATGCCCGCTCACAAAAGCTCTCACTCCATCACAGCATCAAGTTTTTTTAAAATGATGTTTAGATATCATAGCTATTGTCTAGGTTTGTTGTAAACTGTTTTTAATTAATATATTGATTGATACTTTGTTATTTTGGGGAGAGTTGGGGATTTTGGAATTTTCAATGCATTTCTCTTTTAATTGCATGTTATCTTACTGCTTTATCACACTAGGGGGCAAACAGGATTTAAATGAGAGTTAAACTAGAGAAGACCAGGACATGTCATGTGATAAACATCAGGCATTTCCGGGCTTTCTCTAGTTTAACTCTCGTTTAAATGCTGTTTGCTCCCTAGTGTGATAAAGCAGTTAATTCTGCTTGGATTCCTTGAGATTAAAAGGAATAATAATAATAATAATAATAATAATAATTATTATTATTTTATTAGTTAGAGGATGTTTCCTTTTGTTATAATTTTAATTTTAATTTAATTTAATTTAATTTGGGTGGAGGAGAAGTCGTGGTGTCATGGTAGAAAGAGAGTGAGGACAGCTTGGCTGTTTGTATTCTGGGATGGCTCTGGGTGCTGTGGTGTCTCTGCAGTGGATTTCCCTGCCGGCGGACCTCTTGTGACTGCATTGTAAATAACACCAGGGTTGGCCCCTACAAACACCTCTCAGTGGAGCACATTCTATAGCTATTGTACCACTATTGAAAAGAACTCTTCTGCCTTGTTGATGCAAGACTTATGTCTAGTGTTGGTTTTCACCTTTAAAGCCCTACATGGCTCGGGTCCATCCTATCTGAGGGATCACCTCTTCCCATATGAACCCCCCCCCCCCGCACACTCCGGTCCTCTGGGAGGAACCTGCTACAGCCAATGAAAGCCAGGCTGGTGCAGACCTCCCAGAGGGCCTTTTCAGCTATCGCCCCCAAGCTGTGGAATGACCTGCCGGATGAGATGCGTCTCATAACATCCATTGAAGGTTTTAAAAAAGCCTTAAAGACGCATCTCTTCTGGCAGGCCTTCCTAGACGTTGCTTAATTTTCCCGGCTCCAAACCTTATGTTTTAGTTTTTCATCCAGCTCTTTTCTTTTCACATTTAATCTTGCCCATACAGCCCCAGGAAGTTTGTTTTTAAGGAATCGTTTTATATTTTGGTATTGTGTTTTAATTCATAACTAATTTAATCTTATTTTAAGGGGTGGGAGTTGGGATGGGATTGTTTTTAATTTTGTGCTGTTTTGTTTGTTTGTTCAGAGGGGCGGGCTATAAATCATCATCATCATCATCATCATCATCATCATCATCATCATCTAAAGAAGAACATTATAGATGAGGGAGGTGATGCCCTTGAAGTGCCTGGGTCTCAGGTTCTTTGGGGCTTTGACAAACTGCGCTCTGTTGAGTTAAAATTGAGCAGTAAACGAATGAAAGTCTTTAAAAACTATTAGGATAGATAAGCCAGCAGGACTGGTCACAACTCTGGCTGTTTCATTCTGCTGTAGTAGAAGCTACTGTACTATTTTGAAAGCTTTGTTGTTGATGTGTGCTTTCAAGTTGTTTCTGACTTATGTTGATCCTAAAGCCCTTATCATATGGTAGTGGCTTCGGGTCTGAACTCAGCATGGCCAAAGCTCAGGAATTGTGGGAGTAATGGTCACAAACATCTGTAAGGTCATAGTGTGTCCATTTCTGCTATAGCCAGACTAATATAAGGTTAAGTATGTCTGCTTTACCAGTTCTATTTACCTTCTGTAGATAATTGGTTTTCTTTAAAAACAACAAAAATTAGAAATACCTAACTACAAATAATCGCTTAACTGCAATTAAGTCATTTCCACAGTTACTAAGGCCATGATAGGAAACCTATGGCATGTGTGCCCTCTCTGGCATATGAAGCTATTTCTGAGGGCACACAGAAAGATGGGAGGGTGGGGGAAGAGTAGGAAGCTGCCTCTCTGGGGAAGGACTACCCGGGGTGGGACTTCACCAGAGACAGCTAAAATCTTCAGAGGGTGGTGGAAAGAAGTGGGGTGTTCTTCCCCCCCCTTCCTCGCCCTCCTGTGTCTTTACCTGTCTCTGGTCTCTGGTGAAGTCCCACCCCTGGTAGTCCTGCCCCTGGAAGGCAGACGTCCCACCCCCAGAGGTCCCATCCCCCTAGTACTGAGTAACACCCTCTGCAGGAATTACTTTGAGTTTGGGCACTTGGCCTTTAAAAGGTTCGCCATCATGGGCACAGTACAAGGTGTTGGTAATTATCTTTAAAGCCCTACATGGCTTAGGTCCAGCTTATTTATGGGAATGTCTCATTCCATATAATCCACCTTGCACACTCAGGTCCTCCATTAAAGACCAGGCTTACTGTAGTTACCCAGAGGACCTTTTCATCAGCCGCTCCTAAACTTTGAAATGACCTACCAGAGGAGATTCGTCATATAACATCTCTTGAGGCCTTTTAAAAAAGCCATTAAGATAGATCTCTTCCAGCTGTCATTCCCGGATTGATAAGTGGGCCCTCTCCATTGTCCCACAACTGTGCATCCTTGACTGTCCCTTAAAATGCCTCATTTAAATGGGGATTAATTTTATTGTGATTTTAATAATTCATTCTATTTTTATACTGTCATATTTTAAATTGTGGGTGGTTCTTCTTCTTCTTCTTCTTCTTCTTCTTCTTCTTCTTCATATGACACTAAGGTATAACTACAACTACTTCATGTTGCAATTATAACTTGACAAAGAATAACATCCATTCATACAGTACGTAGAGAGATAAGATTTCTCTACATACTGATTCTACAGACTAACACAGTTATATCTTTGAATTAATTCATATAGACATACATACTGCATCTTTCCCTACATGTGATCCAAGTTAGTTTACAACATTTTTTTAAAAAGAAAAACACTGCAAAAACACTGGTGATAAAAAAACCCGAAAAAAAACACAATTAAATAAGCTATGATATAATATTAAAAGAACAGTATAGAATATTTAAAAACATACCAAGAATGATGAAAGTAAAGCACATACACCATTTAAAAACCCAACTACATTTCTCTGATAGTTTCATGGTGGCCTCACTAAATATTTGAGAATGGATATGACACTGTTCAAGTTCAAATTATGTGCTATATCACACATTGGCGAAGGCAAAATATTCAATTTTTAAAATGTATCTAAATGGGAAAAAAAAGAATTGTAATAATGGTAGCTCACTACATTTTGATCTTTGGAACTATAACTTTAATTCATTACTCCTTTAAAATAACTTCTGAGTTCTGAAGCTTAGAAACTGTCATCAAAATTGCCATGTAAGATATAGTGTAAGGTCTTAGACTATTAAAAAGTAACTATGCTATTTAACTACAAAGTGACTATTATTGCTTTAAGTAGGAGTGTGTGGAAACATCACGAGCATTCTTCAAACTACTTTGCTTCCTTCAGAATTCCTGAGAACACAAACACACTTTACATATTCATACTCAGCAAACATTTATTTGTCATGTTATTTGCATTTTTTTTTTTACCAAGTCAGATATCAGTCACAGTGCAATTGCAGAATAACCTGCTTTGGTATTTTCCAACTGTCTCAAAATAATGCACTGATAATATTTTTCCTCTTTTTTTCTTGATAAGTTTTGCCTCTCTAGAATTTCCAGATATTTTTATCTAAACAAAAAACCTTAAGATTTTATGTTAAGTAAATATCAAATGGCTACACTGGAACTCGCTGCCCACGGAGCAGCTGATATTATACTGTTATTGTGTTATTGAATGTTTTTAACTTTTATACATGTCTTTTAACTGTCTAATTGTGCACCGCCCTGATCTTCGGAAGGGCGGTATAAAAATAAAGTTTTATTATTATTGTTGTTGTTGTTGTTATTATTATTATTATTACACTAATGATCAAACAAGTTTCATTAGTTTTGCCCATAGATACTAGTTCATACAGCAAATTTTTCAGCAAAGTAACATGTTTTGACAGGAATGGTGACTTCTTTTAGAAAAATGCCATGCAAACATATGTATGCTTCCACTTTTAAATTTTTTCAGGCATAGATGTTTTGAGGGTTTCTTAAAGAAAATCTTCCACTTCGGCTTCACCATTTAGGAAAATCCAGAAACAATTTGGGTTGTTCTCAAGAGATCTTTCTGATTTGACTTCTGTCAAAATTCCTCAGACATGTGATGCAATTCTCTCTCTGTGGCTATCCTTTCCACATTATTCAGATGTTTGTAAAGACAAGGAAAGGACCACTTTTTGCACACTTATTTTTATATTCTACTTTTCACCTAATTTTTTTCCCCATGTAACTCACGAACAATTGACATGAGAGCCCGGGAGAACCATACTTCCCAGAGCTCCTTGCACCCAGGACGCTGTGAATGTTCCAGAATTGCATGTGCTGAAAAGGGAGGAGGCAGAGATCTGCAAAAATCTACAAGAAAGTGGGGGGACAAATTGCTGATAGATAAGCCTGAGAAAAGGGGAAAGGAAATAATGGCAATATGCATTTGCTGGAATAAAACCAAGGACTTTTCAGATGTTGGAAATTGGATGTATAATCTAATGACAATCTGAATGCAATCATTGGGTTTCACGCTATTGCAAATTAAAGTATCTCATGCAATTTTGGGCAAAAGGGAGGTCATTCCGAATGCAATCATGGGTTTTACCTTATTGCGAATTAAAGCATCTCACACAATTACGGGCAATGGGCAGTCATTTTTGGGTAATGGGAAGTCATTCTGAATACATTCTGAACACAATAGAAATTCACGTGAATTCGCTAAACTAGCGAATTCACGTGAATTTGAATTGGCTCCAATTGGCTCCATTCACAATAAAGAGAAATTCCTCCCGTCTGATAAACTCCCTACTTGAGTTTACCCACTGGCACTAGTGGTCCATGGAGGGGATCACAGGGAGATGCCTCCTTATCAGAGCACAAATAATCACTGGGTTCACCCTTACAGTTTCTTTCATGGCAGGAACTTACTTCAGAACCTGTCCTTGACATTTATTTGGCTGAACCCACACAGGTTGCAGCCCTCCCTGTTCTAAAGCAGGCTCTTTGATCCCAGACTACATCAGCCAGATGGCTGAGATTTTACCCAATTATGCCATAGACTTTGACGGCTATCATTTTCTTTTTATTTCTTCTCTTCCTCTTACTTGGTCACAACTATCATGATCAGCCTGACTACCTCATATTCTACATGTTCCATGACCAATCTAGCAAAAACCTTCCAAAGGAAGGATATAAATGACTCTTAAACATTGGAGGGAAATTATTTGCATGATTTTGGTACTATGTGGATGAACTGACTCATCAAAATCCTTTGGCTGATCTTGACTTAAACGGCAAAAATGGGGAAAGCCCACCATAAGGGGGGAAATTGCAACCATTAGAACTACATTATAGCTGCAATTGGTTCAAACAAGCTCCCTACACACCTGTGAGGTCACTCTGAGCATTTTCACAGTGCAGTGTGTGTGTGTGTGTGTGTGTGTGTGTGTATAATGCAACAGCACTAGGACTTATCTTAGGAGACTTACTGCCTTTGCAGTACTGCCTCCCTCACACACTTCTGTCCCCCATGAGTTATGAATCTTTTGCAGAAGATAAACTCAATTAACTCAATGCTATCAATGCAATGTTGTCGACTAGACTTATTAAAGGTGAGCCCTCTGCCTCTCTGTCAACTGAGTAATGAGGCCAACAAGTTCAGTGATGCTCTTTTATCATGACTGTAGCAGTAATTTTTAGCTTTGCCACCAAATCATTGGCTTTTAGTGTCTTAAACAAAAAACAGCCAAAGACTATGTGACTCCTTCCACACAGATACAGTACAACTGAATCCAGGGAATATCTGAGGGTTGATTGAAAAGTCTTTAGCTGGAGCAGTGGCAAGTAGTAGCTTCCATGAGTGCAGCATTGAATCCATAACAGGTTTCAGTCTTTAACGGAACTGTTCAAGGTGCTGAATGCTATCTGCAAAATAATTTGAGCACCATGGAAATCTCCTTTAAAATTAATGTAAAGTTTAGAGTAAAACCAAGATCAGATCCTTCAGTCCACTGATATGGGAGCCATCCATCACCATTTTTGGGGAGTTTAGATTCTTAATGAAGGTAACCAATTTGCACCCCCTGAGACTCATTGTGGCACCTTGTCTTCTTGGGAAACGTGCAGCGCTGTCCGGCTTCTGATATATTTTGGAGAGAAAAATACATTAAAAGCCATCTGTATATATTTTTTAAAAATACAAAAAATTAAATGTATACAATTGAATAATATGTACAAATATATATTTTTTCCAGTGGGGAAAATTATGTGCAAAAACTGATACATTTAGGGAAAAATTTGAATAGAGAAAAGATAATTCCTCTTCACTTCCTTTCCCTTAGTTTAGAGAGATTTCCTCTTTTAGAAGTCAAATATAGCTATGATGAACATCCTTTTGAATATAATAATAATAATAATAATAATAATAATAATACATTTTATTTCTAGCCCGCCCCTCTGAATGAGCAATCGGGGTGGGGTACAAAAGAGAATAACAATTAACAAAGCAAAAATACAAAGCAGTTATAGTAACAACAAAAATACATAGTAAATTATAACAAAAAATAAAATTAACAAAGCAAAATACATAACAACATATCAAAACAAGTAAAAAGAAAATCTCCATTCTCATTCCCCATCCAGTCCTAAAACAATATGAACTAGACACAATCTAAAAAGAAAAGAAAAAAATGTGTGTGTGGGGGGGGGGGGAGAGAAGACTCCTCCTTAAGTCCAGGAGTCAAGTCATGGGAGGAGCCCAGGTGGAGGTAGGGCAAACAAACACTCTCTCAGCCAAGTCCTCTTCACTGGCAGATGTTGGGGAGGAGGGAAAACGACCCATTTATCCTCCTTAAGTCCAGGATTTAAATTTGGTAGCACTTTAGTCATTGTTTTATAATCAGTACAATAAAATATCTTGTGATAGGTCTTGGGCATACTTTGAATTATGTACACAGCTTGGTAATGTTACTTGTTCAGTATGTTGAGGTAACAATTATGTTAGTCCCATCCTGGTTATGAGATATGCTCAATAAATATGACAATTAGAATTTGATGCATAAGACATGAAAGCTGTCTATTGCCAGAGTCTGCTCAAATTGTTAAGAAAGCATAGTAGACAAGCAGTGCTGCTGCAGCCTGGACCCTGTTCAACTTGGAAAAAGCCAAACCTTATTCTAAAGTAGAAACTGGAAGTTGCACTCCATATTTCTCCCTCCTGTTGTCAAGAAAATGGTTTCCTTGATTAGTAATCAATGCTTAACTGTCTTATCTACTTCCACTGCATAGAGACCTGCCCAACTGGCTCAGGCTGGTACACCCCTTCTCCACTATAAGGTATTGTGTGACCTCCAGAGAGGTTGAGCAATTTGGATTTAAAGGAGGGTTACTATCTGTATTTGATTGGCTTTGTCTTGTGTATACAACTCATTATTTCTATTGGCCAGACCACTTAAGACTGAAATACACATTCATATCTGTCCTTTGCAAGGTCATGTTTTTGGTATTTGAAACTTCATAGAACAACACTGAGGTGTTGCCCCACTTGCAATCTTCCCTTCACTTTTAGGAGACAGCCTCAAAGTTAGGAAGAGGTTAAATTCAGATTAGAGACTCTATCTTCTGCTGCTCCAATTTCCATCCATCTTTTTCATGTTGGAGAGTGTCCTTTTAAGTAACATTTTTATTTGAGGCTAATTTTTATTCTATCAGCATTCATTTAGTTCTCATTCTTATTTTTGTTATTTAAGATGACTCTTAACATCTTTACATTTGAATCTTTTGATGCTGTTTCAACTGATTTTGTTCATGCTCACTCTGGCTATGTTGAATGTTTGTTGCTTTAGGTTTTAAAATGCCATAAAGGGCTTAGTCAGGTGGGCAGTATATCAAACAAACAGAGGAACGAAGAAGCTTAACACTGCAAGCACAGCAATTTTTACACAGAAGTTTAAAAAGCAGAACAAACTGAGGAGAGGAAACATGCACTGAGTGACAGTTTATTTTATTATTAATATTAACAACAACAACAACAATTGTACCAATGAATCTCTCTAGGGGAATTTTTAATTAGCTCAGTTAATTATTAGGTTGTGCTACAAGCAACCCCTTTTGGAATTGTTTTCCCACCTGTATATCAAGAGAAAGAGATCAAAGAAATTTTGTAGAGACAGAATTCTCTAAATGAAGTGTTTCTTTTTTAAGTGAGAAAATCACATCGCAATCTACATTTACTCCCACATACAAACAAGGACTAAGGAAATCAGGAGTTAACTTTGGAATAGGTGGAGGCTGACAGCGATATTTACACAAGATGAGGCTTGACTCTGTCCAAATGTGATGGGGATGGTGTGGGATATGGCCATTCTGGTGAGTGGAGGTGGAATGGACATATCAGGACTGGTCAGAGGTCACAGTGCCAGAGTGTCCCCATGCTTCCAAATTGCCCACTAACAAAGGATTTTGGAGATTTTTTATAAGCAAAAACTAGCCTGAGGGCAAAGTGTTTTACCTACATCAAAGGAAATCAAATCTACATTGTGAAGGATGGCTTAGTCTGGCAATGTCTGGGATGAGAATGGAGTTGTAAATCAGCCTTATCTGCTTGTGTGGCAGAACATTCTGCTTAAATCAGCTATCTTCCTGACTTCGGAGGTGTTAAGGTTTCTCATTTGCAACTCCCAAACTATTATGTTTGATGTGCTTATGGGGTAGTGTGGATGTGACCACTTGCCTCAGAGATCATGGCTACCCAGAGCATAGAGTCTGTTTGGGGCCCTAGGGAGAACACGCCAAAATTCAGAAGATTTTGGTCTTGGTAACATAATAATTTCTCCTCTTAAGTTAAAAATAATTTAGGTTAATAATTATTATTTTACCACTTAAGTTAAAAAATCCACTTGAGACCACCAGTTCCTCATAGACAATGCCTGCCTTGATATGCAATGCTAACCCTCCCAGCAACCAACTGCAAGCACACCACAGAAAACATGGACTGCCAAAAAGAAAAATAAATGGGTCCTATGAGACCCTATGAGACTCACAGAGCAAATTGAGCTTGAACTCTCCTTAAAAGCCAAATGGATTAAACTGAGACTATCATACTTTGGACATAGCATAAAAAGGCATGACTGGTGAGAAAAGAGAGAGGTTGAGGGGTATTGAATCTTCAAGTAAACTATATTAGGTCTCTCTATTAAAAAGAGTCCTTGACGGTTGGATTTTTATTCTTAATTTTTTTTATCTTAATAAGTTCCAGTGAGAATGTGTTTGACCAAAAGATAGGGCAAAGGACTGAAAATCTGAATGCTAATTTTGCTCCTTGTTATGCAATGCCACCAATATGCAAAGAGACTTCCAGCAGTGTCAAAGCACACATACACATTGAGAAATAGCAGTTGTGAACTAAAGCACTTACTAGCTGAACTATCTAATTGCATATGTACAGAATACAATCTTGTCAAAACAGAATTTCCTACAAGCAAGGCATCCATAAATTTCCAGAAAGCCATTTACCCTCTTCTCTTCAGTCTGTCTCACTGCCATGCTCTGCCCTGCTAAATATTTTAAGGAAGTATGTAACAAAAAACAAACAAACAAAACTCTTAACAGCAAGATATTCCCTACCTGTAGATTCTATTGTGTTCTTCCATGGATATTTTCAAAATAATTTTTGTTTCGAGAACCTAGTAATATATTTGAAGCAATTGATTTTGGGGCATGGGTGGGATGGGTGCTCTTTTTACTGGCACAGAATCTTTAGAAGTTTGAGTGATTTGCTTCAGTTCACAGAGGCATCTCAAAGTTCACCAGGTAATCAGACTCTCTTGAGTCTGCCAAATTGGAATAGCAATCCCATGGAAATAGGTTCTTTCATGAGACTTTTTGTGAGCTATACTGGAAAGAAAGTTCAACCTGTTATCCTTTGCTGGGGATGGAGGGGGGGGGGGGAGAGAGAGAAATGTCTAAAATTGTGGAGTCTGGTGTTACAAAGGCAATGATATGCATTGCATTTTAAACTCTCATGGAAAAAAAGAACCAGAAAGGATATAATGAAGCCAAATGCAATTGAATGGATGCAGAATCAGGCAAAGTCTCCAACACGGAGATTCTTTCCTTTCCTAAATGTGCTTTCACCATACACTTATAACAGTTTGATATTGCTTTAACTGTTCTGGCTCTACCTTATTGAATCCTTCAGTTTGTAAGGCTGAGATCCTTCATGTGTCCACATCCTCCCATTACCTGACAGCTTTCAAATCGCAAGAGGAGCCACTGCTGCTTTTATTTACTGTTGGGGAAGGGAGGGAGGACTGGGGTGATTCAGATCAGAGAGAATCAGCCAATGTCAGTTGCGGTAGGGATGGGAGATGAGAGCACATTTTCCAATTGAGCAGTCCTAACTTTTCCTTCCCCCAGGAGATCAGGGCATCTCAGTCTTCATGATCTGAATTGCTCTCCATCTCTATCCATCAGCCCCTCTGAGACTTGATAGATACCAGGTGTGGGAAGTCCCTGGATAGAACAGACATACACATGTATAAGCCACACTTACATGTGTGTAAGTGACAAACTTGATGCTGACTATAGTGTGGTTAAGATCAGATGAACGACTCCAGCACCACACATGAGCCTGCCACTGAAAATAATTCACACAAGAGGAATATTCCAAAGTAAGTGTCTCACTGCTGAAAAGAGTGAGGTGGTAACCACCTTCATCATTACCTATAGTGGAGGAGAGGAAGGCAAAAAGGGTCTATGGGGGGGGGGGGTTGTAATATTTGGTGAGGGGTACTGTAATTTACTAGAAACTGAAACTGATAAATTTATCCATTCAGATCCAGGGGTTGGGATGGATCATAAACCCTAAGAACATTAGAATGGACAGAGACCCCAAGGGTCATTTAGTAAAACGAAATTTTATTTCCATCAAGACAAACAGCTAGTGCAAATTTAACAAGTATATACCATAAACATGACTATATATCAAATACTGATACTAAGGGATAGGAGCAGACAGGCATGAAACAGTAGCTTCAGTCCACTCTGGCTGTAAGTTACCCAACATGGGCTGTGAATGCAGGGACTGACTGGGGCCACCAGAAGTCTATTTTGCTCCAGTCAGGACTGCATTGCAGCTTTGGCATGGCTTCTGGCGGCTTTGGAGGCATGTATCATCTAAATACCATGCCTCTGGAAGCCACCTCGTTTTGGCTGTCTTTTTCACCCCATAAAGAACCATGTATCAAAAATATACTTGTGACATTAAAACTAAAAAGCCTTAACAGGGAGATAGTTGAATTCTTTCCAAAAAGCAGGAGACTGTTTTATTAACTATAAGCAAGAGATGTAAGCAGAAGTCCATCCTGGTTCTGCCTCTTAGTCTAAGGTACACTGACTTCAAACATGGATGTTCCTTTTACTTATGAGGATTAATCTCCTTTGAAAAGCTGATGCATTATGTGGTGGGCCTAAAGGGTTATCATATATAAAGAACACCTGGTTCTCATGATCTTGTAGTCCTTTTCTCAATCTTGATCCACTTAATCTCTCTCTCTCTCTCACACACACACACACACACTGTGGAGGAGCATTTCCAGTTTCTGTGGAAACTACAACTAAAGCATCTCTAACAAATGACCATCCAACTTCAGTTTTTAAAAATGCACCTCACCAAAGACAATCTGATCCATTATGAAGTAGATGTTCTCATCAAAATGTTCTTCCTAATGCTTACTGGAAATATCCTTTTTTAAAAAAGTTTGTTTAGTTCTTAAAGGTTCTTGTTTATGCAACCACAGTACTAAATTAATTTTTTCACCTTCCCTCTGACTAAAGGAGTTCCCCATCTTTAACATCCACATGGTTGGCAGGCAGGCAGTAACACAGTTCTGTTGATTTTGATTTTGCTTGGTGTTGAATGAGGAGACCCTTGTTTCAGTTTATTTATGAAAAATTTACCCAAATTTGCAATTTTTCCCTATTTTAGATGGGAAACATAACATTTAAAAAAATGAATGGAGAAAAAGTGACATGAACAGATATTTCCCTAGAAATATTATTTTTCTAGATCAGAGATAATGAACTTTTTCTTGTTTCAGCCACACACAGCCCATACCATTGTTCACATCCCTTGTCAGACTAATGGATTTCGTCTTAACATCTAAAAATTAAAAAGCTTCCCCAAGATTCCAGATATCAAAATGCATTGTGTTTTGTGTTGGGCCGCTTAAGTCATTGACACTCAGAGCCTCTGATTCTCTAAGTTTCTAGTCCTACATCTGCTGATAGAAACTAACAAAAAGGAAAAGAAATCATTTCTGTATTGGCCTGTGAATCGATAGACTCCAACCCAAGCAATTAAGTCCCTGAATCACTGTCACATCTCCTTGTGGTATTACTGGAATATCAGGTGAAATGAAGAGAATTCTACTACCTCCAAATGAAATGGGTGACACTGATTTGAAATTCATTGAGTAGGGAGGCAAAGGCCAAAGCTCAGAGTGACAGGGGACAAGAAATGTCAAGTGCTTTTAGCCTCAGCTGTCCGCATTACAGGCAATCACAAAACCATCATGGCATGCTCCTCTGGTGAGGAAATGGACAACGTGGGAGGTTCGGTGTGTTTCTCTTCCTTCCTTTAATATGAAGTATCATGTGTAGACACCATACTTTTAAACAATACTCTTTGTCTCCATTTTAAGCTATAGTTTTTTCCCCCCAGCAGGTTCACATGTATATATAGGCTTGTCTTCACTGGCCAGAATACTGTGACCTGTTCCCAGAATATTCTGGCCCAATCCACCCCACATCCCCCTCATTACCTGTGTTCTCCCTACAGTGACAATGGTGGCAATCCTTGTTCATCAGCAGATGATGCCACTGAAGTCAGAATGAAGAAACCAGCCATGTTATTGACACTGGGTACGTCATTCTAACCTCAGACCACTCATGCCCACAGCTTTCAAGTAGCTCATGGGAAGGCAGCTGCCTGTCATTACTTCAAAGAGAGCCGGAAACTCAGAGTAAAAGGCAAACTTTCAAAATTCAAGTTAAGAGGAGGACAGGCCAAACCAGGTACAGATGTTGTGAAGATAATGTCAAGTTGAAGGCTTTCATAGCTGGCATCCATAGTTTTTATGGTTTTTTGGGGCTGTGTGGCTATGTTCTAGAAGAATTTATCCCTGACGTTTTGTCTGTTTAATTAGTGACTGCTAAATTTCCCAGAGACTATAATCACTAATTAAACAGACACTAATCCTCTTTGCATGTCCTCCCACCCTGAGCCCTTGCCATTCATCCATAGAACATTACACAGATTGAGATGGAAATCGATCCTCCCTACCTAGGGTCACACAGTGTTTTGGCCCTGCACATGTAAGCAGGATGCAGCAAGTTCGGGTGGAATTGGAAGTAAATATTCTATGTAGACAAGCCCTACATTATACCACGTGGTAAGCAGGACTATATTGTTGAGTGATCTGTGCAGTGTTATTGCTGGAATTTTATTTATTTATTTATTTATTTGGCAATGCTTAGCTTAAAGGACAAGAAGAGTTGACTGAAGAGGATTCTTATTAGATTAGAGGGCTGGGCTAAAGGTAACAAAATGAACTTCAGCAGGGAGAAATGTAAGGTCCTACACCAAGGAAGGAAAAAAAATGAAATGCACAGATATTGGATGGGAGACACCTGGCTTGACAACAGTTTATGTGAAAGGGATCTAGGAATCTTGGTAGATCACAAGCTGAACATGAGTCAGCAGTGCGATGCAGGAGCCAAGTAAGCCAATGTGATTCTTGGCTGTAACAACAGGGGTGTAGTTTTGAGATTAAGGGAAGTGATAGTACCATTGCACTCTGTTTTGGTCAGGCCTCACCTGGAATGTTGTGTCCATTTCTGGGCACCTCAGTTCAAGAAGGATGTTAATAAGCTGGAACTTGTCCATAGGAGGGCAACCAAAATGGTGAAAGGTCTTGAAGCCATGCTGTATGTGGCGTGCCTTAGGGAACTGGGAATATCTAGTCTGAAGAAAACAAGGTCAAGAGGGGACATGATAGTTATGTTTAAATATTTGAAGGGATATTTAAATATTTGAAGGGATATTGAAATGGGAAGAGATTTGTTTTCCATGGCTCCAGAGACTAGGACAATGGATTCAAACTATATGAAATGAGATTCCACCAAAATCTCAGGATGAACTTTCTGATGACCAGAGCTGTTCAACAGTGGAATATGCTACCTTGGAGTGCAGTGGAGTCTGCTTCTTGAAGGTTTTTAAACAGAGGCTGAATGGCTGTCTGTTGGGGGATGATTTGATTGTGAGTTCCTGCATGGTAAGGGGTTGGGTCTGGATGGCCCCTGTGCTCTCTTCCAACTCTATGATTATGTAGATGAACCCAGAAGCAAGAACCAAATCAGGATTGATGTTTCTTTCTCTTCTTTTTGGAAAGTTTTAGAAGATTTCCAAAGTGCTCTGTGGTTTTCTGAAGGGCTGAAACCTAACCTGAACCTCCTAAAAGATTCATTAGGAGTTAAAAGATTTAGCAGCAAATGGAAATATAGACTGCATGCCCCCAAACAGAAACATTTTTCTTCAGGCTTTTCATGAAAGAAACATGCTAGAGTGGAGACAGAATGAAGTGAGCCAGAAGAGGAGCACAGTATAGTTCTGTGACTGAGAGCTCTATTTTCTAAACAGTGGAATCGTTGGAGGTATGTGAGAAGTGCGGCCTACACTAGGTGACATCTCAGTAGAGGGGTGATACTTGGTTGGGTCCTTCTCCCACAGCGGCATGAGAAGGGCCAAATGGTCCTCTCCTGTCTTGGCTGTGGCAAAGCCAGACACCTCATGAGGAAGCTGGCCCTGCCTCTGTGAAAAAGAGGGCCCAGGGGTCTCTCCTTCTTTGGCTGAGGTAGCGCTGCTTTCCTCATGGGGAGGCCAGTGCCAGCACAGTGAAAGAAAGGCCCAAGGGTACCCTTTTAGCTGCCCCCACTCTCCTGGCCATTCCCTCCCCCTCCAGCTGCTCCCAAGAAGCTTCCCCCATACTGAGTGAATAACTGTACCAGGACTTTTGTGTGTGTTTATGTGTGTGTTTGAACTTCCAAGCAATGTTATGGGGGAAGGATGTAAAACAAAGTTTTGGGGATAACTTCAGAACACATATTAAGGGGCTAAATCCAACTGTAGTCACAACTAGACTAAACCCATTGGATGGTGATGATTATAATGATGATTATGATGGTGATGATGATTTCTACCCCACCTCTTCATTAAGATCGAGTCCTCAAGACTAAACTCAGAATTGGTTTACTAAAACCCATGGATCAATAACTGGGTATATTCTACTTGGGACTAACTATTAGCTTTAGGCTTATATTACTGCATGATATAATAAGTATAGAATAAACACACTGATAGCCAGTGTGGTGTACTGATATCATTGTTGGGCCTGGACTCCAGGGAAATATGAATACACACTTGGCCTCAGGAACATCTTGGTGACCATAGGCAAGTTACACTTTCTCATCCTCAAAGGACATCAAACCTCCTCTGAACAAATTTTGGAAATAAAGTCTTACAATAGTTTCACTTTACAATTGCCATTAGTCAGAAATAACTTGAAGGCACACAAGAAAAATGTAAAAGAAGTTGTGCCATTGCGCCCGGGCTATATGGTTTCAAGAGAATGTGGGTGTGGTGATTCTCTTCCCGGGGGAATTGCTTCTTGTCCTCCTTTAGAAACTTTGGGTTTCCCAAGAACCAAACCGAACAGCTACTTTAGCAAAGAGGGTTTCTTCTCTTTATTAAACAAGCAACAGAAAGCTTACTTTAGAGTCCTGAGTAACTGTGGTCCTGGGAACTCAGCCGGATGGCTCATCAAAGTCTCTCTCTCTATTCAACTTTGAGGCAAGGGTGCTCAAAGTCTCAGCCAGATGACCTCTATGAAGGCAGGGAACCTTCCTCTGTTGTCAACTGGCTGTTTGAAGGCTGAAGAATTACATGCTGGAAGATGGCTTGACCAAGGCCTGGCTAGCACACCTCCAGCACGTCCACTCTGTAGAGTCTCTGGCAGTCTAATGAGAGGAAAGATGGCTTCCCCTTTCCAGGTCCCCAGAAAAAGGGGAGGAGCAAGCTTGAATTGTAACACATAAACAATAATTGGCAGGAGCCAAGAACCAATAAATGCAATCAAACCTTTAGCAAGTTACAAAACACATCAAAACAGTGTAAAAAGGGATTTTGGAACTTAAACTCTTTGCAAACTAAGCAGGCTGCAGCATGTCACAAATGCAAACCTCTAAACTCAAAGTTTTAAATGCAGAAGGTGCTTGCTGTGCCGTCACAGAAGTAATATTTAACTTGAAAAATCCCTACACCTGCATGTTTAAAATTTGACTGGCATGATCTCATCACAAGAAATAATTATCTATGAATATTCATCAAATTCTAAGAATGGCAGGGTTTTTGTATGTGGGGGGGGGGGAGGAGAGATAAAAGTCTCTTTGCGGAAAGAGTCTCCTAATTTATCTAAACTTGGCATTCATCCATTTAGAAAGGGCTACACTTTTGCTTATAAAATTCAATTGGCACTCAAAATCGTATTCTTCCCACCCCATATACTTAGACCAGCACTAGTTTGCCTTATGTTCATCCTCATTTTATTTAAAATTGATATTTATACCATTTCATTACTTACTTTTCCCTTTCTAATGATTTGCAGGGTGTGAGTGACTTTTGAATTGCAGGAACAAACAGTCAGCCATTGAGCAATCTCCTCTAACAATACATAGACTTGTTCACTACTTTGGATGGAGTAGGATCACTGGCTATGATCCTGTTCCTCCTCCCATGTTCATCCCTTAGATATGTGCAACGAAGAGAGTCAATGAGAGTAACATTGCTAAAAAAGTGACAACCAAAGGGGTGCTGAAAAATTGATGGAAAAGAAAAGCATTTTCCATTTTTACCTGCAGCAGCAATAATAATAGAAAATACAAGCTATTTTTGCTTGGCGACAGAAATTCATCTGCAGCCTTAGCCAGTACTGCAAATCTGTTATTCTCAGTATAAAAAAAGAATTCTAGTAAACCAAATGGCACAACACCTGTACTATAATTTTCTCCACTTTTATGGCATCCCCTTGAAAGCTTGATACAAATATGAATGCAAGACTTGGAGGGGAGGAAAAGAGGTACTTTCTGTCTTGATAAAGTAAGAATCTCTGAAGTGCTGATGTCACTCCTTTTGTTAATATTCCATCTGTATCTGTCAGACCTAGCAAGCAAACAAATTATAATGCTATCCTGTGGATCAGTTTGGACACTTGAAAAAGTCTCTGAGTGCCACTAGTTATCAATTCCATCACACACACTCTCTCTGCCTTTCCTGCTTTCTGTCTCCTCTTACTGAACCAAGTGGCAAATTTATACCTTCTGTCCACTTGGCCCTACTCACCCAGCTGTGGGAGGAGGACCCAACCAAGTATCACCTCTCTTCTAAGATGTCACCCAGGAAATGCATTGGCTTGAGCTGCCCCCTGGGGATTCCTGTCCAAAATCTTTTGATCAAAACAATCAGAACAAGAACCAGGAGGCGATTGCTGACAACTCAAATCAGACCCATTTTCTCAGGTCCTCTGTATCTTTTAACCAGAACAGTGCCCTGCGTTAGTGAGGTGAGGTGAAAATATCCTCTGCATGATTATTTTCTGGGAATTTTCTACTTTTTCATTACCTCTCAAAATGAAATTTTATTTATTTATTTATTTAATATATCACCTATTTCCCAAAACAGGACCAAATTTGGCTCACAAAAAGAATAATTTAAAGTCCGTCAATAACATTCCAAAGGCAATTTAAATCCATTATATTAGAACAGTATAAAATTATTAAATGGCATACCAAAGTTAAAAATACAATGCTCTGACATCTTGCTGTATATCTTTTGCCAAGAACTCTCTTATCAGCTGTGTGAGTGGCTGTTGGCAGCTTTCCTGGACAAATCTATCCAGTTTGCATGCCAGATCTTACTAAGACAGATGAGATATGTTCAGGTCCATAGTGCATGTGGATGCCATAACCTGTACAAAGCTAGGTCTGCACCAGCTTGGTCTTCATGGGCTGTAGCAGGTTCCTCCCAGAGGACTGGAGTGTGCGGGGGGGGGGGGGTTCATACGGGTCCCTGAGATAGGATGGACCTGAGCCATGTAGGTCTTTAAAGGTCAAAACCATCACCTTGTACTGTGCCTGGAAACTAATCGGCAGCCAGTGGAGAGATTTAAGCACAGGTGTTATGTTCTCTCTCCTAGATGTTCTAGCAAGAAGCCTGGCTGCCATATTTTGGACCTGTTGAAGTTTCTGGGTTAGGCACAAGGGTAGCCCCATGTAGAGCGCATTACAGTAGTCCAAACATGAGGTAGCAGGCACTCCTGACCGTCGCATTCACCTGACAAGTCATGTGGAGCGACAGGTCAAGAAGTACCCCAGACTGCTAACAGAGTTCTTTGAGGAGAGTGTGACGCCATCCAGGACTGGAAGTTGTATTCCCAAACCTGGTTTCAGGCCTGTGACTGTGATCACCTCCGTTTTGTTTGGATTAAGCTTCAATTGGTTTTCCTTCATCCAATCCATTACCGCTGCAAGGCAGTCATTGAGAGGAGAGACGCCATCTGAGGTCTGAGCAGACGATCTGGTCATGGAGAAATATATCTGAGTGTCATCAGCATACTGATGACACTGAGCTCCATACCTCCGAATGATCTCTCCAAGCAGCTTCATATAAATGTTAAATAACATCAGGGACAGGATGGCGCCCTGAGGGACGCCGCAGCTAAGCTTGATTTTAGAAGAGCAACTGTCTCCGAGTCTCATCCTCTGTGATCTGCCGGACAGAAAGGACTGGAACCACCAGAACGCAGTGCCACCAATCTCCAACTCTCTCAGCCGATCCAAGAGGATGGAGTGATCAATTGTGTCAAAAGCCGCCGAGAGGTCCAAGAGCACCAGCAGGGTCACACTACCCCTGTCGATGCTCAGGACCTATCAAGTCTGAAGTCTCCTGCCTTTGAATAGAACATAGCCTACAGATGCCTTGATGAAAGGAAGATTTTTGATACACACATGAAGCTTCCCATCAGAAAAACAAGGCTCACCATAGCATTAGATAAAGTGTGACAACAGTCTCAAGCAACAGATATTTGGAGGTGGAGAGATGTTGGAGAACAGAGCCCATGCTACGTATCCTAACATACACTCTTGCAGTCAGCCTGGTATCCTGAAATATAGTGGAAAAGAATGACCCATCACCAGTGTTGAAGTAAGAGCTGTTACTTTGGTCACCCTTTTTGAATGTGGAACGGGATGGGAAGCTATTTTGTTCATTGCCTCATGAAGGCAGAAAAATTCTGAGCCTTATCTGCTGATGCTATAGAAGGTTAGATTGTGCTCTGGAAAAAAAAAATAGTTCATTTTTTCTGCTCCATTACAATATTGGTTGTTCCAAAGGTGTACCATACATATTTTGATCCTATTAGCTCTGTATCTAAGATGGCAATGTAAAACCTGAAAGTGATTGGCACTCCTTTTTACTATGTTCTTCATCACATTTTTAAAAAGCAATGCTCCATTTTAAAAAGAAAAGAAATGACCCAGCTTCTCTAGCAGACATTGTAATTATTTCTTTCCTTATTTTGAGAAGTATGTGGTATGGGAATGCAGCCAAAACAGATTCAGTCACCCCAGATAGCCACTTTTTCCTTAACCACCCAACAAGAACAGCTTAAGGCAATGAAAGTTCTTGAAGTCAACTTGTAGGTCATCTTAAGATTCCAGTTTTAAATATCCAATGCACTTTCTTTGTGACCCCTGTTTAACACATTTCTAATAGCAAAATTATTCTACAGCAGTTATTCAGGTGACTGCACTTTTTAACTACAGCATTAAGAAAGGCACTTGCAACAGATTCCAATGGGAATGATTTTTTTTTTACCTTGGACAAAAGAGTGCACTTAAAAAATTTAGCTGAGAAAAATGGATTTCAGATTTTAATGGATTTCATTAAGCATGAAATCAATCCTTTCTTCTCCTTTTCTGTCAAAGATGTAGTGATGTTTTTTTTTCTTTCCCTGAAACAGACAATTCTGATCTTTTCTAGCTTTATTCTCTGTGACTCTGTAACATAGCAATGGTTTTTAATAAAATGCCATGTATTCTATGTGAAACTGGAACTACAGCCATATACATCACTTGACATTAACCCTTTGGGTTGACTCAGCCTTATAAAACTTCTAGCTCCAAAGGCTTTGGGAAAGTTAACCTGTCATATCCCAAAAAGGGGTTCAAGAATGGACCATAAAACATAACATAAAATAAAAGATAGCATATTTAAATAAATAAAGTGAACTTCTAGCATCTTTTGGACTAACCATGAATGGAGTGAAATGATGCCTAGGAAGGACTTTTATAATTAGACTGTATGAATAGCCTTGGCAATGTAAAACTTGTAGGTGTGGGTATGGGGTGACAAGTTCAGCTTTAACTATATTACTTATGGTGTATTTAGTGTTTCCACTTTAAATATTTAGGAACTGATTACTAAGGGGTTGGCTGAAAGTTTGAAAAAATCTTTGAGAATGGGCTGGTGAAATGTCTCCTACTGCTGTTCCTCCTTATCTCAGAGGGCCTTCTCCACAACAGTGGGCAACATCATCTGAAGAGCCATACATTCCCTGCTGCAGATGGAGATGTTTCAGCTGTTATTAATCCCAATAGGAAAGCAAATCCTTTGAAACTGTTTTACACAGAGTCACTCTAGCTCAGTACTCTGGCTAGCAGCAAAGACCACCATCCACTATGAACTCTTCTATATTCATTTGGTTTCAAAGCTAATCAGAATTGTGCCCCATTAGTACTTGGGTGAGAGAGCATCAGGGGATACAAGGAAATAATCAGGTGATGCTGCAAGATAGAATTGACAACACTGAGCTAAATAGATCAAAACCTTGACTCAGGTGGAAGACAGCTTCCTATATTTCTATAGAATACTTAGAATTTCAGAGCAAAATCTTTTCCAGTATAGGTCAGAGATGCCAGAAAATGAACCCAGAACTTTCCCAAGTGTGTATTTGTGCTTTCTAGTCACTGCTGAATTATGGTGACAACAAGGGCCCATTTTAGATGGGCATAAAGAGGCGTGATTAGGGTTAGAAAGGGCGTCTTTAGGGTTAGAGAGGGCGTAGCGTTTACACCCTCCCTAACCCTAAAGCGTATGGACGCCGCCATTTAAAGATGGCGGCGTCCATACGGTGGCGCCGCAAAGGCTTCATCACGTGTGCAGCGTTTTGACACCCTGCGCACGTTGTGACGCTTTTGCGCCGTGGGAGGGCGTCAATCGCGCCCTTCCTGCGGTGCAAAAAAAGAGCTCCATCGCGGAGCTCTTTTTTTGCAGCGGGTCTTTGCCGCGGCCTTTAAATGGCTGCGGCAAAGACCCAGGGAGAAAGGGGCTGCGGCGGCGGCCCCTTTCCCCCTTCAGCCCCGCCGAGGGAAGTGGGGTGCAGCGGGCACCCAGAGCGCCTGCTGCACCCCGCTTGGAGGCCGTGGGGAACCGGCAGTTTGCCAGTTCCCCGCGGCCTCCAAAAGTGGCAAGATGAGGCCTCGGGGCTGCCCGTGCGGCAGCCTAGGCCTCATCTTGCCGCCAGAAGGGGCGAGTATGGACCGCCCCTTTTGGGCGGTCTAAAAAGCCCCATGAATTTCATAGGGCTTTCATAGGCAGGAAATACTCAGAGGTGATTTTGTCAGTTCCTTCCTCTGCTTACAGTATCTAATATCACTGGTGAATAGGAATGCATAGAATGCAAGCAGTGCTCTCTAGGTCCCTTTGTCCTTCCTTTGGTGTCTTGGGCCAGATATGATCCACCTGGCTCCAGGACCTGCAGAGGTTACAAACTATGCATATGTTTACTGATCCTAGTATTTATTGTTGGTCTCCCATTGAAGTGCTGACCAGGGCTGACTCTGCTTAGCTTCCAAGATCAGACATGAACTGGTGACTTTAGGGTATATATGCTGTGACCTTCCCAATATACAAGCACAAATCATCAAAACAGTGAACACACAGATGGGATTCATACTACCACGTGATGGATACAATTTTTTTTAAGTAAGCCCTTGATAAAGATAAAAATAAAAAGACAAAAAGACACTGGAGGCAAGACACAGAAGAGTTATACAAAAGAGTTGATGGAATGAATGACATTTGGAATGAAAAGTGATATGAAGATGAACCCCAAATACTAAGCTGTGATGTGGAATCTGCAATAAAGGAAATGGGGAAAAATAAATCACTGAGAACAGATGGTATCACAATTGAACTGCTACAGTGCCTACAGACAGATGCAACTTCAGTGCTAACTGAAATATGCAAACAAATATGGAAAATATAATGGTGGCCAACAGACTGGAAACTCTTGATATACATATCAGTTCACAAGAAAAGAGATACAAAAGACTGCAGCAGCTATAGGACAATAGCACTAATCTCACATGTCAGCAAAATAAAGCTCAAAATTCTGCAGCACAAACTCCAACTATACATGGAGAGTGACATTCCAGAGGTGCAAGCAGAATTCAGAAAAAGAAGGGGCACTAGGGACCACCTTGCAAACATACAATGGTTAATGGAGTGCACAAAAGAATTCCAAAAACAAATCAGCATGTGTTTCATAGACTACTACAAAGCATTGATTATATAGATCACAAAAAGCTATGGAAAGACATAGGGGTGCTACTACATATGATAGTCCTAATGATGACAAGAGGCCACCATCAGAATAGAATCCAGGGAAACAGAGTGGTACTCAACAGGGAAGGGGGTCAGGCAAGGCTGCATCCTATCACCCTATTTGTTTAATTTATATGCTGAAAACATCATAAGAAGAGCAGAATTGAAATCAGAAAAGGAGGAATTAAGTTAGAGGAAGCAACATTAATAAACGAAGATATGCGGACAACACCATATTATTAGCAGAAGACATTCAGGAACTGGAACAGTTAATAAGGATGGTCAAAGATGAAAGTGCAAAGGCAGATCTGATGCTAAACATAAACAAAAAAAAAAATAACCACAGAATAAATACACAAATTCAATCTAGACAACAAGGAAATTGAAATTGTTAAAGAATTTCCATATCTAGGATCAAACACTGACCACTGGAGACTGCAGTCTACAAATAAGAAGACTAGGAATGGGAAGAGCAGCTATGAAAGAACTGGAAAAGATACTGAAGAGCAAAGACATACAACTGAGCACTTAAGTCAGAATCATCCAAACCATTGTATTCCCAACTACCATGGATGAAAGAGCTGGACAGTGAAAGAAGCAGACAGAAAGAAAATCAACTCATTTGAAATGTGCTACTGGACAGGAATACTTAGGATACCATGGACAGCCAAGAAGAAAGCAAATAGATCTTGAACAGGTCAGACCAGGGCTCTCCTTGGAAGCAAAGATGATCAAGTTGAGACTATTGTGCTTTGGCCACATAATGAGAAGGCATGAATCACTAGAAAAAACCATAATACTGGGAAAGGTAGAGGGTAGAAGAAAGAGAGGAAGACCACAAACCAGATGGATAGACCCAGTCAGGGGGCAGAAGCTTGCAGGATCTGGGTAAGGCAGTGGAAGATAGGGATTCTTGGAGATGTCTCATCAACAGGGTCGCCATGAGTCGGAACCAACTCAAAGGCAACTAACAACAACAACAACAAGCCCTTGATATTAAATAGAACAAATGTAATTAACTACAAAACTTTACTGAATTTGGGATCCAGAAACTCCTTTATATTTCTGTATTTTTTGTGTTATCTGCTGACTTTTTTAAAAATCAATTTTAATGGTGGTTCTGTTATTTTAATTGTATACATCATGGAAAATCTTTTTTATTGAAGAAAGAGGGATAAAATATTCATTTTTTAAAAAAAAAATGTGTTTTGTTCTGAAATACTGTATTGAGGGGAAAAACATGACCTGTGGCATGCAAGATATAGAAGGAACGAGTTGTTTAATGCACAGTAGCTAATTGAAAAAAATTAACAGAATCCCATTGACGTTTGAGAACAAATTAGCACCGAACTTATCTAGGCATACTTTCTTTACACAAAATGTAATTAAATTAGAACTAAGAATAAATTTTATAGCTTTTCAAGGCACAAGTCCAAATGAGCCAAACAAACAACCCTTACATGGGATTCAAATTGGTGCTATAGAATGGCTTTTAAGGAAGCAGCAGATATTGAATGGAACAAATGTAATTATATACTCTACCTTCTCCACATATGAAGTAGAGTTGTTGGGTGAAGGTGGGGGGGGGGGAGGATTGCTGTTTACAATTGTAGAGAAGGAATAGGGAGGAGGATGGAGGAGTCATGATTTGGGTTATATAAATATCACTCATTTAAACTAGTGTTCTGCTTAACATCATCTAATGGGGACGTGTCAAAAGATATGCTCACCTAAGACATTAGGGTTTTGGTTTTGGTTTTGTTTTAAAAGAAAAGTTGTGAAGCCTTTTACAGAATCCCATATTTAAGCCATTATTCCTTTGTGTGATACACACAAAAAAGACACTTTTTTGAGAAAATAAAAACCTTTAGGAATTATAATAGAATGGCATAAAACCTGAAAAATGTTACTCAGAATTATACGTCATAGATGACAACAAATGTCTGTAAAAGTAAATAAAAGTGACCTATTAAATTTTACCAGATAACAACAAAAATGGGCATTGTTTCCACTCAATTGCTGCAATCCTGTATGGGCCAATTTAGCGTAGTAGGTCTTCATGGGGACCTATGCTAGACTGAGCCATATACTACCCCCCCCCCCCAATAACCCACTGGCTTTGTAGGGAGTAGGCAGGATTTCAGAAGCATCTGGCTACATACCCATTGCAAGACACAGAATGATTACATCAGTGCTGAGAGCTCTGGAGGACCATGTCGGATCTGAGAACTGATGTCAATATTTTGCATCTAGGTACATCATCATAGCCAGATGCTTTGGTGATCCTGACCATTCTTTGAGAAGCACAGAATGGCTGTGTGGAGGGCTTCAGAGGCTGTTTGATAAGTCAGGATGGGTGGGGATCTCAGATGCTGTGGGGAAAAGAAGGGAATACTACCCCCATAGTGCCCAAAAGACAACATATGAAAGTACAGTATAAGGAAAACTTATGTGTGCATGTATAGCCCTAATAGAATGTAGCCATTATGTGGCTTTTGACAAAACAAAAAACAAACAAACAAAAAAACTCCCCAAAATCCTACATTATTTGTAGCTTTTTACTTCTAAACTTTTGAAATACCTCAGTATAAGACAGTTTATAGTAATGCAAATGCAGGCAAAATAGCCAATGAAGTCGGAGGAAGTGGTGAGCAACCAGGAAAGGGAGAGTGGAAAATAGTTTAATAAAAATGTAAACTGGTGTGTATTGGGGATCATTTTTTTTAAATTTTTTTATGGAGAACCATTACAAAATAAATGCTAAAACTACTAGTATCATCATACTGTTATATATTATACTGTTATGTATGGCCCAACCTCACTTACAGTACCATATGCAGTTCTCATCACCATACCTTCAAATGGACAGCTGGAAAAGGCCTCTTTGGCTTAGAAAAAATTATTTGGGGTACAGTTGTTTATGAGATGGAAATAGTGGAGAGGGAAAAGGGTTTTCTCCTTATCTAATCATCTATTGAAGTTGAACTGTAGGAGATTCAGAACATATAACAGATGTATGTAGTGATGGCTTTGAAATCCAAATTATGGATTGTGAAATCCAAATTATGGATTTGGACTCATGTATAAGTCAAGGGTAAAGCATATGGGCATGCAACAAATGTTGTAAAGGATGAAGAAAAGGAAAACAATGCCCAAGAACTGACAGAATTCCAGCAGAGATAACTGTTACACCCTTGCCTTTCATCAGGGGATGGTTCCTTTTTAAGTAAGAGTTAAAGTACATTACTTACATTGACCTATGTATAAGACAGCACAGGATTTCGGGGTCATTTTTGTTACTAAAATTTCTACATACATGAGTATATACAATATATGCTGTTCCTAGAATCAGCGATCATATGCCTCTCAGTAGAAATTCCCCAAAACCCTAAATAGGAGGATGACATTGGATTTTATGTCCTGTTTATAAGCCTCCTACTGAATGTGGTCAGCCACTGTTGGAATAGGATGATGGAGCTGACAGGCCTTTGTTCTGGCTCTTCTTACATTTTTAAATAATACTTATGTAACACCATCTATCTTCTGAAATACACTATACTAAAATAAAAATCAAGAAGAGATGAACCAATATCCTAATTTGTTTTTCCATTGCTTTCTCAGCAGTTTGTGCAAGTGTAATGGCTTTTTGGGAGAGACAATGGATCCAGTGAGAGACTTTTCCTTCTAAAAAAAAGATTGGAAGAAAAAGAGGCAAAACTGAACCCAAGCTGCCCAGAATTTAAGAGCAGTTGAGGAGGCTTTGTGTGAGATGCTACAGACTAACATGCCAGATAGAACTATCAGACATGTCCATGCCTCACCTGCTTGTCTTTCAGGCTGCTATCTGGTGGGCTCTGATTTAGGTTTATTTTGCAGAATTTAAACCTTGAAACTTGAATTGTGCATATGTAAAGTATAAAGCAGAAATGTTTGTGTGAGAGCAGGAACTAGTCAATTTTGATCCAATTGTAAACAAAATGATAAAGGGAGGTATTTGTAAGTTGCGATTTTAATTCTGTGCTTTTATGTAGCATGTTAGCTGCCCTGAACTCCTATGGGGAAGGATAGGATATAAACTGGAAAAGGAGGTAAAGGCATTTTATAGCTGAGCAAAGGAATTCCCAAGGGAAAAAATTAAAATGGGTATTTGTTCAAGAACAGCTTAATAAACAAGCTGAGATTTCAGGCAATATTGGTTGTGCTTTCTTTTAGAAAAAATGAAAGAACTCAAATTTGAATATGCAAAAAGCCTGCCATGTTTCTAATTTGGCAACAAAGAAAAAAAAATAAGTCCCGTGAATGATGAACAAATCTGATGGATAAAACTTTGGAACTAAAGGGAAATCTTTTTGCCAAATATCTTGTTCATATTTTTGTTAAAAATCTGTACCATGAATAGCAGCTCTATTAGATAGATATTATCCAAGGCACACTTTCTGTCTGCAATATTTTCAGTAGCCAAATGGGCACCCTTGACTAAAGAAAAGTCCATTTAAAATCTTTCAAAATGAGAATATGAAAACAATTTAGTCCTAGCTTTATCAGTCTTAAGTAATCAAAATGAAATGCTTTTCCCCTGGCTTTTCCATGGCCTTAAGTTCTGGCAGATTGGCTGCAGGTTGATTGGGATGCATGATAAGCTTGAATACTCTCTCTCAACATCCTCTATCTGATGTTCTGCTTGAGACAAGGATTATTAAATCAGGGATCTGTCTGCCTGCTTAGGGTGAACACTCTGCTGCCTGACAGAATGCACAGCATTTAAGCAGACAATTGGGAGCCTGAATTTACCTGCCCCTTTCCAAGTGTCATTTTAACAAACCATTTTCTCTTTTCAGAGCAGTGTCTTGATATGCAGACAGAAAGCACAACAAAAATTAGGCAACTGCTACTGCCATTAGATGGATAGATAGATAGATAGATAGATAGAACTACAATGTGCTTTATTGGATTGTCGTTAGTCTTGAACCCACCAGCCACAAAGATCGACAGTGACCCTTTACCATCAATCAGATTAACACTATCATCTCTTTATATGAAGCACTGTCATCTCACTTTATGAGACTATTAGAGCGCTAAGGTCTTCTGGATAGGCCCGTTTCTCTGCTCCTCAACTTCTCAGGCTTCTTTGGTGGGAAGAAGGAGCCTTCTTGGTGGCTGCTCAGAGACTTTGGAACTCCCTCCCTAGGGAAGCCTGGATGCTTTCCTTCCGTCAGCAAGTCAAAATATTCTAATACCACCAGGCTTTTAGAAACTGACTGGGATGGACTTTTAATTATGTGCTGTGACATTTTGTGGTTTATATATAGTCTTTTTAATGGATTTCAATAGTTTTAACTTCATAAATTTCTTACTTATCTTTTAAATAACATAAGTAGCCTTCTGTCTGTATTGTTCAGGACTACCAGTCCTAAAACAGATTTGAGCTGCTACCTAAATGAGCAGATGTTAATAGAATGGGAGCAACAGCAAGGTGTCTGAGGAAAGAACTGTGTGTTGGAACCCTTCCCTGCTTCTCTTATAATAACCTGGATGTTCAGTGTCTTGAAGTGCAAAGGAGGAGGATGCTCCATTGCTAACACTGATCTGAGATCCAACTCCAACCCAGCTGGCATCTGTATATTGAACGAAGGGGAGCATCTTGTCCTTCACTTCTGGCAGCTAAATCTCTTCAATCAACTCTGACATTTCTGGATGCCCTGTGTTGTGATGGAACTGCTGTTGAAGGTGCTTATTAAACTGTAAGCAAGTAGCAGACCTACAACTCTAACAGTGTCTCTTTTCTTTCCTTCGTGATGTTTCTTTTTAACAATCTCTTTCTTGACAAAGAACCAAGTGGGCTTAGAGAGCTAGAGTAATTAACTTTGCACCATCTGGTTGGCCTAAAAAATGTATCACCATAATGTGCATTTCAGAAAACTTTAGCTAGTCCATAATGTAATAGTGTACTTGAGGTATGTAACAAAGACTTGGTTTCAATCACGTTATATTTCTCCCAGTACTACCTTTCCCCCTTATCCTTCTTTTATGTGAGATTGTGAGACTCTTCTGTTTTCTTTCTGCAGTGGAGGTCACATATATTTGAAAAACATGTTCCCCAATGTGTTTATTTACTGCTCCATTTACCTATTTTATCCATTTTTTTTCCAACTGACTAAAGTATGTTTCTACATATATACACACACTTATGTGCATTGTCAAATATACAAGTGGTTTTATGCACAATTTATTTTTTTTTTTTTAAATGGCATAGACACATAACAAATGTGCAAATGGCTAAATGACATGTGTGTTCTCTCTCTCTCTCTCTCTCTCTATATATATATATATATATACATATAACAACTTTTGGCAAAGCTGGCAAGACCATTACAATTTTGTTAAATCACTGATTTTAGGTAGCAGGTGTCACAGGGAATTTATCCTGGTTCTGATGCAACTACCTCAGCTACCCTTGCCTGGAAACCATATCCTCTGAGGAGCAGCTAACTGAACTGGGCATGTTTAGCCTGGGTGACATGGCTTAAGAGGTGACATGGTAGCTTTTTAAAGTATTTTAGGAAAAGAGATTCCACATAAATATTAGAAAGAAGTTCCTGGTGGTAAGAATTTTTTGACAGTGGGATATTCTGCCCTTGTGCAATCTTTCAACTCTATGATTCCACGATTTTATAGGATGGAAAAATGGCAATTAAAGTGGAATAATAGCATTGTGTGCATGGGCAAAAGGAAAACTTTATGAAACACTGGGAGATTCTTTAGCACTGTAATAATAATAATAATAATAATAATAATAATAATCTCCCATTAAGTTTGCAATGCCAATCTTTTTCACAAACACAGTGTCAAGTCAACCCAGGAGTTGTTTATTCCTGCTGAGCTGTACTTGATTAATTAATTTCATGTGGACCGTGTTTGTGTGCAGGTGTGCTAAAACTCTTGAGTCCACTGCTAGGTAAATCCAAATCTTTTAAAAACTGATCTCAACACCAAGGGAACACTCTTGGTAGAAGAAAAAAGAACATATAGATTGGAAATACCTTGGAAGAAAGATGTCTCAAATACTGTTCTCTTGGTTTTAAATAGGGAGTTGGATGGGAGTGGGGGAACAATCAAAGAGCAGAGGGAATTTGTATAAGGAAATAGTCTGTCCTGGAAACATCTGGAAGGAGTGGTGTGACAGATCTTCCTCTCTAGCTTGTCCCTACAGTTCCAAACCACTGGGCTTCTGTCACTCACCTTGCCCTCTTTCACAATTTTTCTCCCTAGTTTGGATACTTGGGCCTCACAGTGAATCCTATCTGAGCCTTTGGATATGTTGTGGGAAGCATGACCAGACTTTCTATCAGACTTTAACAGGAACAGCCAGACACAGTTGTAAAAAACCAATCAAACCAAACCAAACCAAACCAAACAAAAAACTGGTAGAAGTTTATTCTTGCATAACTATATCACACATTAACTCCTGAACTAATGATAAATTATAATAAATAATTTTTTTATTTATATGCTGCCTCTCCTGCAGGATCAAGGCAGCTTACAACATCAGGTAAAAACACATATAAAATACAACATACAATTAAAATGCATCCCATTAATTCCCTCCTTCCTGACCTTACTACAATAAGATATCAATTAAACAATCAAGAATTAAAAGAATTAAAATTAAATTAAAATTAAATAATCATACATTTAAACAGTCAGAGACAAGGGGATGGGGAGTTTGGGTGTTCGCTATGGTGGTCTGTGTTCATGGGGGACTGGGTGGGTTATTCAGGGAAGGCCTGTCAGAAGAGATCTGTCTTGGCAGCCCTTTTGAAGCTGACCAGATTGGTAATGTTCTGGTGTTTTTTTTTGGGGGGGGGGGGGAGGGGGGAATCAGCTTTAACAACACTACAAACCATGAATAACTAAAATGGTAAGTAGACGTTTCTGACATTCTCCTCATGGACTTGTAGGAAGAGAAAGGGGATGCATTCCCAGCCTTTCATTCCTACTTGTGTGCACCATATTTAAAATGTCTTCCTTAACATAACATATTACAGATGTATTGAACTTCACCTTCTGTTATGCTATGTCAGCCCTGCATCTGGGGAGAATAAAGTATGCAATGGTTTACAATAATGTGCTAACATGGCCACTGTGTGTCTGAGATGTAACTTGTTGCTAACCTTCCTCTCAAAGGAAGCAATTACTTATTTTAACTTTCTTTTTACCCACTGTAAGTAAGAATTTGAAAAAGTAAAGCCTATTTAGAATTTGGAACTTATTCTGTGCATAATTTGCGTGTGACAGTTTTTCACAGAAAATAAAATTTTCTGCAGAAGGAACAGTATTATCCAGCTTCTCAAGTCCACACAGATCATTGCTTTAATCTGTTACTTATGGTTACTACTGTTATACAATATCTTGCTTTAGTTGCATAATTTTGTTAGATTGCTGACCAAAAGGCCTTTTAGAGGTTCTAATGAACACAAGGTAGTTTTAGGGTCTCTAAAACCTTCCTGCAACATCCTAGGGTATAAATGACAAGTCTAGTCACTGTGTTGAAATAAAAACTGCTTTTTCTCCCACCCATAATTCTGAGGTGTTGTGCATGAGACGAGATCAAGGCTGTTTCCTAAACAAATGACATGATATTTTGGTACAGTTTAAATCAACAGCAGCAACAACAAAAACAACAACACAAATGTTTTTCTCCCATAATCCCAAGTCTCTAAACCCTTGAAATGTGGCATAGATACTAAAGGCATCCCAATAGTAATAATGATGATGATGATATAATAATAATAATAATAATAATAATAATAATAATTTGTATTTCCCGCCACTCCCTGCAGATTGATATAAAAATATTTGGCTTTTAAAAATATTAACTTTATTTATATTTCAACTTTTCCCCAAGACAAGGATTTAAGGAGGCTTAAATATTTTAAAAATTACATTACCTTTCATTGCAAAATCCCAAGCCCTACTGCACAACATTGAGCTTCTGGTCAAATTTCCTTTCATGTCATCCTGTTCCCTTTCACCTCCAATCCAATCATCTTACTCAATTATACAGTATCTGAACCTTCACTTAAGCCTTGTATTTAAGCAATCTGCATTTCATTCGATTATTATTTTGTGTGTTTATTGAAGCAAAATATACACTCTGGGCTTTCAATTACATTTTCGTGTTCTTTCCAGGAATATACATGAGTTGTTGATTGTTATAAGACAAGCACTCCCCTATTTTTTTTCCCCCTTTTTTGCTTTCATTAACACATGTTCAGGAAGAAAAGTTGAAAAACATAAGCCTCAGGCTTCTACTCTTGTTAATCTGGCCCACTGCAACCAGTCTAATGCACTCACCCTAACAGCTTTCATTAGCTTTGGAAATGACCTTAGAAAATCTAATCAGCTTTTCACTGTCACAGACAGTTACAGAGAAAATCTGACTTTTCCTGTATACAGAGTTTCCACATTTATAGGAAGGTACAGTATTCTTTAAAAACAATAACCCCCTCCCAATACACACACATTTTAACCTGATAGTCTGGTATCTGATTTCTCTAAACATGGACAGCACAGACTGAGTAGCTGTAAAATTCATCTCCTGCCCCCTCTCCCCAAATCTGGCTCTTGTAAAATAAAATTCAAATTTATTTATTTACTGATCTCATTTGTATTCCATCTTTCTCTCCATGGATTTCAAGGTAGCATATATTTTCTCTGCTTCTTGAGAGACTTCCACAAGAAGAGCTGAGCCTTCTTGAGAGACTGTTTTTTGTCTATAAAGTATCCTACAGCCTTGCACAGGAGATAGATGGCTTATATCTCATAGGGAATTAGTAAAAGTAGAAATGGAAGCAGAGGAAGACCACATTCCAGATGGATGGACTTGATCAAGGAAGCCATGGCCCAGAGTCTGCAAGATCTGAGCAGGGTTGTTGATGATGGGGGACTTGGAAGTCTCTCATTCATCGGGCTGACAAAAGTCAAAGGTGACTGGATGGTACTTAACAATGAAATTAATGGAGAGGAAAATTTATTGCCTGGCTTTTGTAGCCCCTTGTCCCAGTTCCCTTATGGCCAACAAGGGGTTTGGTTTCTGCCTGCAACAGCTTCCCTCAAGACCATGTTTAAATAACAAACATCAAATTTGAAGCAAACATCAAATAAAATTGGGGCCTGTGACTCTAACACTATCACGTTTCCTGTTTGTCTTACTGTAATGCATTTTGCATCTTCTGGTTTGTATAATAAACAATATGTGTATCAGAATTTATCACTGAATATGTTTCCCCTCCCACTCTATCCTCATAGCTACACGTAGAGTAAGAGTGTGTGACTAGCCCAACTATGGAGATTTGTGGATGAGGAGGGATTTGACTTAATGCAAATGAGCTTCTTTGGAAAGCAATAATAGGCATTTGCTGTGGGGAGAGGGCCTGAATCAACCAAGATTGAGATGTGGCCTGAATTTGGGTGATATAATTCAAAGACATAGCCATGTTAGTCTGGAATATCAGTATGCAAAGGGATCTTGCAGCAAGATGAGGTTTAAGAAAGTACATGCTACAACTACTTTCACATAGTTAGTCTCAAAGAGGACCTTTTCAGCTGCCACTCCAAAAATATGGAATGACCTGCCGGAGGAGATCTGTCATATTATATCTTTGGAGGCCTTCAAAAAGGCGATAAAGATGGATCTCTTCCGGTGGGCCTTCCCAGGCTGATCTCCTTGTAACTGAACTGCTATTGTCTAGTTGCTCCCACTGCTTCTAGATTGATTGTACTGGGAATTTTACCAGGAATTGTTATTTTAGTGCTATTATTAGGGTGGGAGGGAGACGGGAAATTCTAAACTGTTATATTTTGTTATGCTTTTAATCTGTCAATCTGCCTGACTTTTATTGTTTTTAATTGTTGCTACCCGCCTCGATCCAATATAGGGAGAGGTGAGATACAAATTATTATTATTATTATTATTATTATTATTATTAAAGGTGCTGCAAGATCCTTTTGCATTTTGGTGGTATGTGAGACATGGGGCTTTACAGACTGCCCTTTTGGGCCGGTCTGCAGCCGCCCCTTTAAGCAATGGGATGGGGCCAGGGCTGCCTCACTGGCAGCCCCAGAGGCCCCATCCACCACTTCTACAGGCCATGGAGAAGCGGCAAACTGCCGCTTCTCTGCAGCCTGAAAATGGGGAGCAGTAGGTGGTTCCGAGGGGAGAAAGGGGCTGCCGCTGTGTCCACTTTCCCCTCGGGGTCCTTGGTGCAGCCATCTAAAGGCAGCTCCAAGGAGCAGGAGCGAAAAAGGAGCTTGGCTTTTGAGCTCCTTTTAGCGCCATGGAAAGGGTGCCATTGGTACCCTCCTGTAGCACCATTATGTCAGGCTCACGCAGCTTTATCTAAATGTTTTGATGGCACACCCATATGGATGCCACCATTTTAAAATGGCAGCGTCCATACATGCTAGGGTTAGTGAGGTTGTAGATGCTGCGTCCTCCCTAACCCTAATTGCACTGCACAGACGGCCCTTTGGGACCATCTGTATCATGCCACTATTTTGCTCACAGTGAGACCCATATGTTGGGAACATTATTTTTTGGATTACCACTACCAGAATGACCAATCCAACATGACCTCTTAGTTATAGCTGCTCAAAGATGTAAGAGGATGAGACCTCCCTTTGCCATCTATGTCATCAGACCTCAGAGGGAGGGAGAGCTCCATCAGACCAGGCCTAGAGTAAGAGGATGAACCCTCCCTTTGCTATTTATGTCATCTGGTCTCAGAGGGAGAGAAAGGCAGGCCCAGCTATGTCAGGCCTAGCATAAAGTAAGAATGAGCCCTCCCTCCAGTCCATCTGCCGTGGTCCAGGCCCCAGAGGGAGGAAAGAGCTGCTGGTCCTGATCCCCTTCCCCAACACCATTCCCTTCTCCTTTTGCGTTATGTCTTATTAGATTGTAAACCTGAGGGCAGGGAACCATTTAATAATAATAAAATAATAATAATTGTAAGCCACTCTTAGAGCATCTAGGGCTGAGGGGTGGGTTATAAGTACTCAAAATAATAAATAATAATAAATGTAAGTTTCCCAAGTTCTGGTGAGAAATTTATTTAGTACATTTATTTCCTATCTTTCCTTCAAAAAGGAAGCCATTGTGTTGTGGAATCTTTTCCTACCATTTAATCAAAGGAACATGTTACGTGGAAAGGTAATGGCAAGTCCAAGCTGTGCTTATTGCAGTCCAATATTTTAGCCACTGCAGCAAGCCTAGTCTAGTCATTGTCCTTGCCTTGGTTTACCCTGTCCAATATGACTTGAAAATAGGAATGGGATACCTATGGGCCACCAGATGTTTTGAATTTTATCTCCTAGTAACAGCAGTTATTATGATCAATGGTAAGGAATTATGACAATTGGAATACAAAATATGGAGGAAAAGGTCCACAATTCTGCATTAAAGGAGAGCTTCCATTGCTGTCAATGGAAATGCATTTTTTCATCAACTTTTCATTGCTTAAGGACTGAGTGCTGAGGGAGCTAGACAAAACTAACCCTCTTCACGTCTCAAGTTGATCCATTTTGGGGCTCTAGTTGTAGCTTTAAGTGAAATTCAGTCATTAACAAATTTCATCAAGGAAAAAAAATATGGCCCTGGAAATGTGCAAGGAAAGATTCCCCATTCCTTCATTACACCAATGTGGCTTCAGGCAATATCATTAGGCAGAGTGAGGTAGCTGCTTCATACAGCTGTGTCTGAGTAGCATATTTGTTTGTTTGTTAATTATTGTATATATTTATGAATATGTCTAGAAATTTTATTCAAGAAGACTCCCAAAACCGGGGTCAATGTAAGTACTCTATCTTATCTCTTATCAAAAAAGGAACCATCCCCTTTTCTGAGTAGAATGACAAAAGGTGAGAGCCTGTCCCATCCCAAGAAGTAGTGAACCCTCCACCCTACTCTCTCCATCAATGCAGTGCTTTTGGCCTTTTTTTTTTTTTAAATTCCTGGGTAAGAGCAGTAGCAGCAGCAGCAGCTGTAGCAGCAGCAGCAGATGATGATCTTTGGTGCTTCCCCTCAAAGAAGTGCCAAGAAAGTAGAGGGGGTTGATGCCACTTTTAGGTTATCCCAGGATAGACTAAGCTTTCACCTTTCACTCAGAGAAGGGAATGGTTTTGTATCTTAACTCCTGCCTTTACATCCTTTTTGCCACATACACATTTTCTTAGTCCTGTCCATGCCTGGTCACCTCTCCCTCACATTGCACAGCCACCATTTAGCATAGTTCCCTCTTCATCCAGCCAGTGAGAACAAAGACCAAACACAAATTAACATGTAAATCACTTCCTCTCAACCAAGGGTCACACTGTATGTATACCCCATTCACTCCCATGCTAGCATTCTTTGAAGATGCCAGCCACAGATGCTGATGAAATGTCAGGAATAAATTCTTCCAGAACACAGCCACATAGTTAAAAAAACTCACAAAAAACTATGGATGCCAGCCAAGAACTTCAACTTCAAATGGACATCTCTAAGGGGAGAAACTGTTCCAAGATACCCAGATACTGGAAGAACTCTAGACCAGGAGAGCACATCTACTTTTCCCACTAACCTTTCTGCTATGGTGAAGAGACACAGATACCATACTGTACTTTCTCACAGAAAAAAAAGGACCTTAAAATCCCCATAAGTCAACTATATCTACAACCGAATGGAACATGCACTGATATGGGAGAGTATACACACCAACTGGCTAACACAGACCAGTAGCTGCTATCACTCCACCTCAACATCTGTCAAAAGATGAACAGCCAAGACTGGAACAAAATTGACAGCCTCACCTACTAAAAAAATGGGAAAAGATATAGTAGACCACACCAAAAATCAGAAACAAAAATTCAACAAATGCCACAAGCACCATCTGAAACCCTCACTGGACACATCACAAACCATCATCAATCTGACAGAGCAGCAACTTTTGAAAAAAGAAACATCTATCCTGGCCAAAGGAGGCAACTTTGCGGTTATCACCACCAAAATACGAGTTGAAGATATAATTACCCGGGTTGAATTCACCCTCCACCAACTACCCAAGGAGGAAGCAGAAGAGATAACAGAAACATAACCCAGCAACATAACGAATCAAGAAACAAAAGCCATCAAGGATCTCAGTTTGGACCCAGAAATCATCATTCTCCCAGCAGACAAAGGTAATGCCATGATAATCATGGAAACAGAACAATACAAACAAGAAATCAAGAAATTCCTGGCTCCTACAATATAAAGAATACTGAAACAAGACCCAACCAACAAAATCACCAGGAAAATGAACACCTTGATCAAGAACTCCTCAATTCAGCTAATTACATGGCAAAGTTTATGCAAATCTGAGGCTCTCCCACCAAGACAGTATGGACTTCCCAAGATCCACAAGGATTCCATTCCCTTTGACCCATAGTGGGCGCCACTGAGTCCTCCACATGTGACTTGGCCAAGTTTCTGGCCACACAATTGCAAACTAATACAGGGCAACCCCCCCCCCCATCAAGGTTTCAGCTCACTTCATAGAAAAAATCAACAATGTCAAACTCAAATCTGGAGATATACTAATCAGCTTTGATGTGGTCTTCCTGTTCATTAAAGTCCCCATAAGGGACACTATGGCACTCATCCAACAATTTTTTTTCCAGAAGTTATCACAACTGTGTCTGAACATTGTCTCACCACAAGCTACTTCCAGTGGAACAATGGATTCTATGAGCAGAGAGATGGGGTAGCCACGGGAAGCCCTTTGTGCCCTGTAATAGCATACTTTTACATGGAACACTTTGAAAACCAGGCCCTGGAAACAGCACCAAAAAAGCCCACAACATGGTTCCGATAAGTGGATTACCCTTTCACCATTTGGAGCCATGGAGAAGAAGATCTGACTGTGTTTCTGAAACAACTGAACAACATCCACCCAAACATCCAATTCATAATAGAAAAATAAAAGAAAGGAACATTGCCATTCTTGGATGTCCTGGTAATCTGCAAAGTGAACTAGTGTTTGGGCCACATAGTATACAGAAAACCTATATGCATGGACAGATACCTACACAAGAAGACCAACCATCACCCAGGACAAAAAAGAAGCTCAATAAAAAAACTGGTGGACTGTGCAGAATGGATCTGTGAAGCCCACTTATTGGACGATGAATTGAAGCACTTAGACTGGGCTCTACAGACTAATGGTACTCCACTTCAGACATCAGAAGGGCTGTCAGACCCAGAAAAACTCATAGGAGTGAAGATAAACAACCACCAAAAGGGAAAAAAAAATATTTTTACCATACATCAAAGGAGTCACAGACAGAATAGGGAAACTGGTAAGGAAACACAACCTCCAAACGATCTACAAACCGACCAAGAAAATCCAGCAAAAATCCCTCTCATGGCCACAGGGTTTTAACACATACCATGCAGCTGTGGACAAGTCTACATAGAAACCACAAAATTCAGTGTCCAAACACGAATCAAGGAACACAGGACACACCGCAGACTAGGTCAGCCAGGAAAATCAGGAGTAGCAAAACATGTTATAACTGACTCTGGGTATAAAATGCTGTTTGAAAACACCGAAATTCTGGACCATGCCTACAACTATTAGGTCAAAGTACATAGAGAAGCCACTGAAGTCCACAAATACCTAAACAACTTCAACAGGAAAGAAGAAACCTTGAAAGTCAACACAATTTGGCTACCACACCTGAAAAACACCAAAATCAAGACCCAGCAAGTGCAAATGAGAACCACCTAGGTCAGGGGGGTTTCCCAGAAGACAATGGATCACAAATTAAATAGACTTTGAGCCCTTGCCATTCAACAATAGACCATGTAAATCATGTCCTCTCAACCAAGGGTCACACTGTATATATACCCCACACACCTCCATGCCACCATTCTATGAAGATGCCAGCCACAGATGCTGGTGAAACATCAGGAATAAGCTCTTCGAGAACATGGCCACATAGCCCCCCCCCCAAAAAAAAAAACCCCAGAAAAACTATGACCACAAAGAGTTACACCTGCTGGAATTTTGTAAGTTCTTTGGCATAGTTTCATTTGTTTTGTTTGTTTCATGCTTTCTATCCTTTGTAATATGCCCTTGTAAGTTTTACCCTTGACTTTGGGCTTTATTAAAATTTATAATTTTACTTTATTCAAATATTTAATACATGGGCTTTATTAAAATCTATAATTTGCTCCCCAAACCTTCTCTTGACTTATACATATGTGTAGTTAAGTATGTATGGTATACAATAGTACGGTATATACAGTAACACTAATTCAATTGGTAGGTTCTTTTAAACATAATCCAGTAAGTGGAAGAGATGTTTATGAGACTTTCTGTCTCAGTTCCCCAAACAATTTAGGGATATTATGCACCATGATGTCAGGGCAATGGTAGCAAAATAATGTACATCATCTTTTTTGCCAGCACTCTGTCCCTGTACAATTTTATTTCCTTTTTCCTTCAGCTAGTGCTTCAAACAGATACTAAAACTACTATTTGCATTCAGACCAAAACATCAAACACATATCTTTCACTGAGTGTTCCCATATCAGTGGAAACAAATGTATTATCTTGTGGAAATTAGTTGAACAAGGGTTCAGGGCATCTTCTACAGGAACCCTTTTGTCACATTATTTATCATGTATGTGTATGTGTTTTCATGTATACTTCAGATGGACATTTTCTTTTTGCAGGGTGACCATAAAAATGTCTGTCCCATTATTAATTTACCTTTCAGCCATCTACATGTTTTTAATTTGTGTTATTTAATATGTGTTTATCTTGTTTAAATTTTTTATTGATTTTAATATGGAATTGTTTATACATTGTTTTTTGTGGGGTTTTGGGGCTATGTGGCCATGTTCTAGAAGAGTTCCTTTCTGACATTTCACCAGCATCTGTGGCTGGCATCTTCAGAGAATGTTTCATTCATTTCGCCACAGATGCTGGCGAAACATCAGAAAGGAACTCTTCTAGAACATGGCCACATAGCCGCAAAACCCCACAAAAAAGTAAAGATGCCAGCATGAAAGCCTTCAACTCCACATTGTCTATACGTTGTTTACATTTTTTACCTGTTTACCACCCTGAGATCTCATGATAAAAGGCCAGGATAAAAATATTTTAATAAAATGAATAAATACCACACCTAAAGCCAGACTGAAATGGAACTAGATCAGTGGTTCTCAACCTTTGGTCCTTGAGATTTTTTGGATACCCAGAATTCCTGTGTGGTGGCTATATTGGCCAGAATTTCTAGGAGTTGAAGTCTGAGCCATCTAGTGGACTGTTGTTTGGGAAACCCTCGCCTAACTCCCACTAACTCATAAACTGAGACACCATCATATGCTCTAGTCCTTTTTCTAAGACTGGAATATTAAACACTGTCAAAAGATATATAGACATATATATAATAGACAGATAGGTAGATAATGAGATAGAATTTTTAAAATCCAGTGTAATGGGATTCAGAGAAGGCTTTTCTTCCTGATTGTCATTATGAGGTTCTAACTACTGCCTTTGTACAGATATGTTCACCAATGCTTTTCTTAGCTAGTTCCACAGCTTCTTTTATCCACAAGAAAGTGTAAAAGTCAAGCTCATACATAATAGGTCTCAAGGTCTTTTGAGAATCCTCTCCATCCCTTTATGATATTCAAATAAAAAAGGATCCATTATACCTGGGCAAACAGTGGCCAAGCTTATATCAACTGCACCTACAATGTTTCCCCGAAAATATGACAGTGTCTTATATTTATTTTTGCTCCCAAGATGAGCTAGGTCTTATTTTCAGGGGGTGTCTTATTTTTCCATAAAGAAGAATTCACATTTATTGTTGAACAAAAAAAATTGAACATTTATTATATACTGTATATATATTTATATACAAAAATTTTGCTAGGTCTTACTTTCGGGAGAGGCCTTATATTTAGCAATTCAGCAAAACCTCTACTAGGTCTTATTTTCTGGGGATGTCTTATTTTTGCGGAAACGGTATATCCATTATGGTCTATTAGTTTATATAGATCAAGGTTGATCTACAAAATGCCGAATCAATGAATGGCAATAGTCTACTCAATGTTCTTTAATTATTTATTGTGTCCTGGAATGTCATAGGCCTATGACCAGCCTCTTCACATCCTATTCGCTGTTGTGGAAAAAGTAATTGTATTAATTGTGTTCTATTTTTTAAAAAATGATCTGTTTTAATACTGTAATAATTTGATGCCATTTTAATTGTCACTTTTGAGTCAGTGGAGATTCTGGGATTTGGTGTCTTTTCCCGGGGGCACTGGTGTGCCCAATGCTGGCCAAAGGGGTGGGGACAGGTCAAAATCCTCTCGGACCGCACCTTTCTTGAGTTTTTCCCTATTTTGGTGGTGGTTTACATTTGGGGTGATACTTTTAAGAACAAGGCTGTTTGTTTCTGGGGTGACAACCAGGCTGTAGTCAATATCCTCAATCACCAGACTTCCAAGTCTGAGTGGGTTATGCAATTGGTACACTATTTTGTTTTGCTGTTCTTCTGTAACAATGTCACTTTTAAGGCACGTTTTATAGCAGGTTTGGACAATGACATTGCAGATGCCCTTTCTTGTTTCCAGGAAGCCAAGTTCTGATATTTGTCACCCTGAACAGACTCCTTTCCTACCCCTTTCCCAGAGGAATTATGGGATTTTGAGAACATGTTGTGATGCAGAGAGTCCTGTCTCCCCGGACCCTTGCCATCCTCAGTGCCTACAGCAAGATTTTTCTCCTTCTGCAGGACTATGGGCTTCCAGGCAGAATGGTGTGTACTCGCACTGTCCTCCAATTCCTGGGCTGGATATGGGAGGAGGGGTCTTGCCCCCGCACCATGTCTTTGCCCCTGGCCAGAACTTCCTTCTTTGCTAAAGCCACCAATTTCCAGGACTCCTGTGCATCTGTTTTTCTTTCTGTCAAGGAAAGCCATTGAGGGTTGGAGGAGGCTATTTCCAAGGCAGGTGGATGGGAGGATGCCCATGACCTTTAAATTGTTTCCCAAGCTCTCCCACACCTGGGAGGAGTGTGTAACTCAAGACCCACCTATTCTGTGCTGCCTTTGTAATGGCCTTTTCCAGAGCGCTGCAGGTGGGCGAAGTGATTCCCTTCACCAAAAAGGATTGGGCCAGGAGGGCTCTGAGGTGGGAGGTTGTCTCTTTCATGGGGGATGCAGTTTTCTTAGTTGTCTGCAGATCCAAGTGTGATCAGTTGGGGAAGGCTCCACCATCAAACTTTGCAGATTCCTTGGCTGCAGGCTTTGTCCAGTCCACTCTACAGTGTAGTGCCCTCGGAGCACCTTTCTTAAGTATTGCAGGATCAGGTTATCTGATGGGAAGTGGCACAGCTTTCAGCTAGGGATTGGTGGAAGGTGGGTCACTGGGGGGTGGCCAGCCCTTTGTGGTGGTAGCATGGGTTGTGGATCTGGTGGGTGTGGCTATCTGTTCTGTGGAGCACAGATTATCAGGAGTCCCATGGGGACCTAGGGCTGCTGGGATGGAGAAGGAAACACCAATGTGGGGGAAAACTCCTTATTAGAGTCTCCCAGTGACAAGGGATGGAGTACAGACACCCAGAGACCCATTGTCATAACTGAACCCAGCTGTGACTGGCCAACTGGGTTCATCGATCAACAGTCAGGTTGGTTGATGCCAGTTCCTGTCCCATGTTTCAGGCCAATGCCACCTGTGTGGCCTTTTTTCTTCTGTATGGTTACCTCTGTGTATTTCTTATCTGTGAAACCCCCTCCACTGCAAAGTCAAGTGCTTGGTTGGCAAGCCCAGAAAGTTGAATCCTGACAATAAGTACCAAACAAAGAAAGCAATGATGCACAACTCACTATTCCACTCTAAGCCTAAAGACAGCTCTGAAGCTTGAGCTTCCACCATTCCTGTGGGTTCAAAAAGGGAGATTTCCGTCTCATACCACATATTTTCTTCTTTGGTCAAGTTCCTCTATCAGTCCCATTAGAGAGATAAGCCTTAATATCAGCAGATCTTGGGGGAATTTTTTTTAAAATTACAAACCCAAGAATGCCCCATTGAGCATGGGCACTGGTCATGCTGGCTGAGGGTTTCTGGATGTTCCAAAAATAACTTTTTCAGACTTTGAATACAACATTTGCTACCCACATTGTGAAAGAATTGGCTGATTTGCTGTCCTAGCCTGACTAGCATTGATTTTCACTATAAGTCACATCAGTCAGAATAATTTTAGACAATTTTGCCCAGGTAGTATTAAGGATAAGTTGAAAGCCATTTTTCATTTACTTGGGGCATTGTTTTGGTCTCCTTTGATTGTACTTGTAATTATTTCACTAGCTGGACTTCATTTTCTAGTGAAGATCACTATTAATGATAGAGTTTGGCATGCTTCACCTCAGTATGGTGGAGCATCTCTTGAAATTATAACCTTTGGGCCAAGACAGACAGCCCCAAAGCCATCAATATTAGGGCTTGATGTGGCTCAGCGTCCACATCCGCCGAGCCCTAATATGGCGCTGTTACGTCATAAGGATGTGGCCCCATCCACACGGGGCACAACCTTGAGATGTAAGGGTGCCTGAGTGCCCAAACGGTTCTACGTAGAAGAACCATTATACTGCTGTGTCATAGTCCTTATAATGGCACAAAAAGGAGCTCTGTTTCGGAGCTCCTTTTTGGGCCGGATCGTTGCTGCAGCCATGTGGTTGCTATGGCAACAATTTGGAGAAGATAGAAACTTATTTAAGACCCTGCAGGTCCAGCTACTCTCTTTGACTATTTACTTGATGGTACCAGATAATCACTTAAGTTGTATTTCAAGGCTGTTTTTGCATTATTGGGGATTTCAGCTGGAACTATGTTTGGCAAAAATGAATATGGAATCACGCTCTTATTATGATAGATTTTCAAAAACTAGGCATTTGAAGAGCCATTGAACCAATACTCAGGACATTGTAATGCAGTATATTTCCAATAAGACCTTGGATTTTGGAAAGCAACTGACCATACATCTAACAGTAACTTCACTATAGCTTTACAAAATAATAGCTATTCATCTGTGGCTAAACTGCTCATTGCTTAAATAACTGCCTCTTCATCTTGGATCTGGTTTATATCCATGGCAATAGATACAATGATAAGAGGACACTCCAGACTTCTTTCATCAGGATATCTTTCCAGTAACACTTTTTTTTGAAAATACTGTATAAAGTTCTGATACTAATTTTTTGAACTCCCTCCTCCCCCACTGCCACAAATATCTTTAATCCAGGTTTCTCTCAGTAATTATCCTAATAGCAGCATTTAGGATGCAGGTGAACTATAATTACAGATAGTGTGATGTAGTCATTTGAGTGTTTGATTAGGACTCTGGACAGCGATGGTCTGAATTCCCACTCAGTCATGGAAACTCAGTGGGTCACCATGGGCAAGTTATATTCCTTCAGTGGTTAGAGGAAGGCAATGGCAAACATCCTCTGGAAATTAATAATACTAATACTAAAAATAATGATAATTTGATTCTGATAATGCTTTTCCCTATGGATCTATCAGAGAGCCAGAGTTCTATAATGCAGTGTGGTGTGAGCATTGCACTATGACTCTGGAGGCCAGGGTTCGATTCCTTGCTTGGCCATGAAAACCACTGGTGGCTTTGGGCAAATCACATGCTCTCAGCCTCAGAGGAAGGCAATGACAAACCTCCTCTGAACAAATCTTGCCAAGAAAACCCCATGATAGGTTTGCCTTAGGACTGCAATATGTTGGAAATAACCTAAAGGCACACAGTACACACATGCATGGCTCCATATATTGGTAGACATTGTTTACTATTTCTTTCCCCTGAAATACATAAAAATAGGTCACAGGGATATTTGCAAAGCAACAAACACCCACTGGGTGCCTTGGAGAGGAATAATTAAATATTTGTCCTGCACAGAGCTCTTTGTCGCAATCAAAGCAAAACCATATGGAAGATATCTGTTTTTTTGTCAAAAATCATAGAACCAGATCTCCCGTTTTATACAGATAATCCTAGCCAGATGAAGGAATAAAGCTTATCCCAAGTTTCGGTAGATAATTCTACTGAGCAAAGCTTTAGAAGGGCCACTTGAACTCTGAAACATTCTCAGTAGAATGCCGCTAATTCTCTTGTAGTACCTAATTGCAGGCCGGTGTGAAAATGGCAAGTTCTGCTGTAAGGAGTGTGTTCAGCAGGAGGGGAGGGGATTTGGACAGCATGTCATGCTAAGCATTTTCACTTTCCAATACTTTGTAAGGTAGGATCAGTGAATCTCAAGCACCTTCACCTTGTTGAGTATTAATGCAATTAATCTTTCTGAAATGCACATTTAAATTGTAATCAGAGACAAATTATTAAAATGGACAGGTTTTTTTTAAAATACCCTCACTGTGCTATTCAAACTACAGACATTTTATACTCCTTGTATCCTAACCTGGTAAACATTTCAGCTAGAAACTCTTAAAGTTGTGACTAGCAATAATCCCTCTAAACTTTAATTGAGAGCACTGGCTTTTATATACAATTCAGGGCTGAGACTGCTGTACAGCTAACTCCATTCATTTCAGTTCTATGACCCTCCTGAATTGAGATTGCTCAGTAATAGTGCCAGGTGAATTGATCCCTTTGTTAGAATCTTAAAGATCATGGGTAAAACTCTTGCAGGGTCATGTACAAGATGACCCACTTTATCACAAAATCATAGTTATCCAAGTTCCTGCTGGCTGTCAATCTCCTGTAAATAACTTCAGATAGACTCATTGCAAGTATGGCCTGGCAATGGCAGACCTCATATTCTTCTTTCTTATTTTGGCAGCTACCATTGTACATTCTCACAGTGCCATTGAACAATAGCTGGGGAGACAGGGCAGGCACCAGCAGTAGGCTATGATGTCCAGGTATGTGCAACATGCTAACCACTATCCAATAACACCACTCTCCTGCATGACATTTTCTATACACATTGACTAGGAAGACCTATCCAACATCCAGTTTATACCACTGGGCTATAAACCCAAACGAGTATGCACTTACAGTAATGTATTAATTGCTTTGCTGGGACATTAAAGCTAGACTAGCTCTTTATTACCATCTATATAAAGCCAAATGCCTGTGGAAATTTACAGGCAGAGTTTCTTTATTCAAGGAATCTTATAGAATGACACCTCAGTTCAGTAGCCATGAATAGACTACGTGTGTGTGAGTAACGTGCTTGGGCTTTATTTTTGTGAAGGTAGAGTTAATTAAAATATGCCAATAAATATGGAAAACAAAACAGCAGCCAATGTACAAGTGTAAATTGATCAATATACATCCTAATCCATAAAAAAAGAAGATACAAAAGACTGCAGCAACTATAGAACCATAACATTAATGTCACATGTAAGCAAAATTATGCTCAAAATTCTACAGTATAGACTCCATTCTTATTGTTGTTGCGTGCCTTCAAGTCATTTCTGACTTATGGAAGCCCTAAAGTAGCTCTATCGTTTCCTTGGAAAGATTTGCTCAGAGGAGGTTTGCCATTGCCTTCACCTGAGGTTGAGAACATGAGGCAAGGTCACCTTATGAGTTTCATGGCTGAGCTGGTAATTGAACTCTGGTCTCCAGAGTCATAGTCCAATATTCAAACCACTATCCATGTGCAGAGAGAAACTCCAGAGATGCAAGCAGGGTTCAGTAAAGGAAGAGACACTAGGGATCACATCAGAAACATAGCCCTCCCTCCATGCCATCTGACATCATCTGGCCTCAGAGGGAGAGAAAGGCAGACCCAGGTACATCAGTCCTAGCATATAGTAAGAAGCCAAGCCCTCCCTGCAGTCCATCTGCCATGGTCCAGGCCCCAGAGGGCGCGAAGGACTTATCCCCCCCCCCCACCATTCGCTTCTCCTTTTGTGTCATGTCTTTTTAGATTGTAGGCCTGTGGGCAGGGAAATGTCTAATTATCTATCTGTAAGCCACTCTGAGAGCCGTTGGGGCTTTCTAGATTGGCAAAAAGAAGTGTGTTCATGGCTGCATGAAACTCTAGCCTTTACATGAGAAAAAGGGAAAGTGTGCCATGAAAATGCTTTTTTTGTGTGTGTGTGTGTTTTAGGGGAGAAGAAGCGCCTTTAAAAAGGTGCTGGTTTTTCCAGCTTCTTTTTTAAAAACTGCGGAACAGTGCAGCTCCATCTAAAGGCTGTGGTGCAGCTGCTAAGCATTAAGGAAAAGGCAACTTCATGTCACACTTTCCTGCCAATCTAGAAAGCCCCTTTGTGGCTGAAGAGTGGGGTATAAATAAATAAATAAATAAATAAGGCAAATAGAGTGAACTAAAGAACTCCAGAAGAAAATCAGCATGTGCTTTCAAGGTTATAGCAAAGTCTTTGACTGCGTAGGTGATGGAAAGCTATGGAATGGGACTGATGCTACATTTGGTAGTCCTGGTGAGAAATCTGTACTTAGCACAAGAGGCTATTGTAAGAACAGAATACAGAGAAACAGAATGGTTCCCAATTGGCAAAGGGGTCAGACAAGGCTCCATTTTGTCTTCCTACTTGTTCAGTTTGTACACAGAAACCATACAAAGAACAGGTTTAGATTAAGAAGCAGAAAAAGTGAAGAAAGGAAAAAGGAAAATCAATAATCTAAGATATGTGGGTGACACCATACTACTAGAAACATACTACTAGAAACTGCCAGAAAAACATAATGGACTTAGAACAATTACTAATGAAAGTTAAAAGAAGAAAGTGCAAAGGCAGGCTTAGTGCTGAACATAAAGAAAACAAAAATAACGACCACAGAGGATTTACATAAAAATTCAACCTCGATAATGAGGGAATTGAAATGGTTAAAGATTTCCCATACCTTGGATCAAACCTTGACCAGAATGGAGACTATAATCAAGAAATCAGAAGACTAGGGAAGGGAAGCTATGAAAGAAATAGACAAGATCCTAAAATGTAAAGATGCACAACTGAACACTAAAGCTGGAATCATCCAAGCCATTGCATTTCCCATTACAATGTATGGATGTGAGAGCTGGACAGTGAAGAAAGCAGATAGAAAGGAAATCAAATAATTTGAGATGTGGATGATTATTTTTCTGGAAGTCAAGGCCCATTTTAGATTGGCAAAAAGAGGTGTGTTGATGGCTGCATGAAAGCCCAGCCTTTAGATGAGAAAAAGGGAAAGTGTGCCATGAAAACACTATTTTGGAGTTTTAAGGGAGAAGAAGTGCCTTTAAAAAGTAGCTTGATTTCCCCACTACTTTTTTAAAAAGGGCGCAACATTGCTATTGCATCTAAAGGCTAAGGTGTAGTTGCACGGTTAAATGGGGCTCTGTCTCTTTAAAACGCCCATTTAAAGGCAGCGATACAGGTGCGGATCATAATGGATCGTGGATTGGGAGCATGGGTGGTGTGGACTTCACTTCTAATTAAAACGCTCAATGCCCTGCAGGTGTAAAAGCTGGGGTTTATCCGCGAAGTTTTTTAAAGTTCCCAAATCCCAGCTCCACTCCTAATCCGAACCCTAGACATGCACAGTAGGGACTCTGGGATGCCATTACTGTTATTCTACTGTGGATAATATGTCAATTCATTCACAAAATAAAGGGGTTCATTCATGATGCACCAGTGCAATGGCACAGTTTAAAAAGGCGGAGGAAACGCAATGATAATTTGACGGATCCTCATAAGTATACATTTGTCCTGCACAACTGCACAGGTTTGCCGGCTGCGAACTGCGCAATTGCGCAGTTCCCAGCCAGCAATGATAATTTGACTGTATGGTGTAACTGCGTTTGCGCAGTTCGCAAACCTGCGCAGTTGCGCAGCACAAATGTATACTTATGAGGATCCATCAAATTATCATTGCGGCTCCTCTGCCTTTTTAAACTGTGCCGTTGCACTGGTGCATCATGAATGAACCCCTTTATTTTGTGAAGGAATTGACATGTTATCCACAGTAGAATAACAGTATATGTAGTCACTATCTAGATTTATATATTTTTCCCAGCATATCTTGACCCTCCGAATACCTGATATTGTAGAAGTCTGCAGGCTTCACCTTACGAGGGGGTATCGTAAAGTAATAATTATCACCCGGAAGTTATTATGGCATATTGATGAAATTTTGTCAGTGTCATCATTGGTCCCTAAGTGCACATTGCTGAGAAAATCAGCTCATTGCACCCTTTATTTTTGTGACTGCCTCTGCCAGAAGTGATTAAAGTGTAAAATCCTCATCAGGTGAAATCTGCAGGCTTCTACAATATCAGGTATTCGGAGAGTCAAGATACGTTGGGAAAAATGTATAAATCTAGATAGTGACTACATAGAGATAAGTTAACAACTACAAATCAAAACAAACTTTCTGTCAATTTTTTAAAAAGATGATCATTAAAACTTTTGGATACCCTTCGTATATGGGTAATCAAATATCGTAGATGGGTCTCATTTCTGTGCCTACCTACAATGATCATGTTTGTCTGTAGCTTGCATCTAGTACCTATGTTTATATAATTGCAGTTAGCAATTTAAATAAAACTCAGATGAGGATACCGGTTTAATAATTTACAGAAGATGTTTAAATCATTGCATCTCCCAAAAGGGATGAAATAAATTATTTTGTCATCTCTTTTACCACACATAAAAAGTGAGTTGTATCCATTCTGAAACTGTATTTTATGATGTAACTCAAAAGAATCTGTTTACAGCAATGAGTCAAAATTCATTATCTTTCAACCTGATTTTTGAGAGAAACCATAAAAATGTGCCTGCACATAATTGTTGCTTTCTTGTATATTTATACTAAACAGTAAAGTCTCTGATGCATTAAACTGAGAGAAAATTGCTGACATTTTAGTTGGAAGTAATTTGTTCCTGAAAAAGAAAATAAAGCAATGCATTTCTTCTGATGCATATGTTTTTCCTGTCCTTTTTTTTTGGGGGGGGGGGGAGGGTGTTATGTAGGCATAAATAATTTGATAAATTTTAATTGAAATGTATTACTGATTATCCTTAAAGAGCAAAGCAAAGGCACCATCTAGGACAGTTGCCCTTGAAGGGAATAATTGGATCCATAAACTAAGAACATATTTTCCTCCTTTGGTTTCTTTTCTATTACTTTGAAAACTATTAGTTTATTTTTCTGGGGAGGGGTCTATACCTTTCAACAGATCCTAAGAGGGGTCCAAAAAGGTAAAGAATCATTGAGCTACATCAGTTCTGGCAAAAGAACAACTGTACAGATGTTTTTTGTGGGCTGCAACCTACTAGGATACCAGTCTGGCTGTGACATTTTGCATAAGGTGAAATTTTCAAACACTTTTCATGGGCAGGCTCATGTAGAGCCATTCCAGTAGACTAATAGGTAGGTAACTACGCCATGAGTTACAGTGGTCAGTTCTCCCTTTCCCAAGAAAGGTGGAGGAGAGATTTGATATGTTCTCGAGAGCAGTTCTTGAAACAGAAAGTGAAACTTTCAAGCTAGGTAAAGCTTGTTGATTGCAGAGTTTGTAAACCTATTTTTTTTTCCGCCAGAACTTCCAGATCCCACTGTGTACTTGTTTACTATGAGATTCTGGGAACAGCATACCAAGTAAGTGACATTTGTAAATTCTGTTCTTCTGTGGACATGCCTCTTTTCTTAATGTGTACATTATAGCTAGACTTACTGAAAATTGACCACAGTATGAATGATTATGAATGGTAACAAAAAGGATTCTTGAAGCACTGAATGCTACATATATGCAAAGGAGACCTTAAAACTTAATTATGGCTCAATTATTGAAATCAGTTTACACATACAAATGATGGAGAACATTAAAACTGACACCCTCAAATGATGTTTTATAATGTTTCCAGTTAGGATCACTACAACTGTACATGCAGTAAATGTGAAAGTGATCTAGGAGTGTTAATATATGACAAGCTAAGCATGACTCAACAGTATGATGCAGCAAATAAAAAAGCCAATATGATCCTAGGCTGCATCAATGGGAGTAAAGTAAAAGTAGTCTCTAGATTGAGGGAAGTAATAGACCCACTCTATTCTGCTTTGGTCAGGCCTCACCTGGAATACTGAATCCAATTCTGGGCAGCACAATTCAAGAGAGATATTGACAATCTGGAGTGTGCCCAGGGGAAGGTGACCAAAATCATGTCAGGACTGGAAATCATGCCCTACAATGAGCATTTTAGGGAGCTGTGTATGTTTAGACTGGGGGAAAAAAGGGGAAGAGGTAACACGATAACCATGTCTAAATATTTGAACGGTTGTCGTATTGAGGGTACAGTGTGCTTGTTTTCTGCTGCTTCAGAGACTAACATACAGAGCAATGTGTTCACACTTCAGGAAAAGAGATTGCACCTAAACATTAGGAAGAACTTCTTGACTGTAAGAGCTGTTTAAGAGTGGAATATGCTGCTTTGGAATGTGCTGGAGCCTTCTTTGGAGGGTTTTAAACAGAGGCTGGATGTGGTCTCTGTAACCTGCCCCTGTTAACAGTCTGGCTGCAGCTCTTTCGACCAGCTGTAGTTTCTGAACACTCGAGGCAGTCCCAAGCAGAGCACATTATAGTAGTTCAAATGGGATGTAACCAAGGCATGTGCCACCAAGGCCACATCCAGCATTTCAAGGAATGGGCATAGTTGGCACACAAATTTTAAATGTTCAAAAGCACTCCTGGTCACTGCAGAGACATGGGGCTCCAGGTCCAGAGCTGAGTTGAGGAGTACCACCAAACTGCGTACCTGCATCTTCAGAGGAAGTGTAATACCATATAACACTGACTGTATCCCTATTTCCTGATCTGCCTTCTGAGTGACAAGGAACACCTCTTTCTTGTATGGATTAAGTTTCAATTTGTTTGCCCTCATCCTGTCCATTACTGATGACAGACACTGGTTTAGGACCAGGACAGCCTCCTTGGATTGGGGTGGGAAGATGTAATAGAGTGGAATGCCACCCGCATATTGATGGAACTGCACCCCAAAATTCTGGATATCCTTTCCTAGTTGTTTCATGCATATGTCATATAGCAAAGGGGACAATCCAGAACCCTGAGGTCCCCACAGGCCAATGGCCAAGGGGTTCAGCAGGATTCCCGCAGCACCACCTTCTGGGTTCACCTTTCCAAGAAGGAATGGAGCCACTGTAAAACTGTACTTCCAAATCCCATCCAAGAGAGGTGGCCCAGAATACCATGGTTGATGTTATTAAAAGCTGCTGAGAGGTCCAGCAGAACTAACAGGGACACATTTCATCTGTCCATTTTTTTTGTGTAGGTCATCCAGCAAGACAATCAAGTCTGTTGCTGGACCTTATCTCATGGGCCATGGAGAATGAGCCCAATGTGGAACAAAAGGGAACAGAATGGGAAAAGGATGCATTTTACCACATGCCGGAATGCCACCGATGCCACCGAAAGTCCCTGTTCTGTTTCCCATTCATCCCACAGAGGGCGATTTTTAGGAACTCTTCAGAACAGTTCCTGAAAATTACCCTTTGTGGGACAGATGGGGAATGCAACAGGCACTCCTGGCGGCATTGGTGGCATTCTAGTGTGCGGTAAAATTCTTGCTTCCCCATTCCCTTCCCTTCCAGCTTCCTTTCATTCCACACTGGGCCCGTTTCTCAGGGCCCGTGTGATGAGGTCCTCTGTTCCATATCCAGGCCTGAAACCACATAGAAATGGATCTAGATAACCTGTTTCATCTAGAAGATCCTGAAGTTCGAAGGCCACCACACATTCCAAAACCTTGCCCCAAGATGATAGGCTGGACACTGGCCTCTTCAGATCCTAAATATCAAGAAATTTAGGGATATTGTTAAAACAAAGGAATAAAATGTTTCTCCATTTGTACCAGCTAAACTGAATAGGCATGGTTACTCCCAGCTCAGAAAGCATTATGTTGTACCTGCCCGCTTTTATATCTGAAAGAGAAATATGGAGGGAAAAATTTCAAATGACTGTATGCCTTTAAATATAGACAAGAAGTACAGGAAGGAATTGCTACTTGTTTCCTTTTATTTGTTCCAGTGAGCATCTTTACAGAGCACCTTTCATCCCAATTTAACAACCCAATATAGTATACAGGAAGCATTATACCCAACTGTTGCAGTGCAACAGCTGTTTAATAGTGTAGATCAACACTCAACAATACCTGAGGGTATACCAAAATAAACCAATACTGGCTGTCCAGCTGTGAAAAACGTGAACAAAACATTCAGTAAAATATTATCTTTTTCATTACTTACAAATGTTTTTCTCAAAGATATTGTTATTATGTATGTGTGTGTGGGGGGGGGCAGGCTACTGGCTATTTTCATGGACTACTATGACATAGCACTTGTTTCTTGTTAATTTGTTAATTTACAATGGAATAAAAATTTGTGAGTTTAATGGGATTTACTCTTAGGTTAAACTGAAGCCTCTCTAAGGCCAATGGACAAAAAGTTAGAACATACCTTCAGGATGATGTCTTTGCACATGTAAACCACACATACATTTGCATGTCTTCTGATATTACAAAATTGGTTGTGTGGATTAGTGTGTTTATTTCATTTGCATAATATAAAAAGGCAGAAATTTCTTCCTTTCTGACTTTCATTCCATATTAATTGCAAAAATATCCCACATGCTAAATATGCTAGAGGAAAAATACACAATGCTGTTAAGCCAGCACTACATCTGATATACCTACATGTGCACTGCCAGGGAATGGAGGAGAAAAAACTTCACAGAGGCAAAGGAAGCATGACATAAAATGCCAGATAACACCTTGAAGAACCTTAGAAACACCTCCAGTGGTCACTGATCAAGACATCCAAACGCTGCCCACAAATGTATTGAGAAACAGTAGCCTAACTAATTTTCCTCTCTAAGGAAGAAGGCAAAAATCATTTCCTTTCCTCAGATCAAGCTGTACAGAAAATCCCTTAAGTTTGATTGTTTGTCTGTTTGCTTGTTTTGGTGGAAGTAAAAATACATGAAAATAATATTCAGAAATTTTCACGAAATGGTCAGAATATAGCTTTCTCAAGTGTCAAAAGACCTGATGAGGAGAATCCTAGGCAGGTGAGAAACATTGGAGATTATCACACTCCATTTAAACTGACTTATCCTCAATGGGATAAAATTGAATTTAAATTTAAAAGCAGGTGTTATCACACTCAACCGGGGCTGGGCAAGTGCAACCCGTCTGCAGCCAGGACACCAGCCGTGCTTATCCAGAGGTTTTTCAAAAAAATGGAGCTTGCCATTTTTGAAAAGTCTGTGAATAAGGATGGCTGGAGTCTGAGCTGCAGATGAGTTCCATTTGCATGGCCCTGGCTGAGTGTGACACCTGCTTTTAAATTTAAATTCGACTTTACCCTGTTGGGGATAAGTCACTTTAAAATTAGTATGATAATCTCTTCTGTAATTCAGAAAGCTTTTGACTTCACAGTTCAGAATTTCTCTGCCTAGAAAATATATATCAGTTGGGTGTTTGTGTGTCCTGTTTTCTAGTCAGAAAAGCTGCCTTCTGCATGGAAATGTTGTTTTCTGCAAAGAAAAAGCAGTTTTCTGTGCATTTCTTCCTCCTCCTCCTCTTCTTCTGCACAGAATAAGTCCTGTACTGTAAGTATTCTTCAAAAGTGACACAGTTTTTAACAACTTTCCTGCAGCAAGGAGAAAAATGGTAAAATTATGCATTCTTGCCTTTGGGCATGAAATTTACAAAGATTTCCATCCCTAACAGTATGCATAAATTAAGTAAGAATTTACAGCCCTTTCATAATAGCATAAATTGGCCACCTCACTGAAACCACTGCCTCATTCCACCTAATGATACACTAGCTCTATAACCTTAAAGTGGGAGTGTCTGAGATCAGACCATGACACTCCTCTATCCTAGAAGTTTGAAATGGTTCTCTTAACTCTTTACTTTAGTGACAAGCTTTGCATGCCTTCGCTTATTCAGTATGCCAGATCCTGTATGCAAAAAGTAGATTAACATCTGAATGGAGGAACAACTGAATCTTCCTGGCCATTTCTTGGGCCCATTGCTTGGGCTTCTCTGAAGTTCTGTGACTGAGGATGAGTAGCCAGTGAAGTCCATTTCTGTGGACCTCCTCCACTTTTCCTCTCCCAGTCTTCTCTGGTTCAGTTCTGTGTAGGAGACATCTGTATTAGCACACAAAATATAAACAAGCAAACAACCAAAAAACAAACAACAACAAAAATCCAACTGTTTCTGTGCATTTTTTTTTCAAATGATGGGCATATATGTCCATTGACTAATGCATACAATATGCTTAGTAATGTGCAGAGTATTGGATGGGGATGTTTGTGCATTTTTCACCTTACACATGTATATATTTTTGATCGTATGTTACATTCTTCAATAGAATGCACCTGAAGCCTGGAAATAGTCAGATTTCTAAATACAAATACATTTTATTTCCATGTTTATTCTAGGAGATACAGAATTCAGTAAAGCCATTTAAAAAGTTAATGGAGCAAACTTTTTATACATTTCTATCTGTTATCCAGATCAAGCCGCCATATACTGAACTTTCCTGTTGTCCACTATGAATTCAAACACGATTTTCTTTTTTAAGTACATGCTGTTAATTTGGCTGCAAGACATTTAGTGCAAAAGATGTCAGATCTGTCAAGAACTTCACCTATATGTGTGAGCTGCTTCTTGCTGTGCCCTTAATTGTTTTGGTTGTTGTGGTCACTTCTGGTCTTTCTGCAGTAAATTCAAATAAGAAGAAATGATAAATAAATGTTGAAAGAAATGAATTGGAAGACAAACTTTGCACAGCAGCCATGCAGTAACAGAGCTGACAGTTTTTTCAAGTATTGAAAAACCTTCTATCAACCTTTTCTCCACCTTTTCCTTTTAGTTAGTTTTTCCCCCCTGTTCAATTCATTCAGCTTGTGGTTCACTTAACTCTGACATATGACTGAACAAAACTGCCAAGGGCACAGAGTTGATGGATAACACAAATGATGACAGACTTATTTTCATTCCCATTCTAAATTCTGGTAAAGAGGACATTTTTCTTTCAAAGTTCTGAGCATGGCCTGCATGTATTTAAACAAGAAAGTAGTTAACTTAGCCCTTATACAGACCGGCCCAATAGGCTGGCCTGTGGGCAGAGTCAGGGCACAGTGTCCTGATGCCGGATGCCCTGATTCTGCCCCCAGGTTCCAGATGGTTCACAGCATCATGGCATGCCTCTGGTGCTGCGTCTAATGATGCAGAGCCGAAGGGGTGCCATACAGCTGCACTGCCATGGCTATGGCACCCTTTGGAGGGTGCAAAAAGGAGCCTCTTTTGCAGCTCCTTTTTGCACCCCCCAGAAGCCAGATTGGGGCAGTGGCATGAGGTTGCCATGGCCCCAATCTGGCCAGGAAAGGAGCAGTCTGCATCACCCCTTAGTGTGACTAGAGAGCAGGAAATTTGAGGACACCACAAGTTGCTTTTATTAGAATTATTATTATTAGAACTTTGATTTGAATCTAGCCCAGTGTTTTATGTGCAAATGAAAAATAGTAGCCTTCATATATTTGATCATGTGCCAATATTTGATCATCCCAATCTTATATGTGGCTTACTGGCTTGGTGAAGACTGTTGAAAAAAGTGCCACTGAATTAAATAAGGTTCCTCACTAATCATCCTGAAGAGAAGTGACTAGTGGAGTACCTCAGGGTCCTCTCCCTGGCCTTGTGTTGGTCAACATCTTTACAAATGACTTAGGAAATTAGTACACAGCTAAATAATCCAGTTTACTTTGCCCAGTAATAATCTGCTTCCCACCTAAAACCCGCCTAAAACCCAGCTCCCAGCTGTGTTCAGCTGGCCGATTTGCAAAGTTGGGAGCTTCTGAGCTCAGATTCTAGCTGGATTTTAGGTGGGATGTGGCATCAGCAGCAAAATGCATATGATACTATATGGCTGCATCCCAGAAAAGGATTCAAACAAGGCAAGGTAAAAGAGATCATTTAGCTGTGCGCTAAACTCCTTAGGTGATGAAACAGAAGGCATGCTTATCAAATTTGCAGATGACACTATATTAGGGCTGTATCTAATATCCCAGAGAGAGAACCAGAATTTAAAATGAACTTAACCATTTGGAGAACTGAAGCAAAACTAACAAAATGAACTTCAACAAGAATAAATGTAAGGTACTATATCCAGGCAGGAAAAATGAAATGAACAAATTTATGATGGCTGACACCTGGCTTGAAAGCAGTAGATGTGAAAAGGATGCAACAGACCAGAAGCTAAACATGAGTCAACAGTTTGAGGCTGCAGCCAGAAAATCCAATGCAATTCTAGCATAGTAACCGGATAGAGGGCAGTAGGTCTGCCACTCTATGGTCAGAATTCACTTCAAATGCTGTGTTTAGTTTTGGGCACCATAGTTCAAGAAGGTTATTGACAAGCTGGAAAGTGAACAGAGGAGGGCAACCAAGATGATCACATATCTGGAAAGCAAATCCCATATGGATCAACTTAGGAGTGGGGTATGGCTGGACTGAAGAAGAGAGGGTGGCATGATAACTACTTTTAAATATCTGAAGGGTTGTTATGTTATGAAGCAAGGTTTGGTTCTGCTTCTCCTGAGACTACAACATGAATCACTCCATTCAAATTATAAGACAAAAATTGCACCTAAACATTAAGAACTCTGAAGATGCCAGCCACAGATGCTGGTGAAATGTCAGAAAGGAACTCTTCTAGAACATGGCCACATAGCTTGAAAGCTCCACAAAAAACTATTAAGAACTCTATCTATCTATCTATCTATCTATCCATCTATCAGATTTGTATCCAAAATTGAATTTTATGTATGCATTTCTCACATCTGTCAAGGTGCTCTGTCATGTATTACATGTCTGGTAAATATGTTTGCTTACATTCACAGTTACGTCAGGTTTATACTTAGTAATAGGGTTGTACATGCAAAATGCTATGCTTGCAGAGGAAGAACCTTTTTACTGTAAGAGCTGTTTGATAGTGGAATACATTGCTTAGGGGGTGATGAACTCTCCTTGTTTGCATGACTTTAAACAAAGATTGGCTGTCCCTTCCTCAGGAGTGCTTTAATTGTATGACAGTGGGTTGGATGAGATGCCCCTTGAACTCTAGGATTCTGTGATCAAGTATATATGCAGAGTAAAAAAAGTATTTACTTTGAAGAAGTTATGCAGAGTAAAAAAGTATGTACCTTGAAGAAGGAAGGATTCATTTCAATGGGCCTCACTCCTCGGTATTTGTGAATAGGAATGCTGAATTTGATCATATCAAGAAGCACAATAAATCCTTGATCTCATAAGATCTGATTGCACTTCTGGAAAAATTGGAATTCAGCACATATGTAGATATGGCCCAATGGCAGATTGCAGAGCTGAAGTCCTTAGGTTTCTAGATAACCTTGCTAAAGTAACTTTTTAAAATATAGCTGCAACAGCTAATGGACTGAGCTGAGATTAATTACATCTCAACCCAGGAAATATCATTTTTCCCAAAGGGGCATAAAACCAACAGCAGCTGCTTGTCAAGTATTACATGTTTGGCAAATACGTTTGCCATATTCATACTTACTTAGGTTTATAATTAGTAACTGGATGTACACTCAAAATATTATGCTTGCAGAGGCTATTTCTTATTAGGATTAGAATTAGAAAAAGATATCAAATGTACAAGGAACGAAGGTAGCCCCAAGTAAAATTTTAGCATGCCCAGTGAAATTTTGCTTCTGTCCTGAAAGTTTTAGCATTGCAGTAACTTACAATGTCAATTGAACATTTAAAAATGTAGTTTAAGCATCCAAAGAAAAAGATATGGATGAATCTTGTAAAACCCTAACACTAATGTACTAAAACATTAAACTTGTGCACGGAAACCATTTAATGCATGTGGGAATCACCTTCGGTGTGTTAGCTAAAAAGGTGGGGAGAACTTGAGAGTCCCCACCAACTATGTCAGTGTCTCTTAAATGTTGGGGGAATTGCTTAGCTTAAAAGAGGCTTGAAAGAGGTGTATACTATGACTAACTGTGGGAGAATTCCCAGTTGGGTGAATAAAGAACATTTTATTTAGAAATATGCAAAAGTATAACCAAACACACAATAGCAATTCATTCAGAACACCTTATAAGGCTAAAAGAAATAGAGGTAGGGAATATCGAATAGTGGAGAGTTAGGAATGCTGATAGGGTGATATTTACCAGTCCTGCAGAGGAATCAATTGAAAGCGGAGTGAGTGGCTGAGACAGTGTCTGATGGTGATACAGATGTAAGGCTCACTTACCATAGTTGCAGTTGCAAATTGGACGTATGTGGGGTGGATACTTTATCTTGTTTCATATCCTTGAGGGATACTTAATATTCCCATGTGCAGTACAAAGAGTTTGATTGTTTTTTCATGGAATTGATAAAAAGGGTAATTTTGATAGGTGGACTTAACTCCTGATTAACAAAACAGTGGTTGGATTTGGGACAACCCCAAGATAGATGGACAGGTAATTAGGCTCGGAACATGGCAGGGGATAGGTCAGTCTTACTCACTTTAGTACAATGGGACCATCTTTGTCTCCAATGCAAGAGGATATGTGGGAAGCCTAAGGGGAGGACTGAATGATCAGAAACCCATTCTGTATTTATTATGGTATGATCTAGACTGTCTACAGGTACCTGGGCTAGTGTGCCTTTCCCATGTGAAACATCCTACTTTGCACAGGTTATCATGACATTTGAAACATGCTGATGCTAGATATCCAAGATGCACCCCATATACAACATGGGGTTCTGCGGCTTGGGTATGCTAAACGGTGCATTTAATCTGTATGTAAAAAATCATTCTCAGACTTGACACATGTACTGACATCATACACATGTTCAATGGTTCATTAGAGAAGAGCAAATTCAGAGCATCTTGGCTTTTGAAAGTAACATATTTAAATGAATCTCAATTAAAGAGTTTCTCTGCAAGTGTGCAGAGAAATCATGGCCCATAAGAATGGATGAACAATTGAAATTATTGCAGTAGGATGAGTTGCACAATACGCATTTAAATCCTAGTCACTGTTATTTAGTTTACACTGCTAAATAAATGCCATACTAATTGCTTATTTTGGAAGCTTCACAACATACTTTCTAACTAAAATGCCTTAATTGAAGTTTATTGTTGTCATTACCTTTGAAAACTTTTTCCCACAGAAACCTCTGTTATAGTGACGGATGCTCAAATTTTTCTGCCTTTGCCATAAAAAACCCCAAAACTTTACTATACACCTGTCAGAGTGGGGAATGTTTGACTCCATTGACGTTTTGGAGTACAGTCCCTTGCTCCATGGTGAATGGAGTCTCTGGCAGCTGTAGGCCAAAACATTTGGAGAGCCAATTGTTTTCCATCCCACACTCACAGGATTGCATGATAAGGTCCTGAGAGAGAGCCTTTTTGGTGGCTGCTCCCACTCTTTGTAATTCCCTCCCATGGGAAACTAGGCTACCCTCCCTCCTGCTTTCCTTTAACTGGAAGGCTAAAAACTTTTTGTTTCAGCAGGCTTTTAATATGTAACTATGTCAGGAAACCTTTTTTAATTGATGTGTGTGAGTTTAAAAAAAAAAGTCTGTGTTTTGAGAAACCTTTGTATGTTTTAAAGATCTTTTTCAATTTTTTTTATTGTGACTATTTTAATTGGTTTTAGGATTGCATTGAGGATTTTGATTTCTTGCTGTGAGCCACCTTGAGAGAATGTATATAAAACAAACAAACAAACAAACAAACAAAAAATACTTGTTACTGCATTCTGTCTGCTGGATGGCTGAAACTCAGAGGAAGCATAATAAGAAAACAGAACATGTCTATCCTTCCCCATCAACAATCACACGGCTATTACATAATTTTTATGAATCCATTTAATTTAGATGAACTTCACCTAAAGAACATGTACAGGCTAATATGGTTAAAAATGGAATGAGTATTCAGGAATATTTTCAAGACGTTTTCTTCCTTGATGCTGAAAAACCTGGAAAGCAGAATCCCAATGAGAATCTTTGAAGTTTGGGATTCTGTACAAGATTCATATGTGGATGCTTTTTCCTATTAAAAAATTATGAAATTTGTTCAGAATATTTCTGAACAGAAATAGGATTTTCTGTGTAGAAAATGCTGTTTTCTGTACTTCCCATACACCAGTTTTCTGCACAAAAATCTCATATGCAAATTTTGCTTGGATTAAGCTCCAAACTGCAAATAGTCTAAAAACTGAAAATTTTAAGGCAAGAAAAATAACTCATTGCTTCCACTGTGAAATAAATTAGTGAAGAATTACATCCATAAATATGTTAAATGATCCTCAAAATGTGTTCTGGTACCCTGTTTCCCCGAAAATAAGACATCCTCAGAAAATAAGACCTAGTAGAGGTTTTGCTGAATTGCTAAATATAAGGCCTCCCCTGAAAGTAAGACCTAGCAAAGTTTTTGTATATAAATATATATACAGTATACAATAAATGTTCATTTTTTTTTGTTCAACAATAAATGTGAATTCTTCTTCATGGAAAAAATAAGACATCCCCTGATAATAAGACCTAGCACATCTCTGGGAGCAAAAAATAATATAAGACACTGTCTTATTTTCGGGAAAACACAGTATAAAATACAGTTTCCATATTGATTCTTGAAAATAGTTCATGAAAATAAATCAAGTAGTTCAGTTTATAAGGCCAGTTATCATTTAGAAAATAGCATTACAAGCTTACCGGTATTGTATCCAAAGAAGAGGAAGTGTAGTGAGCTTGAGCTCAAAAGTCTAGACTAGACAGCTAGTAAGTATTCTCTGTAAAGCAAGAGGAAGAAAAAAAAGGGGGGGCTAATATATTCTTGGGGTACCTTTTACATGTTTTAAGCCTATGCAGATGACTGAGTCACAAAGCACCCCTCATGAGACAGCATGTCAAGCCATTGTTCTTTCAGTCTGACACACACATTTGAACTTGCATACCAATTATATTCATTAGCAGTGCCAACAATCCTTGAATTTCCCAAATAGTCAATAATTTAACAAGGAGCTCTTAAGACATCAAAGGCATATTTATAGTGGCTCAGAACACAGGAATTTTGCTTGGATTGATAATGGGTCAAGAACATACAATTTCTTTAACATCCAGAACCTAAAGGTTCGATCACACCCTTTGGAAAGATGATGTAGCAATTTCATTTAGCGATGAAATCCACTCCATGCAGAACAAGAATGAAAGTGTTCTGGTGTTTGAAATGCATGACATAACCTCCAACATTAACAGATGAAAACTGGGAAACACATGGCCAGGCAACACCAGAATGTATTAGAAATGCAAAATTAATGAAGAACAATACACAATCTAGGAGAGGATGTAGCAGTTTGCTTTTGTCTGAGTCTACAGGGAAAGGCAAGATTCCACCACTTTGCCTTTCTGCCCATGTTTGAGTGCTGGGCAAACAACTTTTGAACTTTGAACTCAGTCTGCAACAACTGAAGTAAGCAGACGACAAGTGGAGAGAGTGACTGGGACACTTTAAAAGCAGGTAAAAATGAAATAACAGAAAATTAACTATGACTGTCCCTGCCAAATCAGGGCAATTGAGAGTCATGGCATGAAGCAGTTAGGTCACTCATGTTGTACGTCTGAAGTGACTGGTAACCTAAAAACAGTGCTTCCACTTCACACAGACAGTAGAATTGATTGTGGAGCTGCAGATCATTGTTGCGTGGTTGAACCGTAGGTTCAATGTGTCAGATGAACTAGAAGGTCAAATCCAATTCATGAATGGAAAACTGTCAAGGTCAGGAAAACTTTGTTAGCCATAGAAATATGAAGGCCTGGAAGAAAAACCAGGAAGGTTGCAGGTTTTTTTCCCCTTGGTCTCCCCCTGGATGTTCCACTTCCCACTGAAAACAAAACAAAACAAAACAAAACAAAACAAAAAACAGATCATGGAATAATATACAGTGGGGCCTTGTTATATGTGGGCTTGCCATTCACAGATTTAAGCATCCATGGATGGCACGCCTCCATTGTTTGAGTACAATAGGGGTTTATCTGAAGTCCCATTGTCACTAATGGTGCATGTGCCACCATTGAGGACAACAGGGATTATCCCTAATAGTGTCACTGAAGTGTGCACACACTGCCATTGGGGACAACAGGACTTGAGGTCCCATGATTTTTGGTATCTGCAGGGGGGTCCAGAATGGATCCCCCATGAATATTGAGGTTCCGCTGTATTTTAGAGTCATGAATAAAATGTATAAGGCAAGGTATTCCCATATTTACTGCCCAAAATCATTTCTAAAAAAAGAAAAGGACCTTTATATAAGACTATACAAATCAGATCATTAAAATTTCTGGTCTTGATTTCCTCTTGTCAGTTTGTACATTATTTCTGCTTGATGGTAAGGAGAACTAGACAAAATAATTTACTTTGGAATGCTGAAATAATCCAGTTTCAGACCACTTTAACTGCCCTGGTTCAGTACTAGGAAATCCTGGTAATTGTAATTTATCGTGGCACTAGAGCTCTCTGACAGAGAAGATCAACAATTTGGACAGATGTGTCAATTGAACTATTCCCAAACTGGACTGGGAGGATTTGCAGAATTAGTCAGCTGGAGGTACATCCCTTCCACCCCAGGTCTGAACCTAAAATAAGTCAAAACTATCCAACACAGTGGTTGCTAGTCTTCCCTTTAAAACCAGATAAAGATCTCTACTTTTATAAATAGTCTCATAAAATAGAAGACAGAGTTCTTTTTAAAAATTAAGACCAGTAGGTCTCAAGGTGGAAAACAATATTGTACAACTTAAGCTGCTCTATGGGAAAAACAATTGTGCACCACATGTATGTGCCCCATTGTTTTCAATAGGGCTTGAGCGTATGTGTTTTTCCCTTATGTGGGGTGGTGGTGGTCTGGAACAAATCCCTCACATAAGGGAAGGGCCCAATGTCCACTAATATTTGCCTATTAAAGTCTCTAGGGAACAAAGAGCAACATCTAATTTAAGAAATGCAAACCTTAACTGAAAGGGTCTCAATACTCAGCTGATGCTCCAAACTGGGGCGGGGGGGGGGATCCTTCTTGCTCACTGTTTCTCTTTCTCTTAAAAAGCCAGTTGAGTTGAGATGTCACAGTTGAGATGGCTTAATGAGAGCAAACTGGAAACCCATGGCTTAATGAGAACATTTCCCCACTGACCTTCCCATATGAACCCCCACACCCCCACACACTTTGGTCCTCTGGGAGGAACCTGCTTCAACCTATGAAGACCAAGCTGGTACAGACCTCCCAGAGGGCTTTTTCGGCTGTCGCCCCCAAGTTGTGGAATGACCTGCCGGACGAGATGCGTCTCATTCCATCTTTAGAAGACTTTAAAAGAGCCCTAAAGACGCATCTCTTCCAGCAGGCCTTCCCAGAGAATGTGAATATCCCCAGCTCCATACCTAGGTTTTAAGGGCTTTTTAAACCTTTTCTTGTATTTTTCTCCATACAACCTAAGCTGAGTCCGCTCCCTACTATTGCGCATTTTTATTTTAATCTATTATGTTTTTTAACTCTATTGCGATTTAATTCTTTTTTAAGGGAGGGCGGTAAGGGTAAGGAAGGGGTATTTTAACTTGATATTGTTTTAACCTCTGCTGTACTCCGCCCCGATTGCTTGTTCAGAGGGGCGAAATAGAAATAATAATAATAATACTAATTATTATTATTATTATTCTCAGAAAAAGAAGAGTCCCCCCCCCCCAATACTCAGGTTTTTTTACTTTCGCATTGTATTGTTATATGTGGAACTAACTAGGAGCGTTAGGACAGCAGACAGGAAGAGAAATTTAGTGATCCAAGCAATTGAGAGAACAGCTACCAGGAAGTAACTCAGTACTAATAGAAACAGAACAGAAGTGATGAAGATAACAAAGGGAGTGTACAGATGGGCCATTAAGCTCAGCCTGGGGGTTGAGTCGGGGCATAGTGTTCATATGACACACACCCCGATTCTGCCTCTAGGCTGGTGTGATGCTGTGCACCACACCACACAGCTTGTGGTGTCACGACACTCCTCTGACGCTGTGTCTACATGACACAGTGCCAATGGAGTGTGGGAAAGCCATCCACCAGCAGCTATGATGCTCTTTCTGGGGCACAAAAATAGAGCCACTTTTTGCTGCTTTGCACCACAGAAAGGTGAGATCGGGGCCATGGCATGTAGTTGCTGTGGCCCCGATCTGTCACTAAAATGGGTGGTCTGTCAAGCCTCAAAGCTTAAATAAAATTCTTCAGAAGCAACAAATACTAATTTAAGCATGTAAACAGAGGACTGTGAACAGCAGGGATGGGAGGCTGTTGAACTATCAGGCCTAGTCAGAAGAGCCAGTGGTGAAGAACTTTGGAAGCTGCAGTCCAACAACATCTGGTGTATGTGTATGTGTAACATGATTCACTTTCCTTTCTACACTCATATCCTTTTAACACAACAGAAAGGAGGCAGGAGAATACAGTAGACTTTCCTCCACAAGCTACTTTGCTCTATTTTCAGTCAAAAGGAATAGAAGAGATGCTTGTCTTAAGAAACTGCCATTTCCCCCACTTAGGAATCCATCCCCAACATTTGTGATATGTGGCAGGTGGGAACCACAGAACAGCTAGCAAAATGGGTCCAAATTACTGTAAAGGATTTCATAACAACATGATCTGGAAAATCAAATCAATCCAGATTATGGGAATACTACAACTCATTATATTCTGCAATAAAAACGAGGCCTGAGGTCTTTGGAATGCCACAGGTGTATGGGAAGGTTTCTAAGCATTTGTTAAAACAGAAATGAAATTCAGAACCCAAAAATGTCCTATCCATTTCAACATGGTCTGGACAGGTAGAAAGCCTCTTAATTTTGTCTCTTGAAGATATCTGGAGCTGACTCAGTAACAGTTTGGTGATCTCCTGAGGGGAATAAAAAGATGGAAAATTTTTTCAAAGAAAAATATTTCAAAGTCAGAGGAAAGCTTAATCCTCTGAACTCAGTCAACATCATATACTTTGAATAACAAAAATAGTCAGCATCTACCATCTTGGAGCAGATTATCCTGACTGGAAAACTACTTACCCCAGAATCAATGTTATTAAAAATAACCTTTTCACCAGTTTTCATATAGCAAGAGAGATACTTTGATCTCAGGTACAATTCATCTTTCAAAGACTGGCTTTCAGATATGAAGGCCAAAATACCAAGAAGAAGAAGTTCAGCTCTAAAGGTAGATATGGGTATGTGCAAGGTTCACTTCCCTTGAAAATGTATTCTACATTAATTTCTAAAGAAGTAGCCTATAGGGAATTAAGTGCAAATTGGACGAGTCATCTTGTTTGAAAAAGCATATTACAAAGTCTTGGAATAAACAGAATCATTTGTTTTCAGAAATGGTATGCAATAAGATGATTACTGAGTTTAGAAAGTTACAATGAACTTGAGGGTTGTTGTTCCCAGGGCTACTTCTTTCTGAGATAGGAACCCTTTCTCTGGACTATACAGTTTCAAAAGTGTGATAGTGTCTTTCATTTTTCTGCCTAATTCCCAGTGTGCTTCAGATTTTCTTCAGGTGGTATTTTTGATTGGGACATGGATCAGATTCTGCTGCTGTGGATAGATTCTTGGCTTTCTTATGTGAAGCAAGATTCACTCCAAAACAACCAGAAGTAAAACTGGACCGCACCAGAGTTTCTCCTCTAATCTGTTGTTTCAGAGGGCTATAGAAAAGCAAAGAATACATTTTACTTTCATTCATATTTGCAACAGTGGAAAAAGCTGAGGGCAGGGGAAGGGGAAGATTCAAATGACTAACAGCACTATCCTATAATCACAGGGAAGAATGCAGCTGTGGTTCTTAAATAACTGTTTGGGCTTTTCTTTTCTTTTTTGAATCTTGTAAAATCCTTTGCCCAAGACTGCCCCCCCTTTTTTTTACTTATGTCTTTTTCATGAGAGCAATAATGGGTTGAAGGTGTTTGTGTGAAGAAATTGCTTGAGGCAATCCTTACTCCTTCTTGCTTTCCTTCTCCTTCCAGTTATAATCAATCCTCTTGATTCTATCTTCTCAATCCCTTTCCCCATTTCCCCCTCATTCTTCTATCCTTTCTGTTCTTATGACTATCTTCTTGCTCTTGTTTATTAACCTCCATTAAAACTAATCATTTCCACCCCCACAGTCCCAAATTAAACCTGTCGGGCTGTTGTTGTAGTTGTTGTTGTTGAATGAGATGTTTCTGTCTCTGCCCAGTCCGGATTTCCACTCAGCAGAAAACATGCAGCACTGTTTTAGGCAGGTATTTCATTTGGAGATATTGCTGTGATGTTTGATGTTTGATGTTTTCATAGCAACTGCTCAACAAATGAGGGCATTACTGGCAGGCTGGATGCTGTATTGTGGATAATTACCATATATACTCAACTATAAGTTTACGTCAAGTATATGTCGAGGGCAGGTTTTGAGGACAAAATTATGGATTTTGATATGACCCATGGATAAGTTGAGGGTAAAACTTAGGGGCATGTAACAAAGGATGTAAAATCCAAAGGAAAGGAAAACAATGACAAAAAATTTTACAAATTCTGGCAAGCATAACTGTTGGTTCATATCCTAAAAGCTGGGTGGATGAGGGAACTACAGTTGTCCCTCCCCCTTTGTGGACTTCCTGTTTGAGGTTTTGCATTTCCACAGATGGCAAGCCAGGAGGGACAAAATGGCACATGTTCTGTGCTGCATTGAGTAATGGGGCGTGAATATGTGCATTTTTTCTATTTTGTGGGGTGTTCTGGAATGGATCCCCCACCAACAGGGAGGGACAACTGTACAGCAAATTGTGGCTGTGCAATGTGTGTGGGAGATAGGAGTAAGAAAATATGGACACATGAAAAAGAACAAAGATGCAAACCAAACAAAATGAAGACTATGTTAGCCATGACTATAGCTTTTAATATTAATGTGATCAATCAATCACGAAAATTTGTTGTGAGGATGAGGGGACTACATAGTACTTGTCCTGTGTAGACACATTCTGTGACCAGTAGGCACAACCATACAAAGGAAGAAAATGTGCCAGTTCAACCAGTTATAGAATGTTTATATTAACTCTCAGATGGGCCATAGAAGTGAAAATTAAGCAAATGAAGACTTTGCTCAGTTAAAGTGATGTCTGTTCTATAGTCTGCTCTATAGTATGCAAAAAAGGGAACCCATGATAGGTTAATCACCTTGCAGCTTGTCTCCCATTACTGAGTAATTCCATAAAGTGATAAGAGCATTACTCATCACATGATAACAGATGACAGCAATTTTACACAATCAGGTCATCAAATTGCAGGAGTTATCGAATGAACAACATAAGCATGGGAACTCATTAAATGTGACTACTTCAATTTTACTCAAAGTGAATTCAAAAACAAAGACAGTCATACCTAGGCATATTCAAATTCCATATCCACCAACAGAAACAAAAGTTTGTATTTGATACACTAATCTTAAAAGGATTATGTGCCTACAGGTCTGATGACATGCTAATCACCATGAATTTTCCGTAGATGTTATAGTTGCCACCACATATTCAGTAAATAAAAAAGGGACATTTGCCTATTACATAGTCCGATATATACATAACAATAGATAACATTTTTAGAGGGGATAGTATTTCAGAGGAGGAAGACCTATGGCTTGAAGCACAATAAATTATCTGTAAATTTTAAAGCTCTTTGTTGTTGTTCATTGCCTTCAAGTCAACCTTAACCCATGGTGATGCTATGTATGAGAGACCTCCAAGTCACCATATCCTCAACCAAAGTCACCATGTCCTCAACCGTTCCGGGAAGCTCCTGGAGACTCATGATGTAGCTTCTCTGATTGAGTCTATTCATCTGGAATGCAGTTTTCCTTTTCTCCTATTGCCCTCAACTGGTTGACGGAAGCTGAAATGTTTCAGAGCTGATCTGAAATGGTATCTAGGTTTGCTTAGTCAATTTTAATAACTGTATTGTGCAATTGTTATATTGTTAATTTTGTATTGGTCAATGAGTGAATAAATTTTACTACTACTATTGCCTCATCTTTACACAGCATTATAGTTTTTTTCTAGTGAGTCCTTTCTTCTCATGATATGCCCCAAATATGACATAGTCATCATTGCTTCCAGGGAATCTTCAGGTCTGATCTGTTCTAAGACCCATTTTTATGCCTTTCTAGCAGTCCACGGTATTCTCAGAACTTTTTTCAAGCACCACATCTCAAATGAATTGATTTTCTTCCTATCAGCTTTTTTTCACTGTCCAGCTTTCACACCTATACATACAAATAGGAAATATGATGGCATAGAATTTGGTATTTAATAATATATCTAACTTTTGTATTTAATGATATATCTTTACACTTGGATCTTGTTTACTTCCTTCATAGCTGTCATTCCAAGTCCTAGTCTTCTTCTGATTTCTTGACTGCAGTCTCCACTCTGATTGATGATTGAGCCAAAGCATGGGAAATCTTGCTCTAGTTTGATCTCTTCATCATCTACTTTAAAATTATATAGGTTGTCTGTGGTCATAATTCTTGTATTCTTGATGTTCAGCTGTAAACCTGCCTTTGCACTTTCTGCCTTGACCTTCTAAAGTAATCTTTCAGTATACCTGATATTTTCTGCTAGTATTATGGTGTCATCTGCATATCTTCGATTGTTGATGTTTCATCCTCCAGTTTTCATGCCTCTCTCCTCTATGTCCAATCCTGTGTCTTGTATGATGTTCTTAGAATACAAGTTAAATAGTAAAAGAATGCAAGATTGATTGCAAGATTGGCAGTTCGAAGCCCAAGTGCTGCATGATGGGGTGAGCTCCCATCACTAGTCCCAGCATCTGCCAACCTAGCAGTTCAAAAGCATGCAGGCACCACTTTGGTGCGAAGGTAAACAGTGTTCTGTGCAATCATGCTGACCACATGATCACAGAGTAGTCTCTAACAATGCTGGCTCTTTGGCTTAGTAATGGAAATGAGCACTGCCCTCTGTGGTTGGACACGAAGTGACATCCTCCAGTTTTCATGCCTCCCCCCTCTGTGTCCAATCCTGCATCTTGTATTATGTTCTCAGAATACAAGTTAAATAGATAGGGTAATAGGGTAATACCTTTACTTTTACCTTTAATAAAATGCAGCCTTATCTGACCGCTTTTTCAATTGGAAATCATTTCATTTTTCCATATTCTGTCCTAACAGTAATTTCTTTTCCTGAGTACAAGTTATGCTTCAGGACTATCAGATGTGGCACACCATTTCTTTAAGAGTGATCCATCATTTCTCATTTTCTCTATAATCAAATGTTCTGGTATATAGGCTGATCTTTTAAAATTTCATAGTACCATTATTTTTAGTCCTTAATTCCATTATAAGTGTATGTTTGCTACATGGTCCCTAGTGCCACTTCCTGGAATTTCATTTGGGCATTCAGGACCAGATGAACTGTATCCAAGGGTATTAAAAGAACTGGCAAATGTTGGAGCCATTGGCAATAATCTTTGAGAACTCCTGGAGAACAGGAGAAGTCTCAGCAGACTGGAGGAGAGCAAACGTCCCCATCTTCAAAAAGGGGAAAAAAGAGGATCCCAACAATTATCGTCCAGTTAGTCTGACCTCAATACCAGGAAAGATTCTGGAGCAGATCATTAAACAGAGAGTCTGTGAATATCTAGAAGGCAATTCCATAATCACAAAAAGTCAACATAGGTTTCAGAGAAACAGGTCATGTCAGATAAATCTGATCTCTTTTTTCGATAAAAATACCAGCTTGGTAGATGAAGGGAATAGTGTGGATATAGTACAGCTTGATTTCAGTAAGGCCTTTGACAAGGTCCCCCATGACATTCTTGCAAACAAGCTTGTAAAATATGGACTAGACAAGGTAACTGTTACTTGGATTTGTAACTGGTTGACTGGCCGCACCCAAAGGGTGCTCAACAATGGTTCCTTTTCATCCTGAAAAGAAGTGACAAGTGGGATGCCACAGGGTTCTGTCCTGGGCCCAGTGCTATTCAATATCTTTATTAAAGACTTGGATGACAGTATTGGGAGCCTAGTTATCAAATTTTCAGATGACACCAAATTAGGAGGAGTAGCTAATACCCCAGAGGACAGGATCAAAATTCAAAATGACCTGAATAGACTAGAAAGCTGGGCCAAAGCTAACAAAATGAAATTCAACACAGAGAAATGTAAGGTACTGCACTTAGGATGGAAAAATGAAATGCACAGATATAAGAAGGGGTACACCTGGCTGAATGAGACCACATGTGAAAGGGATCTAGGAATCCAAGTGGACCATATGTTGAACATGAGTCAACAGTGCAATGCAGCAGCTAAAATGGCTAATGCAATTTTAGACTGCATGAATAGAAGTATTGTGTCTAGATCAAGGGAAGTAACAGTACCACTCTATACTGCTTTGGTCAGGCCCCAACTGGAATATTGTGTCCAGTTCTGGGCACCACAATTAAAAAAGAATGCGGAGAAACTGGAATGTGTCCAAAGGAGGACAACTAAAATATTTAAGGGTCTGGAAACCATGCCTTATGGGAGGAAATAATTATGTTTGTGTGTGTGTCTTTGTATGTGTTTGTATGAATCATGAAGCATGGTCCAGAAAGTCGGCTTGGGCTTATGGCTTGGGCCTATGGAAGGCAATAACTCTGTTGCCCCAAAGCAGAGGGATCATGAAACATTGTTCAAAAGCTTGTGTCCATGGAAGGCAATTTAGTGGGTCCACCACATTGACAGGTTGGCGATCCATGGAATCAACTGTCCCTATTCAATAGTGGTGGATGATCTGGTAAGATCACTAAATTCCACTTCGTCAAATCCAGGCATCTTATCTGCATATTGTACTAATTACTGTAAATCTCTTTCTCTCTCTCTTTCCTTAACTTGCTCCCTCTCAATTCCCTTCTACTCATTCTCTCATCTCACCTTTCATTCTTGCAATGCAACTCTCTCGCGCTTCTTGCACTCTGCCTCCTGTACAATTTTCTGCCCTTACCTTGCGTCACAAAGACAGGCTTACACAATTTGATTAAAGAATATCTGTGTATTTTGCCCCATATCTCACCTACTATCAGGGCTGGAGATTTAATCTTATTAAAAAGTGAAAGCACAGAAAAGTGAATACAAGAAAGAAGATACTGGGTGGCATGCCAAGAACCTGAGGAGACAGGTGTGCAAACCCCAGCAATGATCCATAGGGCTAAAGCATAGTATACAAAATAAGGTCAGTTTCTAAAGTTCCTTCATACTTTAGCATCAGATCAAGAAACAGAACACAGTGTAAGGTTGTGTATTTGGAAAGACATGGTGGTTTAGATGATGGCTATCTCTGTTGTGGAGTCGAAGGCTTTCATGGCCGGCATCCATAGTATTTTGTGGAGCTTTCGGGCTATGTGGCCATATTCTAGAAAGGAACTCTTCTAGAACATGGCCACATAGCCCAAAAGCTCCACAAAATACTATAGGTATCTCTGTTGGCTGCCATTTCCTAACTGATACTTTGGAGAAAATAATTGAGCCCATATTTTGGAATATGGATTAAAGAGTGAGAGGTGTCTTTCCTCTATATTCTGTGCCCACCACCAGCAATACTGGACTCACCAGAATTCATCAGTGCTGTCACTGAGTGCATTATTTACTTTCTCCAACATAAATGAATAGCCGGCTGGCACTCACCCATGCAAAGAAATGGGTCCGTAACATAATCGGGAGGTATGTAGAGCAATGATCTTTCTGAAACTGGTTAGTGCCAAGATGGGATGACTGATGATGCACATTGCCTTGAATCCTTTGGGTAAAAACAGAATATATAGTCACTCAATCAAAGACATATTGCATTTGAGAGCAATGTTGTCATGGCTATAAAACTTGTGTAGGGTGGTAAGGATACTTGACATTAGTCAATGGAACAACTTGAAAAATACTGTGTTGGTACTTGGCACCCCCAGAAAGGGCAGCAACATACAGTCTACTGTCCCTCCCATCATAATGCATAATGAATATTGCACTGTTTTTCAATAAATAAAGGAAGAATAAAAACAGCAACAGCAACCCAAAGCAAAGTGTTCATTGATTTGTTTTCTGCATCCCTGTACATGCCTTCAAGTCACCTCTCAACTTTGGGTGATCCCATTAATTTTACGGGGCTTTCTTAGGCAAGGGGATACTCAGAGGTGGTTTTGCCTGTTCCTTCCTTTGAAATGTAGCCTACAGCACATGCTGTTCCTTGGCAACCTCCCATCCAAATATGAGGCAGGGCTGATTCGGCTTCACTTCTAAGATGAGACAGGATCAGCTGCCTTTCTTGTTGTTAACTGCCATTCAATCAACTTCCACTTATGGTGATTCTATGAATGAGAGACCTCCATGTCTTTTGAGCTAATACTATAATTACAGTAAAGAAATATTAATTGGTGGGTGTCCCCCTCAGATCTCAGCAATTTGGGTAACAGTAGTGTAATGTATACTTCTCTTTTCAAGATAGTAAGTAGTCCAGGAAAGTCTCAATCTGCAAAGGTTCTCAGTGCAATGCATTTCTCTTCATCGGGTCTTACTGACATCTGTGAAACAATTTTTTGGGGAGGGGCTTCCTGTTTGAATATTTTCAAATATACTTTTCACCCCTAATTCAAACAAACTATTGTCAGAAGGAGGATGTGGGCAGAAAAGTTGAAAAATTTTCAATTTTTTAAAAAATTCAAAAACATTTTGATAGATTCCCCACCACCACCACCACCACATTAACCCCTCCTTCTAAATTGTGACAGGACAGTGGTATGGACAAGTCTTAGAGGAAAGTAAAGGTGGCAGTCTGTGGAAATGGACTTTAAATGTGCATGTATTCCTACACAGGAGTCTTTTGTCACCTTTTCATGAAGATACTATGAACAATAATGAAGATACCTGAATCATCAACATTTTCTATGCAAAGCACATGTTCTGCCATGGACTGCTGCTCTTCCCCCTTATCTCATTAGCATAAACAGTGCAAGAGTTTAAACTTCTATCCTAACTATTCTTATCAGTTTTTGCCCACCATATCCTAAAACCTTCTCTAGAAAATGAACTCATACCCAGAAAATCTGATTCCTTGGCAGGGATAAGATTTTTAATAACAAGCTAGAACTTCGAGAGTGTCTCTTTAAGTCAGTCCCTGTCATCATTTTCACAGCATCCTTTGTCATTCTTCTGGACTTCAAAATCTTCAGCCTTTGGGGAAATCTCTTATATTGTTTCAAAACCAGCCCAGAAATCAGTTACAGCATTATGGCACACAGTTATCTTGATTAACCCTTTGCAGAATTCACTCAAAATAAGGAGTAAAGGTGATATTCACCTGCCCCTCTTAACAGATATACAAAGCAGAGCAATTATAAAATCACCTTTCAGCTAATCTTGCATATAACCCATTGTTCTCAATTCTGTAGGATTTGACATCAATTCACTTTACTAGATCCCTGTGATAAATGTTTTGGCTTGTTACCAAGAACAATCAGCTTCCTTAGTTCATTTAGTATCTTGCAGAAGTCCCTCCTAATTTTCTTTTATTTTACCATATTTTGTTGAGTTATAATCTGGAATTTAAATGGATTTAATTGGCATTATTACCACTAGAGGCAGACTAGACATTCAACAGCGTAACAGTGCAAGATATTTTATTGCAACACAAAAATTAAATAATAAACAAAACAGCTGTGAGTCTTCTTGGGTAGGTTTCTGGTCAGTTTAGTTCCTCTGAATCCTGCAATTATTTCCCCTTCTCATTGGTCAAGTTGTTCCATCCTTTTTAGTAGGATGGGAACTGCTGATAGAAAGCAGCTTTCAAGTCTTGTTCCCAATTCTCCATCAGTTTGAGGTCTGTCTAGGCATTCTGAAATATTGGGTCATTCTTGGGCCATTCACACTAAGGTACTATAACAGTATTATATCACTTTAACTGACTTAAGCCCTGTACAGACCGGCAATTTATGATAGCTTGTAGGTAAACTAGGGCTGAGTATCCTCATGCGCCCAGCTCTAGTTTTTCCACCCGGCCGCCATCATGCCATGCTCTTTGGAGAAAGATCCCGGGAAAACAATAAGAAGAACTAGAAGCCCTTAATAGTAAACATGAACCAGAGATGGAGGGAATAGCTATACAAAGAATTTTGAAGAGTAATGACTTATATAATCAGAATAGGAAAAAAATAAACAGAACAGGAAGCAAATTTAAGAGCAATAGTATAACTTGGTAGAGCATCAGAGAAAGGACAGTGAGTGAAAGCCTGAAAAGATTAATTAGACCCAATGTACAGAGGGTAGGCAAACTGAATTTTAAAATTATTTGTAAATTGCTCTTTGTTTGAATGGGGTGTGTGATGTTAGTGTCAAAACTAATAAAATAATATTTTTTAAAACGAGAACTCTCTCACAGTGGAATAAATCACAATGGAAAGTTGAGAACTCTCCTTGTTTGGAGGACTTAAACAGTGGCCATCTTTCAGGAGTGCCTTGGCAGTGTATTCCTGCATGGAATGGGATTGGACTAGATGGACCTTGTAGTCTTTTAACTCTTTTGATTATGTGAACCTATGATTTTCGAACCTGGAAGGCTACTCTACAAACTTCAGATAGAGAGAGAGTGTGTGTGAGAGAGAGTGCTTATATTTAATATAGACTATTCTGTTGTTATTTTGTTGTTGTTGTTGTTATCTTATTCTGTCTTTTTAATAAAGAAATAATTGTTTTTCCTGTAAAATCAGCTTGTCTTCAACCTTCTACCTCATTTTCACTTGGAGTTACTCTGGTTATTTGTCTGTTTTTAAAAACCTCCAGACTGTAAAGTCCATGATGAGAGTTAGTGCTTGAAGGACAGTAAACCCTGCACACTGCTCTTGCTACAGCCTTGCTGGCAGGGCTAATGATTAGAAAGTCAAGGAGTCACTGTGCAAAACAGGTTGAGGAAAGATGAGGAAACCTTCAGGTTGAGGAAAGAGGAGGAAAGAGTTTGAGATCACCTCTTCTATGGGTACAGTGGCACTCATGATGGAAAAAGGATTCTATTCACTGTCTGTAAAATGGCGTGAGTGGCAATACCTTTGGAGCATATGTTGCTGTCATTCAGTTATCTTAGAGATAATTAGAAGTTGCATTTGGTATAATTATTAACCAAATGATGCTGCAAAAGTTACACCTGGCACTACAAGATTTGGGCAAAGTACTTCCTTTTGGAGATTGTTTAAAGCTTTTTCTTGACAAAACTTTGTGAGCATATGCTATATTCTCTCAGGGGCCTATTTTATCTTTTCCTCCCATTGGTTGAGCATTTTAATTGGATTTGCATACTCAAGAGACAGGCTGTTAAATTTGGCAAGCATTTGCTTACTATTTTGGAAGACACTGATTTTGTGCATGTAGAGAAGGTGCTGGAAGAAACCCGCAGGAACTTTGCTTCATTGCATTTCTCACCTATCATAACTTTACTAAAGCCAATGCTAATGGTTCTTAACATTTGAGGTAGGCCTCTACAGGGAAGCATGGATACTTGCCAAGGGAGGTTTAAACTTATTAAACTGCTCACATTGGCTCAAACTGAGAAAGCTACACTTCAATGAATGCTACCAACGTTGAGCTAGACTTCTGAGTCCCTCTGTCAGTAAAGCAGATGCATACATTGTTTGGTTGCTGTGCAAATACAGGAAAAAACCTGACTCAGGCAACTCAAAAAGCCTCTTTGTACTAGAGCAATGTATGCCATGGGAAGCCCAGGAAACAAACCAGAACACCAGTGGATCAGACTGCTCCTTTTATTTAGTTTAGTCTCAATATAACAATGGGACAGTTTATCAATTTCATGCACCCATTTTGATTTCTTAGGATATGACACAGTAGATTCTGATCTACATCCTTGCTGTAGATATGTCTGTGTAGAGCAGCAGCTACTGCAGAGATGAGTAACACAAAGGGAGGGAGGGTGTGTGGAAGCCATGATGGGCCATCTTGTAGTGCAATGTCTGCATATCAGGGAAGAGGAGAGGATCGATTAAAAAAAAGAAAAAAAGGATCGATTGCCCCCAACAATCTGGGTACTCATTTTAGCAACCTCAGAAGGATGCAAGCCTGAGTCGAGCTTGAGCCCTTTTGCTGGACTTGAACTTGTAACCTTATGGTATTGAGTGATTGGCTGCAGTACAGGCATTTAACTACTGCACCACCAGGATAATGATGAAAGATAAGAAGATGGCTGAAAGAATAAAAGTGAATGTGACCACAGTGCAGAGGTTACGAGAGATTTTGGGGCTAAACAGATGGCCCTAGAGGAGTGGCTTCTGCTGCCCCTTTGAGCGCCAGATCAGGGATATAGCAAATGCATGCCATAGCCCTGAACCAGTGAAAACTGCTTCTTCTGGAGCCAGTAAAAAGCTGCCCTTGCCACTGCAGTGGCAGCTTTCTCCCTTTTCTTTGGTGCACTGTGTCTAAACGCTGTGCTGAAGACATGCTGTGTATCCCCCTGCTATCTGGTTGGCCCGGCAGCTTCCCAGAAGTTTGGGGGTGGAGTTGGGGTGTGCAGTGTGCAGTCTCCACGCAAACAAAACAAACAAACAGCTTCTTTTATATACAGCTTCATACCACCTAAGGAGTGTCTAAGCGGTTTACAACTGTAAGCTACTTGCCCCCAACAATCTGGGTACTCATTTTGGCAACCTTGGAAGGTTGCCAACCCTAAGTTGAGCTTGAGCCCTTTTGCTGGTCTTGAACTCACCACCTTATGGTTTTGAGTGAGTGGCTGGAGTACAGGCATTTAACTACTGTGCCACCCCCACTTCACCCCGATGCTGGCCCTTTTGGCCAGTCTGTACAGCCCCTGAAATATGGGATGAGTTTTACAAGAGAGAGAAAGACCTAAAAAAGCCCTTAAAAAGCAATTTTGCTCTAGAAATGGTCATATGTCACATGGCAGGATCAAGGCAGCTATTGGGTGAATATTTTTTAATTTTATTTCATTTTTTTTAGCAGTGTAGACAAGCTAATCAGTGGAATCACTATAGGGATGTGGCCTGCACTGGGTGATATTCCAGAAGAGGGGTGAAAACTGGTCACGTCTTCCTCTTGAACCTCTCCCAACTTTGCTGTGGCGACAGAAGAGAGGGCTAAGCATGCCTTTCCTGGCTTTGCCATGGTAGTGGAGGCCTCCTCACAAAGAGAGCTATGATGTCATTGTGAAGGAAATAGCTGAGCTACCATCACTTCCCCACCAGCATCCCCCCTGCACTGGGTGACACCAGGGATGGGGATGCTACTGAAGTTAAAGTTCATTCAAGGATAATTTTTTGGGGGAGAGATAATGAATGCTATCATAAAGGGTTTTTTAAAGGGTTTTTTTTCCAGCCCAAGAAGGCAATGCCAAACCTCCACTGCATAAAGTATGCAAATACTACCTTATGATAGGGTTGCCATGAGTGTGAGTTGATAAGAAGGTGCAAAAAAACATTTAAAAAGTACCATGAATTTAACACCAAATCAGAATTGATGTGTAATAAAATGTCTCCTTCAGATCCAGAGTGGTGTATTGGTTTTAGCATTGGACTATTACTCTGGAGAACAAGGTTCAAATCCTTGCCATGGAAGCCCATTGGGTGAATTTGGACAAATCACACTGTCTCAACCTCAGAGGAGGGCAAAGGCAACCCTGCCCCCTGAACAAATCTTGCCAAGTAAATTTAGAGATAGGGTCACCTTAGAGTCACCATGAATAAGTAATGACTTGAAGGCACACAACAACAAGAAGGTGGAACCAAAGGGTCAAGCATCAACCAAGAGGGTTAGATTAGACACTACTAGAATCAGGTAGACTTCAATTGACTTCCCATTCCTCAGGATCCTTACCATGTTGGCAGTCATTGTTTAGGCCTGTCTGATGGGTCTGGGTCTTCCACCTTGCATATTTGTGGAAAACATATATACACAGAGACCCAAAAAGGATAGAGGACTACTAAATAGCAAAGAAATAATGCCAGGAAATAAATTAATAAACTGAATATATCTATAACAAATAACTGTTAAAAAGTTTATAGTAGATACACCAAAGATCATGCCTGTCTTTTTTATTAAGACCAGACACAAAACTATGAAGGAATCTCATGAGACTTCCTGGACCACACACAGGAGAAAGTTGTGTTGTTATTAAACATCTGGCTTAAATCCAAGAAGCAGGTATGTGTGTTAAATTATTAGGAATGTTCTGTATTAAATTATTTGTTCTTGCAAGGGAGAACAAATTATTTAAATAATTTTCTTTCCTCTGCCAGAAATCTTCAAAAATCATGCAGAAGAGAAAGTCTCTCTATCCAGAAAGGTGGCAGGGGAAAATCCACTTCAGCTTGTCCAATGTGACATCAGGAGGGTGAGTGTGAGCCAGCTGAGGATCCGTAGGTTATAGCCTTCCACAGTCCTGTCCTGGCTCCTCCCTTTGTGCCTGCTTCACAACATGGGAAGGGTGGAGAAAAAGTATCTGTCTCTGAATATGATGGTATTAAGAAATGTAACATGCTACTGTTGGCAACATGCCCACTGTGGCAGTGTTCCCATTTGGGAATAACATGCATTATTCATTTGCATTATATCCATTCTAGCCCTGAATGAATCTTTCCAGTGTGAACATACCAGCCTAGCAAACATGTTGCCCAGAATTTTTGAAATGAAGAATTCCATTTGACAGGAAGTCATTTTTATTTGGAAGGAAAGGTCATCTGCCATCATCTTTTCATTAGAACTGACACATATGGATTGATCTGAGTGCACGAACCACACTTTATGAATGTCTATCTTATTGCTGCACCATTTTTATTGGAGGTACTGGGCCTATAACGCTTTGCCTATTACCTTTGCCTAGCCTCCCAAAACTGTGCAACAATTCATTTCTGACCTGTCAGGTTCCTTCTTCTGCACCAGGGCAGGTAGGAACTCTCTTTGTAGAGAGACACTGCAGATCTGTGCCATCAAATAGTAACTTCAAAGAAATTGTCTCAATCCCCTGTGGCTACTTCGGGAGAAAATGTGTGTATCTGCAGCACATTGTATTATCCCTGCAGTCACTGATATAGCAAAAGTCAAGGAAAGACTAGTTGAGGATTCAGCCTTAGTTATTACATGTATTTTACTGAGTGCATCAGTCCTAAAAAAAAAACAAAAAACCCTTTGCACATACCATCTTGTACTGAGCAGGTTTTACTACCATGGGCACAAAATTTTATTTCTGCTGTGTACATATGAGAAAGAGAGAAAAGGAGAGAGATTTTTGTTTCCAGTTCAATAATCACATTCCATTCAGATGTCTATCAGATGGACCAGTGAGCACAACCACATAAACCAGAAGTGGGGGTCATGGCTTCTTCAAGACACTGTAGGATTTAATCTCACAGAATTTCTTATCATCTCTGGTGATGCTGCTGAGAACTGCAGTCCAACGATATCTAGTGGATGGCATGATAGCCACCCCTGAGTTAAACCAATTTAAGAGGACAGGATCAAAATTCAAAATGACCTGAATAAACTAGATAGCTGGGCCGATGCTAACAAGATGAAATTCAATGCAGAGAAATGTAAGGTTCTGCACTTAGGGCGGAAAAATGAAATGCACAGATATAGGATGGGGGACACCTGGCTGAATGAGACCACATGTGAAAGGGATCTAGGAGTCCAAGTAGACCATAAGCTGAACATGAGTCAACAGTGCGATGCGGCAGCTAAAAAAGCCAATGCAATTTTAGGCTGCATCAATAGAAGTATAGTTTCTAGATCAAGGGAAGTTATAGTGCCACTCTATTCTGCTTTGGTCAGGCCCCACCTGGAATACTGTGTCCAGTTCTGGGCACCACAATTCAAAAAGGATGTGGAGAAACTGGAGCATGTCCAAAGGAGGGCAACTAAGATGGTGAAGGGTCTGGAAACCATGCCCTATGAGGAATGCCTTAAGGAACTGGGGATGTTTAGCCTGGAGAAGAGAAGGTTAAGAGGTGATATGATAGCCTTGTTTAAATATTTGAAGAGATGTCATATTGAGGAGGAAGCAAGCTTGTTTTCTGATGCTGCAGAGACTAGAACGCGGAACAATGGATGCAAACTGCAGGAAAAGAGATTCCACCTCAACATTAGGAGGAACTTCCTGACAGTAAGGGCTATTCGACAGTGGAACACACTCCCTCGGAGTGTGGTGGAGTCTCCTTCCTTAGGGGTCTTTAAGCAGAGGCTGGATGGCCATCTGTCAGGGATGCTTTGATTTGGAGTTCCTGCATGGCAGGGGGTTGGACTGGATGGCCCTTGTGGTCTCTTCCAACTCTATGATTCTATGATTCTATGATTCTATAAAACTAAAAGAGATCCGGGAAAGGGTTGAGACAAAAAGCACGCAGAAGATATTTCAAGAGAGCATTATGACAGAGAAATGCCTGGCAGAAACTAGAGGTCCATGGAGAAGTTTCTTTATTATGAAGGACCTGTGCATCCATGGAAGATCTATATAGAATAAAGCCATCCTTTCCCTATGCATTGTGTATTTTCTGCTTTTTCCAAATGCTCACCCCCTCCCTCATTAATCTCTTTTCTCCTGCAGGTTTTTGCTTGTTGATTGTAGATCATTTTAGGACTTAAAAAGCATCATTTTCAAAAGAAGAGTTATCCTGGGAAACAACCAGATTGTAGATAGATAATCCTAAGATTTTAAAAGCTTCAGTTTAAAGAGAGGAGTTAAGACACTTACAAATTCGCTAATGCTCCCAGAAGCATGGAAATAGCAAATTAAGACTCCCACTTTCACTCATGTCCCATGTGAGCAATAAAGCGATTGTTCTGTCTTGCATACTTTATTTACTCACAAATATGTAAATGCTACCTAGCTTACACCTTATGTAAAATAAGTAACATTTAGTTCTTTTTCCCACTTCTTACTAAAAATTAGGCATGCGGAGGGCTCTTCAAGATAAGAGCTTCAGTGCTTGGGGAAAGGAGGCTTAATTGTTCTAATTTTCCATTTTTTTCATTTCTAACAAACATGAACAATGGGCACTGACTAGAGTTAGGGGAGAAACATCTATTACTAAAAGTGGAGCTCTCCCAAATTCTAACTGTCACATGAAGAGCTATGTTCATATCAGTTCAATGGCATCTGGTGGCTTCTATGTCCATTTCAGGGTTTAAATTGGGCTTTAAAATAGCTATCCAAGGTGCTCAACCCTTCCTCAGTAGCATGCAAAAGGATCTTGTAATATCTTTGAGACTAAGAGCCTGAACAGACAGTGATAAAAGCCCACTTCCGGGCATCAGAGACTCATTTAGATGCCACCTGTCCTGTTGATGGCCGGGAGCTGGCCTGAAGCCATCTGGCTGCCCAGATATGGGTAGCTTCATGATGCTCCAGTGGCATGATATTTATACTTTGCATACTGCTGGAGTGTCTTAAAACCGGCTTCAATTCATGCCAGGACAGGAAAAGCCAGACTTTCGCTGGCCAGAAAAGATCTGCTCTTATTTCAGTTGGCTTCAAGGTGGATTGGGGCCATGGCATCAGTTCACCATGACCCTAATCCATCTTTAGAAGAGGTGGCTTCAAACTACTCTTTCCTGCCCATCTGTTTCCCATCTAACTGAAAGAATCACATCTGAAAGAATTGCATCTGTTTGGACCAGCAAGACAGGGACACCAAAGTCATGGAATTTCAACAAGCATTCTACAAGCTGCAGTATCCACCATATGAAGTAAAAAACAAAAACAAATAAACAAGTTAAGACTTATGCCCAGGATTAATCTGTTGCAGAACATACCAAAGACAGAAAATGACAGAGACCCACTAGTGGTCACATAAAGCTCCCAGCTGACACCACTCAGAGATATCATCAATGAACTGTAACCCATTCTACACAATAATGCAGCCCTCTCAAGGACTATTGGTGGCAGGCCTTTATTCACCTACAAACAGCCTCCAAGCCTCAAGCAGTTACTTACAGGAGGACGCACAACACAGATGTAAACACTGGTACAAAGTCTTGCTACAAATCCAGATGCCATCTTTACCCACACATCTATTCATCATCACAGGACCTAATGATATCAGCCACAATATTAGGGAGACTTTCACATGCTTGTCCTCCAATCTGATTTATGGCATACTATGTCAGCAATGCCCTTTAGCACTGTACTTTGGGCATACAGGTTGGTCCCTGCACTAGAGGATAAATTGACATTGGAATTTATCACATAGGGGAAATCGGGGGTTTAAAAAGTCATTTTCCTGGGACATTTGCAGAATTGCAGCAAAGATTTTCCCACACATGACACTTAGAGAGGACTTATCCCAGGAAGAACCAGGAATGCTCCAGCAACAAATGATTAATGGGATTTCCTGTGAATGATTTGTTGCTGGAGCACTCCTGGTTCTTCCTGGGATAAGTCCTCTCTAATAGCAATGTTGTGGGGAAATCTTTGGCACGATTGTGCAAATACTTTGGGAAAGTGCCTTTTTAAACCCCTGATTTTCCTTGTGTGTTAAAGGGAATAAATGAGACATTAGGAATGGGAATACAGATATGTACAGACGCTTCTAATTATATTCTTATTGCATCATTATAGCAAAGATTTTGCCCTGTGTGTTTATCTTTTTTACCTGATTACAAAAAGATAGAGGTTCATTGTCCAAAACACACTGGAGAAATAATCCAGTTTGAGACCACTTTAATTGCCCTGGCTCGGTGCTAAGAATCCTGGGAATTGTAGTTTATTGTGGCACCAGAATTCTCTGATAGAGAAAGCTAAATGTCTCACAAAACTACAGCTCTCAGAATTCCCTAGCATTAAGCCACGGCAGTTAAGGTGTTCTCAAATTGGATTATTTCTGCAGTGTGTTTTGGACCCATGAAAATATCTTTGGAAACTCTTGAGAATGGCATCTGTTTGATTTTCAGGGGGAAAGAAGAAGAAAGTAAGGATGAACATACATCTCCTTGTACTTTGCTTCACCTTGTCCCTTCTTTTCTTGCTCTTTATAGTCTTGCACAGTGTTCTTTTCATCTTTTCGCTTCTTTCCTCACTTATCTCACTTCATGCTTTCACAATGCCTCCCTCTTTTATTCTACAGTGCACCTCTCTCCATGCCTTTCCTCACCATGCCGCCTTGCATGCTGCCACCTGCACCTCCCACCCTTGCTTCTCCCCATTCCTTACCTTGGGCTACCTCCCTCTCTTACATCGCCCACCAAGTTATGCCTATCTTGCTTCATGGCTCAGCTCACTCTTTCACCATGTCTCCTTGCCTTGTACTTTACTGTTTAGCATTTAAAAATGCTTAAAAACAAACAAACCAGAAATGGAGTTTTGCTGCTCGCCCCTGCACCTATCTGTTTTTCTCTGACAAAGTTCTCAGAATTTCTCAAAATCAGATTTCCATTGGATCAAAATTTGATGAGAAAGTTCAGGAGGGGGAGAGACCAAAGTGTTCAGCAGAGCACTAGCATAGATAATGTGGATTTTTCTCTTTGTGCCGAAGATGGCCTCCATGTAAAGGTATCACAATATATGAAAGGAGGAACTCTCTGCCCGTAAAGCAATGGTGATATTTGATACTGAGGATTTATAGCTAAGCCTCAGCACTATCAAAGTGTTATCAGTCCTGCCATTCACTTTATCCTTCTCTGGACTTCTGGCCATGGCAATGCACTTTCCTGTTACTTCTCAGAATATATTTTGCATTTCAGATTTGACATTATCTAGAAGCAATCTTTAGAGAGAGTACAGTGAGATCTATGTTTATGTCTGAAGCCCCGAAGGTCTTGTCTTCTACAAAACTCCAGGGATTCCAAGGTTTGTTTAGTGACTGCCAGCGCAAATAGAAATTCCCTGAAAGCAAAGCCATCCAGGAGATGTAAAAAAATAAATAAACAGAACATAACTCCAGTTGATTTCAATCCACAGTCACCTTATTTTTTGCAACTGCTTTCAGATATTTTAAGGCAATGACTACTATTTTTCAAAGATTATGACCTAATTAAAGGAATCTTAGTGAACAAGATGAATTTCTTCTTCTTCTTCTTCTTCTTCTTCTTCTTCTTCTTCTTCTTCTTCTTCTTCTTTTGAATTACACACAAGCAAATATCCATAACTAAAAATATATGTACAGGTATTTGAAAAATGCACACAAACACTGTTTAGCCAATGGGAAAAATGCATTTACATTGTGTACATTAAGAACAACATATATATATATATATATATATATATATGAATTACTATGTAGGAAGAGAAAACAAAGAAGGGGGGGTGTGTCTTCAAATGATACAGAGCTTGTATGAGAAGTACGCTTCTGAGATATGCAGTGAAAACTTAACTGGCAAATCATAAAATACATGTTGATTTGGAGTAAATGTGGATACATCCATTGGAGTGTACTCTCTAGGAAAGGGATTTAGGATTAGGATTGCACTTTATCATTTCAGATGGCAATGGATGATCCATTTGAAACAACTTATCATGTTACCTTCCATAGAATTTTTAAAATATGTGCTTACATGCTGTATTAGTCTGTTATACTAACCAAAAAAGAAAAAAAAAAAGAATTTGATGGCGCCTTTTGCCTGACCTTAGGAAGCCTTCCCATTTATCTCACACACAAGCCCCACTTCCTTTACTTAAAATGACAAAAGCTTGCAGGCTACCAACAGCATCATAGTACAGATGACCATCTACAGCATCATATTAGCACCCAATGAAGGAAGGTGCCTCCTATAAAAACTTGTACTATATTTATCTTTTGCCTTTGGTATCTTTGCTTTTATCAGATTTTAATATCAGAGGGATAGATCAATTGACAGGCTTCCTATTGCTTTCTTTTTTAATTTTGTGTAAAAATAATTTATGACAGTGTGAACTTCCTTTATTGAGATTAACTTATTTATTTGTATTATAAGGGCCTGAAAAGACATGCCAAAATAAAGCTCCTCCGGGTCACTTTGGGGGTGTGCTGTTTAAATGACACATGCATCTTAATAAGTCCAGAAGCTGTGCCAAAACTGCATTCCAATCCTTAGGATTGGAGCATGGCTTTTGGCTTGGCTTCTGGCCTCTTAGGACGCATGGGTCATTTAAACAGCATACCTCCAAAGTGACCCAAAGCAACTTTATTTTGGCCTGTCTGTTCAGGCCTATGTCACCTTGGGAAGAGGAGAATTGTGAACGAGTCTCAGAAATACTCATCAATCAATCTATAAAAAGAAATATGGGGAATGTTAAAACAATTTTTGTAAACAGAGTGGTGTAGTATTTACCATGCTGTACTAAGACAGGGAAGACACAGGTTCAAATCTCTATTCAATTATGACTCTTCAATTAGATTATGTTGCATCCACTACAATTTGTTGGCCCAACATACCTCACAAGGTTGTTGTGCAAGTAAAATATACATAGATGAGGTGTGGGCTAGAATTTCTTACCCCTCTAGAATTTAAGATAAGCTAAGGAGATAGTTTGAAATTATTGTCAAACTAGAGCCTCCCAAGAAGGGTTATAAATAATAATCATGAATCTTCTTGTTCTTAATGGGCAATGGAAATCATGTCTCCACATTCCAAAATACTGTGTTGAGACACTATCAACTGCCATGAGAGTTTTCATACTTTGGGACTCATTTGCAAAGCTTTATGCCAAAATTTAGTTTGGTGCAACCCCCTCCCACCACAACATTTTGTGGAGAAAACTGTATTTTGCACAAGATCCACTGTTTTGTGGACAAAATCTTGAGATTTTTTTTTGCATTAAAAACAAAAACAAAAACATAGAAAGGTGTCCTTTCTCCCCACTGAAAAAAACCTTAGGTGTTTTCTGCAAAAGCAGGAAATTTGGGACAAAATGAAGTATTTTAATGCAAATGAGTTAATATAGTTCAATTTTCTTTATTATTTCCATGATTTTATTGTACATAGGTTTGCTAAAAGGAAGTTTAAAGAATCTAGCAGATGAAAACATAAATGGGGAACTAAAGGGATGTAGAACAGAGCCAGGAAGATTAGATACTGGAGGTGGATGGGAAGCATCCAGTACTGGACAGTGCTATGATGCATCAGTAATAAGTTACTCTGTCAGATTATCACCTGCCATTTCCTACATGCATCCACATAATCATAGAATCATAGAGTTGGAAGAGACCACAAGGGCCATCCAGTCCAACCCCCTGCCATGCAGGAACCCCCAATCAAAGCATCCCCAACAGATGACCATCCAGCCTCTGCTTAAAGACCTCCAAGGAAGGAGACTCCACTACACTCCAAGGGAGTGTGTTCCACTGTTGAACAGCCCTTACTGTCAGGAAGTTCCTCTTAATGTTGAGGTGTTTCCGTGTTCTAGTCTCTGGAGCAGCAGAAAACAAGCTTGCTCCTTCCTCAAAGTGACATCCCTTCAAATATTTAAACAGGGCTATCATATCACCTCTTAACCTTCTCTTCTCCAGGCTAAACATCCTCAGCTCCCTAAGGTGTTCCTCATAGGGCACAGTTTCCCGACCCTCCTCTCTTCTAAACATCAATGAGCTGTAGGAGTTTTCAGGGCATCTGCTCCAGCTTCACCTGTTTGTGAAGAGAACACACTGGCAATATATCACAATTTTACTATACCTGTTTACAAAGTGTGCATAGGAAGGGTAGATAAGCAGGTGAGAGAGACTTTTAAGGGCTATCATTCCCCAGAAAGCAAAACAGCATACTTTTGGAAGCTGGAACTCCCCACGACTCCTCCATCCAGACACATTTAGAGCTTAAGTCTCTTGACTCTTCTGATGTCTCCCTCACAAGCTGTTTCCCTAGGCGTATATGTTTTAGCTACTAGTCCTCCATATTAATGAAAGATACTTCTTCTAGTATTCATAAACCAGAAGACATCTTCAATGCTCTTGCTTTCCAATAGCACAAATAAATGAGCTTATTTTCATTCTGTCAACATTCTGGCACTAGAGACCATAACAACTGTTGACTTTGCTCAGTGCTGAATTTGCTTATATTTGGGGGGGGGGGGGGGGAGAGAAAAGAAAAAAGGACAGATTGGACATCCAAGGCTTCGTCACATTGCTAGGAAACAAAAAATACCTGTGCATGTGATAACCTGGCAGATTATGCCCAAGTAAATGCTATCAACATGAATTTCATTTTCATTCCTAGTCACACCTTGATAGGACCTTTGTTGCTCTAGCAATTCATGTGACAAAATAACAGTATTAATAAAAATGCAAGGGTGTGGTCCTGTGTTTTAAAAGTACTGGTTGCAGATAGCAATTCAGCTACCATGTGTGGTAGAAATCTCAAGTGTGAATGAGATTTATCATCCTTTAAAAAAAAAAGAAAGAAAATCTGGCAACCTACCTGGGGACGCTTTAGAAAATGAAGAAAGTTCAACATAACTGCAGCCCCTGGGCACTATCTGAAGAGAGATGCATTTTATGTGTAGGTGTGTGTGTTTTTATAGACCAAATACATTAACTCTGATAGCCTATAAAAATACATACATATTGCATGACAGCTGCCAAATAGCAGCCTCTTCAAGAAACATTCCCTTAAAATTTGTCTCCATATTAGCCGGCAAAATTCTCTTTAGACTTGGAGCTCAGCCATTTAAGATACTGGTTTGGCTTTTCCAAAGACCCAGATGTTTGCTGCTTTATACTCATTTCACAGGCAATTCTGTACAGTTACAGATAATTGGGAAGATTATAAACAACCCAGCCATATTTTTAGTTATGGTAATGGCAAAACTTTTTTGTTTTGTGTCGAGATGGGACTATGGTGTTCATTAATTTGCTGGGCTGCAAAGAACACAAACTGCAACAGAATTCAAATGAAGATACATTTACTAATATCCTGAAAAGGGGGATATACAAAATACATATTTTCACTACATCTTGAGTTGGTCTAATAGCAATGTGTTTTGCTTCTCAAAATACTTTCTGAGTTCTAGTTGTATGAGAGGAGGAACAGATGAAGAACTAGATCATGGATGTGACTATATAAAATAGTTAATTGTCATCAACGCTTTTCTCAGTAACAGAGGTGTAACTGCATTACATTATGACTGTTCAGCAATACTATCTAATATCAATCTTTTTGCTGTGTAAATATAACTTTTAAAATTAATTATGATGACAGGTATGTAGCCTCCCAGAATGCTGGAGAATGGATGTTCCATGGTTCAAGTGTTGTTTCATGCTTTGCCTAGTATGGATGTCTTATCTCTATTGTAAGTGGGATTTTTTTTTTAAAAAAGAAATGTTTTCTTAATTGAAGGGAAATAATCAGGTACAAAGAAGTAAAACATACATGAAATGAAATAGAAATTGTACAGCAATAACAGAAACAGGTATGATTCCACAGGGGACACAATATGGTTGAGAGGAGGGCATTTTGTAGTGTAGGCCAATGGCTTGTAGCTTTTGTATTTTAACTTTGCCCCCAAGGTTACAATGCTAAGCCCTTTTCAGAAATGGGAAGTACATACTTATTTTTTTTTTAAAAAAAATTCTACACAATTTATCAATACTATCAACAGGATTTTTTTTAAAAAGATTTTTCATTGGTGGCATTTAAGGTTTAACTTATGTAGTTTGCTTGGATAGCTTACATCCAAACTCACCTGCTTAGTTAAAGGAATAGGCAGAAGTATCAACCTCTTGATTCTACGTTTATTATCCTTTGGTGGCTACTGATGTTCATTTTTAAAAGTACACCACAGCCCCAATGAAGTAGAATAGATGTGGTCTGGGTTTAGGATGAAAGATGCTGTCCTTTCATGTCTGGGTCAGGATAATTCACTGCTCAAGGCACAGGAGGAAATGCTACCCACATTCATTCATGATAAGGTGCATAATACCTACAAACAGTTGGGTTATTTTGGCACAAGTGCTAGAACCCCCCACCCCCATCTGTAGTACTAAAAATACAATAATGTCAAAGTACATCAAAATAATGACAATATGAAAGTGAGTTTCCTGCCCAGTCATGATACCCCAAATCTGCTGCTTGAGGTGGCTGCCTTATTCTAACCAGCAATATGATTGGCATCTCCCCCTGGAACAACCACCACAACAACAACCACCACCACCACAACAACAAATATGTCATATCTGCCAGATCAGAGATGACAGTGCAGTATCCATCTAATATACCACTCCTGGAATCTACATAAGTTATGAATGCAGAAGACTATTTCATGAACAAGGATTCTAGAAGCCATGCCAGGTCTTTCCTAGCAGGCCTTTTGCCAAGAAAAGCTAAATGGCAAGGAAACATTGGTCTAAGATTTGATATTTTTGGTATTAATGCAGATACTCAAATCCTAAAAGAAATCAGGGCAAATGCAATTTTCACTCTATTTATATTTTTAAAATTATGTCATGGAATTTGACTGCAGGGAAGATATAGAAGGGAAAATACTCTATTACTATAAACAAAGAGTTTTCCATATAAGATATGCACTCCAGAACATCCTCCAGTCTCATAGTTCTAAGAAGAAAGTAAGTAATCCAAAATGCCAATATGTTTACAGAGCATTCCAGCTGCTTTGAGACTTGTCTCCCCCCAGCTCATTTAGAAAAGTGTTCCTGGCAGAGATTCTCTGCATTTTGGCACTTATAGATATTCCCTTAGAAGTGGATACAAGATGTGCCTGAGAGGCTCTAATGGTTTACAACAATGTAAGCTCATTGTCCATGAGAGAGTAAATCCTGACAAGAATCTGGATTGAGGGGGAAACCACACCCTTTGGCCATTGAAAAGAACAGTGCAAATCCGCCTCCCGTTAGAAAATCAATGGCACTTTCCCCATAAGGCTTTAATGGAGATGGATAGCATCCAATATTTTCTTTCATGTTGCAGACACATCTTTCCAAGTTTCCAAAGGAAACCAAAATGGTACATGAAAGAGACTGACTACACATCATTTTTATTTCTTCAATTTATTTTACAGGTAGGTTGACATAAACATAATGACATCAATACATTCTCAATGGGATGTGTGTTTATAGATTCTTTCAGCTCTTGAGACTGGTACCAGGAATCCTTGTGCAAAATTATATTGAGGAAACTTATTATTTCTTTCCTTCCATTTCTCATGTATCCAATTAAAATCATTCAGACAGAGGAGGGGACGAAGGTTAATAGGCAAGCTGAGTACATCAGCATTTTTGGAAATTGCCCTTGGGATGTCTGTAGTACTAACTAAATGAGACTCTGGAGTTGGGGCCTCCACAGGTATGCAACCCTGCATGCTGATGATGATGTGAAGAGCTAATTCTATGGCAGGGCTGGCCTAAGATATTTTGCTCTCTGAGGTGGAGGAACAAGTAGTGCCTCCCACAAATCAAAGTGAATAGTCAGAATTAGATGAAGACAAGCTTATATCCAAACACAGTTGAGCATAGGAAGCTACATAGCATTACCACAAATGCTTTTCTTATAATAAATTATTTGTTGTTGTTATTGTGGATCCTTACAATCTGAGGTCCTAGGCTGTATATTGTGCCTAAACCTGGGTTCATTTCACATCTCACTATTATAGCACCATGATCCCATTTTAACTGCCATGGCTCCAACCTATGGAATCCTAGAATTTGTTGTTTGGGGAGGCATTAGATGAGCAATCTGACTGATAATTCTAAATACCTCTTGACTGAAAATCCAAGGATTCCACATGATATTTGAATGGCTATTTCAACAGCAACTAAGGTAGAATATAGTCCCATCTAGTGTGTAGTGTGCAAGGGCCTCTTGTACTGTGCCTAGTGTCATGGCTAGCCGTGAGGAGAAGGAGGACCTGGACCCTCAGGTACAAGTGCCACCTGAGGTTGAGAAAGACCCCAGCTCTGCTCTGCCAGATCCTAGCTCTGGCCTGCCAGCTCCTGTAGAGGTGGACCAGCCAGGACCCAGCTCTGCTCTCTCAGCTCCAGTGAAGTCTGGGGCTCAGTAGCCTAGTCTGGCCCCAGTAATAGGGCAGGACTCGGAAGATATAGTGGAAAATATTCAGATCCCTGCCTTTACTCAGAGGAGAGCTGAAAAGCAGGATTTGAGAAGGTCAAAGAGACTTGCAGAGAGAGCCTCATCAGGCAGGCAGAAGCTGTGATCAGGGAGTTATTTATAACAGGTGGCAAATGCTGAGGACTCTTGTCAGAGACTATTAGTTCTCCTAAGAGAAGGCTGCTTGGTATCTGACTCCTAAACCCTTGACTGCTTTGGATTCCTATACCCTGTATCGGATCCACTGACCACCCTTCTGGCTTTTCTGACCTTGGACTGGACTGACATTGTTGCTCTCAGTAACTCTGAACCTCAGACTGTTTTTGGCTTATTCTCTTTTGGACTATGTTTGGTTGAGTTTGCTAAAGGTATTGCCTCGGAATCTTGCTATATATCTTTTGCCAAGGACTCTCTTATCAGCTGTGTGAGTAGGTGTTGGCAACTTTCCCGGACACCTAGTACACAGAGAAAGCCAAGTTTGGCAGAGGAGATAGAATATCCCACAAATACCTCCTCCAATGCCTGGCAGAAAAACTAGAGAATAGCAAAGAGAATAACTAAGAATTTGTTGCACTTTTATGGTACTCCAGATCTGCTGCCTCTTGTATCCACATTACTCTATGGCGTTTATCACACTAGAGGGCAAACAGGATTTAAACAGGAATTAAACAGGAAATGCCTTATGTTTAACATAGGGCATTTAACATGCCTTATGTTTAACATAGGACATTTCCTGTTTAATTCTTGTTTAATTCCTGTTTAAATCCTGTTTGCCCTCTAGTGTGATAAACCCGTATGAGTAATTAGGTTTTTCTAACTACAGATTCATGTAGCATACACATTTTCCCATAACTATGACAACAAATGATAACCTAAATGTGTGAATATGCTCCTACAGATACCACACATAGACAGAACATGAAGCACATTTGAAGCAGGATGAATATTTACTAAAGTAACTGTGATGTGAGTGCAATAGCTGCCCATTTTCTATCAATTATTTTATCCATTTTTAAAATCATTTGACAATTTGGCACACCACCTTTTCCCATGAAAAAAATTACAGAACAAATACCAGAACAAAGGTAGGACCAGCATAAAACATATGGACATAGCCAAAGCATTTTTTGCTACCCTCAACAAGTTTACTGCGTTATATGCACTGTATTCAGTTTCTGCTAGTTTCTAATCTAAATCAGATTTAGAGTAAAGATATAATTTCTGTTGAAAACAATAATCACACATCTAGTTGCCATTTTTGTGGGGTTGAGAAAATCATCCCCTGTTCTTTCTCTCTTTCTTTAATGGGCCATCCCAGGTCCATATCAGTAGCTGGGATGGTGCAGAGAAGGGAAACAATGAACATCACAACTTGACAATATTAGATAAGTTCTTTTAGATAAGGATTCAGCAAAAAAAAATATATGTCACCCTGACCTCTAAAGGTTCTATAAAAATCTAGAAATGCCACTACTAACACTGTCAAGCAAATTCCCTTTGGAAGTAAATAATGAACATTAATCTCATTCTTTTGTATATATAACAGATGGTGTAGATCTGTCCAATTATATACCTGGGGAAAAGAAAACCTTGCAATAACTGTATTTATAAACATTTTGATGTGTTTTTCTGGTCCCCAAGCTTAAATCCTACTTCTTGATTTTTTTTAAAAAAAACTCTGTTCTCTCTCCACTTCACCTGACTCTAAACTGTTTTATTTTCTTCAGCATCAATGAAGATTTTCAAACCTGGAACATTGCAGAAAGATGCCTGAAATGACCTTAAAAGATTCAGGCAGGGTGTGTGTGTGAACGTCTGAAGCGCTTCTGCAAATCGCTCCTATATTGTCATGGAAACAGAAGATGCCTCTTTGCAAGGCTGAATCACTTCAAGGGAGCTGCTTCCCTCTGGATTCTCTCTTGGTGCTTCCTTTGCATCTAGAGGGAAGCAGCTCCCTTGAAGTGATTCAGCCTCACAAAGAGGCATCTTTCGTTTCCATGACAATTAGGAGCGATTTGCAGAAGCGCTCCAGATGTTCACACACTCCCCCTTCCTGAATCTTTTAAGGTCGTTTCAGGCACCTTTCTGCAACGTTTGAGCCAGGTTTGAAAATCTTCAATATTAAACATATGTTGCCATTAATGCAATAGTAAAAATATTGGCTTTAAGCTTTATTCAAATCGAAAAAGGCTTTTATTTCACAAGTCACCTTGATGCCTGGACAGGAAAAAAGGCAGGAAGAAATCATTCATCATTGGAATCCTAGATTGCCGACTTAGTTACATCTTCATAGCTAAGGATTCTCCTGTAATACCTGGTGTGACACATACATCCATTCTACCTTACGGACCATATGCTAAATTGGGGGAAGGAAATCTAGGTGCAAGGAGGAGGATGTTTCTACCTCCTCCTGTCAGTGTGGGAGGCCATGAAAAGGAGTTGTGACAGGAGTCCTGCTTTTGTTTTTAGAAGGCTTTCTTGCTGGAGGGAGGAAGAGGGAATGATGTCCTCCTTGCACCCTCACTGGAAGCTGAGAGGAACTCCTTTTCCCAGTTTGGTGGCTGGCTCTTCAGGTGGACTTGGATGGCACTTACATAGGTTTCCAGTAACAGTACTAAATATAGACCATCTGCAGATTTGTGGCTCCAGACTACAAATGTCACTGCAAACAGCCACAATAACAACAATAAACAATACCTGTAAATGCAAAATAATGATCAACATTTTAACTTATTCTAATCAGATTCTGCTGGGATTTGAAATGTTGGTAACTGAATGGTGGGGGCAGAAGGTCTGGCTGTGCAATAGCAGGTAGTTAGGATGAAATTTTTGGGCAGACTGCTGGTGAAAGCTTGAACATTTTGGTCCTTCCACAGCTTTGTGCCACAAGTCCAATAGTCCACCATGAGTAGTCAATTGGGCTGCTGAGGAAAAGAGGCTGGCAACCTTGCTGCTAGTTGGGAAGTGGAGTGGGATGCCCAACAGGAGTTTATCCATGTTCCAGACAGTTCCAATCTATCAGTTTTGATGGCAATTCCTGAAGAAATCTAGGTAAAATTTAGCAATGGGATTGGCTTTCAGGATTTTGCCTTGACACACCAACAACTTCCCACCTGGTCTCCATGCTGCCTCTGGGAGGGTGGACCAGGCCCTTCAGTCTCTGGGAATCTCTCTTTATTTGTAAAGAGGTGTGGCCGTACAGTCCACATTGGAAGGCAACTCCTTTGTACCAGATGATGGCCCTTTCTGAAGTATCCCTGCACACTCCTAGTGACACCCCTGACTACCCCTATTTTACAGATGAGGCACATCAAACCTGAGACACAGGTAGTCAATACAATGTCAACCATGTCTAAGTAATCTCCCCCCCCCTCACATTTTTTCTCACTCTTTCTGAGAAAATTAAAATTAAAACCATCCAGATATTACCTGATACATCTTGATAGATCATTTGCCCACTCTTACTATATATCAGAAGGAATTCTCCTTGAGTTCAGGTGGGTTTACTTTTAGGCAGGTGGGTATAGGATTGTAGCCCAAGTAGTAGTGCTAATGATGTGATAATTATGGTGAGTGGAACATATTTTTAACAAAAGCACTGTTAAGTCAACACAAGAAAGGGAATAATGTAATAGAGAGTTTTTTGTTGCTGTGGTGGCCCAGAACAAAACTAGAAATGTTTAATGTAGTGAAAACATATCCTAAGGGATACTGAAATGGGAACTTCTCTGCTAAATGAAAAGCTAAATGTCTTCTGTTTTCTTGCCAGCAGAAAACTTGCTGTAATATTTTAATGAAGTTCTTCTGTAAAGCATATTTATACTTCATTGAAGCAACTACTTATTGCCATATAAAAGGATAAGTTTCTTTTAAAATAATTCATCTGCTCTTTGTCTCTTTAACCCCTCCTCCCAAAATAGAATAGAAACTATGGAACATAAGGAAAAATAAGATTTAAAAAAATCCAGCTTTTGGTATCCACTGGGGTTGGGTTCCAGGACACTCCATGGATATGAAATTCCATGGATGCTCAAATCCCATTATATATAAAGAGGCAGTAGAATGATGTCCCTTATATTAAATGGCAAATCCAGGTTTTCTTTCGGGGATTTTCTTGGTGGGGAAGGAATATTTTCAAGCTGTGGATGGTTGAATCCATAGATGCAGATTCTGTGGATGTGGAAAGCTAATTGTATATACTAATATTGAATAATTCACTAATAATGCACACAGAACTTCAATTTAAAAATTTAAACCAAAATACTAACAAAAAAGCTTTTTATCCAAAGCTAAATATTGCCTCAGCCACAACCTCACTCTCCATCCACATTCTCTAAGAAGCCACTAGTTTTATAGACATAATTAATCAGAGTTTCACCCTCCCAGGCCAGGGAAAAATGATCCTGAAAGAAAACCAAGGCATAAGTTTTTCTGGACTCACAGTTAAGTGCTTTCCACACTTAAGTGCTTTCCACACCAAGGTGACACAACTGGTCTCAGAGTTACTGCAGGCATCTCCCAGACTTTTAATTCTGGTTGACTTCAACATCCTACCTGGGACCAACTTGTCAGGAGCGGCTCAGGAGTTCATGGAATCCATGACAAATATGGGCCTATCCCAATTGATCAATGGCCCTACTCAGTGTGTGGGTCATACTTGATGTGGTCTTTAGTACAGAACAGGAATATCCGTGGGTGGAGGTAATAAAAACCTCCCATTCTCATGGACGGAGCATTTCCTGATCAAGGCTGAACATAGAGACACAGTCCATCCCCTCAGGGGTGGAGGACCCATTAGGATGGTCTACCCTCAAAGGCTAATGGAACCAATTGGATTCTAGAAATCCTTAGAGTATTCATTGGTTGTTAATGCCGGTGATTCTGTTGAAGCTTTGGTTAATAACTGGAACATTGACCTTACCAAGGTTATCGACACGATCACTCCCAAGCGTGGAGTCAAAGGCTTTCATGGCCAGCATCCATAGTTTTTTGTGGGGCTTTCAGGCTATGTGGCCATGTTCTAGAAGAATTCCTTTCTGACGTTTCACCAACATCTGTGGCTGGCATCTTCAGAGAATGTTTGCCTTAAAAAGGATATCCTGTGTGACCCTGAGGGTATACAAGGTTTGGCCACCAGTCCTGAAGAACAGCAAGGTTTAAGACTCAACCAATGCAAATGAGAAACAGCCTAGGGTCAGCAGACAATGTGCACTAATTAGCAGACATTAATCCTCTTTTGCACATCCTCCCACCTTGAGGACTGCTATTAGCAACAGAACAATACATTTGCTAATCACTCCTCCCTTCCCAGGGTCACACAGGATATATATATATATCCAATCCTTTTCCAGGCAAACATTCTCTGAAGATGCCAGCCACAGATGCTGGCAAAATGTCAGAAAGGAACTCTTCTAGAACATGGCCACATACCCTGAAAGCCCCACAAAAAACTCCCAAGAGTCCTTTCCAGCCCGCTTCAAATCACCAACCATGGTATACAGAAGAAGAACTTAGGAAGATTGAAGCGGTTGGACAATCACTAGAGTGCGTCTGGCAGAGACCTCAACTCTTATCTGACAGAACTCATCATAGGAAATTCCTTCATTCCTATGGAGATGCAACACGTGTAGCACTGAGAACTTTCTCTTCTGCACATATTGCATCTGCAGAGTCTTGTCTGGCAGGGCTGTTTAGGGTTATTGCCTTTAAAGCCCTAAATGGCTTGGGTCCAACCTATCTTGGGGACCGCCTCTTTCCATATAATCCTCCCCGCACACTTAGATCCTCTGGGAGGAATTTACTACAACCTTATAAAACAAGGCTGTCCACAACCTCCCAGAAGACTTTCTTAGCTATTGCTTCCAGATTGTGGAACGGCTGACCGGATGAGATCCATCATATTACCACCTCAAACAGCTTTAAAAAAGCTGTTAAGACAGCTCTCTTCCAGCGGGCCGGTAACTACCTGGCCACTAGAATGAAAATCTAACTATTAAACTCTGATCTCACCACAGCCACTGTCTACTGTTTCGTGTTTTATTTAAAAGTATGTTTTAATTTTTATATTGTTTAATTGTATTTTAAGGGGGGGGGTAGGATTGAAGGATTTGGATTGTGTATTTTAACTTTTGTAAGCCACCCCGATTGCACCCTGCAGAGGGGCAGGATATAAATTGTTGTTGTTATTAATTAATTATTCCAGGCATCTTTTTGCACTGACAGCTGGTCCTAGCCATACCCATAACCAGCTTCAGATATTTGGAGCAAATGTCTGCTATTTGGTCTTGAATAGTTCTCTGCCCTTGAGGACTCCATATGGTACTGCAGGCTACAAACATGTTTAATAAAAATTAATTAACTGTTTTAAAAATCATAGTATCCCCAAGATGCATACCCTCAGAGTCTCTTTAGCATCTGTGCCAGATTTTACAGGCCTAGGTTTCATGATCTTGGAGCTAAGACAAAGACGGAGTCTCTGTCTCTCTCTCTCTCTCTTACTTTTAATAGGCCCATTTTTTTAAAAAAATCCATGCTGGATTTAAGTTGCGAATGTTGCAGTTTTGTAGATAGATTTTAGATAGTTTTGTTGATATATCAGGTGCAGAACAATGTATGGGCAGCTTTGTCTCACCCACTTAACCCTGCTGTGTTCACCTGCTCAAGGCAGGCTCTTTGCAGATATCCTATAACAAATTATTTCGAGAACTATTCAACAATGAAACACACTCCCTTAGAATATGGGGGAGTCTCCTTCTTTGGAGGTCTTTAAACAGAGACTGGATGGCCATCTGTCATGGGTGCTTTGATTGTGAGTTCCTGCATGGCAGGGGGTTGGACTGGATGGCCCTTGTGGTCTCTTCCAACTGTATGATTCTATGAGATACCTACAGACAAACATTGAAAAAAGTTGCATGGCAGAGGGTTGGACTGGATGGCCTTTGTGGTCTCCTCCAATTCTCTAAATCTATGATTCTATGATCCCCATGCTATTTCCATCTTAATGTCACGTAGTTTGTCTGTAATATTTGCCATCAGTACTGAAGGTTTTGACTTCTGCTCTCAGAATCCCTGATCATAACTAATGCTAGATAGGAATTCTGGGATCTAAATCCCACAACATCTGGAGGGGCAAAAGCTGATAATTATATTAATTATATTAATTATATTATATTATATTATATATATGCTCATAAGGCAGGATGAAGCTCTGTGGTGGGCATGTTTCCTTCTCAAGGCAAACATATGGGACTGGAGAAAATTGCTTAATAAAGCCAACAGGTCGAATGAAGACCTTGATCTTCACCTTACCAAAGCTATTTTAAATATTTCTTCCCCTTAGGAAGGTTATCCCAACAGAAGTACTTCATTCCCAATTAATAATTCCCCGTGTGTACCTCTCCTTGCATCTGCATGGAAATTTGGGGACACACATTACGCTTGTACTACAACACAACACACTATACTACACACTACACATTTGCAACAAAATCCAAAATGCACAAAACAGTGATACTTTTATTGGCCAACTGACATGTATAAAGTACATTACTGGCTTCTTCAACAGGTAAATGGTGTTCAAAAATCATACAGTGACAATGATAGAGTTACCTCTCCATTTTGTATCATATGTTGTATCAGATGTGATGTCTACATTTTGTATCTGATATTTGTATTGTAGTTCAATTGTTCTGGAAAGATCTCAATGCAGGCAGAGGCCACTCCTCTTCTTAGCCATGTAGCTACCAGTGACAAAAGGTTTCAGAAAGGCATCTTTCCCAGTCTTATCTGTATATGCCAAGGACTGACTTGTGAGGTGCTTGTCAAGTCTACCGTGGGCTCTGGCATCTTTTCCCTCTTTCACAATACAGTTTTGCACACTTCCTTGCTTTTTATAAGGCAGATTCTCATTAGTTCTTTTTATGCTCTTGTTGGAAGTAGATTATTATTATTTTATTTATTTATATCCCACTTTTCTCCCAATATAAGTACTCAAGAAAGCTAACAAAATTTAAAACAGTACAAGTTAAAAAAAATACAAAGCATTAAACATTGTATAGAATAATAGAATCTTAGATTTGGAAGTGGTCACAAGGACCGTACAGTCTAACCCCTGTCATGCAGTAATGCACAACTATAGCACTCTTGAAAGACGCCCATCCAACCTCTGTTTAAAGAACTCCAAAGAATGAGAGTCCCTCCCCCACAGACAGTCTGTTCAACTATTACAGTAAAGAGGTTCTTCCAAATGTTTAGGTAGAAACCTTTTTCTTGTAACTTTAAACCATGCAGGAGCTCTAACGTATTCAATTCTAAACTCAACTTTTTGGAAACTGTAGTTTCCCCAGTTCTCCAGGTGGGGAGATGAAGTGGCCCTGGAGGAGAAGTAGTGCTGAAAGAGAAGCAAGTTCAATTTTATTTGTGAGATGGCTTTAAAAGCTGGGCAACAATCTCTATTCAAGCTGGTCTGAGGACTCAATGGAACAAATGTGTGCAAGGCCTGCACAATGTTGATGCAGCAAAAAACCAAGATTGAGAGTGGGGACAAGGAAGAGAGATGACAGCTATACCTATCACCATCCATCATGCCCTTTGAAACATATTTTTCTTTTGGTACAAGCTGCAGGAGCAACACTGTGTCCTAAAAAAACTCCCTGTGTAACATGTGTGCTAGTAGAACTATGTGTGATTTGGTGCCCAGCAAGAAAAGTGGGAAGCATTGCTGGTACTAGATACATTTTGCCACCTTTGAGGTTGAAATTAGAGAAGCTCAACAAACGTGAGTTTGGCAATGTTGCCCATCCTGACAAACCCTTGAGGAAAATACTATTGTGAAGCATGAGAAAACCTTAGATGCAATAGAATTATCAGGTCAATACACAGCATTTTTCCCACCCTGTTCTGTATGAAGGACTGCCAGGAAAAAAAAAGAAAGTCCTCTGTTTCAAAGCCCTCTTATTTCAAAGAGACTCCAGCCAAAGTCCTGTCTGAAGTTTAAGAATCATAACAGGAGAAAGCAGGGGCATGAAACTACCTTTAAATAGTTAGCATTGAATGATCTGATCGATGTAGGTCATTTAGTCGTAGTGGCCCACTTAAGAGTGAGATGTCCTATATTTCTATTTAATTGCATATTGACTGTATTTCTAAATGTACATCTATACACACATAAATTGACAAACTTTATGCAAGGTGGTGTAAATGTTTGTCCTTTATTAGCAAAGAATTGCCTTTCTTTTCAGAATTATAAATTGCCACTTTGTCTCTGAAGCTGAGAGAGGGATAATTTAAAACATAAAGGGGCTTTGAAAACTGATTAAGTGTTCATAGTATGTATATTTACCCTTGCTTTCACCTCTGGTAAACTTCCCCTCTGCCCCACCACTGGTTACCGTAACTTTGGGAAAAACAACAACAGAATGTGCTAAGAGAGATAACTGCTAGGACAGTCCGTAGAAAACTATAGCTATACACATTGCTTAAAAAGAGAGTTAAATGAGCTACTTATGTTTACAGCCAAGTTGAACAGATAATTACTGAGGATTTCTTTGTATTTAGGCATGTGAAAATTTATTTCATTTTTGTTACATTCCCCAGAATCCCACTAATTTCATATCTTTTCCAAGTTCCATATCAGGTCACAAAAATGTTTTTCCTTCCTGCCCATATGATTTTTTTTTCTTTTGGTACATATTTTTCCTGACAATTTTGTGTTCACATATTTTCTCATGTATGCATTTTGTTACGTGACATTGGACCTTGCTAGTGCATATATTGCAAATATGTTAATTTTTAGTTGTGTGCTTCCCCCCAGTACACAAGGTTTCAGAAATGTAAGGGTTTTAAAGACAAAATTCATGATATACCAGTACTGTTCTTGGGAAATGAACCTGTCATGTGCTTTCATAGAATCATAGAATTGGAAGAGACCACAAGGGCCATCCAGTCCAACCCCTGCCATGCAGGAACTCTCCATCAAATGTTCACATTAACTTTGATTTATGGCAAACCAGTCATAGGGTTTTCTTGGCAAGATTTACTCAGAGGCATTTTACCATTGCATTCCTATGAGGTTGAGAGAGTATAACTTGTCCAAGGTCATCCACTGGGGTTTCATAGCTGATCAGTGATTAAAAACATGGTCTCTCAGTGTCCTAGTCCAATATACAAACCATGACATCACACTTGCTACTTTTTAGGATATATAAAATTGATACTTTTTTAGGGAATTGAAAATCAATTGAATTTCTTTTCCATCTCTATGCATATTTTCTAAGATCTACCAATTAAAATAGCTTATTAGGTGTAGGTAATAAGCCAAATCATCAATTTTGTGGCCATGATTTTTGTTACCATCACGCTAAAATATATGTATCCAAATAAACAGTTACATAACCCCCATTCTTAAGTGAAACTTTCATCTTTGTGAAAGGATGAAATATTAATTGTGCTAATCAGCCTGTTAAATGAAATAAGGTAGCAGTACAGCAGAAATGTGGGTCAGACAATATTTTAATATGGTTTCCTAAAAATAAAGATTAACTCAAACTCAAAGAAACAATAAACATGTAGTTTGTGGTTTTAAAACAATTAATAATGGCTTTAATAAATATAAATATAACAAAACTGAAACCTAATGTAGCTAAAGATAGTTATATATAGCACATATTGAGAGAGAGAGAGAGATATAAGACTAGCTGGCAGGCTAGAGACACAATGAAATGTTTGCTGAATCACACTCAGCTCCAGTAGAAGTATCTGTAATTGTAGATTGTTTCTTACTTTTCCTGCTTACAGCTCCTCCACCATAGAAGGTCAGGTTTCCAATGATTGACTTTCTGTCTGTCAGATTTGCAACCCAGTCTGCATCTGCATAAGCGATCGGATGTAGTTGGTGACATGCTGGCAGCATCAGTTTGTAATTTGCTGTTTCTTTTAAGTATCTGGCAATTCTCTCATCTGCAATGAAATATCTTTCTGTAGGAGAATTGACCATTCTCCATAGGATGCCACCATCATTTGCTATGTCAGGTCTGGTGAAGTTGGCTATGTATAGGAGTATACCAACTGCAATCTCCATTTTGTAAAGGTTAGGATTTCTTAATGTCTTTTAAGAATCTTACTTCCATTGGAGTTGGCATAGCATTTGTGTCTTTCAGACCAAGACAGTCCAGAAGAACCAGTATCTTCTGTTTTTGATTCAGAAAGAAACTTCCATCACTGCCTCTTTGTATTTGCACTCCAAGATAGTGTAAGATATCTCCCAAATTCTTAATATCAATTTCTTTCATGAGATGCTGGATTATCTGTTCACTGCCTGCTTTGTCCTCGCAGCACATGATCAAATCATCCACATAACTTGTGATGTAAGTCAATTTATTATTTCTGAATCTCTTGTACACACATTTGTCAACAGTGCCTGGAGTGAACTCCTCTTTGATAAGAAGCTGGTTCAGTTTCTCATTCCTTGCTCTGGTGGCTTGCATTAAACCGTAAATGCTCTTTTGTAATTTGCACACAAGATGTTCTTTACCAGATATTTGGAATTCTGGAGGTTGTTCCATATAAAGTTGTCCAATGAGATTGCCATATAGAAAAGTGGTGCAAATGTCCAGATGTTGAACATTCATTTTCTTGTAAGCTGTGATAGCTAGGAGATTTCTGATGGTTGTATGAGTGACTTCTCCAGCAAAGGTTTCATTGTAGCCCTCACCATAATTCTGAGTATAGCTTTTATCAACAAGACTTGCTTTGTGGACTCTTTCATACGAGGCTAAATTGGAAGTATAATTTAAGGTCAGTTCGAATGCAATCATGGGTTTTATGTTATTGCAAATTAACTCTTCACATGCAAATTCGGGCAGGAGGGAAGCCAATTCGAATGCAATCATGGGTTTTACCTTATTGCGAATTAAAGCTTCGCATGCAAATTCGGGCAGGAGGGAGTTAATTTCGGGTAATGGGAAGTAATTCCGAACGGAGCAGGGGTTCATGTAAATTCGCTAAACAAGCGAATTTACATAAATCCTCATTGGCTCCATTCGGAGTTGGGAGAAATTCCTCCCCGTTTGAAAGAGTCCCTAGTCTTTGAATCTCCCTTCTGCATCTAGCTTTGTTGTAAAGACCCATCTATAGCCAATTGCCCCTTTTCCTTCTGGCAGTTCTGACAAAGTCCATGACTTGTTCTTATATAAAGAATGCATTTCCTCACTAGCAGCTTGCACCCACTTTTCAGAATCTGTCTTTGGAATTTTCTTGATCTTCTTCCAATCAGAAGGTTTTGCAATTCTATCCTCTGTGGTAAGAGAATCTGTCAGGTGGCATTCCTTTATTGGAGCTTTCTGACATTCTCACCTGAATTTGGATACCTGGCTCTGCTTCCTGCAGTTCCTCATTGTGGTGGTCCACTGCAGGTGTAGCCCCTTCTGTATGCAAGACCTCTGGAGGATAAAAGAACGCCACATGGTCTGGTTGCTGGTGGGTACATTCTTCTTCTGCAAATAAATCATAATAGACATCTTGGTTTTGATTTGATTTGGGCTGTGGTCTTTCATCAACAAAAACAGCACTTGTTAATTTTATTGTGTGTCCATCTGAATTTAGAATTCTGTAACCATTTCTAGCATAACCAACAAAAAATACCTCTTCACTTCCTCAGTCAAGCTTACCAATTTTTTATTTTTTATTTTTTTGCTTGAGAATATAGGTAAAAGCTTTACTTCCAAAAACCTTCAGATGGTTTAATTTAGGCTTGACTCCATGCCATAACTGGAATTGGGTTATATCTCTGGATTTGGTTGGCAATCAGTTACACAGGTGTGTTGAAGTCATGATGGCTTCAGACCAATAGCATTTAGGCATATTAGCTTCCAAAGGCATGGTGACTGCCATCTCCTAGAGAGTTCTGTTCATTCTCTCTGCCATACCATTTTGTTTCAGAGAATAAGCCTGTGTAGTCTGATGCTCAAGGTCATGTTCTTTCCCAAATTCATCAAATTCAGGATTGACAAATTCAGTGCTATTGTCTGTGCACAGGCTCTTCAGTTTATAGTCAAATTTGTTAGATATTCTATTAAAGTCCTCTCTAAATATGTGAAAAGCTTGACTCTTCTCTCTGAGAAGATAAGTATATGTGTATCTGCTGAAATCATCAATAATTGTCATAAAGTAACCTACCTCCTGCTGACTTTTGATTCATTGTTCCAGAAAGATCAGCATATAAAAGATCCAAGGCCTTGTTGGATTGTCTCTCAGTAATTGGAGGATGTGAAGCTCTTGTGGTTTTTGTTCCAAGCATTCTACACATTTTTCATTGTTGGATCATGCTTTGAACTTAAAGTCTCTTGCAAGCTCTTGATTTACCAATCTCTTAATATTTTCCACACTTTGATGAGCAAATCTGCGATGCCATAAAGCTGAACAGTCTTTGTGATTACATCTGGTCACACTGTTCACAGAGGAGTGTAAAATCTGCATCTGATAACATCCACGAGAGCCTAATTCTGGTCCAAAAATCAAATTAGTTTCATGAAAACCAAAACAGTGTTGCTTTCTGAAAATGACATGGGTGCTTCTTAATGTGTGGTTTGCACACTGTAAAAGGAGGCTTGCAAATCTGGTACATAGTAAGCAACAGGAATTTGTAAAGTTCCTATTCTGTCAGGACAAACTTTTGTTTTCAAAATAGCAATCCCTTATCCTTGTGCAAAAACTTTTTGACCATTAGCAAGATAGACAGGAAAAGCTAAATTTGCATCAAAATCAACAAACCATTCTTTGTTGTTGAAGTAATTTGCATTTGCTCCACTATCAATAAAACTTTGTCTTTATATTTATCTCCAGCAATTTGAAATAATTGTTGTTGAATCAAACTGATATCAACATGACTGGCAGATTTCTGTTTAAGATTAAAAATGTCTTTCTTAAAGTTGCTTTTGCTTTTGGTATTCAGTCCTTGACTTAGCAGATTTGTTAACATTGCTTATATTTGATTTAGGAGAAAAAGAAGTCTTTTTCAAATCTTCTGCAGCAAATTGAGCCTAATTCTGTTGTATTTATAATATAGTTGTCTTCCATCAAGTTTTGAAATCCAACAATTTCATCTTCCATCTATTTTGTAATTCAACAATTCAACAATTTGAGCAATAGGATCTTGTAAGGAAACATCTTCTTCAACTTGCAAAATATTGATTATTGAAGAGTAATATTTTGGAAGACTTGCCAAAAAACAGACAAAGTTTTGCATGTTCTGGAAAAGCTCATGCAATTCCAGACAAAGTTGTCATAAATACATTAATATCACGAGAGCTGTCTCATTAGAAGTACTTGGAGAATTAAATACTTTCTCTAGTTTGTCTCATGTCTATTTTGCATCAGTTAAACCTTGAATTTGGTAAGTGACGCTGGGATCTATAGATAAGCAAATATAAACTGCTGTTTTCTCTGAATTTTCATCAAAACGTTGATATATTCCTTCTTCTGTGGGTATCTGCCCATTTATTGTTTTAAATAGTCCCATAGTAACCAGGCACATCTGCATTTTCCATTGACACATTTTATAATTTGTTCAAGTTTAAATTTCAGTAATCATTGTTGGATTAGGATTAGTTGAAGCCATTATCTATTGTTTGAGTAGGGAAAAGATCTTTCTTGAAGTCAGTATCTTCAGGAAAAGCATTTTGAAAATAATCTGGAACCTCTTCTGAGACCTCAGCTGTGACTCCTTCTGGGCCCGTAACCCAAAAAATATGGGGTGCAATTTGAGTTTCCCAGGGTGTTAGCCCTTTTAAAGAGAAAGAAAAATAAGCAAGTATGAAAGTCAAACCTATCAGAGTATAGCTTTCAATAGCAGTACAGCAGAAGTGTGGGTCAGATTATATTTTAATATACTTTCCTAAAAATAAAGACTAACTCAAAGAAACAACAAACATGTGGTTTGTGGTTTAAAAACAAATAATAATAACTTTAATAAATGTATACATAACAAAACTAAAACCCAATCTAACTAAAGATAGTCTTATATAGCAGGAAGATTTATAGAGAAAGAGATAAGAGAGATAAGATTAGCAGGTGGGCTAGAGACACATACCAACCGTAAGATTAACAGTTTAGACAGTTAGTCTTAAAGAGAGAACCTCTATCTATATAATGAGGGTAAAGGGAATGCAAAAGTTTCTTCCAACAGGAGATATCCACTGTCCCAGTCCAGCTCTCAAACTACATCACACTTCATCCTTGTATAAGCAGTCTAACTACATATGGATAGCAAAATACTCATAAGTGCAAAACCAACCGTAATGCAATCAAAACCAAATGTGCCAATTTGAAATGATCAGATTGTACGTTTCAATATGACACTATTCCAATAGATAGATGGATAGACAGACAGACAGACAGACATTGATCAGAAGCTAGGTAGCATATCATTGAACTGCGCTATCCGTCCTGCAAGCTGCCCTGATTAAGAGTTTTGTGAGTAGAGAAGCACTGCACTAGCACTTTCTGCTTCATTTAAGAGGGAGAAAAATCTGCTGGTGGTGCAAAATTTTCTTTCCTTGACCACATATATGATTTATAGCTCTAATAAAATCAATGCCATTGAGGTACATATCCTTCCAAAGTGATGAATGCCAAGACCTAGCTCAGGTCAGCTTGAAATCTAACCTGCAGCAGAAATAATATGATTAGAATATGATTAATCCTCACTGTTAACAAGACAGCATCTAACCTATACAGAGAGATATCTAAAGAGCATCTTGTTTACAGCCTTCCTTGGTTGCTCCATCTCATAGTAGTGTTTCAGTGCTAATGGGAAGTATACATTCGACAGTGAATTCACATACCCTGCTAACTAAAGGAATCCTAACTAGGGGCCTCTGGTACTAAACATGAATCAGGTTGAATGCCACCACATGTAAAAAGGGTTGAACACAATCTCCCTGGACTTGAAAGACATCTACCAACAATGTTTCAATTTATTGGCCTTCATTCAATCCATTGCTTCATACTTTTTCAGCCTCACCTGAGACATAAGAGAAGAAGAAATAGCATTTATCATCACCACCACACTAATGGAATCTTTCTTCCAGTTTCTGGATAACTCAGTCCAGCCACTTCAGATAGCAAAAGTCATGAACAGTAAAATGGGACCCTGTATGAAACTATAATACAGTGGTTTCCAAATGTTGGTTCTCCAAGGGTTTCAGATATCAACTCCCAGAAGCTCCAGCCAACTTGGCCAACAATCAAGAATTCTAGGAGCTGAAGTCCAGGGAAACAGCAAGAGAATCAGGACCCATCCTCTCATGTGACTGCTGTAATGGCAGAATTGAAGTGAAGAGACTTTTTGCACCCATGCAGCTGCACTGTAATACTGACATTAAGAGCTTTTGATGGGATGGTTCTCTACAGTAACAGACAGAATACAGGTTGGTATCAGGATGGACATGACATCATATGATAAGTACTGACCAAAAATACTTTTATCCTGTTAAAATTCCACATTGTAACCCCATGTGGCAGAAGCACTACAAATAACCTTAAATCTTCAGACAGTCTCAGATTCAAATTAGTTCTTGAGGGGGAAAAAATAACATCAGTAGTATCACATTTTATGGAACTTAATTAATCAGTGTCTCATGGGATTTCATTCTTCACAAGTAATGAAGACATTATTGTCAAAACATTGTCAAAAAAAGGATTGTCAAGAAAGTATGCCACAATTCTGAATTTATTTTAACTTCTTATTTTTGTAAAAGAAAACAAATAATTGTGGAAGAAAAAGTGACTAAACATAAGAGAAACTTGTTATTGGTAAAAGCCATTTGACACTATTGGTTTTGGGAGCTGATGTGCTGAAGGTATTGAAATGTATGGTGATGGCAAGGTATTTTTCTGGGAGTCTCAAGAAAGTTTTGCATCTAAGAGACCCTTTTTGCAACAAATTGTCTAGATAACACATAACTGCTGAACTACAAAAAAAATCTGCTGCCTTATTGCATAGATATTTCAAAAATTTGGAAGGCCTGTTTGTATATTTTTGATCAAGTAACTAGTCCTTTTGTGCTTGCTGTATATGTGTATTTGTTTCAGAGTGATAAAAGGCAAACATTTTTGCCACAAATTACAGAAATCTCAATAAAAAGCCAAACACTCCTTGTATTCATGTTGGAAGTGAGATCTTGCTCCAGAAATGGCATTTTCTTGGCATATTGTGTTAACATCGCAACAGGAGAAAGAGACTTTTCAGTAATGGCCAGTCTGTTGTGGAATGTTTTCACCAGAGAGTCCCAGCTGGTGCCAGCTCCAGTGTTCTGTTCAGTGTTTACAAGTATACAAACAAATATATAGAAGGATAGTTTCCCAAGTCTTTCCTGGTATGTTTTCAGTATGTACTGTTTTAGCTGTGTGGACTTTGTTCCTAAACCATCTGATATGTTGTTATAAAACTTCTTTTCTTCTGTTCTATTAATGAATTTAAAACCAAAGAGGACGAGGAGGAGGCAAAGACAGAGGGAGAGTTAACTATTTCTTTAGATTTTATATTATGTTTCCATATTTACACATACACCACTGAGGTCTCATTTTGCTTCAGGTGTTTTTTCAAGTGACATGCAGAAGTGGAAGCTGTGCAGAATGCAGGTGAGGCTAATGCAACAATTCAGCTGGACTCACCCTCCCTTAGAATCATAGAATCATAGAGTTGGAAGAGACCACAAGGGCCATCCAGTCCAACCCCCTGCCATGCAGGAACTCCCAATCAAAGCATCCCCGACAGATGGCCATCCAGCCTCTGCTTAAAGACCTCCAAAGAAGGAGACTCGACCACTCTCCGAGGGAGTGTGTTCCACTGTCAGACAGCCCTTACTGTCAGGATGTTCTTCCAAATGTTGAGGTGGAATCTCTTTTCCTGTAGCTTGCATCCATTGTTCCGGGTCCTAGTCTGTAGAGCAGCAGAAAACAAGCTTCCTCCCTCCTCAATATGACATCCTTTTAAATATTTAAACAAAGCTATCATATCACCTCTTAACCTTCTCTTCTCCAGACTAAACATCCCCAGCTTCCTAAGTCGTTCCTCATAGGGCATGGTTTCCAGACCCTTAACCATTTTAGTGGTCCTCCTTTGGACCCGCTCCAGTTTCTCTGCATCCTTTTTAAATTGTGGTGCCCAGAACTGGACACAATATTCCAGGTGGGGCCTGACCAAAGCAGTATAGAGTGGTGCTATTACTTCCCTTGATCTAGACACTATAGTTCTATTGATGCAGCCTAAAATAGCATTGGCCTTTTTAGCTGCTGCATCGCACTATTGATTCATGTTCAGCTTATGGTCTACTTGGACTCCTAGATCCCTTTCACATGTGGTCTCATTCAGCCAGGTGTCCCCCATTTTATATCTGTGCATTTCATTTTTCCGTCCTAAGTGCAGAACCTTACATTTGTCTGTGTTGAATTTCATTTTGTTAGCTGTGGCCCAGCTTTCTAGTCTATTCAGGTCATTTTGAATTTTGATCCTGTCCTATGGGGTATTAACTACTCCTTCTAATTTGGTGTCATCTGCAAATTTGATAACTAGGCCCCCAATTCTGTCATCCAAGTCATTAATAAAGATATTGAATCCAAGGACAGAAACCTGTGGCACCCCACTGGTCACTTCTCTCCAGGGTGAAAAGGAACCATTGTTGAGCACCCTTTGAGTGCGGCCAGTCAACCAATTACAAATCCATGTAACAATGACCTTGTCTAGTCTACATTTTACAAGCTTGTTTGAAAGAATTTCATGGGGAACTTTGTCAAAGGCCTTACTGAAATCAAGATATACTATATCCATAGCGTTCCCTTCATCTACCAAGCTGGTAATTTTATCAAAAAAAGAAAGATCAGATTTGCCTGACATGACTTGTTTCTCTGAAACCCACGTTGACTTTCTGTGATTATGGAATTATCTTCTAGATATTCACAAACTCTCTGATTAATGATCTGCTCCAGAATCTTTCCTGGAATTGATGTCAGACTAACTGGACTATAATTGTTGGGATCCTCTTTTCTTCCTTTTTTGAAGATGGGGACAACGTTTGCCCTCCTCCAGTCTCCTGAGACTTCTCCGGTTCTCCAGGAATTCTGAAAGATTATTGCTAATGGTTCAGATATTACATTTGCCAGTTCTTTTAGTACCCTTGGGTGTAGTTCATCTGGTCCTGGAGACTTACATTCATTTAGATTAACCAGGTATTCCTGTACTATCTCTTTACTTATTCTGTACTGAAATACTCCTATTCTGTCCCCTGCTCCACTGTACTCAGGTTGAACACCCTTTGCCTTTTCTGAAAAGACTGAAGCAAAGAAGATGTTGAGTAATTCTGCCTTTTTTCTGTCCCCTGTTAGCATTTTGCCATCTTCTCCACACAGTGGCCCTATCATTCCCTTCTTCTTCCTTTTGCTGTGGACATACCCATAAAAGCCCTTTTTATTGTTCTTAACCTCTCTAGCAAGCCTGACTTCATTCTGTGCTTTAGCTTTTCTGACTTTATCCCTACATGTGCTGGCTATTTGTTTGAATTCCTTTTTGGTGATTATCCCATTTTTCCATTTCTTATACATGTTCCGTTTAAAACTTAGTTCAGTTGAAAGTTCCTTAGTCATCCATCTTGGTTTCTTGAGACATCTTCCATTTTTCTTCCTCATTGAAACTGCTTGAAATTGTCCTTTTAGTATCTCCCTTTTGAGGAACTCCCATCCATCTTGAACTCCCTTCTTTTTTAGTATTTCTGACCATGGGATCACCCCCAGTATTTCTCTAAGTTTTCTAAAATCAGCTTTCCTAAAATCTAGAATGTGTGTCTGACTATGCCTGGCTTCTCCTTTCCATTGTATAACAAACTCCAGGAGAACATGGTCACTCCCACCTAAGGATCCAACCACTTGCACCCCATTAACTAGATCATCCCTGTTGGTTAGGATCAGATCCAAAATAGCTGACTCCCTTGTTGCCTCTTCCACCTTTTGGACAATGAAATTGTCTTCCAGGCAAGTGAGGAATTTGCTAGACCATGAGTATTTTGCTGAAGTTGACTTCAGCAAATATCCAGATAGCTGAAGTCACCCATCACTACTATGTTTTCCCTATCTGAGTGTGTGGTCATCTGTTCTAGAAAGGCATCATCCAATTCTTCTGCTTGAGTTGGGGGTCTGTAGTAGACTCCCACAGTAACATCCCCCATCTCCTTTAATTTTTATCCAGACACTCTCCACCTGGCCTCCAGTATTGATGTCCTGGATCTCTTCACTTATATAAATATCCTTGACATATAATGCTTTTCCTCCTCCTTTCTTGTTTGGCCTGTTTCTCTTGAAAAGGTTATACTCCTTTATTTCTATATTCCAATCATGAGACTCATCCCACCAGGTTTCAGTGATGCCTATTATATCATATTTCTCTTGTAGTGCTAGGAGTTCAAGTTCATCTTGCTTATTTCACACACTCTGTACATTAGTATCAAAACATCTAAGATGGTGTGCCCTCTTTGCTTGCCGCCTGTGCACATTTTTTTGCCTCCTACTGTTGTGTCCTTTCACTGTTTGCCTTGTTCTGTCTATGACAGTATGACCATTTTCTCCAGCACTTTTGTCTCCCTCCCCCACATAACTCAGTTTAAAGCCCTCCTGATCAGATTCTTGAGACTGTTGGCAAAAACGTTTTTTCAAACTGGCATGAGATGCAGCCCATCCCTTGCCAGAAGCCCCCTCTCAGGGAACCGCAGCCCATGATTTAAGAATCCAAATTGTTCTCAGCGATACCATCTGCGGAGCCAGTTGTTGACATCTGCTATTTTCCTCTCTCTTCCTGGACCATGCCCTTCAACTGGCAGAAGAGGCGAGATGACAATCTGTGCATCCATTTCTTTCAGCTTCTTACCCATAGCCTCGTAATACCTTCTGATATTTTCAAGGCTGTGTCTTGCTGTGTCATTCCTTCCCACATGGACCAAAAGGAAGGGGTATTTGTCAGTAGGTTTGACCAGTCTTGTCACATCATGGATCTTTGCCCCAGGGAGACAACACATCTCCCGAGACATCTTGTCAGGCCCACAAATCACTCCTTCTGTACCCCTCAGCCAGACGTCCCCCACCACAACCACACACTTCTTCTGAGGCTTAGCAGCAACTGTTCCCTATGATGGAACTCTTAGGGTCCCATGCTCTGTCCCTGAAGTCTGTCCATGCTGCTCTTCATTGTCCTCCTTCATCAGGGACAGAGCTTCAAATAAATTCTGTAGCTGCAAGCTCTCTGTACGATCCCTGGCTTCTCTTCGTCTGTGTGTGACATTCCTCCAGCTGTCTTCCTCCTGTGTACATGAAGTGATAGTCTCCTCTGTAGTGACTTCTTCTGTGTGGTCCCCATCCAAGACCGTTTGTTCTATTCTGTCCAGGAAAACCTCTTGCTCCCTGATATGTTGAAGTGTACTATGCGGGCCTCCAGCTGTTGCACTTTCTCCTCAAACAGGGCTACCAACTTGCATTTGGGACATGTGAATTTTCTCATATTGTTAGGCAAGAAGACAAACATCCCAAAAGTGTTGCAGATGACTGTGGCAGCCCCCTCAGTGTCCATACTGAGAGGTCTTATTTTATCCCTGAAATAGGATTATGGGCTTCTCCCTCAGGAAAAAAAAAATCTCCTGATAAACAGCAAGGTTAAAGGCCGCTGGTGACATGGGCTTTTTCCCAATCACCACTACTGAAAAATTTGTATGCCGTTAGATATGGGCTCTGGGAGGGGTTATATAGAGCTAGACTGCTAGCTCCACCCCCTAGTGACTCACAGAAGCTCCACCTCAGCTGGAACTTTCTAGAAAGGTCCAGAAAGGCTCTGAGACTGCTAGCTCCACCCCCTAGTGACTCATAGGTGTGACTCACAGAAGCCCCACCCCCCAGCAACAGCACACTCTCCCAAGAGTTTTCAAAAATTCAACTCTCACCCACTTAAAAAAAGGCCACCCAGGAAATGCTCTCCTTCTCCTTCTCTCCACCAGGAACCGGTCTAGAAAGGTCTAGAAAGGCTCTGGGAGGGGTTATATAGAGCTAGAGTTCAGGTCATGGTATTATTTGAGTTGATTTGTCTGGGTTTTTCCCACTGTTCTTTTTTTTCTTGTGTCCGGATGAATGTGCAAAAAAGGAAGTGAAAACACATGCTAAGTGTAGAGTTGAGAGCTCCTCATATGAATTCTTATCAAGCTTCATCTCTGCCACAGGGCTGCTTTTATTCCCTACATCCATTGTTGTTTTAATCTCTCTGCTGCAATAAGGTGAGGGCCATCACTTCTGACTAGATATATATGTATCCCAATACTTTCTTCTTTGCTTGGACTTTCCTTTAATGATTATAGGCTATCTTTCCTCACTTTCCTCCACTATTTCTTAATACCCTCCTGTGCAGTGAGATCTTTGCCATCTGCTTCCTTAATGGCATGGCAGTAAGGAGTGAATGGTTGGGGTGATGGTTTTTGAACCGTGATGAAAATGTGTGTCTGCTTTCTCCTTCCTTGCTGTGTCACTTTAAATGCTGCCTTCTTCCTGCTGATATATTACAGCCTGTCTTCAATCACTAGCCATGGTATCTTTAAGTCTAGACACTTGCATTTTAAGTGCTGCTCAGCTCATAGCCCTTTATCCACTTATCTTCCAGGCATCACCATTGCTTCCTTTCTCATCAACAAGAGGGATCCTTTTTTATCCTCCAGCTGACATGGCTACTATTTTATTGGCTCATCATATCACCTGCCAACAGGATTTCTCTTTAGAGCACATCTATTCACTGTTATGTTGTTTGCACATTTAAAAATGTTTACTTAGGTTTGTATCTTTTTCATCCTAATGGCAATCAGAGTTTTCCATGCAGTGAATCCTCCCTAGCTTTGAAAGGAGTGATCCCTGGTTCCCAAAGAAGTCCAGTATCTTGGCTGGTTCCTCTAAACCACAAATCCTGCATGGGAATCAATGGCTATCATTGGTTCATTTTTAATGGTATTCTGTAATGTGTACAGAACAGAAACAACCCACTTTTATCTTTGCAACACCATTCTGGTGTTACTGAGGAGATATAGAAAACATTAAGGTAGGAAAATTGGCAAGTTCATTAGTGGATATGGTGTATCTGCTATCTTGCTTTTAGTAGCCGCAGATATTTTAGTCCTATTCAGGCACGTGACAAGCTACTTTAAGTAAACATACAAGGAATGGAAGCACACTGGCTTCATCTCATTGTTACCATTGCTCTCCTCATATGGGAAGTGACATTGGAGTTTATCACATGGGAAGAATTTCTCTCAATTTCGAAAGAAATGGAAGTGAGGCCAGTTTGGAATTGAGCAAATTCGCTAGTTCAGCTAATTTACGTGATTGCGCATTGACACTGCATTGCATTCAGAACTGCCTGAAATTGCGTGTGATAGTTTCTCATGTAATAATGTGAAATCCCATGATTGCGTTCGGAAGGACTTCCCTTTGCCCGAAAATGTGTGTGACCAGCTTTCACGCAATCACACGAAACCCCATGATTGCATTCAGATTGCCATTGGATTATACTTCCAATTCCCTTCGTGTCATAAACTCCAATCTAAACAGAGCTTCTTGTATGAAAAACCATGCTGGGGTGTGTGGGAGGGGGGAGAAGTTGAAGAAGGTTAATATTTCTCTGGATTGTCACTGGACTAGAAAAAGCAGGCAAGGGTAGCATGCTCTTTATGTGTTTTTTAAAAAATATATTACCAAATTTCTGAATGGTGTTTCTAAGAGAATCTGTGTGCAGATGAACAAATTCTTCTCTGCAACACAGGACTGAGCAATACTTAGTGGAATTTATATGCTCCTGTACTTCTTAGACCAGGGTTGTTCAACCAGGGTTGCATGAATATCTTGGGTTTTATGTGCAGCATCTACATGTTCTGTGTGAGATTGTGACTGAAAAACATATTTTTTTCAAGTTGCAGATATCCTAATTATTATGCAGGAATTCTCTAAGGCCTAAAACATATTTCAGGAGTTCTTCACATTATAAAGGTTGGGAAAGGCTTCCTTGACTGAATATAGAAATAGGATTCGTGGTTAGTGCTTTTCTGATGGTGTGAGAGACTATAGGAAAGAAAATAAAGTATTAAGCAACATATTCATGTTTGAATTCAGAGCCATTTGAGAAAAAAGGAAAGGGTTTAAAAGATGGATAATAGGAACTAGAAAAGATCCTAAAGAGAAAAGATATACAACTGAGCATGAAAACCAGAATTGTAGAAGCCACTGTATTCCCTATCACCATGTATGAATGCAAGAGTTGGGCAACGAAGAAAGCGGATAAGAAGAAAATCAATTATTTTGAGATGTGGTGCCAGAGAAGAAAGCTGAGAATATCATTGCCAAAAAACAAACAAATGGACTCTAGAACAAATCAAGCCAGAAGTTTCCCTGGAAGCTAAGATGATTAAGTCAAGGCTTCATCTTGGGAAAAGCAAAACAAAACAAGAATGTAAGAATGGTGGAGAAAAGTAAAAAGAAAGGAAGATCACATGTTAGATGGAATGACTATAAGGTCATAAGTATGAATTTACAGGACATGAGCAGTGGCAGGCAGAGAATCCTGGAGATGTCTTATCCACAGGGTGATTAATGGAGGGCAATTAACTGCAACAACTTTCAGTAAGACTGTGTAATCTTACTGTTAGCCTATTTAAATGCTGTCCCAGAGGGTGTACATACCAGCATCTTTGGCCAACCTGGGGATGGAGTCAGGGTGTGGCGTCTACATGATACATGCCCCAACTCCGCCCAGGTTGGGTGATGCTGCCTGCTGCACCACACAGCGGGCAGCATCGTAGTGCTTCTCTGGAGCTCCACATGACGCATCCACATGACACCAAAAAAGCACGGAAAAGCCATGGTTCCAGCAGCTATAGTGCCTTTTCCACAACGCAGAAAGGAGGTGCTTTATGTGGGCTCCTTTTTGTGCCACGAAAAGGCACAATTGGGGCTGCAGCATGCGGTTGCCACAGGCCCAATCTGGCACTAAAAGGGGAAGCTGCAGGCCACCTGTTAGGGACGGTCTGTACAGCCCCCCTCCACTTTAAAAGCCAGCATCAGATCAAATGAAGAAGGTTAGTTCAACTGGTGATTGGGGTGCAAAAAGAATATTTCTACCCACCAGTGAGAAAGGCTATGACCATCATATGGAGGATCCATGACATAAGTCTTTTTTGCAACCTTGCTTGCTGTTGGGAGAGAGTTGGAAATATTTTCCTTGTTCCCTGATCACCAGTTAAATGGACCTCCTTTACCTGATCTGGCAGCTGGCTCTTAATGTTGATGGGGGCAGAGGTGGAGCATGAGACTTTCTCAGTTATGTTTCCTTAATTATGTAGCCGAAGTAAGTTTCTGGTGATAATTTTTAAAATGGGTAGTGGCCTGAAGTCAGTGTCTGAGTTTGTTCTTGCTGGTGAATGGCCTTAGAACACAATATATATATTATGGTATTGCCCCCCCAAAAAAACCTCTAGATGGTGTTTGGGGTCATTTGGGACAAAAAAGAGAATAACAATTGGATCCTGAGGAACACAAAAATGCCCCCAGGGTTTGCATTTTACTTATTCCTGTTCTAACCTATCAAGCAGTACAAGCTGCACTTTGGCACCTGGTAGGATTTTTTGCCTTCCATCTGAAACTGCATTTTGATCAGTAGGGGGGATATTTTCACCTACCCTGCAGTAAGCCTGCCTTTGCACTTTCTTCCTTGATCTTAATATGTATAGAGATTTTGTAGCACATTTGAGACTAACTGAAAAAGAGAATAAAAGAAAAAAGTTTGTAGCATGCACTTTTGTAGACTTTAGTTTACTTCTTCAGATGCTTATGATGGAGCGGAAGCCAGGGAAAGACAGGAGTGCAAGAGTTTAACTGAAGAAAACTGAAAAGGAATGTTGGCTACTGCAGATCCAGACAGCATGAGCAGAACCCATGAGTTCTACAACATAGGTAGTTTGATCTTGATCTTAGTTAGTAATTATTCCAGGTCTGTGATATTTTCTGCTAGTAGAATGGTGTTGTCTGCATATTTTAGATTGTTGACACTCCTTCCTTCTATTTCCACTCTTCCTTCTGTGTCCAAGCCTGCTATTCATGTAATATTTTCTGCATACAAGTTTAACAGATAGGGTAAGAGGGTGCCCCCTTGCCTGATTCCTTTGCCTATTTTGTATACCCATTTTATGTTCTAACAGTAGCCTTTTGTCATAAGTGCAAATCCTCATCAGAACTATCAGATGTGGTAGCGCTCCCATGTTTTTAAGGGTGTCCCATAGCCTTTCATGATTTATGCAGTCAGAGTCTTCGCTATAGTCTACAAAACACATGCTGGTTTTCTTCTGGAATTCCCCGGTGTGCTCCATTAGCCATTGTGTGTTTGCAATGTGGTCTCTAGTTCCTTTTTCTTTCTTGAACCTTGCTTGCACCTTTGGGATTTCTCTCTTTATGTATGGTTGGAGTCTATGTTGCTGAATTTTGAGTATAATTTTTCTTGCATGCTATGGTTCTATAGTTGCTGCGGTATTTTGTGTTTCCTTTTTTTCTTTTCTTTTCTTTTCTTTTCTTTTTCTTTTTTTCTTTTTTTTGATGGGGATGTATATTAATTGTTCCCAATTTTTTGGCCACCATTTACTGAAAAAAGATCAGTTAAAGTTCCACAACTCTAGGTTATAAATCTGTAACTGAAAAACTGAATACTAGCTGGTCTCTTCTCACCAGAGTGTATTTGGAGGAAAATAAAATCTGAAATATTTTCCTTTGAGAAAAATAGTGGTGGAAGCATCCTTCCAAGTTCTACTTGGGGGCCAGTGCACCCTCCCAGATGGTAGCCCAAACAGTAGAAGTGTAAAAAGAAACTGATGAAATGAGTGCTGTCAGCCTTTACACTAGCACTCTGCCCCTGCATGATGGCTTAACACTTCTACATGCTGCAGGATCCTAATGCTGAAAAAATAATATGCAGAGAGCACTGTCTACCTTCCTAAGATGACACAAATGTCAGTTAATCAACAAGGACATGTGCCCACTAATGAGTCCATTTGCAAACATGTCCACAAAACTGCATAGAGATGGTTTTCCTTAAAGAAAAATGTATACTGTGCTGGCAAAGAATGAACTTGAAGAAATAGGAAAAAGAGAAAACTCATAAAAATGGACGTCAACTCTGTTCAGCAGGCCCACTTGATAAAATCCAGGCCTAATATTGTTGCTGGTAAGTCACTCTGACTTACCTTATAGCTTCTGAAGGTCCCTCCCCAATATGCTTGTTCTATTCTTTCTGAGAAGAGGGCAGGATTGGAGAAGCATCTGACTATATCCTTGTAGCCAGATACATAGTGATTACACACGCACTCAGATCCAGTGGTCTTACTGAGGTCTTGGTACTTTGGTAATCATTTTGCATTTGGCTACAGGAACATAGTCTGATGCTTCTCCAATCCTGCCAGTTCCCTACAAGGCATGGAACAGCCAAGTTTAAGGTCTTCAGAGATTACACAGTAAGCCCCGGGGGGTGGTGGTGGTGGTGGTGGTATATGGCTCAAGCTAGCATGGATCTGTATGCAGAACTATTATGCTACACTGAGTTACATAGGATTTCAATCTTCATGTATCATACAACCTGCTCTTAGACTCTATGCTATACTGCTCTTCTCAGGTGCAACTGAATAAGATGTTCCATTCCTTAAATCAGACACAGTTGTCAATTTGTCTTGCCTTTTATGTATGGAACAGGGAGGAACAGCAACTTGTCTTTAGTTTCAGGTAGTGAAATGTCTTGGTTCATCCATGAGCTGATGCTTCAGAGATGGACCACTGCAAATGAAACATCACATATACTGAATTTTCATTTAAATTTTGTACATAACACTTTTCAGTGGAGTTAATCCACAGATTCAGCTGACTAATCATATAGTAACTGATACATGCAGATGTATGAACTTGATCAATAGGAATGTGCACCATTCACAAGATTATCTTGGAGTCCAACTTGATGACAGGTAAAACAATCCAGTTTAGATCAGACTGATTTGGGAGCTGCCCTTTCCAATCATAATCCCAGTGAAGATCTAGACTGAGAAATTCAAATATCCATGATTCCTGTAGTCTATCACTGGGAATCAATACACAGTTATACCTTTTTGTGTTTGTTGGAGCTGCGGAAAAAAAATCCATTAAGAGGGCACTACATCTGCTCAATTGCAGTCACATAGGTGTAGGCAGTTGTGCTATACACTTTAATTTTTGTTTTGTTTTAAAAGGGAATGTCTCTTTTAGTTTCTTGGTTGAACTGGATGAAATGCAACAATATTTGTCTTTTGGGAATACTCCTACATCCATCCTTGTCGCTGGAGGCCCAAATGGACTCTGTAGTTCAGAGTGCTTAGTGCCAGGTTTGACTGGTGTATCCGTTCTGATTTTCTCTGGACAGAGGTAACTTAGCCACAGTAGTGCATGCACTAGTAATCTCTCAATTAGACTACTGGAATGTGGTCTACATGGGGCTGCTCTTGAAGACAATGTGGAAGATGCAGCTAATACAACTGCTGACTGGAATATCATAGGAGTTTATCGCACTGCTCTTTCCCATCCTTTCCTTCCGAGTTAGGCGTGAGATGAAAACTTTTAAACATGGATTTTATTGCATGCCTCTGTACCAAGGCAGGAGGCATCCTGTACCAGAACATGACATCCTGTACTCAATCTGGACTTTTTCCACACCTTCCAAAGAATGGAAAAATCCTGTTCTTTCAAAAAGTGCAGGAGAAGTCTGGATGAGGTACAGGATACCATGATTGGGTACAGGATGCCTCCTGACTTGGCGTGGAGACATGTGATAAAATGCCATGGTTGGGTATGGGATGCCTCCTGCCTGGGCATTTAGTCTGCATTTAGAAGTTTTCATCCCTTGCCTAGCTTGGGAGGAAAGGGTGGGAAAGGGCAGTGATAAACTCCATATAGTCACCACAAAATTCCAGTCTTAAAAGAATTGCACTGAGTGCGATTTTTCAGCTGAATTGAGGAGGCCTGTGATGAGATTTAAAGCCCTAAACATCTTGGGACCTCAGTACTTGAGGGAGTGCCTCTCTTCTTATGTGCCTACTGAGGATTAAGATCTGTTGGGAGGGCCCTCCTGCATGTCCTACCAATGAAGTCAATGCACAATTTTGAGGTATGGGAGAGAGCCTTTGCAGCTGTGTCACCCAAACAGAGGAATGCTCTTTCCCTGGAAACACCTGGGATCCAGAAAATCCTCACAGCTAGAAAAACCAGTGTTCATGTCATTAGAAGTAAGAAATGCCAGTCACAAAACTACACGTCCTTCTCTCTCTTCCTTTTCCTCTCCTCACACTGGTGTTTTCTTATGTGGAGAACATGGAGAGAAACGTGTCATCTTTGGAGACACAGTACAAATATCTAAGCCTCTAAGAGCCAACATGGTGTAGTGGTTTGAGCATTGGACTACAATTCTGGAAACCAGTGTTTGAATACCTGTCCAGTCATGGAAACGCACTGTAGGACCTTGGACAAATCAAACTGTCTCAGCCTCAGAGGAAGGCAAAGGCATACTCCTTCTGAACAAATCTTGCCAAGAACTTATGGTAGGTTCACCTTAGGGTGACTTGGATGCACCCAGCAACAACAGTTTATGTTCCCGTGTCCCTCCACAATCCAAATTGTTAATGAATCTTTAGGTGTGTACAATTTGGTTTCAGTCTGTTTCCATGGAGTCTCATTTTAATTTGGACATCTCCAAAGCCAGAATTAGTTCAGGATTTCTCTAAATCCAAAGCAAACCTCTAATAATTAAAAAAGGTTCTGTTCATGAGGAACTTTAAGAAGGCCTGGCTTTGTACTCACATTATCTAATATATTTCAACAGAATTAATATTTGGTGGGGGGGGGCATCCCTGTCTTATGTGTTGAGCTCTCTAATTACATGCAAGCATACAGACATGTGCACATATGCATGCACGCACACACAAATGCCCAGAGAGAAATAGAAAGATTTAAAGGGGGGGGGGGAAGAGAATGATAGTATTATTATTGGAACCAAAAGAGTTAAGGCTGAGGACAGTTTCAATTAACTAGCTATGCCACCTGTCCAGTTTCTTATGGAAAATTATGGAAAATTATTCCACTCTGCTGAAATACATTCCACTTAGACTGAAATTTTATTCCAAAGCTCTGAATACACTTCACACCCTGAATTATTGTGATAACAGTTTGCAGGACCTGATCTCACAAATTCTTTTTCATACAGAGTTTGTGGTCTCATGAATGAATTTGTGAATAATACATTAGTTTCTCTTTCTCACCCCCCCCCCTTGTCCCTAGGCTATGAATGATGGTAAAACAGAAAATCTAAAAATGCTCCCAAAGTTTGGAAAATTTTAAGAAGATCTGCCAGATAAACATAATTATAAACTCTGTCAATATTTTTGTTTCAGTCATTTTTGATCAGAATTCACCCAAATTCACCAAATTTAAGCATTTGAGGCAGTTGAGAGTTGTCAATTGAAAGCTGTGTTTTGGTTGAGACAGCTGGAAAAGTTGGGTGTGTGTGTGTGTGTACTGGTTGTCTGAATGGCTTCAAGGAAAGATCTGATATAACTCAGGTTGAATAGCATTATATGGTTGGAAGTAAGTACTAAAATTTGTTAAAGCATTCATTATTCTACAGGATGTAATAAATCACATTGGGGCTAAACAGACAGGCAAAAAGAGGTGCTTTCAGGCTGGCTTGAAGGCACGGCATTTAAATGCCACATACCTTGAAGCCAGCAGGAAAGTGCCCTCTAGACACCTTATGCAGAGAAAAGCTGTTCCAAAAAGAAGCAGCTTTTCCCCACTTCTTCCTGTCTTGAAGCTATGTCATGTGGTCATGACATGAGCACTCCAGCTGCCTTAAGAGCTGGCGGTGCAGTTGGTGGGGTTACAATGTGGCTTTGGAAAAGGCAGTTTCAAGCCACTTTTTCCTGCCCATCTGTTTCACCCCAATTATTATTTTGTTGTTTTGTTAACTCTGTCTCAGATTGTCTTTTTTCACCCTGAATCATAGGGTGGTCATACATGCCATAAAGAACATAAAGGGCCCATTACCACTTGCAGAAAAAAACACATTGGAATAGGGTTCTGCTCCACTTAGGAAAGCAATTCCAAAAGGCCCCTCATTCACACTATGAAAAGGGGCATGGGACCAGGCAGCAGCACGGCACAGCTATGCTGTTGCCGGGGCCCGTGCTCGTCCCTGGGCTGATGGGAGCAGAACGCAGAGGCGGAGGAGGCACTGCGCCACTCGCTGCCACTGCTGCCGGGCTCCCGGGCCTTTCATTCCCTGTTGAGAGGCCTGTGGATCCAGGAGCAGTGGCAGCGTGCAGCAGGGAAGCAACCCTGCAAGCCCCGGGAGCAGCAGTGAGGGAGGCAGCGGCGGCGGCAGCAGCAGTGGAAAGCCCTCCTTTGGTAAGGAGGGAGGGAGGGAGGGAGGGAAGGAAGGAAAGAAGGAAGGAAAGATTCCCCCCCAAAGGAACTGGGGTTTAGTGTGTGTGTGTGTGTGTGTGTGTGTGTGTGTTTTCCTTTACAGTGATCGCAAATGCAATCTTTCATCAATGCACAAGATTGCATTTGCAATCAATACCCCCACCCCAAATTTTTTAAAATAACAAACACGATTCTGACCAGCGTTCCCATTTACTGGAACCGCTTCAGAATCGTGTTTTCTGAAAAAGACCACTTTGAAACTAGGAAAGCCCGGGTTATTTGCTTTTAACCCGGTCCTTTCCTCCACTGATCGATCTGATGAGGATCATAAATTGATTCAAGTTTGAACGAGGGTGGTATAGCCCACTTCACACTTCGAATCAAAATGTAGTGGGAATGGGGGCAAAGGTAACACTCAAACTTGTCCACAGTTAGGTCACCTGGATGCCCAGAAATCCAATCCAGGAAAGAGGAGAACTGGGGTAACAAGGGCAGGATGAGTGGCATGATTCCTTGGGACTGGAGTGTGAGGATCAGCTTGGATAAAAGAATCTGTTACACATATATGGTGAAAGACATGCTGTCACATTACCCTTAATGCTGCTCCAGTACAATCATGTGATTGACAAATGTGAAGAAATACTGTTAACATGTTCCCAGGCTTTGTTTCTGCTGATGATTAAAAACATGTTAAAAGCACAGACAAAAGAAAGAATGAAGATATTAGTAGAGAATATCCAGAAGAAGTCCATTATGATACCACCACTATCTGCAAGCATGAAATGTAAAATGAAACAAAACAACAGCAATAGTACCTGAATGATCTTTCTAAATGTCCCTGGAACATTCTTGGTATTTGTAAGGAAGTACTCTTTCAATCTGTTAAAAATAAATAACTGGCATATTAGATAGAATTCTTCCTTCTGTTAATAATGTGTTAATAATGACAAAACAGGTGAAAAATTATTTAGGTTCATCAGTTTGTAAGCCACAAAATGAAGCAAGCACAGACTCAAACAAAATTTGTGCTGCAAAATTCATACATGTATGGGCTTGCACGGTGATTGGAGTGATGCAAAAATGTGGTTGAAATATGCACACATCTGGAACAAATGCATAAGGGGGAAAAAGTGACAATGGGAGAAAACATATATTTATGTTTACACATGAATGGATAGAATTTTAAAAATATGCAGAAACATACATATAGATTTGTATGAAGAGAAAAAAAATCATAGAAATATACTATGGACCTGAATTGGAATGAGTTTCAAGGTTCAGATAAGAAAGAATTGACAATCTGTAATTTCTCAGCTTTGTACATTCGAAGCAACAATGGTCGAGATCCTGTATCTCCTCATGCAACTGTTGAAACTAACTTAATAAACAATCAGCTACCCTGAGCAATGGAATTCTATGGCACAGGCAAGTGCCAGTGAGAGACAGTGGGTACATCTAAATTGTTAAAATAATACAGTTTGACACCACTTTAACTGCCATGGCTCCATCCTACAGGATCCTGGGATTTGTAGTTTTGTGACGCATTAGCACTGTTTGGCAAAGAAGGTCAAAGTTATAATCCCAGGGTTCCATGGGATGGAACTACAGAACTTAAAGTGGTGTCAAACTGCATTATTTCTACAGTGGAGATGCACCCAAAAAGAGTTGTGACAAGAGCCCACAGGGATCCCTTCTTCTGCTTCTTCCAGTGTCACTGATGGGCTGGACACATCATACTGCAGTGCCCTGTTCACCAGCACTGCAGAACTCCATTACTCTGGATGGCTGACTGGATTCTAAGGCAGATTTCAGGAACATTTATGATTGTGGCACTGGTAACATGATTGTAAATGTGAAATCGAAACTGAAAAGCCGGATCCCAGCCAATAATGCTAAGGGTCCAGCTTCCCGAAACAGATTCTCCATGGCATTTTCCCTTCCGATTTCTGCACACACACCCCAATAATAAATTTTAGAGATAGTAATTCTACACTTATAAAAATAAAAAAGGAAAGAAAGATGGAGTGGAATCAGGCTCATAGGTACATATGATACTATTTTTCAGCTGTTGGCCTCCTGTTCCAAACAGATAATTATTCTGTCTTTATACCATTGCCTACTCAATGAATGAAATGCTTTGGCTGAGCAGACTCATCAATATTTCAGATTTTCTAAAAGTTTTTAATGGGCTGTCCCCTGCAGTGTTAGGATGGAGTTTGGCATGGTAATTTATCATGATAAATTAATTATTGAAACTCCATGACATCCTTACTAATGTTATGAATTCTTATGAGGGATGGGTGATGATCTTTCTAAATGTCCCTAGAACATTCTTGGTATTTGTAAGCAATGACAGACATCATCCTTAGGGCCCAAATGAACAGTATAAATGTCAATGGTAGTGTATCTGAATTTGGTTGGCATAGAAATAAGCACTCCCTGTGGCTCTGAATGCTACTGACAGTATCTTAAACTTTGCTGTCCTATGCCTTTTGGAGCAGTATGTATGGAATCATAGGCCATCCATAGTACTGGCATACAGTTTATACAGATATTGAAGAATGCAATTATTTAAAGTAAATGCAAGCCAGTCATTGCACAAAGTGAACAGCGATCTGTGTTTATTGTTGTTATTGTGTGCCTTCAAGTTGTTTCCAAATTATGGTGTCCCTAAAGTGAATCTATCAAGGGGTTTTCTTAGTAAGTTTCTTTGGGGGGAGGGGGGGATTTGCCATTCCCATCCACTGAGGGTGAGAGAGTGTGACTTGTCCATGGTCACCCACTTATCCAGTGGGTTTTAATAGGTTTCAGTGGCCTAATAATATTTAAAATGTGCTGAGAGGATACTTAGACTAAATGCCAACATGACACAAGATGTTAAAATACAAAACACAAATTAAAAAAGAAACCACATAAAACCAACAGTTAAAATACAATACTATAAAACCATTAAAATACACTCATATGAGTACATTCTTTAGAATCTACAAATTAAAAAGTCATGATTTAAAATCGACTGGGCAGACCTGCTGGAAGAGATGTGTCTTTAATGTTTAAAATGCCATCTAGGGCCCTGTACACACTGACCATTAAGGCCAGGATGGGAACAGAGTCAGGGAGTAGTGTCCTCATGACACACACCTGACTCTGCCTCCCCAAGGGCACCCTGATGCTGCACGCCACTCCACACGGTGCACTGCATCATAGTGCACCTCTGCTGCTGCATCCATATGATGCAGCACTGATGGAGTGTCATATAGCCCTGTCAATGCAGCTATGGTGCCCTTTTGAGGGCACAAAATGGGAGAAGTGATCCTGTAAGTAACCTGGACCCGAACCATTTAAAGCTAAGAAGCAACACTTTGTACTTTGCCCAGAAACTAAAGTGTGCTATTACGGGGAATGAGAGGTTGGAGTGAATTTCCCATATCCCCATATATAACTGTGGTCCACCTGGTTTAGTTAATATGCAAGGAATCCAATTTTAGTCCTTGGTTTTACAGTTTGTCTTGGCCTCCTCATTGCAGCTTGTTTGCATGGTTGCACTCTAGAATCTTCAGAAGTTAATGGAGCCGAGTACATAATAGGGGATATTCAGTACAGAATAAGTAGAGAGACAGTACACGAATACCTGGTTTATCTAAATGAACATAAGTTTCTGGAACCTGATGAACTACATCTAAGAGTATTAAAAGAGCTGGCAAATGTAATATCAGAGCCATTGGCAATAATCTTTAAGAACTCCTGGAGAACAGGAGAAGTCCCAGAAGACTGGAGGAGGGCAAATGTCCCCATCTTCAAAAAAGGGGAAAAAAGAGGATCTGAAGAATTATTGTCCAGTTAATCTGACATCAATACCAGGAAAGATTCTGGAGCAGATCATTAAACAGAGAGTCTGTGAACATCTGGAAGGCAATTCCATAATCACGAAAAGTCAACATGGGTTTCAGAGAAACAGGTGATGTCAGAAAAACTTGATCTCTCTCTTTTTAAAAAAAATAAATAAAATAAAATTACCAGCTTGATAGATGAAGAGAACGCTGTAGATACTGTATAGTATATCTTGATTTCAGTAAGGCCTTTGACAAGGTTCCCCATGACATTCTTGCAAACAAGCTTGTAAAATGTGGACTAGACAAGGTAACCGTTACATGGATTTGTAATTGGTTGACTGGCCGAACCCAAAGGGTGCTCAACAATGGTTCCTTTTCATCCTGGAGAGAAGTGATCAGTGGGGTCCCATAGAGTTCTGACCTGGGCCCAGTGCTATTCAACATCTTCATCAATGACTTGGATGACAGAATTGAGGGCATATTTATCAGATTTGTAGATGATACCAAATTAGGAGAAGTAGCTAATACCCCAGAGGACAGGCTCAAAATTTAAAATGACCTGGATAGACTAGAAAGCTGGGCCAAAGCTAACTAAATGAAATTCAACACGGAGAAAAAAAGTTGTATCTATTGCAAAGTATGTGTAGAAAAATGTGAACAGTTCAAATGTTTTCAAAACACTGTTTTAAAAGGTTTTAATTAATGTGGAAAATGTATTTTTTTTCCCAACATCTGCCAGTGAAGACCGACTGAGAGAGTGTTTGTTTGCCTTCCTTCTACCTGGGCTCCTCCCATGCCTTGGCTTCTGGACTTAAGGAGGAGGTGTGGCCCTCTTTCCCTTCTTTCCAACATCTGCCAGTGAAGATCCAGCTGAGAGAGTGTTTGTTTGCCCTCCTTCTACCTGGGCTACTCCCATACCTTGGCTCCTGGACTTAAGGAGAAGGAGTGTCCCTCTTTCCCTCCTCTCCAACATCTGCCAGTGAAGACCGGCTGAGAGAGTGTTTGCCCTCCTTCTACCTGGGCTCCTCCCATGCCTTGGCTCCTAGACTTAAGGAGGGGAATGGCCCTCTTTCCCTCCTTTCCAACATCTGCCAGTGAAGACCGGCTGAGAAAGTGTTTGCCTTCCTTCTACCTGGGCTCCTCCCATGCCTGGGCTCCTGGACTTAAGGAGGACTCTTGTCTCCCCCCACACTTTTTTTTTTTTTAAGATTGTGTATAGTTCACATTGTTTCTAGGATTGGGATGGGGAATTGAGAATGGGGATTATTTTCTTTTTACTTGTTTTGGTATGTTAATTGTTACGTATTTTGCTTTGTTAATTTAATTTTTTTGTTATTTTTGTTATAATTACTATGTATTTTGTTGTTGTTGCTATAACTGCTATGTATTTTTGCATTGTTAATTGTTATGTATTTTGCTTTGCTAATTTTACTGTTACTTAAATTACTACGTATTTTTGTTGCTATAATTGTTATGTATTTTGCTAGTTACTGTTATTGTTAATTGCTATCTGATTTTATTGTTATTGCTTAATACATTGCCATTTGTTTTTTAATTCATGTATATTGTTATTGTGTGTATAATCCCCTCTGTTGTAACCCACCCGATTGCTTGCTCAGAGAGGTGGGCTAGAAATAATAATAATAATAATAATAATAATAATAATTCAGCAATATGTTGATTAAAACATGCAGAAAACTTATGTACATTTGAAAAAAAAAGAGAAAATAAATGACTAACTCTCATCCTCCTTTAAAAAATGGACACAGACATCAGTTTGACATGAAGATGGATAAAAAAAGAAACCTTTGGATACAAAAGTGGTAGCCAGTGTGCTGTAATAGTTTGAGCACAAGACTGTGGCTCTGGAGACCACAGTTCAGATCTCAGCTTGGCCATGTAAACCCACTGGGTGACCTTGAGCAAGTCACACTCTCTCAGCCTCAGAGTCTCACAAAGGCAAACCAGGTCTGAAGAAACTTTTTAAAAAAACCCACCCATCATAGGTTCCCCTTAGGGTCACCATAATTTGGAAATGACTTGAAGGGTTACAGAAACAACATACCCTCAAATCATAGAATCATAGACTCATAGAATCATAAAGTTGGGACAGATATCAAGGGCCATCCAGTCCAACCTGCTGCCATGCAAGAAGACAAAACCAAAGCACCATGACAGATGACCATCCAGCTTCTGTTTATAAACCTCCAAAATGGTGTATTTGGAGTTGAAGAAGGTCCAGTTTTTAAAAAGCAAAATGGAAACAAGTGGTTTTGCTTTCCACTTGTCCAGGAGAGGTATGACTGTTCAGAAGCCTGCTTTAAAATTTAAGAATGGAGTTTTTATAGCTGGAGATCCATGACCATAGGCAGTTTGAATTAATTAATCATACAGCCTAATTCTATTTCCCATAATCTGCTTGTCAAGAGACTACCCTCTAGCTCTCTCTAGTGGATCATTAGATTGAACAATAACTTATCACTAAAAGAATGCTTAAGTGAGGTCATCTTTGGTGTATTACTTTAAATGGAATGCATAGAAAAAGTCAGACTGCTCTACTGTCTTAACAAACACAACCAGTTTGAATTTATTTAATTATTTAAAGAAAAACAAAGTTGTACTTTAAGCCTGGGGTGATAATGATGTTGGATCTTGCATCTGCATGACATGTAAGCCAAATAATGCCTAAATTAACAATAGGGACTTGGCGCACAAAGGATATTCATGCATACTCATGCACAGATAGCTAGAACATAAAGTGATAACTTGCATGTATGAATGGGCCATCAGATCCAGAGTTTCATATATGCAAGGCACAAAGTTCTTCAATGATAGCAGTTCACACATTCACTTGTGACTAATAACACACAAACAACCAAGTGATGCACATACATGGGTGAACAAAGCTGTTTACATATGAGTCACTCACTTCTCTTCTTTCTGAAATTCCCATTGATTATGACTAGAAAATATATTGACTATCACTGCACCATTTACTTCTCCTACTTATCTTCTCATGTAGCCCTTGATTTTGATTTGAAACTGCAAAAGCCTGAAGGGCAAGATTTTCAAAACATGCAGCAACAAAAGGGAGTCATAGTTTTTTGTGGTTCTTTTCAGACTATGAGGATGTGTTCTAGAAGAGCTTTTTTCCTGATGTTTAGCCAGCAACTGTGGCTGGCATCTTCAGAGAATGCTGGCAATGGAAGAGAGTGGGGTTGAGGGGAAGCAATTTACATTTAGGGCCCATTCCCACTTTGGTTGAGGGGAAGCAATTTACATTTAGGGCCCATTCCCACTTGTGGAAACCCCGCAATGGAACCGGGCTGTGCTCCGCTCATGAAAACGATTCCAAAAGGCCCCTCATTCACACTATGAAAAGGGGCCTTGTTTGGAACCACTTTCTTAGCTGGGAATGCTTGTCGTTCCCACTGGAGCTGCCATGTAAGGTGACAGCCCTTAACGTCCCATCCCCTTCCCGCAGGGGGATTTTTTTTATGGGGGGGGGGTATTGATCGCAAAATCAATCTTGTGCATTTGTGATCTTGTGCATTTGTGATCAGTATAATGAAGAAAATGAAAACACACACACACACTTGCTCCTGGGGGGGGGGGGGGTCCTTCCTTCCTTCCTTTTCCCCTTCCTTCCTTCCTTCCTTCCTTCCTTCCTTTTTTTCTCTTTTTCTTCATTATACTGATCACAAATGCACAAGATCACAAATGCACAAGATCACAAATGCACAAGATCACAAATGCAATCTTGTGCATTTGTGATCTTGTGCATTTGCGATCTTGTGCATTTGTGATCAGTATAATGAAGAAAAAGAGAAAAAAAGGAAGGAAGGAAGGGAAGGAAGGAAGGACCCCCAGGAGCAAGTGTGTGTGTTTTTTTCTTTTTCTTCATTGTACTGATTGCAAATGCGCAAGATCACAAATGCACAAGATTGATTTTGCGATCAATACCCCCCCTCAAAAAACAAAAAACAAAAACACGATTCTGACCAGCGTTCCCACTTACTGGAAACGCTTCAGAATCGTGTTTTCCCAAAAAGACCACTTTAAAACTAGTGTCAGGAAAGCTCGGGCTATTTGCTTTTAACCCGGTCCTTTCCTCCACTAATCGATCCGATGAGGATCGGAAGTCAATTTGAGTGTGAATGAGGGTCATATAGCCCGCGTCACACTTCGAATCAAAATGTAGTGGAATGGGGCCTTAATCTGTTTATTGTTCTGTTGTTGAATGGCAAGGCCTCAGAATGTCTATTTAATCAATGATCCATTGTCTGCTGAAAACCCCCCTTACCCTGGGTGGTTTTTATTTGTATTCGCTGGGTCTTGATTTTGGTGTTTTTCAGGACAGGTAGACAAACTTTTATTTACTTTCAGGGTTTCTCCTTTCTTGCTGAAGTTGTCCAGGTGTTTGTGGATTTCAATGGATTCCCTATGCGTTCTGAACTGATAGTTGTTGGCATGGTCCTGAATTTCAGTGTTTTCAAATGTCATTTTATGCCCAGGATGCAGACTGGGTCAGCCAGAAAAATCAGCAGTAGCAGAACACATTATAAACCATCCTGGGCATAAAATGCTGTTTGAAAACACTGAAATTCTGGCTTAAGCCCACAACTATCAGGTCTCATCCGGCATAGCTGGAGGTGGCTGCAGGCTGCCCTTTAGGGGAGGTCTACACAGCCTCTAATTCCCTTAACCCCCGCAATTCCCAGTCCTCCTTCCCCTCTACTTTGTTCCTGACATTGGCTGCATCCATGCTGCAGAAACAATCCAGTTCAACACCACTTTAACTGCCATGACTCAGGGCTATAGAATTCTGGGAATTGTATTTTGGTAATACATTTAACCGCCTCTGTCAGATAACTCTGGTGCCACAACAAACTATAATTCCCAGAATTCCATAGCACTGAGCCATGGCAGTTAAAGTTGGGTCAAACTGGATTGTTTCTACAATGCAGATGCAGCCCTAAAGACTTTAAGTGAAGTTTGTTTAACTTCTTCTTTGTAGCTTCCTTCAGCTTTCTTTTAACCACCTATCCTTTCTATAAGTTTCTGGTGTTCCGAGCAGTGCCTATTTTATCCCATTGTCTCTGCCCACTCTTACTCTCAGCCAGCCTCTTAGATCCTTCTCCTCTTTAGAGCTGTGAAGTGTCTTGAGACACCTCCCTCTGAATATCCTATTACAAGTTCTTCTCTCCTTTCTACTCTCTTCCCTACCCATCTTTATCTACATGTTCTTCCATCAGTTCCCTTTCCCAGATCACTGCCAATTTGAGACACCCCTGAACCTCCTTTCCCCAGTCCTCAGGTATCTTGTGTGTGCTGCTTTAAATTAATTGTCAATTTTCCTTCCTTCATAGGAGCTGAATGGTAACTGTTTATTTCCCTGTTCAACTGAACATACTGAGCCCTCGTCAGTTCCACCACACTGTATTTGCAGAGGTGAAATAATACCATAATATAAATGTCAGTGCTACATTATCCTTATTGAGACTGGCCAAAAGGGTTAACTAATATATGAAAAAAGGAGCTGCTAACCATCCCCCCTGTTGTCTCTCTTTACCGGTAAAAAGTGATAGCCCTTTGGCTTGAAAGTGTAGTAATCTGAAGAGGACAGCATTCTCTGTCCATGGGACATCTTGACAATGTTAGGAAGCCTGCTGTGTCAGTGCCTTCAAGTACAAGGGGACTCCTACTTGTAGCAGAGGTTCTCAGCTTCAGATGGAATTCAAAGATATAGCCATGTTAGCGCAATTGTGCAAACTGTGTTGCACCACGCTGACCTGGATGGCCACCAATGAAATGTCACTGAGCTTTGTGCAGGCTGGAAAAATCGTTCTTCCTCGCCCAGAAGCAGCAAAGAAGACAAGCTGATATCTTCTAAAAGAGGCTTTAGTTCTTGTTACTCTGTAAACAAATCTCATAGGATCATAGGATCATAGAATCATAGAGTTGGAAGAGACCACAAAGGCCATCCAGTCCAACCCCCTGCCATGCAGGAACTCTCAATCAAGTCATCCCTGACAGATGGCCATCCAGCCTCTGCTTAAAGACCTCCGAGGAAGGAGACTCCACTACACTCTGAGGGAGTGTGTTCCACTGTCGAACAGCCCTCACTGTCAGGAAGTTCCTTCTAATGTTGAGGTGGAATCTCTTTTCCTGCAGTTTGCATCCATTGTTCTGTGTTCTAGTCTCTGCAACAAGCTTGCTCCCTCCTCAATATGACATCCCTTCAAATATTTAAACATGGCTATCATATCACCTCTTAACCTTCTCTTCTCCATACTAAACATCCCCAGTTCCCTAAGGCGCTCCTCATAGGGCATGGTTTCCAGACCCTTTACCATCTTAGTTGCCCTCCTTTGGACCCACTCCAGTTTCTCCACATCTTTTTTGAATTGTGGTGCCCAGAACTGGACACAGTATTCCAGATGGGGCCTGACCAAAGCAGAATAGAGTGGCACTATTACTTCCCTTGATCTAGATGCTTGTTCTCTCTAACAAAGCTACTCACACTACACATAACGCCATCAACCCACACTGTACAATGAAACTCTTCCTCTCATATATATGCGCCATGCTGATTTATCATGGCTCCTGAATGACCAAAGGTGACCCCTTCACCTTTATCCCTTCTCTGGACATTTTCCCTTAGGACCTATTCCTAACAAGTATGTAGAGAGATTGCATTGCTCCTTCGAGACTGAGATATTCAGATAGTTATTCTTTGCCTGTGGAAAGTGGTGAAAGGGTTAGCATACACACCTCCTCACAAGTTTTTGTGCTATATTTAAAAAGTAGCTACTGCAGATAAAATCAGAAGGATTTAACATGATACTGCACTTGCAATTGGCAATATGCTTCAAATATATGTTACTTCGGTAATCTAAAACCGTACATTTTTTAATCCAGTCTTAGTATCAGAGATTGAAGGTGGAAGTACACTGGCCTGCTTGCTGCTAGAGTATTCTGGCTCCAGTGCTGCCCAAAATCCCCCCTCCCCCAATTACTTATAGCAATACTAGGTGAACTCTACACTGCAACCCACTGTGCTACCTGCCACCAGTGCTGCTGGTGCAAGTCACTCCTTCTGAGGCTAAAAACAAAGTCCCTAGCAATGATAACTTAGCTGGGTGCCTTGTTGTGATCTCAGTGGAATCAGCCCATGCCGGTGGTGGTGGGTTGCCCAGCATTGCTCTGGAGTGTAGAGCAAATGGTGAATTTTTCCAAAGCAGATTCAGGGAGGGATGGCTGGATTCAATGTGGGACTGCCCTTCCCATGTGTAGACAGCTCACAGTCAAATTGGGCCTTTGGCCCATCATCTCAACAGAGGGACATGAGGGTGGTGACAAGGGGGAGGAACTGATGCAAATGGCCCCTGTAGCATGCCCTAAGTTTGAGAGATAGTAACTGAAAGAGAATATATTTAAACTGAGGAGCTTCTAATTCATGCCTCAGTCCCTTACTTTATGATAGCAGTTGTAAAGTTATTTGTTATGTCTTAATTTGGACCATCCATTTATTCATAATGTAAATGCATGAAGGCATTGTAACAGCATAGAGATCTAAAAGCTCAAGAGGTTGTAGTATGTACTATTAACATCACCTGCTTGAACTCTCACTCTTGACAACAGATACACTCGCTCTGTCAATCAGATGCAGAGTTCATGAACGGTGAAACATTTGGCTCAAGCTCCCTCTTCAGACAGACTCTGAAGTGCCAATTTACTGAACTGTGAAATAATTTGGCCACCTTGAAACACATCCAGCTCTAATGAATCTTGTCCTCCAGCTATTGTAGTACAATTATATGTTTCCAGAAGTTCAGTGTTAGCCATGTAGAGGGTTGCATATTTTTCCCCTCATGGTAAGTCAAACTTACTTAGGCTGAAACAGACCTAAAGAAAAACAATATGCAATATGTAACACACCTACAATGGTTGGAATGCAACTTATTTTTGAGGAAACATGCCTGGGATTGGTTATTAAATCTGATGTTCTGCCTCATGATGAAGAGCTCTTCTCCCTCCACTATCTGTGGATATCAACTGCCAGAAACCCTAGCTTGCAAGTGCTTTGGGGTACTAACTGGGGACTGGGGCTGCAAAATTGGTTTTGGTGCCACACCTTTCATCATCCACATACTACACCAAATCATCATTTAGGGAAAAGTTCTTTCTCATCACTACTCTCTGATCCTTTTCAAATGGAGGCACTGAACTTGAGACTAGCCTTATGCAATGCATTTGCTTGCCTACAGTTTTGTATTACACCCATGATAATGGGCTAGGGCTTTATTGTCTCATTTCAAGACTCATCACAATAGCCTAGTAGCTGTGGCCAACATTTCCATTAAAGGAAAGAAGAAGAAAAGGTTCCTGAAGCACAGCGAATGGAAGTGGGAGAGTCTTTCATAAAATACTATCTCTGTGGTATTTCAAGAGAAAATAATTATATTTGGGTTGATCTAATTCCCCCTCTCCTTCAAACCAACTATCAGAATCATTTTGTCCAACCTCAGGTTGTCACAGGATTTCATTAAAACTGAAATGTATGTAAATATTCTGATTCAAGAAAAATGTGTGAGGATTTTCCAGCATAGCCAAATGTTTCCTAAAGGGGCTCTTTCTTTTCTTTTCTTCTTTAAAAAGTATAGGTAGCACTTATACTATAGTGATACAGTTCAATTCCTTAGGAAGCAGTTTTCTTAAATCAGCCCTGATATATTTTACAGGTTTCAGTGTTGAGTTTCTGTTCACATCTGATCACCTTATGATTTCCAAATCATGACTAAGTCTCAATTATGGCCTCCGTTAGCCAATATGTTTCATTTCTCAGTTCCTTATCTTCTTTTCTAAAGTATGAAAGCGGAATAAAAATGGAATTGAAATTGATTTGATATTTTCCCAATTACTTTTGTCATTTCAGTATCTCTAGTCCAGGATTATGATAAACAATAATGCCAATAACTAAGAATTGAACATTAAACTCATGTTACAGATTTGTCTGTTCATTGGAATAGACACATGAAGTCTGTGTAATGGAAGCTAATATAAAACTGAAGCTACCATTTCATTTTATAAATGTCTAACTGGTAACCAATACGATTTACACAGAACAAAGTGGAAGGTCACCTAGTCCAATCCACTGCCACAAACAGTATCAGATCCAGGATGAACACCTCCTCACCAAGTTATGAGCTTGAGTCTTTCAGAACAGTTACAGTTAGTTACTCCAGAGCTACATCTATCCACATCAGTCAACCTCCCTATCCACAGATGTTCTACCATGTCTGAATTAGATTTCACTTTGCGCTCTCTCAGGCATCATAACACCTGTTGAACATGCTCGCTGGGATTAGTGAATGGAAAAGTCAATAGAGAGAACAGTGCAACTATCACAAACTGAGGTTGCTTCCCCTTGAACATTCCCCTAGTGGCTACATAAGATCAGGGATGCACAGGCAACCTCATAAGTGGTTCTATGCAACTGCTCTTATGATTTCCTATATCCAAGGTACTGGTAAAAGACAAATGAACAAACAAGCAAACCAAAAACCCACCACCACCTTTTCTAGAACCAGTTTGCTCAATGCATTTTTATGTGTATGCTTCCTGGTGTCAAAAATGACTTTTTAAAAATATTTATTTTTTACAAAGTCATGGGGGGAATGGCCTCAACACCATGGTGTGTATTTTGCCCAACCTTAGTGTATACACACCAGGATGCACAAGGGTATCACATAGAATTAGATGCCTGTTTAGGGACAGATTGTATATTTTTGGTCAGAAAATGTATTTAGGAATAAACTATATATTTTTGGTCTGAGAACTGAAAATATTGCATGTTCCTTCATCATGTTTCAATGGGTATACACATGCACACACATATCAATAAATATGCATACAAACCATATGCATGTGTACATGTGTGTGTATCTTTCTTACACACAGATGTGAGCACACACCATCTCTCTCTCTCTATGTTATATATCAGTGTGTATATATTGTTTTTAATCATTTTACTACATTGATGTCAGTTGTATACAGTATCCTTCTGGGAAAATGGTTCAACATGAAAACAGCTCTGCTGATATCTGCCAACTGTCTTTATTTCACACAGACAAACCTGTTAGTTAAACATGCGTTTAATGAATTTTCTTGTAAAATACACATTTATACCTGTACTCCTTCCTAAAACAAATTTAATCCCTACTTACCCTTTCTTATGTTTTACATTTTTTTAAAAAAAGTTTCATTCCATGCTTGATTTTATTTAATTGTTCATTTTTCTTTAATAAGACCCAAACTATTTATGATTCTTACCTGAATTCTGTTATAATTCATATTGTAACAACTCTCTTGAAAGTAAGCAAATAAATAAATAAATAAATAAAGATAGTAATTAAATAAATACATAAACTAAACATGTGCACTTTAAAGTATATTTGGGTCATTTTAAACTGCCAAACAAAGTAAAGTGAAACATCTTAAGAATTTTTTTTCTCCAATCTGTTCATTAGTCTAGCAGGTGCAGTTTGGCTCGCATTAGAATTCAGAAAAACTGTATTCCTCCTGCATCCCATATAGACTAAACATGCTCAGATGCACAATTTGGCCTGAACAGAATTGAAATAATCTCACCTACAAATTTCTACCCATAGAGGGAAGATGAATGACTGGCTGGCTAATAATTGCTAGGTTGGTGTACAATAAACATACATTTTAAAGCAAATACATAACAGCTAACTACATCTGGGCCATTAGCATTTCTTTCTTTTCTAGCATGATCTTTAAAATGAATCCAGGTATGTATTTGCCTATAATTTATTTAGCTATAAATGCCAACCTTGTCTATGAAACCACCATTTGGCAAAGCTGGACTTTAAAATGAAACTAGCTTGCTCCAAAGTCATTTATTAGAATTAGTGGTCAGATCAAAAATAAATTATACAAACACACACACACACACACATTAACAAAAATGCACATCACTATACCACTCCATTATTTTTCATTAATTTTAAACACAAACAATTTAATTTACAATGAAAAATAATGTACAATCAACAAAAGGAATCTAGAGGAGGGAGGGAAAAAAAAGGAAAATATGAAAAAAATGGAGGAGGAGGAAGAGGAGGGAAAAGAAACAAAAAGAGAGCGAGAGAGAGAGAAGAACAGGAAAACAGAAAAGAAAAAAATGTAACTATTACACAGTAGGCTCTCACCTCTCAATCCTAACTGCAATGACAATAAAATAAATATATAAATGGGGGGAGGGGGGATTCTATCATATGGATCCAATTAAATAATCCTACTAAAATTACTAATAACCTAAGCCACAGATTATTACATTGTTAGATTTCCTATTGCTCAAAAAGTGCTTAAATGGCTTCCAAACTTTCAAAAAGTTTATTCTAAAAGCTTACCATTTAGAACCCATGTTAATTAGCCCATTTGGGTTTCTGGGCCATTTACAGCTTTTGTAAGTGATGGCACCCTCTTTCTAGGGAGGATAATGCTGCCCCAGTTCTGGCACCATTTATATTCTCTGTTGCTGATGAATACTGGTTTCTGCCTTTTAAAATAATGACATGACAGTGAGGACAGAAAGTATTGGTTTTCAGGATGGAAATAATATTCCAAAATATTCAAAAATTATTCCCCAACGCCCCAAGTGTCAAGAAGCATGGATGAGAAGAATCCTGGACTAGTGATAATATTTGCAATTTGGGATTTATTCTATGCAAAATTCACACATTGTTGTTTTCCATGAAAGGGGGAGGGGGCATTTTCCACATGGGAAAACAGGGTTTGTTTTTTCTGCATAGAATCATAGAATCATAGAATCATAGAATCATAGAGTTGGAAGAGACCACAAGGGCCATCCAGTCCAACCCCCTGCCATGCAGGAACTCCAAGTCAAAGCATCCCTGACAGATGGCCATCCAGCCTCTGCTTAAAGACACCTAAGGAAGGAGACTCCACTACACTCCGAGGGAGTGTGTTCCACTGTCGAACAGCCCTTACTGTCAGGAAGTTCCTCCTAATGTTGAGGTGGAATCTCTTTTCCTGCAGTTTGCATCCATTGTTCCGCGTTCTAGTCTCTGCAGCAGCAGAAAACAAGCTTGCTCCCTCCTCAATATGACATCCCTTCAAATATTTAAACAGGGCTATCATATCACCTCTTAACCTTCTCTTCTCCAGGCTAAACATCCCCAGCTCCCTAAGGCGTTCTTCATAGGGCAAGGTTTCCAGACCCTTCACCATCTTAGTTGCCCTCCTTTGGACATGCTCCAGTTTCTCCACATCTTTTTTGAATTGTGGTGCCCAGAACTGGACACAGTATTCCAGGTGGGGCCTGACCAAAGCGGAATAGAATGGCACTATAACTTCCCTTGATCTAGAAACTATACTTCTATTGATGCAGCCTAAAATTGCATTGGCCTTTTTAACTGCTGCATTGCACTGTTGACTCATGTTCAACTTGTGGTCTACTTGGAATTCTAGATCCCTTTCACATGTGGTCTCATTCAGCCAGGTGTCCCCCATCCTATATCTGTGCATTTCATTTTTCCGCCCTAAGTGCAGAACGTTACATTTCTCCGCATTGAATTTCATTTTGTTAGCACTGGCCCAGCTTTCTAGTCTATTCAGGTCATTTTGAATTTTGATCCTGTCCTCTGGGGTATTAGCTACTCCTCCCAGTTTAGTGTCATCTGCAAATTTGATAAGTATGCCCCCAATTCTGTCATCCAAATCGTTAATAAAGATGTTGAATAGCACTGGTCCCAGGACAGAACCCTGTGGGACCCCACTGGTCACTTCTCTCCAGGATGAAAAGGAGCCATTGTTGAGCACCCTTTGAGTTCGGCCAGTCAACCAATTACAAATCCATGTAACAGTTAACTTGTCTATCCCACATTTTGCAAGCTTGTTTACAAGAATGTCATGGGGAACCTTGTCAAAGGCCTTACTGAAATCGAGGTATACTATATCCACAGCATTCCCTTCATCTACCAAGCTGGTAATTTTATCAAAAAAAGAGATCAGGTTCATTTGGCATGACTTGTTTCTCTGAAACCCATGTTGGCTTTTTGTGATTATGGCATTGGCCTCTAAGTGTTCACAGACTCTCTGCTTAATGATCTGCTCTAGAACCTTTCCTGGAATTGATGTCAGACTAACTGGACGATAATTGTTGGGATCCTCTTTTTTTCCCTTTTTGAAGATGGAGACAACGTTTGCCCTCCTCCAGTCTGCTGGGACTTCTCCTGTTCTCCAAGAGTTCTCAAAGATTATTGCCAATGGCTCTGATATTACATTTGCCAGTTCTTTTAATACTCTAGGATGTAGTTCATCTGGTACTGGAGATTTATATTCATTTAGGTTAACCAGGTATTCCTGTACTACCTCTTTACTTATTCTGTGCTGAATTTCCTCTATTCTGTCTCCTGTTCCATTATCCTTAGGTTGAGCACCCTTTGCCTTTTCTGAGAAGACTGAAGCAAAGAAGGTGTTGAGTAATTCTGCCTTTTCTCTGTCCCCTGTTAGCATTTTGCCATCTTCTGCACGCAGTGGCCCCACTGTTTCCTTCTTCTTCCTTTTGCTGCGGACATATCCAAAAAAGCCCTTTTTATTGTTCTTAACCTCTCTAGCAAGCCTGAGTTCATTCTGCGCTTTAGCTTTTCTGACTTTACCCCTACATGTGCTGGCTATTTGTTTGAATTCCTCTTTCGTGATTTCTCCATTTTTCCATTTCTTATACATGTTCCGTTTAAAACTTAGCTCAGTTGAAAGTTCCTTAGTCATCCATCTTGGCTTCTTGAGACATCTTCCATTTTTCTTCCTCATTGGAACTGTTTGAAATTGTGCCTTCAATATCTCCCTTTTGAGAAACTCCCATCCGTCTTGAACTCCCTTTTCTTTTAGTATTCCTGACCATGGGATCACTCCCAGTATTTCTCTAAGTTTATTGAAATTAGCTCTCCTAAAGTCTAGAGTGCGTGTCTGACTATGCCTAGCTTCTCCCTTCCACTGTATTACAAACTCCAGGAGAACATGGTCACTCCCACCTAAGGATCCAACCACTTGCACCCCATCAACTAGGTCTTCCCTGTTGGTTAAGATCAGATCTAAAATGGCTGATCCCCTTGTTGCCTCTTCCACCTTTTGGACAATGAAGTTGTCTTCCAGGCAAGTGAGGAATTTGCTAGACTTTGAGGATTTGGCTGAGTTTGACTTCCAGCAAATATCCGGATAGTTGAAGTCCCCCATCACTACTACATCTCTCCTTTCTGAGTGTGTGGTCATCTGTTCTAGAAAGGCATCATCCAATTCCTCTGCCTGAGTCGGGGGTCTGTAGTAGACTCCCACAGTAACATCCCTGTTATTTCCCTCTCCTTTAATTTTTATCCAGATGCTCTCCACCTGGCTTCCAGTATTGACTTCCTGCATCTCTTCACTGGTGTAAATATCCCTGACATATAATGCTATTCCTCCTCCTTTCCTGCTTGGCCTGTTTCTCTTAAAAAGGTTATACCCCTCTATTTCTACATTCCAATCATGAGACTCATCCCACCAGGTTTCAATGATGCCTATTATATCATATTTCCCTTGTGCTAGGAGTTCAAGTTCATCCTGCTTATTTCCCATACTCTGTGCATTAGTGGAGAGGCATTTAAGACCATGTGTCCTCTTTACTTGCTGCTTTTGCACATTTTTTTGCCTCCTATATATGCAGCAAATAACATTTCTGTGCTGTTCCTGCACAGAAAATGCTGTACTCTATACTGGTTAGCCATTTATGAAATTTTGGGCAGAAAAAATCCTGGATTACAAATAGGCTTTGCAAAATTTAGTTTATGAAGATTTGGTCTCAGTGGAAAGACAGTTGTTAAAACGATTTCTTGGTTTCTTTTTGTTACTCCCCTATCCCACGCCAGGTGAGGGGTTTAGGCCCATTCTCTCATGGGCCTCCATCTGGCAACAAACATATTACACACCAGGTACTTGAACTGGCGGGAAAATATTTATTATTTTCCCAGGATTAGAGAGTCATCACTTCCCAACTGAGAAAAAATTACACCTAGGTTATGACTAAACAAAGAACAAAAGCTCCTGGGTATCCAGTTCAAACAAGCCAAAAGAGACCATATAAAGGAGATTCCCAGAGGTTCCTTGTTACTCTTGGTGTATGATGCCTCTCCTCTCCCTTAGGGTTATTATGGGAGTTTCAGGAGTTTCTCCATCTCCTCCCATTTATACTTTCCCCCCAACCATCCACCTCCCCTCTATGCCCACGTATCTGGCATCTCTTCCCAGTGTACTCACTCCTGCAAGCTCAGCAAAGATTCTTCTGCTGCCCCCAGTCTCCCAGTTACCCTCTTCTTCCTTATCCTCTTTAGTCCCTTGGATTCTGTCTCCAGGGCTAACCACGCACCCACTTGTCCTCAACCCCAGCTGCATGAACCCACACCACTGCTGCAGTCTCTACCTTCCTAACCCTCTCTGCCTTGACCTGCTCTGTTGGTATCTTGCCAACCTTCTAACTCCAGTGTCTTTTCCCCGCATCTCTGGGCATCATCAGTTTCCTCATTTCCTGTGGACTCTCGCCCCTGTCTTCATCAGCCTCCATCCATTTATAGCCCCGTTTTGGCCTGCCTCTTGCTCCCAGCATTACAGAAGTGTGGTTCCACCACAGCCTGTTCTTGCTCTGGCCGCCTCTCTACTTCTTGTTGCTGATGGGGGAGAAGGGGTAAGTTCAGCTGTGATAAATACACTGAACCATCATCTTTTCTCACCTCAGCATCTGCCTAGTCCCCTATGGCCCTTGGGTGAGTTTATTGGGAGGGGAGCAATTGAAGTCAATATCATGAACCTCCGCTTGGTCTGTCACATGTTGAGAATAAAATTGGTGAAGAATTACATTTCTTATTGCTTTTTCTTTGATTTGGCTTTAGATGACCTCATATCATAAACAGCAAATCTTTTTGGCTGTGTAGGAAACCATGTCTGAGTGAGGGCAATGGATTTCACTTTTCACCATAACTTCTTGTATACCATATAAAATAGAAACAACAGCAGCAGAGGAAGCTGTTGGCTCCCATATCAGTCCAGGAATAAATATGCTCCTGATTTTATTCTGAATTAGACTCTTAGGGGATCAGGTTCAGCCTTTGGGTAGCCCCATTAGCATTCTGACTAAAACCTGGAAGTGATTTACCACCCAATGACACAGAAGACATGCGGTTCTAACTTTCAACACAGGCTTAATTAGAAAATGACTTTGGAAAATAAAACAAACAACCCCCTCCCCACTCCAACCTATGTTTGTCATGCTTTTGAACAGAAGCAAATACTAGGAAATGGACAAGCTCTTCAGAACTGCATATGTTCCAGAGGTAATGGAAGAGTCACCAGCTGTTGTCTGAAGGATTCTTGAAGAGTCTATTTAATTTATCTGCCTGTAGGCTCCTTTTAAATTAATTCAGCTGGCCACCTGCAACCAAACCTCAAAAGCACTATAGAAACCTCTCCATAAATTCCCACAAGACTCTCCTTAGAATAAACAGGAAAAAGGTTGGAGATGGTATTTCCCTTGAGAAGAAGAAGAAAAAAAAAGAAAGCTAAGGTTGTGGAAAAGAACAGAAAGGCATTAATGTCCAAGTCCAACATGTCTGCTACTGTCATCTCTTAGGCAAAATTGGTAGTAAAAATAGCCTGGATTCTATTGTCAGTCTAGACTAAAGTAAAACCATACATTGAATGAATGAGATTTACCTTTGTGTTCACTCACAATTCCACCACTGATTCAGTCAGTCTACTCTAGTTGGCTATATCCAACAGAATTCCATCCCAAATTAGTAACAGGGAAAATAGTGTAAAAGGAGATATCAGGAAGAGAATATTTACTAGTGGAGATAAGAAAATGTAAAAAAATAAAATCTAAAGATGAGTGAGACATTTGCAGCATTCACATTTTAATGTAAGATTACCCAATTCAGACTTGCCAAAAATAAACACAAACCTAAACATAATTTGTGGTTGCAGGGCTGTACGTTTTTGTTTTGTTTTGTTTTGTTTTTGTTTTGCTCTTGGGATAAGATTCGCATATACAGTACAAAAAACAAAAACAAACAAAAAACAATTTGCAAATGTGCAAATGTTGAAAAATAGATATGGGAAATTATGCACTTGAAAAATGTACACATACTTATTTCAATCAGTATGAAAATGCATCTAAAGGTTCCCACTTCAAAAAGATCCACAAAAATTCATTCATTTTGGGTGGAAAAACTATAGATTGAAATAGATTTTCTTAAAAATCCATGTGCAGGAGGAGGCAGGCTTGCAGTCTGATGCAGACCTGAGTCCAGAAAAGGGGTAATGTTGTGGATGGAGAATAAAAACCTTAATGTGACTAAGGTTGACTGATTCAGATGCCATTTGTTGTGAAGCACAATGACTTTCTGTAGTTCTGAACAGATCTGCCATAGGAGATATTCACACTGAAACAGGTGCTACACTAGAGGGATGCAGACCGTATTGGGTGATTCTCTTTTTTGCACATCTAGCAACCTGGCAGACAACATGAGGGTGACAACATGAGTTGCACCACTGTGGTGACACCAACCCTAGTGATGCAACTGCATGGAAACATCTTCTTGTGATGTTACTGTTATTATTTATTTCCATATGTGTGGCACAGCACAGTCTTGGCCACTTTTTAAGGCTTTGTTGTTACATGCCATTATATATGGATATAGGCTGCAGCCTTATATCCATTTTGCTAGGAGTAAGTTTCATTTTACTTGAATTGCCACAACCACCATGAAAATGGAATGCTTGAGTAGAAAAATAAAAGGCTTTATTGACCATTTGTTATTGTGTCTGCTGTGAACCAGAGCTAGGAAAAGATACTTTTTGGACTGCACAATTCCCACCAATCTCCCAGCCAATATGACCTGTGGACGTGCTGCTTGAGAAATACTAGGAGTTGTGGTCCAAAAGGCACATTTTTTTCCTTGCTCTGAGAGAGCCACTCAACATATAATAGTTACAAGTAACAGCAGGTATTCTGCACTGTGGCCACAGATTCATAACCTAGAGTTATAGATCTGTATTCAGTAAGATAGAGTTATAGCTCCATATTCAGTAATACTAAGAAGTCTTGTGCATGGCACTATTACCATGGTCATAAATACCACCCCTGCCCACCTTAACAGCTATCAGCCACACTGAGCACAGGAGACCTGTCCAGCTGCTGATCAGGATACAAGAAGAATGATGTTTCCTGTCCCCTTTCCATCTACCCTTGTTGCAAAGCTGCAACAAAATAAGTCACCTTCTCATTTCATTATTGCAATTCCTCACTGGTAAGAGTGAGCTGGAAACATCATCCTTTTTGCACCCAATTGTCAGCTGAACAGATCTCCTTCACCCAAACCAGCTCCTGCCTTTTAAGTTGGGCTTGGGGGATCAGGCCAGGAGAAATTACTTACTGGTAATTCCAAAACACACTGCAGAAATAATCCAGTTTGAGACTGTTTCATCTGTCCTAGCTCAATGTTATGGAATCATGGGAATTGCTGTTTATTGTGGCACCAGAGCTCTCTGACAGAGAAGGCTAAATGTCTCACAAAACTACAGTTCCAAGTGTTCCCTAGCATTGAGCCAAGGCAGTTAAAGCGGTCTCTAATTGGATTATTTCTTCAGTGTGTTTTGGAACTTAGACATTTATAACTATAAGTAATTGATGTAAGTTATTGGCAAATATAACTAATTGAGATACACATTATTAAATTGTGGTAGCAGTTTGCTAGCTTTTATGCTGTACTCATCCTATTGGTTATGTGGAGGTATTTAGAGATGTTGTTCCTTTCTAATTTCTGCTTGGTTGGTACTGCCTTAGCTCACATTCTGCCGATAGTCATATTACCATGGTTTTCTATAGTTTTGTGCTGGAGAGCCTACTAACAGCATGCTTACTTTCAGCTACTTTTGACCTTCCATTATTGTGAATGCTGTATTCTGCATTCAAATCAGGGATGTATGTCTCTCACAATAAAAACTGGACTGCATAGATCACAAGCTCCATAAAGCCGAACACCCTCATAACTAGCCAATTGTCAGGAAAGATAGATCAAAAGAATTCCAGTGGCCTTGTTTTTCAAAGTATTGCAGGAAATGACAGAAATGAATATGAATCAGTGAAACCTAATAGCAGGAGAGGCAAAAGCTCTGTCTTTGGATATGTAACAGATGGGGAGAACTCAGAGCCTCTTGCAGCTTTAAATGTCATACAGTCTCCAAGACCAAGTGTTTCGTTTATTCGTAGCACTGGACTGCTTCCAGCTTCCTGGCTAGAACCAAGTTATGGATTTGAATGCTCACAGGAAGAACAGGAAGAAGCAATGAAGTTGACCTTATAAATGTAGGACAACAGGATTCAATGAGGTTCTAAGCCAACAAGAGAAGTAATGACCTTGCATCATTTTGTTACAACATTGTCATTTTTACTGTTTTGCCTCCACATTGGCTATGCGTGAATTCAGTATCTGCGGATTCACCTGCCCATGTCTGAAAAAAGTTCATGTTCTCTCTAGGCATTTCTAGGTCCTCCAGTGCAATTCTATGGTCAACTTCTAGCCCAAATATACCATAGAATCACATTGGAAGAACTAGAAATGCCTAAAGAAATGTTCTTTCTGGGCATTTCTAGGTCTTCATTATCTAAAGTTACAAAAATCATTTATAGACCTTTTCTTTTCTTTTCTTTTCTTAATGTTCAGCTGTAAACCTACCTTTGTGCTTTCTTTCTTTATTTTCTTTAGTAGATGTTCCAAATCATTGCTATTTTCTGGTAGTTATATGGTATAATATGAATATCTTAAATTGATAATGTTCCTTCCTCTAATTTTCACAGCTCCTTCCTGCAAGTCTAAGCCTGGTTGATATGTTCAGTGTACAAATTAAACAGGCTGATAAAATGCAGCCTTATCGTATCCATTGTCAATTGAAAACTATTTCTATTCTCCATATCCCTTCCTGATGGTAACCTTTATCCTGAATACAGGACACTAAAATATTTTTGTACACCCATTTCTTTATGAGTCATCCAAAGGTTTTTCATGATTGACACAATCAAACGCTTTGCCATAATCTATAAAGCAAAAGTAGATTTTCTTCTGAAATTCTTTGCTGCATTCCATTATTCAATATATGTTTGTAGTATGATCCATAGTTTCTCTGCTTTTCCTGAACTCAGCTTGGACATCTGGCATTTCTCACTCTATATGGTAAATGTCTTTGTTGTAGAATTTGGAGCATCATATTTTGGTGTCTAATTAATCTGGACTCCAGGATTTCAGCACAGAATCTTTCCATTTTCTCTCCTGCCTCTGTAGTTGGAGTATAAACTTGGATTATGGTTACATGGATGGGTTTTTCTTTATGTTTTATTGGTATTATTCAGTCAGGCTTTGTATTATATCCTTTTACCTCTTCTCCAGTCTCTGTGTATTAATGCCTCCCAAGTTCTTCCTAGATTTTCATTTCCTGAATAAACACTAGGAATAAACACTATGAATAAAAAACACTGACTGACTGAAAATATTCCATCCCTGTCCACTTTGCCTCAGTCAGCCCATTGCAATGTCATTATGTTCCCTTCCTTCCTTCCTTCCTTCCTTCCTTCCTTCCTCTTGCTTGATTTTTACTATATATAGGTTCCCCTGATTCATGCAATACTCATAGTTGTCCTCTGTTATACCTCAGTAGCTCATTGAGTACATTCCATCTTGGAAGTCTCATCTTCTGGCACTATCTCATCATAGAGTTTTCATGGTAAAAGGCATTCAAAAGAGGTTTACAGTGCTTTATTCTGTGTAGTATTAACAAGTGCAAGCTATGATGCCACTGCTTTTCTAATCCTGCCACTCTCCACTACTGGTGCTGCCCAGGAGCTATTTGGCACATTAGTATGATTCCTCAGCAAAAGCCTGTCTGACATGGGAGACCCTACCAGCAGCATTTTTATTGTCAACATAGCCTCTTGCTTCACAGGAGCACACAGTCCCACCACCATGGAAAGGAAGTGCCATTGATAGGAAACATCCATACATAACTTACAAATACAAAGTTCTGCAGTCATCTGTAGCAACTCGTCTCTTTTCCTCTTTCCTTCTACCTTCTCCTCCATCAGCAGACTGGTGCCTATCTTGTTGTAATCTGTTTTGATTCCTCTGTGAAAATGTGGAATATTATTATTATTATTATTATTATTATTATTATTATTATTATCCTTCCTGTGGCATTCCTTCTCTCTCTCTTTCATTTTCATTCCTTGTTTCTGAAAGACATTTTTCTCATTCTCTCTGGATGCCTTGGAATCATACAGCATCCAAGTGTGGTGATATCAATGGATACTGTCTTTCCTCATTTATTCTGCATTTCTGCTCCATGTCAGTTGAGGTAAGATGTTTAAATGCCTCCTAGGTTGACTATATTATATATATTATATTTCCCATACTGGCTTCTCATCAACAAAACTAATGCCACAGTACCCTGCACATTAAAGAAAGTGAATTCCCGCTCTCAAGACATGCATAAATGTCTTTGCATGTTAGCTGGAGAGCAAAAAATTTAAGAATGTGACATTGAACAGTACTCTGACATTAGGCCAGAGCCTTGTCTGCTTTGGTCAGGATATTCCAAGGGCAGCCCAGAGTATTCTTGTCCTGTGCTCTGGCTTTTTCCAGTTACCTGGCCCATTGTTCTTACATAGTGATGACATTCTGCCTGGGTGTTCTGTTGAGCAGCCTGGTATGTCTACCATTATTGCAGACTGCTCACTTCTTAGGGCAAAATGAATCATGGTCACATGGCATAAAAAATAAACAGGAAGTTAAAGATTGCTTGGATCCTGTGCTGCTGTAACTCCTTGTTCTGAACTCAGAATGAGTGATGTATTGTAGCATCAGATGCACCAGGCAGCTCAGTGGGATGTCAGTGCAGACAGAGCCATCCAGAGGGCTTTGCATCTTCCTGGATGATCCCAAGTAATGGGGGAATTATTTTAATGTATATCACTAATTCTTGTGCAGAAAGTGCTGTATGTTGTTCAGACCTCTCACACCAGAACCAATCAAGCTGATGATGATGATGATACTTTATTTCTTCTTCTTCTTCTTCTTCTTCTTCTTCTTCTTCTTCTTCTTCTTGATTTTTATTATTATAATGGTTATTTATTAAATGATAATGATAATAATAATAATAATAATGTTTTATTTCTTACCTGCCTCTCCCCATGGATCAAGGCAGTGAACAACAATCAACAGTCATACCACATCAGTTAAAATCCATCAGTTAAAATACACATCAATTTAAAATGACACAATATACACAAAATTCACTGTTTAAAAATCATCTGGGTAAGACTGCCGGAAGGGACTGGTATTTAATCCTCTTTCAAATTCAGACAGTGTATTCAGCTGCCAAATCTCTTCCAGCAGGTCATTCCACAGTCTAAGGATGACTGAAGAAAGAGTCCTCTGGCTGACAGCTGCCAACCTAGTCCTGGCTGACTGGAGTAAATGTCCACCAGAGGACCTGAGTGTATGGGATGGATTATATGGGAGAAGATGATACTTTAGGTAACCTGCACCTAAAGCATGTAGGGTTTTGAAGGTAATATCTGACACTTTGTATCTTTGTGGGATGATGCCAGAATGGGGGCTGGGGCATTTTGGCTCATGCAAACAAGACCTAAGTGAGAGACTGACTATCCACCAATGTTTGACAATCCTGGGCATAAAAAAATGAACAGGAGGTTAAAGATTGCTTGAACCCTGTGGTGCTGTAACTCCTTGTTGACTACAAGGTTAGGGTTGCTGGTTTGTTTTTTTTAAATTTAAGTTGAAATCTCTAATCTCCAGTAAATGAGTACAGCTCTCAAAGATAATGGGAATACAATGTGAGCCTATTGATTGTGGTGTATAGATCCCATTAAAATATGGATTTAGGTAGCAAGAACTAAATCTCTGAAAAGAGAACAAGGTAATTGAGCATACAGGACAGCAGCAGCAAGGGCATCCATGCAAATATAAATGTTTTCTCAACCAGCAGCATCACTGAACACCAAGTAGGTTATGTGCCTCTTCGCCCAGCAATGCAAATGAACTTCTGAAACAGCCATGCATTCAACTGTGGAAGTGCATTTTCCTATGTACTAAGGAGCATAAATACTAGTCCTAAACCTCTGCAGTGCAACATCATCATCTTTAATGAACTCATGAATGATTGAATAGCATTTGGTCAAGCTATGTTCTCCCTTCCTAGAAACGTTTCTCTTTTTGAAAGGAAAATATATTAAGCTGTAAATGTCTTTCAGCAACTTTTTTATACCCAAGCACTTTAAACTTGTTCAAAATGTGAAAAGAAAAAAGTCCAATCTAATCATTATTACTTTTTTATCTTAAAAATCATGTCCCCCTCCAAATAAACAAGCCAAATCCAACCAATACATGTTATGCTGACAAACAGCAGATAATGCAATCATTTCCCAGAAAGAAAGGGTCTCAAATAGGATTTATATCCTCCAGTACAAGTCATGAAAAGACAGTTAACATTCTCCATAAATGTTATGGGCCTCATATTTTTGTCTTACAATATTATGACACGTTAAATCTCTTCCAGTTGGTTCAGTTTTCTCTTTGGTTCATAAATATTACTACAGATTTTCACTCATGAATATACCTTAAAGGTGCTTGTAGACAGAAATATTTCTGTTGGTGGCATGTCAAAAAAGAGACTCCATTAGAAGAAATCCCTCTCTTCTACTAATGAAACAATTAGTGCTTCCTCCTATTGCTGATGCCACTCAGATAGCAATAGATGAGAAAGGGAAGTACCTAACAGTATATTTCTGCTTTTTGGAGCCAGAAACATGTGGCCTCCTCCTTTTTTCAGCCTCTCACACTCTGCTCCAGAGGGTTTGGAAACCTTTCACAGCAAGCTGTTTGTGATGCCAAGCAGGGCTGCCTGGTTGCAGGGGGAGGACAGAAAGAGGTCCTGATGCTCCCAGTAATATCACATTGGATTAAGCCAAGAAGGTAGGAGAATGAGGTCTTTTGGACCCCTCAGTGAAGAAGTGTTGGGCCTGAGAAATGATGGGTCAAGTAGGCTTCTTCTCCTCTTGTGTAGCTCCCTGTGAGATATCAGAAATATTCACTTTACATTTTTAACGAATTGCACTTTGCTGTTATGTCTAAACCCAGGAAAATCATGGTTAGTATTCAATACACCTTCCTGGAGTAAACGTACTTCACACCTTGAATCTGTCATATAACTTTCTTAAAAGGTTATTTAAAAAACAGCATTTCCAAGTTCGCTGATACTATAACATACAATGATATCTATCTCATCATAGTAGATCATCATTATCATCACCGCCATCATCAATGCAGAGTCTTTCCCTGAAGATTGGGAATCAAGATAGTTTACAGGTTGTAATGGTTACAGTATTATTCTTTTAAAAAAATTCAAAAAGTCACCATTGAAACAGAATTCCTTTTCCTGAACTGATAAGATCTTCAACAAGGATACATTTGTGCACAAAGATGAAGAAGGTGAGGATGTAACATTAGCATACAAGTGCATAAAGCAGTAAGGCTTGGAGTGGGGGGAGGGCGGAGATTTGATCTGCTTAAACTGATTTGCCCTTCCTTGTACCTCTTTCCACTTCCAGCATCAACTTTTCCACTTCCACTTCCTAAAGAATCACCTCAGTTCCCTTTTGTGTATGTGTGTGTGCAGGGGGAGAGTGAGTCTAAATACCATGTATTTTATGTGATTGGAAAATGGGTAAGTGAATCATGTTTTGCCGTTGTCATTGTTTTGACTACTGTATGCTTTGGGGATTGTTGGAGTGATAGATTAATGGAGCTTGCTAAATGAATCCACGGTAGCTTGTTAAATAGATTCACATTAGGTTAACCATTGAGATTTCAGAGAATCCCCACTTAGAGTTGTAGCCATCACAGGGGATGTACTGTGGAACCCATGGGAGGGAGGTTATGGATTCCATACAGAGCTGTGGAACCCAGCAAGAGGGAGGGAAAGAGATTTTTTTGAGCAGAGGATTATTCAAAAACTTTCTCCTACTCAACAGAAGGGTGTCACTTAAGGATTCCTCCAGAGACCTCCTGAATCTAAACCAATGATCTTTGCAACATTGAGATGATGTTGGGAAATACTGTGAATGTGTTCTCTCTTGAATGTGAGTGGAGTGAAACAAATGAGCTAGAGGCAAGTTTCCACCCCTTTCTATGGGTAGTGATCAGCCCACCAAATTAATGTACCCTCTTATTGGCCTGCAGGATCTTTATGGTCAGTTTTCCTTCCAGTCATCTTGCAGATGCTGCCATTTTGTTAAATTTAATTTTAAATGTCCTTGAGTCCAGGTTATTTGAAGGGCCATATATGTGCTCATTAGTGCTCTAAAGTCTTCTGGAAAGACCCTTCTGTCTGTCCCACCACATTCTTCAGGCTCATTTGGTGGGAACAAGAGAGAATGGCCTTCTTGGTGGCTGCTCCTCCTAAGGAACTCCATCCTTAGGAAGGCCAGAATGGCTCTGTCTTTGCTCTCCTTCACTTGGTAAATGAAATCTTGTGTCACCAGGCTTTCAAAAATTGAATGGAATATCCGTTTAAAGATGTACTGTGCTGTTTTATGATTTGTATAGTCTTTTAATTAATTTTAATGTTTTTAGTGTTTTAACTTTTTAAGTTGTTTAGTTGCTTTTTAAATAACTTTTATATTTATATCTTCATTGAAGTTTGAAAATAATTTTTATCTGTAATGTTTTTAAATATGTTTTTAGGTATGTCAATCCTATTATTAGGAGAAAAGTGGGATACAAATTAATATAATACTAATACTAATACTAATAATGATAGCAAATATGGACATCTCTCTGTGTGTATGTGCCTTCAGTTTGCCTGGTGACTTATGATGATCTCACAAATTTCATAAGGTTTTCTTAAGGAAGGTTTACTCAGAGGAGATTTGTCAGTTCCTTCCTCTAAAATATAGCCTATAGAATCTGGTATTCATTAGCAGTCTGTCATCCAAGTACTAACCAGAGCTGACCCTGCATAGCTTCCAAAATCAAGAGGGATCTGGTGCCTTTAGGGTATTTTACACAAAAGACTTGTATGTCAGTTCTTGTTTTTTCCTTCATCTTCAGTTCCAGGGGCATGGCGTTTACATGCTGCATACTGTTGGAGCACCCAGGAGTCACCCTGGGGCTGAGACAGGACCACGAAAGGCAGCCTTTTATCAGTTCAAATAGGAGTGGATCATTTCTACTCCTATTTGGTCCAGCATCAGGGGAGACTTGAGTCTTCTCATGTGGATGCTGTGGCACTGGGGCAACCAGCTCTGGAGCTCTGGGGCAGCCCCAATACACCTTTTTCAGGCCATCTGTTTCAGCCCAAAGTAAATTTATAATCTAGTTTTGGTCATTTACTTGAATTTTTATGGCAAAAACTGCCAACTTCTAACTCCTAGTTTCTAACACTAGGAAGATAACAGATCTACTTTGGACCACAGTAAGGAAGCAGTTTCTACTCAGATAATCAAAAAACCAAGATGAAATACAAAAGATGTTTGTCAGGGAATAGACCAAAAGCAGACACTAAAAGTTGGTTTGAAGATCATTGTTCATGCTGACCCATAATGGAACATTGATAGGATGATGTTCTGACTCTGTCATGTTGAGGGCCTATACTTCAAGATTTATGAACTTGGTGCAATTTTGCATATTGCTGTGTGTGAGAGACAGTGGGTTAATTTATTCCAGTGCAATGGTGAAGCCTTGCCCCCTCCCAGCATGTCTCCTCCCCATAAGGGGAAATGTTCTATGCTTTAGGGATTTTCATTTTTTAGTCTGTAGAAGATTTTTTTTAAATGCACCATTGCTTACCATCTAATTAAAAGGGTGTATGTACAGCGCTGTGTAAATTTACAGTACTGTATAAATAAAGGTTAATAATAATAATAATAAGATTCTAGTCAAAACCAAATCTTTATCCAGCATTTCTGGACAAGATATTATTTACACCTGAAATTGTCAGATGAGTAGTACTCACAATATGTTACAAAAAAAGTGGTAGGGGGACTTGGGGTCCCTGCCAGCAGTGTCAACATCTCCACTGAATGTCTGGGAATTAAGTAGCTCAAAAGGAGGCATGTGACAGGTGGTAACCTACTAGGATCTTTTGACACCTTTTTTTATACTAGTACTCAATGCAAAGAATGTCTCCGGATTAAAGGAAATGATGAGTTTTTATTTAGAAAATGTGCAAAGAAGTGCTCAAACATACAAGAACAGATTCAGTCTTAGAATCACACAAGGCTACAGAAAGGGAATGTTTGAAAAGTTGGATACCGGAAGATTATGGGTTAAGAAGGGGTATATTTACCAACCTAGGAGTGAATGAGGTCTGCTGAACACTCAAACAGCATCCAAGGGTGTACCATCAGAAATGAACAATATGGCTGAGGATTAAGTTGGTTTTATACCCAAAAATCTACCCAGGGTATGTGTTCTGTAACCAAAAGGAGTAACAAAATCTTTGATGATCTTCCCAAGGAATGGACAAGTTGGTTCAGAAAACTTAATGATTTTTAGCATCAAAATGGCAATGCATTGATGTGATTTGAAACAACCCTTTGATGATCAGACAGAATAGGGAAATGTAGGGACTTCAAAGAGGAAAAACAGGGTATGGTCTCTGTCTGTTTGACACATGCCTTCCTTTGCTTCCTCTGTTTCCTTTGTCATGCAAAATAAGCAGGTAGGAGGAATGCAACATGTTTAACATAACCCATGGTGCTTGTCTTTTTGTTTTTCTAGTCCTGGCATGTCCTGGTCAGCATGATTCTGACACTGGTGCATTTGCATCTGCTCTGCATCATCCTGATTTCCAAAATATGCATCAGGTCATCATTATCACTTCCACACATTCTCCATGCTAGATATAAATTGGAACATCCCCTATCCAGGTGTGATATTATATGCTAAACAAATATGATCATTCTTGAATCTTCTTGGCTGATGTTCTTGATATTCTGATCTTCTTGATATTCTGAATGGCTGAAGGCAATGAAATAGCATTTAGACACAACAGCTGCAGTGCAGATGACAAAAACTGTGCCATGAATATGTTTGAAAAGAAATTAGAATCCATCTCAGCATCTATTCTGTGGTGGCTGCAGTGGTGAAGAAAGGCTACTTCTACCAATATTTCATCTGCACAAATTAAGCCAGCAGAAATCTTCATCTGTTTAGTGTAGGCCATCATAGGACCAACAGATCAAATTGTTGATTTACTAGGCATAAAAAATGTTGCAAAATCATGGAGATTCTAAAACTGTGTGAAGGCTGTAACCTGACCCTTTAAAATTTCCTATTGCTCCATTGTTGCCAAAAAGAATGAATGAATGTGTGTCATGAATATTGGCTGCATATGTGAATGCAATATGAATGTGTCATTGAGCAAGTGAGTGTGAGGGTGTGAAAGAGTGCTTGTGACTGAATCTAGTCAATCTGGGGACCACATATGAAAGAGTGGTGCCCTCCAAACTCAGTATGTGGTCCCACTGACATGTGATATAACATATGCAACATGTTTGCCTGAAGATTGTTTGAGCCTGAGGCCTAAAAATAAGAAGCTCCCCACTCTGTGAATACAGGATTATGGTCCTGATTTCTCTCAGGATTTCAGAGTATCATCTCTCAAATCTTTTAACAGTAGAACAGAATCACCTTCCCCAGCACAATTACCCAGATTTTCAAAAATTAGAAACCTCATAGCTCTGGTGCTCTTTTGTTTCCAGCCATCCAGTTGCTCTTTCTTTCTTTTATTATATGCATCTACTGGTCCAGAAAATGTTCCTCCTCTCTTATTTCCTTCCCCAACCTACTCTTTCTTTCCCTTGTTCTTATTTTTACTAGTATTCCTCTGTTCCTACTACAACTGTGTCACTAGACACATAGAGCAGTGGTTCCCAACCTTTGGTCATTCATTTCTTTTAGACTTCAGCTCTTAGGAGCCCCATCCAACTTGGGCAACAGCCAGGAATTATGGCAGCAGAAGTCAAAATCATCTGGAGGGTCAAAGGTTGGGAGCTATGAGACTGTACATACAACCCCTAGCCAGATCAGGGCTGCTGCAACCTCATGCCATGGTCCCAATCTGGCCTTTCAAGGGCGCAAAAAGGAGCCGAAAAAAGTGGCTCCTTTTTGCACCCCCTAAAAGGGCACCATTGCTAGAGTTATGGTTCTCCTTCGGTGCTGCATTGTATAGATGCAGCAGCAGAGTAGCGTCATGATGCTGTACATCATGCGGAATGGCATGTGGCATCAGGGCACCCTGGGGGCAGAGTTGGGTGTGTGTCATGAGGACACTATGCCCCAACTCCGCTCCCATGTCGACCTTCATGGCCAGTGTGCACAGGGCCTACTGCTCTAGTGAAATGACCATGTTAGGCCTAGCTATAATTTCCTCTCTGCAGGTTAAGAAAGCCTGCTATCAAAGTTACCATCTTCACAGGATGACACCACAGGATGGTCTGCTGTTGGTCTAGCCCAGGCTAGCCCTATATCACACACACACCATCTATTCAGTGGTCAACAAGCAACACCCTATGCTTGGGCAGTAGTTATGGAGATGGGATGAAGAGATGGTGGCAGTAGTGTCAGACTTCTGTAGACCATCATGGTAATAGCAGCAGTGATTCTGGCTTCTTATAGAACAGCTGCTGTTCTTGCTTCTGTGAAATCATAGAATCATAGAGTTAGAAGAGACCACGAGAGCTATCCAGTTCAACTTCCTCCTAAGGAGTAAGACACAATCAAAGTGCTCCCAAGAGATGGCCATCCACCATCTTTTTAATAACCTGCAAAGAAGGAGATACCACCAGCCTCTGAGGCAGCTGTTTCAATGATGAGCAGCTCTTATTGTCAGGAAATTCTTCTTAATATGTAGGGGAAATCTCTTTTACTGTTGTTTGAAACCATTGTTCTGTGTCCTAGTCTCTGCAGCAGCAGAAAACAAGCTTACTCCATCTACAATATCTCATTCTTTCAAATGTTTGAGCATGGATATCATGTCACCCCTTATCCTTTTTTTCTCCAGGCTAAATATACTCAGCTCCCTAAAAATGTTAGAGAGTATGGAATTTAGCAAGACCCAGTATTTGTCCGCACACCAAGCTGTTAGCATTGTTAGAGCACAAGAATAGGCCAATGTTTTTAATGATCGGATGAATTGACAACATTCATGCCTTCCTAATGCCTTCTATACAGTTCATGGCTGCACAAAAGTGTGTCTCCAGTCTCTTTACACATCTAACAGGCTTAGTTGCAGCACCACATTACCATTACAGAAATTTCCCCCTTCCCTCTACAACATTGGCATAAACTTCCCTGACAAAGATCCCTCCTTTTCCCATTAATTATTTGCTCAGATATTTCCCTCTTCTTTTTTTAAAATTGCATTTTTTTAAAAAAAATGCAGGGCTGTTTCTCTTTATTAAAGCATAATTTAAACATGAAGGCACAATTCTGCCACCTGAGCACAACAACTGAGCAAGCTGGCAAATGGCACTTCAAAGAAAGGCACCAGGAATAAACTGTTACTCTTGCAGCAGATCCTTTGAACTAAGGAGAGTAAAAGTTGAAAGCAGTGCAGAGACTAACATAGAGCTCACTTAATGGTAGCAAGAGGGAGGCAGAAGGCAGACTGGCCACAGAAGGAGTGCCAGAAAATGCCCAGCTGTGACACTGTGACTACAGTAAAGTATGAACAAAGGCATCTTTTAAAAACCTAACAGAAGTGGTGCCTCTACTAAAGAGATAGATGTTCCATACGTTACTTTCAAATGGTAAACATATAGACTAAAGGATCCTCCACCGTCCTTCCCAAGATTCCAGAAAGAAACATTGTCAAGGGGAAAGTTATTATAGTGGACTCTAGAGTCTGAAGTCACCTAGGTCACACACTAATGGATTACATTTTTGTTATAGAGCAGTATGTATATTCATATATAGCAAGATATATAGCCAGGCACTGCTTGCTCACAGTTGATTACTACTGTGTGCTGCCAAACATGCTTAGTCAATGTACATTAGAACAAATACTGTTCTAACACTCAACCTACTTATGTAATATCATTAAATGTTCCATATTAGGCTTATAATAATTGGTTTACTTATTAGAAGTAGTTGAAAAATCTGGCTTAGATAAAGTACTGATTGGGAGAAGCTTAGAAAGATTATTTTTTTGCATTACAGCCCCAAATTTCTTCAGCCATTATGGCCATATCTGCTGCAGGATTTTGGGTGCTGTCACGCAAAGAGTAACTTTTTCCAGCCCTGGTATGAAGCAGGGGTGAGTGAGAACTGCAGTGCAGTTTATTTTTAGTCAGACCTTGTCAAAATTTGCAAAGCACAAATTTGTGAGAAAGCAAATGCAACAGATTTGTGTACCACCTAGAAAGAGGTAAAATTTCATTTCTGTTTTTTTTTAAAAAAAAAAAAATCAGAATTTACCAGAGTTCACAAAATTCGAAACATGGGAGAAAGTCCAGCGGACATAATTGTCATCTGTAGGTCAAGCCACATGATTGTGATAATCTGCAAGAACATTGATATGTGCCATAGACAGCTAATAGTACATTTTAGAATGCACATGTTTAGAACTCTATTACAATCCTGACACATTAGAGTGAAATGCAAATGACAATATGTCTGCCAAACTTAATGGAAAAAAATTATGATGAACACAGGCATTTTCAAATTCACTAAAATCATCATGACTAAAATAGTTTGACTTTACTGCCATAGATCCCTTTAGCTCTACACAATTATAATACTATGATTCCACTGTAACTGACACAGCAATATCTAGTGTTTTTTGTAGGGCTTTTGGGCTATGTGGCCATGTTCTAGAAGAGTTCCTTTCTGACGTTTCGCCAGCATCTGTGGCTGGCATCTTCAGAGAAGCTTCTTCTAGAATATGGCCACATAGCCCGAAAGCCCTACAAAAAACTATGGATGCTGGCCATGAAAGCCTTCGACTCAACATCTAGTGTAATCCTAAAATCTGCAGTTTAGAGATGGGTATTTCAAATTGTTAGTTGAAAAGTTCAAATGCTTCAGCAAACTACTAACCACAGAATTCCTTAGGATACAGTCACAACAGTTAAAGTGGAATCACAGTGGTATAATTGTGTAGTGTGAAAGGGGCCCTGATGTTAAAACACATTTATTTAGGAATAGGAAAAAATGTAGAAAAGGATAACACATCTTAAGAGCATATCAAACTAGGCAAACATCCTATTGGTCTTTTTAGAAATGATAAAGATGGGGTCTTGTTATGACCAACATCAGCCCAGATGGGCCCAGCATAGCAACAGATGCCAGATTTGTTTTTTACTCCTACCATCATGTACCATTTGGGAATGTTCTCAGCTGTGGAACACTGGACTTCATTCCAGAGGTTGAGCTGTAGATACAACAAGGTTTGGAGAGCATTCCTCAGTAAATCCTTTCTAAATGTCCTTAATGTATAAATTTTTGGTACAACAATGGTAAGGTTTGGAGAGCATTCCTCAGTAAATCTATATGTGGGTGAGCCTCTGAACAATTACAGCCCAGGCAATTTCTTTCTTTCAGACAATAAAATTCATGGTTCTTACCATTCACTGTATGCTAGGTGGTGGCAGTGGCAGAGGATGATCATGATCATGATCGTGAGAAGGAGAGTGAAAGTTCACAATATAGTTGGGCTCAGAGCTGAACTAGGTGTTGAAAATATCAAAACATTAAGCTGTGTGACATGGATGCCATTCCAAAGCTAATATTTCTGCAGAGATCCTACACTATTATTACCTTAGCACAGGGTGTTAAAAATTGGTATGGAGATTAGCTCGCCAAGGTAGCTGCAGTAACAACTGTTTCCTCTTAATGGTATGTATCACTGCATAATTTATTGGCAAAGACTGTACAGAGAGCTATTTCTGACTCTTTGCTTGTTGTTTGACTGTTGAAGTATACATGGGAAAAACAAGCTCCATACTTAGCTGCTTAACTCAGTTGAAGCTGAATGAATAAATGTTTGGTTACAGGAATAGATAAACAATATTTTGTGTTCTGCCTGTCAGGGAAAGGCAGAGAAAGAAAATTACAGTTTGTGCCTTATTAAATCTTTTCAAACTTTAAACTTGCACTTTAAACTTACACTTGTGGGATTACTCAGTGCAATATCTGGGTATACAGAATGAGTCAGCAGGGGCCACAGAAGAAACTTTTTAAAATAAGTCAGGTTTGAGGAATACATTTGCCCACACTCTTCCCATGAGTTTCTCTCCACATATGGAGCTTCTTTTAATAAAGGAAGCAGATGTAGATTGGCCGGCTGCTGAGATTTCCTTTTATCTTCATCATTTGCATGTAAGCAGAATGTGAAACCAAAATAGAGGGAGAGGAGGAAATCGTACAATGGTTATTGCTGACTTAGCAAATGCCTTGTTGTGTAAATATATGAGAGCTGATACAGAGCAAAGGTATGAAATAATCCCCCAAACCACAGCTGAGTGTGCACCTGAAGATAAAATATGACACTGGGGATGATGTGTATGTATGTGACATTGGTAATACACCAATATTTTCTGATCAAATATAATAATTACTGGGAATATATTTAGTATAAAACAGTAACTATCAATTTATGCATCTACAGTAATAAGAGACCAAATCAAATATTGTATGTGTGGTCTCTCTTTTTTTACAAAGCACAAAATTTTGGCATGAAAATGTACATTTTAAATATCATCTACTTATCTATGTAATCAGCTTAATTTAACAGCTAAGTAATGTCTCCAATCCTGACCACCCAAATCCTCACTTTCTGGTTAGCAGTTGCTGCAAGTGACAGGGATGTGTCCCTGTATTAATCAGGAATCAGCTGACGGATGTTTCCACATTCTTCTACTTGCAATCTCCAGTATGACAGCCAGAAGCAATGTCCCTGTTGCAATTCTCACTTGTACTGGAGATTGCTTGTATGAAGAGTGAATGGGAACATCAATCAGCTATTCTCAATTAAAAGAGGAACAGAGCCCTGTTGCTTACAATGGCTGCTGGGAAGCTTTCAGTATCCCTATATATTCTCTAAACTAATGAACATGTCACAGATTCATATTTCTGGATTAGGCATTTGTAACTACCTCAATGGATTCTGGCCCATGTTCTTAAATACCTTAAAAATCTAGAAAAAAAGGGGGGATAATATAAATCATATAAAAAATACCAAAACCCCTCCCATAATCCCCTTATAGAGAAAATCCTTGATTTTTTTTAATGAGGCAGAATGAAACTGGTGAAAATTTACACATCAAGCTGGCTGCAGGGTTGACTTAGCAAAGTGTCATTCTATAATAAGTGGCTGAACTTCTCTCTGATTTATTGTTGATTCTGCAGGACTCAACCAGAAACCACTGTAGATGTCTGTTTTAGTTCCTTGCATTACATTCTTATTATCACAGGAACTGGTAAACATCGGCCTGTATGAAAACATGTTGGCTGCCTAAAATAAGCTAGGATGTATAGAAGTGTTTCTGTCAAATAGGAAATACACATGCAGTGATGAACCTGAAAACACTGTTGGGGCTATGATGCTTTAATTCACATACATCCAATTGTAGGGAAGTGGGGAGTAGGATAACATAAACTCTTTCAGTTTGAGGTTCTAAGTTTTAACTTCTGGGGGGAATTACAGTTGTTCTGTTGAATTCAAGCCAGGATGTGAAATCAAGTTTGCCCTGACTTGAACTGTCAACTTGTGTACTGAACTGTCAGAGTAGTTTTTCAGGAGTTGATGTTGCTGTTGTTTTAAGACCTACTCCCAAAGGACTTCTGGATAAAAGAAACATGGCTAGAATCTGATAGAAAGCTGAGAGCCACCAGAGCATGACCAAGGCTTGTTGTTCACATGTATATCAATTAATAAACAGTTTTTTATTAATCACCTTTCCTCAATTGCTGTTTCCAGATTTAATGGTAATATTGTTTTCACTATGTATGCCTATAGGATGGCCTCTTGAAGACAGTGGTACCATGTGGTAATGTAATTTTATCTCAATTGTCATTGGAGTACATTGAACATGGATTTAGCAGGCAAAAGGCCTTCTGTTCTTTTAAAATTATTACTAGCATGGGGCACAAAAAGGAAGGGTGGGGATGAATGCATTCAGCCTTGGTAGAATCTTTTCTATTTTTTAAAACATCACTGGATACATCACCCCAATGGAATGGAGCATCTGTTTGGTACATGGAAACAATTTCAGTTGCTCAGTTGCTCATTCCATAGTGTAGATCCCTCTCTTGCTGACAAGAAAGGCGAAGAGAATGTTTAAATCCCAGATGAACAAAATATAACCACAGAGGATGGGATGAGAAGAAAATGGGGGGGGGGGGAATGAATGTTAACACACCTGTGCAATTATACGCAAGCCTTTATTGGTGTTGTGCTGTTGCAGCAATTCCCCTAATCTATGCTTCTGAAGCATACGTTCAATGAAGTCTGTATCTATATTTTAATTAGGCACATGCTACAAATGCTAATTTCAGTCAGTGAGTAAAGCAAAAAGCTGGGGTCCTATTCTTCTTCTCTGTGCCACAGGAGCTTTACAATAGAAAAGCCAATACAGGCAATTTTTGGAAGTTCTTGTATTTCTTCTCAGCTCCTTTATTTGCACACATAGTGACTATGGTTACAAATAGTTAAATGAGTTTTTATATACTAGGTAGACTTGTGAATGATACAGAAACATATAATGAGGATAAATTGTCTTCAAATATGCTTACCTGTCATTTAATTTCCAATATAACTGGAAGAATGTTCCTATAAATTTGCAATGTTATGCCTGGATTTAGTCCAAGATCAAACTGCAGACATAGTGCTGTGAAGAAAGAAAGACTGTTTCTTTATGGCTGAGGTCTAGAGAGGAAGATGTCTGGCCCCAAAGATCCAATTTCTCTAATGCTGTTTTTGGGAGTGGAGTGTGGTGTTCCAAGAGCTACAAGTTTTCTGGGAAAAATGGCTTTTTATTACTTGCTCAATGGCGATTTCCCAACCATCATTTTGCCACCATTTCAGATTATATCGGCATAAGTTGTTGCTTCAGCTCGCATGCTGCTGCTTCAGCTTGGGACTTGGTCATTCCAGGTTCATGAAACTCACTAAGTAACCATGGGAGTTTATCACACGACGGGAATTGGAAGTATAATCCAATGGCAATCTGAATGCAATCATGGGGTTTCGCGTGATTGCGTGAGAAACTATCACACGCAATTTTGGGCACTGGGAGGCAATTTCGAGCAGTTCTGAATGCAATGCAGTGTCATTACGCAATCAAGTAAACTAGCTAAACTAGCAAATTTACTCAATTCCGAACTGGCCTCACTTCCATTTCTTTCGAAATTGAGAGAAATTCCTCCCATGTGATAAACTCCTTTGTCAACTCACTCTTTAAGTTTGACCTACCTCACAGGAATATTGTAAAGATAAAAGGAGGAGAAGAGTTATATACCCCACCTTGAACTGATTGGAGAAATAGCAGTACATTAAATATAACTGATAAATCTACATGTTGAAACATGTCTATGACAGCAAAGATAATATTGGAAAACTTTTGGGGGGAAATGCCCAAATCATGCTTTTGAGTGTTGATAAAACCTGATAGGAAGAATTCTGGACTTATGAGAACCTTCACAGATCAGGACTCCTTCTGCACAAAATTCACATAGGGTTTTGTGAAGAAAACACCATTTTCTGTAAATATATTTATTATGATCACCTTCTTTATAGGAAACAGCACTTTCTATGTAGAAAACAAACTTTTTTGCAGAAAAGATATTTTCTGCAAAAAACAGCAACCCTGTTTCACATGTAGAAAATGCTGTTTTCTGTGCAACATCCACCCTACATTTGAATTTTGCACAGGTTAAGTCCAACATTGTGAACAAGTTTTGAAAATGGTGGGGTTTTTGAAGACTTTCTCACAGTGAGAAGATTTCTAGAATTATTCTTTGAAAAGAAAACTAGGGAAAACATGTATCTCTAGTCTATCTATAATACGGTATTGTGAAGTATAGTGTATAGACACTATACCTCCTGTTTATATGTGCATGTCACGTTATATGTAGAATGATATAGAATCAAAACTTTGCATGCACCCCAATCAATCCGTTGAAATTTTGACAAGAAGCAAGTTTGTTCTTAATCCCATCAAATTCAAAGTCTACAGGCATAGATCCGAATGGATGCACAAATTCATCAATGTCCTGTCAACCTAATTATCAAGACTGATGGAATCCTGTATTCACTTACCTGGAAATAATTTCCATTAAACTCAATGTGTTTTACCTCTGAGTAGACAGGGATAGGAATTCACTGTCAAACACCCAAATAGGCACTCACCTTTCTATTTCTGTGACTTCCACCCATCCTAACCTGTGTCTTTCCTGGAATCAACTTTTAGTTATTGACTAGTTCTCCAGAGCTCTAAGGCTTTTGTCTGGTCAAGACCCTAGAAAGCTATATCTGGGCAAGTTGAAAGAATAGCAGAATTGGATGAAATTTCATACTGATTGTTTCTCCTAGCACAGGGGACATATAAGATCCTGAAAGCATGCCACAAAATAATTCCAATGAACTGTTAATGGTGCCCCTTGGAGGGCACAAAAAGGAACTGCTTTTTGCGGCTCCTTTTTGCACTTTCTAGAGTTTGGATTGGAGCCACAGTGTGAGGTTGCCCAGCCCTGACCTAGCCAGTAAAGGGCGGCTGCATGCTGCCCCTTAGGGGCAGTTTGGAGAGCCCTATAGTCCCTGAATCTTTCACTGTAGCCACAATTTCAAAAACCACTGATAATCAAACTGTCCTAGGAGAAAAATATCTCTGACATAAATTTCCAACCTTCAATTGACCCTTTAAAATTAAGACTAAAATCCATAGTAGACTCACCTCCCCATTGAGATGGGAGCTAATAGGTCACACATACTTACTGTGCTTATCAGTTACCCATCTATCTAAGGATGTATGATTGGAAGAATAGATTGGGGTGCTGACACTCTAACTTTTCTAGCTCATTTCTTGTCTGACACATATTCTCCCTTAGTACTTACTCAAGATCCTCCCTACACCCTGTCCTCCTAATTAATTTTATATCTTTTCCTGAAATCTGTCCAGCTTCACTATGTCTTTGGGGGCAGGAGAATCAGAATTCCACACAAGTGCACATAGATTACACAAAGAATAGTAATTTCTTCGCTTTCAATAGATTCTGCCTTTCTCTGCAATACCCTAGGGACATAAGGAAGAACTCATTTGACTTCAGGGCACAGAGATCTAGTAGCAGACAAAAAGTGCTTTAGGGTCATATTGATAGCCATAATGATAAAACATTCATTTTGATACAGAGCAGAATTGTACACACACACACACACACACACACACATTCTTACTATTAATTCAGCTTCAAGCTGACCCCAATTTCTGTCAAATCTCTTCCAGTGTTTTCAGAGGAGGTTCACTATTGTTTTCCTCAGAGTTAAGAGAATGTGACTTGCCCAAGGTTGCCCAATGGGCTAGCATGGCTGAGTGGGGGTTGACCCCTGGTACCCTAAAACCATAGAAAAACTCTCTATCTTATTCTCTCTCTAATAGATTTCCAACCAGCATCTCTTAACCACCATAAAACAATTAGGAAAAGTTATTCATTATTAACCAGTTCTGAACATTTTCCTACAACTATCAGCAGACCACCAATTCTGCAGACACCTAGTGTAGCCAAGGATCTTTCTAGGTGAATTTTTAATTAGCTTAGTTAGCTTGGCTTTGTTACAAGTAACCCTTTTGGAATCATTTCCCACTAGTATACCGAGAGAAAAGAGACCAAAGGAATTTCAAACAGGCAGAATTCTCCAAATGAAGTGTTTCTTTTATTAAGGGGGGAAATCACACCAAAATCCATGTTCACTGACACATACTGCAAGGACTTTGGAAATCAGGAATTAGCTCTGGAATAGTTGGAGGCTGAACTAATGACAATACTTACACAAGAGAAGCCTTGACTCCAGGGATGTGAAGGGGATGGTGTGGGAACCAGTCACAATTCACAGTGGCAGAGTTTTCCTGTACCTTCCAACTAGCCCATTAACAGAGGATTTTGGAGATCTTTTATAGTCCAAAACTAGCCTAAGGGCAAATGTGCTTGTCCTATATCAAAGAAACCAAATCTACATTGTAAAGGATCACTTGGTCTGGCAATGTCCAGGATGAGAAAGAAGTTGTAAATTAGCCTTATCAGGCTTGTCCTGCAGAACACCCTGCCTAAATCACCTATCTTCCTGACTTTGGAACTGACTTCTCATTTGCAATTCCCAAACTCTTCTGTTTGATGTGCTTGTGGGATATTGTGTACATGACCACTCGCCTTGGGGGTTATGATTGCCCAGAGTACAGAGTTTGTTTGAGGATATAGGGAGAACATACATATACCAAAATTCAGAAGATTTCTCTGTTGTTAACACTAGTCTACAGAAGATTGCTGATCCAACCTTCCCAGATAGCACTAGTCAACAATTGTAGATAACAGCCTTGTCATTCCACTGCCTGTATATATTTTAAGAAGACATTTATTTTAGGAGCAAAATTAGCTCAGGACCTACTGTATTATCCAAACATCACCTGCCAGTTCTGCAATCTTACTTATGTGACTGAATGAAGATGTACAAGATGCCATCTTCAGTGTGTGAGAAAAATAACGGCAGACCTATCTACATGTTTCTGTAATCTGGATCGGGGACTTGTAATCTGGATCAGGAATCTTAAACAGGAGTTTGGAAAACCATGGAGGCTTTAATCTGACTGTGTTTTGGAATCAAGGCACTATCTGTTTTCAGTACTTTGGCTGTAAGGGGGAATTTCTGGACCCACAAGCCCTTGACATTACATTGTCTCAACCTAGAGGATAATACATAAAACCATCATCCGCTTGAGAATTATTTAAGTATTTATTTAATATCTTGCTTTACTCCCTGCACAGGACCAAAAAATGTTAACAACGTAGTTTTATGAACAACAACCTTGGATAATGTTCATTTTTATTTTGTGTCACTGAAAAAGGCAGAAACAAAAATACTTCCCTGATTTATTTATAAAGTTCTGTTTGTTAATCACTGTAAGATAAATAGAAAGATCAACAATTAGCCTGTCCATGCTATTGGAAAGAAAGATGGAAGAAGCTATTTATCTTAAGGTCTGTGGACAAAAACTTCCATTCATCAAACCAGTATTGTTAGTTCATGATGTGCCCAGAGATAAGGTGTCAGCATACTTTGTCTATACCTGTGCAAATAGCAATATGACGGCATTTAGCCATGGATACCCCATGATTTATTCTGTATAGTAATGCCTTTGACTAAACATATCTGCCTATTTCTTACTGCTGAGCATCACTGGCATGGCTCAAGAGTACTATCAGAAATCTGAGGAGAAAAAGAAGTTTTTTTTTAAAGACACACCCTGTAATACATTGCATGAGCATCAATTTGTTTAGGGCAGAGTAATAAACTGCTATGACATCAGAGTCAAATAGACAAGTTCCTGCTCCCTGCATGTTTGATAATGTTCATAAATTCTTTGTTTCGTATTTCTAAACTCACTGCCCCAGGGCATGATGGGATATCCTACAAATTTCAAAACACTTCCAACTTTGAAGGACATATAAGTTTTAATTTACAATACAATACAATACAATACAAAGCCTTTATTACAGTCAACAGACCTCCAGGCAATACAAAAGCTTTATTTAAAAAACAAAACAAAACCACAACCAGTTTTAACACAATAGCATATTAAAAATAAATTTACAGTATCAGTACAAATATAATTAAAAATAAAAAGCTTCTAGCTCTTCATCTTATTAATCAGTTAAGAACATAAGCATATGAAACATGTTATATGAAACAGATACTGCTCTTTCTCATTATTTGGCGTACTGTAAAAATGGGCTGGGTCAGGAGAAGACATTTACTGTTCGTTACTAACACCAGTTATTGATTCTTGTTGTAGTAGTTACTATAGCCCTGCGGGTCTTAATTGCTGCAAAACAGAATTTTGCCACCTGTTCTGTAAGTGTCTTTTAGTAAATATCCTGTACACCGGACCTGAGATTTTCCTTGAAATTTATCTAATAAGGGTTTTATTAATCTCAATCTGTCATCCCTGTAGAAAGTACATATAAAAAGGATATGTGATATAGATTCTACAGACCCTTCTCCATATGGGCACAGACAGTCTTTATATTCAACATGTTGGAAACGACCTTCCGATACTGTAGATGGAAATGCATTAAATCTTGCTTTAGTAAATGCCAAGCGATATTTGAAAATTGTGAGATTTTTAGGTAGTTTGCAACACCCTTTAGATTAAATTCCAGGCCTAAATTAATGAGAGAACAGGCTGTGTTGGCAATTGATAATGAATGCTGGGTATCAATATCTCTAATCCTCTGTATGAGGATTTTTCTTGCTGTTGTCTGATTTAATGTACACAGAAAACTATCTGAGAGGCCCAATCTCTGGAACTTCTCTTGGACCGCTCTGAGTGTTTGAGATTTATATGAGTCCTTCCTCTTTGACTGAAGGGGATCTATTCCCCAGTTGATCAGGAAGCAACTGATTTATGGTCCCACTCTTTCACATGAATTATCTGCAGTGTAACGGATAGAAACAAGACACCTGTTGCAATTCCACATGATGCCAGAAGTTTTTCACTTGAGGGGCGGATGGAAATGTCAGTCTGCTGCTTCCCAATCAACAGAGGAACAGACACAGCCAATTTACAGTAGCTAATAAGTGGGTCTTTTGGGGGACTTTCATGTTCCCTAAGTGTCTCCTGAACTAGGAAATATGTAGGTATCGGTAATGCACATGTAACTGTAGGTTACACATTTACATTTAACTTAGTGTATTGTGGCCCTTGTGATTCAATGGAATATTTTTCTAGTGATGTTTTGTTTGGCCAGATGTACATAACAAACAAAAACACTGAAAACTTCACAAAATTACCATAGGAAATAAAATTAATGAATTGTCTAAGGAGCACACTGGTGTAAAAGGAGAACATCCTACCAACGTCAGAGATGAGAAAATAATTATTGTCTCATTTATTTAATAATGAAAACTAACAATTCAGTTGACAGACTAATTATTATAACAACCAATGTACTAGCATACAATATTCATAATGTCCTAATAAAAGTGTAACCTTTATTTACATCTGTCATGGAATTCCCCAACTAAATTTAATTGTGTAATAGCAATTAAATCAGTTTTTCAGTAGGAAAAACAAAATAGTCTAATGAGCAGTGGTGCATAGGCTTACATACTAACCAACATGGCAAATCCCCATTCAGCCTTGGAAACCCACTGGATGAGCTTGAGTATATCACACACTTTCATCCTCAGAGGAAGGGAAAGGCAAATCTGAACAAACCTTTCCAAGAAAATCCCATAAATTCACCTTAGGGTTGCCATAAATTGGAATTGATATGAAGGCACACAACAACAACAACAACAACAACAACAACAATAGCAACAAACTTCATGGTGCTCGTGAGCGTTTCACTTTCTTTTCTATCACTCAAAGGTTTCGACATTATCTGGAGAGTGATGAATAGTGATCTTTCCTGGAATTGAAGTTGAAGGGATTGAGACTAAGGTAAAGCCTAGAATTTAAACATGAGCCATTCATCACTACATATATATTCATTCATACTGCTGCCCCTCCCATCAGGCAGAGTACTTGTAGAAAATGACAGGTCACAAGGGGTGAGATTGCCTGCTAGCTATTGCACCTCTAGAGATTTTTGCTTACAGTAGTCTAGCTATGGCTGTCACTGTTGTTGTTGCTGCTCTTAGCTGCCTTTAAGTCAACCTCAACTTATGGCGAACCTATGAATGAGACATCTCCAAGACCCCCTTTTCTCTACTGCTCTGCTCATGTTCAGGACTGTGACCTTCCGGATTAAGTCTAGCCATCTAGCATGTGGTCTTCCTCTCTTTCTATTGCCTTCTACCTTTCCTAGCATTATTGTCATTTCTAATGTGTCATGACTTAAATGTGACCAAAGTATGACAGCCTCAGTTTCCCTTCCAGGGAGAGTTCAGGTTTGATTTGTTTTAGGACCCATTTGTTTATTTTTTTTTTTGGCCATCCACAGTATACTCAGCACTCTTCTCCAGCACTACAGCTCAAATAAGTTGATCCTCTTTCTGTCTGCTTTTTTCACCGTCCAGCTCTTGCATCTGCACATGGTGATGGGGAATGCCATAGCTTGGATGAATCTGACTTTAGTGCTCAGCTATATATCTTTACACTTTAGGGTCTTGTCTAGTTCTTTCATAGCTGCCCTTTCCATTCTTAGGGGGGATACAGATGGGTGACTCCATGCCGCCCATCTTTACCTCTCGTCGGTGCCGTGCCAACTGCACCGCATAGCACCGACATGCTCCCTAAAAAGAAGTCACCTAGAATGGCTTCTTTTTAGGAATGCCATAATGGCGCTCACACACCCTGACACTGTCACTTCTGGCGAGCACCGTTTGGGTGTGCAGATGCCTGTGTATCATCATTGTGCACTCCGTGTGGGCAGGGCCATGGCAAGATGGCACACGGGTACTGCTAGTAGGGCTGGACGCGTATGGATGCCCAGCCCTACAGACTTCTTGTATCAGCCCCAGGCCAGTGCTTTGCAGTTGTCTGTACTGGGCCTTAGTCTTCTGATTTCTTGACTGCAGTCTCTGTTCAGATCAATGTTTAATTCAAGGTATGGGATAACTTTAACTTTTTTTATTTCTTCTTTGTCTATGTTGAATTTGTGTAAACCCTCTGTGGTTATTATTTTTGTTTTCAGTATGTTCAGCTTTGCAATTTCTTCTTTAACTTTCCCTAGTAATTGCTCCAAGACTATGATGTTTTCTACTAGCAGCATGGAGTCATTCACAAATCTTAGCTTGTTGATGTTCCTTCTTCTTGTCTTCAACCTCCTTCTTCTGATTCTAAATCTGTTCTTCTTATGATCTTTTCTGCATACAAATTGAACATATAGGTTGATATAATGCAGCCTTACCTGACCCCTTGTCCCTACCAAACCAAAAATGTCAGGATATGTTCCATAGTGTTGGATATGCCTCAGATTCTTATTTCTGAAAAAAAAAAAGAAAAAAAAGAGCCCCTCTGATCAAGGCATTGAGGCTCTGGGGGGAGTAGTATCCTTTATGTGCTTGGTGAGGGTGATAATTTTCAACTGCATGCTTCAGAGAACTAGCAGTTGCGCAGTTTTTACAAATGAAAAATAAGCTATTTTCCTTTCCACGTGCATTGGTATAACATTCTCTCTCACACACATTTTATGTTCTTTGGGAAAAAAATGTGTAACTATTTTTAGGAATGACAATTGTCTGCCACTTGTATTCTCCCTGTTAAATAGATGCAGCTATCCTCAGCATGAAGAGGACCATATTTTACCTACTCAGAATAAAACTATGGAATATGAAGGTCCTATCACAAAAAACCCATTAATTCTGCCACACAAAACTGGTTGAATAAAAACAGATTAAACCAAGACTTTTAAGAGCTAATAATTCAAAGCCCTGGATCTATATGGATGAATTCACTGGTGCCTATTTCTGTATAATCAGATTCTTTAAATTTGAAGTGCAGCATATATATATATATATATATATATATACCAAATATGTATGAATATCTGACTCACCTATCTCTAGCTTCAAGTGCTAGCTTTCCATGCACCATTCTGAATCTTCAGGAAAGAATAGTCCAATAATTGTGTCCAAGAACCTGAATTAATCAACCAGGATGTTTAGTAAATTACATAAATAAATAAATAAAAATAAAATAAAAAGCTTTTAATTTTTTTCTAATTCTTATCTGATTTCTACAAACCTATATACCATATGATATTCAGTTGACATAGGCATACTCTTTCAAACATGTGGGCATGACCACCAACTTTTTTATCATTTAAAAAAGCACCTTATGGACACGATCTTGCATCAGAGGCTACTAGTCATAATGTTACAATGATTTTATTTAGTAACAACAGCAACTGTTTCTTGTGAGGAGTGGAAAACTAATAAAATTACAGCATGCATGAATTGGCTTGAAAAGGTGGTGGAAATGGCTCAGTTAGATAAACTAACTGTTTTGGTGTGAAGAAAACAAACAGAGTTTTTAAAATAGAAAATTGGAAACCATTTATAGAATTTGTTAATTAGCAGTTTTGGATCTGATAGGTAATTTGAACGTTTTTTCTCTCTTATTCTTTCTTTTTCCTTTTTTATCATCTGTTTAGATGTAAATGAAATGAAAGAAGAGAAAAATAGAAATTTAAAAAGGGGGAAATATTGTTATTATTTAGCAAATCAGTTAAAGGAAAGGAAGAAAGTATTTTTTAAGGGGGAAGAGGAGAAGGAGATTTGTGTGTGTCTTATTGTTTATTTTGGCTATCTCCATGTTTATGTTTTTTGTTGTTTAATTTCTGAATGAAAAATATTTTAAAAACAATATTACAATGATGCAGTTAGAAATCTGGCACAATACAGAACTCCTTTAGTGAATTGTGACAGTGTGTAGTAGAGCATCCTGTGAGGTCTTATTTAATGCAATTGGAGGCCCCATTGTATAATGGGACACTACCCAAGATGTCCTGATACATAATGGGGGCCCCTGTCACACAAAGTGATCCATAGCAAAATTATGTGCACTAAATTAAAAAACATAACCTTAAACTAAACTGATGGGCTATACAGATGGGCGGCTAAACGCCACCCCTGTATGTCACAGATCAGTGCCACAACAACTGGCACCAATCTGCACCCCAAAAGATGACACCCTTTCTGGCCAGCTCCATTTGAGTGCAGTGTGCCACAAATGGTGCCTGGATGCCAGCAGAAGGGGTTTGAGCATATACATGCTCAGCCCTATTTGAACCCTATTTGGGGCCCAGGCCGGGATAAACTGCTGGTCTATATTGGCCCTGAGTTACCCTCCATTCTCCCAACTGTCTGCTATTTAAAATCATAATAATTAACACAGTAAAAAAAAACCCTCAACTAACATTACTAGCACAAACTATAATTGACTTCCTACTTCCTAAACATAAGAATATTAATTTTCAGTATATTTAATTTCTCATTAATGCAAACCTATTTTTGTTTTATTTCTGACTTAAAAAATAATAAACAAAATTGCTTCATGTCTCCGATTTCACATACTTAATCTTTCCATATTTCTTCTTCATAGAAAGCAAAAATTATTTCCAGTCTTTTAGAAAACTGCCCAATGATTTTTCTTTCATCAACCTATGCTTTGTGATCAACATGTTCTTTTTTTTCCCCAAGTAAACTAAATCAAAACTATCTTTCACTTCATTTTGGACAGGCTATTTCACCAGCAAAAATGTTCACAATCTGAAAAATTTTCAAGACTACTGATTCTCACATTGTAAGTGTCTAGAAGTATAAGGGAGACAAGTAAATAAACTGGGCTCTGCTAAAATTTCAGTGCAACATTTTTATCAAGGGGCTCCCTAAAGCATCCCCTCTAGCACTTCTCTACCCTTCGGCACTTTTGGTTCCCCAGATATGCTTCAGGAAAATGTTTGATGTTATAAGAGCCACTAGCTAAGGGTTTAAGCCAGAACATGTGAAAAAAAGTCATCTTTTTCTGATCAGTATGAATTAAGGGTGCATCTACACTAGATATAATGCAGTTTGACACCTCTTTAAATGTTGTACCTCCATCCTATGGAATCCTGGGATTTATTGTTTTACAAAGTCTTTAGCCTTCTCTTTCAAAGAGTGCTGGATCATCACAAAATTATAAATCCCATTATTCTGAAGGATGAAGCCATGACAGTGAAACTGGTGCTAAACTGCATTATTTCTACAGTTTAGATGTACTCTAAGTGAGACAATTAAATGCTTGTGCAGGATGTAATATCTAGGATAGGAGTATCAGTGGCTGGGTCTGGAAGGCACATATTATCCACATCATAATATGGAAGAAAATGCATGCTGAAATCTACCCTGTGTTGGTATATAAATAAGATACAACAGCAGATGTTATTTGTGCAAATGTGCATTGTGGTGCAAAATGATACCTTGATGTGAATCTGGATGTATCCAGTTCCCCATTCTGTACACAGTACAGAGAGAGTGTAGAGGGTGTGTAGATTTCCAACATTAAGTTTTTAGAGACATGTAACATCAAATTAGATTCAGCAGTCAGTATCTTGTGGGTTATCACTGCTGGGATATTTGCGAAACTTGTAAACTCAGAGCAAATCTGCAATACCAGGGACACAACAGACATTCTAGTTATTGGCTCATCTTTTTTTGCTTTGATTCCATTTGATTTCTCATCACCTGATAGTGCTGTGGTGTCCCAGTCAAACAAGAAAGTAATAATTTGATGGTGCATTCAGTGATTTATAAGCAAGTCTGAACTTGCTCGGCCATGCTTTCCATTCTCTGCCATTTTCCTGTGTCCTGAGATATATTTTTCTTTTTAAAAATATCTCCAGTAAAAAAGACATAAATAGCTTTCACACTTTATATTTGCATTTCTGGATGCATTTCTTCTCATGAAGCATATTGTGTGATACATCTGGACACATTGAAGAACATAGGGGAAATATGAAAAGTGAAAAAAGATACTACATATTGATGATGTTAGCAATGTCTCCTGAGATATTTTTATCCATGGACAAACTCCATATCATCCTGTAGAGAGATTTTGTAGCAAAATAACTGGGGGGGAAAAGTTTGTAGCATGAGCTACAAGTCAATACCAATCCATAGAAGCCATGGGAAACCAAAAGCTTGATTGCCCCTCAATAGAACCTAAAAGGTTCTTGAAAGTAGAAAGTTTGTTCTGATATGAAAGGGAATTGATTTTGGTTAATGATGCTTCATGGAGTTTGCAACATCTAGACAACATCTGGAGTCCCCCAGAATGAGATGGGGAAGGGGGTGTTTAGGAATATTCCAGTCTTATTCAATCTGGCAGAACTCATTTTTTAGGCTTTGTTTTCCTTGAGAAGTGCAGAATAAAGTGGGGAGTGAGTGGGGGTGGGAGAGGTGCTGCTCTTTCTAGCAAGCTCCTGATTGCCCATGCCTTTTCACATGGCAAAGTTTTTGTGTGATTTACACTGCCTATTATGGTATTATGTATGCCATCTTAACCAGGTCTGTTTATGCAGGTGCCTTAATGTTGTATCAGATTGTAGATGGATTGATAAATGTATTAGAGAATGTTTTTATCCTTACAACCTCCATACACAATCTCCACATTAGTCTGTTAGTTTAAATGCTGCTAACATATTTTTAAGTATTACCATTTTTTTAAAAAAACAAAAACCCTGTGCAATCTTTAGTATTTTGTATATGTTTGAAGCGTGACTTTTTTTGGGGGGGTGCATATTTTTAAATGTTCATATTTGAAAGGCACATCTACACTTGTCAGCCAAAGAGAGCAAATTGCACCTTTGCAGCAGACAGACCTGAAAATGAGGACTGAAACAGGCCTATTAAAATTGGTCACACCCTGTTTGCAAATATATCAGATTCGTTTATATCCCACCCCTAAAATGTATCAACCCACAATAATAAACATTTCTGTCTAATTCCAAATAGAATCGACCCACTAAATCAATATTAGTAATATAATTGTTCAATTAGTTGTTAATTCAGTGTTGGGACTAACAATTCAGGGACTGTCTGTTTATCACACTAGGGGGCAAACAGGATTTAAATGATAGTTAAACAGGAAATGCCCCATGTTTATCATAGGACATTTCCTGTTTAACTCTTGGTTAAATCCTGTTTGCTCCCTAGTGTGGTAAAGCAATTAGAATAGTTTTGATTAACAATTCAGTTTAGGGGTGGGAATTGAACAGCTCTCCAGATGTTCTTGAACTCTATCTCTCAGCATTTTTTGCCATTGACAATGCTAGCTAAGGATGCTGGGAACTACAGTTTAACAACATTAAAGAGATGAATGACTCCTATCTCTCATTTAAGCCTTTGTATGTCTGTAACTTATAGGTATATTTTGTTTATATTTTTCATTTAACAGCCAACAAAACAAAACAATAGTCACAAGGCATAGTTGGGATACCTAAGCAGATATATCAAACAAAATTAAATTTCAAGTTTGTTTTAATGCTGACTCAGTTGTGTATTTTTTTTTTTTTATTTTAAAAAATGCATGTTACTGGTTCAGTTTATTTGGAAATCACCTAAAACACAACACCTAGCACAACACCTAGCACAACAAGGGAAATATGATATAATAGGCATCACTGAAACCTGGTGGGATGAGTCTCATGATGAGAAACAGGCCAAACAGGAAAGGAGGAGGAATAGCATTATATGTCAGGGATATTTACACCAGTGAAGAGATGCAGGAAGTCAATACTGGAAGCCAGGTGGAGAGCATCTGGATAAAAATTAAAGGAGAGGGAAATAACAGGGATGTTACTGTGGGAGTCTACTACAGACCCCCGACTCAGGCAGAGGAATTGGATGAAGCCTTTCTAGAACAGATAATCACATACTCAGAAAAGAGAGATGTAGTAGTGATGGGTGACTTCAACTATCCTGATATTTGCTGGAAGTCAAACTCAGCCAAATCCTCAAAGTCTAGCAAATTCCTCACTTGCCTGGAAGACAATTTCATTGTCCAAAAGGTGGAAGAGGCAACAAGGGGATCAGCCATTTTAGATCTGATCTTAACCAACAGGGAAGACCTAGTTGATGGGGTGCAAGTGGTTGGATCCTTAGGTGGAAGTGACCATGTTCTCCTGGAGTTTGTAATACAGTGGAAGGGAGAAGCTAGGCATAGTCAGACACGCACTCTAGACTTTAGGAGAGCTAATTTCAATAAACTTAGAGAAATACTGGGAGTGATCCCATGGTCAGGAATACTAAAAGAAAAGGGAGTTCAAGACGGATGGGAGTTTCTCAAAAGGGAGATATTGAAGGCACAATTTCAAACAGTTCCAATGAGGAAGAAAAATGGAAGATGTCTCAAGAAGCCAGGATGGATGACTAAGGAACTTTCAACTGAGCTAAGTTTTAAACGGAACATGTATAAGAAATGGAAAAATGGAGAAATCACGAAAGAGGAATTCAAACAAATAGCCAGCACTTGTAGGGATAAAGTCAGAAAAGCTAAAGCGCAGAATGAACTCAGGCTTGCTAGAGAGGTTAAGAACAATAAAAAGGGCTTTTTTGGATATGTCCGCAGCAAAAGGAAGAAGAAGGAAACAGTGGGGCCACTGCGTGCAGAAGATGGCAAAATGCTAACAGGGGACAGAGAAAAGGCAGAATTACTCAACACCTTCTTTGCTTCAGTCTTCTCAGAAAAGGCAAAGGGTGCTCAACCTAAGGATAATGGAACAGGAGACAGAATAGAGGAAATTCAGCACAGAATAAATAAAGAGGTAGTACAGGAATACCTGGTTAACCTAAATGAATATAAATCTCCAGGACCAGATGAACTACATCCTAGAGTATTAAAAGAACTGGCAAATGTAATATCAGAGCCATTGGCAATAATCTTTGAGAACTCCTGGAGAACAAGAGAAGTCCCAGCAGACTGGAGGAGGGCAAACGTTGTCCCCATCTTCAAAAAGGGAAAAAAAGAGGATCCCAACAATTATCGTCCAGTTAGTCTGACATCAATTCCAGGAAAGGTTCTAGAGCAGATCATTAAGCAGAGAGTCTGTGAACACTTAGAGGCCAATGCCATAATCACAAAGAGTCAACATGGGTTTCAGAGAAACAAGTCATGCCAAACGAACCTGATCTCTTTTTTTGATAAAATTACCAGCTTGGTAGATGAAGGGAATGCTGTGGATATAGTATACCTTGATTTCAGTAAGGCCTTTGACAAGGTTCCCCATGACATTCTTGCAAACAAGCTTGCAAAATGTGGGATAGACAAGTTAACAGTTACATGGATTTGTAATTGGTTGACTGGCCGAACTCAAAGGGTGCTCAACAATGGCTCCTTTTCATCCTGGAGAGAAGTGACCAGTGGGGTCCCACAGGGTTCTGTCCTGGGCCCAGTGCTATTCAACATCTTTATTAACGATTTGGATGACAGAATTGGGGGCATACTTATCAAATTTGCAGATGACACTAAACTGGGAGGAGTAGCTAATACCCCAGAGGACAGGATCAAAATTCAAAATGACCTGAATAGACTAGAAAGCTGGGCCAGTGCTAACAAAATGAAATTCAATGCGGAGAAATGTAAGGTTCTGCACTTAGGGCGGAAAAATGAAATGCACAGATATAGGATGGGGGACACCTGGCTGAATGAGACCACATGTGAAAGGGATCTAGGAGTCCAAGTAGACCATAAGCTGAACATGAGTCAACAGTGTGATGCGGCAGCTAAAAAAGCCAATGCAATTTTAGGCTGCATCAATAGAAGTATAGTTTCTAGATCAAGGGAAGTTATAGTGCTGCTCTATTCTGCTTTGGTCAGGCCCCACCTGGAATACTGTGTCCAGTTCTGGGCACCACATTTCAAAAAAGACGTGGAGAAACTGGAGCATGTCCAAAGGAGGGCAACTAAGATGGTGAAGGGCCTGGAAACCTTGCCCTATGAAGAACGCCTCAGGGAACTTGGGATGTTTAGCCTGGAGAAGAGAAGGTTAAGAGGTGATATGATCGCCCTGTTCAAATATTTGAAGGGATGTCATATTGAGGAGGGAGCAAGCTTGTTTTCTGCTGCTGCAGAGACTAGAACGCGGAACAATGGATGCAAACTGCAGGAAAAGAGATTCCACCTCAACATTAGGAGGAACTTCCTGACAGTAAGGGCTGTTCGACAGTGGAACACACTCCCTCGGAGTGTAGTGGAGTCTCCTTCCTTAGGGGTCTTTAAGCAGAGGCTGGATGGCCATCTGTCAGGGATGCTTTGACTTGGAGTTCCTGCATGGCAGGGGGTTGGACTGGATGGCCCTTGTGGTCTCTTCCAACTCTATCATTCTATGATTCTATGATTCTATGAAAACCTCTGTTCTGATGCAGCCTTGTTGAAGTCAGCAGCATCTCTCCAGAGAGAGTGTTCTCATTATTTTCACCTAAATGTGGGCCTGTGTTTCACTGACTCTAATGAAATGAATCCGTGCACAGACAAGTATTATTGCCAATTACAATTCCTTTTCAATATAACCCATGGAAATATGAAATACAATTCAAATTTCCATGCCTGCAATTACTTATCAACATTGATAATTTGTATGAAAACTATATACATCATGTGAAGATTAAATTATTCATTGCCAGGCTCTTTCAAAGCTCTTCTCTGTTACAGCTTTCATATGAGTCTCTGTCTAATCTAAATCATTATGTTTCATTCAAATAGCACTGGTTTTGCATTAAAACAAATTTTACTCTGCTGAAACAGCCTGATTAAAGAACTATGAACTTCAATCGGGTGAAAGTAAGGAAGGCCAGTATGAAATGGGGCTTTTGATTTTGTGGAGATTCAGTTTTCACTGTCTTCTGTTCTCTGGTAAATGCATCTACTGCCTTTTTCAGGTACACTCAAAAGATCAGACAGATCTTTATTTACAAGGAAAAAACAAGGGTTTTTGTTCCTCTTGCTGAAAAGAAATTGAAAATATTGTACAAACGTGGGGTTGACTTTGTTTTTAAAGTATTTCTCCAAGTGAAATTTTTCAGCATATGGTTAGATAGCTGGAGCAATGATTGGATCTGTATCAAATAAGTGAGAAGGGAAATGTGTGAATGTGGAGAACACTTTCATTGGATTTCTCCAAAGGGGAGGAAACAGACTCTCAGGAGTCTGTTTCAACATTAGTAGTAGCACAGTGTCTCTTTTTATTCCTAAACTAGCAATTATGGGTGCATCTGTACTGTAGTTATAATGCAATTTGACACCATTTTAATAATGCATGTAGCTCCATCCTATGGAATACTGGGATTTTTCATTTTGTATGGTCTTTTGCCTTCTTTGCCAAAGGTGCTGCTGCCTCACAAACTACAAATCCCATGATTCTGTAGGATAGAGCCATGGCAGTTAAAGTGGTGTCAAACTCCATTATTGATGCAATCCAGACGTATCCTGAGCCATTATGTAGCTAGCATTATTAAATAAGCATATCTTTTCTAAAGATTCTTCTTCTATGAGCTCCATGAACAATCCCAGAAATTTTTTCAAGTAATTTTTTCTGTAAAATTTGGCCTCATCTCTCATATAAATGGTTCAAAGCTTGCTGAAATTGAGGGAAAAAAGAAAGCATTCTGATAACAATCTAGTTTAAGGCACATATGTCATTCATATGAGCTAGACTTTGCCCCATTTGTATAGAGGGCACAATTAATAAAAGTGGCACAGCATACTGATATTATCTTTACCCCCCACATCACTGCAGTCAACTGACTCACCATGAATGCCAGCCACATCTGAAAATTGGAAGCTATGCAACTAGATTTGAAATTAAGAAGAAGAAAAAACACACACAGAGAGAGAGAGAGCCTTAAGCTCATAAGTGGAGCTAGAAAGGTCTATGGAGATCATGGCTCTTGGGCCTCGCTCATGACATTGGCTATTTTCTCCAATCCTTGGTCCATGCTATTGAAGGAAGATGAGAAAGGAGATTGAGGAACATAATATGGATGACAGAGATGACCAAACACTGTTGAAGGAGAATGATCCAGGGTGACATAAGCCCAACAATAGTTTTTGCATGTTTTCTGGAGCCAAGCAATTGTGGAAGAGAGGGAGAAATGGGGGGAAAAAATCAATGGTATAGCAATAACACAAAGTGGAAGGAGACATATTCACCCATCTTTAAGCCCTGCTTAGAATAGAGAAGCAATGATTTATTGACATTCCAAATTTTCCTCTTAGATGCTCCCTAGGAAAAATATAGTCATAAACTTTACCTAGGTAAGCTGACAGGTTTAATCTAATAATATTTAATTTGAAATAGAGAGGGGTTCTCTTCCTTGTATCCATCAGCTTATAGCAACCATTTTGTTTCCCAAGAATCTATTTAGAAACAAATCTATGCAAAATTTCAACTCAGCCACATGCTTTTTCTGTTAAATGGATGTTTGCTGTTTTTGCTGTGTGCTTTCAAGTCCAACTTATAGTGACCTACTGTGAGGTTTTCTTCAGAAGATTTGTACAGAGAGAGGGGTGCCTTCAACTTCCCCTGAGGCGGAGAATATGTCACTTCCCTAAACCTGTGAATTGCATGACTAAGCAAGGATTCATATCCTTGTCTCCAGAGTTTTAGTTCAATGCTGAAACCACTGTACCACTTCCCCAAAACAGATAATCACCTAGGGATTCAACACAATTTCCAGTTTGTTTATTTTGATAAGCATTTTCAAAAGTCATACATTTCTTCTTAATGTGATTTTTAAAAATGCAAAAAAAAAATCAATATAGGAGAAATCAACTCTGACGAATTTATCTGTATAGGAAAGCTTTCATCACTTAGTTTTTGGAGCTTGGTCTTGGACCCCTGTGTAACCAATCATGTTTGGGATGTAGTGGTTCTCTCTTTTGCTTGACAAGTTTATCATTTTAACAGCTATAACGCAAGCAGGAATAACATGATCTTATCTATGCTGAAAACAGTGGTAGCTACTGAATTTGGTTGGTGCAGATGGCTACAACCTTTGTGTGGTTTCATGTTTTATAAATTTCTGAATTTTTCGTAAACAGAACAGAAATAATTCAAAGGTGTGTGTATTTTTTTTAAATAAAAAACTCCTAATCTGTGAGAAAACAAAACTGACAGGTTTGTTCCCACTCCCAGTAAAACTCCTTGTGTTTAATAACAGATTTATAGATGTTTATGTAGCTACAAGTGTGAGGGAAAATAATTACAGTTCCATAATAATTAAAGATGTTAACAGTGTGTTATGAATAACAGTTTCCCAAAGCTATAAAATCATACGGTTCACTTGTACATGAAAAAGCAATTATAGTTTATCTCAAACATGCAGGTTAAGATCCTACACTGGGAGGTGTACGTGCTTCACATAGTTCAGTGTCTATAGTGACATCTTTCAGTGTGACTCATCCTAAATCCACCGTTTAAGTAGCATAGCTACTTAACACAAAGATGTCCACGTTGTCTGAGAACAGGGAGATCAAGAGACATGTTCAGCTATGTTCCCATCACTGGTTACATACAACAGGCACCCACAGGTGTCTTTAGAGCCATTGGGTGGTCCCTGAAGGTGAGATCCTTATGGCACATCCAGTTACAGGAAAATATCAGCAAATGCAATTGCTAATCCACTTGGTGTCCAACAACATGGAAAGAGCCATGTTGGGTTGGGGAGCTGTGTTACTTGTAGCAGTGGTTCTCAAACTTTTTACCTTTGTGACACCTTTTACACCCACCTGTGGACATTGCACACACACACACACACACACATCACTCTACAAAATATAGGAATAAAAATATTTTCTTTGTTTCGTGTGCATATTTGTGTTCAAATATTCCTGTATATTCATATTTTAACATTTTATAATGAAATAACTCTTCTCCTTCTTCTTCTCCTCCAAGCACCCTTCTTGCCTTTCTCTTCTACTCCAGGACAGAAAAAAACAGGGAAGTGGAGAAGAAGAATGAATCAGGAAGAGGAGGAGAATCAAGACCACCAAGTCTCACAAATCTCACACCCCTACTTGAGCAAATCCCATGCCCTCCAAACCCACCCCACAGTTTGAGAAGCACTACTGTGTAGGGTTGTAAAAGTGAAAATTGGTGATGGCTCTCATACCTTGTGCGATAGGAAGGATTTCAACAGGTGTTGCTTGTCAAAAACTAGGGAATAAACTCCTCTTTATGGGATAATGGCAGGACTATTGTCTCAAAATCTTTGCCTAACCGTGCAACACTGATGGGACCATCCCACTACGCTCCCATCCCTTTTGCCAGTCTGAAAAAGTCTTAAAGTGGATTACTTATACTGTGTAGGTGCACCCCAAGTTTTACATACAGATGGTTTTATTAAAGCAACTGTCTCTTTAAAATGATACAGAGTGCTAACAATATGGCAAATATAATATTCACAACCCACATTCCTATTTTTCCTCAGACACTATTCTCCCAAATGGAGAGGTTTATGATCCCCCCCACTCCGTGGCTTCACAATTTCTGAATGTGTTTTATCTCAGTAGTCTAAGTGAAGCTAAGTGGGAGTATTTGGCTGGGAGATTGCTCAGAACTAAATGTAACTTTTAAGATTATCTTGGATGAATGGTTTTTTAAAATGATTTTTTTTTCCAAGATGTGAGATTTATAAACAACAGGATTAGTGGCTATAAATATTGTTACCTTCTCCCCAGGGCAACATACAAATGACTCATTTTAAAAAACATTCCATAACCTCAGTTGCAGTAAATTAAGAAGGTGTTTGCAGCCTTTTTCTTTTGAAGTGTGCACAGTTAGGTTTGGGAAGAAGCTATTCCAGTCAAGCACTATCCTACATTTGTTTCGGTAGTTCAAAGCAAAGGAATGTTTCCTGCTATTTATTTTGCTAAGGTTTATCTGTTAACATAAGAAACAATAGGTTGGGTCCATTTTTTTGTGATAGCATCACTTTCTCCTTCATTCCTCTCTGATAAAAATAAAATAAAATAATGAAAGACGGTTAATCTGGTATATAGAAAATAAGACAAGGGCAATGTCTTCAAACCCTAGCCATACTATATTTCATGGGTGGTGTTGTGTTTTTTTTGGGGGGGGGGGTTTAGAGGAGAACATGTTCCAGTGATAAGTGGGACAAAAGACAAAAAAAAAAAGAAAGGAAAAAGAAATGTATAGTTTATTTACTTAGATATTTTTATGCTGTACCCTTCAGCCTAAACCACTCCCAAAGTAGCTTAAAAATTCATTTGACATCCCCAAGCCTTCAGGCTTAAAATTTTAAAAAGAGAGACCATATAGAGAAACAGACAGGATTAAATCTAGGAAATGCTGGATATCATTCTCTCTCTCAAATGGAAGAGCAATGGTAGCTGCTCTTTTAGAATTGTAGGTGCATACAAACCATGAGAAGTCACAAAACGATGGCATCATAAAGAAGGGGAAGTGGCCATCTGGGGAAGCCAAGAGAGGCAGATTTATTCCAGGGTTGGAAATTCCCCATCTGTATGTAGGGCTGCATCCATACTGCAGAAAAATTCCAGTCTGGCACTACTTTAACTGCGATGACTCCATACTATGGAATAACCGGAACTGTAGAATTGAACTACAATTCCCAGAATTCCATAGAATAGAACAATGGCAGATGAAGTAGTGCTAATCTGGATTATTTCTGCAATGTGGATGCAACATATAAAACTAACTACACCTCTGAACTGAGAGGAACATAGGAAGCTGCTTTATTCTGAATCGGACTATTTCCCTATTTAGCCCAGTCTTTCCTATTCTGACTGCCATTGACTCCATGCAATCACAGTTGCTGGATCCCAGGTCAGATATATTAAACTATTCATTCTTGCAAAGGGGAACAAATAATTTCACCAATTTTCTCTCCACTGCTAGTCAGATGTCTTTGAAAACTAGTTTTGAAGTCTGAAGAAATGTGTGGCTGAAGTTTGGGGGGGGGGGGTTTAAACACTCACATGTGAGATTGTGTGTGTGTGTGTGTGTGTGTGTGTGTAAGATGAGCAAGGATCCTTCCTAGCCTGTCTTACCCTGATGTCATATGGGCAAGCAACGGAGATTTGGGAAAGATTGTGGAAGTCTAGTCCTTTCCAGGATCTTCTCATGGCTCTCGCTAACTGCCCTTCCACATGATATCAGAAGAATGACAGGGAGAAGGAAGAATGGTGAGTCTATAGCTTTCCAAGAACCTGTCTTGACTCCACTAACCTATTCCCAAAACTTTGGTAGAAAGCCTGACAAAGATTGGCAGCATATCACCTTTTGGGACCCTCTCTTGCCCTCCTCTGCATAACATCTTGAGGGTTAAGAGAAGCCAGGCAAGGTTATTGTCTTCTAGGAAAATCTCTTGGCTTCCCACACTGGCCACCATGCAACATCAGGGGAAGGATGGGCAAGAACTATATAAACACAGCCTCACCATCTGTGTTCTGATAGGAGATTATTGCATACCACATCCGCGCTGAGATAAACGTGGGTTGTAGTCATTACTGACTGATCTTATTGCACTGCCCCCTGCCCTGCAGTAGGCTGCCAATATCTAACCTGGGCTTCTCTCACAGCTTTTCAAGAACTGGATTTTCCCCTTCTTGAAAAGCTGTCAGTGAAGCCCAGGTTGGATACAGGCTGCCTACTAGCTGGGCATGGAGCAGTGTGATAGGATCCATTGGTTAAGATTACAACCAGCATCTATCCCTGTGCAGATCTGGTGTGCGACAATCTTCATAACTGTTTCAACATTTTACAGACATTGTCTTTGTCTGCCAGCTATTAAAATGCAGTCTACAAGTATCCTTATTGCTGGACTGCTAAATCCCTGATCTCCCAGAAAATTAGTCTTGAGGAATATTCTCCTCATCAAGGTTTTCACACACTGGAAAAGTCTCTTTCTCATTTTTTGCCCCTTCAATGCTCCAGCAGTATTTTTATTGCCGCAGTGGTGTGAGAAATCCACACTAGATTTTAATCTGGGTTTCAAGGAAATCTTCATGGTGTTGAGTTCTATTTTTCAATAGGTCCAGCACTTGAGCTTCTTTAAAGATACCCCAAACTTTGAATGGATTCACTACCCCACTGACATGGGGGCCATCAGCTGCCAGTGACTTGATGCCAAAAGTGAGTTGTGTTAAGGAGAACATGTTTCTGACTTGTAACACAATTCTATATTTCTTGGTCTTCTGAATAGACGGGTAGAAGAATAAACTGTTTGTATGGATTGGAGCTGTGCCAGAAATCGATTCAGCTGTTTTTTAGACATTCTCATCCATTTTTTAAAGAAAAAAAATTACCTCTGGGAAAAAAAACTGTTAAAGGAGTAAAATATTTTAGAAAAAAATGGCAGATGGGGTTCAAGGGTTTTGTGCCTGACCTTGCTTATGAAGTGGTTAGGAGTGTATGTCAGCATCTATCTTCACTTCTACAACCATGTCTCTAGAGATCTTCAGTCTCTCTAGCTTTCCTGCATTTCAGTCAGCCCAGAGAAAGATGTCATGATGTAGCTTTTGCCTGCCTGAGCTTTTTTCTTTCTTTCCAGTTCAGGAAGTTCAAGCAGCCATGGAAGCTATAAACTGATGGAGAGGCATGTAAGAGAAAAACCCAAATGCCTACACACATCCTTAATTGTGCCAATGGCAACGTAAACTCAAAAATACCCAGAGGAATTCAAAATAAATTCTGAAATATCTTGAGGATGAGGAAACAAAAAGGAAAGTTTTATAATGGAACCCCCCCCCCGCCCAAAAAAACCCCTTGAAAGACATATTTTAAGAAAAGAACTAGCCTCACTTAAATCATCCCCATTGACCCCTGTTGCAGGAGTTGCAGGGAAGGACCATAATTATAAGCATCTATCTTAGAGACAAGATGTATCCGGAATCTTGAGAGTAATTGGAGAAGGTGTTGTACTCTGGGCTGAAAGATTAAAGATAGGGTTGCCAGTCTGAAAACAAGAGTTAGTTCTTGTACCTTTAATGGTTGTGCAGAAGAGGAGATTGCAGTAGGTGTTGATAGTCACATTACCAGGTGTAGTGAGCAGGCCGAGGGAACAGCCAATCACAGAGCACCAGGAGTCCAGCCCATGAGAAGCTGGCTGGGCAGGGCTATAAAAGAGTCTCAACAGAGAGAGAAAGAGGTTTTTATTTTGTTGGAGTTTTGAAGGGAAGAGACACCTCAGAGGGAGGGTGTGCGCTTAGGGTTCCTGTGGGAACATTTATAGGATAGTTATATGCCAGGGAAGAGTCTGAAGAGTCCAGTAGGGACTAGATAGGCTTGAGGGAGTCTAGGAGAGAGAGGCTCAGTATAAGCCTATAGGTTTTAAGGAAGATTTTGGCCTTAAGACTGGAGATAGGATTGCCTGAGTGGCTGTAGTATATTTGTTTAAGGAACTTTTGTAACTAAGGAAATAAGACAAACAAAACTTTAAATATATTTCATAATTTACTTCTTTATTTTACAAATAAACTTTATTCATGTTTTGAATTACTACTTGGCCTCTGTTGAACTTTTGAAACATGCTACCAAAGATAACAGTGCCTCAGTAGAGATAGGTGGTGGGTGAACAGGAGAGGGTTCGGTTTGCACCAGACCAGGTAACAAACAGCACTTGCTGAAATTCCCTCTTCTACACAACCATTAAATGTACAGAGGTCCTCTCCAGTTTATGCTCTGGTAATCCTAGGGGGCAGAATTTTTGTGTTAGAACAAAGTGTGGGGCCCAACTTCCTCTAGAGAAGAATTACTTTTCATAGGTTTCCTAGAGATTAAGATGCCAATTCTGAAGATTGGAAGGTTGTTAGTTCGACGACTGAGTGCCACATGATGGGGTAAGCTCCTGTTACTAGAACCAGCTTCTGCCAGCCTAGCAGTTCAAAAGCATGCAAATGCAAGTAGATAGATGGGTACCACTTTGTTGGGAAGATAATGTTGGGTGCAGTCATGCTGGCCACATGACCACCAGAGTAGTCTTTGGACAACTCTGGCGTTTTGGCTTAGTAACAGAGATGAGCACCGCTCCCTACAGTCAGTTACATCTAAACATTCATGTCAAGGGACTACCTTTACCTTTACCTTTAGGTTTCAACTCCTGCGCTAGAATTACAGGCAATTTGTTAGAATTTTCCCCTACTGTTAGTGTTTGTGGCAACCACTTTCCACACAGAATTACCCAGAGCTTGTGGAAACTTTTGTTCCCTGTACTACAGCTCCTAAAATCTTTCTGTGAATCACTGTGTACTAAGTATGGAGCACTGTAGATTATCCAAGGCTTCCAGTGCAGTTACTGCTGCTTTCATGGTTGTACTGCAGTGTCAGCACAACAAATGAAAACGCTTTTTTTAAAAAAAGCAGTTGTCATACTATAACCACTGGCAGCTATATTTGATAGATATTGGATAATCTTTCCTCCTACTGAAGAAATTTTCCTGGCCAGAAATAGGTAAAATACAGAATTTCAAGAGTCTAGAACCAACTGAGAACATTTGTCCTGTCCAATACTGTGTGCAAATGGATTGATGGAAAGGTCTACATAAGAGAAAGGTAGTGCTGGTGATACATATCTGAACAAGATCTCAGTCTAATGCTCAAGCCACATGCACCTCCTGAGGGATTCTATTTCCTCCGATGATGATGATGATGATGATGATGATGTATATGTATATCCTGCCTTTTTCCCTGACTGGGACTCAAAGTGGTTTACAACAATTAAAAAACTTACCATATATGCTTGTCTATATGTTGAAAAATGTATGTCAAAAAACTGACCCCAGAATCCTGGATCTATTTATATGCTTGTCAATATGGTAAGAAAGGTCCTGATAGAAGCTCCTCCCCCATTCTTCCTAGTTCTGCAGCCACTGTTCAGCCAGGAAGAGAGTGTGTAAACACCTCGTTGCTTTGCCCAAGAACTGCAAAAGAGGCATTGGTTTTGCAAGGAGGGTGTGTGCGTGTGCGGACAGGTGCTTCACTGATGCCTTTGCTTTGTCTTTTATGCCCTTTGTTACATGCCTTTGTTTTAAAGGTAAAGGCTTAATTTATCTACGGGTCATATCAAAATCCAAAATTTTGGCCCCAAAACCTTTCCTCAACTTATTCCTGAGGTCAACTTGTACATGGTTGTAGTTGAAAATTCACAAAAAAGGGGGGAGACAACAACAACAAAAAATTAAAACATGTTAAAAATATATTAAAACACCCCCACACATGACATATGACATATGAAATGGAATATGTCTCCATTTTGGCCTTTTTCCTTTGAGCTATTTAAAATATTTCACATGGGATATGTTACGGTATGATATGATACACACACACATATGTGTGAGGAAATGAAACAATCTATGCAAAGTGGTGCATCATTTCCAGAGCTGTGATCTGCTTGAAAGATTTATGCATTCACAAGTGACTGTGGACAATTTGGGCACGGCCTGTAAATATGAACCTTGATAGTGTCCTTATCTTAAGAATGCTTGGTCAGATTATTTCCATTTAACTTACATTTCCCTTGTTATATTTCACACTCATTTTCATGCAACAACCCAGACTTTGTAATCTTCTTTCTTGTCTTCTTCATTCTAGCTGCCTTTGTGCATTTTTAGAGATAACAGCTGAGCAGGCATTCCACCCTACCCAGTGATTTCTTACTCCATTACTATGGTGTGGTGTGGAGGAGGGCAATCTTTGCTAAACAATTAGGTTCTTTGTGTTTGGGAAATTTTATGCAACAATAATAATTCTACATCCTTTGCTTTGGGTTTTTTGGTGTGGGCTTGTTTTGTTTGGTTGTAGAACAGCAGTGTAGTATTGTAATTGTTGCTATTCATTTGTTCTGAACAGAATTTACAAAATGATATGCACCAACTACTCAATGAAAGCTGTTAGTCTAATCTGAAGGCAATTCCCAGGCAGGGTTTTGCTTGTCTATTTGATTCTGAATTATGTAAAATCCCTACTATTGGATTGTACAAAAAAACCTAGAACCTGGGAGAATGATGATGCAATTATTCATAGCAATGTAATATTTGTTTATTAGGACAAATAAACATATGAGACATACACTAAGGATATTAAGTTTCACAATTGGGAGGATGAATATTTCACAGAGTACTTATTGGTTTCAGTGCATGGGCTAGAGTTGTGAAGTCAATCCTGACAGCCAGGATTAGAGTGGTGACATTTGGATAGAGAAGAGGACTTTAGAATAAAATAGTCACAATTTAATGTGAATTGGCTGATCTTTCCATCCCCCACCCCCATTTTCCAGTTGATCAAGGGAGGAACTGCTTTTTTGCTCAAGGAAGGAACAAATTCTACCCAAGTTTCAACTGCTGCCCTCATCAGCTCACTGAGACCGTAATTTTTAAGCTGTTGATATGGGGGACAGGTAATCCCCTCCGCAGCGTGCCAGGGACTCTCAGAGACTGACTGACACTAAATTCTTGCCCATTTGGTATAATTATGGGGGTCTTCTCAGTTGTAGCAATTGTGGAGGAAGGGAAAGGGTTCATGGCGCTAGCATATCCATTGCGTATGGCAGGTGGGCATGTAAACATCTGTCCATTCCCATGGCAGCCTGGGTCAGGATAAAATGGACTTAGCCCATGCTATGCAGGCCCATCTGTTCAGTCCCTAAGGAAATGAAAGGACTGGTACTTTCCTAATGGCATTTGTCAAACATTTACCACTTCATGTAAGGTGAATTGAAAAGGAAATACTTGGCTTGATTTTAAGCATGTTAATTGATATCTATTAGATTAATAGATATTCATAAATTCTCTAAGAACGGCAATTAGGAACTTCCTTGTTATGCAAAATAAGATTCATCATGTGAACATTTTAAAGAATGAAACCTTTGTCATACATCATAACCCTTTATTATTTTTAGCCATTCCAGAAATATACCCGGAAACTATTCCACATATAATGCATATGTTCTCGGTTATTTAAGAAGTTGCTTAGCCCAACATACATTAAGTACTCCACTTCAACTTGAGTTTTGATCTAATTATATATATTTAAACCCATAAAATCTTCTTTTGAAATCTTGTACCCCAAAAGGTTTACTAAAGGATTTGTCGCACTTTGAAATAATTCTTTTAATGATTGTCAAGCATTAGCTAGAATACTTAAAATGTCATATGCCTATCCCGTGATTTTAAATTTCAGCCAAGTTACAATCTGAAAATAGGTATTAATAAAAATAAATACTAAACTAGGGATCAAATTCTTTGCTAATTTCATGCTCCAAAGAAGCAATGCATAATTGTAGCAATTTCTAGATTATTCATAGTTTGGGGACTTATTTGGTGCAATTTTTTCACAATCTTTTGTCCAGAAAGCAACATTTTATGCACTGAAAATAATATTTCTCCATTGTCTTGAACTGCAAAGTCCTGAACTGCAGAGATTCTCATCAGTCCAGAATACATATTATCAGAATTGAGTGCCACTCAAGAAACACTTTTTAAAAAACATTTTCCAAATATTTTTGAATATTCTTTCCATTCCTAACCCAAACTGGGGGAAGTTTCCAGTCAATAGAACCAGGAAGGAAGCAATTCCACCTTACCCTTCAGCTTGGATGGCTAAAAAACAGAGAGGGAAGGGAAGATGAGAATTCTACTATGCTAGCAGTAGCACATGGTCTTTATAAGAGCTAAAATCGTGACTGTTGAAAGAGAATTCTTAATATTTAGAAAAATGGCAAGAAAGTATTTGTTGAGCCTGGAACTTCTTATGAGGTCAGAACAAGGCAGTCAGCTGAGCTATCAATATAATGCACCTTATTCTGACCTCAGAGCAACTCATGCCACAGCGGTAGTGCTGGGCAGCTTCCAGGGACTTCGAGTGAAAACACCGTCTCTATCATTTCTGGGAAGAGAGCTGAATGCCTACAGCAAAAGGTGAGTTACTTAGGTGCAGGCTAGGGAGAGGAAGCCCCGATTTGGATGTGGGAGTCAGGAAGATAGTCTAGACCCAGGGTTCAGGGTTTTGGCTCTCCATCATGTAAGCAGAACACAGTGCGCCTGTAGGGAATTTGAGATAAATTACTCATGTAGACAAGGCCAGAGTCTCTTACTGGCTCTAAAGGACAGTAGACAACAACAACAAACCTAATTTAATCTTTGCAGACAGAGGCCAATGTGGAAATCACTGAATGACTGCATAGGAACTAAGGAGCCAGGTGTATGCTTATGTTACAGTATTTGTTTCCAGACCAGAATGGGATACATAATTCAGGGAAATGAGCAAGAGAGATGATTCTGTGTACATTTCTGTTTGGCTTGAATCATTTAGGATGCTGGCAACAGCAAGCGTGAATGTGTGTGAGAGCACACACATGCTCACTCGAACACACACAGAGTTGACATTTTTAAATAATGTATTGTATCCAAGATGAAGGGTCTTTCAAATATACTTCATTGCACTCTAAGCAGAACATCCGATGACAGATCCCATCAATATAGCTCTCTGACAAGAAAATCAATGTTTTTCACTGTCTCTTCAAGAAATGTCATTTAAGATTGATAATGAGATTCGAACCTAGCAGTGGTATTTTAAGGTAGCCTCTCTCATTCTGACATGTTATTGGACTTGTGACCCACCATCTCAGAAGCATTATGTATTATTTATTTAATGTGTTTATTAATTACCTTTCTGTCCAAATGTACCTCAAAGCAATGTACCACACACACACACACACGAAACATCATTAAAATGCATTAATGCAATTTTAAAAATAAAAGAACAGATAGAATGATAATGTTGTGATCACTTGCCAGAAACTCAGCTTCACTTCCACTGAGAATAAATTTTATAATTGTGATGTGTGTTTTGTGTACTCACTAATTTACCTCTTGGGAAGGATGCAAAAATAGACTACTCTTTTTATTTTGGCAGGAATGTCAATAGTATATACATTTTTCCATCCATGAGAGAAAGTATCTTGATATTTGAAGACATTACAAAAATAAAATATAAAAGATTTATTAACCATCAGAAACATTGTTGTCCTCTACACAAGAGGAATTCTACCCCTTTTTTTCGCATCTGCAAGAGCAGTAGCAAAGATGTATTTTAGAGAAAATATTCTACTCTGCACAAAGAAAACTAATCTTTTTAATGAAAAAAAATATGTAGGAACTCACAGATTTTTCACCCTCCAAGATTCCCAAATGAAACACACACACACACACACACACACACACACACACAAAATTCAAGAGTACGGGAATTATAGAAAAATGCTCCCCCCCCCCCCCAATCTCACACAGTGGGGAATCATGCAAATATGAAATAAGCAAAGCTTTGGATATTTACCTCTTACAGTGGTTGGAAATGTAACAGGACATTTCTTGAAGATTTCAGATTCTTGGAAGGTTCATACAGGATCAACCAGTTTTTCAGATATCCTGGCCTTAAGTGATTTAGAAACCTGATCTAAAGACTCTGCTAATTTGTCCTGGATGCACACAATTTAACTTAATCAAACACTTGAGAAATACAGCATGCCCTTAAGCACCATAGATAAGAAAAACATGCTAGTGGGGATTCCTGCTACAGCTTTTGTGTAGCATTTTAGAAGTCTTTGTGCTATGTCATTCCCTCCCAACCAGCAAACAAATATGTCCAAATAATTTAAAATACTAATAAAACCCACACTGAGAATTGCCAATGTATTTGTGTAGCTCTGTTTAGCCTTTTTTTTTTCTTTTTTAAAATCACTGCCAATTTTGCAGGAAAATTACTCCATATACCAAAAGAAATACATTGTTTTTTTTAAGTGGCCCAAATGCTTTTTCTGAACAATATTTTGAATATTTTCACTTCAGTTGCTTGTATGTAATTTTGCTGCCATTTATGCAGACAGTGTAGATGAAGCCTACCTGTATCAACAAGGATAGTCTCAAAATTCTCTCTAGGAGCCATTATGAGGAGCAAAACATGACTTGAAATAACTGAGTGCTAGTAAAGAATGGCTATGAAGACAAGAATGACTGATATGAATACAAATATATGATAGAAAATGGCTGATATGAATACCAGAGAGGAAGACATGTATCTGTTCCTTCCATCTTGGATCAGTGTTCTTACATAATCCACATTGCACAGTGGTCCCTTGGTATCCACTGGGATTTGGTTTTAGGACACCTGTGGATACCAAAATTCATGGATGCTCATGTCCCATTATATACAATGGGATATTAAACTTGTGTCCACTATATAAAATGGCAAAATTAAGGCATGCTTTTCATTTTATTTTATTTTTTAATTTTTTCAAATTTCAGATGGTTGAATCCATGGATGCAGAATCTGTGGATTAGAAACACTCAGAAGTGTTCTCATTCTAATTGAGAAAGGTTTTTTCACTTATGGAACTATCCCATAAAAAATAGTCAATTGCCATGAAATATTTTTGGACATGTTTGCAAAATATTTGTTTACATAAGAAGCTTGGTTTTGTACAGAACTTTTTACACATTTTTTTTAACATAAAGATGAAGTATTTTGGGGTGTGTGTGTGTGTGTGTGTGTGAACGTTCTCTGTTTATTTGTTGGCAACTAAATCCAGAAGTACAAAAATCATTGAAAAATATGTAATTATACTCATAATCTCACCTGGCAGGAAGAAAACATCTAACAATTTTCCTAAATGTTCTTCTTTCTTTCATAACAACTCCCAGGTCCAAAACACACTGCAGAAATAATCCAGTTTGAGACTACTTAACTACCCTGCCTCAGAGCTAGAGAATTCTGTGAATTGTAGTTTATTGTGGCACCAGAGTTCTCTGACAGAGAAGGCTAAATATCTCACAAAACAACAGTTCCTAGAATTATCTAGCATTGACCTCAGGCAATCTGTTTGTTGACCATATAGATAGTCAAAAAATGGCAGTATCGTTAAACCAAGTTCAAGGGATTTTAAAAGTAGAAATAAATAGCTGTCCCAGGTATCACATACTGAGAGATGAGGAGTGGGCAGAAATGTGTATGCCATGTGTCCTTCTGTGTACCGCTCAAAGCTAGCCTCCTGTCCTCAGGAGCATTTGAGGACGCTGTGTTGTCACTATTGCTGAGCTGCTGCCAGTCTAATAACTCTAATAAGATGGACAGGGAGAAAGGCATCTTAAGGTAGAAACAGGTATAACTTCTTTAACTTACTTTAAGTGAAATAAGAATGGGTTTGAGCTCAAAGGATTTTAAAAAGAAAAATAAATTGTTTTCTGAGCCCATCACAGTGTTCAGGTCACCATGCTCCCAGGTAGGATTCAGAGAGCATCACAAGGCCTAGAACATATAGGAGCCTCACTACAATTTTAACATTAATTTGATACAATTGGTGAAACTTCACAATGGGGACTCATTGTGTGGTCTTCATTTGATCTTCAGTATTCATTCCTGAACGTAATAATTCACAGAAGATGTCATTCCTATTGATCCTGACATATTAAGAAAATATCATCCTATCCCATGTCCGTTCTCAAAAAGCATCAAAGCAGAGATAAACGGTTCTCCATATCTTGTTGAAACATACCTCCCTCATCCAACTCCATTGTTTATGTTGATTAAAGCTACCAGGAATTACAACATAATCTGGTGAGCCACAAGTTGTCTGCCTGGATTTATGGGCATTGGAAATTTGTATCTGTGGTATGTTATATTTGTGATGATCCCTTCTAATATGCAAGTCATCATTGGATGCAAAGCTTGTATGCACCATCTTTTCATTCCAACATGCCTCAGTGGAATTGAATAGTTTGTAGGCATCTAATCAGAAGATCACAGAGCTTCAGTCTTAGATTGAATTTTGTCAGCAATTGTTCCATTATGGTGATAAATGAAAGGCTTGTCTTTCCATAATCATTTTCAACTGACATCAGCAGATTCCAACTTAAGCCAGTGGGAAACATCACACTTCATGAGAAGAGTATACCATACTTATTTTATCTTAGCTAGAAACCTTTCTGCTCTATACAATAAGAAATTCCATTTAGCACAGGATTCCTAAACCAGTGCTCCATTTAAGAAACACCAGATGAAGTTGCTAAGTGACATTATAATTTCCTACCAAGTTATTTACAAGACACAAACACTTAAAAGCAAGACAATGAACAGTTAAGGGGATCAAACATAACATATGCACTGAGGGGCATATTGTGCCATCTGTTTTAAGCACAAAAACTGAGTCAGTGGAAAGGACTGCTTTAAAAACAGATGTTATGACTATGAGACAATTTTCTTCATCAAGCTGATATAACATGGGATGTCATAATACCCTTAACTCTGACCCATGTATTATGTGAGTACTAATATTTTATTATAACTAAATGGATGAGTTTTCAGGCCTCTATCTTCCCTTCTATGAAATTGGATTTATTAAGGGTGTATTTGTCTTGTATACTTTGATTGGAACATAGAGTATATATATATATACCCTGTTCCAATAGCAATCCAAAATATTCATATTTTTCATTATAAATCTACCTTGGTCCGTAACATGCTTTATTTAAAGCAGCGGTTCTCAACCTTCCTAATGCCATGACCCTTTAATACAGTTCCTCATGTTGTGGTGACCCCCCCAACCAATGGTCTCAGTTCATAAGACCATTGGAAATATGTGTTTTCCAATGGTCTTAGGCTACCCCTGTGAAAGGGTCATTTGACCCCTAAAGGGGATGCTATCCACTGGCTGAGAACTGCTGATTTAAAGTTGCAACACTAACAGTTATACTGTCTGTATAGGCCAAATAAAATGGCCCATCCTCTTGGTGAGGAGACTAGAAGATGCATGGACCATAATCCAGTTCTAGTGTGAACTGACTGGATGATGTCTGGCCCATTCAGGTATGCCCCATTTAAAATGAATTAAAATATCTCACTAATTCTTCCAGTTCTTATCAGAAAATCTGGAGCCCTTCATTCTAATGCAAACAGCTGTTTGAAATTCATCCCATTCTGCTGCCTGGTTCATCTGCTGCCGCCACCAGTTGTTTGCTCTTGTTTGGTCAGAACAAATCACAGCTATAAAACTATCATGATATTTTTCTTTTCAATGATTTTGGTAACAATAACTGACAAAGTATTCAAATTATGGGCACAAAGATATATCTCTCTTTATATGGGAAGGGAAGAAACTGAGAGTTCGATTGAAAATATTATAGGATTTAAAAGAAAGAGGGGGTTTAGGAAAGCGGCCAAGAAGTGTGATAGCAACATACAGCACTAAACAATGTACAAAATGGACTGCAGTCCAGCAAAACAAGCAAGAGAGTCCAAGAGCACAATCCAAGAGAGTTGTCAGAGATCTGAAGCCCAGGGTTCCAGAGAGTGACAAGACATGTAGGCAAATCCAAGGTCAAGAAGTCCAGGAAGACAAGACAACCAGCAATCTGACGAGCAGAGTTTCCAGCCAAGAAACAAGGGATATCAGGATCAAGTGTGCTTTCGCAAGGAAACTCAGATAACAGGACCTGCACATAAATTGTTGAATATTTTATGAAACCACATAGATATACCTAGAAGATCAATTATTTCATCCTTGGGGATATTCATATCTGCAGTGGATTTTTTTTTTTTTGTGATTTTTGGCCCTCTGTGTAATTAGCTAGACTTGTCTGTGCATTGCATATATTCAGCTTGCTGATGGAGCCATGCTCAAAACCTTATCAACTGAATTGAACCCAAACAAGTTTATACACTTTTGGAAGCCAGGGTCACCCTCATGCCACAATGAGTTGACAGAGTAGTGTTTTGTGTAAATTGAGAGATGGAGATAGTATTCCTTTAAAAAGCAAAGCAAAGCAGCTAAAGGACATATATCTGAAGGATTGGTGTCAGACAGTCTTTTCTTCCCTTTTGTTCTCCAATCTGTTCTTACTTTTAGGGACCCAATAAACTTTTTAAAAGTTTCTTGGCTGCTAATCTTACCTTGAAACACATGTTTGCTTTCTTGAAAGCACATTCATAAGATTTCTCCCTTCATATCTGCAATGAGCTATTGGAATTTACCTTTTTTGAGCTTGAGATTTCACTGGAATATTCTTGGAGAATATGATAACTGTTGCTTTGGGAATATCAGCAAAAGTCACCTCCCTTTGAAAATGATCACTTAAAATCATAGAATCATATTGCTGGAAGAGACCACAAGTCCAGCTCAACCCCTCTCATGCAGGGACACAAAATTAAAGGATGGCTCCAGACAGATGCGATCCAGCCTCTGTTTAAAAGCCTTCAAAAAAGGAGACTCCACCACTCTTCAAGAAAGATGAACAGTTCTTACTGCCAGGAAGTTCTTCCTAATGTTTAGCTGGAATCTCTGTAGTTTCAATACATTGCTCTGTGTTCTAGTTTCTGCAGCACTTCATACCTCCACCATGACATTTAAGAATATTTGCTCACCTTTAGGACAGGGTCATATCAGGCATCAGGATCCAGAATGACATAGAATCACAAATCAAAGATGTGTGAATTGTTTTTGTTGTTGTGATGGTGATGGTTTGTCTTCTGATTTTCTGGTTCAGATTAGAATTCTCTTACTTTCCATACTGTCCACATAAAAACTGAGATATTGTCCATACCGGGCAACAGTAATTCAGTTGCTTTCCCACATTCACTAGCATTTTAGGTTTTGTTGCTACTTATAATGATTTGTTGGTGTGTGCATTTCCAACCCTAAGTAATTTCCAGCCCTAAAGTGAACCTATCATGGGGGTTTTATAGGCTGTGAGTATGTGACTTGCTCAAGGTCACCCAGTGGGTTTCCATGGTTGAGCTGTGAATCAAACCCTGGTCCCCAGGTTCAGAGTTCAACACTCAAACTGCAAGCATTTTTCATAAAAATAAAAGACAAGGAAGGTAAGGGAAATAAGAACAAAAGTACAAGTTTGGGTAATGTATATATTGTCTGAGGCAGCATGCAGTTATTTGTTAAGTTTCTGGCAGGTACCATAGCATATTTTTGAAAAAGGTTTCTTCCTCACCCTGCTTCATTATCATAAAAAATATGCATATATAATATGCAATAGTATTAAAACAGACAACAATGTGTCAAAATTCACCAGTATGTACTAGTTTGCATACGGTGTACAATTTATTCAAGAATTTACAAAAATGTAATATTAATTATTTGTTAATTATACCCATCTGGGCTTTCTTTGCCACAGAAGATGGATATTTAGGATATAAGTGCCCACAGACATTGACTCAGATTTCATACTGTTTTTAAAGCGTGTTGTTGATCTCAGCTATTTTGAGTATTTTGGCATATGTTAACATTTCTCATTTCTCCTTGGGCTTTAGTTGTGAGAGGTACAACAGTTGGCTGCTATCTCTTCATGAGAAGAGAAGCCCTTTTGTGGGGGGTGAATCAGTGAAGAAAATTCATTCAAGACACTTCCATGAGGAGACAAACTAATTCAGCCACTTTTCTGTTACTCGTTCTCACATAGCAGCACATTACAGAACAAACATCTGTCTGGCTATGGACACCCTGCAGATGTAGTTCCATCTGCTCATACTGGTTTCTTTCTTTGTTACCAAGACAGCTCACAGAAATACTCTACTGATTTTACTGTGCAGAAAAATGCCAAAATGTATAGCATGATTGCTGTGTGATGGTATGTGGTGCCATCTTAACTGAGAACAATCTAATTTCATTTGAAACAGCAGATCATTTTTCAAGCTCTGCATGTTTCTTTCCCTTTTACAAGAAAAAAGGCCATTTTATTTAACTATTTACAAGGATCTGTTAAGTTTCTAAAAAGCAGATTTATGTGAGTGTGGGGTTTCTCAGATCTTCCTCTCACCCATATGATGAATGAGGCACCGTAAGCCTGAGAGGTAGGGTATACGTAGCTCATAGCTAGCTGTGCTTAACCAGGAAAATTGGCCAAGGTCAGATACCTCACCTCTCCAACCCAAGCCTGAAACAAGAAACCTGAAACACAAAGATGCTGTTCTATACCCCCCTTCCAAGTCATAAAGGGGGCAAATATATATAATGACCTCTTCCTCACCTCCCAAGCCATTAGATTGCTGGAAATTTATAGCTGATAGCAACTGATCCAAAATGAAGAGTTACAGATCCTCGAGAGATCTGGCTTGTCCAGTACCTCTCTAATTGAGACCACAAAATGGAACCTGGTCATTTTTTATTGACTTCCAAGCCACCCTGTCATCACCCTGTTTAGGTCTTGAAAACATGGGGCTGAGGCTTCTTTGTTTGAGTTTATCCATCTGGAATACAGTCTTCATCCTTTTCTGTTGCCTTCTATCATACCAAGTATTATTGTATTTTCTAGCAAGACATGTTATCTCATGATACGGTGATAGTATGGCAATCTCAGTTTAGTCATCTTGGCTTCTAGGGAGAGTTCAGACTTAATTTGTTCTAGGATATGTTCATTTGTTTTTTTAACAGTCCACAATATCCACAGGACTTTTCTCCAGCACCACACTTCAAATGGGTTGATTTCCTTTCTATCAGCTTTCTTCATTGTCTACCTTTCATATAGAGGAATCTTTTTGATGTATGAAAAAGGGATCTACCAGTGCCCCTCCAAACATGGGTGTGTGTATGTGTGTGAATTGGAATGGAATGAGAATGTGAAATATTATTGGAAGGCCAGCACAAGCAAGTGTGTATGTGGTTTTCTGAGGAATACACACAGTGTAACTAAATACGTAATTTCAGTCCATCTCACAAATCCTGAATGCCCATAAAAATCAGTTGCACAGAAGAAGATACCCTCTCAGGAATCTTTTATAACCATTGGAATGGAGGAGTGTGATAATGACTGATTACTATCCTGCTTATTTTACCAGAGTCAAAAATTCACAGATGCTTCTACTAAGGTTTACATTCTAACTTATAGTGAAAGTATCATATGGTTTTCTTGGTAACATTTATTTAGAGGTTCACCATTGTCTTTCTCTCGGGCTGAAGATACAAATCGCAGAATCCCATAGCATTGAGACATGGCAGTTAAAACAGTGTCAAACGACATTGTTTCTGCAGTACAGGTGCAGGCTGAAGTAATGTGACTTGTCTAACTTCACCCAGTAGATTTTCATGGTTGAGCAGTGATTCATCTCCTGAAGTCTTAGTCCAACACTCAAATATCTATAGTACACTGGCTTGTAAAGAAATGTCTAGATATAGTCCTAAAAATATTTTAATAAGCTATCTATCCAAGAATACACACAAAGAGACAGAGACATCACATCAGGGTAGTTTATGGACCAATTCTACTTATATCTAATGAATATTTAAATAGGGTTTCAATATTTCACATTTCTGATCCTGATGTTGCTCATTGGAGGTTATCTTCATACAGAGCTTTGGAAGGAATGTTCTCTAGATTTATTCTGGGGCAGATAATAAAAACAATGTAAAGGGCTTTAAGACTTCATACAGTATCACCATACCATCAAACACATACTCTAATTTGAAAAGTAAGACATGAAAGCAATGAATGTCTGCAAATATGTTCCTTATGTTACAAGTGTGTTTTCCTTCTGTCTGACACAAGTGAGCTACACTTATTTGCAATAATCTCTCATAGTGGTTTTTTTACTCTTGAAATTTTGTCTTTAGTAATTTTATGTATAAAAATACCAATATATTTCTAGTACTGAAGTTACATGTTGATAAATGATTTTGTACAAAATCAAGAGGCACCACTAGATTCTAGCTCACGTTCTTCTTTGCATCAATCTCCTTTATCAAACCTTTTCACCATTTAAGGCCATCACAAATAACTTGCAATGTAATATTGATAAATGCCACTGGTGTTGTCTGTGTTACAGCTGCAGTTTTACACTAAATAGATGAGATGGCATGCACATCATCAGCATGAACAGATGGCGCTGAAGGCAAAGGTGAGGAAATCACTCATAGATAATTGTTTATTCAGTATTCTTAACCTTTTTTCTACAACTTTCCTTCTGCTCAAGACTGGGAAGGTTAAATTTAAAGCAATTTGTTAAAGTTTCAGAGTTTCAAATAGTTAGTTCCCATTGTTTTTATTATTGTTGCTGTTTTGGGTGTCTTTGAGGTGTTTCCTACTTATGGTGACCCTAAGGTGACCCCATTATAGAGTTTTCACATAAAGATTTGTTAAAGGAAAGATTGTCTTTGCCTTCCTCTGAAGCTGAGAGAGTGTCACTTGTCCAAGGTCACCAAATGGATTTCCATGGCTGAGCACGGATTTGAATCCTGGTCTCCCATAGTACTACTCCAGCACTCAAACTACTACAGCACACTAGATCATTAGTTATCAGTAGTTATCAATAACACTTTAACCTCCATTTTCTCAAAAACAACTGAAGAACGTCTGGATTCTACAAGATGTTGGTTTGCTCTAGTCCATCATCTCAGCACTCTCTTTTCCTCCCATCAGCAGGCATATCCCAACAGTATTTTGAGAACTAAGGATCCTTTTAAAGAAAAGGCCTTTAAAAGGATGCAATACTGTTTAAACTATATAGCGTTTTAAACTATATATTGTTTTTACCATTTTAAATTGTATGCTTTAAATCATCATCATCATCATCATCATCATCATCATCACCACCACCACCATCATTTTTTCAATTATTAATTATTTTAATATTTTTAATAGTTCAATTCTATTTTTATGATAATATTTTGCATGTTTTACTTATATTACATTCATTTTAATTTTTAAGCTGCCTTGACTCCTGGTTTGGAGGAAAAAGAAAGTTAGTAGTAGCAATCATCATCATCACCACCACCACCATCATCATCTAAATTCTTGAACTGACCAGTAATGCCTGGTTGACTGTGAGTAAGCAACAACAACAACAACAATAGCTACAAGAAGAAACATCACTTGAACCATATAATAAGCATATAATTGGATAACTATATAAATGATTCAAAAGTCACCATTTCACTACAAGTAGTAAAATTATCCTATGTTAAATGATAGTCATATAGTTATATCTTTGCTATCAGCAAAAGAATTTTTTATTTGCAACAACTTAATTCCATGCTCAGCTTTAGCTTCAGCGTTATTTATACTGGTTCATTAATCAGGGAGTGAGAAACAAATGAGTGTATCTGTTTCCAAGATAGGGCAAAAGTTTGCATTTCTAACTCTCAGCTTGAATAGCGGAGTATTTCATGATTTCATGAAATACTGCTGATTTCAATGGAATTTCATCATTATAAGTAATCACAGACTCAGAATGCAACTATTTTAGGCTACTTCCTATAAGATAGACTCATGAACTTAGGGCTGTGCCTGCATGATTAAAATCTGTCAAGAGGCAGTGAAAGCTAGAAGCTCTAGTTCCAGTACAGTACAACTCCCATATCTGTAAGTTCGGTAACTGTGCCTTCACTTACACGCTTTTGGGGAAAAAATAGGCATGTAGATGTCCTACAGCACAACTCTATGGTCAACTTCCTCTGCAAATAGAGGGTTCCCCATTATCCACAATTTTCACTGATTGTGATAAGTTTGGGAACGTAAATCCGCAGGATATGGGAATTGTACTGTATGATGAATCATGGTTTTAGTTGTATTCAAGGACCTATCCAGGTGCTGAAACCTATGCACAACATAGGTTCAGCACATTGGATAGCTCTTTTAGATTAAAACCTGGAGTACAGTCACTATTCCTCTGCTACATAAACTATTGTTTGCAGGTACTATGAGCAAATTATTCATCCATTCCTAGCATTACAAGGATGCTTGTTTTTTCCCCTAAACATCCCATCTACAGGACTGGATCAACAGGGGAGAAATAAGACTATATGTGCTAAAGAATGTAAAATACAGAAATTCTGAGCCATTCTGTTTTGATAACAGAGGAAGGATCTCTTGGGGAAAATAATCAGGCCACAGTTCTACCTATGCTTAACTTCTGATGCTTTTAGAGACAGCATATTCCAAATGCAAATCACAAACTGATGGGTGGATGTGTTTGTGTGTTTCAACATGTACAAACTTTGATGTCAATAAGGGTGAATATTAAGCATTTAGAGGTTGCTGAAAGGACAACTATGAGGAGAAACTTTATTACTTGGGGAACTTCAAAGAAACAGAACCTTCCTTGTTTTAAGATCAAAGTAGCAAGAGCTGTTTTGTTATGAAGAAAGGAAGAACAGAATAAAGAGACCCTTGAAAAGGTCAATCCTAGCAGCAATTGAGACTTATAAACTGTAGCTATTTCTCTGCTCTCCACCAACGACAGCTAGGGAAAATATTGGCCATCTTGCATCATAAAGAGCCCAAATATCAAGAGAGTACGAGTCTATAATATTTCTGATCTGGAGAAGAAGAGCTGATGACGGTATTTTATGGGGCCACAATCACCAATATAATCAGAAATCTGTGGTGAGGCAGGTTCTATGAAGTATACCCAGACGACTGTATAACAGTTTAGTCTGAAACATAGTAGTGTCAAAAGTGTGAGGAGGATGTCATTGGATTGGCCTTATACATTTGCCCCAAGTCATCTACATTCCAATTTCACAACAACTGGATTGCAAGTGTCTCTTCATATAAACAGACAAATCATGGGTTTAAGTGCACCACCTTGTCAATGCTGCTCTGTGGCTTCATTAGTGAAGTATAGTATGCAGTATCCATATTGTTTAAATAATGTCTGTTTAGGCTAGAAGTGGACAAAGTGCTGATGACTGGATCTCATTGAATTGCAACACTTTTAATGCCTTGCCATTTGTTTGGCTGACTAGGTTTAATGGCTGTTGTAGTTCAGCAACATGTGGAGGGCTGTGCTTATCTCAATTCTGGTTGAGGCCATGACACTAGATTTTGTCAATTGGTGGGCAATTTTAATGGGTTTGAAGGATAATTTTCTGATCCTGGGCCTCTCTGGGGAACAAAAAGCCTGCTAAAAAAATGGGGGGGGGGAGGCGGGAGTGAGGTGGGAAAGCCTGAATAAGAAATGTTCAGAAATCCCTTTCTAATTTTGAAAAATTGACAGTTTGAATGTTATACAATACAGAGAGCCTTCCAATCTCTCCAAAAGGTGAACTGCAGCTGCCTTGAAGCTTCAAGGAGAGGCCATGCCCCCTTTCTTTAGTTAAAAAAGAGGACTGGGGAGTTTGGAGGGATCAAGGAACACGAAAACAGCCTTGAGGATGCACACAAGTTTCCAGCTCTGAACTTTGCAAGCCACTGGTTCAAATGGCCCATGGACAACTTTTTACCCTTTGTAGCACCACTGAGTGTTTTTTTATGGAAGAAGAGGCACTGAAGAGGGGCGTGAATGAGATGGAAACAACTTAAATAAATGAGAATTCATGAAAGTTATCATTAATAGCCTTGGGGCCACTGCAACTTGAAATGAAAAAAGGAAAGCTGTGGAAAAAATGCTGTTGTGAAGTTCTCAGATGCTCTCCTGAAGCATCATACCTTAACACAGTGTAAATACTTTTATTCCATGGGAGAAGAAATTTCTGTTGCTTTAAATCCTATAACCTTATTTGTTTCATTATTCTTGAGTATTTTTACACATTTGTTCATTGATTTTTGAAAATAAATTCCCTGGCAGCTGCCAGAAAAGTTATATTGACAGCTCCTAGGATTTTTTCTTAATGCCCCAGATGTTGCATTGTTTCAGAGGAATGTTGGCCAGGTGTGCGCGTGTGACAACTGCCACAGACAATAGTGGCCTCCAGGGATGTATACCATGATAGTTCTTTAGTATCCCAGAATAATACAATATCCAGGGCATTCTACCGCTGCTGCATGGGGCTTACATGCATGCCCAGTTCTTCTTCTCTGCAATTATTCTGTGGGAAGAAAATTGACTCAGTTTTCCTTTCGTTCTGAAACAGATGTACACCCTCAACTTAGATTTAGAAAAGGGGGAAAGTTTTGATTTGTGTTTCTCTCCCTCTTTCCAAATGCTGTAGTTGTGAACAACAAATAAGAATTTTGAATTTCTGACATATGGCTTCCAAACTGTTAACTGATCAATACTGGCTAAAATCTTATCTTTCTATGCAGTGCTAAAGAATGGTATAGAGGAGAAAAATCTTGTAGGGTCGAATCACCAGGACATTTTATTTTTTCAGTTAACAGGGATGATGGCATCATCTGCCTTGCCCCTCAGACACTGCTGCCTGCTCTGACCTAACCTGCAGTATTCACAAGGGCTGGAAGCAGAGGAAGAATTGATTTTCTTCACAACCATATATTGTTGTGACTTATCTCTGGTGCAAAACAACTTTTTTGTGTTTGGTCAGCTCGTATTGAATGGGTGAGACCCTTCAGTTTTATAAAGAAACTGGGGCCCTTTTAGACTGTACAATTATAACACTATGATTCCATTTTAACTACCATGACAACAACCTATGAAAGCCTGAGATTTACAGTTTAGGGAAAGAAACGTAGAATTCTCAGCCATATAGTTCTAGGGCTTCACCAAATTTCAAATCCAGGATTTCATATAATGCACACATTGAAGCTGAAATAGAATCCTTGTGATATAATTCTGTAGTATGAAAGGGTCTCTGCTCTTCATGAAGATTTGTTTTTCTGCTTGTGACCTTTCTTGGGAGCATGGCTACAATGATCTTTATCAATATTGGTTTCATATATATATATATATATATATATATGACTACACCATTGGTAATGGAGTGTTGCTTGAGCCCTTATTCAATAAATTGAAGCAGGACTCTGCAACTAGATACCATGGATTTTATGGGTTTACAAGATGGTTGTCAATAGCCTTGTTTTTACAGTCCAAGGCAGTCAGAAGACAAAGATTATTTATCAATTCTTAAACTGTCAGTAGCTAAACTTAGGCTGCATACATTTTAGTAGTGTGCCTATTTCAGAAGATGCTCATTTTAGTTGTGTACCTATTTCAGAAGATGCTCATCCCCATATACAATCCTTTTCTCAGGACTCAGTTCAGAAGAAAGTATAGGTTGTAACTGGTTGTGTGCCTAACTAACTGGCAGAGCTATATGAATATATTTTGCTGTTGTTGTTTTCTTGTGGTTGTGTGCCTTGAAGTTGTTTCCAACTATAGTGACCTTCCTCTGAGTATGAGAAAGTGTGATTTGCCCAAGGCCACCTAGTGAGTTTCCATGAATGGATGGTAAATCAAATCCTGGTCACCAGGTCCAATGCTCAAACCACCACATCATGCTATCTCTCACTGTACTTCCCCCACCCTTTAATAAGTAAAACATTATTTTTAAAGGGCTGAAAAAAATCCCTTATTCTCATTCCTGCCACTATAAAACCTGCTTCTCTCTTTCCAAGCTGGCAAAATTTGGGGTTGCATTTCAGCAGTGTTTTAGGAGGAAATTAATCGATTTGAAATGAGGTATCAGTAGCTGTCTTTACCACTCTTACTTAAACTGGGTTTTACTGTTAAAGCTTGAGCTTTGCTTTGAAATAAATTCTTTTTTAAAAAAAAAAAAGAGGCCATGTGTGGTCAGTGACTCTGTTATTGTGGAGTTTATTGGGCAAGTAATCGGGAAGTAATTCGTTTAGATTATATATGGGTCTTATCACAATAATATCCTCCTCCCCCTCCCTTTGTTTAAGGTATAACTGAGACTGAGAAGGCTGTAATTCCAGTGGATCTATGTTCTCTTTCTCCCTCCTACTGCTACGTTCCAATACACCTCTTCCCCATCTCTTGGAGAGAAAACCACCAAGGAGATAATAATGGTAGGCGGGAACTTCCATGTCAGTAAGTCAGGTAATCCCCTCTAGATTTCAATCTAGACTTTAAGGGAACTATCAGGCTGTGCTGGGGACAGGGTTCAGTAAAATGGATAGTTCATTTAATGTTCGTATTAAACCCCGAAAAGGATTAACCTGTCCATTTACTGGACAGCTACCAGCTGAGAGTTTCTAGAACAGGAATCTAGATTTGATCTCTTTCTGAGATCAGAGATGTCTGGGGTTGTGTGTGTGAGAAGGGAGGAGGGAGAAGTACCCCTTATGTCTCCTGGGACATTGCCCCTGTGGCACTGAATCATTATCTAGGCTGTGAACAAATATATGACTAGAAAAATATGCAAAGCAGAAAGCAAACAGCTTGTAACCATATGCAGAGTGATGAAAAGGAAAACACAATCAACATCCAGCCTGGAGGCTACACATATGTGAGAGGAGATGTGCCTAGAGATATGAAAACAATTTTCACTTCTAAGATGCCATGCAAGACTGTCCACCACTTTGAGGATTCTCCACACCCATCGACCAATCTTGCTCCTGGCACAAGTCTGAAGTTTCAAATGCTGCCCCCTTTTTGTCACATTTTCTGCATTTTGTGCCAACTGTGCTTCTGCACCTGCATAAAACTAGTGCCTTTTTCTCTCTGAAAAACTAAGCACTGACATATACTGCAAAGATGTCAGGACAGGCTGAGTGATCCCCCAGACATAGCCAACACATCCAATTCTGCTACTTTTGCTACAGGGCATCAGTTGTGGTAATTCTCCATTCCACATATTTTATAGAAATGTGATAAAGCCTCTCACAAAAATGCACACAATTTTTTCCAAGGCTAACAATGGCAACAAAAGTCAGCCATCTTGCAGTGGCTCACATCAAGCACTATGTTTATAAAGTTTTCTAGTTTACTGGGCAAGGGTGAATCTTGTCAGGATTTATATCCTGATGAAGGCCTTGACTAGAATTAAACATTTCTTTGATCTGGCATATGCAAGCTGAGGTATGCACCATAATAGACTGGAGCACCACTTTCTTGTGTTTTGGAGTTGATTTAAGATGCACTTGCCTTAAAGATTGGCCACTGCTGACATGTGATTTCTCATTCTCTGGAATTCACAGGGCTTCAGTAAACCAGGTTTTAAAATCTGGCATCTTATTAGTCAGTATTTTGGCCAGCATTCTCTGAAGATGCCAGCCACAGATGCTGGCGAAACGTCAGGAACCAGCTCTTCCAGAACATGGCCACATAGCCCGAAAACCCCAAAAAACTATCAGTTCATAATGTTCACAAAGAGAGGGAAAATGTTAATTATGGTGCCTATGATTTTATTGTTGTTGAAATATTATAGCAACTTAGCTAACTGCACAGAGCCGCAACTGATTTCTGTTTTGTAAAGGTAGAATCTTTCACCCAGAGCAAAAAGTGGCTTTTCTACTGCCAAATTAAAAAAGGAATATATTCAAAGAAATGCTAAATAGCGGCTAGAGTCCTCCTGGTACCATATATTGGTGTAACTACCCTTTTCCAGCAGTTGTACTTTTTAGAACATTGTACACTTGAAACATTTGATTGCTGTTATGATTACTGTTGTGTAAGGAGAGTTTCAGTTCTGCATTCGTTGCAGTTTAGGTGTTGTGTAAATGCACTGTGCACCGTGACCCTGTCAACTGTTGTGCATCAGCATGATATAACTTGCCTGATTTGATGCTCACTTTTGCCATGTAGTATAGGTATGGCATACCACACCTACTGTGTAGCCACACTATTTTAAATTTACATGATTTACAGCCTCTCTATTGGCTAGGTTTTTTCACACACACACACACACACACACACTCCACACCTAGCCACAGACAATATCAATAGGACCCAGCATGGTTTAGTGGTTTGAGCATTTGAGTGGGATTCTGAAGACTGGGGTTTGAATCCTAGCTGAGCCATGTAAACCCATTGGGTGACCTTGGGCAAATTATACTCTCATAGGCCCTGAGGACAGCAATGGTAAACCTCCTTTGAAGAAACTTGCCAAGACACTCCATGATAGGTTTCCTTAGAGTTGCTGTAAGTTAGAAATGACTTGAAGGCGCACAACAAAAAGAACAACAACAACAACAAATAAAAAGTAGCCCTTTTAGAACTGTTGCTATATACAGATTCTACCAGGAAATGAAAAACCATGTGGCAAGTTTGTTTTTGTTTGTGCTAAACTTTGCTCAAAACTATACAATGAGAAAATACTTCTACCTTTTTTCAAGACTGAGGGGCTAAACAGACAGGCAAAAAGATGTGCTTTCAGGCTGTGGCATTTAGATGACACATGCCTCGAAACCAGCAGGAAAGTGACCTCTAGGTGCCTTATGCCGTTTCAGAAAGAAGCAAGTTTTTTCACTTCTTCCTGGCTTGAAGGCATGTCATGTGGTCATGACATGAGCACTCCAGCTGCCTTGGAAGCTGGTAGTGGGGTTGGTGGGGTTTCCATGTGGCTTTAGAAAAGGTAGTTTCAAGCCACTTTTTCCTGCCCATCTGTTTTGCCCCTGAGAGATTCCTGTACAGCATTGAAAACATCTCCTCCACAGTTGCATAGCAATAGAATGCCAGTGAGGTCAGGAGAATGAACCAAAATTTGCATTTACTGAAATCTGCGCAATATGAGAGAAATATCTTCTCAACAATTGCAAAGACAGAAAAGTACACTTATGTGCTCTCTCATTCCCCTGCTTTGAAGCTTCCATTTTGCAGTTTCAGTGAGAGATAAGGCATTTTCTGAATTTACGAAAGATATGGCTCCCTGTTGGAACATTCCTACCTATTATTGTCTTTGCAAGATTTCCTTCACTTCCCTTGAAAAAAGACATTAAGAATGAAATGATGATTGACCTGAGACATGATGTTGATAGAGCAGAGTATTTTATGAATGATAGCTGGACAAGCAATTAGACCAGATCATAACCAAGGGAGGAGTGAGAATTCAACTTCGTTTATTTTTTGTTTAAAAATGATTTACCCAAAGTGGTTTTTTTCCCACAGACAATACAGAAAGAACTTGAGATTAAAACAAAAATCTCACATTTTATGAATAAGGGAGAAAGAAAAATGAACAGATTCAGCCACACAGGCAGAGGATGTTGAGTGCCTAGCTCTTACCAATCTATGAAGCTATGTATTCAGCCTTGTCTGTTTTACAGAACTAGAGTTACAACCACCCCATCCCACCCCACCCACCCCCTGACATTCCTCATATTTAACTATCTTATATGGCAAGTACATATGGCAAGTATATATAAGTACATTTCCATGCTTGTGTAAGGGATAGGAAGGACTAACCAATTTAGATCCTGTTAATACATGAGCTGGAGCCTGAAAGCATAGAAAAAACTTCCAGACCAGACAGGAAGGGTCAGTAGTGCCCCACAAAGTAGAGAAATAGGATGCAACTCACCTGCCTCTTGGTGTGAAGACGGTAATCAGAAGCAGATGGAGGAGGATACGGCAACCAGAAACATTCTTCTTAGAAATGACTTGAAGGCACACTCTGTAAGACTGGTCAGGAAGCTGGATTGTGATGGAGGAAAGGAAAAAGCCATTATCCAAGGAGATTGGCCAAGCAGAGCTTGCAACTGTTTGTCAATTTTCGCTATGGTGGCCATACCAGTGCAAAAAGGCATGGTCATTCAGGCAAGTTTAGCAGCTCTGGAATCTTTCAGTGTTGTGGGCAAGCTTGAAGATAGGAGGCTTTTGGCACCCACACTTCCCTGGCTACAGCTAGTGGGACTTACTTCTGGGATGGTGTGGAAGTCATTGGCAGTTGCCAGCCCCTTTGCCCAGGCATTTCTCAGCCCTGGGAAGAGATGACTGATGAGCACCTGTGGAAATGTATATGTAACTGAGCAAGGACCTTTTCACACTAAACAATTAAAGCATTACGATTCCATTTTAACTGCCATGGCTGCTCATTGTTGAACCCTGGGGTTGGGAACTAGAGTTGTCTGGCTGAGAATTCTAAACACCCCTCCCAAACTTCAGATGACAGAATTCCACAAGATGGAATCATAACAGTTAATCTAGGGGCTAAACAGACAGGCAAAAAGAGGCGCTTCCAGGCTGACTTGAAGGTGTGGCATTTAGATGACACATGCCTTGAAGCCAGCAGGAAAGTGCCCTCTAGGTGCCTTATGTAGAGAAAAGTCATTTCAAAAAGAAGCAGCTTTTTCCCGCTTCTTCCTGGCTTGAAGCTATGTCATGACATGAGCACTCCAGCTGCCTTGGGAGCTGGCGGTGCAGTTGGTGGGTTTTCAATGTGGCCTTAGAAAAGGCAGCCTCAAGCCATTTTTTCCTGCCCATCTGTTTCACCCCCTAGAAATATAGTGTTGTGATTGTGTAGTGTGAAACGTTGCTTCCAGGGCTGTTCTGATATTGGCAGTCATGTGGTGTCAGACTAGTGATGGGATTTCACCCCATCATGTGGCACTAGGGTCTTGAACTGCCGACTGTTCGATCTTGCAGTCATCATTGTTTTAACTGCTGAGCCACCACATCCCTTGGAGCTGTGGAAGAGAATACCAAAGGCTGAAGCCTCAAATATTGCATGTGTGAACCTTGCCACACTGCATGAGCCCATGAATTTTAGGGATTAGGTGTGCCTTTTGAATTTATTCAGTACTGATTTGTGAGAATCTTGCTCAGTTTATTTTTGTAAGAGTTTACAAAAATTCATGAATTCGTTAAGAAACAGGAAGAAAGAAATGAATTGAAAATAAACCGAACCAGAAAAAACTGATAGAATTGTCCATCCCTACTTGTCTCATCCTTACTGCAACACACTGGGTTTCTAGACAAGATGCAGCTATAGTAAGAAGGTATACTATCTTTTTTCCTGACCTTATTTTCAGTCTGAGTCACACACTGCACAGAACATAGCAGTAAATTTGGAATCTCTTATATCTGGATGACTGATCCATTAAGCCAGGGACTGGCTGTGCATCTATTGACAATCTTTCCCTTGAGTCTTTATGCCTAACACATATGAATCATGTTATATCCATCATGTACCACCTGAACTTGGAAGTTTGTAATGCACTATGGAGCACCATTACAAGGGCTAAGAAAGCAATAGAATTTTCTTAAGTTGTAAAGCTATATGTTTGAATGCTATTCATCTATATGGCATACACTTATGTGTCTGAATGCTTTACATTTTCTGTAGCATAAAAACAGTCATCCAACACACCAATATATCTTGATGCCAGCTTCTATACATGCTTGATTGCATTCTGTATCTGCTTACTAGTAATAATACTGATTTATTTATAGCCCGCCCAGTCACGTAGAATCCGGGCAGGTTACAAAAATAGAAAAATACAATATGCAAATCAAACAAAAACCAGAAGGAAAAAATGCATTACAATTCAGGTAAAACTCATAATTAATCCCTTTCCCAGCCCCCAACACAACTCCAATCAAAGCAATATTAATAAATTAAAATACAACATAACATAATACCAAAATAAAATGAAAAAAATATGGAAAATACAATACATGGCATAATAATAATAATTAAAGTGTAACATAACATATTATCAACTAACAATAATTGACTCTCCCCTAGAAGAGAAAAATTACTGCAATGTTAAGGCAACAATGGTGCTTTTATAACAAAGGACTATAGTCCATACACCCTTACAAACATTATAAAACACAATTCCTCACAGTTACAAAAAAGACAATCATAATAGTCCAAAGCCCAGTAAAAAGCCAAACTCGATTTCTGTGTCCTCCCACCTTTCAGTGTTCGCCCACTTCCAGGAGGATGTTAGCAGACAGGAGGAAATCCCAGGGTCTGAGGCAAAAGACAGTAACTTGCTATGTGCAAGAGAAAGACCAAGATGAGTCTCTCAGATTTGTATGTGAAACCAGACCATTGATAAATAATTCAAGATTTAGGAGACCCTTAAATAAAAATCTCTGAGGATTGCACAATTGTGCCTAGCTCTGAAAGGCTAATACTAGGAAAAGTTCTACCTGCATGATAGGTGATCAAATAAAGTAACCAGTATGGCAGATTATCAGATAACAAGAAATGATGACAGTGACCCCCCCACTGCAATGGAAGCCATAGCTTTTGCAAATAATCTGATGGAGCTCCAGTCTTCATATAAGAATGTCTATGCACAATGTGACAAGCAGAAATGTGAAATGTGCAGCCCTACATTTGTCACTGGGTATGCAAGTTTGTTGCTACATTTATTTATTTATTTATTTATTTATTTACCTGCCTTCATCCATTATGGGACCCAATGTTTCTGGAGCCCACATGACAAAAACAGCATTAGGGATGAACTAATGAGATACAAAAATTCCAGAAGGACACCTAGCCTTCACAAGATGTCAAACAGGAGGATCGTTTCCTACTGAAGAGCCAAAGTCTGAGAGGCCACCCTTCTTTGTCCTGTTGAAATGCTATAAATGTTACCAAGTTGACTGAGAAAAGAGTGTACATTGCTGATTTAAGAGTTTGATTTTATAGCTTAGTTTTACTGATGACAATCAGGATGGCAACACAACAATGACAGTTTAGGTGTCATTAATAATAAATAACTTGATTTTTTTTACAAGAACTAGGATATACATGAGAGACTCAATGTGGTGTTTTAGTATTCAACTATGGATCTTATCACACAGAGGCACTTACGTGGGTAAAATGTTGCCAACATGTTGCAAACTGTTTGCAGAAGTATGAAGGTGGGATTGCACTCCTAAAATGTAACTGAGGCTTCCTGCTTTCCTTCTGCCAATGAAGCATTTGCGGAGAAGCCCAGAAAAGCCATTTTGTGTATAACGGGATATCCCATTATTCAAACAATGGGTTCCCTGTGAACGCTTCATTGACAGGAAGAAAGCGGGAAGCCTCAATTACGTTTTAGAAGCATGATGGATGATCCCACCTTTGTGCTTCTGCAAGTTTGGCAACATTTTGGCAACATAAGTGCCTTAGTGTGATAAGGTCCTATGACTCTGGATCAGGGTCTGATTCCCTGCTCAGCCATGGAAATCCACGGGGTGACTCTGAATGAATTACACACTCCAGGCCCAGAGAATCCTGTGATAGGTTCACCTTAGGGTCATCATTAGTTAAAAATGACTTGAAGGCACATAACAGCAACAATGACATACATTAGTTACACCACAATTTTGTCATGAAGAGGGCTAGTCTCACTCATTTTGAGGCATAGCAAGAACTGGCTTAATTACTTTGATTCTAACTAGGGGTCTATGGTCACACTACTTAAATAATTTTTGAATAATGGGGAAAGAAATAGTAACTAAAATGCAGCTATGGTGTTCTCTAACTACTGTTTGGGATCTTGAAATGATAACTAAATACTTTTAAAGAGGAATATTCCATGCTCTGAGCAATGGCCAGCGATACATAGTAAGATGTCTGTGGTATAGCCATGGAGGAGTGGGATGCATACACTTTTAAAAGTCTCTCAACAAAATGTTGCTACTCTCAGAAAATTCCTCTAAATTGCTAGGAATAAAACACCAGAATATGACCATCTCTGTCTTGTGACTACAGTTGTGGTTTGGCCTCCATCATTCCTTTCTTCCAGTGTAATCTCAGAACAGCTCTCCTCAGCTGTTAGAAACATTGGCTCTAATGTATTATGCCAATGTAGGTAGTGATGGTAGGAAATGAAAGACCCTGGGCTCTCCAGCTGTAAAGGAAGTAAAGCATTGGCTAAATAGGTGCTTAGAGCCAAAAGATTTGGTCTGACTTTCCTTGCTACAACTGTGTGACCTTGGAAAAAATGCAGCTGCTAACACAGTGTGTGACATGTCATTGCCACTAAAATCCTATCTAGCTTAATACTAGAACATGTACTAAGAGTCAAAATAATAGACAATGCCCATAGAATCCATAAATGAAACAAAATTAGTAAAATTACTGATTGGAAACAGACATTCACCTGAGAGATAGAAGCAGGTTGAGTGACATGGTGGTGAATATAGACTCTGCTTTCCAATGTCCCTGAGCACATAGAAGCAAGTTAGACCATTACATGTTGAGTGTAAAAGTATGAAGAGGGTTTTGTACCTGTTGTTAGATGGATGTGTCAGAGCTCTTACAATCCTGAGCCCTTTCTTATCAGAGATTCTGTGACAGGAGTTCTGTAACATAATATGCTTACTCAGCCCTAGTTAGACCGATGTGCTCAATGATGTTGTGTTTGTGTAGACAATTTGGGAGTGAGGCGTACTTGTGTACCCATACTCCCATACACCATTTTAGCTTGCTATACATTTAGGCACATTCTTGAACAGGGATAGTACTGACAACAGCTGAACACCCATCATGCCCCAAAATTCTTCTACATATGCCAAACCTTCAGGCTAAATCTAAAATACCCATATGAAAGAATTGTTTGTCTTGTCCTCATGAGATCTCAAGTTGTTATCTGGAATTCAATATTGCCATTACAGATTTGTAACCTTGAGTTATGGACCTGTAATTGATTGGTATTCACAAAGACTATGCATTCATGATGGTGACACTATTTTAAGACACAGTGCTCATCTGCAACCAAGAACTCCTTGGAAGTAGAAGATCTTTTGGGAGGAGGACTTTAGACAGCGCTTGACTAGCTGCAGTTAGAACTAGTGGAATCAAAAGCTTTTAGCTGAAAAAGCTTCCAGCCATGCTGAATTCTTTCTAGAAGCAAAACCATCGGTAGTTCTTGACCTTCTCTGTGGGTGTTTTTCCTGTTCTCCTGTGCTTGTCTGAATTTCTGTTTTATGATCCATACTACTTACAACCTTGTCTAATTCCCAACCCTTTGAACTCTAGACGATGATGTAGTTGGGCTCACCCTCAGCAACATGTTTCTGGATATACTTGGCTCAGCATTACAGGTCCCCATGCATTGACCTTGGCATTCTTAGACCCTTCACCTGTTTTCATCTGACTTCAGCTAGCTGAATGCCCAGTACAAATGGTACAAATGGAGGTGATCTAGAACAAAATACTAAGAAAACTAGGGATGGGCTAGTGAAAACAGAAGTCAAATCAAATGCAACATTGTTATTAGCAAAACAGAAGGTAGGATTAAAAAGTGCAAAACATCTGGAAAAAAAAAAACTTAATCTGAAGCTTACATCTAAGGGAGGCACAAATCATACCACTTTATGTTCCAGAAATGCACAACTCTAACACTGAACAGTTTTATCTATCATCTGTCTGTTACTGCTGTAAATACTAACCCTAAGTCAAGAAAGAGAAAAGTGGGTGATGTCTCCTCACACAATCCCTCCCTGCAAGCACTGTAAATGGAAATTCCTGGTAAGACTCTTGCCCCAGTGTGTATGCTAGACCTGTCAATGATCACACTGCTAACAGAGAGCTCTAATGTCAATTTGCAACCAATTCCACCCAATCACACCAACCTGGCATTTTACTTATATGTTCATCTTAGAAACTCAGACTAGTTTTTCCCTTACCTATTTGGGATGTCCAATCTCCATATTGGATCAAATCATGTTGGAGTGTGTCAATCTGATCCAGTACCAAAATGGATCAATTTTGTGCATTCTGGACATGGTCCGAATCAGTGGGTTGGAATTATGAACTCAGCTGAATTGGTTGCACAGGCTTTGTGCCTTCAAGTCATTTCTGACTTATGGTGACCCTAAGGTGAACCTATCATAGGATTTTCTTGGCAAGCTTGTTCTGAGGGGGTTTGGCTTTATGTTTCCTCTGAGACTGAGAGTGTGTGATTTGCCCAAGGTTACCCAGTGGTGATTCAAAATTTGGTCTCCACAGGCACAAAATATTATTGGGGGGGGGGGGGGACATTATATACCATTCTTTATTTCCTCCCTATGCTAAGGAAATCACATGCAGGCACAACTTCATATAAACTAGTACACACACAGGGAGACAACACTAGCAGTGTGGTAAATTGTGGGATAGCTAATTAAAATAGCTGCTTAGTTATATGCACACTGTATTATGCTATGCATAAATAGAGAAAATCAATTTAGCATGGAAAGTACTATAGAAAGGATTAGTGATTGATTGGCATGAACAACAGAGTATTATCCATGCCACAACAGGACATTTTTACTCCAGCAGCTTCTAAAGAAGAATTAAAGCAATGTGTATTACTACCCATTATTGACCAGCGGTAATGGTAGCAGTGATAGGACTGGAAACTTAAGTCACATTTCCAAATTGTTTTGGAAATATTGGAATGAGAATCCTATCACCTCTATGCAAAATTATACCAGAAATGTATCTTCATATCACAGTGGTTTTCCAAAAGTCACTCCTATAGTTCTTACTCTGAAGGTAGACAGTGAAAAATCTGTAAGATTTACCTAGTGACTCCTGGAAGAAAATAGTTGTTAGCTTCATTCTGGTTGCCAGGATCTGCTTACTGGACTTGTATGACTACAATGGAGCTAATGTGTTAGCTATTACTATCCTCTTATTTTCTTATTAAATTCATGAGGCCAGTTAAGAGGCCAGTTCTTTGACATACCACCCATTGACATTTCTCTTTTCTAAGATATAGCCGTGTTAGTCTGTAGAATCAGTATGTAGAGAGATCTTGCAGTACTTTTGAGACTAACTGAAATAAAGAAGTTGGTAGAATGAACAAAAGAACTATTAAGGTAGATTGGCAAGGGAAACAGCAGAGTTGGAATTCAACCATAAACTACTATCCCTCAGCAATGGATTGATCAGGGATAATGGCTTCCTTACTCGATACATATATTTCAACACTATCTGACCCCATCCTCAGGGGGGCATCCTACACTCATCCATTCTCAGCACCTACAGGCTAATTTCCATTGCCAAACTGGTCTTGTCTCTTCATTTCCATACACACTGGCCAGTACACAATGCCTTTGTTCACTAATGATCATTGTTAAAACTGGACTTGCTACTTCATTTCCATACAGAAAGGATTTGAATGTTGGTAGTTGTACCCCTGAAAAACTTGGGGTCATGAAGTTGAGAGGGGGGAGGGCGCTGACTTTAGCTAGACTTGAATCCAGAGTAAGTTATTTACATTTTAGTAATAACCTAACTGGCCCATCTAACCTATAAAGTTCAGTTAAGTAAAGATCCTTATTATTTTTTTAATTCTGTCTGTTTAGATGAGATTCTACAGGCAAAGAAAATGTCAAATATAATATATAATGTACACGTCCAATATTTTGTCCTCAAATCTACTGGTAAAATAAGTAAAGTAATCCCACTGAATCAATTATTAAATAAGGAGTCGATCCCATTAATTAAATAGTCTACTCAATAGAATATCATAGGGCTGGAGCAGATGGCCTGGAAGGAGTGATCTCCAGCTACTTTGGCTGTGATTACTCTGGGGCTGCAGCAACCACATAATCCGCCCCAAAAGCAGGCCACCACTGCAGTCCCAAATGGGCCTCCGGCAGGGACAAATTAAATCTACTTCTTTTGTTTGTGGCTTTGAGCTGCTTCACATAGCCTCACAGTGGCTTCCAGCAACCTTGGGTCACTCCGGGGAGAAAGGCAGCATATAAAAGAACCAACCAACCAACCAAACAAACAAACAAAAATGTGTTGTCTGCACACTCCTGAAGTGGCCAGTAGTTGCTCTATTTGGCCCCTCTGTTTTGGGTCATAGATACATCAATAGGACTACCACTAGGTTTCAGGACTACATTATACTGTGAGCTTCTTGATAAAATGTTTTATTCCAGCTGTAACACAATGTGATATATTACGTATGTATGGTGAAGTTCTTTCTCCAGGAATCTTGTTGCCTTATCATGTACGCTCTTTGTTGCCTGTATTTTTAATTTTATTTCAAATTAAAAATAAAACGTCCTCGGAAAGTGTAAGGTGACACTCATAGCACACCTCAGAAGAAGTCATTCTTTTCATATTGCATATTTCCACACTTTTTCACTCATGTACATCGGCTGGGATTCCCCCCTCCCCCCCCCCCCCCAAAGGCATGGCACCGGGTCTCTGCTTGCTATTGGAATTTCACTTTCATTGAAAAGTCATCACATGGTCAATTTAAATTGGATTATATAATCAGCAGGGAAGACTAATGCACTGAAAACAAGTAAACTGTAGCTGCAGCCCTTTGTCTCCTTTTGTATGCATGTCCTTTTGACTCCAGTAGGGAAGTGCATTTTTCAAAGACATCTTGCAGGAAGGAGAAAGTCTCTCCTCCCAATTTATCTCCTTTTGCCTCCTGTCTAATTTGCTTGTCTAATGGCTGGTGTATGTGTAGGAAGAAGTGAGCTGCCAATTGAGCAGGGTTTCCCATTGCAATCTATTATAGCTGCTGACAGCTCTCATTGCCCTTTCTCATCCACTTGGCTGTTGATCTGGGTGAAAGGAGTAGGGCTTGAGGAAGCCGAACAAGAAGTCCTGCCTATTGCCAACTACCATAACTGTTATCATATGAGCCTTGGTTGGCTACCCTCCCCACTTCTGCTCACATAGAAAAGCAATCGTCATGTAGAGGATGGGAGGTAGACAAGTGAGGATTGTCCAGTCAAGGCCTTCCAGAAGTCCCCCAATTCACCTTTTGAATTTTGCTGCACAAATACAGTGGAGAAGGGATGATTTTGGCTTACATGAGCAGTGATTTGTTTCTCATGTCTGTTCAAAAACTGAAAAATACTGGAGTTTCCAGACTCTCAGGCAGCCCCTTTCTTGTCTTTTCCCTTCAAGTCTTCAAATATGCCTCCCATCCCTAGATTCCAGCTGCGGCATCTCAACATTCGTTCCTCGTCTGTAAAACGGGATTACAATTGGCCTATATTTCAGTGATTAAGAAACCTATTTTGCCCAAGCCTAGGTTGCATTGCTTTTCCTTCTTAGCTTAGATGACACAAAGTTCTACTGAAAACAATAGGAATTATTTCTGATGGCTACATGTTTGGGCTGTAAAATAGATGCCTTGTTAAAAAAAAAAAAGATAATAACAATTCATTTCATATATAAATGAATGAGTGCAGCCCCCTCTGCTGAGTGAAGAAATCATCTGAGAGAAGAAATCATGATGCGCTGCATGATCAGATTATCATGCATTAAAAATAAATGGCTATTTAGCTCTATGGTAGCATCACTAATTGGCATCTTTTGCATACAAGGCCAATGTTTCAGAGAGTGTATAGAGGTTTGATTGTTTGGATAAAATAATCCCAATTACATTTTGCACTGAAGCAGACAAATTAAGAATAAGATGAACACAGACTGAAACCCATCCAGAGAATAAATGTTAGCATGGTTATTATTACACTATTCTATACAACCGGTATATGCATGAATTTCCCTGTACTGTATTTCTTTTGAAAGAAGGTAGTTCAACTAGCACTACACTATATACTCTTGTTTAATGTAGTCTTCAATTTCAAATCTGTGAATCATACTGGAGAAACTGCTGCTGTGAGAGGTATTATTGGAGCCCAAATCCTCTCTCTGTTTTCATTAAAAGCTTATCAATCCACATAATCTTCTTTACTGCCTCTTAGACCATTTTCAGCACTGCTTCTTCCTTCAAATAAGATTATAATGTCTTTAACAAAGGATTGTAAAAAGGTTTCATGAACTGTTAAGAAGGTTTGATTAATGTGATGGCTACTTGAATGTTTGCATCCAGAAAACCATTGTTGAAAGATGTTTACTTCTTATTATTTGATAGAACTTTAATTAATAACTGCATCTATTTATCTCAAACTTTGTGCTAACAAATGAAAAGACCTCATTGTTCTGGTGTTTCACAATGTAAAGGTGAAAAGGTTTCCGCTTCAGGATAGTTATCATTTCCACCAGCCCAGAAAGTCAGGATTGGGATGAAGCTCCTAAACTGACAAGGAAACAATTGAGAGGAAGCAATTGAAACATATGAAAGGAGGCCTTGTATGGGTCTATGGGGAGAGGTAGTTGGCAAAGTGCCCCATAGTGGGCCTAATCTAAGTCAATGGAACCCAAGGAAAGATCTAAACTAATAGCTGTGGCAGGCTGACAGGAGCTGTCATTTTAAATGCCATGGAAGATATGGGGCCACCATTCAAAATGGTGCTCACAAGCTTAGTCACCTAGTGTGAGGACCAAAGTAGGCATCAGCGGAGCTGATGACCTGCTTCTATAAGGTGCAAATTACAGGCCTGGTAAGAATCCTTAAATGTGCTTCTGGCATGCATTCACAATTTGTTTGTATAATCATTTAGAATGGGGTGGCTTTTGTAGCTTCTGCTATGTCCTCCACCATTGATGAATTCAATGGAATGACAACAAAATATCTGCTTTAAAAATATAAACAAGATATGTATGTGGGGGAGGGGGAGCACTAGAATTTCCTCCCCAGCACCACCATCACCATAGTAGCAAACATTTTACCTTTCCACAGTGGAGGGATTGCATTCTCTGGCAAGGCAAGAAGCAATGCTGATGGCAGCAGTGTTGCAAGAAGGGTTTATCTTGTCAGATAAGCTTTTACTCAGGAGCCAGACTAAATGTTCTAAAGAGCTACTGGGCAGCAGCAGTAGCGAAGAGTAACACTGGTGGAAGAGTAAAACAACACTAATATAATAATAATAATAATAATAATAATAATAATAGATTTATTTCTATTTCCCGCCTCTCCTTCAGATTGAGGCGGAATTCCAACATATCATAAAATACAATTACATCAATCTCAATATTATAAAACAGTGACATAACCATAAAAACATTCAATAAAAACAATAAAATTTGGTCCTTCAGTGTCATCATTGATATTTTCCATCTTTCCTAATTGATCTGATTAACCTGTCATGTAGTGATTGGTTATAACATGTCAGGTGGGTAGGCCTGCCGGAAGAGATCCGCCTTAAGTGCCTTCTTAAAGGCATCTAAGGTGGTGATAAGACAGATGATAAGACGCTGCCATACTTTTACCCTATCATGAGATCACATGACTCATTAGAAAAGACAAAAATGCTTGGTAAAAGTAAAGAGGACAAGAGGAAGACTGCTTTACAGATGGTAGACTTGATAAAGAAAGCCATGGCCCTGAGTCCACAAAACCTCACCAGTGCTATTGATCACAAGAGGAATGGGAGATATTTCATTTATAGGGTTGTCATAAGTCAAAATCAACTTGACAGCAGTTAACAACAACAACAACAACAACACACATATTGTTGTGTGCTTTCAATTCACTATCTGACTTATGGTGCTAACAAATGAGCTTTCACTAGATTTTCTTAGCACATGTCTTCAGAAGGTGTTTGCCATCCTCTGAGACTGAGAGTGTATGACTTGCACAAGCCTCTAGAATCATAATCTAATGCTCAAAGCACTGTCTGTCTATCTATCTATCTATCTATCTATCTATCTAGATTACACAATGGGACTTGTGTTGACTTATCAAGTTTCTGTTGGTTTCAGGTGACTCATATCTAGTTGAAACAATGATTGGCTTTAAACTTCTGGGTTTAAATTATGGGAGGGAAGATTTCTGTTGAATATCAAAGGAAATTTCTGATAAGAACTGGTGTTATAATTAAATCAGTTATTTAAAAGTGTGGTGGATTCTGCCTGATTGAAAGCCTTTTTCTAGGGATGAAATAGATATGGATTTTCTGCACTGACCTCAGAGTTCAGACTAGATGGCCTACAATACCACTCTAACTCTTTTGTTCAATGCTTTCCCTGTTTTAACTTCTTTCAGCCTTTCTTCCTAGGTTTGTTTCTGCACTATTTGCCAACAGTTTCCTAAACACGATCTCAACAGCTCTCCTGAAATATGTCTTGCAAAACTAAACTCCAAAATAAGGAATACTTACTAGTCCTGAGAAGGTGTATTTTGTGTGTGTTATACTTCCAGACAATTTTTATACCTAGAGTAATTTTTTGACATATTTACACCCAGAGCACCAAAGTTTTTTCTTGATAGCTTGAGTAATTGCTGAGATATGAAACTAAACTGACTGATATGATGTATATCTGCCAGCTGGCTGCTTTACAACAGCACAGTCAAACCTGTAGATCAATGTTCATGGGATCAAAGGCACTTGTTCTCATAAGATTTGTAAACAAGAAGTCTGGGAATCTTATTTGGATTCTAGAATAATTCTATTGAAATCGATGTCAGTTGAATAAGTTTAGTGGAAATAAAAACCTCTCCTCCTCCTCCTCCTCCTCCTCCTCCTCCTCCACCACCACCACTTCTGTTTTAAAGAAAAACAGAAAATAAAATAAAAAAAAACTCCCATCAGTTTTAATGATTTATTCCAAAATTACATTAAAGACATGGACATAAAAAATGTTGACCTATGCAGAGTGAAGTCAATGGACTGGAGTGATAGATACAAAAAGGATTATCTGTACTAGTGATGTTTTTCTGTGGGAAACTACAGAGTGCTATAACACCCTCCCATTTGATATTTGATTCTTGTTTGACTAGAATAATAACAAATTAACATAGTATTCAGAAGAAAATATCATTATCCAAACATTTTCAGAGTAAGGACATAATATCAGCAAATAAACATCTTAACACTAAATAATTTCTTCATCTATTCTTTCTCCATCAACAAAACATTTGGTCAGAAATTTGAAAAGAGGTACACATTTGGTATAGTTCCACAATTGAAATTCTGACTGTGACATGGATGTGCCATTGGAAAGTTACATTTTATTTATTTATTTATTTATTTATTTATTTATTTATATAAACTAGGATTGTTTCTGAGATGTATAATGTAATCCTGTATACAGACCTGAAGAACTTTAGCACTGAAATGGATCACAAGATCCTTTTAGTCCAATCTGCCATGCAGAAAGACAAAATTAAGGGGTTTTCACAGACTACCCCAAAGGAGTGGCCTGTAGCCGCCCCTTTCCTGGCTGGAAAGGATCCTCATGTACTCACAGGTCAGCCCTATTCTGTCCAATGAGACTTACACTCATGTAAGCCTGTATCAGCCCACTATACTGCTAGCCAGTGCAATGTGCGAACATGACAAGCATGTTTGTGTGAGTAGTTCAATGTGTGGTTGTGGTGGGTGGAGACAGTAATACAATGGTAGAAGTCAAATGGCTGTAAGCACCTAAGGTGGACATCATAAGAAGCCAACTCTGGAATCAGAGATAGCTGAACTGCTAACTAGAGCTGCATCTACACTGCAGAATTAATCCAGGTTGATACCACTTTAACTGCTGTGCCTCAATGTTATAGAAATCTGGGGTTTGCAGTTTTGTGAGCTATTTAGCTTTCTAAATTGGAGAGCTCTGGTGCCACAACAAACTACAAATCCCAGGATTCCATAGAATGGAGTCATGACATTTAAGGTTGTGTCAAACTGCATTAATTTTGCAGTGTGATGGCAGCCTTGGAAGTCAGCAGGTCAGGTTTCTCTGGCAACAGAGGCCCAATACAGATGGGCACTAAGAGGCAGGATGGCGGAGTGCTAGGGTTGCCTGGGGGCAGAGTGATTGCATGGCCCGCAACCCTAGTACACTGCCAGGGTGTCATCGCTGCGCATTGCTGTACAGACAGCATGTGCAGCGATGTCGTCACATGCGTGCCACGTCCACATGGACCGGCACACACACCTGACATCCCTGTGGCACTGCAGGATTCTTGGGGCGCCCTTTCAGAGCTGCAGAAAAGAGCTCCAAAACAGAGCTCTTTTTTCGTGCATGCATTGTTGGCATAGCCTTTACCTGGCTGCACTAGGGATTCAAAGGAGAAAAGGGCTGGGCAGCACCTTTATCCTCTTTGCCGTGCTTCTTGGGGTGTCCTTTGGCTATGCAGCCTCAAGGCCACCCTTTCCCTGGATCATCGGGAAGCGGCATCTTGCCACTTCTCCGTGATCCAGGAAAACCAGGGAGGCCTGTGTGTTAATGATCCTGAGGAGGAAGGGGTTGCCCCTTTCCCCTCAGGGCTCCCTCAGGACTACTGGTGTGTCTGTGGGGCATGCAGACCCATGGACACCCTTTCTCCCACCCAAAGAGAAATGGTGTTTTGCCACTTTTCTTTGGGCTGGGAAGAAGAAGAAGAAGAAGAAGAAGAAGAAGAAGAAGAAGAAGAAGAAGAAGATGATTTATTTATATCACAGGGAATCTGGGCGGCTTACAACATAGGGAAATACAAAGCAATAACAATACACATGAAATAAAAAGCAAATATAACATAGCAATATATTAAGCAATGACAATAAAATAAAATAACAATTAATTATACCAGTAAATAACAACAAAAATACATAGCAAATTAACAAAGCAAAAATACATACAATTAACAAAGCAGAACAAGTAAAAAGAATAACTAACAGTAAATGCTCCTTGCAGATTAAGATAAAAAATACACAGGCTCTAAGGGGAGCCAAATCCCTTCAGCATCCTCCAGCTGGCCCTCATTGGAAATTGAGGAGGAGGCAGGAGGAGAATTCAGGGTCCTTCTTCCCTCTCAGGCTGAAGGAGAGAGGCTCTGGGCTGATGTTGGGTGGGGTAAGGCAGACCTCCTCCACCACCTGAGTCCTCCATTGCCTTTTGAGGCTCTGGGCTGATGTTGGGTGGGGCAAGGCAGTCCTCCTCCTCCACCTGAGTCCTCCATTGCCTTTTGAGGCTCTGGGCTGATGTTGGGTGGGGCAAGGCAGTCCTCCTCCTCCACCTGAGTCCTCCATTGCCTTTTGAGGCTCTGGGCTAAAGTCAAGCAACTGCTAGATTTGGGGCCACAGAGGCTGCCAGTGAGGCTGCCCTGGCCCCAATCCGGTGCAGAAAGGAAGGAGTGCTGCGGCAACACTGCACAGCAAACAGGGGAGGGTCAGACTCGTCTCTGCGGAGGCAGTCTCTAAAGCCCCAGATATACCCTTTTCTTCTTTCTTGTTCCCCATCTTTTCCACAGTTTTTCAGTTGAAAAAGTGCCTTAATCCGGCAGGTTGCAGTGCTAAACTGATGTACGTTATATGAAGGATTCTGCCCAAGGATTGAAGCCACAGTGTGCTATGTAGGATGTGAAATAAAAGGCAGTTGCTTGACTCATTGGACCAGCCATGTTGCCACTGGGGGTAGCCGCTGGCCATGCCTCTCATTGGCATGGCCAGGCTGCCATTGGCTGGTGGAGGCCAGAAGGGGAGGCACTTTCTGCCCGGGACTGGCACTACAGTTCCGAGAGGGTGCTGTGGCAGGAAGTGCCTCCCTATTGGCTGGCATCACAGGCATCGGCACCTCTGATTGGATGAGGGAGCCAAAAGGGGAAGAACATCCACCTTTCCTGGCTTCCGATTGGCTCCTGGGTCTATTGAAGGCCACGTGGTGCCCATGACCAGCACCATTCTAGCTTAACTCTCCACACCTTCCCTCCCTCTTATTGGTTTTGAAGGGGCTGTGCTGTCACAACTTTCTGCGTAGCAGTAGCATAGGTCTTGGATATGGTGGGTATGGTTTCCACAGTTGCGTAGCACTGGGACAGGAGTCCAAAGGAGACTTGGGCATGCTGGGAGCATTATGGCTTTGCCATCGTGCGGGCAATGCCAATTCAGTGTACCCCAGGGAGAATGATTCAAGTGAGCAAAACAAGTAAAATGACTCATCGGACAATATTTGATTAGTCAATAATAGATCATGCTTTGTGGACCAACCCTATGCTTCAGCTCTTGAAAATAAAATTGTGGCCTTTTCCTTCCAATTGCATATAGTCTTCCAATTGCATATAGTCCAATTGTCTTTCGTGTGGCCTCCCTTCCATGGCAATTAGTACTTTCAAGTCCCTGTACTCCTTCCAGGTTAATTCCCATCTGTCCTAGAGCTACTTACAAGAGATGCAAGCATTTCCCTGGACACATTCTCTGAAACCAGCTTTGAATTGTAACCTACTTAGAGCAAAAGGAATGTGCCTGTTGTCAGTTTTGCTAACAACTCTTCCCTATTACGGTCAAGTCTGGTGCTGAGGCTGCTATTTCAGGGACTGCTTCCAGATGACATTAACAAAATTAACATTGGTTTAAGTACTGGGTGTGGTTTTAATTCACTATGACAACCTGTCCTGTTTAATGTAGCAAAGTTGCTCAAGGGGATGAGTGTGTCTGCATTTGGGCTAAATATAAATACTATTTACAGTGGTAGCTATGGGCTTCCATATCAGTGAGCTGGTGAGACCATTTAAGGTTTTACTTAGAGGTTTGAAGGAATTATCCCAGGTATGGGGCAAATAAATTCAGTGTTCTCTGCCTACGAATGGTGTGGGACAGAAGCAGTCAGGATCTCAAGTTGCTTGTTTTGTTGCTAATGGAGGCGAAATTTTATCACCATGATTATACGACTCTTTGTCTCCACTTGGCCAAAGAGATGAGTGGCCTCTGCCTGCACTTACATCTCTCCAGGGCCCCCTAACTGACAACAATAACAACATGTTGACAAAATATAGGCCTGTGGCTCTAAAGTATCACTTTTCTTCTTCTCCTGTATGATTTTTAACACTTTTGCCTGATGAAGAAGCCAGTAGAGCTTTGAGAGCTTGCATCACATATTTTGTGCATTTTGGTTGGCCCAATAACGTCTCTGTGTTTTGTGGATTTGGGATGTTATCATATTTTGCTGCATGGCTGACACATTTAACCCAGATATATGAGGGGGTATCCAAAAGTTTTAATGATCACCTTTTTAAAAAATTGACAGAAAGTTTGTTTTGATTTGTAGTTGTTACTCACTATCTAGATTTATACATTTTTCCCAGCATATCTTGACCCAATGAGTTCAGTGGGAGTTCCTCAAAGGTGAATCTGTATAGGATTGCTGAAGTCTCATTCATGAAAATATATGAAGGTATTAACACTGTCACTTTGGGCCTGATAAATGGTAGATGCCAACTAGGGAAAGATACTGTTGTTTCAAATCACATCCAATAAAGCAGTCCATATTCAAGCAGCAGAATTAAATAGAGCAGCCTAATAAACAAACTGTACTCCACTCTCACCCCAGGTAAGCTAGCACTGCTATTTTCCACCATGGGAGATAATTACAAGACATAGCAACAGTGTCTGAAAGTATATGTATAAGATATCAATTACCATGTTCAGTGGAGCATTCAGAAGTCTTTTAAATTAAGACTTTAAAGCAAGTGAACTTCAGCAGGCAAGGCAAGGCTAAGCATCTTGGATATACCTTTGAGTAGAAATGCCATATCACAACCACTATATCTGATGCATTTTATCTGACATTGTGGACTTTCCAGACTTGTGCTACAGGGTGGTGGTGGATATTTTTCATCCACTGAATGTATATTTGACAGCTTGTTATACATTTCCTGAGATCTGGGTATGTTGCAAGTTGAATGCTGCACAAATGTCCTCTTGAAATTTTCAACCATATATCATAGAATCATAGAATCATAGAATCACAGAGTTGGAAGAGACCACAAGGGCCATCCAGTCCAACCCCCCTGCCATGCAGGAACTCTCCATCAAAGCATCCCCAACAGATGGCCATCCAGCCTCAGCTTAAAGACCTCTAAGGAAGGAGACTCCACCACACTCCGAGGGAGTGTGTTCCACTGTCGAACAGCTCTTACTGTCAGGAAGTTCCTCCTAATGTTGAGGTGGAATCTCTTTTCCTAGAGCTTGCATCCATTGTTCTGGGTTCTGTTCTCTGGAGCAGCAGAAAACAAACTTGCTCCCTCTTCAATGTGACATCCCTTCAAGTATTTAAACAGGGCGATCATATCACCTCTTAACCTTCTCTTCTCCAGGCTAAACATCCCCAGCTCCCTAAGGCGTTCTTCATAGGGCAAGGTTTCCAGACCCTTCACCATTTTAGTCGCCCTCCTTTGGACCCGCTCCAGTTTCTCCACATCCTTTTTGAATTGTGGTGTCCAGAACTGCACACAGTATTCCAGGTGGGGCCTGACCAAAGCAGAATAGAGTGGCAATATTACTTCCTTTGATCGAGACACTATACTTCTATTGATGCAGCCTAAAATTGCATTGGCCTTTTCAGCTGCTGCATCACACTGTTGACTCATGTTCAACTTGTGGTCTACTTAGACTCCTAGATCCTTTACAAGTAGACCACAAGGACAAAGAAACTGGTGGTGCATTTCACCAACTTTCTCCAGGTAAATGAAGACATATGCATCATGTTTTCCATGATGAGTTTTACCATTAACAACAGTAATAGCAAAATGTATTTTTTTATTCTTTAGAAAAGAAGCTCAGACCCTGGCCACTGCAAATTGAACAAGAAGTTGCCATTATCTCACCCACATTGCTGCCATTCTATGTCAGAGAATTGTGGAGAGAAAATGGAATAGTTCAGCAAAAATAAAAAAAACGGAAGAATATTTGAAGAAAATCTGAAGAAAATTCTGCTAAGCTGAATATCCATCCAGAAACATAAATTCAAATACATGTAATAGGTTAAATTATGGCCATTTTATTTGACTATTTAAACCCATTAACCTGTAGTATGGCCTGCTAAGGTGTGAAATTTAATTGAGGTTGGGGATAATCTCAGGCCTCTTAGGGGTTCAACAGACTAGTGCGAAAGACCAGCCTGGGGGCGGAGTTGGGGCATGGCCTCCACATGATGTGCACTGTTCCACATGGTGTGCAGCATCACAGCACTCCTCTGGCACTGTGACTACAGACACAGTGCCAAAGGAGTGCAGAAAAGCTGTTTGTGGCTTCTTTTTGCATCCTGGAAAGCAGAGGTTGGGGTCATGGCATATCAATCATGGCTCCATTCTTTGGAATCGTGGATATGTAGTTTGTTGTGGCACCAGAGCTCTCCAATTTAGAAAGCTAAATAGCTCACAAAACTGCAAACCCCAGATTTCTATAACATTGAGGCACAGCAGTTAAAGTGGTATCAACCTGGATTAATTCTGCAGTGTAGATGCCGCTCTAGTTAGCAGTTCAGCTATCTCTGGTTCCAGAGTTGGCTTCCTATAATGTCCACCTTAGGTGCCTACAGCCATTGGACTTCTACCATTGTAATTAACCTTAGTTGTCCCCCTCCTTAAATCTCTTGATTTCATCCATTGGAGATTTACACTCACACTGTCCATGAGACTGCACCTTGTTTTTATCGCTGTTGATGAATTTTAACTGTTGTAAATTTTAACAAGCTTTGGTTCAATCTAGTTTTAAGGGGGGGTGGTTGGGAAGGGATATGACTATTGTTTTACTTTTTACTTTTTAAACCTTACTTTTTACTTTTTAAACCTTGTTGTACCCCGCTCCAAGTATTTCATTAGAGGAGTGGGTAATAAATAAATTATAATAATAATAATAATAATAATAATTATTATTATTATTATTATTATTACCGTCTCCACCCCATGCTAAAAGAGGCAGTTGCAGTCCAATCTTAGGGTCAGTCTGTCAAGCCCCTTAAACTCCTAAGGGTTTCAAATGAGTGTTGGACTGTAACTCTGGAGATCAGGGTTTGAATCCTTGCTTGGCCATGGAAATACACTGGGTGACCTTGGGTAAGACACACTCTTTTAGCCTCAGAAAAAGGCAAAGACAAACTCTCTCTTAACAAATCTTACAAAAACAAACAAACAAACAAAAAACAAACCCCAACAACTCACCACCCAGCCCTGCAACTGTGATGGCAGCCCACCCTTTGATGGTATCAGGGAAGAGTTTTAAACTAAAAAACAGCAGTTGCAGAAAAAGTAGCTCATTTCACTACACATCTTGCATTACAAGGCTGAGAGGTGTAACATGCTGGACATGAAAAAAAAAGAGAGAGAAGGAACTAGGTATCTTTTAGTTTTGCATTCTTGTCCATAGTGCTTCTGGAAATAATCCACTTTAAGCATCTGAAATGATTTTCTGGTCCATGTTCATAAGAACTTGCCTCAAATTCAGTTTTCCATGAAACATCTTTGTGAGAAGCTGTGCTAAGCAGAGGTGGCTCAGAATCCAGCGTTTAATGCTTGAGGTACGAGGGGAGAAAGTGCAATTAAAAGCGTACATACATACAAACATACATAGATGGAGAGAATCCCCAACTGGGCAGAATAAACAAAAATGAAGTGGAGGGAAAATCAATTTTGTGTGTGTGTGTGTGTGCGCGCGCGCATGAGTGCGTCAGAGTCAACAATAAAGGAAGACTTGTCAAAATAAAGTGCACTCTGGGCAGAAAATGTCGTAGATGTGGCTATGGCCTGAAACTGGAACAAAGGTGAAGGGGTAACCTGAGTTTAGTTGGGAGACATGATGTCTCAACTTTTGAAGAGTCCAGAGTCACAAGAAGCTGATGACAGAGGGGCAGGAGGTGAAACCAGAGGCTTCAATTCTCCAGAGTCACAGCTGTCAGGTGACAGGAAAGTGGGTGACATACCAGGAGGGGTAACTGAGGGAACCAAGAGGGAAACTGTATACAAGAGAGTGAGCTGAATGCTCAGTGTGGTGCTTGTATTGTAAATAGAAGTCTGGTGAAGCACTCTGATGGTCTGTTGTATATAATGAAACCAAGAATAAAGCCTTCGTGTGAGTACTCAGTGTGAGTTTTTGTCTTGCTAGCAGCTTCTGCAGGGGAAGAAATTTTCTCTGCAGTCTGCATCTTGCACTGAGCTTTCCTGCACTGACCTTTCTCTGGCATCCTGTTCCTGGTGTATGGCTTCTGCATCTTGCATGTTGAATCTTGATTACATATGCCCCAATAAGGTTAGCATTATATATCTTTCTTCTTCTCCAACCACTCCAGTTGCAACAGTCAGACTTCACAGGACTGCCTTGCTCCCTCCAAAATCATGGCATAGTTTCATTTCAGATGCAATGCATGGAAAAAGCAAGCTTGTTTTCAGCTGCTCCAGAGACAAGGACATAAATCAATGGATTCAAAATAGAAGAAAAGGGATTCATCTTAAACATTAGGAAGAACTTATCTACTGTAAGAGCTCTTTGACACTGGAATGAGTTGTCTCAGAATGTGGTGGAGTCTTCATTTCTGAAGGTCTTTAAAAAGAAGCTGGATGGGCATCTTTCAGGAGTGTCTTAGGTCTGTATTTCTGCCTGGCAGGGGTTGGACGAGATGGCACTTGTGGTCTCTAAAATTCCAAATGTAAAATTCTATGATTCTGTGAAAGCCTACAGGACAATATGGAATCTTAGGTGGCTACTAAATTTTGTTGCTGCTGCTTCTTAGGCTCCTGCCACACTGCAGAGTTAATGGAGGCCCATGTTGCACCATCATGGGGCCGATTCTAGGGTTGGGGAGCGTGCACCAACTGCACACTCCTGAACCCTAGAATCTTGACATAAGGGACATGCAGCATACAGGCGTCACTGCATGTCGCTTATGTCACTGGTGCACCAATGGTGCACTTGTGACATGTGCTGGGCACCATAAAAAGAACCTGGTTTTTCCAGGTTCTTTTTACTCTGGAGGGACACCACACAGTTTGGCTGTTGCAGCATCCCTCTGGAGTTAAAACAGGTGCCTCCAGCTTGCTGTTTTCATGTGGTCTGTTTTGCGCCAGAATTTTTTCTACTTTAACAGTCATAGCTCCATCCTGTGCAATCCTGGGATTGTTTGTTGTGGCTCTAGAGCTATCTGACAGAGAAGGCTAAATATCTCACAAAAATACAAATCCCAGAATTCCATAGCATAGAGCCATGGTAGTTAAAGCAGTGTCAAACTGCATTAATTCTGCTACGTGGATACAGCTTTAGAAAATATAGTGTGTGTGGGGGGGGGGGGGACCTTTGAAACACACATGTGTATTTTCCCTACCCCATCCTGGCTTCTTTATTTTTGCCTTTCTATATTCCCCCCTCCCAATTTGCTAAAGAATGCTCAGCTATTTTTGGGACTTGTGGATGAGGCTACAATTGTGGGTGTTCTGCAACCCCCATCACAGCTACTATGCTTTCTCCTATCTCCTGTTGAACAGAACCAAACAAGAAAGCCTTACACTGAAATTATTTTAAGAACAACAATGAATAGCATTGATTTGAACAAAGCATATTATTTGTAAGTTAATATCAAAGGATTTCTTTCATGCTTTAGTTGACTATGTCCCATCCCAAAAGGATGGAATTTCCATATGAAATGCAGTACAGTTCAAAGGAAAGCAACATATATTGAAAAGTTATCTAAATATAGGCTTCCAACTTGTGAAAACAAACAAACCAAAAAGCTTCTGATTGAGGGCTGAGATTGTATCTGAATGAAGTGGATTGATGTCAGTCTGATGACAAATGTGCTTGATATTGTTGCACAAATCAAGCAAAAGTAGCTGCATCTGTATGCCACATTGCTTCTGGTCATTTGAGAAAGAAAAGAAAAGACACCATCTCAAACCAGTCTAACAAGATTTCACAAATATTGTTCTTGAGATCAGCTTGCATAGGAATACTTCAGAACCTAGAATATTATTTTTATAAAATAACTAATTAAAGATGTAGTTCCAAGCTCCAAAAGTAATTAGTGAATATTATAGGACCAATTCTCTATTAATCACCCACTTGCTTTTTCTTAAAATTGAGTACATGACTACTTTTGGTTACTTTCCTATATTTACTGAACAACCCAGGAGATAATGAGATCATACAGAAGACACTGGGTTGTAAAATGTCTTACTTTACTTAAATTCTACCCTATTTATTATTTCCCTCTTAAGAATAGCAAAGGGGGGCACTTAGTGTGGGAGCAGCTGAGGAAGGCTGTCATTTATCAAAATCATCCCTACAGTTTCCTGCATTTGAGCCCCATGGAGAATTTGGCAAGCCAAATCAAGATTCCCTCCCCCAAGTAATGGGATTAAAGTGAGGATTTAGGCCAGCCCTGAGAAAATTTCCCCCCCCCCCCAACACAGGACCTAAAGAGGTGGTTACAGAGGCCTTTCCTTCACCAAAAGAGGTGCCATAGGTGCTCACTAAACTCCAAAAATTCTTTTCACTACTTGCCATGTAACCACCTGTTTATGACACCACTCTGGCCAATTTTCCAACTCCACCTTTGACAATGTGAGGTAGGCAAAAAAAATTGTGGAAAGAGGCAAAAATTCCTACTCAGCCTTGTAGCAACCAAATTTTTCACACTGTATCAGTGGCAGGAAGATGGGTCAAATGCTGAAGTTAAAGAAGAGAATTGGGGGAAAGCAGGACTTTAAGTTGCTTCTTGCTCCACTCTCATTCTCTCCATCATGGCACTGAGCTTCAAGATTCATTGTTACCTTGGTCTGAAATTTCCATTGGGCCTCTCCTCCTGCATGGTTGCACCAGATTTTTGGGGGGTGGGAGGGGGAGATCACACACACACACTCACACATATATTCTAAGTGCTACACGGTATTGGTTTCTGGTGTAAAACACAAACTCCATCTTGCAATTGCATTTGCATTCACAAGAGAGAATAAGGCAGCAGCATGAAGCACAATATTAGAAACCACTTATTTTCAAAGTCTGGAATATTCCATTTTTGTGAGCTCTTGTAAAACAGTTGCATTATGTGGGAATTCATTATCGTAGTTAATAATAAATAAATAATAATAATTTTTTATTTCTAGCCCACTCCTCTGTTAAAAAAAAAAAATCGGAGCAGGGAAAACAATCGGAGCACATTAACTGTTACAGGCATAAGCCAAAGTTATCCAGTGTTAACTCCAGGAAAATACTTTCCAATAACAATTGTTCAGACATTTACCAGATAGTCACTGAGTAATGAAGGGATACCTTGCCTCTCTCTGGAAGCCAAGATGATGAAGGCAGTAGAAAGAGAAGAAGATTGCATGCCAGATGGATAGATTCAATCAGGTTTCAATCAGGGAAGCAACAGGTCTGAGCCGACAGAACTTAAGCAGGGCAGTGGAGGACAGCGATTCTCAATGATGTTCTCATCCACAGATTTGCCATGAGTTGGGGGCCAACTCAAGGTCAGTTAACAAACAAACAAACAAACAAACAAGATCAGATGATCTTGTGAACAAGCCTTCAATTAATGGGAGGGTTCCTCAGGCTCTAAGGCCAAATCTGGCATTCCTTGGATCATCATACAACATTCTGGAGTTCTCCAAATGGATACATTCCCTCCCCATGACACCATCATTTAGTACTTTTCCAATATTTGCATATTTTCCACTCATTTTTAAAAGGTCCTTTACATGGCTTACCAGCAATAAGAACTTTATATTAAAATAGGGAGAACCAGTATGGTTTGAGTGCTGAACTACAACTCTGGAAAACAGGATTTGAAACCCATTGATCTTGAGCAAGTCACACTCTTTCAACTTCAGAGGAAGGCAAAGGCAAATCCTTCTCTAAACAAATCTATGATTCTATGATTCTATGAAATCTAAACAAATCTTGCGAAGAAAATCCTGTGATAGTTTCATCTTAGGGTCAACATAAGTCAGAAAGGACTTGAAGGCACAAAACAACAACAACAACCAACTAAAAATGCTGGTAGAAATTCCAGGATTCCATAGGATGGAGCCATGACAATTAAAGCAGTGTCAAAGTGCATTAATTCTGCAGTGTGGCAACAGCCTTTGTGAACTGGTCTAAGAGTACAGTAGAAAAAAACCATGAATTGCAAAGGAAAAGAGCACATAGCAGATTGTTGCTTAGTAAGAGCAGGGTTGCAAGGCATAACATAAAGAAGTAAATAGAAGAAAATAAGAAATTTATCTGGCATTGCCAGGATTAATGTTGATGGTTTTGCTTATGCTTGGAATGAAACAAAAGTATAAGTGATAACATCTGTGATCCTTGATTTTTTATTTCACAGCAAGTTCAATGCAAAACGAACCACCTTTTTGTGAGCTGCTTTGGGTACCATTCTGGGAGAAAGGTAACAGATAAATGAAATGAAATGAAATAAATACATAAATAAAAAAAATGTCAAAGCCAAATTTGTTATTAAGAGGGGGAAAAGACACATTTTATAGATCTGCCCTGAATGTGCACTCAAATTTATTTTTTTTTTAAAAAATAACCTTTATTAATTTCAAAACAACAAATCAAAACTTCAAAAAGGATACAAATGCATATAGATATCCTAAACACACTAGTAGACACATATTAAACACAATAGAAATTATTCAATGCATATACATACACATACAAAAATACAAAAATATTTCACATAAAAATGTTACCTCACTTTTTTCTTTCCCAGTCAAACCATTCAAATCCTTACATCTTCTTTCTTCCCCTATCTCTCATTCCTCACCCTACCTCTTTATACCATCTTGTATTTCGCCTAATCCCATCTTCCCCATCCCATCTAAAAACCTTCTCTCTATTTTCTCATTATCAGTCTTTCTATCTTTCTATCATACACCAGTTCCTTCCAAAATCATCCCATTCCACCTCTTCTTCCAATCTACACCACTTAATCACAGCATATTACATCCTTCTTCATTCTTCTTCTTGCTCTTCCAACATACTAAAACCTTCATTCTAATAGCTAATCTTCCTTCATTCCATCTCTCTTTTAATCCATTCATTCCAACTTCTTTCTTTGTTCCTCTTTGGTAATTCCTACTGAATACTTAATTAACCTCCTATCTCAAACTGATCAATAATACACCAATCCCATATTTTCAAGCATCCTCCCTTTATTTTACCCCCCTCTCTCATATTACAGTTTTAGTATTCCATTAAAAAAAACACCCTCAAATTTAAATTTAAATCTTGAGCAAAATTGGTTGATAAATGTGCAAAGCAAAGCAAAGTAAAACAACAACAACAACAACATAAATGTTTGGTTGGTTAGGAGGTAGCTAAAATAGTTGATGGACTGGGTACAAATATAGTAGTTGAGGGACTGAGTAATTCCATTAGGTAATGTACCAAGCTTGGTAACATTTTGTTCAGGCATGTGGTTTTGTCTAGCACAACAGATAATAACTTTAAATTATAGTGCAGATATTATTTCTATTTCTACAACAGATAGTGGTCTCAGACTTTTAACACACTATTAGAAGTCCCTGGAATCTGAATGCACCACTCACTTTGTGTTTGGGGGTGGGGTGCTTGAAAGCTTCAAACTTTTGAATTTGTTGGGTTGTTGTTGTTTTTTTGGGAGGGTTTGGCCCTGTACAAAGTTGAAACACAAAACTGAAAAAGTAAAGCATCTGTCATTAATCATGAAAAAGCAAGCAAAAATACCTTTGTTCCATAGTGTTTTACTTGCGTAGTCTCAGTTTGACGCAATGAGTGTTTTATAAGAAGCCAGAAAGTAGAAGGAGAAAGTATTTGTACAAAATAAGATTGTCATTCTTCAAGAAGGAAAAAAGATTTCAGTGGGTGATTAACAGAAAAGAACAAATTCTTTTAGCTGCAGAGTGATGGGCTGGTAGTTAGTGACTGCAAATACATTAGAGATTCACTTCACAAATAGAGCAGCATGTTCTTTTGGTGAACATTATATTGCTGAAAAGGGTTCATTGCACATGTAGACAATTAGACAAACTAAAATGTTTTTGACAGGTATTAACAAATAACACCTTGGCTGAAATCTCTGCAGAAAGGATTTATATTGTGACTTCTGAAATAGTGTTATGTTGTTTTTTTCCCCACCATGTGGCCCTGGAGCATTATTGAATGGATTTTAATAGGCCATCTCCAAATACATCAATTCTGTTAAAAGTGTATTATCATATGGACCAGTGAACAATCGTATGAGTATAGCACACACAACCACTATTAGCTGAGATTCTTAAAAATAACCACATGGATATAGGCCATAGATTTGGCCAAAGGTCCCTTTACGTTGCTCATTATGTTGTATAAATTTACATTACAATGGACAAGCTACTAATCCTTGTGTGAATGTGGAGATCAAGAAATTCTTTGGTGAATTCTACTAGGCTTCTACTAGAATGTTGCTTTATTGGCCACTAAAATTATATTTCAGAAGAAGGAAAGATAATGTCATGACCAGAAGATGCAGAAAAGGATTAGTCCTCAATGAGTTACAGTGGTCCCCCGGTTTACGAATCCCCCGGGGAACAAAATCCCCGGGATCCGAAACCAGCGGGACCAAAAAATATCCCCCGGGATCCGAAGGATCCCCTGGGATCCGAAAAGAAAAACCGCGCGGCCCCTTTAAATCGGCCGCGCAGTCCATCAGAAATAGCGGTCCCCCAGGAAACGAATACTTCCGGGTTACGAAAGGTAATCCGGAACGGATTACCTTCGTAACCCGGGGACCACTGTATAGGGAATAGAATAATATAAAAAATGGAACCTCTTGCATGAGGGCCTCATTCCACCAGGTGTCTGTAGGGTATCCCTCTTCATTTCCAAAGCTCTCTTCTTCCCCAAGGTCCATCGTTCCGCACACTATCATCTGCCTGTAAATGCAAATTTCAGGCATTGGGATATCTCAAGAAGAAACGTGTTGATGACAACAGACACCAGTGTTATTGTGAATCATAATGATTTCTAGTGGTACATAATCCAGAACTACAGGAACCGTCTAAACAAGCCAGTACAGTCTTTCCTTTTTCATTGCACAAAGAACTGTCTGCAACAAAACAGTTAACAGTGGATTATGGAACAGCAGTAAGTAGTTTTGCCCAACAATTATTTAATGTACAAGTTATTCAACACATATTTAGAGGTCTTGTTCATGTCATAGTCTTTGCCATTTCATTTTGCGTACAAGTTGAAAGCTCCTAGTATCCCAAAAATTTATTCATACTTGAATGATTCAGTTTTGTATTTTATGTCAGTAGGAAAGAGTTGCAGTCTCTGAACAGAAAAACAAGCAAACAATGAGAAGATTGTGAAGATGACTAATCTTTTTGCAGGATCTATTGATATAATCTACTTCTATTAAATAACAGCAAGCTATGGTACACATTTTGGCAACCAAATGAAATCACTTATGTCACAGGATTCAGCAATTTTTCCCTTGGGATAGATAAATCTGTTAGTTTCAGCTTCTCTCAGTTTTTCATTCTTCCAATCTTAAGCTTGTTTCATCCTGTTTTGCACTTGTTTGTGATTTTTCTGGAAATAAGCCTCTCCCAGAAATCTTAACCTCAAAGGAATTGGGTTGTGACATGAATTTTGTTGTTATTAACTGTGGTCAAGTCAACTTTGACTTATGGCGGTCTCATGAATGAGAGACCTCCAACTCATGCTATTGTCAACCTCCCTGCTCCGATCTTGCATACTCAGGGCCCTGGCTTCCTTGATTGAATCTATCCATCTCGAATGAAATCTTCCTTTTTTTACTTACCCCCTTCTACCTTACCAAGCATTGTCTTTTCTGTTGTCTTTTCTGGTGAGCCACGTCTTCTCATGATATGACCAAACTATAACAGTCTCTGGTCCTGTCTGTACTGTCCATGGGCAGCTGATCACATGTACATCCCACTGAGAGATAGCTGGGTGCTTCATTCTGACCTCAGTGCAAGTGAGTGGAAGCAGCAGCAACTGCTGCACTGGCAGCTCGTGGGACATGCTTTAAATGGCCAGCCAACATTGGAACAGAAGATCTAGAGCAAATAGTAAATTTTGGAAATCCTTTAAAAGGAGGGCATGCTGAATGGATTGGAAGTTATTCAGTTTGTTTGCACCAGAACCTGGGTTTCGGACATGCATCAAACAGTTCCCCTGCTGAGAGGACGGAAGCAGGCTGTTTTACTTGGCCTATACAGACAGGGTCTTGCTTTAGTCATCTTGCCCTTGGGGCTTTTTTGTTCTAGGACCCATTTATTTGGATTTTTGGCAGTCAATGGTATCTGTAGAACTCTTCCCCAGTACCACATCTCAAATGAGTTTATTTTCTTCCTACAGCTTTTGTCACTGTCCAGCTTCTGTGACTATACATAAAATGAGAAATATGATTACCTGGTCAATTTAAATTTGTTATTCAATTATATAGCTTTACACTTCAAGATCTTGTCTAGTTCTTACAGATGTGCCCTTCCAAGTCCTAGACTTCTGACTTCTTGCTGCAGTCTCTATTCTGATTGATGAATGAGACAAGATATGAACAATCTTGAACATTGTGAAAATTATCTATGGTCATTATTTTTGTTTTCTTAATATTCAACTGTAAACCTACCTTTACACTTTCTTCAGTAATCATTCCAAGTCTTTGCTATTTTCTGCTAGTAGTATGGTGTCATCTACATATCTTAAATTGTTGATGTTCTTCCTCCAGTTGTCATTTCTCCTTCTTCCAAGTCTAATTCTGCTATATGTATGATATGTTCAACATACAATGTAAACAGATAGGGTGATAAAACTGAGCTTTGCTTGACCCCCTAGTCAATTGTAAAACATGCTGTTTCTTTATATTCAGTTCTGATGGTAGGCTCTTGTCCTGAGTACAGGTTAGGCATCAAGACAATCAAATGTTGTGGCACAGCCATTTCTTTAAGAACAATCCATAGTTTTTCATGACCTATACAACCAAAGGGTTTGCTATGAATTATACAGTGCAGGCTGATTTTCTTCTGAAATTCTTTGGTGCTCTCCATTATCCAGCATATGTTTAATTTCTTGAACCAAACTTAGACATCTGGTATTTCTTGCCCCACTATGGTAAAAGTCTTGGTGGTAGAATTTTGAGCATAGGTTTGCCCTGTGGTTACGGCAATCCCTGGTGTCCCCTTTCTGGGAGATTGAAATTTATATTGTGTATTGGAATGCATATTTTCTTGGGGCTTGGATGTATATTGAAATGTGCCACCTCGATTCTCTATTTTGGGAGGAAGGCAGGATATATGAACAATGTAAAAATGCAGTGCATTTCTAATCTGTGGGCCATTATTTTATTTTGTTTGTTTGTTGACAGATTTTAGTTAGCTCTAGAGTAGATTTTGCCTGTGTAGATTGAAACAGCACTGTTGGTATTCCATTTGTTCTGGATGATTTGTCTCAAGTGCTTTCAGTGCAGTTTCCTAAAAGTGGAAGTTCATCTTCATATGGTTCATCCTTGAATAAATCTGTCACCCTTTCTTTTATATAGTTCTTCTATATATTGCTTCCCTCATCTTTTTATTTCTGCTTGGTCATGTAATGTGTTCCCTTGCTAGTCTTTTAACATCTCCATTCTTGGTTTAAATTTCCATTTCATTTCTTACTTCTTTCTTTCTTTCTTTCTTTCTTTTCCACCTTCTATTTCTCTGCACTGATTATTATAATAGTTCTCCTTGTCCCTACATACAAGTTGTTAAACAGTTGCATTCAAGGTTCTGACTCTATTTCTGTCAACTTTTACTTTTGCTTTTTATCTGCCCTTAACTATATGAAAAGCTTCATCTGTCATCAATTGAGGCTTCTCCTTTGTTTTGGTAACAGATAGTGGCTTTTTTGCATTTTTCCTGACAATGGCCTTGTACAGACGGCCCCAAAGGGCCGTCACCAGGGCATGAGCCCTAGCGCGTATGGACAGTGCCATCTTTTTACCGCACTATCCATACGCGCACACCATGATGATGTCATGGTGCACACTGAATTTATAGTGCGGTGAGCACCTGATGTTATGGCGCCACTGGAGGGTGCCTACGGTGCCCTTTCAGCAGCACCAAAAGGAGCTCCAAATGGAGCTCTTTTTTGGCGCTTATCCTTGACATGGCTTTACACAGCCGCGCCAAGGATCCTGAAGGGAAAGGGGCCTAGAGGTATATAGTCAGACGTTTCTCCAAAGTGCACACCATCCACTGACCACTGAATGCCTGCAGGAGGACAATTAAGTCCTGCAGGAGAGGAAAGGGAGATGAGTCATAGTTTTGTATGGGTAGAACCTTAAATTGCATCTCCTAATGCAGACTCTCAGTCATGTATTTTTTTGCTCAGTACTAATTGACTTTATAAAAGCCTACACACATGGATAGTTTTCAATTCTTTTAAGCTGTTTTTACTGGATTTAAACCTGTTAACCTCTTTAATAAATTTTAATCTGTTTAATTTTTTATTGTTTTAAATTGATTCAAATTGGTGAAGTTTATTTTATTGTACACCACCTTGGGAACTCTAGCTATCCTGCAGTATGAAAATATCTCAGTAAGTACATACATAACAAGTAATATTTCTGTTCTTTTCTGAATGCACAATGAATGTACCAAACTTGTACATGAGAAAATATTAAGCATGCCAGAGTGTGAAGGTACTAGGGTGTATGCAAAGGTATGTTGGCTGCCCATAGTGGTAAAACAGAAAATATTTATTATGTCCAGGGTTGGTTAACCTGGATTTTGCAGCAGGGAGATAAGGAGTGGAGAGATGTGGTCCATGATCCATCTAACTGAATGTACCTGCCATACCTAATTTCTGCTGGGGCTTGTTTTTGCTCTTGTGTGCATCACTTCACACTTATCTACTTACAGCTTTGTTTGCAATTTTCTTGCCCCATCATGAAGTTTGAAGAGATCCCTCTGGAGATCTTCATAATCAATTTACTCATCAACATGATCTGGCTTGCTTAAAATATGACCAGATCAGTGTGAGTAGCAAAGTACACTTGTACCTCTATATTCATTCAGGTTAGGGGCACAAGACTCCCGTGAATGTGAAAAAACCACAAATAACAAATATATCATGTTTTTACCTGAGAGGACACCTCTGTAGGAATCTCTAGGTCCTTCAGTGCAACTCTGTGGTCAACGTCCAACAAACACTGACCATAGAACTGCACTGGAGGAGCTACACATGCTTGGTAGAGTATTCTCCCTAGGAATTTCTAGGTCTTTCAATGCAACTTTTAGTTAAAGTTGACCATAGAGTTGCATTGGAGGATCTAGATATTCCTAGAGAGAACATATTAATTAAATCCATGAATAATCAAATCCACAAATATCAAAGCCGTGAATATGGAGAGATGAGTGTACTTGCAAATGAACAGAATTAAACTGAAACGTTAAAGAAAAGGGCAAGGGAAAGCTATTTATAATTTGAACAAACAAATTAACAAATATGGACCTCAAGCCATTCTTTCTAAATTTAAAGAAAGCAATCTGGCAATTTGTAAAGCATTTTAACAGATGGTTCTCATATAGTGTCATTGTCTTTCTTTGTGAATATTTTGTGTAGGCAGTGTCTAGATACTGGGAAAAGAATTTCTCTGATATTAGATGTCATTAAAAGAAAATGGTGGCAGAGAGATATTTCAAACCCATACTGGAGAAGAGTTGTTTCATTGGAATAGTAGACGCTTTGAGAGGTATCCAAGTCTTCCATGGCCCTGTATATCTGTATCTGTTTAAGGTTTAGGTCAGCATAACTCTGTAGAATTGGACCTATTTTATATATAGAAGGCCTTTTCCCAATCTCTGGCATGTCTAAATATGACTTGGAAATGCTATTGCCTAAAACTCTGGAAAGCTGCTACCAGTCAGTACAGACAACATTAAGCTAGATCAGTGTTCCCCAAACTGCAGTCTTTAAGGGATTTTGGACTTCTGCACCCAGAATTCCAGACTATTGGCCAACATGGCTGAGGCTTCTGGGAGCTAAAGTGCAAAATCTCTAAAAGGGCACAGTTTGGGGACCACTCAGCTCGATGGACTTAATGCAAGGCAAATTTGTATGTTCATTTCATGTAAATGTCCATCTGACTGGAATCCATGTTTAATGTATTTGTTTTAACCCTATGCCATTCTATGCTTCCCAGTAAGCTGGAAGAATCTGAGAAGCATCTGTCTATGTCCCTAAAGCCAGACACAAAATGATCACAGATACCTCTGGTGAATACTGGCAGTTCTCAGCAGTGATGTCATCATTTTTTGATCTGGCTATAGAAATTTAGCCAGATGCTTTTTCTATCTTGCCGGCTTGCTGTGAAACACAGAATCACTGTGCAAGCCAGCTTTAAGGGCTTTGCAGTGAGGTTGGAAGGGTTAGATGCTGTGGAGGGCAGAAAGGAATACCACAGTGCCCCCAAAATGGACATCTGCACATATAAGTGACAGCTACATGTGTGTATCTCCCTACCAGAATTCTGGCCTATGTTTGTTGGTATTTCACTTTAAGACAGATCCACAGGATCTTTGAGGCATTGTTATGCAACATTTAGCAGAATAAGCATAAACACTCACTTGTTCCTAATAGACATTGCTGCTTGTCTTCAATGCTGTTTCCATTCTCATCAAAATCTAGTTTTTGTTGTTTTTTTCCCAGCATGGCATATGGTAAAGCTTTGGAAACAGCCCCACACAGCCATTCCTTGCTTAGTGGCAAGCATGCAGGGTCAGAAGAATGTCTGACTACTTCCTCCTAACCAGACACACAAAGATTACAGAAGTGGAGCTCAGTTCTGATGTCATGATTTTGGATCTGGCTATGGATAAGTAGCCAAACACTTCTTTCCATCTTACCTGCTCACCATGAAGCACAGAATTTCTCAGATGCTTTATAATAAGTTGAGAGGGCTTTGGGTGCTTCAGAGGGAGGAAGGGAATATCAATTCATGTAGCCAGCATGGTGCAGTGGTTTAAGTTTTGGACTATATGGAGATAACTGTACTACACTCTCAAAGTGCTGCTATTCCATTCTGGGATTTGAGGAACATTTAGAATTCTCAGCCAGAGAGCTTTTAGACCTCACTGAATGTAATAGGAGAATGTAATAGGATGCAGCCAGAGCAGTAGAAGTGGAACAGCAGCACAATAAGAGTGTAGTGTTGTGATCTACCATGACTCTGGAGACCAGGGTTTTATTCCTAACTTGGCCCTAAAGCCCACTTGGTGACCGTGAGCAAGTCACATGCTCTCAGCCTCAGGGGAAGACAATGGCAAACCTCCTCTGAACAAACCTTCCAAGAAAACCCTATGACATGTTTGCCTTAGGTTGCTGTAAGGTGGAAATGACTTGAAGGCACACAACAAAAACAAAGTGCCCCCAAAAGTAGAATTCTGTCCTACGCTTGCTGATATTTCACTTTCAAACAGATCCATAGGGACAACTCCATTGACATGAAAGCATTACTATAAAAATGTTAGCAGAGTAAGCAAAAACATTAATGTGTTCCTAGTAAGCATAGCTGCTTCTCTTCAATGCTGTTTCTATGAAAAATTAGGTGTTGCCGACAAATGGAAACCAAAACTGTTAAATTCTGTTCCAAATAAAAATGGCAATAAAACCAAATGATCGATGGAAGCAAAGAAGTTTTCCTATCCTTCCAGCCTCTGTGATCAGAAGTTATAGCAGAAGGGTAAAACATCTCCTTTTGTCTCCCTTTGTTTTCCTACAATGTTTTCATTGTCACTGACCTTGTCAATTATCAAAAACTAAATATGGAACAGAATACTTATGTGCCCAAGGTAACGGCTGTATTCCTCTTAGTCACATGCAATAAACACTGAAAATATTATGTAGTGCTACAATAGATTCTTCACTCTAGGAATAGGAAAATGTGGTCCTCCAGATGTCGATAAACATCACATGCATCATCCTTAACCAGCAGCTAAGCTGTAAGGGGCTGGTGGGAATTAGAATTCAAGGACATCTAAAAGACCACAAGTCCCCAACCCCTCCTTTAGTCTTTTGGATTTCTTTGACAGGAAGCAACAAACCCTCTCTAGACTGGAGATGCAATTCATCATTAATTCTGTTCTTGAAACAAGCAATGATGAGTCTGAGCCATTTTCTTCCCACTTGGAGAACTTTCTTTAAAAAAAAAACATGGTATGGTTTTCAAGGACTATTCACAGTTTGGGACTGGTTCTCTACAAGATTTGTATGTGGAATTTTTGGCAGAAAATAGTATTTCTGAACAAGGAATAGCTTTTTCTGCACAGACATGATTCTACAGAATACTATTTTCATTGCAGAAATTTTTTAAGGTAGGGAACCTATTCTGCACAAAATTTGCAGGATACTGTATTGACATAGAAAATAGCGTTTTCTGTGCAAGAAAGACTGGTGAGATCCTGCATAAAAAGTTGCAACTATGATAATGGAGGTCCATCATCATAGCTACATCTGATGATGCCCCACAAAACAAAAACAGCAACAAGGCACCCCCCCCCCCATATTTCCAGCCAGGCAGTGCCATAATCAATAGGTTTCTGAGGTGCTTTGGACTGTGGTTGATGTCTGCAATGCTCTTCTGGTCATTGGGCTCATTGACAACAGGCAACTGAAAAGACCCATTGGGGTTCTGCTGTAAGTACATAAGTAATTCTCTTAATGCATTCCATGATGGGGAGATTGCTGTAGACTTCATTTTCTAGCACCAAAATTTCCAGCACTGTTAGTTGAGGTACCACTTGGTTAAAAAAGTACATTTGGGGGATCATGTTCCATCATTGATTACTGTAAATGTGAACCCCCAAAGTTATGAGGCTGTAAGTTGACCTTACGACCCCGTAAACTACTGAGTGGGGTACTAACCAGTATTTTCTGTGCAGAAGGTACAATTCCTGAACTGAAAATGCTGTTTAATACACAGAAAATACCATGTGCAAGTTATTCTGCATATAACCCACACATTGCATTTTCTGTGCAGAGTTCAAACTACCAAGTCCCAAACTGCAAAGTTTCTTGTCAGTCTGGGATTTTTTTTCCATCAGGGTTTTGTGAAACTCAAGAAAGTCTATCCTTTTTTACAAGTATTTTCAAATATTCTTTTCATCCCTGCTCTAGATCCTCTAGAATGTTCATGATGGGACAGTTTCTGAGAAGTATTTTTCCTGTTGCAATGATAAATGGGGTCCTCTTCAAATAATATGGAAACAGGTTTTCCCATAATTCCTGAAAGGACTTGTTTGGTTTGGAAGCAGCAAAATACTGGCATTGCACTTATCGAAAACACTGCAGGACTTTGTATTTTACTTCTCCTGTGTATGTCTTTTCAGTGAAAAAGGTACCATTTTAAGAAAGTATTCAGGATGTGATTTTGTTGCCTCGCAGGTCAGGCGCCACAATAAGCACGAGCACACCAGGCTGGAGTGAACATGGCCACAACTTTATTTAAAGCCAAACAAACAATAGGGTTGGCCCAAAGCATAAGGTCTGGATCTGGGCATCAGCCAAGCCCCCGTTGGCTAATGAATGGTTGCTTGTAGCCAAGCATCGGGATGACGTAGGTGCCAAGCCCCGCCCCGAAGCACCGTCGGGCAACAGTGCTCCTCCCACTCGATTTGCAAGGCACTCTAGTCACCGGGTGTCAATTGACTGTGGCCCCCGCACTGGCCACATCAGCACGCTCCATACACCCGGGTCGCTAGGACTCCCGATCCAGAGCCATCGAGCCCTGGAAACCCCTCACCCACAGATCCAGGCCTATGCTGCCGCCCCCGCACCAGTTGTGACAAATAACTCCCAGGGAGGGAGGGTGGGAGAGCCGAAACTCGCAATGGCGCCTCGCCGAGCGCGCTTCCCGCTTAAATAGCCCCGTGGGCCAAGGGCCAGCCACGGTGCATGGCCCCGCCCACCGGGCAACACGGACCAATCAGCGCGAGAGGCGGGCCGGCCACGGGCCAATCAGGCCGCCCGCCTCAGCGCTAAGCATTCTGGGACGTGTAGTACGTCCCAGAAAAAGGCGGGCAGGCTTCCTGCGCTCTCCCTCCCGGCAGCCAATCAGGAGGGAGCCCGCCCCCGCAAAGGCTGCCGGGAAGAAGACCGCGGCGGGAAGCCAATATGGCGCTTCCCGCGTGCGGCAACAGCGCCGGCCCGGTAAGTCGGGCGGCGCTTATTATGCAGAGACCTCAGATGCTGGCATGTATGCATGGCAAGTATGTTTACTATATAATATATGAATGTGCCTTCAGATGTTATTTATTTGTAATAAATAATTATTCCTTCTTTCTGAATTATCTCTTCGTTTTTGACCTTGTTGTACTGCTGCTGAATTTAATGTTTGTTTGATGTCTGGGAAATGGTGATAAGTAGGGGCATCACCAACATTTTGCCTTGGGTGAAATTTAAAGTAAATTGGGTTGGGAGATTTTTATCCCCAGTTGAAGCATCTGAAGAGTTTAGAGAAAAGCCAAAAAACCTCTGATATAATCAGCAGATTTATCTGAAGGGTGTGGGAAAGCCACCAATATTTATTCCCTCTATTTACTTAAAGGGATTTTGAGCCAGTTTTACACTAAAGACTTTCTAAAACAATAAACAAATACACTGAAATATTTAAAAAATTACATTCATTAAATAAAGACCCTAACTGAAAACAGAAACAAATATAATCAAGGATAGAACTGATAATGCAATAGTCAACAAAACCAACAATCCAGAATGCCACAGGAAAATATAGCAGCTGAAATCTTGCCGAGGAGTTACAAATACAGTAGAGTCTTGCTTATCCGACATAAACTGGACCGGCTGATAGTTGGATAACTGAAAATGTTGGATAACCTGGAAGGTCCAAGAAAAGCCTTGAAATCACTATGAACTGCAAATGTATTGAAGTTTTATTGCAATAACAGTAAAAGTAAATGTAAAGAAATCACTGATCAGCAGCCGCGACGTTGGTTAATCCAGAATGTTGGATAACCAAAGGTTGGATAATCGAGACTCTACTGTACATAACCTAGAGTTTTGTATTTGTAACTGGGTACTATTCACAATCCCCACAGAGTACCTAGTTTAGGGGACATTTAAGGACGTTGAAAGTCCCCCAATCCCTAATTGCCAGGCAGCAACCAATATGATCAATGGGGTTCCATTTCATTTTCTCTCAGGAAGCAGCTGACTGATGTGTCCCCCCCTTCACCATTCCCCCAGTGTGAGTGATCTCCAGTGTGCCAGAGACTTGCAACATAGTGGAAATTTCAGTGAGGAACTTTGTGACCAACAGGGGAATAGACCCCAGTTAACTGCAGTGGCTGTTCCCCAGTAAACGGGGATTGAGTTTTGGACCAGGAGAGATAAGCAGGACAGGCAGGCTTAAATAGGGAGAATATGAAGCTTCATATAACCTGAGCCAGGTATGGCTTTATATGTGATAACTAGCACTTTCAATTGTGCCTGGAAAGAGACCAACAGTCAGTGAAGATGTTGCAACAACTCTATAGTGCTCATTAATCCAGTTCTGAGAACTGTGTAGAACAATATAGAATCATAGAATCATAGAGCTGGAAGAGATCACAAGGGTCATCCAATCCACTCTGTGTCATGCAGGAACTCGGAATCAAAGCACCTACGACAGATGGCCATTCTGTCTCTGGTTAAAAACCTCCAAAGAAGTAAACTCCACCACATTCCAAGGCAGTGCATTCCACTGTCAAACAGCTCTTACTGTAAGGAAGTTCCTCCTAATGTTTAGGTGCAATCTCTTTCCCTGTACCTTGAATCCATTGCTCCGTGTCCTAGTTTTTGGAACAGCAGAAAAGAAGCTTGTTCCATCCTCAATATGACACCCCTTAACAGGGCTATCATATCACTTCTTAATCTTCTATTCTCCAGGCTAAACTAACCTATCACTCTAAGTCTCTCCTCATAGGACATGATTTCCAGAACCTTCAACATTTTGGTCACCCTCCTCTGGACATGCTCCAGTTTGTCAACATCCTTTTTGAATTTTGGTGCCCAAAACTGGACACAGTATTCCAGGTGATGCCTGACCAAAGCAGAATAGAGAGGCATTACTACTTCCCTTGATCTAGACACTATATTTCTATTGATGCTGCCTAGAATCACATTGACCTTTTTAGCTACTCTATTACACTGTTGACTCATGTTCAACTTGATCTTTTTCACATGTCGTCTTGTTAAGCCAGGTGCCCTCCATCCTATATCTATGTATTTCATTTTTTTCTGCCTAAGTGCAGTATCTTACATTTCTCCTCGTTGAAGTTCATTTTGCTAGTTTTGGTTCAGCTTTCTAATCTAGTAAGGCTGTTTTGAATTTTCATCCTCTCCTCTTAATTTGGGGTCATCTGAAAATCTGATGAACATGTCTCTGTTCTTTCATCCAAGTCATTGTTAAAGTTGTTGAATAGCAATGGGCCCAGGTGGCACCCCACTGGTCACTTCTCTCCAAGATGAAGAGGAGCCACTGCCGAGCACACTTTGGGTTTGGCTGGTCAACCAATTAATTGTCCACCTAACAGCTGCATTGTCTAGCCCAAATTCTATTAGCTTGTTTGAAAGAATGTCGTGTGGGGCCTTGTCAAAGGCCTTACTGAAATAAAGATATGCTATGTCTACAGCATTCCCTTCATCTATCATGCTGGTAAATTTATAATTGTATATAAAGATATAAAATTAGTCTGGCATGACTTGCTTTTGAGAAATCAATGTTGACTTTTTTGTGATTATTCCATTCCCTTCTAAATGTTCCCAGGCTCTCTATTTAATGATCTGCTCTAGAATCTTTCCTGGTACTGATGTCAGACTAACTAGGAAATAAAGAGTTATTATTATTGTTGGGATCCTCTTTTTTTCCCCCTTTTTGAAGATGGGGAAAATGTTTGCCCTCCTCCAGTCTGCTGGGACTTCTGTTCTCTAGGAGTTCTCAATTACTATTGCCAATGGCTCTGAGATTACATTTGCCAGTTCTTTTAATATGTTCTTTTAATACTCTGGAAGTCCTGGAGACTTAAACAACTGGAAAAGTCTCTTATCTGAGGATCACCTACCCCATTTTTGCCAAATGGGGTTTCTTCAGAGATGCTTTTCCAAACAGCTGGGCACCTGGACACTTCTTTCTACTTAAATGGGGTGAAACAGACTGCCCAAAAGGGCCTCCCTTGGACTGCATGGGGTCTGTTTGTATTGGGAGCAGCCACATGTGCTCAGCCCTGATTTGGGCCACTGTGGCGGTTCCCAATCAGCTTGCCAAAAAAGAGCAGGGTTTTTTTTCTGCTCATTTTTGGGCTGGTTTTGGGCCAGCTCTCTGGAAAAGAGCCACACCCAGGGCAGCTTCCAGCCATGTTCGGAGCATGTGTCACGTGCACACCCCACCCCCATTGTGGCCTGATGGTGGCTCTTTTGTGCCATCTGTTTGAGGCCCATAGAACTCTTAAAAATCATGAAATATGTAACTATCACATTACTATTTTGATTGGGATGAATACTATCCCATAAGCCTGTCTGGGCTGAACTGCATTTTATTTGCCTACCTCTAGATCTGTTTCAAATCCCTGTTCAGCACTTTCTCAGCTTCTTCTGACTGTAAAAAAAAATTAGCGCTGGTAGTCATCAGCACATAGACCTACCTGATGATAATAAATAAAATCATATAAAAGGAAAACCATCTTGTGTGTTTTGAATGTTCTAAGTGACTGTGAGCAAACTACAGATTAAGAAGCCCCCAAGTGGGTAAGGCACTCTAATGGAATTACCTAAGAAAATTGCAGTCTGCTCATTTATTTGAAAGCAATCTGAGGAAACAGAACAGAACAAAACAAAAATGTGAGACTGGATAATTTTTCAGAAATGAATTATTCACAAACATATGCACATGGGGCAACTACCTGCTACCAGGATCTGGCTACTTATAGGACAAAAGAAAAGAGTGGCCCATAAGCAAACAATAATTCAAGGACTGTGGTTATCACCATACGCTCCCCAATAATGTTCTGTTGATCCAAGGACAGACAATTCAGGAGCCCAAAGAAAAGGAACTGCAAAGCTTAATTGCTTTTTCCTTTGTCAGTAGTAATATTTCTGGTTGAGACACAAATGGAATGTGCAGAACCTTCTGTCAGCACCAGCAAGTATTTTAGTGCAGAAAAGGAATATAATGCATTGTAATGCCAATCCTCCCTCCCTCTGCTTCCCTCCAGGGCTTAACAGTCTCTTCACCACATTCACCAGCAGGGAATTCTAGCCCTTCCTGTGATAAATGCTGCTGATGTACAAAGATTACAATCCTCCCTGCTAAATCAATCTGTGGTTGCATTAAACTAGTAAAACATGCATTTGAATTAACATTTGGTCACTCTATGTATATTGGGGAGGAGGTATTTACTAGGGAAGAGGGGAAAGCATGCAGTTCTGTAATTACTGTGTTGCCAAAGATTCAACCTTATTGCTGCAGGGGAATGAAAGACATCTGCAAATAGTTTTATCCTCTCCTTCAGTGGCATTAATGTCACTAGCAGACACATGTTTCCTAACTAGGGATGATGCAAGTCATTGCTAAGAAGAGCTTGAAAAAATGAGCTCCTCTGTCTCATTACTCATATGGAAATGCAGGTCAAGGGAACCAGGTCCTGTTTGTATCCTTCTACAAGCATGGATCCCCTCAGCTTGCACCAGTCCATGAGCTGCTCTACATAACCACTGCATCTTCACAACCACTGCTTTCCACTTGTCTCCTACACCAGTCACTATCACCTAGAGCTTTCCTGGTTTATGTAGAACAGGAATAGAGGGAGGCAGCAGGTATAGAATCACTGATAATGCAAAATCTATTTATGCGTGAAGAACTCAGGTTGACTTATAGGGTTGCAGAGGGAGATACTGTACTGATTCCAAGTGTGGAGTTCCAATTGAGAGATATCAGGAAGAGAAGTGGCTCAGTAAGCTGCCTTAGAATAATGGGATGGCCAGCAATGCTGAGATGTCAAGCAAGATATGGACAGAGTTTCTGTCTGACCTCAAGCAAGACTTAAATTTGGGTGCCTTGATAGGTATATTTATAGGGCAAAACCTGTCCCAGAGCATAATTCAGGATTAAGTGGTAGCTGCCAGAAGAGGAGAATGGAAATGGAAGTTGTGAATGGCTGGACAACCAGTACAAATGTCCTTGGACAAATGACTAACACTCCCAGAGGGAAGTGTACGTTTGTTCACTTGTACTGTAAATGCAAGATGGATCACCCACCATCACTTCTGCCAGTGAAAGGATTAGATAGATTCTGATCTTGATTGATCTGTCCTGGCTATGTGCTCTTGAGCTTCCCCAATGCTAATCTTCCTTATATGGTAAGGCTAATCTCCCTCACTGATGCACCCTCACAGGCACATGCTCTAAACATCCCTTTTATATCAATTTGATATCAGAAAGGAAGAGGGGTGGAGAGGGCCAGACTTTGGGGTGACAATAGGTTTCAAGGATCATTTAGTCCATCCCTCTCCATATAAGAATAGAGAACTAAAGCACTCCTAGATGCAAACTTTTTTTCAAGATACCCAGAGAAGGGGAATCTATTATCCTCCAAACCAGTTTATTATGCTGGAGATTAGCGCACCGACTTTTATTGTCATGCTAGGTGTGGGATGGAAGTGCACAGGAATGGATTCTATTGCACAGCTCCATCCCTGGGCAGTAGTTATTCTGTACCTGACCCAGGCTTCTCCCAGACCTTTTAAAGAAAGGAAAAATCCCATTCTTTAAAGAAGGTCCTGTTCTTTAAAAGGTCTGGGAGAAGCCTGGATCAGGTACACAATGAGTACTGCCTGAGGGCAGAGCTATGCAACAGAATCCATCCCTGTGTGTTTACATCCTGCACCTAGCATGGAAATAAAAGCTACTGCACTAAAAAAATCTCCACTGTCACACAGTCTGTTGCAGTTAAGATATTCTTCCGAATGTTTTGGTGGAATCTCTTTACCTTGTACAATCTGCTCTCCATATCTTTGGGCTCTGAATCCATGAATTCAACCATCCATCCACACACATATGAAACTTCCAAAAAGGCAAATGATTTTGCCATTATGTATAAGGGGACACCATTTTACTGTGCCATTGTATATAACGGGACTCGAGCATCCAAAGATCTTGGTATCCATGAGGGGTACCAAACCCCAGAAGATATCAAGGGGCCATTGTAGTTTGAATCCATTGTTTTGTGTTCTAGAATCTGGAACTGCAGAAAACAAAATTGTTCCATCTAAAACAGAACAACTTTTCAGGTGTTTAAATATGGCCATAATATTATTTATCAGTCTTCTCTTCTTCATGATAAACGTATTCATCTCCCTAAGATGTTTCTCATTAAGTTATTTATTCTGACAGGACTTTTCCTAATGGTGTGGCCTAACTCTCTAGATTTCTCAAGAGCAGGGAACTGTCTAATTTATAAGATTGTATGTACAGTGCTGTGTAAATTTACAGCGCTATATAAATAAAGGTTAATAATAATAATAATAATAATAATGCCAAAATTTATTCAACGTTTTAGTGAGCTGATTAATTTTAGAACATTAGAATTCATTAGGATAGGTTGTTCTTATGCTGATAGATTCAGTAAAACAGGAAAGGCTAAAGAGATAGACTAGAATCCTTTATGAACTATTATGTTACATAAATTTGAATATACTTATCTGTGTAGCAGAGGAGATAAGAAAACCCTTTACTGGATTATGAAAATACATAATACCAGCAACAGCATCTAATGCACTTCAAAAGAATATAATGCACAGTGTCCCATTGTACATTGGGGGTGCCTGTTGTGCTCTGGTAACCCTAATCAGGACACCAAGCACCTCTTGGCCCCTATGTGCATCAGTTCTAATGCACATTGGACTCCATAGATATTGGGACACCACCCATTTGTAGCACATGCACAGCACATATGAGGCCTACTTCAGCTGCAGGAACCAGGCCTCTTATGTATCCCACCAGGCAGTGGCATCACTAGGGCAGCATCACCTGATGTGGTAACTCATGATGTCATCCCCCCCATACAGAATCCTTAGTAACATTTTTTGTACCAATGTTACTCATAAATTGTAAATCCCAAAAATCACTGCATGTGATGTCAATAGTGTAACATAAACAACTAGCAAAATTAAAATTACATCTTTAAATTACAATTTCATATGCAGATCCTAAGTGCACTTACACATACATAGTTTCATGATGCTACATTGAAAATTTGATATGATGTAATGTTTTAAAGAAAATTTTTAAAGAATTTTAAAAAAAATTAAAATTTAAAATTTTGTCAAAAACCTGGAGACTCTCCTTTATGAGGATACTGGTATTTTAAAGGGATGCAGATTAACACCACAGCCTGTTTATTCCAAAAGGAAGAAGCTTTGGAAGCAGTGGTGTCACCTCCCGCTTAGAGTGTCACCTGGCACAGCCCAACACCTTCCCCCCATCCCCTAGTGATGCCCCTGCCACCAGGTACCTTACAATGGGACAGAGAACCAACTTACCTGGATCACTGCAGATCCCAAACCTCAACTTCTCCCAGCAGGCTCATATTTTCTTTAAAAATTGGTGTTTCTTCCTCACTTGGTCTGGTCATAGTCCTGGGCATACTGTACTGAGAAGAAGGCCCCTTTCCAGACCTTCCTTTTGATTATCATTTGAGTGGTGGTCTAGTGGTAGCCTTGCTGCTTCAACTGTACCCCAGTGGCCTTTCAGATGACTCCAGAGGGCCTCAAGGAACTACTGACCAACAAGGCCACCTTCTCATAATCTGGATGGTCTCCAAGAGGGCCACTGTCTCTTTCCTATTTATTCCAATGGCAATTGCAGAGGCCATGCTGGCAGGAGAGATGGTGGGAAAGGGCGAAGAGTGGTCTTAATCAACAGCAACATAGGTGGCCTTCCAGTGGATTCCTTGGGGAGGATAGCCTTCACTTATGTTTCTTTTCATTGCAACATAGGCCAGTGGAGTCACAAGGCAGCAGAGCAGGCAAATGAGTTCATAGTCTAAGCCACACACAAGAGGGCATGGTAGCATGGTCTTACCATGGCACTCCTTAGAGCCAGCGCAGAGGTCTTTCTACATGTTATCCAGGGACCTATCATCCTCTGACACCACATATAGAAGAGCATGCACATGCTGAACTATATTTGGAGGCAGTGGATCTGGTGGGGAGGGACAGGCATACCAAACATCAGAGGAGCATAGAGGAGGAAAAGGGGATCAATGAACATGAAAACATCAGAAATCCAGGGCAGCCATGGTGAAAACACCAATGCCACAACTAGAAGGGAGATCCTCACTGCTGGTCACAGATGCAATGCCAGGGTGTATTGCTAGACATGCTGATCTGCTGGTGCAACAGTCTTGACTTCACCATCTGATGTGTGCATTTTTGCCAGATGTTTTCCCTGTTATAATGCTGCTGAGTGTTGGTGTTGTTTTTTGTTTGTTTCTTTTGGTACTCATAGTTCCTTTGCATATGAATTTTTGCACACTTCATAATATACACATTTCAGTACAATTATTGATTTTAGCAAGGGGGACAGATTTTCTAAGCTTACATAAACATTTGGATCAAAATAATTATTCTTAGACACATTTCTTTCCAATTCTTTTTGATAGGAATACTTCTCATCAGCTACAGGAAGGCACTCTTTATGCTTAAGGACTGTGTGTTTTTTTATTGCTGCACCCATGTTTCAACCAATCAATATATGTGAGCCAGTTTCTTCTTGATATTGCTTGAATTATAAGACCTTTTTTGTCAGTAAACAAATTTCTCACATCCCAATCAAAATGGCCACTGACATTTCTATGAGCATCTGACAATGCTGGTGACGATATATGTCTTGTATGTGGAAGACAAAGGAGAAATATTGCTGTTCTGTCCAGTAAAGGCAAGAGACTTTTGCAAATTTTCAAGATTTTATTTTAGAGAGGGACAAAATCTTTATTTTTGCACATTAACATGCAGTTCTCTGAGGTAAGCTGAGGGGAAATTATGAAGACTGTGCAGACTGAGGTGACACTTGGCTGCTCTTCCCATTTCCCACTCTATACAAAAAGAATTTCTTTGTTACATTGTTTCTGAAATGCCAAGATTATTGACTGTAGCACAGATGATGTATGTTTTGCATATGAATCGCTGCACCTCATCTATTCACACTCATTCTAGAAAGCACTAATTAACTACCTTGCTTATTGTCTCACAAATTAATGGGGGAAATCACAGTACATTTTCATGCAAGGAGTCATCTGATGCCAAGCTGGCTGTGTTGAGTATGGAACTCCACAGCAAAGCTTGTTGCAAATAGAAATGCAGGACTGTCTGAAATAAAGGGTTGAATCATAATGGCTGGAAATCCTCAGTCTTCTGCTCGGAAAAACCACTGTGGTGGAGATACACTCATGGTATACTGCTTTGACCGCACCTATATAAAAGAGCAGAAATGGAACTGCTATTATCTAAGAACACATGGCAAATATTTGAGACACGATGAATTTATGGACATTTCTTATCAATCTCCTAACAGCCAGTCCATAAAAATGATACAAATACTGAAGGAAGGAAATTGTGTCGCTGACTCTTAATTAGGAATGTGCATCACATTTTTTCAGATCCCAAACCTAGAGCTGACTCCATTAATTTAAATAGAGCCAGGAGATATCCAAATCAAAGCAGGGATTGCTGAGCTGGTTCTAAATCAAATGTGAAGATATCAATAGTCATTAGCTTTTGGGGGGGGGGAGTGAGGGGGATTCAAAGAAACATCAACAGGGTTGATTCAAAGAGGAGACATCAATATCAAACTGACACATTTTCTCAAGCTCTCCACCTAAGGAAGGTGCCAGAGTAGTAGTGAGGAAAGAGGAAAGGATGTACTGTAGTTTTGTGAATGGCAGCTATCATTTCTAGTCAAATCTTATGATCATAGTCCTTGAATACCAGCACTGCTGGAGTGGGTTGAAATAATATATTTCAAGACAATTCCAGTGCTGATTTCATTTTTGTGGATGTTTTTTCCTAAGAGCAAGAATGTTAAAGTGTTTTGTTCAGAGGTCATACCTGAGAAGGTGTAACAGTGAGGGCCTTAGATAGCAAATGCTGATTGAGGGTTTTGGGGTTTTTTGGGGGTTTTGGGGTTTTTTTTTTTTTTTTGGCCTTTGGATGCCTCACATCCATTATTCTCCCCTCATCCTGTATCATTTTTGTGATTCAGTGCCAACTGAACAGAAAACAAATTACAAACTGGCAGGTGCAATCATTTCCTTAGCAGCTACTATGCCTACAAAAGATTTTTAAAAAGTAAAGATAGTCCCTTGACATGAATGTACAGTTGTAATTGTAGGGGACTGTGTTCATCTCTTTTACTAAGCCAAAGAGCCAGCGTTGCATGCTCACCCCATCATACAGTGCCAACCAGCCTACAAATGTGATCCATTTCTGTCCAGCATGGATGTGTCGACTGAATATATTTGGAGGTGGTGTTCTGGGGGATAAGAATCGGTGGGGATCCAAGGATTATGCTGGAACCCCTCAAATATCACAGGTCACATATCACACCCCAACTTTAATGTGGATATTGCAGATTTGGTGTAACATTGATGAATAATGGTGCCTCACAAATACAAATTTTACCCTTGTTCCTAAGGAGGAGTGGATCCAATTCCAAAATTTGGGACAACAAGAAAATAAATTCTCAGGGCTACGTGCCTTTTTAAAAATCATTTGAGTGATCTGTGCAAGTAAAAAGGAAGGTGTATCATTAAGCTGAGCTCATTCAAATGCATGGGCAATCTGTTCTTGTAGCTGATGTGATTTGAAAAGAGGGTGTTTAGCTTAAAGTGATTAAACATCACAGGAGGAAAGTTTGCCATCAATATAGAATGGATTTCAACCATAATGATATTGAGAAAAGCAAAAGCTAAGTGTCCAAGAGGTTCACTATGAACTTCAAACAATCTGTTTTCAACATGTTTAAAGAAGTAGTGGGTACAAATTCACCAGGAGAAATATGCAAGAGGGTAGCTCACTTTTACTTAAGATTGAGATCCTGAAGGCACAATTATAAACAATTTCAGTGAGCTTTAAAAGTGAAAAGACACAAGCAAGAAGCAAAGGATGAGTAGAGAGTATTAGAAGCTTGTACAGAGGCAGGAGGAGGGGAAAAGCTCGGAATGAACATCAGCCTATGAGAGTAGTTAAAACTAACAAGAAAGAGATGCTCTTTTTGACAGACAAAAACTAGGAAGTTTTTGATAAGAGAAGAAGATGGAGAAATCTTAATGAATGACATGGGGAAGTTGTAACTACTCAGCCTATTTCACAAGGGAAAATATGCTCTACTAGATAAAAAAAAAGATCAAATGATGAAGAGAGGTAGCTTCAGACCAAGACAGATAAAAAGGTGCTATGGGAACATCTAGACATCCCATTCTACAGTGTTAGACAAATTGCATCTTTCGATACTCAAGGAACTTGCAGGTGTAATCTCAGAGCTTTGTCTTTTCTTTAAAAAAATGTACAGCAGAAGTTTTATTGTATATTTGGAAAATGTCTTCTTCTTAAAAGCTGGTAGAGGGTAGATAGGATCCAGACAATTATCAACTATCAGCTTGAGATAGATCACTAGAAAGGTTCAAGAACACATCCTTAATTTGTCAGTCTAAGAGCACTTAGCGAGAAATGTTGTGATCACAAAAAGATAGCATGCATGAACAAGTCATAAAACTGAATTCATTTCCTTAAGTAGTTTCATGATCTGTGGATGTGGATAAGCTGTAGTGTTTTATTTACTTTGAATAAATAATATCTTGATTTTAACAGGGCTTAATGTACAGCCCCCAGTGATATTCTTGTTGGAAAGCTGGTCAAATTTGGTGTAAAACACAGCTACCCAAGGTGGTGGTTTCTGGACTGATGCTGTTCCATAAGGCTACTCTTCTGTGGTGAGTTTCCAGGAAAGAAAGAAACAGTTGCAACCAATTGATACAAATATGCTACTGACCTCTGGAAATTAGGGAAAGAAAGCCAGTCCCCTACATTAGATAACTTTAGATGTACTTGGCTAACAGATTCTACTGTTACATTGATTTGTACCCTGGAGACACTCATCATTTGCTCCTTTGTTTCTGGAGCATAGTGATAAATGATGTGTTTCACTATGAAGACCATTGTTGCTCGAGATAAGTGATCTGAATGAAGAAGTGTAGGAAATTCCCATCAAATTTGTATATTGCACCAAACCAAATGAACAATAACTCAGAAGGCAGAAACATGATTAAAGTTTATTTTGACAAGATCAAGAAATGGGTCAAAAATCCAGTGGAACAAATTTCAGCAGAAATAAATATACAGTTTTTCATTAAACAAAAGAATTCAGACCAAGGCTGCATCTACACTGCAGAAAAAGATCAGTTTGATATCATGTTAACTGCCATGGCTTACTTCTATGGAAGTCTGGGAACTGTAGTTTAAAGATCTCTGCAAGAGCTCTCTGACAGAGAAGGCTAAACGTCTCACAAAATTATGGTTCCCAAAGTTGTTGTTATTTTTGCTGTTGTCATTATTATTATTAAGCTTTATTTGTTTAGCGCTGTAAATTTACACAGCGCTGTACATACAATCTTTTAATTAGATGGTTCCCTGCCCTCAGGCTTACAATCTAAAAAAGACAGGACACAAAAGGAGAAGAGAATGGGGAAGGGGAAGGGAATCAGGTCCAGCAGTTCTCTCTCCTTCTGAGGCCAGCATATAGTCAGATGCCATGGGGAGGGCTCAGCTCCTTCAGTTCCATAGTATTGAGCCATGGCAGTTAATGTGGTCTCATACTCGACCATTTCTGCAGTGCGGATGTAGCCACTGAAACATAGGATGGGGGACACCTGGTTTGAAAGCATTACACATTAAAAAAAAACAGGATCTAAGCATTTAGCAGGCTACAATCTAAACATATCCACAGAGCAATGTGGGTATCAAAAATGCTGATTCAATTCAAAGTTGTATCAACATAATTACAGTGTCCAGTATGTGAGAAGTAAAGTTACTGATATATTGTCCAAATATCAGTTGGAGAAGAGGATGGAAAAGATGGAGAGGCCCATGGAAACTAAAAGCTGTGAGGAAATAAGGCGGAAGTATCTAGTTTTTATTAATATAGAACAGAGACAATATGAAAACCCATTTCAAATATTTAAAGAGCTAAATAAATAATAAATTTATTTTCTGCTGGTTCAGGTGCAGGGACTAGAACAAATGGAACAAGTTACAAGAAACAGGATTTGGCATAAATATTATGAGGGATATGCTCTTTTAACAGTGCAATAGGGTTCACAGGAGATGCCTAACTCACCTTCACTGGTTGGTTTTGATCTCTAACTGGATGGTCACTAACCAGACGTCCTGTAATGATGCATTGACAAAGGATATGAATAAATAATTTGTGAGATCCCTCCTAGCTCTCTACTGTCTGACTTTATGAATATTGAACAGACAAGGAAAACAAATCTTGTAGTCTGAGTAAGATTTGAACTTTGATTAATATGTCTGAAGCTCTGGAACATATTCGACATTATTTTTTTCCTACATAATCCATAATGTGTTTATACCCAGATTTGTCACTTATCTATAATTCCATCTATTATACTCTCATTTGATGGCTGAAAATGAATAATAGATTTCTCAGCACTACAGCTCTTTAAAAAAATCTAAGATTTAATTTACAGAAATGACTTGGAATATTCTACTGTTTTAAGCAGCTCTCCTTCTCCCATGGACAAATATAAAGATATTATAAAAGGCAGTGGTATCTCAAATTTGCTAGTTTCTCCAGTTTTGCATTTCAAAAAAAAAAAAAATCTAATGTTTCAGATGAGAAAATGAATGTGATATTCTTCTTCAGTCTCATTTTCCCCAATCTATTTTTTTTAATTATTTTGTATGACCAGCCTTACTAGCTGTCAAAGACTCTGAACCACTGACTCTTAAAAAGAGAATATTAAGCTATACTTGGAAATGTAAGTTTCTTGTGTCTACCAAGACACAGAGAAAAATTTGTATATGTGTGTGCATGTGTGGCATGTCATTAGTGAGCAGAATGCCCATGGTTTCTGTTTTAATGTGGACCTCATTTTAATTGAAGGGATGCTCTACCTGAAAGGTTGCTTGATTTAAGTCAAAGGAATCATGAGAAGAGATAAAGGTGGGGGGGGGGTGGCATCTGAACAGGAGATTGTATGGGTACCTGGGTAAGCTGCTCAGAATTTTCCATGCTGTTCTAATTCATATAGGTTGGATTTCCCTTATCTTGAATTCTGTTTTTTTCCCCCCATAGTGGTTGATTTGCTCTTTGGTGGTTCAATGTATACAAACTTTGTTTCATGCTCAAAATTATTTTTAAAATAGCATAAAATTACCTCCAGGCTATGTGCATCAGGTGTATCTGAAATATAAATGAATTTTATGTTCAGACTTGGCTTCTATCACCAAGATTTCTCATTATGTATGTACATGCAAATGCAGGTATTCTAAAATCAATCGATCAATCGATCGATCAAAAATCCAGAAGCTGAAACATTTCTAGTCCCAAGCATTTCAGATAAGGGATGCTCAACCTGTATCATATTTATAATTCAATTGTTTTTCAACATGCATTTATAGAGCTGAATTACAGTAGCATTTCCCAATCAGATGCAAATCCCAATCATATGCAATTGTGATGTATTCCTTTTTACAGTATCTGTAAATTTACCCTACCAGAGGTGATGAATATTTTTACACACTCTCCCCCAAAAAGGAACCACAACCTGTCTCTGGGTTCATGGAGATCAATGAAAAGCCTTGGGGATTTCACTTGTAAATATCAGGATTTTTTAAAAAAAGAAGATCCAAAGGATGCCACTCCTGTTTTGGTCTATTTCCTGTGAATTCCTGGGACTAGCTATAGCATTTTAAAACCAGGGCTGGAGTCCCCCCCCCCACACACACATCTTGCATTCTGATAGAAACCGGGGTTAACATTCGTCCCTGTCTCCATCATCTTAGTTCCTCCTATACTCATGGGTGACCCCACTAATGGCAATATGAATGATAGTGTTACCATTGCCACAGAGATATTTCTTCCATCATTGCATTTCCCAAGAAGGGAAGAAATTGGAATAAATCACAATCAAAAGAAAGGGACAAATCCCCTGGAATAAAAAAAAAGTCCTGAGAGGATGCAGAGGTGAGAAGAACCACTGTGAGGAGAAAAATAGAATAGGCCAAACATTACTGGGACTATTGGACATTTGGATGAACCGTTTTCTCTTTCTTTCTTTCTTTCTTTCTTTCTTTCTTTCTTTCTCTTTCTTTTTCAGAAAGTTCTCTGCCTTGCTTTGTATCATCCAGTCTCTGACTGCAATAATATATATTGGGCCTGGGTGGTTTGGATCCTTCTTAAGGGGATTTAGAGGCAACAAACATACCAGTAGAGTAAAACTAAAGATTCCATTTATTTATTAATACTCTGCTATCAGAACCCTCTTCAAGAATGTTAACAGAAGGTCCCCTGGGGTGGGACAGAATATAGCAACTTCACCAGAATCTGCCTAAACTGAAGTTCATTTGTCAGAGTTCCTGGCCCACATGCTTAGCCTTGATGATGAGACATTTCTTGTAGTCAAGCAATAAATAGGTACAAATTGCAAGTCCAGGAAAATTCCAATATGTGGACCTACAATGACAGATACGTAAGGGCCTTTCATAAGGAACCTAGTGCAGTCTGCTACTACTAATAAAATTATTAAAAAGGTTTAACCAGCTGGTTCCTAATAGAAGAATGTAGGGCCAAAGCAGGACTGCCTGGAAGGAATGGTGTCCGGCTGCTCCAGCCTTGATAGCTCAGGAACTGCAGCGACTGCATGGCCCAATCCCAAAATAGGCTATTGTCACAGTCCCAAATGGGTTGCTGACAGAAGTAGATTAAAGCCACTGCTTTTGTTGGCAGCTTTGGGACACTTTAGGTGGCCTTGAAGAATGGATTTGGGGTGTGATAATCTCCTTACATAGTTTAGTACTGTAGCACATGCTTTGAAAACTGAAGACTACATGTACAATCATTGCAATTTCTTAGTAGGCCCAAGACAGAACCCTGTCTGACACTATGAAGAACTAATTTTCTTATAGAGGCAACAAAAATATGGTCTAAATTTAATTAATTAATTAATAATGTACAGTATTTTACTAATATTTTATGATTATTGTAATGTGTGTTGTTGTATATTTGTTTTATGCCTAATAAAGGTTGGTATTGGTTTTGGTATTGGTATGAAGAGCCATGTCTAGATACAACAGAGCTAACTAGAACCATGCTCTCACTTAGTGTAACGTAGTTATCTATCTTTAAATATATAAGTAGGATACAAGGAAACAGGATCCAAAATTGTAATACAAAAAACCTACTTGGTGCCTCTTAAATACTTATTAAAAATATTTCTATGCATAAGGAGTGTGTGTGTGTATGTGTGTGTCATATCTACATCTATCTATCTATCTATCTATCTATCTATCCAGAAAGACAGAAGTCCAATCCAATATTTTCTGTAGCCTTGGCATCCCTCTAGTTGCGGCTCTGAGGCAGAGGATTTTCCAGGGCTGCAGAATAAGGTTTTGAAGTGCTTGAGGAGGCCGCTGCAGGGAAGGAAGAGTGCACTCACATAGTTTTATCCTGGATTGTATTTATGTATGAGTGAATGTCAGGGGTACTTTGATCGTGAGTTCCTGTATGGCGGGAGGGTTGGGCTGGATGGCCCTTGTGGACTCTTCCAACTCTATGATTCTATGAATAGCTTGTGTTGGATACTGCCCAAGGTAACAACAGGTGTCAGGTCAAGAAAGTAGCCCATCAGGTGATCTTCAGTTTTCTTCTGAAGCCTGGCAATTAAAGATGTTATAAGTGGGATATCAGGTTCTACTTCAGCACACAATTCTTCATGCTGTGTCTGAATGTGCCCCGGGTTTAGCTCACAGAGTAGTTCAAGTGTTGACAAGGAAACATCTGCAACCTCCTTGTCAACCATTTTGGATTTTTATTGGCTTTAGCCAAGTGCTCTGCATTTGGATTGAATGTGCCCAAAATAGTAGTGTAACTTGGTTTTTAACACTGTATAAGCACAGCAGTTGCTTCTGTCATCCTACGCATATCCTTTCACTTGTTTTGGAAGTTAATCACAAAGCATTAATTTGGAATAGTCAATCACATATGTTAAGCTTTCTCAGATTCATCTGGACTGCCTTGAGGTAATCCATTTCACAATGACACCCAATGTGGTTGAGGTTCCAAGATACAAAGAGGTAAGCATAATTATTGTATTTCTCATCCCTCCCAGTCTGTATTTCATGTTCAAGAGCAGATGGGTTCAAAGGGGGTTGACGTTTTTTATTTGTAATATGGAACATACCAGCAGAGCTAAGAGTCTAGCAAAACACTGAGACTAAGCAGCATTTTACATTTGTGACTCAAAGAGAAAATATATATTAATTTGGCTCTACCTGGAGTGAGTCACAAAAAGTGAGAAATGTATTATTTATTTATGAATCTAAAGAGTCTCAAAAACAGTGCCGCACATTCAGAGAAAACATTCTAGGTGGTTTAACAATTGATTATATATATAACAACGTAATAAGGACCTCTCAAATATATTCATGTGAGTAACGCAAATTCACTTACCCATAGTGTTAAATGAGTTTGCATAAGTAGCAATTTCCAGTGTTTAAATCAAAGTAAAAAAAACACACCAAAAAACCTATATATATATATATATATATATATCAGCACAACATAAACTGAACACAGATAAAACTTAGAGGCTATAATAAGGAGCAAAAACAACAACCTAAAAGCAAAAACAAAAAGACAATGTACCATGCAATGAAAAATAAATCCCTTTCGTTTTTCAAATAGGTTTCATGTTAAATAAAGAAAAGGTACTGTTCTTTCATTGCTTTATGGCAGGGGTTATTTGATTCTCCAGATGTTTTGGACTTCATCTCTCAGAAGTTTCATCTAGTGTGGCCATTGATGACAAATTCTGGGAGCTGAAGTCAAAAACATCTGGAACATGAAAAGGTTATGAACTACTGTAGTTTTTTGTGGAGCTTTCAGGCTATGTGGACATGTTCTAGAAGAGTTTCTTTCTGACGTTTCGCCAGCATCTGTGGGTGGCATCTTTTCTCTGAAGATGTCAGCCACAGATGCTGGTGAAACGTCAGAAAGAAACTCTTCTAGAACATGGCCACATAGCCCGAAAGCTCCACAAAAAACTATGGATCCCAGCCATGGAAGCCTACGACTCCACGGTATGAACTACTGCTACATGGTATTCAACAAGCCTAATTTATTTTTGATATCATTTACTTCCCATTTTTCCACTGGGAAGGGAAATATTCATTTATTTATTTGGGTCCTCAGTGCTTATGAAACTCAAGCTCAGTCCCTTCAGCATGAACTGAGGCTGCATGTGCACTGCAGAAAATAATCCAGTTTGACACCACTTTAACTGCCATGGCTCAGTGCTATGGAATTCTGGGAATTGTAGTATGTGAGACATTTAGCCTTCTCTGGACTCTTTCAAATGGGAGGAATTTCTCCCAACTCCGAATGGAGCCAATGCGGATTCATGTAAATTCGCTTGTTTAGCGAATTTACATGAACCCCTGCTCCGTTTGGAAGAACCCCTTCTCCGTTCGGAATTACTTCCCATTACCCAAAAATAACCCCCTCCTGCCCGAATTTGCATGCGAAGCTTTAATTCGCAATAAAGTAAAACCCATGATTGCATTCGAATTGGCTTCCCTCTTGCCCGAATTTGCGTGCGAAGAGTTAATTTGCAATAACATAAAACCCATGATTGCATTCGAATTGACCTTAAATTATACTTCCAATTTAGCCTCGTATGAAAGAGTCCTCTTTCAGATACTCTGGTGCCACAACAAAATACACTTTCCAGATTTCCTTAGCATGGAGGCATGACAGTTAAAGGCCCTTATCACACTAGTTAAATAACCTGGTTTACCTCTTCTGAATTGAAGTGCAATTTAGGAGGCAGCCAAGTCCTGTTGCAAGGATTTTGCTGCTGAAGCCACAGGGCCAGTCCAGCCAGGCTGCAGCCCAGGTCCCAGGTGTGTTTTGGCAGCCTTATTTCAAAAGTGGGAGGTTTCAGACTTTAAAAAATGGCCACCAAAGCAGGCCAGGGGCCCAGGCGGCAGCCAGGCTGGACTTGTCCAGCGGCTTGGGCAGCAAAATCCTTGTAATAGGACCCAGCTGTCTCCCGAATTACACTTCAATTCAGAAGAGGTAAATCAGGTTATTTAAGCAGTGCAATAAGGTCCAAAGTGATGTCAAACTGGATTGCTTCTGCAGTGTCGTGAAAGAAATGGAGTATGACATCTAAGTGGCATCAGGCACTATAGAGGCCAAGGGTTCTACTGTAACTGGGGGAGGAAGATTTTATTAAACAGCTAATTTCTGAGAATAGTTTTTTCCTCAGAAGTTGGGAATCTGTTAAACCACAGTTTTCATCATCTTTTACCATTAGACATCTTGCTCTGGGCTGATAGGAAAGCAAAGCTAGGCCTCTCTTGTTTTCAAGGCATAAAAGCTGAGTTGCAAAAAGAGAGCATGCATATTATGAATTTAAATAAACTCTTGTTTTCAAGCAATAAAACTTGAGGGGAATGGCCTAAATTTTATATAAAATTGTAGTTTATTAATTTATTACCAAAGAAGATTAAGAACAAGGACCTCTCTGAGAGCTAATACCTTAATTATTCCTATTTTGTAAAAAATTATCAAAAAAACAAAAAAACAAAAACAAAAACCCTTCAAGTACTGAGGTGCACAATAAAAGGAGCTATCATATGTTAACCCAACATATGTAATTCTTACTAACCTTGCCCTCAGATGGTTTGTCTTTTTAGATTGACTTAAAGAACCCATTCTTTTGGTTCCAGTGACTGGTTGGGTGAGCAGCTGATGAAAAGAAAATCTGAGATAGAAATGTATGTATGAATGAATAAATGTGTGCACCATTAAACAGCTCATCATGGGAGTGTATGCCCCTGCTGGTTGGCAGTAGTTCTCCTGCCCCTTGATCCATGTTGAACACTGATGCGTAAACAGCTCACAAAAGGTCTTTATGGAGGAATCTCTTTACATTCACAGAGTTTCTTTGGCAGATCAAACAAGTAACACAAGTCAAACCCTGTTGGCTTTGAGCAATTAATAACAGTACATAAAAATACTTCTCCAGAAGGGAAAAAAGGAAACTAAGCTTTAATTCCTACTAGATAAGCTGAGTCTAGCAGCGGACCCACAAGGGAGATGATCTGTAAAGTATTCCTTCCCATTTTCTGTGCATTTTACTCTGTTTCAGCTGCAGGGGAATGATGCATATTGATTTCTTCCCATGTGTGGTTCTTGGGGACTGCTGAGCTCACTTCAGGAATGGTCTGGACCTGGAGGAGAAGATGCCACCTCTACCACAGAAGACCTGCTCATACTGCTCTGTATTGTCTCTTACCTCAGGGCAATTGAGTATGGATCTCCCAGCCAGCTCACTGTCAGGAACCCCCATCACGGCATCCTTAGGTTGACACCACATTTTAGTAAACCCACCTGTCCATGTCATCCTCAGAAGTGTCACTAGGGGATTCATGGTGTGTGGACTGCACCATGTGAATGCCCAGAATTCTGGGTGGGTGGGTGGATGAGACAGAGAGAGGAAAAGAGGGACTGCCATCTCTGTGGCCACCACCACCCTATATTGGGTGACACCAATCCTAGTGTGACGAGGGAGTCGTTGGGTTGAGGGGGCAAAGGAAAGCAAGGAAGGAGGAGGACTGGATGACCCAGGGGAGGAATCCTGGGAGGCTTCTCATTGGGAGGGGCATATAAGGAGTAAGGGAGAGGTGCCTCAGGGAGGAGGAAAGAGGGAAAGACGTGGAAGATTGGGATGAGGAGGACCAGCTGTGGAAGGGATAGGAGAGTTTACTCAGAGCCCAAGTGAAAGGAGCTGCTCGGTAACCCTGCAGAGACATCTAAGCCAGTAGGACCCACTGTGGAGGAGGCCCCCAGGGACTCAACAATAGAAAGGAACATTGCTGAGTCTCCAGAAGTGGTCTGGAAAAAAGACCTTCTTAAGAGGGAAGCTAAGAGTGAAGGAGTTGGGTGGGGCCCTGAAGAAAAAACTGGGAAGCAACGCCTGGGTCCAGACTTAATTGAAAAGGCTGAGGTTGAGCCTGCAGAGAAGGGGAGAGTGGTGGTGCCAAAAACCCTCCCCTGAGGCTGAAGGAAAGAATTGAAAGCCACATTTATGTTTATGTACCCAAAGGGGATAAAGTTTCTGTTTCCTAAAGTTTAAGTAAAGTTTGTTTAAGCATCTTCCACGTGTCTGGTGTAACTTTGAGACTGAAATTGCTGTATCCACACACACCTGTTGCCATTATGTCCCAAGGAGCAGGAGCCCCACCCACACCTAGTTATGCCACTGGTGTTCTTCCCATTATTGGCCCTTGAGAGTCACATCTATCTACTGCCCCTGCTTCTCTTATTTCCTGAATTGAATTTTCTTCCTCCTCTGTCCTTTCTCCTCTTTGTCTTTCCTGCCTATCAGCACTAGTTTGTCTTCTCTTCACTTCACTTCATCTTCTTCTGTCTCTGCCACCTATTTTTCTGTCTCTTCCCCATCTCTTTCTCTTCCACATTCTGGATTGTTCCTCCCAATTCCCTGCACCTACCTTTTCTTTAAGTTTCCTACCATCACTCCTCTCTTTCCCACCCAATGCCCCTCATTCCTTGCTACAGTTGGAACTGATGACACATGGTGCATCCCAGGTATGTCATCTTTGGATACCACTGCCTCACTCAGTCTTCAACCATTCTCTGTGTAGACAAGCTTCCTGGAATAATGTACTTCTTACTGCCTCATCCTTCCCACTACACAGTACAAGCATCACCATCATGTCCTGAATTCAATTGGTTAGTCCCAACTAGAAAACACCCTTTTTAAACTAATTGTTGAATGATAAGTCAACATATAGGTAAATCTCAGAATCAATAGGTCTACTCCAGTCAAGATTAACCACAAGAATCAGGCCAAAGTGTCTCTCTTATATATGTACAATCGTGTAATTGTAGTGGACATCTTGAATAATAAAATTTGATGCCGTTTGCAACTGCTATTTCACAAATAAAAGGCAAATTTCCTTTGGAAAATTGTTAGGAAAAGAATTGGAAATAAAACTTTCAGTGGACTTTTTCACTGGAAATTGGAAGATTAAACTGGTCACAATGCAGGGTCATCCAGGGCATTAGGGACAATTTTGCAATTGCTTTTCAGATGGCACTGTGCACAAACCAGTCAGAATCCAGACAAAAAGTGAGGTGAATCAGGGAATAAGCATTTTTACAAATATACCATGTTTTCATGTCCAGTTCATTCACGAATTCACTCTCATCCCATAATTGCAGTAGTCTGAAAACAATGTCCCCAATTCTCCCTGTTCCTGTTCCCAAGATTCCTTACTGTGCCAAGGAGGAGGCAGCCTTGTTCTTAAAGGGATGCACGCACACAAACACACCTCTTTCCCTCGCTTGCCTGGTCTCCTCCTGGTGGGAGAGCAAGAGAGAGGATGTTTGGAATTTCTCCTGTACAGGAGGGAGAAATGGAAGATATGTCTTGGAAAAGGAGGACATCTGGGAGTTTCTGCCCTCACTGAAATCAAGCAGGTTTATGTACCAGCCCCATCCTCTTACTCTTATTGTGTGTGGTTTTATGGGAGTTTGCAAAGGGAAACCTCAGCCTTCCTTCCACTGAAACAGCTTCTGGGGCAAAGAGGATTTTCCTCCCTGGTTTCTCTCCCCACTCTGGAGCATGTGTGTGGATGAACACGTGGAAATGACAGTTTCCAAGCTAGCAATGGAATTTATCTTCATCTGTCTGAAACTCAAATTCGCTTTTGACCCACTTTCTTGCCTAAGTAATGTGCTTTTAACCCCTTGTTGTGTTCTCTGTGTGATAAGCATTAGTGAATTTGCTTGCTTTTCTGGGATGCCAACACTTTAACCATAGGTAACTGTGTGAAAAAGTCCAGTATTGTAATACCTTTATACAATTCTGTGGTACAAACACACTTGAAATATTGGGTACAGTTCTAGTCACTGCACCTCAAAACGGTACTATAGATGTAAAAAGGGTTAGAAAGAGGCAGCCAAAATGATCAGGAGACTGAAAAAATCCATTTCTGTGGAAGGGTTACAAAGTTTGTGGTTTTAGCTTCAAAAAGAGATGTGTTAAAAAGCTTTTGGGGGTTGGGAGAAGGAAGGACCAAGGTAAATGTGTATTACAATTCAACTTTTCCATGGTCTTGCAGTATTTCCCAAGGGTCATCCTTAGAATAGACTATGAACAACAACAACAAAAATGACATACATCTTTCATTAGTGCTGACAGAAACAGTGGGTTGTACTTACTCTGCATGTCTAGCATATTTTAGTAGAGATTTAGTAGTGTCTGCTTAGTAATTAACTTCAACTACTCAGCAGCTAGAAATGCTTTCCTTAATTTTATCTGCTCAAGGACAAAAACATATACCATGTTTCTCTGACAATAAGATAGTGTCTTATATTATTTTTTTCTCCAAAGATGCGCTAGGTCTTATTTTCAGGGGAAGTCTTATTTTTTGATGAAGAAGAATTCACATTTATTGTTGAACAAAAAAATCCTGAACAGTTATCATATACTGTATATATATTTATATACAAAAATTTTGCTAGGTGTTACTTTTGGGGGAGGTCTTATATTTAGCAATTCAGAAAAACCTCTACTAGGTCTTATTTTCAGAGGATGTCTTATTTTCGGGGAAACCGGGTAGCACACCTTCTAGTGGTGATCCATCTTGATACATCTCAATGAAAGTTGATGTTTTCCATAAGCGCTTTCCATAGGATGTGCTAGATTTTCATGCCTTACATTTTGCAATAGTAATTTTAATTTTAATTTGGCGATTCTTCCAGTCTTGCCATATGTTTCCCTCCTCTTCTGCATGGTGGTCCATAGGAGACTTGACATCTATCCATCCCCTTCTATTTCCACCTTTTCTGTCAATGAAGACTCATACTTGTAGGAAAAATATACATGCCTTGTAATGCATATGATGGACTGTGGGATTCATCTCCATTGTTGCATTTCATGAGCATGCCATGCCTTAGTTTCATTATAGTTTCTTTGAGCTTTTGAGAGGAGGGAGGCTGCTAAACCTGATTAAAAAGATACATGCAACAGATGATACTACTTGAAGGACATATTCTTCAAACAGAAACCTTACCTCACAATTTCTTCTCTTTTCTAAACAAAAATTGCTAAAGTTTAGGATAGCAAATCGGTGTTCCCTGGAATCCTACCAAACTTGCTCATGGGCCCTGTATTAAGAGGAAGGTGGGAGTGAATTAATTAATTGATTAAAATAAATTGTGTGCAAACAATACTGAGAAAGTTGGAATCATCTAGTATAAAGTAGATAATTTAGTGGCCATTTTGAATGGTGGATTGTGAGATTTCTAGCCCAAAACCTAATGGTAGTTTGGTACAATAGTACTATAAATTCTGCAGGATTTTTGATAAAGACATAATGGCATGTTTAGTTACAAGAAAGCTGACATATTAGGCTAATATGAGCTAATATGTTTCTGTGATTTAAACAGCTCAAGAGTAATATGGTTCACAGAGTTCACAAAATGTAGCGTCATAACTTTTTACAAACAGCTTTTCAGTTTCAGTTGTGAAACAAATGCTTAAATTGCCAAACATTTTCCCCAAAATAAAAATCATAGTTGATGGAGTTCATATTGCATGGAGCCAATAAGAGCCATTTGTTTAAATACTGAATTCAATGCATAGTAGTTTTCAATTAAATTACTTCTAAGGCTTGGCAATCTAAATGCTTGCATAAGGAGCGGGGTTTAGGGACTCAATGGAAGAACTACCACCACATCCAAAGCCCTTCACTCTCATTGTGACCAAAGCAGAATTTGGATCCAATTTTCTTCTGGTCAATTTAATTACCCTAGCCACAGGACTGGTGCAATTTACAACCATTGAGTAGGCAGGTGTGGGCATTAAGAAGACTTAGGATTCTACTGATTCACAGTCTTCTCTGATTTCATCATCTCTACTTCTAACAGTGCATCAGTAGGAGAGAATGTGTGTAATATGGTTGGAATCCTGTTGGTGTCTTATGCAAGCGCACATCCCTCTACATAAGTGACTGGATGAACTTCCTGACAGTAAAGGCTGTTCGACAGTTTAACACACTTCCTTGGAGAGTGGTGGAGTCTCCCCCCTTGGAAGTCTTTAAACAGAGGCTGGATGGCCATGTGTCAGGTTTGCTTTGATTGAAAGTTCCTACATGCCAGGGGGTTCGACTGGATGGGCCTTGTGGTCTCTTCCAACTCTATGATTCTATGATTCTATGGACACTTTGGTCCAATGTAGACCATCCACATTCATTTTGAAGTTGGAGAAGCACATGTGGTGACAAAGTTGGCAACTTTACAGGATACAATGCACATGCAACAGAAAGACTGCACAGCACAATTAATATCTAACTCTGCATGCAGAGATTTACTTATACAGTAGCAATGTAGGATTTTGTTGGAAAATGTGTGAGATAACAGCCTGACAAGTAGAGCAATTAATATGTGCAAGAACATGGAAAGCAACAACCAGTTCCAAACCACCATCTACTCATAGGGTTCAGAAGAGAACCCTTTCTTTCTAAAATAAATAAATAAATAAATATGAGACTAACTTATAAATACTTAATATATCATAACATCTCATGGTGGGAGGTTTTGTAACTGTAGTGAAAGGCCAATCCTTTCACCAATCACAAAGCAGCAGCCAATGGGAAGCCGGCTAGGCAGGGCTATAAAAGGGCTTTGCAGAGAGCGAAAAGGGGGTTGGTTTGGGGTTAGTTTTGAGGGAAAGAGTTACATCGAAGGAAAGGTGTGCTCTTAGAGTTCCTGAGGGAACAATTTAGTTGTGTTTATTGACCACAAAAGGGTTGTTATACAGAGAGAGACAATGTAGGCTTGAGGGAGTCTAGTAGGGAGAGGCTCAGAGCAAGCCAGTTGTTGAAAGAAAGATTTTGGTCCATGTACCTGAGATAAGATTGCCTGTGAGGCTGTATTGGTATTAATATTTTGAAAGAACTTTTTGTAACTTAGGGGCTAAACAGACAGGTAAAAAGAGGTGCTTCCATGCCTTGAAGCCAGCAGGAAAGTGCCCTCTAGGCACCTTATGCAGAGAAAAGCCATGTTGCGGTTGGTGGGGTTTCAATGTGGCTTTGGAAAAGGCAGCTTCAAGCCACTTTTTCCTGCTCATCTTTTTCGCCCCTAAGTAATAAGACAAATATACCAACTTTGAGTCTAATTTAAATATTTTATTATTTTACAATAAACTTTTTGTTAGTGTTTTGAAATACTACTTGGCCTCTGTTTGATTCAAACCACACTAACTAATGTTAGCGATACAGAGGTGCTGTGCCATCTTAAGGAGCAGTGTTAGGGTGAAGTTTGGCAGAAGTCCTTCACATATTTTGGTGGCAGCTGTGGGATTAAATGGGATTAAAATTCCCATTAGGCTGCCACAGTTGCGAATAGGTTGTGGGTGTGTCTGATAGAGTTCAACACAGTAACATGTATTTTTCAAACATGGAAGAGAAAGAGAGAACTACAGACTATAAAATGTACAAACTCAGACCAATGGTTGCAGAAAGAAAAGGGGTATGGCTAAGACCAACTATTGAATATAGGTATGCTAAGGATAGCACCTCTACCAGATTTCTGCCTATTCTGTAAACAGACATAATCTTTTAACATACCTGACTAATGTGATTTGTTGCACATTTTATTGTATGTAAAATATATACATTTAGCATGCAAGATTGACAGAGTTTATAAAGGGGAAGAGGGAACTAATCTGATACACTCAACAGAGCATGCTACAAAGAAGTGGCACTTGGTTTGTTTTTATGCATTTCCAAAATATATAAATGTTATGGACTTTAAGAAGCTACTTAAGAATTCAAGAGCGAGCAAACTGGCTGTCACACTGTCAAAGAGATGAGATTCTGCAGCAAATGTTGGCATTGTAGGCAAAGTCATTTTCCTCAGTTAAAATGTTCCATTCCCTTATATATAAACAGTGCCTTAAAACTGAGAGACAGAGATATAAAATGTAACAATTTATGCCTTTCATCAATAAAGACTCCCCTGGCTTGCTAAATATTATTGTCAGTGGGGATGAGACCTCCTGTAGTAAAAACTCTTCTTATTTTTTAAATACACCTGGCACAAACATTCCATTTTCCTGTTTTCTTTCAGCACTGCTTTCTCATGTTCCTTAATGGGACAATTCATAGCAAAAACAAATGCTATCAGAACTGGTCTTTCAGTATGTGCTAGGCATATACAATGCCTGCTAGTACATCCAAGGGGCTTATTAGTGTTGCCAAGTATCAAGAGGAGTGTGTGTGTGTGTTTCTGATGCCCATTGTCTCTGAGTGGCACTTCTCTCTTCAGTCCTCCAATTCTCTGTAGAAGAGGGCTAAATTTGTTTCCCATTGCCAATCTCACTATCATTGAAAGGAAAAAAAATGCATAAAGTCACTTCCTTGACAGGCACATCTCTCAAAACAACTAGAATGATATGTGCTTTTACTACAAACTGCCCTGTTAAAGCTGTCATCCTATACACACTTACCTGGACAACGACTAGAGTGCGAATGGCGAAAAACTCAACTCCCATCCAACAGAACTCACTATAGACTGCATCTTCGCAGCAATGGAGAGGCTTTGCGTGCAGCACGGAGATCTCTCTGTTCTGCACGCATTCCATCCGCAGAGTCCCATCCAGCAGATCTGTTTAGGATTGTGGGGGAGCTAACAGGGGTTCCTTCTGTGCCAAATCCCCTACTAGAGCCTACAGCAGCCTGCTGTGAGGCGTTTAACACCCACTTTGCGGATAAAATTTCTCGGATTAGAGCCGACTTGGATGACAATATTTGTTCAGCGGCCAAGGATGAGGTGTCCAGCTGCTCCGTTGCTGTCAGTTTACTGGATGAGTTTCAATCGGTAAGTACCGATGATGTGGACAAGTTTCTTGGAGCTGTAAAAAAGACGACTTGCTCTCTCGATCCAGGTCCATCTTGGCTGGTTGTCCAGGGGGACGCACTGAGGACATTCCTTCGGGATGTAATCAATGCGTCCCTCAAGGAAGGCATCGTTCCATCTTCTCTGAAGGAGGCGGCCATTAAGCCCCTCCTGAAGAAGCCTTCTCTTGATCCCCTGGACAAAAACAACTATAGACCAGTCTCCTTGCTACCTTTTCTTAGCAAGGTGATCAAGAGAGCGGTCGCCTCCCAACTCCAAGCCGTCTTGGATGAAGCTGATTATCTTGACCCATTCCAAACCGGCTTCAGGGCATGTTATGGAGTGGGAGACTGTCATGGTTGCTCTGACTGACGACCTTCACCTAAGCATTGACAGGGGTAGTGTGACCCTGTTGGTTCTCTTGGATCTCTCGGCAGCATTTGACAACATAGACCATTCCATCCTTTTGGATTCGCTGAGAGAACTGGGGATTGGAGGCACTTAGGTGGTTCCGATCCTTTTTCTCTGGCAGATCCCAAAGGGTGAGACTAGGGGACAGCTGCTCATCTAAAATGGAGCTTAGCTGTGGCGTCCCTCAGGGCGCCATTCTGTCCCAAATGTTATTCAATATCTATATGAAGCCTCTTGGAGAGATCATTCGGAGGCACGGAGCTCAGTGTCATCAGTACGCTGATGACACTCAGATATATTCCTCCATGACCAGATCGTCTGCTCAGACCTCAGATGGTGTCTCCCCTCTCAATGACTGCCTTGCAGCGGTAATGGGTTGGATGAGGGAAAATTGATTGAAACTCAATCCAGACAAAACAGAGGTACTCACAGTTATTGGCCCTAAACTAGCTTTGGGAATACAACTTTCAGTCCTAGATGGGGTCACATTCTCCTCTCAGGATTCTGTTCGCAGCCTGGGGGTACTCCTCGACCCGTCGCTTCACAGGACTAGTCAGGTGAACGCAACGGTCAGGAGTGCCTGTTATTGGCTTTGGCTGATACGCCAGCTGCGCACTTTTCTGGAGATAAAGGACTTGGAAACTGTGGTACATGTGCTGGTAACCTCACGTCTGGACTTCTGTAACACACTATACATGGGGCTACCCTTGTGCTTGACCCACAAACTGCAATTGGTTCAAAACATGGCAGCCAGGCTTATCACTGGTACATCTAGGAGAGAGCACATTACACCAATGCTTAAATCCCTCCACTGGCTGCTGATTAGTTTCCGGGCACAGTATAAGGTGTTGGTGTTGATCTTTAAAGTCCTACATGGCTAGGGTCCATCCTATCTGAGGGACCGCCTCTTTCCATATGAACCTCCCTGCACACTTTGGTCCTCTGGGAGGAATCTGCTACAGCCCATGAAGACCAGGCTGGTCCAGACCTCCCAGAGAGCCTTCTCAGCTGTTTCCCCTAAGCTGTGGAATGACCTGCCAGACGAGATGTGTCTTATTCCATCCATTGAAGGCTTTTAAAAAGCCCTAAAGACGCATCTCTTCTGGCAGACCTTCCCAGAAGGAGTGTAACAGCTCCCGGCCCTGAAATGCATTTTTGAGCTTCTCCATCTCTCTCTCCAGCATTATTTTATCCTTATACAGCTAAGGTTTCCAGATTTGAACTTCTGTCGCTGTTTTTATTTTATTTTTATATGCTCATTTATTGATTTTAATGTTGTTGTGATTTAATCCTGTTTTAAGGGGGGGGATTGGGTGATGGGATGGTATATTTTAATTGTACTGTTTTTTAACCTTGTTGAAACCCGCCCTGATTGCTCGTTCAGAGGGGTGGGCTAGAAATAAATTATTATTATTATTATATTATTATTATTATTACCTAGGAGTAGGACCTGTATAACCTTGTGCTGTAGGGAACACTAGTGATCATGGGTTAAAGGAAACAAGGAAAGTGCAGGTTGTACAATACATATTTTGAAAAATGCATCATACTGTAGGAGTGGCAATGCTATTTAGTAATCCAGCTGAATACTTACAAACCAAAGGCTTATGCATTTTCTATATCAGCCATCCTGCTTCAAAGGTAATGTTGGCATTCTGAGATTTCCATTTTATTTTATTTTTTGCAGTGGAAATTAACTACCATTTCAACATTTGCAACAGAATCTCATCCTTGTTACAGAGTGGGAAGTATGCTGATCTTGACATGGTCCTTTTGATTCTACAATGTTCATCAGATACTTCCTCAAGTTATAAATCTAAGAGTCTGAACAGACCAGCACTTTGTGCCTGCCTATAGGCGAACTAGGGCTGAACTAGGACAGAGCATGCACATGCTCCAAGCCCTAGTTCTGCTGCCTGGGCACCATCTTGACACATGCCGATACACACAGGGTGCACCATGATGATGTCCCTTGGGCACAGCAAGGGGCATCATCACAGCATGTGAGTGTGCCAATGGCACCCCTTCAGGGATTCAAAAATAACCCACTGGGAAGAGGGATCTTTTTTGTCCTTCCAGAGGCTGTGACATCTTGTTGCTACAACTTCCATCTGGGGCAAAAACGGATGGTGTTGAACCACCCGTTTGTCAAGCTTCTAAATCCACTTTGAAATTTCTCTTATGGTGGAGTTTGGTGGCAACTTTTCCTTTAAGCTGAAGGGAAAGAAGCTTTCTGCAGACTAAATAGGAAAGCACAGAAACTCTGTGGCGCAACTAAGAAAATCTGCTCTGTTTGGCTTCTAACATTGCATAATTAACTTCTCTTTGTTCATAATGTGGTATCCTGAGCCTTTGTTTATGTTGGAACCATGTGTAGTCTTCCCATAATCAGCCTCTTGAAAATGAAATAACTTAAGTAAGTGCTTCCTTTGCATTTCCCTGAAGCAGCCCTGCAGGTATTTTATTACCTATGAATTGTTTTGTGGGTACTTCATTACTGAAGTGTAGAATCATAAATATAATGTGCTTAAACACTAACCATCTGGTGAAGATGATGCAGGAAAATGCCAAAAATTCAACAGAAAAAAAGTAAATGTAGCATAAGAATGGCTTTGCTGAAAGAGACAAAAGTTATATCTAACTTGGCACTTGTTCCCATTCTTTGCATTTCTATCAGGATTCTTATCACAAGTATCTCTGGAACACTTCTGCCCTTTCTGATGAGAGACACATGAAAATATTCTAGGGAAAGAATTAGTTCTTAGGAATGATATGGAGCTTATGGTGAAGATGTCATTCGATGTTCCATTTACAACCTTTTCAATACTGTCTAAGGATATAGAATGCATTACGTAATAAGATCACAATGGCAGTCTGTTTAAATGGGCAAAATTGCATTGTGATGATGTTGAATCATCTGTTAATGTTAGGGACAATAGGGAGAAGTTGACAAAGATTTCCTCTTTTTTTTTTAAATGGCAGCCCTGTTTCTTCTGTAGTATCAAATTCCGATAGAGAACCATAGATTAGTAACAGGGCATGCACTGTTTAACTGAAGAAGGTATCAGCATTGATGGCTTCTGACTTTCATCTCAATAATGTGGTGAATTTTACATTCAGCTTTGAATTCCCCAAAGGTTTAGCATAATGGATAGAAAGAAACATTTCCATTTAAGTCCATATTAAATGCTAGAGCAGATTAATAACTTAAATGATATGAAGGCCACTAGCACCTACTGGCTGCTTATTTCAGTTCCTAGCATCTCCAGCTGAGAAGGATGCAATGGCAAGTGATGTGTGCCCAAGAGCCACTCAAAGGGGAAGATGTTTGGCTTGATGGATCATTAGTTTGCTTCAGTATAAGACTATTTCATACACACAAGGAGAGAAGAGAGGAGTTTATAATATGATGGAATTTGGGGGTATAATGCAATGACAATCTGAACGCAATCATGGGGTTTCACGTTAATCTCGAATGAGTGTATCTCACACAATGTCGGGCAATGGGAAGTCATTCTGAATGCAATCATGGGGTTTCGCATAATTGCGTATTAGAGTATCTCACACAATTTCAGGCAATGGAGGGTCATTTTTGGGAAATGGGAAGTCATTCTGAACACATTCCGAATGCAATCAGATTTCATGTAAATTTGCTAAACTAACGAATTCACGTAATTGCAAATTGGCTCTATTCGGAATTGAGAGAAATTCCTCCCATGTGATAAACTCCAAAGAGTCTTCCAATAACTCTGCCTCTTAATTGTCCCTCAACTGGTTTCTAATCAGTTTGTTCCTGGTGTGGGTAGTTTCTGGGACAGATTTAAGCTGATTGTGTACCAATATTGACAAACTAATCATAACAACAACAACAACAACAACAAATGGGATTATTCTAGAGAACAAGAAAGCCTATTAGAGATGCTTCTAGCAAAATTCCACAATAACAACAATTATTATCTCTTGAACAAAATCTCTCACCATGAACAATTTATTTGGGCTATAGTGATAACAATTGAAGCAAAAGACAGCCAGCTTTGGTAAAGTAGTTAAGATTTTCTAGTTTAGAAATGTGTAAGATTCATTGCCACTGCTATGCTTGTTTTAATCTTGGTTATTCGAGTAGAGTGCTTTACAAATTTTGAATGGAGATGTATCTTATATTGTGGTTTAAATTCCCATTCTGTAACATTATAAACCAACTCCAACGACTTTGTTGAGCTAGTGGGTGAAATATACACAGTCTTACTAAGCACATGGTTTAATCTCTCCCATCAAAAAAAAAAAAAAAAAAAAAAAAAAAGAGAGAGAGAGAGAGAGAGAGAGAGAGAGAGAGAGATAAAGTAATATGTGGCTGTAACCCTGGGTGTAGACAGTCCAAAACAATATGCTTACTTAGGAGAATTGTGTTAGCTCAAATGTAGAGATATTTAGTGATTGGGTAACTCAGTCTAGGAGACCAATGTACACCAAGTCTAGAGGTACACAGAACTCCAGAGGCGGGTTTCCAACAGTAATGAGTTTTATTTGAAAGGGGAAATCAACACACACAAATAAGCAAATAACCATGCATGCACAAAAGGACTAGAGAAATCAAAGAAACAGAAATGAAGTTTCACTAATGGTGTGTGATAAATGGTGTGTTCCTAAGGGAGAGGATCAGATAATTCATCATGTGGTGGCAGCTATTGAAAAAAGGTGGTCTCAAGGGATCCCATCCAGTGTCCGGGAAAGCTGCCAACACGTGGCTGATAGATAATGAGTCCTGGAGAAAATACAATTATAATAGAAACAAAATACCAGTAATTGCTGGCTGTAGTAGAATCCAAAGTCCACAAGGCAAAAGGCAAGTCCAATGGGCATTTCGAGGTCTAGGGTTTTCGCAGACAGAGATTCCAAAGCCGTTCCGAAGGTCGCAGGTAATGAGAAGTCCAAGGTCAAGCTGAGAGTGAAAAGCTTTCGCCGGTAAACCAAGATAAGCTTTGACAAAAGTTTGTCTTCCCTGATCTCTTATATAGCCCCCAGCTCCTCTCCTCACAGCTGTTTCAACTTGGCTTTCTCTAGCAATCTCAGAGAGTGTGTCAACCCCACCCGATCTGCTCTTCTTTGAGCAAAAGAAGGGATTTCTGTCTCTTGCTCCTGTATCTCTTCCAGGCCTGCAACCTCTGCTGGGGAAAGGCTTTCTTCTGGGGAAACCCTAGGCTGCTGAGGTAGGGGCTGTGCCTCACTGTGTCCTATAGAACTAGGTCCAGGTTCACCTAAGTCTCTAGGATCTGGCAGCACTATGCTAGGACTTGACTCAGCATATTCTTCCTCAGAGCCCTCCATGTCCTCCACCTGGCTGTCCCTGACATCCAGCTCAGCAGGAGTGGAAAGTGGGACAAGTGCCATAACAGGGTTGTGGGTTTGACTCTGAGCCCACAGAAATCATAATACAGTGATACTGCGCCTGAATGGATCTTGAATCCAATTGCTCGTGGTCTGGGAATGGAATGAGGGCTCAATTGCTCTCTTGGTCTTCCTGTAGCCTACTACAGACCTTCCACCCAGCCTATGTTTTATTACATTTCTGATATGAAAAAGATGGGGGGTACTCATGGCACAATTCCAAATCCCAGTCTTCAGGGAGGCATACTTCATAATAAGAGTTTTGGAGACTGGACTTTCCTGGAAGTTGACACCATTTAGATGGGGATGGGGGATTTCCAGAGATCTGGAAGCTGCATTCTTCCTCCAAGCTCAAAGTTTCCCCTGTTTTGGGGACCAAAATATTCCAGAATGGCACATTTGATCCTCATGTGCCTTTCCACAAGCTGATTTAGGCCACTAGAAACATTTTTTTTTCCAAACTACAAATTATTTGTCATCTTCAGTTTGACTCCATCCCCCCACCCACAAATATATGACACAGATCAAAAGGGGTTGAAAAAACAGTGAAATGGAAAAATAATCCCACTTCTGAGCAATGCTACCCATTCTATCTGATGCAGGGGACAAGCATCTGATCTCCCTCCCCCCAACCCCCCAATGTGCTAGAGACTGGCATCATATTTGTGTCCATTGACTAAAATTGTTTTTCCCCCCTCCCTTCCTTGGTAACTTGTTCAGGATTGGCAATTAATTTGTCCATGATCTACCCTATTTTCTGTATGATCACTTTGAGTAACACTACCCTAGAGAACATTTTAACCATTTTTGAGTCAAATTTTGGGGGAATCTGGATGGACATCAAAGTGACTCCAAAGTGGCCTTGGGGGCTTCATGCATATCAGGGTTACACTTTCTTCCTATTTGATTTAACATGGTGGGACTGACTTTTGAGAAAAAAACACATTGCACTGTTATAAGATAATCCTAAACACACATTCAAGGAGAAAGCCCAATGGAATACAGTGGGAGTTATTTCCTTATAAGCATGCATTGAATTCCAGAATATTGCCAGTTCTATGTGGTAAATATAGGTAAATTAAAGCTACCAAAGCCAGCCAATGGGGAAAAAACACTCTATTGAAATCAAGGAATGATCTCTCCTCAGAAACAGTTTTCTAGGATTCATCCCCCCCCCCACCCCATACCCCCCAAAACAAAAATCCTCAATAACAGCTGCTTTTTCAAGGGATCCTATGACAAGTGACTAGGGATACAAGTTGGAATATTTCAGAATGTTTCTCCAACAACTCTTTTGTCACATCTCGAGAGAAGATTAGACCCAGAGACACATATAATCCTATGATCCCACAAAAAGGGCAGGGGAAGAACAAGTGACAAAAATTGTGACACTGAAGAAAAATTGTGGCTGCAGAAAACAGTTCATTGGCACTTCAACTGCTTTCCAAAGGTGATAGACTGTAGCAGTTATAGGACTAAGTATAGCTGCCCTTGAAATGGGAAAATAGAAAGCAAAACCATAATATCAAAGGGAATGTAAATGCACACATGGTTAATGCACTATTCTAAAGTTGATCAAGTGCAGAGGTGGAGGAAAGTGAGCAATCAATCAAGCTAATTCTTGTCTTTTATTCTTTCCTTCATGCCATTTGCTCCTTTCTTTCACACAATCACATGATGAAGGCTACCAGTCTCCCAAATGTTTGCCATGTCTCCCTTGAATTAGAAAACTACTGAGGGGGAAGGAGGGGAATCTGAATAATTTTAGCTCAGATTATAGCGTTGCCTCCATATAATCCCAGATTCCTATATTTTAGCTCATTTACTGTAAAGCAGTAGATAATGTGCGTGCAATGGGAAATAGACACAAATAATACAGGCTGTAAGGAAACTACAGCTTGGACGAGTAACAAACTACAAGTACTGTGTTTTCCCGAAAATAAGACAGTGTCTTATATCAATTTTTGCTCCCAAAGATGTGCTAGGTCTTATTTTCAGGGGATGTCTTATTTTCCCATGAAGAAGAATGCACATTTATTGTTGAACAAAAAACAAACAAACAAACAAACAAACAAACATTTATTTTACACACACACACCAAAAAAAAAAAAAAAACAAAAAAAAAACCTTTGTTAGGTCTTACTTTTAGGTCTTATATTTAGCAATTCAGCAAAACCTCTACTAGGTCTTATTTTCAGGGATGTCTTATTTTTGGGGAAACAGGGTAAGTTGTGGAGTCGAAGACTTTCATTTGAGATAACTAGAAAATATAATTCACTGCATCAGTTAAGATGCTCTCTTTCCTTCTCATTGAGGATCATTGCCTTCTTCTTTTATCACAGAGGATAGTAACTTGTTATAGATAATTTATTTGCATAGATTTTTGTGGGGTTTTTTTTGGGGGGGGGTGGTTATGTGACTATGTTCTAGAAGAGTTTCTTCATGATGTTTTGCCAACATCTGTGACAGGCATCTTCAGAAAATGCTGGCATGGAAGTCAGTGGGAGTCCTGGGTAGGGAGGACTGATTTCCATTTTAATCTCTCTTGAATGGCAAAGCCTCAGGGTGGCAGGATGTGCAAAGAAGATTTGTGTCTGTTTAATTAGAGATCCATTGTTTGCTAGGAAACCCTGATCCTTGGTGGTTTTCATTTGCATTTGCTGACTCTTGATTTTAGTGTTTTTCAGGACTGATACCCAAACTTTGCTAAGGATTTCTTCTTTTCTGTTGAAGTTGTCCAAGTGTTTGTGGATTTCAATGGCTTCCCTGTGCATCCTGGCCTGATAGCTGTTGGCATGCTGCAGAATTTCAGTGTTTTCAAACAGCAATTCCCCCCCCCCCAGGTTGGTTTATAACATGTTCTGCTACTGCCAATTTTTCTGGCTGACCCAGTCTGCAGTGTCTCTCATGTTCCCTGATCAGTGTTTGATCACTGCATTTGGTGGTCCCTATGTTGACTTGTCATGGTATTCAGTAAATTCCGGTGGCTGTGAAAGAATCTCTCAGGTCCTGCACTAAGTGCAGCGTTTTGTTTTTGTTGGGTTTTTTTTTGAGGTTTTTTTTTGTCAGTTTGTAAACCATTTGGAGGTTGTGTTTCCTCACCAGTTTCCCTATTCTGTCTGTGACTCCTTTGATGTATGGTAAAAATACTTTCCCTTTGGGTGATTGTTTGTCTTCACTCCTCTGGGTTTTTCTGGATCTGCAGCTCTTCTCATGTCTGAGCTGGAATAAACATTATCCTGTAGAGCCCAGTCTAGGTGCTTCAATTCATCTTCCAGGAAGTGGGGATCACAGATCCTTTTTGCCCAGTCCACCAATGTTTTTATTATGCTGCTGCTGCTGCTGCTGCTGCTGCTGCTGCTGCTTCTTCTTCTTCTTCTTCTTCTTCTTCTTCTTCTTCTTCTTCTTCTTCTTTTGTCCTGGGTGATGGCTGGAGTTCTTGTGCTGGTATCTGTCCATGTTTGTAGGTTTTCTGTATACTATGTGGACCAATTGTTAGTTTGGTTTGTGGATGAGCAGGATATCCAAGAATGGTAATGTTCTTCCTTTTCTTTCTTTCTTTCTTTTATTGTAAATTGGATGGTTGGGTGGATGTTGTTCAGATGATTCAGAAATATGGTCAGATCTTCTTCTCCATGGCTCCAAATAGTGAAAGTGCCATCCACCTATTGGAACCATGTTGTGGGCATTTTTGGTGCTTTTTTCCCAGGGCTTGTTTTCTAAGTGTCCCATGCTTAGAAAGTTTGCTATCAGGGGGCTTCCCATGGCTACCCCATCTCTTTCTGCTCATAGAAATAAACCATTGTCCCACTGAAAATAACTTGTGGTGAGGCAATGTTCAAACACGGCTATGATGTCTTCTGGAAAAAAAAAATTTGGATGAGTGTCATAGTGTCTATTATGGGGATTTTGGTGAACAGGGAGACCACATAAAAGCTGAGGTTTAAGTTGGAGGTTGTTGGTTTTGCGTACAAAGTGAGCTGAGTCCTTGATGTAGTGGGGGGGTTTGCCCTATATGAGTTTGTAATTGTGTGGCCAGAAACATGGCCAAATCATATGTGGGGAATGTAATGGCGCTCAGTATGGGTCAGAGTGGAATGGAATCCTTGTGGAACTTGGGGAGTCCACACAGTCTTGGTGGGAGAGCCTCAGATATGCACAAACTTTGGCATGTGATTGGCTGAATTGAGTTTTTGATCAGGGTGTTCGTTTTCTTGGTGAATTGTTTGTTGGGTTTTGTTTATTTATTTATTTATTTATTTTTTCAGGATCCAGGAGTTCCTTGATTTTTTTTTTGTTTGCATTGTTCTGTTTCCATTATTACTGTGGCATTGCCTTGGTCTGCTGCGAGAGTGATGATTTCTGGGTCTGAACTGAGGTCTTTGATGGCTTTTCTTTCTCTTTTGGTTATGTTGCTGGGAGGTGTTTTTGCCTTGTGCAGAATCCTTGCTGTTTCTCATCTTAAGTCCTCCACTACCTCCTCTGACCAAAGCGTGTGCACAAGGACTAGAGAAATCAAAGGTGTTAGGTTATAAAAGAAAAGAGGCTTCAATAACAGTGAAGATACCAGCCACAGATGCTGATGAAATGTCAGGAACAAACTCTTCTAGAACATGGTCACATAACATGAAAAACCCACAAAAAAAATACAAATAAGTTATCTGTAACATGTTACTATCCTCTGAGACAAAAGAAGAAGGCAAAGATACTCAATGGGAAGGAAAGAGAGCATCTTAACCGATGCAGTGAATTATATTTTCAAGTTTTCTTAAATGGAAATATTTAGACATTTTAGAGGTAATGTGAGCAGATCCCCTCCCCAATTTTAGCCCATTTTTATTATTCCAAAAGGGTGTTCCCTCTGTTTCTAAAAGGTAACAGGAAAAGTAACAAACATAGCCAACAAAAACAAAAACAAAATATCTACAAGTTATAGAAAAGTAATAAGCAGCACAATGATTTTAACATGTTGCGAAGAATAATGACATTTTTAAAAAACAGTATAGTTATACAGTTTAATAGTGCAATTACTTTTTAAACTGCGCAATAGACAACATGAATGAATTTTAAAATTAATCTTACAAGGTCAGAAGGAAACCCTTCTAAAGCTGTGTTTCTAAACTAATGTATTTTGGCATCCTTCCTCAAGCTAATGGATTCCGACTGTCTTGATCTTTCTGAATAAGAAGGATGGGAGATATAATCTAACATATCCCACCCAGAAATGATCCTTTCAATATGCTTTACAGCCAGAAAGCAAATTTGGTTTTCAAAGACTCTTCATGTGATGTAGGGTTATACAATCTGCAATCCCATGACCACTCTTTCTTTTCTCGTGCCTTTAAGATCTGGATATCAAATATTCAACTGACAGAGCTTTACCTCAAACAGGGATTCCACAAACTTTCAGATCCTGCTTGGGTCATCTAAAATTATGCCATGGTATCTGTGATTACAAGCTTTAGAATCATGTTTATTTGTACACTTCTTTTCCAATGGTAAAATCATGCTTGATTTGGCTTAGAGCAGCATCAGAAGAAGAAAAACAGCTCCTTAATACAAAACAACATTTTGAGTGAGCTTAATTCAATAAGAATTATAAGTTTAAATTTGTATAACTGTGAATTAGCTAAATATCTCCCAGTAGTTTAGAGGGAAAGTTAGAGCTGCATTGACTGGAGGGATTAATCCATCTCCTGGCTAAACCAAATAGAATAAGTAATATTTAGGAAAATGGATAACTCACACCAAGTAATTCAAGACTTCAAAGTATTAGTCTAAATCCCATGCTTGCAAGGGAGTTGAACAAATTTGGTTCAGGGTGTGATTCACCAATGTGGATAGTGCCATCTTTTTAGTAAGACCCAATTTTATCTGTTTGAGGTTTCAATTTCAAAAGGAGATTCAGCAAACTGACTTTTCGGATCTCCAGTTAGCCTCCACTGGGAAATCTAAATAGCTTTAACTTTTTATTTTTTTTCACACAAGCACATGAAATTTGGAGACATGAAAGTCCCTTCAGAACAAATAATCCCTGTCAAATTGTGGACAGGTGGCTTAGGTATTTTTTATGCTTCTCTCCAAATGAAATTCATTTTGAAGCATGTGCCATCAAGTGAGTGCTAAGCACTATCTGCCCATCATGCTTTCTACAGTCAGTAATGTATGCTTATTGCTTTTGACGTAAGAAATTTTTTTTAAGTAAATAAAAGGACTCCCCCCCCCCCGATGAACACCTGGAAATTAATATTATAGTACAAGTATACTTTGTAGCTTACTAGCACCTGATTTTGAAGAAACCATGCTAAAACTCTCTGAAAGCATTAGCAATGTTAAGAGTTCAAATGCAGCTGCACTGAAAAGAACAGTTGTAGACCAGAAAATATGGTAAAAAATACAGTACATCAGTTTAAATATACCTATGCAAGGCAGCTGAGTGAGAAGTCAGAGATCTGATTCTACCAGCTTTATCTAGGGAAAGAACTCAGAGGCCCCAAACAGGCAAGTATTCTCCAAGTATTGTGATTACTGGGATACTTGCTATGATTGGAAGAGAAATCCACCAAGGAGCAAAACCAAGCTCTCTTGCCCACTATCAACCCATCATAGTGTTTTCCTTTTATGGGGTAGTTAGAATCAAATTATCTGTCTTACTGCTCCCTTCCACACCAATTGGTCTGAATAGGCTTGATTCATCTTGAACAGGTAAATGGCAAAAGAAAGTTACATAATGTTACATAATGTTATTTCTGGTACACCAGGACAAGGTATTTGTTGCTGTGTGCAAAACTCTGCCATAGTTTTGAGGTACTCATGATACATTTTCATTACACCCTTACAAGGAAACACATATTCTCTTTTCTGTAGTGCTGTTATCATTTTAGATATATAACTATAGTGACAACAGGAAGAAGGAAGGTAAACAAATGCAGATTGCTATCAGCAACTCAATACTTGTGTTAATTAACTCTAATCCTAGACAACCATCATTAGTTCATATCACTGGAATAATCAAAAGCAGTATAGACTAATCCATTATCCTCAATTAATTCCCTAGCTTTTGAAAGGGAGTAAACTTTAACTGTCTTTTAATAAGCTGAAAACAAATCCTTAATGTTGTATAGATTCTAATCAACAAACTGTTTAATAAAGAAACCTTTAATTCATTATGATTACATTATGTTGCTTGCCAGAGTTCAGCAGAGATCGATTATAGCTTTGATTGCTTTTTTTTTTACTTCAGCCCATTTCCATAATGTTAATTCAAGCATGTTTTCCCACCTGCTTTTTCTAAGTTGAATAGCAAACAATGGCACTCAACAGACCAGCAAAAAACGCCAGTGTGAGGGCAGAATGGGGGTGTGGTAACCACATGCCACATGCCCCCATACTGTCATCATGCTGGTGTCATACCACCCGACCAACTGCATGGTGGGTGGCATCACATAACGTCTTTGGAGCAGTGTGTAGCTATACTGCGCCAAAAAGCCATGGAAAATCTGCAGCAGCAACTATGGCTCCATTAACAAGCCATTTCTAACAGCTTTTGACTAGCTAGTCATCCCATGAAAGGAAAAGAGACCCAGCCTATCAATGTCCTGCAAGCTCTAGGACTCAAAGGGGGATATACCCTAAGTCAATCCCAAAGGTTTGTTTATTGATTTATTCCCCTTCTCAGCTCCAGGGCCCAAGGAAATTAGAGAAGCCATTTTCATCATAAAGGTATTCCAGACTGTTCATCATCAGGCCTGTATGTATGGACCAAAGGCCCTTGTACTCCTGGCCTCACATTGTCCTCTATGGACAATGCAGGCCATTAACCACAGGCTGGGATTGGCTAGTCTAGATGCCGATCTGGAAGTAATGGATTGGTTGTGGCCCAAAGGGGTCTTAGCCCATATAAAAAAGAATTTCTGCTTGCTACAGAATTTCCTTGAAAACATTCACAGTGACAGCTGTAAAATTGCACAGCCTTTCATGGCTCTTACTTGCCTTTGCCATCTTGTTTTCTCAGAAGAATCCCATCCTGGCCTGTGACATCAGATGAGGGTGCCAGACCATGTGGGTATAGTCAGGCTCCCCATTTCTGCCCTTATGGACTATGATGGAAGTCTTCTGAGAAGATGGGGCAGCAGAATTAAGTAAAGGGTATGTATCAGCAGTGGCTCCAGAGGTGTGGTGGTGAGTGGGCATGTAAATACCCACCTGTCATTGCACTGGCCTGGGGACTGATCTGGATCAGAACCAATGACAGGATAATATGGGCTTGCCTCACACTATCCTGCTTGTCTGCTTAAGCTCTTTGTTCTGCAGATTGAATTTCCTGATGCTAACTTGCCAGTCTGGCCAGTTATTTAGTGACACAGCCCTTGTCAAAATCCCATAACTCTCTGTTGGACTCACTCCAAGCAGACAGCCCCTTCCCAGCTGTCTGAAGACATAAAATTGAGGTCAAAAATGTCTACCTAACCTTTAAGAAACCAGCCAAAGCCTGTACTGATCATTAGAGAGGGAGGGTGAACTAAAAAGGAAGAGAAGAGACCAGAACCAAAGCAGCATCAGGTTTTATATAGACCTGCACCCAAACCCATGCCATAATGTCTTGTGTCTTTGTTTCTCTCCGTTAGGGACTGCCAATGGGAGCCCAAATCAGGTCATGTAATTATTGGAAAGAAACTGTTCCATCAGTGATATGAATGCTGGCATTAATTTACGAATTGTTAATACTAATTTATTAATTTCATATATATGCATGAAAGTTTTTTTTAAATGATATTCTATTATTGTTGTTGTTGCTAGGAAGAAGAAGAGGTTCATGTATTAGTTTTTTTATTGAAAGAAGACTTATGAATGCTACAATTTTTCTGGTAGCCTAAGGCAAGATGAATTAGTAAATCTTGGTAATTGTTCCATATTCACAATCACTTCTGTGTTACAGCTGTGATCCTATTGCCATGATTGTAACTTGCCCTCATCTGCTTTACTGGACATCAGCTGCATAGCAAAAAGAGGCCAGGTCTGTTGGCAATTGGAATATGGGCAAATGGCATTTCTGTCAGATTTGAGGAAGGTTTGGGCAAGGAGAAGTTACTCAAGCACATCTGAAATGGGGCATTTGCATGGGTGAGTCTGGGTTGTTTTAATTGAAAGCACCGGCTTTAAGCCACCCTGGCATCATTGTATTTAGATGTTCCTGTGAAGGTGTACACTTTCTGAGAAGAAGTGGAAAAGTCCAACTTCTTTTTAAACTGGTTTTTCTCCCCATAAGGCAGCTTGTGTGCTTTCCAGCTAGCTTCAAGGAGTGCATCATCTAAATGCCCCGACTTGAGGCCAGCTGGAAACCTGCTTGTTTTTACCATCTGTTTTACCCCTCAATTAAGTGTACTTAAGTACAGTTACCTAAGCAGCTGGTGTAGACTGCTGGCCAGATGCATTATGCAATTGTGCATGCAGAAATGGATATATTTGGAGAAATGGTCAGAATCAAATTTTCATGAGTTTTTTTAAAAAAAAAAACAAACAAACTTGGAATTAGTTAGCTGGTATGGTAAACCAGACAAATCTAACAAAACAATGGAAAAGGGAGATGCTGATAGAAAGCACATTTGACACATTCATCCATAATGTTGAGCCACATTCAAACTGTCTGCATGACTTACCTTTCAGGGCTGTTTTGAAAAAGAATGAGATAGAAACATAAAGATATAATAAAGAAGTTTCTTGGAGCTGTGCAGTTTCAAAATCCCTCTGTCATTTATGAATAGTTTTTCTAAGTGCAGAAAGACTGCGAGGGTTATCTGTTTGTGTTCAAGAAAAACTAGGCATCGTTAGCTGAAATGTGTTCCTAGATGCACCAAGGCAATTACCTGGAGGTAATTGCCCACTTTTTTAAAAATGATTTTATCAAAGGTCTCCAAAATGAAAGTTTAATTAAAGGAAGGAGGACAGAGTATGTCTATTTGCAAAAGAAACATTAAGGGAATTAAGGTCATCATCCTTAATATCACACTTTGGCACCTGCTGCTATGTCATTTCTTTTGTTTAAGAGTACAGCATTGCCATAATCTATTTTGCAAGCAGGTATATTACCTGAATGAAGAAAATGGATTTTTTTTTAAAAAAAAAAAAAAATTAAAGCAAACACAGAATGAGTTCTGAATGTTTAATTTGAGCTCACCAAATATAGAAACAAGGTTAATCAAATAATTAGGCAAATACTTCCAGGCCTGCTAGAGAAATGTGTTTCAGGCATTATATTTGTCTAATTTCTGACCAGTGAAGCATGTTGGGAAGGTAATATATCTATTTCAGGACAAGAAGACAAAAGTCCAGTGGAAGAATAATTGAGCCACTCTATTAAAGGTCAAGATTGTGGAAGAATACATTCAGTGACATGTGCCTAAACCTTAGAGATGCAAACCTATTCCTCTATCATCTATCTATCTATCTATCTATCTATCATCTATCTATCATCTACCTATCATTCAGAAATGTCTCTATTAGAGCAATATAAACATGTATTGAAAAGCTTTATTGTTGAAGAAAAGGAAAGTGAAACATTTGTCTAGACCTAGTCCAAAGTTCCATTGCTACAAAGCATGATCCTTTATCATATCCATGTCTGTGTGGTGTGAACCCGTCCTATTTTCAGAGCCCTATTTGGCAACCATAAAATACATTTTGGCTTTTCAGGTAAGGGATGCAGTGAACAGGCTATAAGACTCATGAGCAGTAACATTGGATAACTTCCATGACTGGGCCATGGTCAATCTGCTCCAAGACCCAAATGTGATAGCCAAGTATCTGAACATTGGGGATAGTGTTCATCACCATGTACATCTCCTTAGCAGCATGGCAAAACATTTTCTGTGCAGAAATCAAGTTACCAGCTCAGAAAACATCACTTTCTGTGAAGAAAACAGGACTTTTATATGTTTCTGTATAAACACTGTGCCTTCCACAGATATGCCGTTGTTGTTGTTGTCTGTGTGTAGAAAACATGATTTCTATGCAGAAATGTTGTTTTCTGTGCATAAAATGCATTTTCTGCAGAAAAAGCCGCACATGCATTTAAATGTATTTTCACACTGAAGAAGTCCTGTCCTGCAAAGATTCTTGCCTAAGATTCTCCTTACAAGTATTTCTCAATATTTTCATACAGTCTTTCCATTCCTAATCTGAAAGGGTCTGACCCTGTAACAAGCTACACCTTGATATCAATGCATAAACTCAGAACATGGGTTCTTGCAAAAGCCATACTAGTGTGATGTAAACTAGTATCAACTCATAGGCTTGTATGTGTCAGATAATTGTTGTTGTTGTTGTTGTTGTTGTTGTTGTGTACCTTTAATTCATTTCGGATTTATGGTAACTCTAAGGTGAAGCTATAATAGATTTTCTTGGCAAGATTTGTTTGGGGGTGGTTTATCATTGCCTTCCTCAGAGGGTGAAAGCATGTGACTTTCCCTGGGGTGGGTGTGGGTTGTTCATGCAGGATTCCTGGATATGTGAGAGAATGAACTTGATAAGACCCATCTAGAAAAGAGGATTTAACAAGTGAGGTATCTTAATCATGTTTCAACTGAACAAGCTGCTTTCTACAACTGAAACCAGTCTGAAACACTAAGCATGTAATTTTTTCTGCCTCATAATTCTCACTCTAAAAATATTTCCCTTGAATCAGGTAATATGGCTTTCCTATAATGTGACAACAAACTCGTTCATTCTGGGACAGTGAACATGCATAATTTTGGTTCCATGGGGGAGAGAGAGAGAGAGTGTGTGAGAGAGATCATGATATACTGGAAAATGTAATAAATGATGATGTTACTCTATCTCATAGCAGCAAGCCCCTAGAGCTCATACATATGCAACTTCTTTCAAATACTTTTTGTATTTTGAAAACTGAAAGAAATAAGTTCTTTCCCCAGGATGACTATGAGAAATCGAATAATTTTCTTTACCATGTATGGTGGTGGTGGTGTGTTTGTGTTATGGAGAAAGCAAGATTTTCTTATTACTGTCAAATTAAGGGCTGCATCTACACTGCAGAATTAATGCAGCTTGACACCACTTTAACTCCCATGGCTAAATTCTATAGAATTCTGGGATTTGTAGTTTTGTGAGTTATTGCCCCTTCTCTATCAGAGTGCACTGGTGCTACAACAAACTATAAATGCTTGGATTCCATACGAAAGAGCCAAGGCAGTTAATGCAGTGTCAAAATGCATTAATTCTGCAGCGTGGCAGCAGCCCCATTGTATTTCTTGTTCTGTGATCTAAACCAGTCTTTCCTAATTTAGCATCCTTCAGATGTGTTGCATTACAGCTCATGTCATTCCAGGCTCATGGTGCTAGCTGTGGGATTGATAGCACTTGTGGTCTAGGCTGTCTGGATATTGCCAGGTCAAGGGAAGTCTAATCTACACTGAAATGTGGTTTAAGGGAAACCTAAGTAACTGGATCTGAACATTATCTAGGCTGTTCTTTTTATAAATTCCCCAACTTTCAGTTCCATAAAACACTCATTTCTTAGACCATTGTGTGATTTTTCAACAAGCTCCACAATGATAGAGGTTAATAAACTTTGTCCTGGTGTGGAGAGCATGAATAGGAGAAGTTTTCCCCCATCTATCATAATATTAGAAAACAGGTTTATATTGTGGAGCTGACTTCTGCAAAATTGAGGGTGGATAGAATGGAGCACTTCTTTCACATATTGCTTAGTTAAACACCCCCTTTGAAGCTGCCCAAATTGGTGGCTATCATTACATCAAGAGGAAGTGAATTCCAGATAGCTACCAATTTGAACAGCTGCAAAGCAGAAGTCGACAAATTTATGGAGGATGAAGCTCTCAGTGCTTATCAGTCATGATGGAGATATACTGTCTCATGTACCAGGAGGTACATTGGTTTACACACTCTTATGGAACTCAAGGGGGAGGGAGTTGTTGCATTCACCCCAGTTGCTTGTGTGCTTCCCATAAGGATCCAATTGACTACTGTTAAGGGCATAGTGCTGTATCAGAAAGGACTTTGGTCTGATCCAGTGTGTGTGTATCTTCAAGTCATATGTCAACTTATGGCGAAACTATTAATTTCATAGTTTTTTTTTTTAAGGAAAAAGAATACTCAGAGGTGGTTTTGCCAGTTCTTTCATCTGAAATATAGCCTACATTCATTGGAGGTTTCAAGTCCAAGTACTAACCAGAGCTGAACCTGCATAGTTTTCAAGCTCAGAGGTGATCCACTGCCTTTAGGGTATTTAGGCCTACCTGACCCAGCATAGTTCTCATTCTTACATTTTCTTTCCCTCTGTTGACCAGCGATGAGAAATATATCCAGTACTAAACACTATGATGTTTTCATTTGAGAAATTAATTTTAAAATGCCTGTGTCTATGGTAAGGATTAAATTCCCTTGATAATTGCCTCATTCTCACTGTTGACTGAGACAGCAGAGCTGTATCTCTGGTTTGCCTTAATACATGATGATAGTTCAATGGGCATTGCCGAGAATCTTTCTAAGGCCATTATAACATTACTACTGTTTCTGTGATTTGTTTTATAACCGTAGGATATAAAAAGACCATTAAAAATAAGCATGAATAATAATCTTTTCAAAACAACTTGGAGGTACAGATCCCACTTACTCACCCCTGCTTTCCACTCTGCTGTTTCACTAAGGCTATAGGCCTATATACTTATGCAGCTGTCTATGTTTTTGGACTTTCTCTGGCAACATGGCAATGGGGTGAGTCTCGTTTCAGATTAACCTAGTGGCTGCAGAGCTTTTTCTTCTTCTGTTCAGATCCTGAATTGGTTTTGCAAACAGAAGAAGGGACTGGGTGGTCTTTGTCCACCTGTTGAGTCTCTTCTCTTTACTGCTGGCAGAGTAAGGGACTTGACAGATGGGCGGCAAAACACCACCACTGTTTGCCCTGGATCATTGCCATGGCAACAATTTGCTCCCTCTCAGACTCAAAAAGAAGCTGGTGTAAGCAGCTTCCTGGAAGGGGTGCCATTGTGAAGCTCATGCGTCATGATGATACCCCTTCTGGCCAGCATCATTTGGGCACTGCATCATCCATGTGTTATCATGGCATGCCCCATGTCCCATGATGGTGCCCGGATTATGTAGAACCATTTACTATGATAAAATACATGATGAACCTGTCCATTCCCAAACCCAGAAAAGCTTGCACGCTAACAAGATTAAATGTTTTACAATCAGCACTACTGGAGGGCAGATACAGCAAAATCCAAGTTCATGAGCGATTATGTCTTTGCAACACAGGAAATGTAGAAACTGCTAATCATGTATTGTCCCACTATCCCTTTTATTGTGATTTTCATAAAGACTTGATCACTCCAATTCTTTTAAACAGACCAGGGAGATCTGAAGCCTATTATTTGGACTATTTGTGGTCTGACTGGAATTCTCATATATCCTATAAAGTAGCATAATTCTGCGCATCTGCTATCACTTGCAGGAAAAGCATAACAAACCAAAGACAGCAGAACTTATTGAGATATTTCTGTAAACCTGTTGTTACCTTTATTTTTATGCATTTTAATGCAATTGTCACTTTATTATCTTATTATTATATTACCCTATTTGGAGTTTTTTTTACCACAGCGGAAATGCATTTTTTATTCTCCTAGTCAGTATGTTTTTATCCTCCTGCTATGTAAAACCCAAACAGTATACTGTATGTGTTATTTTACTTTTTATGCTTTATGTACTATTTTACTATTGACTGCTGCTCTTAGACCATAATAAAGTTATTCATTCATTCAGTTTGAGCCTGCATCTCATTTCTCATCCAGAGAGAAATAAGTTTTGTAAGCTTATAAACATCTTGCAGGTGATTAAAAAATGTCTAGCACTACCATTATTTTATATCAAATAAATACTTTTGAGGGGATAGAAAATTGACTGAAGAGATGGCAGACGAGCTTCTTCTCACCAAAGGTAGAACAGGAAGTATTATATCAATGGACCCCAGTGAGAAACTGGCAAAATTTGTATTATTACCTCTGGTGGAAGGCTCATTCCAACAAGTAGTTTAATGGAGTTCCCCTTTGGCAATTGCTGCCAGAATCAACAAATTTTGTCTATATTTATAGGATACAGTTGCCTCCATGGGGACAATGTTCTAGAGTAATGATACAATTCTGTCCTTTCTGCATGAAGGCACGAGGAAGGATTTGATCACAATAAGGGAAAGAAGGAGTTGAAAACTGTCCACTCTTTAGCACTTGGTTGGTCCCAAAGAGAAGGTGCCATGGAATCTTTCATAGATCCCTTCTCTTTCATAGATACTACTAATGTTTCTTGTTAGCAAAAGTGAAATGAACAGAGATTTCAAGCAAGTGCATGAGGACATACACACACACCAGTAGGAGTCAGCAAGAAAGAGGAAAAATAAAATAAAATAAAAACCCTTCAAGATATCTGCCTTCTTAGTTGGATTTTTCTCAGCTGTAATAATTCTTTTCTCCTCTGGTCTGTCACCAATAATTCATTCAGCCATTTCTCAAAAAAGTGTGGCAGGCAGTCTGTAGAAGTAATGTGTTTTCCTCCTCATGCTCACAGTGGTTTCCCTTAGTCTTCCTAGTTTTAAAGAAGAACTACATATTAGAGTCGTCATGTTGAGGTAGCACTATGTAGACATTGCATGCCGATGTTACACATTCTCAGCAATTGTTCAGAGTGATACTGAGGATCTCTGGGGAAGTAGTGTTGCATAAGAACTATAGCTGTCCAGAAACATTTTGGTGACCTTCCATAGATGGGTAAGTTGATCTCTAATTTCTTTTCTCTTTGGCTCTCAGTTTTCTCATCAAACCAGGTTTGCAAGGGCATAGCTTAGGGTAAAGACAAAAAATGAGGGTGTTGGTCTCCTAAATAGAAATTTTGCACCGCATGAAATTTAAATAACTAAAACTTCAGCTGAGCATTTAGAAATACAATTTAGTCACCTAGAAAAACGAAAATGTGAACACAGCAAGTATAAGTTCTAAGTATGAACAATTTTTCAACATCTTATCTGGAATTCTAGAAATTTGAGGACTGGGGACATTATTGTTAACTGGAGGAGCAATGTCCTCATTTTGCCCCCTTCCCAGTCCAGTAGTGCAACCCTGTAGGTCTGTATAGTACTATGAACATTCCCTGATAAATTCTACTTTCCATTTGCAGTAATGTTTTTTCTTGTTCCCTGCATCATATCACTTTTTGTTTTTTGTTTTTAACTTGAATGTCCTTCATGGAAGACAAAGAGAGATAAGGATGTTACAAGTTAAATTTTAGGAATGAATAATATTTTCTAATTTGATCCTTATTTCTTTCCTTTCAATATCATAGTGTGCATTGATTAAACTTTCTTTCATCCAAACATTTAACCTAAAGTTTAGCCTGTTACCATTTGTTAACCAATTGTTTAATTAGACCTCCCTCCACACCTTCCCTTGTTTTGTAGGTCAGAACTACACATCGTTTTCCTTGGTTCCCCTGCGGTTCATGCTAACTGGCATCATAAAACAGGTGAGGATGGGTGCTAAAAATGTATTCTGTTAAGAATGCTTACCTGGAGTTGGCAAAAAGCTATACTCCCTGCATTACACACTGCAACTCCTGGGGCAAAAATTCAGTGTTTCACCCAACTGAAGTAAATTTGCTGAATCAGTGGGAACTTGCCAAGTGATTTTAACCTACCTGAAGTAGGTCTTCTTGTGCTATGTACAATGTGAACTACTCCAGTAGTTCAATAGTTTGAACCAGTTTTAATGGCCTTTGTACATTCTGGTGTTTTGTTAATACACTGGCTCTTTTTAAAAAGAAATGAACAAGCATGCAGAGTCTGGAGGTAGCAGGGCTGCCAGATGATACTCCATTGAAAACATGTCTTCAAAGTCAGTGGTGGTGGCAGCTATCTATTTTTGGGTAGATTTAAGAGTGAACGCTGAAGCAACATCTCTCCTCATGCCTAAAGATCATCTAAGATTAACAGGGAAAATCAGAGGTAATACCTCTCTGAAGACTTCTGGAGAACACAGCGGTAACCTGTGGTATGAGCTGAAGGATTCCTCCTTCATGTGAGTCAATCTTCTGCCCACGAGTGGACGAAACATCAGATGGATAAAGTTCTATCATGCTCAGGAAAAGCATTCCAGCATAAGATTCTTCTCACATTTATTTTAGTTCATTTTTATTTATTAAGGTCTGAGACAGATGGCCAGGAGGTGCTGTCATGGTCCCTAACCCTAGCACATCACAGTGGCAGCATAATGGCAACATCCTGTCCACACAGGTGCTGCCATCTTGACGTAACAGACACACAGAGTATAGATGTTGCTGTACGTCCATTACATCACTGATGCGTCCATTACGTCACTGGTTGACCTAAAAAGAACCCCTTTTTCCGGGTCCTTTTTACTTCAGAGGGACGCCACATGGTTTGGCTGCTGCGGCATCCCTCTGGAATTAAACCGGGAACATTCAGCCCGCCATTTTCTTTCTGTCTGTCTTGCCCCTAAGATAATTTTAACCCACTTTCTATCAGCATGTTAAGATGTCTTATATCACCTTTGAGAATGTGTGAAAATAAGTTGTAGCATAAACGTTCATAGAAATGCATCCAAGGAAGTAGACCAATCTACAAATGCTTATGCTACAACTTTTTTCTCACAGTTAGGGGCAAAACAGACCACCCCTCTTTCCTTGCCAGATCAGGGCTGAAGCAACCACATGCTGTGGCCCCAAACCAGCGCTTAGCTGGCATTTAAAAAAAACAAACAGCAAATTGTTGTTCCTTTTGCTGGGAGCAATTGGCATACACATTGTAAACTGCTAAGGAAGTGCTAGTTCAGTGATAAGCAGTATAGAAATGTACTTACTGTTGCTATTGTTACTGCTACAATCTACATATATTACCCAACTGAGCAGAAGTTCCTGGTTCAGTGTTCTAATTTGTTTTTTAAACTTTATTTCTCTTACAGACAGGTCTTTCAGGAATAGTTCAAGTTATGCAGTTGGACTTGTGGACCAAGCTGAGTTGAAATTTCATGCTCACTGTTTATATGGTATTTACTGATGAGAACAGGTAAATGATGAAAAGGATAAATGATAGAGCTTCATGCTACATGTTTTTTCACTTTCTAAGAACTTATTTAAAATGTCATTTCCACAGAGAACAACAATAACTATTATGTATAAAGTCACACATAAATGCACATGCTGTATTAATATCCTTCAGAATATCTCCAGGCTTCATTGAGCAGAAATTTAATGGTTCAAAGGGTCACTTTTAAAATAACTTGTTTGCTGAGCAATTTTTCAGAGTAGCTAAATGAATTGTCTCTAGATATAAATTCTTACAAAAGAAAATGGAATAAATCAAGCATTTTTTTTAAAAAAAAATAATCATTTTTTTATTTACAGTCCTTCTCTGAAACATTGAGTAAGTTTCTTACATAGGGGGATCTAAATAGATCATTATGAAAGAACTGGTGAGGTGACTTTATAGATGTTCGATTAAAAGTTGCCATTTTCCATAAGGTTTACCTTAAATTGAACTGGTGAATTCTGTGCAATGTTTTTGTTTGTGTATATACATTTGTGCATGTATACATGTATACATGTGCATGCAGATACGTTTATGTTATGGGCTAAGAGCTAGATTAGCCTGATATGAATCCATTGCTATGAAATCTGTGTAAAATATTATACTCCCACTTTAATCTAGCACAAATAACAGGATGCATGATCTACAGATAGATGCATCTGTCAAATTCAATTTCTCTCCATTATTCCTTTTTCTTCTGTTATGTTTGATCCATCTTGAATTTTGGATATTTTTTATTCTTTAGGTCATCCCAACTTTTAAGCACCCCAGTTTGTCTGAAAATGTGTAGTACTTTTGTGGCATTTTTTAATGTAATGATTTTATTGTGTATGCCTGTTTCTGCAATGCCTGAAAAGGATAAATGTGAATGGAACCCCAGGTTATGCTGCTATATGTCACCAGCAGATTTGCTGTGAACAATGTAATTATATATATATATATATATATATACACACACACACACACACACACACACACACACATATATATATATATCTCCAATGTTGACTGGAAATTGAAATTGTAAAATACTTGGTGAAACCTTTTTTTAAGGTGTGTGTATGTTTGTGTGTGAGCACATACACACACACACATGACCTAAACCAAAAACTACATGCGAGTAAAGTCAGGACCATATGTTCCCCAGCCTTCCTCCACTCACACTGCTTAATATTTGCACTGACAAATGAGGTTTATTACCTTTTGGGTCCATACTTTCCTGTTGTTAACTACTGGGTAAGTGGCAAAAGGGTGAGATGAAAACAAACACCAAAAATGAAATAGTTTATATCCTTTTCTTTTGCTTCATTAAGCATGCTTTCAATGTGTTGCCACACTGAATGTTAAATGTTCCAATTAGCATTTGTTTGAGTGCCAAGGTTTAATTTTGCCTGATTGCATGTAAACATATATACAACAATTATGAAATAGATATTGGTGCTATATTAAGAGAAGAATATTCACATTTAGAACACATGCTAACATCCCCTGTGCAACTGGAATTTCTATTTTCACAGGAAGCAAGCTATCACTTAAGAATAAATATATTGCAGGCCTCAGCTCTTGCTGTGTTTATATATAGGTAGCAACTCTCAGCTGAAGACAGATTTATACTTTTTTCCCTCTGCTTGGGCAGAGAGTTGGTATTATCTAGAAACACATGGAGCCAGAGTATCAGTTTCTTAGATTTGGGAACCATACATATATGAACCTGAATATCATCCTATACATCCTTAGGTGGAAATCATAGCTAGAAAATATATGGCCAAGTTATGTTCCTTGTCTTTTCATTATTATTAATAACGAAACTATGGGCTCCATAAATATATTTCTCCCTCACTTATTTTACACCAGTGCACCACTGCATGCCACCAGCTCCACATGAAACATTTCCTACCAATTCATCACCTTTTACACTGATTTAGGGGCATGGCAAGAGAAATACTGAAGTCATAATATTTTCCATTTAGAATGGTGGGTTTCTTTGCTCTGGCAGTATAAATCAAAATGAAGTTGAGGGTGGAAATTTACTTTGATATAGTCAGATATTTCTGAAAGATGAAATGAAATCTACAGTTTAGAATGAAACTTCCCAGCTCCTTCAGATAACTACTCTCCAATTCCTTAACTGAAAAAAAAATGTTAAAATGTTTTGAAATACAACAATGAGTGGATGGAACATCAGTGGCTCATCTCATCCAGCACAACATCTTAACATTAACATTGAATCTTCTCTCAGTTTGTAACCATATTTAGTTGGTCACCAAGTCAAGCTATTTCTTGTACACATTTTTTTTTTTAAAAAAAAAACTGTTCTGGCATCTGAGGGGCTGTACAGATTGGGAGAAAGGCGTGGTGAGATGCTGCCCCTTTCTGCCCTGGATGGAGGCCACAGCAGATAGATGTTCATCTAAAAAGAACCCACTGTGGCGCTGCACTGCACAGACAGTGCATACCCCGTATGGATGGGCATGAGCAATGATGGCACCCAGGTGACGATAGTAGGGCTGGATGCATATAGATGCCCAGCCCTGCATAACCCTAATTTCGGCACTGGGCCTAATTTTGGCACCAGGTCTGTACTGGGCCTTAGTCACCCAAATAAACCTATGTTGCATGGTAGGAGTGTAAAAAGGTGATTAGTCTTGATTCTGTTGCATTTTCCCAAATCTTGCAATCTCTTTGTATCAAGTAACAAGATGTCATGTTCTTTTTTTCATAGATGGAAATTTGTGTGCATTTTTGCATCACTTCCCTGATGCCCTGCCAGATGGTGGCTTCTATGCCAATGGGATGGTGAATCTGTTCAAGATTTATTCTCCAAGCTTTAAGAAGCACTGCAAGGTGCTGAACCGATTTTAAGGATAGCTTTTTAAAAGTATTACTATTCAGAGAAACCATGGTTGGAATTCAACATGAGACCTAATGTCAAGTGACTTAGATGTGTAGGAAATCAAATTGAGTAGCTTTGTAATGTCCACATTCACATAGACTGCTGTGATGTTACAACACACAAGTGTCCATTGCACAATAGTAGTCAGTGGATTGACTGATGTACTATGGCTCCAATGGGCATTGGTACACATCAGGGCACTCCCACTGCACATCTAGACACTAGCTAGGAAGTGTTGGAATGAAACAGGAATGCCCAGTGTGCAACACAAGTGCCTAGTGTGCAACAAAGGTGCCCAATACGCATCAAACACATCTAATGAGCATGAAAAGAGCCAAATGCACATCAGGAGCAACCAAGGCACATCACAAGCACCCAATGCATGTCACAAGAACCCAATGTGCATCACAATTACCTGATGCATATTGTGAACAATTGATAACATCATGAGCATCTGATGTTCATCTGAACATTCTTACCTGTGTTCCAATGTGCACTTTCACAATGAACTGTGTTGTTGTTGTTGTTGTTGTTAACTGCCCTCGAGTAGATTTTGACCCATACTGACCATACTGATGAGACATCTCTAAGACCTCCTGTCCTCCACTGCTCAACTACGGCTTCTCTACTCTGTACATAAAGATGCATCTTTTCCGGCAGGCCTTCCCAGAGAATGTAAACATCCCCCGGCTCCAAATCTAGGCTTTCGAGTGGCCTTTTCTCCCAGCCTCAGTTCTCTGTTTCTACTTCTACATAACCTTGGCTAGGTCCGTTTTTCTCTAATCTTGTTTTTATTACTATTTTAGCTAGTTACTGTTTTAATTCAATTGTGATTTAATCTCTTTTGAAGGGGGGTGGTGGTAAGGGAAAGGATGGGATATTTTACTTGATATTGTTTTAATCCTTGTTGTAATCCACCCCGATTGCTTGTTCAGAGGGGCGGACTAGAAATAAATATTATTATTATTATTATTATTATTATTATTATTAAATTTATTTACAGATTTTACAGTTTTTGCACTTTTCCCATCAAAAATATGTCTGTGCTGCATTTTCAAAAATGGGCAATAGTTTATTTCTTTGAAACACCTTTGGCAAGATTTGTTCTGTCTTGCAATGAATCTTGGGAGGTGTGAAAATGTTATGAATCGATGGAAATAATGAATCCATAGAAACTGTTTTTAAACCCTGGGGGAGGGTTGTTATCTGCTTTGGCTATGACAACTTTATTGGCTTAATATAGAGGAGAATAACTGTCATTTTAATTTTAATTACATTTTTCAGAATGCCATGGGCATTCTTTTTGTGCCCGATAGGTAGTGAAACTCAAACCTATCCACCCACACAAACATTTGCATTATTTTAGTATACATTTTTCCTAAGGTACACATTTTACACACTTTCTCCATTAACTAAAGTGAATTTGGATTCATTTTTCAAATGTATGCATATTCAGTCAGGGATATTTTTCAGATGGTCGCATGGGCTTGTTCAATTTTTTTTTCTTTATCCAAATATGTCATAAGCCTTGGAAATGCAAGTATTTTCAAGGCAAATTTCACTTAATCCAATTGCAAATCAGAGGACATACACAATTGACAGGTACAGCTTGTCTCCTGGTCCCCATCCAGACTCCAAAAAACAGATACTAGACTCCAGTCTAAGAACAGCTTTCATTGAAGAAGAAAGAAACCAAAATAGACAGGTTTGTGACTTGTCTAAAGTCAATGCATTCAGACACTTTTATAGTAAATAGTAAAATCCCTCACCTTGAATTCGTGGTATTATATAATTGGTCCTTTTAGCCTCAGGCTTCCTGTGCTTTGACCATCTTGAGGACATAATGCTTAAATGTCTGGGAGTCCTGCACCTGTCAAGATCCGTGTGAATATGCAGCCTGACAAAAAATGTTGTCCCAATCTTCAAAAAGGGGAAAAAAGAGGATCCCAACAATTATCATCCAGTTAGTCTGACATCAATACCAGGAAAGATTCTGGAGCAGATCATTAAACAAAGAGTCTGTGAATATCTAGAAGATAATTCCATAATCACAAAAACCCAATATGGGTTTCAGAGAAAAAAGTCATGCCAGACAAATCTGATCTCTTTTTTTTTATATATAAAATTACCAGCTTAGTAGATGAAGGGAATGTTGTGGATATAGTATATCTTGACTTCAGTAAGGCCTTTGACAAGGTTCCCCATGACATTCTTGCAAACAAGCTTGTAAAATGTGGACTAGACAAGATAACATGGATTTGTAACTAGTTGACTGGCGGCACCCAAAGGGTGCTCAACAATGGCTCCTTTTCATCCTGGAGAGAAGTGACCAGTGGGGTCCCACAGGGTTCTGTACTGGGCCCAGTGCTATTCAATATCTTTATTAATGACTTAGATGACAGCATTGGGGGACTAGTTATTAAATTTGCAGATGACACCAAATTAAGAGGAGTAGCTAATACCCCAGAGGACAGGATCAAAATTCAAAATGACCTGAATAGACTAGAAAGCTGGGCCAAAGGTAAAAAATGAAATTCAACGCAGAGAAATGTAAGGTCCTGCACTTAGGGCAGAAAAATGAAATACACAGATATAGGATGGGGGACATCTGGCTGAATGAGACCACATGTGAAAGGGATCTAGGAGTCCAAGTAGACCACAAGTTGAACATGAGTCAACAGTGTGATGCAGCAGCTAAAAAGGCCAATGCAATTTTAGGCTGCATCAATAGAAGTATAGTGTCTAGATCAAGGGAAGTAATAGTGCCACTCTATTCTGCTTTGGTCAGGCCCCACCTGGAATACTGTGTCCAGGTCTGGATACCACAAATCAAAAAGGATGTGGAGAAACTGGAGCGTGTCCAAAGGAGGGCGACTAAAATGGTGAAGGGTCTGGAAACCTTGCCCTATGAAGAATGCCTTAAGGAGCTGGGGATGTTTAGCCTGGAGAAGAGAAGGTTAAGAGGTGATATGATCGCCCTGTTTAAATATTTGAAGGGATGTCATATTGAGGAGGGAGCAAGCTTGTATTCTGCTGCTCCAGAGAACAGGACTCGGAACAATGGATTCAAACTGCAGGAAAAGAGATTCCACCTCAACATTAGGAAGAACTTCCTGACAGTAAGGGCTGTTCGACAGTGGAACACACTTCCTCAGAGAGTGGTGGAGTCGCCTTCTTTGGAGGTTTTTAAGCAGAGGCTGGATGGCCATCTGTGGGGTGTGCTTTGATTGGAAGTTCCTGCATGGCAGGGGGTTGGACTGGATGGCCCTTGTGGTCTCTTCCAACTCTGTGATTCTATGATTCTCACCACCAACAGCCATAAAATCCTTGAAATTGTTATATGACTGTAAGCTAGTCATTATCTAAACACACAAACCATCGCAAAAGCAGAACACCAATGACTCTTAGTAACATTATTACATCCATAAGCATATTATCAATAATGAATCCTCTTGTCCAAGCAGGTATGCATATTTATATATTATTGTTTTGACATGGCACGTGCTCTGACCTTCCTCTTTATACAAGCCGCTGGATGCAGAGTGGGAACACCCAGCACATACTAAGTCTAGCTAGTAAGGCTTTTTAAAAAAATCAAAGTTGTATTTCACAGCCTTTTCAGCACAATTAGAAACACATTAACTCTTAAAGAACCAACTCAAGGTTTATACAGGTCTTTCTAACTATAAACTATAAATCCCAACTCCAACTCCAATCCCAAATCTTACTCTAATAAAATGTCTGGCAGGAGAACATCACACATTCTTACATTATATTCTCTTAAGCCACAAACTCTATATCTGCATTTATTATCTCATGTTTGTCCTTTAAAATGTGAACCTTATTCACAATTTCTTTGTTTTCTCTATAGTGAGACTTATCGTCATGCTTCTGTATCAATATCTTTCCAGCATTCTATACAAACAGGATTTCCCATTACATTTTGCTCCTAAGTGCTGTACATTTTTAAATGAACCCATTTCCCTGCACCACCCAACAACCAGTCTCCTCATCAATGACGCCTAGATAATAGTTATATAAATCTTTAAAATGTTCTAAACTGCAAGCTTTGTCTCAAAAGGTCCAAGCTCAAGAAACATTGTTAAACATCTCTTCTAAAGAAAATTGTCTACTATTGTGTGCTTGATTTCATATTCTGTATTCTCTCATCATTCTTTAGTCTAAGAGAAAAACTTGAGAAGCATGTTTCAATACAACTCAACGTTCTTTTGTTAAAACTACCAAGACAAGTAGCTATTCTTCAGACAACTCATTCTGAACATTTGTTAGTATAATAAATAAATAAATAAATATTGTTTCTCACTTACTATGTATTTTAGGCCAAACTAAACCTTTACAAAAGCAAGTAAATGTTTCAGTTTGGCCTTGATTGAAGTGTTTAACATTGATATATCATCTTGAAGGAACTCAGTCCATAAAAACAAGAGTTTCCCATTGGGTAACAAAAAAAAAGGGATTTCAGTTATAGACAGTCCTCATGTTCTTAGAAAAAGAGATCAACCACTACTTTGCTGTTCCAGAATGCATTGCTAGGCATAATCTGATACCTGCAACATGTACCAAAACCTGTATTATTTGGTCTGCACATTGCCTTTTTGAGATATGGTCTGAATGGTAGATTTGATCTCACACAGCAACAGGCCTCCCTGTATTCCTGAATATAATAAAAGGAGAGGGACTCAGCCTAAGAAATTTTATTGTCCTAATTAATGAAAGATTATTTTTACATTCAGTGTTAATTGCAGGATCTTCCAAGTTGAAACTAGAAAGACCTCCTAAGTTAATGAATTAATAACAATTTAATTCCAAGCTCCAATTACAACTGACAAAGATGATGAAGGGCCAGCTGAGCTGTCCAGAATCCAGACCTATCCCACTGCAACCTAACTTTGTGCTGACTATGTAACTGTGCTTCTTGAAAGATTTGGATCTGGAATAATTTATCTCCTCCTTTATCTCCTCCTTTATTTGGCTTCGCTGCCAGCAGATTTCTTTGCTAGCAGATCTATGAGATCACTCAACAGAAAAGACTTGGACCTAATCCTAACTCCTTACAATGCCACATCTTTACATTAAGATTCACTGCCTGTGGTTCATTATCATTTTAAAATAATGTATTTAATTGTGTATTGTTTATTTATTTTTATTTATTGAGCAGAAAGTTTAAATTACTGTGTATACTCATGTAAAAGTATAGAAATTTTAATAAAAAAAAAATTAACCCAAAAGCATTTAATAATGAAAAGGGCTGAATATCCATGAGCACTCAAGAGCAGTTTACACCGTCTTCTTCTGCAAAGATGAACCAGCCAAAACAAACCATTTGTGGGTACATGTTGTGCCTCACCATTATTATTTATCTTCCACTCCAAACACATGGACATGTGCGCACAGACCTTTAAACATCTGGACATTCCCAAGTATATTTATCAATCCAATTATAGTTTTATTAGACACCAAGATGAGTAGATACAGTTGTGATGGTATACAAAGCACTGGAATAGGTAGTGTGAATGACACTTGATAGATTACTGCACTACACTCTTATAGTGTTACTATTCCACTTTCACTGCTCTGGCTGCCTCCTGTTGCATTCTGGGATTTGCAGTTTTAGGAGGCACATTTAGAATGCTCAGCCAGAGAGTTCTTGGGCCTTAGTGAACTACAAACCTCAGAATGCAACAGGAGGCAGCCAGAGCAGTAAGAGTGGAATAGCAGCACTATAAGAGTGAAGTGTGTTAATGTGGGTTAACCCAGCCATGTGGAAGGCCATGGGGATGGAGGAGCTTGTTGAAAGAGCACAGCCACACACACTTCCACTCTGCATTTCAGATGGAAACCAAATGCCAAAAGATGAGTTCTTCCAGATCAAACAAGACTGGAATCCCTCTTTCATCTCTTGTGTAGCCCCAGACACCTCTTCCTGCCCTCTCATTTCTGGGGATCTCAGATCTTGTCTAGGTGTTGAAAAGTCCAAGAAGCATCCTCAGTCAAAATCAAACCCCTCTCTTCTGAATATCAAAACAAATGAGTTCATTGCACAGGCCCTACAATGGGCCTGTTGCATTCCGAAAGGGAGCGTGTTTGGAACAGGAGGTGGCATAGAATGAATCTTTCCACACAGGAGAACACCACCACCATTAATGGAAGTTACAATCACGTTTTGGATGTGTCCCAAAGGGACCAATTTTCGGGAACTCTTCAGATTCTTTGGAGAACCTTCTCAGGTTCTATTGAAGGGCCATCAAGCTTTTGGTTTCCCATGGAACCTCTATGTATTGGGGTTGATTTTAAGGGCATAAATATCACCCCAAAACAGAATCTGTTTTCTACAGTTGAACCACCCCCCCCCCCATACACATGTATGGTGACTGTTGCCCTCGGAACTCAGTCTGCATCCTTTTGTTCGATTTTAGTCCCCAAACCTGCATACTCAATCCTCACATCTTGAGTTTTCTTATTTCCCAGCTTTCTGTGGACCCTTTTCTTGAAGACAGGTTAGCAACCTCATCCAGCCTTAAGACTCTGCTATCACCTTCTATTTTTCTATTTCAGTTAGCTCAGCACATTTGTTGTTTGAATGGATTATCTCCTTGTATGTGTTCTTTTATACTTATAATAAAAGTTTATGTAGTTCCTCATGCCTGGAATCTCTGCCATTTATTACTGGTGTAGCTGGTGCTTAGTTCCTGCATTTGTTACCACCCCTTAAAAACCAAGCCAGCTATTCCCCCAATTAATTAATGATAGATTGCAACTGTCAGTGGAGGCTCTACAAGCCCCACACAGCTTATTGGAGGTAATTGGCTTGTACATTGTAAACCGCTTAGGGAGTGCTTAAGTGCATTGATATGCAGTATAGAGTATAGAAATGTACTTGTTAGTGCTATTGCTATTTAGGGTTACAGGCCAAATTTCTTCCCTTGTCCCACACAGCTGCCAGCCCATTTGACACTCCACACAACTGCGCCTGTGATCTGCCAGTTGACCACACAAGACATCAACCATCCATATGGCACATCGGTGCACACAGTGACACATTGACCCAGCACAATCAAGGAGCCCCCAATACATACCCTCTTTCCTCTCTCTCCCATAGCCCCCATTGGACCAGCCAGTTTGATAATGTTTTCATTCAATCTATTTTGTTGTTGGTGACCTGCTCTGTTTGTCGTAATTTCATTTTCTGATGTGTGTGAGGGGTTGATGGTGCAGCTGGCCATTTGTACGCAGGATTGGTTCACAACTGGGTGACAAAAACACTATGGATAGCAATGATGCCATGAGTTTAATAGCTCTTTCTCCCATCTATGCATCGGCACATAGTCTGCACACTGATGCAATATTTTGCATTTTCCAGCATGATCCAGAGTAATCTGTGGAAAATTTTGTTCTGATGTTTAGCACTGGAATACAGCTTTGTTCTTGTTTCCTTCCCTTTTAGCCACATGCATCACTTACATAAGTAGGGTTCAAAACAAGGCAAAACTGCTTCTTTTCATGCAGACAGCCAGCCCAGCAGTGTGCTTCATTAAACTGAACTGCCTCAGTTTCCTAAGACATCAGTAAATCTTTTAAAACTTCTTGATGGATGTTTGCTGTGATTATTTTTCTCATGAATGAATTTTCCTTTTGTTCTGCACTAATATTTTCCACCTAGGGACATATGCCTTGATAGCGACAATATTAGGGAATCTGCAGTTGATATATAAGGAGTATTAAGGATGCTTTTTCCTACAAAGAATAAAATTTGTACTCCATCTGAGTGTAATGTTCCAGTTTGTTTTGATTTAAAGGATCCTCCTGCAAAAGAAGATTAAGGAGGCTAGCTGGGGAAATGTTTGATATGGGGGGGGGGGGGACCTTGGTTCAGCACTAAGAATACTGGGAAGATTTATTTGAGGAATATCCAATAAATAATAGATAATAAAAGTGGTGGCCTGTTGTATTTAAATCCAAGCATATTACATTGATCATGTAGAGGCTTAAAAGTATAAAATATCATGCTAATGTGCTATCTGTTGGGAAGGAGATTTGTAATTCTATTAGGCTGATACCTTACTTTTCAAATGGAAATTCAAAAACATCATGTATTACAGTTTCCTACCATATCTTTCCGTACTAGATCAAAATTGACACTGAGAATTAAACAAGTCTTTGGCAGAGAAATCCTGAAAAACTTTTACAAGGGGTATATTTCTTTCAGTTACAATAAAATATAAAGTGCTACAGACCTATCTTCCTTCCTTCCTTCCTTCCTTCCTTCTTTCCTTCCTTCCAAAAATTTGAATGAACATTGAATAACATGGTCATGGCCATGGCCCTTCCACAAAATTATGCCTCGGGGGAAGGGTGGCACAGAAAAATAAGAAAAATTATTATTATGTGGCTGGAACAGTAATTATTTCAATACTACCAATTTCATAATGGAAATTATATGATTAACAGCTGCATTTTATTTTAGGATTTAATTGTAATCAAAAATTACATCCCATAGAAATGCAGAAAGCAAGTTTCCTGGTCAAAAGTGCTTTTCTAGAAAACAATATTTTCTGCAGAGAAAAGGCTGTTTTCTTCACCCTGCTCCACGCATAGATTTGTTGCTGTATATATCCTGAACAAAGAACAGTCACTGAAAACTTTCTCATGGCAGAAAGAAAAAATGTTAAATTATTTTGTATTTCCCATGAAAACAAAAGATTAAAACATCCCAATGCTGCTAATGAAAATTGGGATAAGAAGTCTCATTGCACATATATTTCATGCTACTTGTTGGATGCTAAATTAATATGATGTGGCCTTATTTGGGAATGTTCTTTGTCCAAGGAGGGTTACATCTTCTGGTGAGAACAGTGCTAGTTCCAGATTCACTGAAGGAGATGGGTGTGCAAATCCATGAGTCTTTTTCATTGACCATCCAAGTGTAAACATCCTTTTCTTATACTATATAAATCTGAAGTAAACTGAAAGAGAAAGATCAGTTTAGAAACTTCAGGATTGTAGATTGCTATAGCTTCAGACCTAACACTGTCTTCTCTTAAGGGAAAGATGAATGTCAGTTCCACTGTCTTGTATGTTCACTTTAAAAAAATATATTTGTGTTCCCTTTAGTAAGAAATAGATATAGTTTACGGTTCTTTCCTGTATGGACTGGCTGAATTCAGTGAGAACAACTTTTTTAAAAATGTACATCAGATTTTAGGACACATTCCTTAAAAGGAAGCTCAAAAATGAAAGGAAAAAAAGCATAAAATGTAATCTCTCTATCTATCCCTCTGTCTACCATTCCCACTGATTGACTTGAGAAATGGAAAGGTATTATATACACTGACATGTGTAAATAAGCAGATTATTATAAAGACAGTATAATTCTCCAGTGCTGTGTATGCTACAGGAATATACCCTCTAAATAAGCCCTGTATTTTTACTCCATTTCAGAAAATGAGGATCTGAACTAATATAACCAGGAGTGTTTTTAATACTTAAAATATATGAATTAGAGGGGTTTTTAAAAATGAAAATCTATGAATTAAAGTTTGAGATGGAGTGTATTCCATGGTTGAGAACTGCTTGATTCAGAGCAACACCCAGAAAACATCACTGATTAAATAACTAAATCTGACAGCCACAATAATACTAGGAAAGCAGAAGTAGTGGAAGGTTTAAAGTGCCAGTTCTGTGGTCTTGAAACTGATAGATGAGATGACAGAATTAAAAGAAACTGGAAATAAAAATACATGGATTTCTGAGAATGCATTTTCATGACTGCTGAAACTGGAGGCTGACAAATAACGTTCCCCATAGCTATATATGTATATTCCTTTGAGCCTTACAAATGGAGAGTCCATAATAAGGAAACGTTTGAGCAGAAATGCTCATGCATTCCTATTAATGAGGCTACAGCAATATAGGTGTACTTTATAAATTAGAGCTGTTGGTTGGTCAGTTTCCATGACTGTGCTACTAGTGTTTAATGGCTTTCCATCAAAAGAACAGGGTCAGTTGCACTGGTTTTAATCACACAATCATTGCTGAGACTGGACCAGGCACAAAGGGTTCAGCTGTTAAAAACCAGGAATGTAAAACATGCCTTGCTTTGTCCTTGTGCAGTACATTTTTATTTGTTTGTTTCCGTATTTATTTTAAAATCCTTTGCTGCAAAATGGTGAGAGTGTTTTGTTATGTTATCCTTGATAGTCTGGGAGATTTTGTATATTTTCTTGCATGTTTTTTGAAAATGTATCAAATTGGGGGAAAGCATTAGCTGCTGTCTTGTAGCATATAAGAGTAAAAGTGGTAGCACTGGATGGCTTTGCATGTTTGTGATCAGTCAGCCTGTCCTTTGAGTGTGTAATGTGTGTAATGTGTGTGCTTAGATTCACAAAGTGGGGAAAGGCACTAGGATTTTCTCCCCTCACCAAACTTAGAAATAGTTGTTAAAATAAGGTGGAGGGGAAGCTTTTTGTCTTGCTCAGAAGTGAGAAATCTTGCAAGGGTTGAGGACAACTGTAGTGGGCCCTTCAGCATTTCAGCAACACTCCTGCAGGGTGACCGATAGAAAAAACAGTCTCTCCTCAGGCTCCAGTCAATGTCAGGTTCCAGTAGGGTGGATCAATCCAATTATGCCAGATCCGACACTGGAGCCAGACTGGAAACATGAGCTGTCCTTTAGCCTACTTCCTCATATAAGAAGCACAATGATTAGAAAGAAGAGCAAACTATCTGGACAGCCACCACATGCTGCACGATGCTATAAAGTCAATGGGTGGTAGGGTTACTCTGAAAAGGAACTACAAGAGGATACACTCAACAAGACCAAAGAGGAGGGAGCAAGAGTGAGTCTGAAAATCCCTTCCTCAAGGAACTGCCAACAACAACTGGAAGCTGCTTATTGCAGCCTCAATACACCAAAAGAAGGGGCAATTTTAGATCAGTTGGTTATATCCAATCAGTTTCACCTCTTTTTTAAAAATTAGATTTTAATTTCACTACACAAATTACATATAATAAAACAACATATACATACAACTTTTTCATATACCCCCCTTTCTTGCTCTATCCACATTATTATTTCCATTACATATTGATTACTTCCCCCATCAATTTCTCCAATTAAAATACCTCTCAGTTATAATGTTTAAACTCTGTGACACTAATATTCCAAAAGAATTTTTTTTATCAACTCCCATGCTTATTAAAAAAATACAGTGTAAAATAAAATCTCTAATTTCAAATAAAGGGATTGCCCCTTTATATTGATAAGTCTTATCAAAACAATATACTTCTTTCTTTTCTTCCTTAAGTTCAATAGGCAATGTCTAGGAAATTTTTACATCATTATATCATTAGCTATTAACTTAAAATGATCTATAGATTCAATACGTTTCACCCATTTGGTTTATTAATCTACGTTTATACCCATATTTGCCACTTTTCCCCATTTTAGTTCCATAAAAGTCATTACTTTTTCCCAGTCTTTCTTCCATTTCATCTCATTCTCAGCTTTGAGTTTGGTTGATAGTAAATCCAGCTCCATCATTTCATACGTTTTTAATAACCATTCATCCATTCTTATAACCTTATCAATTTCCCAGAATCTAGCGTGTTTTAACCTGGCTGCTGTTAACATATAATAGACAAATTTCCCGTACAAAGATTCTTTTTTATCCTCTAACACATTTAACAACATAACGTCTGGTCTTAGTTTCACCTCCTTATATTTACACCATTGGCAGGGAAAGTCAAAGATTACCTTTGTGTGCCAGCTCATATAAGTACATGTTCTTTATTTATCTCATTTATAATGAATACAGAACTAAGAACACATTAATGTAAATAGATGAAAAGCTAGAGATATTCAAATTACAATTGATTGGTGATTCTTGCCAGTTTTTTTTTGTTTTTTTAAAAGAGAAATGGAGAAGTAACAATAATGTAAAGATTTTACTATATAGATAAGAAGAGGAGACAACTGCCCAAGGTATACTCAGTGATTAAATCTGAGGCAGCACATGGATGTAAAATTCATTTTCTGGGCTTTGCAGAAGCCTTGCTTATAATAAATAATAATAAATTTTATTTATTTCCCACCCCTCTACCTTATGCAATCAGGGCGGCTTAAAAAGATTAAAAAGCATACATTAAAAACCCTTAATCCTCCCCTTTAAAATACAATTAAATGATTTAAGAGTTAAAACATGCTTGAAAAACTAAAATAAATTTAAAACGACAATAACAACAATAACAACAAGCTATAGACTATGATTAAATTGCGGTTGGAGTTCTAGAGCTTTTTTTATAGCTGGAGTGACTATTCACGAAAGGCCTGCCAGAAGAGATCCATCTTTACAGCTTTTTAAAAGCTATTTAAGGTGGTAATATGATGGATCTCTTCTGGCAGGCCATTTCACAATCTGGGTGTGACAGCTGAGAAGGTCTTTTGGGAGGTTGTGGACAGCCTTGTTTAATAAGGCCATAGCAAGTTATTTCCGGAGGATATAAGTGTGCGGGGACGATTATATGGAAGGAGGCAGTCCGGAAGATAGATTGGACTCAAGCCATTTAGGGCTTTAAAGGTAATAACCAACACCTTGTACTGGGCCCAGAAACTAATGGGCAGCCAGTGGAGTGATCTTAAGATCGGTGTTATATGGTCTCTTCTGGATGTACTAGAGACCAGTCTGGCTGCCATGTTCTGAAGTAATTGAAGTTTCTTGACCAAGCACAAGGGTAGCCCCATGTAGAGTGCATTACAGAAATCAAGGCGTGAGGTTACCAGTGCATGTACTAAGGTCTCAAGCTCCCTGACTTCCAGGAAAGGGCGCAGCTGGCGTATCAGCTGATGATGATAACAGACACTCTTGACCGTCACATTCACCTGATTTGTCATGTGAAGCGACAGATCTAGGAGCACCTTCAGACTGCAAACACAGTTATTTGAGGGGAGTGCAACCCCTTCCAATACTGGAAAATGCTTCATTTTTCTCCCTCCCTCCCTCCCTTTTATTCTACTACTAAAAGCCAATGGGTAAAGAAAGAATACAGACTTCCTATTGGGTGAGGTGAAATACCCACTAAATTAATCTGATGCTTTAAAAATATTTAGCAGGAAAGCTAGATAAGTCATAAGGCAACGTACTATTACTCTTTTTTTGGAATGAAACCCAAAAATCAACAGATTGGAGAGGAGAAAGGGGCAAAAAATGTCAGAGTAATCAAGCTAAATTGGAAGCTGGATCCATTAAGATTTACTCCAGCTCCCCATTTCACAGTCAGTGCAGCACCCCCTGGTGTGAAAAGCAGGAGTGAAGTGGTGCTTCAGTATATTTAATTGCTATTGGATATTTTTAAACATCACAGTATGAATCCTGTCTTTTCATTGCTATATAATAGGAAACATAATCTGCATAAGGCTTTGGCTGTAATATATTTTTGGCAATGAAAAGTGACAATTGCCATTTCTTTTAATGAAAAAAAAATACCAACCTTCAGATAGATTCTAAGTACATGAAAATCTTAGGTCTGATATCTCAAGACTTCTCTTTATCTACCTGTATGTATATTAAAATATTTAATGGTTAGGAAATAAAAGTGGCATTTACTACAAATGATTGCAACACTTCTTTCCCTTTAAAACAGTGATTCCCAAACTTTCCTTCTCCAAGTGTTTTAGACATCAACTCCCAGAAACCCCAGACATCTTAGCCAATAGTCAGGAATTCTGGGAGCTAAAGATCAAACATCTGGAGGACCAAAATTTGGGAACCACAGCTTTAACAGATCTCCTCCTTTTCAGGGTTGAAGTCAGGCAGTCAGACATTCCTTTTTTTCAGGATACTGATGTCCTTCTTCATCCTTTAGTCCAGTAAGTCACCATGGGGGTTAGGGGATGAGAGAGAACATTCCTCTGAATTTCTCCACTACAGAACCATGTTCCTTCCTCTCCATGGAGTTTATCAGACAATGGAAATTGGAAGTATAATCCAATGGTAATCTGAATGCAATCATGGGGTTTCGCTTTATTGCGTGAAAGCTGATCACACACATTTTTGGGCAATGGGAAGTCCTTCCGAATGCAATCGTAAGGTTTCATGTTATTGTATGAGAAACTATCACACACAATTTCGGACACTGGGAGGCAATTTTGGGCAGTTCCAACTGCGATGTGGCATCAATACTCAATCATGTAAATTTGCTGAGCTAGCAAATTCACTCATTTCCAAACTGGCCCCACTTTCATTCCTTTCGAATTTGAAGGAAATTCCTCCCGTGTGATAACATCCAATATTACAAATCCCAGGAGTCCATAAGGTCCCAGGGCATACCCAGCATCTATAAATGTGTTAATGCAGATTCTCTTGTTATCTGTAGCTATCCCTAAGCACAGTTGGCCTTCTGTATCTACAAACTCAACTATCCATGGCTTGAAATTATTATTTTTTTCAAAATACAAACAAACAAACCTTGAGTTTATCATTTTATATAAGGGACACCACTTTCCATGCCATTGCATTTAATGGGACCATAGCTACCATAATAACATTTATTTATATTTATAACATCCTTTGCACCAAAGGGCAGAAGATCAAACATATACAATCAGAAACAAACAAACAAACAAAAAATAAAATAAAACACAACCCTATAATATACTAAATAATATGTTAATATACTAATATACTGAAAACAACATCCTTATTATTCACTCATCAGGATGATGATTCTTGCAAACAAGCTTGTAAAATGTGGGCTAGACAAGGCAACTGTTAGGTGGATCTGTGATTGGTTGACCGGCCGAACCCAAAGGGTGCTCAGCAATGGTTCATTTTCATCCTGGAGAGAAGTGACAAATGGGGTGCCACAGGGTTCTGTCCTTGGCCCAGTGCTATTCAACATCTTTATCAATGAATTGGATAACAGAATTGGGAGCATACTCATCAAATATGCAGATGACAGTAAACTAGGAGGAGTAGCTAATACCCCAGAAGACAGGACCAAAATTCAAAATGACCTGAATAGACTAAAAAGCTGGGCCAAGGCTAACAAAATGAAATTCAACACAGAGAAATGTAAGGGCAGAAAAATGAAATGCACAGATATAGGATGGGGGACATCTGGCTGAATGAAAGTACATGTGAAAGAGATCTAGGAGTCCAAGTAGACCATACGTTGAACATGAGTCAACAGTGTGATGCAGCAGCTAAAAAGGCCAATGCAATTTTAGGGATGCTTTGATTGGGAGTTCCTACATGGCGGGGGGCTGGACTGGATGGCCCTTGTGGTCTCTTCCAACTCAATGATTCTATGGCCTGATCTAGACGGGCAAAAAGAAGCGCTTTAAGGGCTAAAAAGCCCGCCTTTAGGGTTAGGGAGGGCGTAGCGTCTACACCCTCCCTAGGCCTAAAGCGCATGGACAGACGTGCCGGAAGAGCGTCATCACGTGCGCAGCGCTTAGAAACAAAACTCTTTTTTTGCCGCGGGTCTTTGCTGCAGCCTTTAAATGGCCGCGGCAAAGACCTAGGGAGAAAGGGGCCACAGCGGCGGCCCCTTTTTCCCTTCAGTCCCGCCGAGGGAAGTGGGGTGAAGCGGGTGCCCAGAGAGCCTGCTGTACCCTGCTTGGAGGCCGCGGGGAACCAGCAGTTTGCCGGTTCCCCGCGGCCTCCAAAAGCGGCGGCATGAGGCCTCTGGGGCTGCCCGTGCGGCAGCCTCAGCCTCATCTCACCACTTGATGGGGCGAGTACGGACCGCCCCTTCAATTCTATGGAACAGCTCTTGGTGCACGAGTGATGATCACACTTTACTCTGCAGGAATGATGGTTGTGCTTCCTCCAGACTCCCAAACTCTGGCCTTCTAGATGTTTTGGACTTCCATTCTCAGAATCCCAGAGTATTGACCTAGATGTCTTCTGGGTGCTGAATTTCAAAACACCTGGAGGACCAGAGTTTGGGATTCACTGCTCAAGAGTGTGCTGATTCTCTCTGGCCACCCAGGTAGCCCCTTTCAGGCAGGGAAGCAGGTCATGTTCACCAGTTGCTGACTTAGTCTTGGGGAAACCTGGCGCCCGGTATTGTGACTATCTAGATGATCCTACTCAGCAGGAAGCAGGCAGATAGTTAGGCAGTAGCCTTGGAGAAGAGAAACCAGAAGATGATAAGTGGATGATGGAACAGGTCTCTCTCTTCTCTGGAGGCATCTTGGTGGTGATTTTCTGTGCAGGTGTGATGGTTGGTCCATTCTGGATTTTGATATCTCTTCCAACTGAAACAACCACACTTTCTTTCTGTTTAGCTCTACTTCATCTCCTCTACCCTTCTTTCTACTATTTCCATCAAGTACAACCATTAGAACTTAAAGCCTGACCAGGGTCAGGAATCTAAGTAGTTTGATGAATAGTTTCGTGCAACAAGAACTTAGCCATTAGGAGATTTATAGCCAGTGCCATGGCTCAATGCTATGGAATTCTGGGAATTGTAGTTTTATGAGACATTGTTTTGCTAGCAAGAGCAAAAAAGAGGGCAGAGAAAGGCTGAAGTGAGAGAGAAGCCCAGTTACACCAGATTCAAACTTCATCAAGATAAAGGGATACAACAACAACAGCACACAGTTAGACCATGGCAATGGTAGTCTTCAGTAATTTCCAACACTCATAGCTGGGAGGGGATTGGATTCAGTACAGATCCAAGTTCCTTAGTTTTGGCTCCGCTAGAAGTTGGCCATTTTGTTGGCCAAAAAAATTCCACAGGTCATTGCAGCCAGTCACACTACAAGACAGCTTGTGTGAATGAGGTTCCCCAGCCCACACCCTTCTACTCCTTCAGTCATCTTTGCACCCCAAATGCATCTGAGGAATTACACCTAAATCTATGAATGCTCATGCTGCCAACCTCTTCTCAAAGGTGCTACATGATCTCTCTACGTATTGATTCTACAGGCCAACACAGCTATATCTTTGAATTCAGTCACCTTTGATAGATTATGGGACTTTGGCTCAACATCCACTCTTGTCCCATCTTGATTTTCCCATTTAATATAAGGGACACCATTTTGCTATGCCATTGTATTTAATGGGACTTGAGCATCCACAGATTTTTCTTATTCATGGGGGTTCATGGAACCAAACCCCAGTGGACAGGGGCCCACTGTACAGTATTTTAGAAATAAATTGTCACTCTTGGAAGCTTCCGGGAGTATTTAATTTATTTTAATTTATTTTAATGTCATTTTTTGCTAGCAAGGGACAATCCAGAGGAATTGGTGGCAATAGGTCTGTAAAAACACTGCAGGAAATGCACTTCGCCCATTTCTGGTTTTAAGGTTGCCTGTAATGAGTCTCTCTCAAATTTGTTCCACAAACATGCTACAACTGAACCAGTTTAATTGTCACATACCACTCAACATTTCATAGATGAACACTATGGTAATTTAGAGACTGCCCAAAAGGAGTGGTCCGTAGGTGCCCAGAGAAGAGCTGGACTGGGGCCTGGGCTGCCTTACTGGCAGCCCTTGCGGCCGCAAGCCACCACTTCCTCAGGCCACTGAGAAGTGCAAATTGCCACTTCTCTGTGGCCTGAAGCGGGGTGCAGTGGGCATCCTGGGCGGCACTCCTGAGGGGGGAAAGGGCTGCCACTGAAGCCCCTTTCCCCTTGGCATCCTTGGCAAAGCCATGTGAAGGCCTCAACAAGGACTCAAATGCTCAGAAGCAGCTCCATTTTGGAGCTCCTTCTTGTGCTGCAGGAAGGGCACCATAGGTGCCCTCCTGCAGCACTGAAGCGTAAGGTGCATGCTGGTCCATGTGAATGCGGCACACACCTTACGGCCCCAGCACACTGCACGTATGGATGGTGCCATTCAAAATGGTGCTGTCCATACATGCCAGGGTTAGCCTGCAGTGCAATTGCACCGCACCGAGGCAACCCTAGCATGTGATCAGGGTGCCTTTCACGCCTGTCTGTTTAGGGCCTACGACACTATCAGAGCGAGTTCAAGATAGTAGATGTTATAAATGAAAAAAAGACATTGCTTTTGTCTGTACCTACTGGGAAGGGGAAGATTATGCCCCCTTTCTCCTCTCCAATCTGTTGATTTATTTAAAAGTAGCAAACTACTTTTGTACTTTCAACTCAGCTTACAGCACTTGAAGTAAGTTGAGAACAAGGGGGAAAGTGGGAGGAAGAAAGAGAGAATGAGACACTTTAAAAGAAGTTGAAAATGTGGGACAAAAGAGGATTAATCAGTTTGGCCGCTGCCAGGTGGAGGGCATGAATAAGTGGTAAGCTTTTTCTCCATCCTGAATTCATTCTCTGTCCTAGAGTGCTATATTTCCTTGAGCTGTGTTTATGGCACTTGCAGCGTCACTGTTCAAAATAACACATGGGGATTATTCTAATTATACCCGTCTTTGATTTAATTGGGGCCCTTAAATCTTATTGTCATTGTTTCCCATATAAAAGTGTCTGTGGCATTAAAATCAATAATTACTGCTGTGGAAGAGAGACTGAAGTCTGCGGGCATAGATTTCTATGGTTCCACTGACTTTCAAGGACACCAGAAGGACAATTGGAATCATGGAGAACCATCTCCCTACTGACTGAGTTTCCTGAGGCTATTTCTGAAGAGTAAGAAGTCTGTCTATTTTTGACTATAAGGAAATGATAATTAAATACAAAAAAATGCAAGATTACATGGAGTCAGTGTCCTAGTGGGGTTGTGATTTATGCTTTCTCTTCACAAAGGAGTTATTTTTATCCTTTCATTTAATGAGCACAGTAATATTTTCTTACTTGATTTGTCTATGCCACTCACTCTTGACGTTCTCATTACAAAGATATCCCAATAACATGTTGCTAATTTTGTATTTTGGCTTGTTGTTCACACTCTCTCAGCCTCAGACAATGGCAATGGTAACCCCCCTCTTAAGAAACTTGACAAGAAAACCCTATGACAGTTTTGCCTTAGGGTCACCATAAGTTGGAAACATTATCATCATAATCAACAACAACACTCATGGTTATAGCCACTAAGAGAATCATTCACAAGGCCCTGATTTGTATCTGGGATTCCCCCCCCCCCCCCCAGCACTTCCAATAAATGGAAGAGGGGCACTAAGGTGGGGAAAGACTCCAAAGTTGTTCATGTATGTAGAAAATCCACCATGACATTTTACTGTTTTAAGGAAGAGTTAAGAAATTTATTCTCTGCATACCAGGTACAGAAAGCAACTGGCTTGGCAATGGAATCTCATGCAAACAGTGGCAGCTACAAATTGTGTCCTTTATCATAACTAAATGACAACAGTGAGAAGTGTGAGGCATGCTGTTTGTGACCAGTTGCCACAATCATTAAAATAATTTGTGGGTAAACCTGAGGACTGGGTTTTACAAAATGGAAGTACATCCATGGACTGATGACAATCTTTCTAGTTTGGGACTTATTTTACACCAAATTTGCATGTGGTTTTCTTGCATAGAAAACATTTTCTGCACAGGAACCATCATTTTCCTAATGGGAAACAATATTTCAATGAAGAAGTATTCATTTCTGCACAGAAAATGCTGTGATTGATGATTTGCTACACAAAAAATTAACACATGGCTGTCCTGCATTAAAAATTATATTTTCTGTATAGAAAATGGAAGTATTATTTCCCTCCCATCTGCACTCAGGCAATTGAAGCAGTTTGCAGCATTAAAAATATACATTTTCTGTACAGTAATTAGTATTTCTATGTTAAAATATTATTTTCCACACAGAAAATGCCGTTTGCAATACAGTGGTCCCCCGGGTTACGAAGGTAATCCGTTCTGGATTACCTTTCATAACCCGGAAATATTCGTTTCCCAGGGGACCGCATTAGGAGACGGACCGCACGGCCGATTTAAAGGGGCCGCGCGGTTTTTCTCCTTCGCATCCCGGGGGATCCTTTGGATCCTGGGGGATGTTTTTTGGTCCCGCCGGTTTCGGGTCCCGGGGATTTCGTTCCCCGGGGGATTCGTAAACTGGGGGACCACTGTACAAAACAATGACATGTGAATTTTGCACGGAATAAGTCCTGAAATGAGAATAGTTTTTGAAACTTCTGTGGTTTTCAAAGCCTTTCTCAAGGTAGGAATAAAACTGCTGAACTCACTTGTTGAGGCCTTCAAAAAGAAACTTTGAAGTTCAGATGTCTGAAGAATAAGTGTCAAGGAGTTTGGTAGCCACGTTTTTCTCAATACAGAGGCTAGGAGTACATAAAGGAACTCTGGGCTGAGACAGACCACCCAAAAATGGTGGTTTGCAGACGTCCCTCTGGATTAAAAAGAACCTGGTTCTTCTCGGTTCTTTTAGCGGCACCTGGATTATGTCATGAGTGCACCAATGGCGATGTAAAGGACATGCAGCATTGTGCAGATGCAACAGATCCGTCACATCAAGATGACAGCGCCCATGTGGACGGGATGCCACCATTAGGCTGCCGCTGTTACACACTAGGGTTCCGGACTGTGCAGTTGCTGTCTGTACTGGCCCTATGTTTCAGCATCCCATTTTCTCCTTCCTACCTTCTGACAACAGTTATATAAACACATGGATCTGAAACCAATGAACAAATGTGCAAACAAATCGAAACACAAATCATGGTGATAACAGTGTCAGTCAATATCTACTGGTAAAATTGGAGAAAATTGAAGCAAGTGGGATCCCATTTCTCTCAGAGTGTAGTGGTGAGGAAAAACAGTATATCAAATAACCTATGAAAACCCTGATGGTTTACTCTTTTTCATTCACAGTGTACATGCAACTGTCTTGACATTACATGTTCACATACCTAAAGAAAAGTGTACTACATGAAAAGATCTATGTGGAATGCACTTACCCTCTTATCACAAGGAGGAGAGAGTGGATGATCAGAAAAATAATATATATTGCTCTATGCTTTTGGAACACACCTCTCTATCAGCAGACGTTGTCCACAACACCCAAAGCATTTAGTGTTGATTTAGCCCCATTTTTCAATAATAATAATAATAATAATAATAATAATAATAATAAATCCAGCAACATCTATAGCAGTCAGAGGTCACAAATTCACATGACTGTTGAATTCTACTGGCAGGACTATATGTTACAGATTCACTACTAGTAGTATTGCAATTGAGGGATGGCTATAATGAAATTGGAAATACTCTTCACAAAATAATTGTGCTAGTATTGTACATACTAGTCAGGAATACTCATCTGCAAGTAGTCCCTACTTTCCCTGAGAACCATTTTGAGATAGACAGGGATGACAGGCTAGGATGTTTCATGTCTCATTCTCTATATTGGCCTGCCAGAACTTAGTTTTGCCATAAATGTCATGTTTTTCACTTCTTTTGCTTGTAGGCTGGCAATGGAAAAGACAGGTGGCAGAAAAGAGGAGAAGATGGAGGTTAGCAGCAACATCTTGGTGGCAGCATGAACTGTTACAGAACTCAAACTGTCAACCATCTTCCAATAGTAGTTGGATGTGGTTATTTGTAATTTTCAAAATTGTACTTCCCTTCCCCCCTCCTTTTTTATTCCTTTCCCACCATCACTGTCAAATAGTATATGCAAATCTATTCAAATCTGTGCCAACTTTATCTTTTCTCTTGATAATGTTTAAGTAATCACCCTAGTCTATTGTAATAGAGACCTTTTGCAAATAGCACCCATAGTTTTACTCTGGGAAGGGTGAAAATAAAGAAAGTGATCATCATTTTAGAATGTGAATCATATCTAGAAATTTCTCAGTGCTGTTGTTGAGGCACAAAAGAAGACATGAAAAAGGAGTTCAAAGAGAAACAAGAAAGATATGTCAACCTTGTAAGCTCTTTCTTTCTCACCCAGACCTAAGGTTTTGTGCCTGAAGCCATTCATTTAATTATTGAACAGGGACACTGTGTCCTGGTTTAGAAACTGGAAATGTTGAGACGGTTACTTTTGAACCTTCTATGCGGATGGGAAGAAAGTTGAAACAGGAGCTCATGTCAAAATCCAGTTAAATAAAATGGAGTATTGCATAGCTCTAAAATAAGAACAACAAAACAGTGCTTTTAAGATCACTGCCCAGCATCATTCTGATATAAAAATAGAGAGGATTAAATATAGTCTCTGTCTCTTTCAACTTAAGTGTCTCCCTAGAAGTGACTAATGAATGGTATAGTTTCTAGAGCAGGGATAGGAGTCATGCCACCTTCCAAATGCCATTGAACTATATTTTCCAGTGTTCCTCACCCCAGGCTATTCTGGTTATGGTTTCTGAGAGTTGCAATTCAATAATATATGGAGGGCCACACAGTGCCAATCCCTGCTTTAACATGTTGGGTTGCCTAAACTACCTTTATTTCCTGTTGGACTCTGTTCAAATTCACATTGGAAATTGAAATCCATGGATAGAGAAGGAGTCTCTCTCTCTCTCTCTCTCTCCGTCTCTCTGAAGGTAAGAGAGAATTGTTACAAGAACAATGAAATGTGTGTTAAACAAAAGACAGAACATTTTAACCCAAAATTATGCCAAATATGTTATCTCAAGTGTAAATCAGTGATTAAAAATGGGAAATTTAATGTAATTTTCATTGCTTAGAGAGAAAACAATAACTAAGAAATGTGTAACTTTAAAAAGAACAAGAACAAAAAATGCCCCTTGTAAGTCTATAAGTACCTGATAATATATAAAATTCAAAACTAAAACTTCAAAAACTTTCAGATTAGAACACCAGAACATTAACATTTAAAGTTTAACCACTGAGTTGTCATAAGGCTATAAGAAGAGAACTGCTGGATAAGACCAAAGACCTGTCTAGTCCAACATTCTGTTCACACAGCAGCCAGACATTTGCCTTTAGCAAAGACACCAGCAGGACATGAGAACAACTGTGCCTTCCATTTTGCATTCCCCAGAAACAGATACACAGAAACACTCTTCCTCTGGAGATCTCTCTCTCTCTCTCTCTCTCTCTTTCTCTCTCTCTCTCTCACACACACATATAGTCGTGGTGATTACTAGCCACTGATGGCTCTCACCCCATGATTTTATTTTATTTTATTTTTTGGAAAGCCATCCTAGTTGGCAAGCATCACTACATTTTCCAGTATGTGATTCATGGTTATAGCCATTAATACTTTAATTTTGCACTGTGAGAAAAAAAGGACTTCCTTTTATTTGTATCCAGCTTCAGTGGATGATATCGATTTCTGATGTTATTAGACAGAGGGGACTGCTCTTCTCTGTCTACTTCCCCCCCCCTTTTTTTTTCTCTGTCTACTATAATTTTACACATCTCTGTCAAACTTCTTATTCAGTTTTTTCTTCCCAAATTAAACATCCTGCAAACATTCCTCACAGGGAAATTGCCCAAGTCCCGTGGTCACTTTTTTCTGCACATATTTTAACTCTTTTTACATGCAGTGACCAGAATTGTGTACACTCTTCCAGATGGGGGTGCACTATGAATAAGAGTCTAAGGCTAAATTGCACTTTATCTTTGCACAAGATATGCTGATTCTTTTTCAGGATTTGCCCTTCTGTATTTGTGACAATATTAATAATAAATATTTCTATCATTTTTTTCAGAACAAACATTTAGGAAACAGGAATTAAACAAAATGCATTTGCTACTTTATTAATATTTTTACTACATTTCAGTTATTTAGAGCATAGGTGAACAACTTCCAGGAGTCCAGAGACCAAACATGGGTCCCCCCAGATCTCAGAGGTCTGACAATTCCCTTCCTCAGCATTGATTTTACTTTTTACTTTAAAATGCTTCTTTTGTCACATATGCCTCAATCTTCTTAAACTCAGACAGAACCGTCTCCAGAACTGGAAATACATGTGGTCATATCTACATTCCCCAAAAGCATCCTTGGGGGCCTAAAAGAATTTGTAGTGGGGACAGTGTGGAAAAAATCCCCCATGTCCATTAGAGCTCAGAAGAATGCAATGCCTGGAATATTCTGGAAATTTAAAGAGCAGCTACTAAATTAATCTATTGCCATCCTAGGTAGCTGGGAATTGGTTTTCATGATTTGCTGGGCTTCTTTTGGTTATGAAGTGAGTACCTTCCTTTTCAAAGACTATCTGGAATATGTATATATAAAAAATACTGTAGACTCTGTTTTGTTTAAAATACTCAGTGGTCCAGTGTTTTGGAGAATGTTCAAAACTCCAGTGATTTTTTGCTGAAGGTATGTATGTATTTGTATTTGTGTTTGTTTTTAGCCCCTGTAGAAGGCCTTTCTCATACAGGCCAAAACACTTTGGGCTATTTTAAAAGAAATAAACATTTCACTATTTTAGAGCACATGGAACTTGTATCCTTGCTGTTTTGGACTTCTTTTGTTGCACATTCCTTGGACTATTCACTGAGCAAATGCAGCTCATATTCAGGAATATTTATACATCTGGAATAAAATGTGCACAAGTTTGAAATGTCTGATTGAAAAATGTCTACATTTCAAATGCCTGAAAAGCAACACTAAAACATACTTTACTCAAAGGAGAGGAGTGTGATCAAAGAGTGTATAATAACATGCCTATGAACACACATAGATGGGGAGATGGAAAACCTCATTCTGTTAAAAAAATCCTTCTTAACAGTGTAATGTCATATATTTGGATGCCTAAATGTATTCTTTTTTTCTCTAGAAGAGAACAGAGCTACAATCATATTAAAATATTCTCTATTAACTGAAGATATGAAGTAATTGTTGCATTTATAACAATTATTTAGAATATAAAATAAGTATTTAAAATAACTGAATATGATGGGATGTAATAAAATGCAATTTGAAAATGAATATTGCAAGCTTTATTAGCATGTTCAGTATGTAAGCACACTACCTCTTTTTCAGTGCTGGATAAGTACGGGCATGTTTTTTGGGGGCAAGAAGAATTTTTTTTTTAAAAAAAACACTATGATTACTGTATAACATTTGAGAAGAGAATTTAAACGCATAGATTATACTTTGCAACATATTACAATGTTATTGCCAGCACTGTTAAATAGAATCAGCCTATGATTCATCATTATCATCATACAACTATATACAAATAGATTTCAAAATAAATGCTTGTTTATTATGACTTTCAATCAAACATACTGCTGCCTTTCCCCCTGCTCCAGCATTGGTTTAATGTCATGTAATAATTGGAATGAGACCAGTATAATACTGGTAAATATTAGCAGCCTAACAAAAGTAATTGCTCAGTTAAGCATGTTGCTGTGTTGTGTGATAGCTAACAAGAAGCATACCAATTATTTCTTACTTTTACTTATTTCTTACTCAATTATTAATTCAACAGCGTTAGAGTAAATGTATTAAATGTTTACATCAAGCCTTCATTTACACATCCAAACTTCCTTAATCCTTAATTCAGATCAGACCCTTGGCTATGAATTAAGGCTGGGCTTGTACTATCTTGCTTCATTTTCTGTAGCATTGTCATCATGACCTCATGTAGCTTGTTTAGCATATAGAATGGGGAAATAGATTCATTAGTTCGTTCATTTATTCATTCATTTATTCCCCCACCTTTTCCCCAGCATGGGACCCAAGATGGCTTATACCACCTTAATAAAAAAAAATGCAGGTAAAGATCTTAAAACAAAAGTCTTTAAAAACAACAACAGAGAATTAAAACAATTCTAATGAAGCAAAAAGCTAAAAAAAAGTTTGAAACATATTTAAAATGTAACAAATTCAAAGAAACACAGCTGCTGCCACACAACAGAATTAATGCAGGTTGACATTGCTTTAAAAGTCATGGCTCCATCCTATGGAATCCTGGGATTTGCAGCAATTTGCTTCCCCATTGACACAGAAATCACCAGCTATAAGGTCTCACAGACTAGGAATTGGATATGTTTCCAAAAAACTCAGTTAATATTTTCCACCCCATATTGAGCATAGTGCAATTGAGTTCCATCTGTGAGCTACATTGCTCAAGTTACTTGACTCATCTCTTTCTTACATATGGCATGCCTACCATTTTTAGTGTCATTAACAAAAACAAAAACAGAGGGAGAGACACACAAGGAGACATTTTGCAAGTCCTGTTAGAAAGTATGGGCACTCATGGCTGGGCGGGGGAGAGTTGTTTTGAACAGATGCTCCTACTAGTCTCTCATGAAGAGAGTGACAATGTTGTTTTTCTTCCTTTCCCCCCTTCCTCTGTCCTAATAAAGCTGTTTTCACACATAATATGGAAAAGGAGAGGATACTGTTTGGCTTCCCGGCAAAGAGGAAGTGAAGCGAGGGTTTTGGAATGACCCACGTATGTTCTCTCAGTGGAATTTCTTCTAATGGCATAATAATTATGTTATTTTCTTAAGTAGGTGTTCACTGTTCTTCTGGAACTATTCTGGGTGCAGAGTGGTGGGAAGCCAAATTTGAGCTGACATGCTTGTTTCCTGTCTGTGACCTAGCTCTGTGATGCAGGAATGGGAAAGATGTGATGAAATGAGCCATACTGTGATTATTTTTCAACACAGAACTGGCCTCCTTTCCATTGCTTTCAAATAGAACAAAAATTTGATAGTACTCAGATTATTGCCAATGATAATAAATCAGATGGTGTGTAAGTGCAAGGAGCCAGAACATGGTGATATCCGTTTACTAAATTACTGAATGCTGAATCACTCAAATAAATCTGCTTGATCTTCAAACAGAAGCTGAAATCACATATGTTCCTTTCAGCATTCTGATCCTGCTTGCCATCATTTAGTCTTTCATTGGCCAAAGAGCCATCACTCAATATCTTCTTGTTGCAGAGGCCTAAACAAAATAGCCTCCCAGGATTCTCCATGATTTCTTGTAGGGTAATGGTTACAACAGATATTCTTTACGGAGTGAATTGGAATGTTTCGCAAGGCTCTTTCAACAGTAAGGATGAAAAAGAAAAATCCTTAGAGAATATCTCAGGAATTAAAAGAGAGAAATTTCAGTCCAGCTTTAGTGAGATGTGAGAATATTGCCACTAAAGAGCACCTTTGGGGCAGGAGAAGAGAGAATTAGGCCACATATGTTTCTACAACACACACACATTCTTTCTTGTCTTATCATTCCACATTTATCCTTTTGTGCCCATAAATATCATTGTGTCCAAATTATCTTTAAATTTAGATTGCAAGATCTTTGGAACATGGATCTGTTTTCATCCTTATGTCATTTTTTGAAATGCCAGGTAAATTGCTGACACCCAACCACACCCATAGAGTTTTTTAAAAATTAGTGAGAATTGTTAATTTTGAAGGGGAAAGGTTTGTAAGAATTAAATAAGAAATTCTGAATCTGAGGGACAGAAAAAAGAATGTATTTATTGTGGAAGAAACCAGTCACCCCCCTCCGCTCCACCCCACTTTCTAGAAAATCTAAAAAATAATGGAAAAAGTGAACAGTCCCCCACTTGTCTGCCTTTGAAGCATCTGCATCTCAAGGAATATTGTCGGTTATGGTCTAATGATATTTTGTTTTAGGTGGTGGCACAAAGACTGGAAAGGGATTTGGTTTAATAAATTAATCATTAATTAATGGTAATGTGCATCTGCATGTAAGGGATACAGCTCTATCAAGTTTCTGAGCTACCACATGTTCTGCCTGAAGCCAAAAGTAACATTGAAATCCAATAATCTGCTGCTTCCTCATCTCAACCACTTAGTTGTTTGCTAAACTGGGAGGAAACTATATTATTGCAAACTGGAGTGAAATTGTGAAGGGGGGGAGTAATAAAATATAACAGATTTAGCATTTCAAAAGGGTTTATTACTCTTGGCAGCAAGCTGTAACTATGCATAATACAAGTCTGTGGGGGGAAAATGTATCTTGAAATGCATCAGGACTATGTAGCAACCTGTAATTGTAACACAATGATTTGATTACATTGTGTTTATTCAATTACTTCAGCTTACTCTTATACACCCACTCAAGCAAACTGACAAGAAGCAGTATACCATTACAGAAAAGTAAGCCATACCACTGTTAGTTAATAGGTCTCTAGCATTGCAATTATTATATTTTGCCTTGTTGGGATATCTAACATTTATGTTCCCGACTGCAAAATATGTTTCCACTCCAGCCTTCCTTTGGGCTGAAATAAACTAAAGTCAGCTTGTCCTTGAATGTATTTTTTTAAGTAATCCAAACAAATCAAAACAAAGGTTGGATCCAGATGAACGACGTATCCAAATTGCAGAACTATAGCAGTTTGACAACACTTTAACTGTTTTGGCTCCATCCTGTTGAATCCTGCAATTTGTAGTTTGGTGAGGTATTCAGCCTGGTTTGTCAGAGAGCCATGGTGCATCACCAAAAATCCCAAGATTCCATAGGAAGGGGCCAAGACAATTAAAGTGCTGTCAAACTGCTATAATTCTGCATTGCATATACACCTATAGTCAGGCTTATTAAATACCCAATGTTACATGTCTACACTGCCTGCTTAATCCAGGGCCAGTCTGGAGCATTATGCCCCAGACTGGCTTGGAATAAATTACAATGATGGCCACACATAATAGGCATGAATCCAGTGGAATCCAGTGCACTGTGCACATAGGCCAGCTCGGCCAACACTTCATAAGCCCCATTGGTCCATTCTTTTCAGTATTTATGCTACCACTGCTTCCTCACAGGCAAGAGCTCCACGTAAACATTGCCTGGCACAACATCACTTCTGCTGATGTCAAAACAAGGTGCCCCTACTATCAATAAGGAGGGAGTAGTATGCTCCCTCTTCTTTGACCATATGTCACAGTGCCCATTTCTCTCCTCAGCAGAAGCAGTGGCATATTGGCAGGCTTTACATAGAGCTTTTGCTACAAGAAAGTGGCAGCGGCAGATCCAAAAACAAGCCATCCCCTTTCTGTGCACCGCTAAGCATGGACAACTCTTGGTGTGTGTAGCATGTGCATCAGATCCAGTCCAGCTGTCCACATAATCCCCCACCCCACCCCCAAAGAAACAACAACCCAAGTTAACTCCAGAGTTTTGGGAAACTTTGGGCTTTCCCCTGACTTTGCTTATTTTGGAACAAAGTCAGGTTAAGGGCCAGAAACCACAGTATCTTCCCAGAAGTAGCTATATGTCATGAGGACTGCCAGCACTGATTTTGAGGTGAGTTTGGCATGTCCTCCTGGGGTAGATAAACTGCCAGTGAAATCAATGATATTTATGCTAGTCATGATGCAAGTCCCATTGGGTCCAATGGGACTTCTCTGTGGATAACTAATTCTAGGTCTAACTACCAAAAGAAGATATCTCCCTTTACTTTTAATGGTCACTGAATTATGCCAACATAAGCCCATGCTGTATGATCATAACAGTTTATTGGTGTGAAGCCTAACTCATTTGGTGATATGCATTTTGTGAGATTACAAGAGGTGCCTGTGTGGCTAATGATGGAGGAAGGTCCTTTTCCATTACAGGTTATTCTGAGATTTTAATTTTAAGAAAAACTTCCTTTTACATAATCAGTATTAGGATTCCAGCCAACTTTTTTCCTGCTACTAGAACATCACCAAACAGATGTGCCTTCTTCTCTGAAATGACCACCATCAGTTCAATGTGGAGGGGGAGAAAATTCCAACAAAATGTGTAATTTCGGATACTCTGTAATATAATCAGAAGAGAAGGCTGCTAACACAGGTTGCAGTCTATGACAAAACTCAGAATATCACGAGAGGACTATGGATATTGTAAGTTACCTGTTTTAGTGAAGAAGGAGTTGGGGCGAAGGATTTAGAGCTTCATACATTTCGTTCTCACAGGCAAAAACAAATAATTTTACTATTTCACAGGTCAGGACCTATTCTGTGCAAAGAATGCACTTTCTCTGCAGCAATAGCCTGCTCTATCTGAAAAATAACCTCCCTATCCAGAAAGTATTCAGTTCAATATCCAATGTTGCAGCTATGAATACCCACATGTGATAAAATCCTTGGTTTGGGTTGCCCTGAGTGCTGCTGGTTTCCCCTTTCTGCAGTTAGCCTCTTCCCTGCTCCTGAAAAGGAAAATCAATTGTGGCAACAGGCTCCCTGTTACTCTTGCATCCAGCTGCAAATGAATTTTTGGTACATTTTTGCAACTATGAACTATAATATTAAATTTGGGGAAGGACATCTTATGTTCTGATTTGCACATTCATTTAGTAAGGCCAGATTGGTTGAGTATCCATTCAAATTTTCAAACACTGGATTCAAGTACAAATGTATTTATTCCAACAAAAGAGGTGGGGAATGTGGATCTCTAAATATTGGATGGTAGAACTTCTGGGAATTGCAGTCCCACATCTGGAATACAACAGCTTATCATTTCTGGTCTACACCCACATTGCTTCATTCCTTATATTAAATAATGTTTGCTTTCTGACAAAACAGGGGAAAAATCTTTATATTTCACATGTACAAAATCAGTCATATGTCAAATTTTGAAACATTAAGATACCACCAGCAGTTGCTTCTCCTGAAATTGAAAAAAAAAGCTCTTGCTTGTCCCACACAGGATGCAACCTGTATACTTACTCATTACTAAAAAGGTTGCAGTAGGTACCGTCTTGACCTCAATAAGTCAGAACTCTAACATCTCATTGATTTTGGCAAGCCACCAATGGAACTGGGGGGATGTGATTGATTATACCAGCCTTGCATTAACTTCCAATATATCTCTCATTGCATTTAGCAAATATAGAACTTTCCTGTACAAGGCTAGAGAATGACCAAAGTAACATCATTTCATTCACTAGTTGCAAAGTTTTACATCACTGCAACTAGTGAACAAAATAGTACATTTTGGCTGGAATACACTAAATTAAGTAAGCTCTCGTGGCCAGACCCTCTGCCCAAAACTGAATAAAAGTACCATTCAACTATGCTCTGACTGCTGGCACAATCATGGCAACAATGTCAAAATTGTGATCATGAATAAGTAGTTATCAAGAATATGGAACAGTTAGCTAGATTAATTTGTCTGTAACTGTTTGGTATTCATGATTTTGACACTATTAACAGGACTGTAACTCCCTCCCCAGCCTACTTTTCCAAACATCAGCTGCATAGAGAAAAGGAGGTCCATTATACCTGTGATCAGAGCATGGCATTTCTCTGATGTTTGGAAGGTTGAAACAGAAGACCTTACTTAGTGACGCACACATATTTAACTTCAGGCAACCTCCTGTGAGTATCTATTAAACATACTATAGTTAAATAGCTGATACAGAATTCTAGCCAATGTTAATATACCACTATACAGTATTATAATATACTACTATACCTCAGACATGAACACATTTGGAACTTTTCCTTAATCATTAATCATTTAGATTTGATATTCTAAAAACACACAAATTCCTATTTGCTAGAATTCTTTAAGTAAAATTCAGAATAAAAATCAAAGCTCTAAAATAAACCCTAGACCAAGATATTTTAATGACTAAGGCAATAGGATAAAAGACAACCCTCATCTATATAAGTTAAGGTGAATAGCATTCAATCTAATTCAAATTATTTTGGCATTTGAGAAATAAAATCCAACAAGTGCATTTCCTCATCCCTGGTAGAGAATACCAGCTAATAGTTACTTTTCCATGGCACTGCTAATCTGCTACCTGGTGTCTTTGCCACAACCTAATAGTCTGGTCTAGCTGTGGCTCCAAGGACCCATTGATATCTTCCATACATTTCTGAAAAATATGTAGGTGGTGCTGGATGTGTGAGATGGTGATATAAATGTCAGTTATGTCCCAGAAGCCTCCAGGCTTCCAAACATCTCCAGGCTTCCAAGCATCTCCATTTAGCAAAAGGACCTGTGGGCCTAAAGCAAGTCCTCACAAAGTTACCTGAAATTGCCAATCACACCCCACAAGGCTTCTGCAGTACAATTAACCACTTTCAGGTTCAAAATTTTAGGGAGGGGTTGAGAGAGAATCCAAGGGACTAAAGAAAGATGGTTTGTGCAGCATCTATGGGACTTTCCAAGGGCTGAATCAGCCTCCCCAACTCCAGAAGCTGATCCTTGGCTCAGTTGTAGAACCATCACTATTGAAAGCTATATCCTTCCTGAGAATCTCTTTTTAATGATGAAATCCTATGGAGCATCATATCACACTGAACACCCCTGATATTGGAAACTAAGCCATGTCAGTCCTGTTTAGTGATTAGATGTGAGACCACTAGAGATCTCCAGATAGTCTAGAAAGAAATTCTGCCTAAAACTATGGAAAGCCTCTCACAATCAATTTTGACAATATTTGGTTAGATGCACCATTGAACAGACTTAAAGTAGCTTCCTGTATTGCTCTGCATGCATACTCTGATATAAGCTCCATAGATATGTGAGGGACTTAGACCCTGTCTGCACAGGCCAAATAAAGTCCCCCCATCCTCTCAACAGGGAGACCAGATGACAGACATCCCAAGCCCTGGCTCTAATGCAAACAGAATAGATGACTTTGCCTCTTATAGTGGAGAAACAATGATGGCCAGATTCAGAAGGAATTGATCAGTGTAAAAATGGAAAATTAAAAAGCCACCACACACGTGGGTAGATAAAGGGCAGCACTCAAAAAAATGTCAGATTTCAAGCAGCCAAGGGCAGGATGGGTGAGACCCTCTGCCAACCCCTCTACCATAGTCCCTTCCCTCCAGTGAGATGCGATTCTGATCCAAAGGTCATTTTCACTTGTCCAGCACACTTGTGATTTGATTCTTCTCAAAATAACCTCTTGAATAGCAGTGTCAAATAGGAGTGGGCTTTCTGCATTTACCCTGCTTTTAAGGAACTCAATCAGATCAGAATCGGATCAAAACCAACTTCAAATGAGAATGATGGCATTTAACCTGATCTGCAATTTGAGGAAAATCCTACTGGAAATGAGCCCTAGGAATATGATTAAGGCTAGGCACATCATTCTGAAATGACCTGAGGTGGCAGCAAATGTGAGATGTGCATGCAGTCAGCCACCTGGCATTGGAACAGATGTGCTTTGCAATGGGGAGGGTCAGGACAACTCCAGGGCTAGGAAACTCCAGGTTGCCTCACGTCACTACATACAGGACCCAAGGCTGCATCTACAGTGCAGAATTAATGCAGTTTGGCACAGCTTGGACTGTCATGGCTCAATGCTATGGAATTCTGGGATTTGTAGTTTTGTGAGATATCTAGCCTTCTAGATGTTACAACAAACTATAAATTGCAGCGTTTCATAGCACTAAGCCATAGCAATTAAAGCTGTGCCAAACTACTCTCAAATAAGTTAGTACAATATTAGAGCCTGCTCAATGGAAGCTGCCTGCTTCCATGCAAAGCTAAGATGTGCTTGAATTGCAAGTGGCTTTTAACACTTCTTGGAAGCTGTGGAGCTTCTTTTTACCTTCATGGTTGTATTATATGATGGGAGAAATGAATGTTCAACATTGAATGGTCCAAGGGGCTTAGTTGGACATTAGATAGATAAATAGATTGTGTGTGTGTGTGAAAATATACTTTGAAAAATATAGCAATTCCCACAGCGATGTGGCTATTTTATCACCTTCCCCTCAGCAGCATAACTGCTAAACTTCAGTCTGGATGTCAGTAATAATAAAACTGGAAGGTTATTTTGATCTCTAAGGTCACGAACATATCTAGCTTTCGCAGATGTTAAAATTAAAGATACTTCCTCTAAAAGACAGTATAAAATTGTCGCCGATAGGATCTTCTACTAGCCTGGACTGTATGAAGAACTATCAATCATGGCAATATAGTCAGGGAGTTCTGGACCAATGCTATTTCTTTAGGATAGCTAGTTCATGTAAAACAGTAAAATATATATGGGGGCTTTTCAGAAATAGTTGCACTAGATCCTTTTTTGTTTTAAAATGGACAAGTCACAGAATATAATTTGCTTTTGTGTTGTTGTTGTTTTGCTATTGTTTCTTTTGTATGGAAAGAAATAATTAAGCAAGTTGTATTTATTAATATGAAAGCCAGCATGGTGTAATAATTTTGGCATTGGACTATGACTCTGGAGACCAGAGATCATCTCCTCCCTCAGCCATGGAAATCCATTCATGGTGACCTAGGGTGAGTCAATAATACATCCTCAGCCCCAGAAAACCCCAAGATAAGTTCGCCTTAGGGTTGCCATAAGATAGAAATTACTTGAAGACACACAACAACATACTTTATTAGTTTATTAATATGAAATTAATATTATTTATTACTTTATTAATATAAAAATGTTAAAAGGGAAATATGTCAAATGATGCATTTAGCGATATTGTAAAGTAAGAGCAGTATATTGAGGGCCACTGATCTCTCTTTTTCCTTTTCTTCTTTAAAAAAATCCCACCCCAAATTCATTTGATTCTTCATTCTCCTACCCTCTTCATGCTGACATGAGAGTAAACTGAGCACCATGAGACCTGCTTTTGAGTAAATGTATCAGAGTGTTCTGAGAAAGAACTGTTGAAGATAATTTTATGTATGACTTCAGCAGCGAGACTTCTTTATTTGCAAAACAGGAAATGTATTTGAATACCCACAATTGAAAACTGAGAAATCAGACATATGGACACAAGAGAATTAGACAGTCTTTCACAGAACTTTTTTTAAAAAATAGCCTGGCCAGATTAGAAGAAGATTGGGAACCTGTTGTACAAGACTGGAAAAAGAAGTGCAAGAATGCATGGGATATAGACTGAACAAGAAGACATTTATAAATCATATAGGCTACTTCGGACTACTTCCAATTTGAGAGTTAAAATATAGTTTGAGATTAAAATACTTCTCATGCTAACCTAATCGAAAAAGGAAGAAAATTTAATTACATTACAAAAATAAAGAGAACACAATCAAAACTGAAGACTAATTCAAGGCAGAGATAACTAGAGTATAGCAAATAAATAAATAAATAAATAAATAAAATTCTTATTGTTTATCCAAATTTTGTTTACTTTGAGCATCAAAAGAAATTATCAATTAAGCTAGGAAGGAAGTAGAAGATAAGGTGAAAACTTTCATTTAAACAGAGATGTGAATAATTTTGAACTTGATTTTATATACCTAATCACTTAAGGTATGTATGTGATAGAACATATGTAAAAGTAAAATTATTATCATAATATTTTTTTACTTTTAATTATTTATTATTTTAATAAAACGTATGAAAAAGATTAGACTGAGCAGTTTAACACATAGCTTAAAAAATCCATTTTACCTTGCCCAGTTTGAATCCTCTTCTGTGATGCAGCCGGATATTATCAAATGTATTTTACCACTGGTGCAGCCTCCTGCCTAAAACCCAGCTCCTAACCGCACTCAGCAGGGCAATTTGAAAAGTCAGGAAGCTCCCAATTTTGCAAATCGGCCAGTTGAGCACCACTGGGAGCTGGGAATTAAGCAAGAGGTGGCATTGGCAGCAAAATGTGTCTAATAATATCTGACTGCATCCTGGAAGAGGATTCAAACCGGGCAAGGTAAACTGGATTTTTTAGCTGTGCGCTAAACTCCAAAGATAACACAAGCTGATAATAAATTGTGCTATGAAAATGATCATAGATTATCTTCCATTGCTGAAGAATTAGTAATCCTGAGCAATCATTAGACCTCTTTGTACAATTTTCTCCACCATTTTTAGATTAAATTGCCTATATCCTAGTCAGATTCTGACTTGGACACTGTAGTTAATGAATGTAACTTTGATCCTTCTTTTTTTCAATTATAATGGATACAGTTGGGTTTCTACATCCTGAATATATGAACAGGATCACTGGAGGGCTGAAGGCCACCATGTGCACTGGACTCTTTCTCTTCCTAGCATATAAAAGCATTGAAAATGATACCAGCCAAGTGGCTAAACTGAACAATGAATGCTCTTCTGCAACAAGGCAGGGGTCCAATGTGCTTAACGGAGGCAGTATGAAGTCTGTGGCTGCAGAAATGCTTTTCTGAATCCCACAGTACCAGGGAATTTCTAAGTTGTTTTTAAAAATCATTTAAATTTATCTTTTAAATTACTTTAATTTCATTAACTCTAAAAGGTGCTCAGATGCCTCTCCATTGTCCACCAGCTACTGAATGGCCACAGGTATATGTACCAACACTTTCAAGCTGATTCCATACTGTGGGGCATTGTGCAAAAAGGTATTGAATCCCTCCTTTATAAGCATCCTCAAAATGACCTACACAAGTGCAATCATCTACACAGCTGACATCACTGTACCACACCAACAGGATTCCACCCACTGTGTTTTTATTGGTATTTGTTATTAATTATGTTGTAAGCAGAAAATGAGGAAAGGATCAGATATAAATGAAATGAAATGAAATCAATTGTAGTATTCTAAGAACAACTCCTACCTTGTAAACAGGATTGGAACAAAAATAACAACAGAAACACAGTTTTATTTGAGGGGAGGGGAATGATTGCATATCATGATGACTAATGTGTAGGTTTCATTGAACAGATTAAATATTTATGACAGGATCAGTGCATTAAAGAAATATAATGTAATGATTACCTTAGTAGGCTGGCATAAGTTCCCTGGCACCAGGCATGTTTGATCTGCCTTCAGGCAATTTTAATAGTAATTTAAAAGTGCTCAGTGCTCATCACTTTATGGTAGGCTCTCATTTTAAGACATTACATAAAACGATATGAAGCTCTTAAATCCTCATCTGAAAACACATTAGTGTTTCCTGCTTAAGAGTTTATAGTGGAAGACCTCTACAATTTGTAAAATGGGGGACTCTTGATGAAAACAGCTTAGACTCAACCTCTTCCTACAGTAGGTTAGTACCTGGTTCCTCCCCAGACAGAGGAATTGATCTGTATTCATTTCATAAAGAAATGAACTATCATTCTATCTACTTCAAGTTCCAGCTATGCTGGAAAAGTTTGTGGCATGAAAAAATGCTATATCACATACAACTCAGGTCCAGGCAATTTGAAAGACTGTATCTTTCCAGGAGCCCATTCACAATGAAAAAATAATCTGGTTTCCAAACCATTGTAAATTGGGGATGTTCAGACTTGTGCTGGGTTTTCCTGGGGGTTGTTCACATTCTTGACCCGAATTTGGGGGTGGGTGGGTGGGTGCAAAATGCTGGAAACTCAGGGTTCCAGACAGTCAAGATGATTAGACAGCCCGGTAGTCAAAGGTCCAGGCCGAGAAGACAAAGAAAGTCAGGATCAAGCATGCTTTTACCAGCAAACTCAGATAATCCCTGACAACTGGCCTGGCATCCTTCACCTACTTATATTACCAGCTCTCATGAGTTTAGCTGTTTGCGGATTAATTGGCATTTTTCATAAAGCCTCCTTGAACTTCAGAGGCTTGCCCTTTCTGCTCTTTGCTGGATGAAGGTAGGTATGTTCTTTTCTTCTGATGACCCCCTCCCCCTCCATCCCCTATCCGGCCGCCTATATGGGAATTTGAAAGATCATGTATTTTAGATCTTGATTGTTTTAACCATGATTAGTTTAATACTGTTTTAAGGGGAGGGAGGTGGGTATGTTGGAGGATTTTAACTGCATATGTTTTTAACATGTTGTATCCCGCCCTGATTGCTCGCTCAGAGGGGCAGGTAAGAAATTATTATTATTATTATTATTATTAATTATTCATTTGCTTCCATGCCTGAAGGCTCTGCTGCCAGAAGGCTTGGTTTCTGAGGCTCGGGTTCTGCTTGACCTGGTAGGGCAGAACTAGGGCCAGGCCATGTTCAGGCTCAGTTTCAAGCTGAGGCTCTGGCCACATAGCCTGAACCACCCCCCCCCCAAAAAAAAACTATGGATGCCACCCATGAAAGCCTTTGACTTCACAAAGGGCCTTCACTCCAAGGGCAGGATGTCACATATTTGCATAAGGTCTGCACTGGGCACAGGTGGAAGTCACACAGCCTTCACATCACAATAGAGGATACCCTGCCATATTGGTCGCACTTGGACCTGCAAAGAATTAAACAGTGTTTCAAACAAAAGAAACATGCTCCCTCTGTAATGCCCATTGGGAGAGGGCATAAGTTCACCCACCCTTAAGGCTCCAAAGAATGCAGTTCTGAGCAGGTTGACCTCATTTTTGGAGGTGCAAACATGGTCAAGCTGATCAGAGAGCCTGGTGAGCAGCTCAAAACAAATAGGTCTTCTACCATGCACACACACCAATTGTGTCCTCTTTCAGCACTCTACGGTTCTCCTAACCAGAAAGGATGCACAGGGGTCCTGAAATTCCCCAAGCTTAGAAAAGAAAGAAATGCAAACTAAGTGTACCGACATGGTCCATGGAGCAAGTCCTGTCTCCCTCAACCAAACCAGAATTGCAATACTTTTTGAGACTATATAGGCCTGGATAGTCAATCCCCCCCCCCTCAAAGGCTGATAATTTGGAGAAAGCTCTTTTGTAAGCCCTGAGGGTGGCTGGAGCCAGTGAAGACAAAACATCCTGTATCACAGGAGATTTCCAACCTCCCACAGTTCCTCTGGGAAGAGCGTGAGTGAGGGGTCTGCTCTGCTTACTAGCTGTCAGAACCTGGCCTCCTGGAAACAAGAAAGAGAGTCTGCAATGTTATTTTCCAGGTCCAGGACAAAGTGGGCCTTGAATGTGAAGTTCTTGTGGAGACAGCAGAGTACCAAATGCCACACCAACATCATGACTCTCTTGGGCTTACAGCTCTGGTGGTTGAGGATCTTGAAAACCGCCTGGTTGTTGCACCAGAAGCACACCGTCTTGTTGGCAAAGGCCTTGTCCCAAACATGAACTGCTATGACAATGGGAAACAAAGCTTGAAGGAAATGAGGTCATGCAGGATCCCTTCTTGTACCCAATGATTGGGACAGAGTTGGGTGCACTAGTGACCTTGAAAGAAGACTCCAAAGCCCAGATTCCCCACAGCATCGGAATGTACCTGAAGGCTAGAACCCATGGTAGCTGCCATAATAAAACCCCATTGAATTGTGTGTGAAACCCATCCCGCACTCTGAGATCTTATTTGATTCCCTTGGTGAGGTGATGATGAACTGCTTTGATCCCCGTGGTGATCTTAGCCAGTCTAGCACAGAAGGGTCTGCCTGTTGAGACCACCCTGCCAGCAAAATTGAGGTGGCCTAATAAAGACTTAATTTCTTTGAAGGTGGCCTTATGGCCTAGAAAGATGCATGAATTTTGGAGCGTAGGGCCTGGCATTTGTTAACAGGCAGGCGGGAACACCAGCCACTGAATCCAGTTGGATTCCAAGGTACGTTAATAATGGGGCTGGATCCTCTGTCTTTTCAGTTGATAGAGCTACACACAGCTCAAGAGCTAGGCTCTGAAATGTGGACAAAAGCTTGGCACAGCCACTACTCTCCTCCTGAGCCATGAAAAGAAGTCATCAAGGTACTGAGTGAGCATGGGAGAGGTGGCTCAGCGCACGACCTTTAATTCAAGAAAGGAGCTGAAGGTCTGAAAGGCCACACAGCTGACTGAGCAGCCCATAGGCACAGCCTTGTCAAAATACCACTGGTCCTCAGATAGCCTGGCACAATTTTTGTCCAAATGGCCCCAACCAGTGGCTTCTTCACCCCCCAGCAGCAACCAGGCCAGCCCGGTAAGGCTGTATTTCTTATACACAAAAAAAGAGAAATCTTCATATTAGCAATGTGATCAGGAAGGGCCTGTGATATGTTCAAATCAGAACTTGTAATATTTTTGAAGCAGAGCTTGTGATAAGTTCAAAGAAAGAAAAGAAAAAAGAAAGGAAAAGAAAAGAAGGTTCAACATTCCTCACACTTTTTGGAAAAAAAATGTTCCAAAGATAGGAAAACTTTTATAAAATGTTCAGAGCCACACTTTAGTTTGGGGCATGTGTTCATTCATACATTCATTTGAAAATCACAGACAGTTTCTCCATTAAATAAATATATATGGAACCAGGATGGGAAATAGTAGGAGGTAGGAAGTGAAAAATGTCCACAGAAATGGACTTGATAGATAGTTCCATCACTCTCCAACCCTACAATCAGTTGCTTATACTGCACAGATAATTATTACAAGTGCTTGAAACAAGACTGGTTCAAACAAATGTCACCACAAAGGGAAGAATAGCTGTTTCAGTAACATTTTTGTGCTGGACACCCAAACTGGCCAACTTCAAATGCTTTCTTCATGCTATAAATAAGAGTTTCCTTTTCCTGCTGGAGTTAGGGTTTTGCCCCTAGCATCTGCTCACTTCCCATGACTCTTTGGTGCTACAATTGATTTAAGTATGAGAAGATAACAAACGAATGAAGCATTTTGTGATGGTTATTCAAACCAGTTTAAATGCACAAAAATTCTAATTGTGATACAGACATAGAATAAATGGATCCTAGTCATATTTCTTGAGAAGAAGCTGAAAGGAAATGTTGGCATTAGAGCATTTTAATCATTGATACAAATCCATAGGCCAACCACATCAGTCTTCTTTAATGGGCTTCATTTCATTTCATTTCTGTATGCATGGTTTCTTCTTTTTGTTCTATCTTTTTCTGCCCTCCCCCTTTTGACTGTTCCCATAAACTATTCCATTAATGCAATCAAAATTACATTATATATAATAATCTTGGAAGAGGCAATTACAGCAATGGAAATGAAAAGACAACAACAACAACAACAAAGATGTGGATTGCCAAAGAGAAGATGTGAAAAGAGCAATTTTGGTGATCTATTTAACAGTATCAAAGTGTTTTTTCCCCTGAAAGCATTTTTTTCCCTTTCTCTCCCATAAATGCTTTTAAGACTTACTTTGGAAAATCTGTCATTTTCAAAGTACCCTTAAGAGCATGTAATCCGTATATAGTTTGGAGAGGAGAAAAAAATTGCACTTTTCTGAAATAATGGCAATTTCCTGGATAACTAGTTTATACAATAAGGAAATGCCAAAGATGCACTTTGAAAAGGGTAATGCGCCAACGTCGGTCCTGCTACACCATACTTAGGAAGTAGCATATTACCTACAAAACTAGAAAGGTACAAATTAAGGTGCATTAAATAATAAATCAATATAACACGGGGCGGGGGGGGGGGAGAAGAAAGGCAGAATCATTTAAGGGGGGAAATCCTGATAGAATCAGTAAGAAAGCCTTTCTTTTCACTTCTAACTTTCCAAAGGATATGCGATTGATTTCATCTAATGACGTGTGCCAAACAGGTGGACAGTGCCTGGGTACAGTAATGGATTGGATGTGAAAAAAAAAATAAAATGGAACTCAGTGAGACAAGACAAGATCTTGTTGGTAGCTGATTCATCTTCCTGGGTGAGTGACATTCACTAAGGGCTTCTGGTGACTTTCATCTCAGCAGAGCAATGCATCCATTTGAGATTTTAGTCTAAACTGTAAATTAGCTAGCCAACATGTTGACTCTATTTTGGGTTTAGGGATAATGCCTTAAGAGATTATCGCACTACACTCTCAAAACGTTCTATTAATTGCTCTGACTGCCTCCTGTTGCATTCTGGGGTTTGTCATTCAGTGAGGACTAAGAGCTCTCTGATTTAGTATTCTAAATTCCTAAACTACAAATCCTAGCATATAACCAGAGGCAGCCAAAGCAGTTTAAATGCAATAGTGTGATAATCTCCTATGATAGCTCCTTTAAAATCCAGTCTAGAACAGTTTCACCCCCTAAGTGACATGGAAGGCACCAGCTACTATGGGATTCACCATGGCCCTTTTCATACTACGTTGCATAGTATCATGATTCCATGATTCCATAATAAGGAACCCTAATTCTGCTTCAACAGCTATGTCTACATATCAAAAAATCCTAAGGTTTGTAGTTTGGTGAACCATTGGAGATCCCTGGGTGATAATTCTAACATGCTTCCATAAACTGCAAATCCCAGGATTCCATAGGAAGTGGTCATGACAATTAGAGTGGAGTCATATCACTTTAATCCTGGGATTTTCAATCAAGGAAGGGGTATTCAGAATGTTTCAAAAGAGAGTTCTTCAATGCCTTACCATACTATGGAATTCCACAAGAAGCAGACATGGCAATAAAAAAGGAAATGTAACTCTACAACTGTGTAGTGTGAATGGGCTCCAGTAACAGCATAATAATAACAACAACAACAACAACAACAACAATAATTTTTATTTATATTTTCCTGTCTCTCCCTGTAGATCAAGGAGGGATTACATCATAAAATAGCACAGTAGAAATAAAAAATATAATCAATAAAATATTAACACTATTATTGTTAATTACAATTAATAACAAAACCATCTTTAAAACATCTGAATGTCAAAAAGATGTATATCAATCCAGAAGTAAGCATCCTGTTTTAAGATCTCTTATAGGAGGTCGGGTGGATAGGCTCACCAGAAGAGATCCTTGAGTGCCTTTTTAAAGGCTTCTAAGGTGGTAATAAGACGGATCTCCTTGGGCAAGCTGTTCCATAGTTTAACAGCTGTGACTGTGAATGATCTATGGGAAGTTGATTTTAATCTGGGTATATGGTATTCTAGCCAGTTCTTCCTCGATGTTCTGAGAGTGTGGGGTGCATTGTGCAGGGAGAGGCTTCCCTCAAATAACTTGGGCCCAAGCCATGAAGGGATTTAAAGGTAATGACCAACAATTTGTACTGTGCCTGGAAGCTAACTGGCAATCAGTGAAGAGATTTTAATACAGGTATTATATGGGCTGACCTTGGTGTTCCAGTGATCAGTGTGTCTGCCACATTTTGAACCAATTGAAGTTTCTGAACTTGTTACAAAGGTAGCTCCATATAAAGCGCATTACAGAAATCTAAGCGAGAGATTACTACTGCTTCAAGGTCCTTTTTGTCGAGCTAAGGACCCAGTTGGCGTATCAACCGAAGTTGGTACCAAGCACTTCTGGCCATTACATCTACTTGAGATGACAACTGTAGAGATGAATCCAGGAGTACTCCCAAACTGCAAATTTCGTCCTTTAGGGGAAGTGTGACCTAGTCCAGGACTGGTTGACAAAGTTCTTTTGTAGACTATTGTGAAACATTGTTCATGAGGGAAGCCTTTGAGGAAAGATTGGGAGCTGCAGGTGATCTAAAACAGCATGTTATAGCTATTATCTAGTGCTTAGTATCATTATTATGTTATGCCTGTGTTTTACCCAAATACATTTGGAGCTTCCCAGTTCACTTTTGGCTAAATAGAAATTCTCCTTTGATGCTTAAATTACTTTTCAAATAAGGATCAAAATGACTGATGACAAAATGTGTCTGCCCAAGTTGGCAGTCAGGTTTTGGTGACTCCATGAATTTCATAGGGTTTTCTTCGGCAAGGAATACTCTGATGTGGCTTTGCCCATTCCATCCTCTGAAACATAATCTATAGTACAGTGCTCTCTTGTTATATGCTGGGGTTTCATTCCAGAACCCCCCATGGATAACAAAATTCATGGGTGCTCAAGTCCCATTCAATCCAATGGCAGATCAAAATGATGTTACCTCATATAAAATGGAAAATCAAGGTTTGCTGTTTGGAATTTATGCTTTTTCTGAATATTTTCAAGCCATGTATGCTTGAATCTATGTATTAAAAACCCATGGATAAGGAGGGCTGACTGTACCTAGTATTAATTAATGGTCTCCTGTCCAAGTATTGACCAACACTGACCCTGTTTAGCTTCCAAAATAAGAGAATCTGGTGTTTTAAGGTATACTATATTACATGATGGCACCCTGACTGTGAATTGATCTCTGCCAGGGAGATGAACATCTCATATACCTAGATGTCATTTCAACTTCAGGCAAAGAGCTCCTTCTTTCCTTGGTTTTCCCTCCCCCCCCCCACTTTATACCACTTTTATGCTGTGTGGATGTTTTTCTTTTCACCTGGTGACTGCTTTTATGCTCCTCTGTAGAATTCTTGTTTTAAGAGTTTTATTAAATAATGTGTTTTATTGCCATTTCCATGGAATCATGTAGTCTTAGAACTTCAGTGAAGGATGCAAGTACAACACCCATGATACATAGGTAGACAATTCATTTTGTTACAACCCTATCCTGCAAAGCCTGCCAAATCCTGAGGCAGCCTGCCCACTATCAAAACAGCCTTAGGTATTAGGAAGTTATTCCTCAGGTTTAGACAAAATCTTATATTCTGTAGGCTAAAATGCACACACTTTTTTCATTAAATCCTTTAGGATTTAGTTCCCAACTCTTTTATCATCCTGGTCACTTATACACCAGTGGACAATGCTCTGCTTAAAAAGTGGCACCTAGAAGAGGACATGTCTTTTCACATAGATATTTCATTAAGCTGCCACAGGATCTTGTTGAAAGATGGGATAAAAGAATCACTTAAATAAAAATAAAATACTGGCAGAGGATGCCTAGCTATCCAACAGAACCAATAATCTCTTTGCAGGGATGTGAAGCATGAAATAGGCCTTCTATTTCTCTAGTTTCCACTATGCTAAAAATTCACTTCATCCAGCTTACCGTTTTTCCATTCAGTTATCCATAATTGTCCCAGCATACTAGTTATCCACCAAACTGAAAAGTAGCTAAAGTAGCTACAACAAGCAAAATAATATTTCAAGCACAGACCAAAGACAGACAAGTGGGGGTTGGTGGGGAATGCTTTTTTCTGATCTAGAAGCACATTTTGCAGAGGGAAAAAAAAGCTTAGCTTCTTCAAATGTGGTCAGGGTCAATGATAATGTTGTATGGCTTGGAACATTACCTAAAATCCAAATAAAACACAACACCAAATGTAGACTCCATCTCTCCAACCTGACAAGCTTACCCTTTCTTCTTTTTTTATGAAGGAAAGTAGGCAAAACTTTGCTACATCTCAATTACCATTTGGGTGAGACATGAGAAACAATTACCTTCAGGCCAGGTTTCGTCCCGTGGGTCAGAAACTGAACACCCTGCTTTTGTTTTATTGTAGTATTCATTGTTCATTCACGTCTAGTGTTAAAATTGCCTGGGGGTTACCAACTGGCTGAACAAGTGGTTTCTCCCACCCCTTCCATAATTAAGATTTTAGAGTTAGAGCTGCAAGACATGAAAAATGAGACATCTGAATGAAGATGTCAATTTTGCATGATTGTGGAAATTCTCAGATTTTAAACAAAACTATAATACTGTACTACAAAGACGAAAGGTACAGAAATATGCATCCTCTCTTTCATAGTCAAAATGTAAGCTATTTCACACCGAGAAATTCCTTTGAAGGAACATATTCTTCACAAATTTCTCATGTTAGGTATCGGTAATCCCTGGCATACCCACAGATTCTCACTTTCAACATGCAAGTGTCTTCCCAACCATGAAAAACCAACAAAACACTAATTATTTACTTCAAATTCTTCCATCCTTGATTATGGAAAAATATGAAGAAGGAACTAGAGAGATGGAATCAAATAAATTTATCTATGTTAGGAAGAATCACAGCTATTAAACAGAATAAAATTTTTATTTCTATTTCAAAATCTGCCAATCATTATAAATGAAAAATGTTTTAGGGACTGGAAAAGAAAAATATCTAGATTTATTTGGCTAGCAGAAAAAAACAGCATAAAATGGAAAATTCTAAGAGATAATAAGGAAAGAGGAGGTTTGGGGATGTCATATTATATAGCTTGTGGACTGATATGGTTAATAGAATGGATTAAGCTTCAAGATGAGAGAGCACTGAAGTTAGAATGCCATAATGTGAGATTCGGATTACATGTCTTCATGTGGTATGGAAAAATAAAACAGAATAAAGATTTTTAAACAACCACTATGTAAGAAGAGGGTTATTAAAAGTATGGCAACAGATTAAGAATAAATATTATAGTAAAATACTATTGTGGTTTTTGCCACAAAAAGTGCTATTTGGAAAAGAATGAAAAATGGTTACGATATGAAGAAATATTAAAGAAAGAAGAACCAGAAGGATATAAAATAAAATGTAGAGAGGAATTAAAAGTGCAGGGAATAACAATACAATGGTTCCTACATGGACAATTAGTAAGAAGAAATAAAATGGATTTTAAATTAGAAGGAACTAAACAGATAAAAAAATAACTAGATGAGGTAATTTTTGAAAAAGAGAAAATTTTATAAGATCTTATTGGGAAGAGAATTAAAAGAAAAAATAATAAAACAATCAGTGGTGAAATGGAATCAATTATTTCAGTATAGTATAGAATTAGAAAAATTGGAAAACTCTTGGTATAAAACAGATAAATTTACAATGGCACAAAACCTTAAGGAAAATTAATATAAAGTGCTATATATGTGGCATTTAACAGTGGTAAAATTAACAAAATATATATAAAAACACAAACTCTAAATGTTGGAAATGTAAAGTAAAAGATGGGTCATACTATCATATGTAGTGGAATTGCAAGAAAGAAAACAAACCAAAATAAAACAAACAAAACAAAAACAGACAAAAATACATATGATGATAGTTAAAATGTTAAAAGCTTCCTTTGTTATGAAGCTAGAGTTATACTTAATAAATATCTATACAGCTGGGTGGCAGGACACCACCCCTTTCCCCCCAGATTGGGGCCACGGCAACTGCATACCGTGGCCTCTGGAAGGAGCAAAACGACACCCTGGGAGGGGCATCATAGCCGCGATGGGGTGCCATAATGATGCCTCTTCCATGCTGTGCCATTTGGGTGCTCCACTGGAGTTGTGCCATGATGCCGTGAACCACCCAGAAGGGCTCACAGCATCATGGTGTGATAGGGCAGAGTCACGGCATCCAGCATGTAGACACTGCACCAGGCCGGCACAAAGTGCCAGTCTGTATTAGACCATAGTTCTTTTCAGAAGCCTTGTGGAATAGGAAGAGGCATTATACAAGAGACTACTGAATATCTTATTGCACAATGCTCATAAAAGGATGAGTACACATGTAAAGCATGTGTGTATCAGCAATAGGAGTCCAGCTTTGGGGTTTTAGCTTGCTTATGAAACCACATGTCAAATTTCTGTTGACATTCCTCATAAGTTTCTGCTTGAGCACAAACCACCAAATTTGCCTCAAATTTTTGCTTTAGATGGAATTTGGCAGCAAACTATAGACTGACAGCTTTTCCCTGCAGAAATGGGCTGGTCTTACAAAGCCTTTTTAAGCCTCACTTGAAATTCCTCAGATGTTCTGCCAAAGCAGAAACCTTCAAATTTGTCATGCTTGACTTCATATAAAACACAGTGTGAATGTTGCTCATTACACTTGTTCCTAAATTTCCTCTAAAATCTTATTGTTATTTTCTGTTATGTCAACTTCCACATATATGAATCCCATGAATGAGAGGCCTTCAAAGAGCTCTGGTCATCAATTGTGCAGCTCAGGTTTTGCAAACTTGGGGCTGTGGGATTCATTGATTAAATCAATCCTCCTGTTGTGTGGTCTCATTCTTTTCCTACTGCCTTCCAATTTACCAAGCATTATTATTATTTCCGGCGAATCATGCTATGTCACAGTATCTCCAAATATGACAGCCTCAGTTTAACTATGTTCACTTTTAGTGAGAGTTTAGGTTTGATTTGCTATAGGACTCATTCATTTGTCTTTTTAGCAATCCACATTATCTGTAGATTTCTTCTCCTGCAACACATTTCAAATACTTTGATGTTCTTCAAGCCAGCATTATTTACTGTCCAGATTATTTCACTGAATAAATATTCTTATTAATAATCTGATACTTATTGCTAGCATATAACTTAATATACTTAATCTAATTATTATTTTAATATGTAAAACATTAAAGAACACCACATAATTCTGCTTTTCTTTTCTTGTGATGTTAACCGTATCAGCTCCATTAGATAAAACCTCACCAATATTTTTTGTCTGTAAAAATATTATTTTCCTCACAAAGAGAAAAAATCAATTGATGATATTTTAAAAGGACACTATATACACTCTCTCTACTATTGATAATGTCAGAGAAGCATAAAAGTATGCTGAAAAATAAGTGGATAAAACAAATATTGTGTTTAAAAGAAATCAAATCTTCAAATTGAGAATCATCTCTGTGGGGGTTAAAATTAACGCTGAAAAACAGGAATGGGGGTGATTCAAATGAAAATGCTCTTGTCATCCATAAATTCTGTATTTATTTGAATTTGAAAAAATTGTCTGAAAAGAACTTTCAGAAATAATGGCAGAAATAATGGAGGAAAATAGCACAGGTGTTTCACTACAATACAGATTCTTCAGTTATCTTTAAGGAAATCAACTCACCTTAATTTCTGCTTTATAATGTCTCAGCATTAGGAATGCAGTGCTTCATATCTTCAATTCCCACAGGCAAACGTAAACAATTTCTCCATTTCTTTTTTTCCTCACTGGGAGAAGTTCTCAAAAACTACATTATTTTTGTATTTTGAGGTTCTTGACTCAGGACATCACCACATGAGGTTTTTAAATCACAATTAAATTTGGAGAATAGAATCTTTGAAAATACCTATCCCATACTGTTGTCACTGCTATGCCTAGGAAACATTGTTTGAATGTCCTTTTTTTAAAACTGAAAATCCATCAATAGATTTCCAATTGTACTTCTCTTCCATTACTCCACAAGTGTGATATGTCGCTTCCAGAACAGTTCCAATATTGGCAGTCACATGGTGTAAGCTTTTCCTCCTCTCTCCCTGCCTCCTTTAATATTCCCAACCAGGCTGTTTTCTTCTCCCCTTCTTCTTTTATTTTTAAATTAAATAGTATTAGCAGAATTCTGGAATTGCATTAAAAATAAAAACATTTTAAAAACTTCAAAAGGCATGCTGGGTAGGGCATAGGGCAAGGTTAAGGAGGCATGCTGAAGATAGCATGAAGGACTGTAGATGGCAAAAACAGCACCTTTTTGCTTTTGTAGTGACGTGTGATAATTAAATGTTCTCAGATTGCTATGTTTCCATTTTCTTTTACTAATGCAAATATGGCACAAATATGTCCTAATTTGTGGGCTGTGTGTGTCCATTTTTGCCATTTCTTGTGCAAATAAATTTGTACATGCTTGCACAGAATAAGTTCCAAATATGCTGGTTAATGTGTGAAGAATTTGTCGGTACTACTTTTTCTGGACTTCCCAGTGGGTTTTAATATCATCACCCATGGTATCATTCTGGAGGTGCAATACTGTAATTCAGTATTTTCATCCCAACCTGCAAGGTCAGCTGAGGAAACAGCAGTGGAAGTTTACTGCTCAGATCTTTATATTTGCACTGCAAATTCCCATCAACTTCCATTTCATCTTCCATGCTTTTAAACCATTATATGAAATCACAAACTGTATAAATATGTCCATGTCTTGACAGTGCTCCAGCTAAAGCAGTGTGTAGAGTCAGTAATGTACTGAATAAGATGTTTTTTCTTGGCAAGACACAGAGGATATCTGCAGTAGGGATCTAATTAGAGATCTAATTCTTCATTATTATTTTTTTTCTCAAAGGACGCAAAGAGTAATTGTAGCAATTTTCCTCCCACTATGAAATGGTCTTTGAAAACTGCAGAGTTTTCAAAGTCTGTTTGCAGTGTGGGATTTATCCTGTGCACATGGATTTTTATGTGCAGAAAATGCTGTTTTCTGGACAAAGAGGTCATGCACCAATTTTTCACACAATAAAACTTTAACTACAAAGATTCCCATCTGTCCAGGATTCTCCTGTTGAGAAACATGTTTTTTTTTTAAATGAAAACAAACAAAAAACAAAAACAAAAGAAAAATAGTATTTGAATAGCTTTGAATATTCTTTCCATCCTTAACTTATATTATACAAATATGGCAACTGAAAATCAGTTTAACCATCACAGCTTCATTCTAAGGAATCCTCAGATTTGTACTTTGGTTGTACTTTTTCTGCACAAGTAACCTGGAGCTAAGGGAGAATATAACTGAATCTGGAAGGAGGTCAACGCTATCTTACTTGATTGCACCCCCTTACTGTCCCTAACCATGAACTTGTAGACCCATAGTTAATACACCTTTATATTTACTTCTGGTGCAATAGATCTTATTGAGTGATATCTGTCAATTAAAGGCTTGCTCATCTTGTTAAAATTAGAATACCAATCTGCAGGAATAATGAGGTGAAATAGGGAGAAATGACTAGTACTGTTTTGTCTGAAGGAACTGCAGGGAAGACCTTTCCCAAAGATCCAGCAGGGCATCATCCAAAATATAAATATCTGTACATGTGCAGAGAAGTGCACAGCAAGGGAAGGTATGCTTTTGATGGAATGCAGGTATAGAGTGATGGTGCATGCCAAGTTGCTGCACGTGACAGGAGCAGAGTTGGAGGATATTTAGGGTCTAACCACCCCTCCATGTGTCCTTTTTGGATTTTCAATTTGCAACCCATCCTCCACCCCCAGGTGCAGTATGAGCTTACCCAGTCACTTTAGAGCCAGATAGGAATTTCTCTATTGATTGAACAAGTCTACTGTAATTAGGACTAACAAATTATTTCAGGGCTTAATCTCAGAAGCTGCCATTTTAATTTCCTCTTTAAAAAAACTGAATAAACAATTACTGTAAATACACTAACATCAAGAAGAGATGAGTGAGAATTTTGTTTGAGTTCAGTTTTTGTCAGCCCATGCCTGATCTTTGTGACACACCTTCTACACTGACTTCTATACACATATAGTGACACAGGAAGAGAAATACAGTAGAAGATCTGTCCTTTTCCTCCTTTCTCACTATATTTGGTGACCTCTATTACAGTAATTTGTTTTCTTTGGGGGCATAATTCTGCTACCACAACTAAGCTTCTCTAAAGATTCTTAGCACCTTCATCAAAATAAATTTCCAGGGATTTTGGAAGACGGGGGGAATAAGAAAGTATTGTTTTAAAAATATAGTCATATCAAGCTACCCTTTGAGTTGTAAGGAACTAGAGTTAGCATTAAAAGTTCTTGTTACAACCTGATATAAAACCCTACACAGCATAGGCCCAGGCTATCTGAAGTACTGTATTCTCCCATATAAGTCTTTCTGTATCTGAGATCTTCTAGGGATGCCCTACTCTCTGTCTCATCAAACTCACAGGTATGTGTGGCTGGAACATGGGAAAGGGCCTTCTTGATAGCTATTCCCAGGCTCTGGTATTTTTAAGAGAGATTCAATTGACTTCCTGCCTGCTTTCCTTTCATAGGCAGGTGAAGACCTTTGTGTTTTGACAGGCTTTTGATAATTGATTGTTTGAGCTAAAAGGGCCTTGCAGAATATTCTGCACTATTTATTTGTTCAAAGACATAGCTATATTACTCTGGAAAATCAGTGTGTAAAGGAATCTTTAGCACTTTTGGGCCTAACTGAAAGAAAGAAAGAAACTGGTAGCATGTGCTTTTATTGCATCTGAGGAAGTATGCTCAAGTCTATGAAAGCTCATGCTACTAACTTCTTTCTTTCAGTTAGACTAAAAGGTGATATTTATTTCTTATTCTCTTTATAGTTGTTTTGCATTTAACTGTTTTTAATTCTATTGTTAGTTTAATTATTATTTTTTAAAATTCTTGTATGGTATGAATTTTAAAGCTGTGTCTGTTTTCATCTGTGTGCGTTGTCTTGCATCCAAAGTGAGATATAAATCAACATATTAACAATAGCTTGTGTGTGTGTGTGTGTGTCTTCCAGTCATTTCCAATTTATAGTGACCCTAAGATGAACCTCTTACAAGGTTTTCTTGACAAGTTGCTTCAGAGGGGTTTTGTCATTCCATTGCCATTGCCATTCTTGAGGCTGAGAGAGTGTGATTTGCCTTAGGTCACTCAGTGGATTTCCAAAGCAGAGCAGGGATTCAAACTCTGATCTCCAGAGTCATATTCAACACGCAAACCACTACACTGGTTCTCAATAGTTTCTCTGGCAGAAGAAAAATAAGCAGTGATAACCTCAAAGAGTTGGCATCATAGAGATTCACAGATGACTGCTTTGTGACCATGTGTAGGGTGTTGGAGAAGGTATGAGTGGTATATATAAGCTTTGCTTTTATGAAAAGGTTTTCACTGTCAAATCAGTATTTAAACACTACAAAAGCATTCTGAGTAAGCTTTTGATGCTTGTGTCAATCCAATTTAATTAGTTGCACTGTTCTAGCCAGAGATGCTTCAGAAATGTTGGAGGTACAAAGATGTGAGTTAATACTGTCATCACCGGAACATAACGTGATGTTATCAACATGTCTCATGGTGTGTTCCCATGGAAACGAATGGATTGTAGCAAAACAGCCTATACCAGGGCCTCATCCGAAATTGCATGAGCTCTTGGGATGGATATGAAATTGACACAGGTCACTGCAATTTCATTTGTGATGTTGCCAACACATCCTTCGCCCTCTGTATTATTAACAATAGTAATTGGATCCTTTAAAGACCTTGTTATAGCTCAATATTATTTTATAAAAAAAGACAATCTCTCTGTCACAGAGCCCATCCTTTAATGCCATCCAGTTCCCTTCGTGCACAAGGTTGTTGATCACGTCTGCTCTTTCACATGAATTGACTCAGAAAAAGAGATGTCTTGTCCACTTCATTTACCTGGAAATGAGTAAATAGCACTTTTAATAAAGAATAACATAAGTCCCATCCAAGTGTTCATGACACAGTCTCAGAATGTGCAGAGCATGGGGTAGGTCTACACATGCTATTTCAGCATAGTTGGTACACATGCAGTTTAGGCATCCCTGTTGGCTACACTTTCAGACTTCCATTCAGAAGGCATAAAGGAGATATCTTTGTAAATGTCCCCTGAATGGTCTACCAGATACCATTACATATTAACTCCCAGTAAGAGCCAGCATTGCCAGCAATTGGGGAGAAGAAGGACAATGCATTTGAACAAAATAAAATCTAATATATCCAGATTTTTTAAAATATGAATAATCAATTCTTTTAAAAATTCTTTTAAAAAAATTAATAGAAGACAGAAGTTGTAATAAGGATCCCAAATTCAGGCTCCAACATAAACATCTAAAAGACCATAATTATACAAACATCTAGAGGAATACACCTTCTCCATCTTGGTTCAGCAGGACTGATCAGAACAAGAGCCAGTGGTGTAGTAGTTTGAATGTTGGAACAGACCTCCAGGAAACCAGATTTGAATTCACGCATGGAATTATACTAGGTGAGCTTGAGTAACGAGCAAAATAGACTGCCCCCCAAAAAAGAGTGGACTGGGGCTTCAGCAATGCCTTTTATGCTGAGGCCATGCCAAACACATGCACATGGCCCCAATCTGGCCCCCAGCTGCAGTCCCAAATGGACGATGGCAAGGAGAGGAAAAGATCCACTCCTTTCTTAGGCGTCCCTGGAGGAGCTTTGGCACAGCTTCAGTACAGGTTGGAGCATGCATCATCTAAATGCTATGTCACCAAGCAGTGTGGAAGCTGGATTTTTTTCCCCCCATCTGTTTCGGGCCATTTTATCATTTCTGCTTTATCACACTAGGGGGCAAACAGGATTTAAACAAGAGTTAAACAGGAAATGTCCTATGTTTATCACAGGACATTTCCTGTTTAACTCTTGTTTAAATTCTGTTTGCCCGCTAGATAAAGCAGATTCTCTCAACTAATGGAAGTCAATGGCAAATCTTCTATGAACAAATCTAGCCAAGGAAACCCTTTGATAAATTTATGTTAGAGTTGCCAAAAAACAGAAACAACTTATAGGCACACTTACAACAAGAAGGTTGTGCATGGTACTAACACCTGTCACTCCGTTTTTCCTCTCATGTATTCCTGGTGAATATTTGAACATATCTTAGGGATCCAGAGAGTAGCTTCTCTTAATTTCATGTATGGTGAATATTGTTATTCATGACATTTTTACAATAAGATGAGAGTTGTAAAGCTCCCAAATGCAGGCTCCAACATACCAGAAAAGATTTTACAGCCCCTGGTTTCCATTTAGGCATCATTTAAAACTGACACTGTTTTTCTAATCACAGTAGAACAGTGAAGCTTCAAGCACTGATGTTGGGTTTGTGTTAAAATAACAACCAATAACTTGAAAAGTAGGAGAAGCAACATGGGATAAATGATAACAGAGTAGAAACATTCAGGTGTGATTGTTATCTTCCAGAATGCCTTATGTCCCCATTTTAATGCAGCATTATACTTTTCACTGGTTGTGTATCTAGGAGAAAGAGAAATCTTCTCTCGGAGCCAAATATATGACTAACGTTACATATATTGCTATACCCCTTATGCTTTTAATCTCAGGAGGCATGCAACCATAGTTTATAGCTCCTAGGAAACTATCTTAATGGCAACAGTTAATGTAACATAATATATTTTCCATCCCACCTAAGTGGTTCCCTCCAACTTCCAACCAGTGATAACTAGGGGCTTCTAGGTCAAGCGTGTAGTAAATCCACTCTGTCTTTTATACCCAACTTTACATGAGCTCTACAAGGTGCTGAATTCTGTCCTAGAATAGGTTTGGCACCTTGGATAATTCCTTGAGAGTCCATGTAAAGCCTAGAGAACATTAATCATGTTACTGATATGGAAGCTACCAGATACTATTGCTTCCTAGCAGTCATTTTCTTCAGTTATTCATCTCTTCCACATCTTTGTCCGTCTGATATATCCTTAATCCTTTCAACCTAGTCTCCACGTGCACTTTGCAAAAGAAGGAATAGGACTGTGTACCTTCATTTTGTCCATTCATGGTTCCTAGTACACCAGATAATTTTAAAACTGACTTACAGTTTTTATTTTATTGTGGCTGATGCCAAAATGTGATGCATTTGTGCAAATTCTTTAGTCCACACCCACAGTAGCAGTGATAGCAGCTCTGTATGTTAGGGAGGGAGGCCAACTTTTCCCCAACAACACACCAGTACTTCTAGTGCATTGCATTTTGCATTTGAAAAAAGTAAAGTGAAGCCATCCTTCCAGCTGCCCAATTAGAAGGGACCACAAAGACAGCATGGTGTGGTGATTTGAGCATTGAATTGTGAATCTGGAGACCAGGGGGTGATTCCCCTCTCAGCCATGGAAATCCACTGAATGATCTGGCCCGAGTCACATACTCCAAGCCCCAGAAAAAATGAGGATAGGTTCACTTTAGGCTGGGGCTCAGTAAGTCAGGCTTACCACCACAACAGATTGGTATCCTGCTGAAGAATCTCAAACTGCTGGAGCCAAGCTTTCTGACAATTCCAAATACGACAAATTTACGTCATGAAAAAATATTGCCTTCTATAGTTATATGGATTTTTAAAGACATACATTGATAACAGATTAAACATTATAAAGAGCATAGCTGTGAAGGAGGATACTGAGATTCATGAGCAGCATGCAGAAAGCTGGGGTGTATTCAGCTTTGCCTTTCATAAGAGTAGAGTGATCCTAAACCCACTGGACGGACTGTGTTCCCTTCATACTAAGTCAGGGCAAGCTAAAAAAAGAATAAGGCCCATATGGATGAAAACCCCAACTAACAACAAATAATAGTTTGCAAATTGAAGAGAGTTTCTGTCAGGTCAGACAGCAATTTTCCTAGATGATGAAGTAAATTAAACTGAAATGTCCCGAAGCAGTAGTCACCAGTGTGGTTGCATAAACAGGTTCCATTTGCTGCCTATCCCCACTATATAATAAGTATTTTCTTACAATAAATCTATGCATTTGTAATATTGCACTAAATGCGTTAGCGACAGTATTGTTATGATAACATCATAATTGTCTAGCTTGTTGTGGGAGAAAGGAGGGCCTGTTATTTGAAAACAAATGAAAATAAATCTAGAACTCCAGGCAGGGGCCAGCCTTTCTTTTGACAGTATGAATTTAGATTAATTCAAGAACAATGATTATTGCAGAAAATAATGTAGGTATTGAATATATTCTTTTCTTGCTATGAATAAGGAGTAATTAACCTAGAAGATGTTCAAGACCTGTTCACTCTAAATTGATCAAAGACACCATTTTGAAAGGAAGGGCAACCATGCTACCCAGAGTTTAAGTCCCAAAGAATGATGCACTAGTCAAGAGTCCTTGCTTTAGTGGCCACATTATTTGTCTGGCAAGGAGATTATTATTATTATTATAAACCAAGATTCGCCCAAGATCTGTTGCTGCTTGAAGCAAAAAGGATGCCCCCTTCTCTATTCATGTATAGAAGCTAGCTGGACTGGCAGTTAAATCTTAGGTTTTCAACACTGGCCAAATGATGCCACTACTGCCCTGATCTGCCACCTGAGGTGTTTTCCTCACTCTCTCTAATGCAATGGTGGGGGCTGTTGTACTGCATTAATGAACCATTAATTCATGCTAAAAGCACACATGGATATATGACATTGGAACAAGGAGTGAGCAAGAACCCCATCTCATGCACTTATATTGGCTGACCCTCATAATCTTTCACTGTTTGGGTTGAGGAAGGTCTCTTATCTTCAATATTTCAACATTACTGTTGGCCCTCCTTACCCAAGTATTTTTTATTCATGGATTTGAGCATGCATGGTTTGAAAATATTCCCCCAAAGTATAAATTCCAAATAGCAAACTTTGATTTTCCATTTTATATATGGGACACCATTTTGTTGTGCCATTATATTTAATGGGACTTGAGCATCCACAGATTTTGTTATCCATGGGGGGTGGGGTGTCCTGGAACCAAACCCCAGCAGATAAGAAAGGCCCACTGTACTAATTGCCTTGTGTATATGGGATATTTACCCCAACTTCTCGCTAGGGCTTACTGCATGCCGATTATTATTATTATTATTATTATTATTATTATTAGCTTTATTTATAAAGTGCCATAAATGTACATGGTGCTGTACAAAAACCAATAAAATCAAAAACATGTAAAAAGCCTGCCTGTGGTGTACAATCTAGAGGTTAAAACAACAAGTTAACAACATGTTAAGAAAACAAGTTAAAACAGCATTCCTAGGATTCCTAAGGGAACATTTATAAGTTAGTAATAGACCAGGGAAGGGTCTGGAGAGTCCAGTAGGGACTAGATAGGGACTAGATAGGCTTGAGGGAGTCTAAGAAAGGGAGGCTCAGAATGAGCCTATAGGTTTTAAGGAAGACCTTTGCCTTAATACTGGAGATAGGATTTCCTGAGGGGCTGTATTGTTATTATTGTTTTAAGGAACTTCTGTAACTAAGAAATAAGGCAAACAAAGCTTTAATTATATTCCATAAGCTACTTCTTTATTTTACAAATAAACTTCATTCATGTTTTGAAATACTTCTTGGCCTTTGTTGAACTATTGAAACATTACCAAAAATATCAATGCCTCTGAGGAGATGGGCGGTGGGCGAACAAGAGAGGGTTCGTTCGGGTTCGCACCACAGGGGCAGCAAGCAAGAAGGGATGAATCCGGGATGGGGCAGTGGAAATCCTGGGCTGGGACAGGAGACCTTGGCTACCAGAATGGAGGGAACGGGTGGGAATGTAGGGAGAAAAAAGTTCAAAGAGATAGGGAGGGGCCAGCCTGTGAAGGGCTTTGAAAGTGAGCAGAAGAAGCTTGTACTGAATGTGGAAGGGAAAGAGGAGCCAGTGAAGGGATGACAATAGGGGGGAGACATGATCGTAGCAGCTAGCGAGTGAGATAATACGAGCAGCTGAGTGCTAAACAGAAATTAATGGGTGGAGGTGGGAGAGGACCTGCCAAGAGAAGGTTACAGTAGTCTAATCGTGAGACCACTAGGGCATGGACCAAAGTCTTTGCAGTAGAAGCCAGGAGATATGGATGGATTTTGGAAATATTATAGAGAAAAAATATGCAGACCTTGGCTGTGGCCTAGATCTGAGACATAAATGACTCTTACATGATGCAAGGCCAAAATCCCAAATCAGGTCTAGATCCTGTTTTCATGGTGGCCATATCCCATTCAGGGCTTCTTTCCCTAACCTTCATTTAAATAACTCACCATTTGCTGTGGTTTTTCATTTGGTTTTTAGCGATGATCATGGTTGCCTTTCCACTCATGGTCTTGGAGAGTTGTCCAGTGCAGCCATTGTGAACCAAAACACTCAAAATAAGGTTCCCAGCATCGGTAGTATGGCTGAGTGCCTTGTTCTGACTTCAGCAGTCAGTGATGATTAGGTATCACATGGAAGGCAGATATCTATCATCGTTGGGGAAGAGAACCAAAAACCTGCAAAGAAAGGAGCAAATTTGATGGGAATTCAAGGCAAAAATACTCATGGGACAGCTCAGAGTATTTTGGTAAGTGTAGATGAGCCTTGAGCTTTGCAGAGACATGAGAGTATGGAAATAGAGGCCAGGAGCACTTCATCTCCACTCTACTATAGTTTGCAACATGAAATAAGTGTTTGCATTTCTGTGTGGCGATTTCAAATTAATCAGAGTTTTTTAGCTAAACAAATCAGCCCAGGATTTTTGCTCCCAGTATATTCTTGAAGCCACCAGTGATGCAATGGAGGGTTTGCATTGTAGATTTATCTGAATGAACTGTATGAGTCATATCACTTTTCAACAATAAACTATATTAAAAATAATGTTATGAATAGTGTCCAGTTACCAGGTTTCTACAAAATATCTGATCAAAGCATTGGAATTATACAACACAAAATATGACACTCAAAAACTGAAAAGATGTCTTCTTGTCACAACTTTTTAATTGGGTTGGACATAGGATATGTGGAAGCCTGGCTAAAATTGATTTAAATCTTTAATCTGACTAGCTCAATATTATATAATCTCATTGGCAGTACTTTCCTGAGTTTTAGGAGACTGGCGCATTGGCTTTAAAGTGCTTTATCCCCAATGGGATAAAGACACATTTAATTTTCAAAACAGATGTTATCGCATTCACCCTTGTTGGGGTGAATGCAGCCTCTATACACCTGCACCTTTTTAAAAAAGGAGATTTTTCCATTTTTGCATAGCCACAGGATAAGCCTGGCTGGCATCTGGGCTGTATATGAGTTGCATTCACCCAGGCACGGGTGAACGCGATAACACTCATTTTCAACATTAAATGTGCCTTTATCCTAGCAATCCCACATGAATGAATGCAATAACTCCCGTTTTGAAAATTAGACCAAAATTGTTCCCTACAACGTTCTCTGTGAGAGCCCTTTCTCTGTGCATGCAGCACACTCATGCATGCATGCAGGCACGGACATGCGCACACACACACACACACACACACGTGTTTGTGTGTGTGTGTGTGTGTGTAGGGAGAGAGTGTGATTTTCCTTCTAGTGGTCCTTCCAAAACTATCACGTCATAATGAGAGAATTTTGCTAATCTACTAAACATGTCTCCAAGTGGGCAAAATTTTGACAAAGCAAAATGTGTCACCAAATGTATTCCTAGACATTAAAAAACATACATGAGTGATTTGATATTTGAACATCTTTGTTGAGATTAATTATCTTATTTCCTTATCTGAATGGATGCATGCTAAGTACATTTATGGTGTATGACATGATGGGAGCTTCATGAGCTTCAAAATATTTAGTGTTCTGAACTGCAAGCAATGTTTTTGACAGCTCAGTTGACCTAGTAAGGAAAAATACAGGAAAATATGACAATATTTAGAAACTTCAAGAAAAATTATCCCTATTACCACACTTCCCTTGAGTATATGGGGGAGACATGCATTATTGCTGGTGTTGTTGGCTAGAGTCATTGTGCCATCATACATCAGGAGCTGTTTCTGTCAGTCTGTCACAGTGAGTAATCATTCTAGATTCTAATGGGCTAGCCAGTGAGGCATAGCAGTGTCAAATAAACACTCTAATACCAAACAGATAAGACCTTAGTGCTGTGAAGAAACATTAACTTGGAATGGACAGTGCAATAGCAGGTCCTAGCTGGCCTTACCATTAAGTTGATTGAAGCATCTGCTTCAGGTAGCAGCAGAGGTCTGAAGGAAAGAATGGTTTCATGTAGTCTGCTTTGCACCTACTCACCTATGTCTCTGACCTTGGGTCCAGTGGAATGTGCTGCACAAAGTAAATTTTAGTAGTGCTGAAGTACATGTCACAGGGTTCCTCTTTCTTTTTCTAATCTCTCATACCTTATTTGGGAGGCAACATCTCCTCCTTAGAAAATTAATTCTTGACAAATAGCTAGATATGCACCCATTTAGGATAAACCAACAGTGTTCCAACAAGTTCTAAATGTTGTGTTGAAGGCTGGTTGTGTAGGTAAGAACTGGGTGTTTATGAATAGCACTCCAGACTTAGCAAGTGGTGATATATGTAGGATGGAGAGGGAGAGAATCTTCATGGGGTGTTATTTTAGGTGGTGCAATGCATTTCTCTCTCCCCCATGCCTGCACAGTTGTGAGCTTCAGAGACAGTGTGGGAAAGCCAGTCAGTCATTGGTAAATGTGGTTCCTTTTAGGGACCCTGAGAGTGGGGCAGATGGGGTTATGCTCAGCTCAGGGGTATTGGCATACCCTATCACTCCTTTAGCTGATTATGGAATGTTTATATTTAATATTTAGTGGGGTGCAGGACTGGAAGTCACAATGATCTGTTATGTGTTTTTTAGGACTCACAATGTCCCAAGGAAGTAGGTATGCCTACCTTAAATAAGAACAAAATCAAGTACCGTGGGTTTTTCTAAACATGACACATTCCTCCTACCTGCCTGTTTTGCATTTCTCCAGGAACAGGAAGGAAAGGAAGGCATTTGTCAAAATGACAGAGACCATACCCTTTTTCCCCCTCTCTGAAGTTCTTACATTTCCCTTGCCTGCCTGAGACTTGGCAAAGAATTTGTAGGCCACTAAAGCAGTCCCTTCACCAGGTCTCTTCATTCCCTACAGGTGGTGACATATGGCTTCCTTCTCACTCTCCCTTGATGCTTTTGCGTGGTTTCGTCTCCCTGTTCTTGAGTAAGCTCACAACCTTGCAGAGACAATGAGAGCAGTTACACAGAGCAAATGGCGGCCTACTAATGGCAGCCTGAACCAAGTTAGTGACTCACCCATTCTCTCTGTGACTTACTCTTTCACCTTAGACTATATGATCTAGCAGGGGAGCAGGGTGAATGAGAGCTTACAGGCAAGCATCTAAACAGACCAATCAAGTAAATTAATAATTCAGTTAACAAATGAAAGAAAAGACAAACATACAGTAGCCAATATAAAGCTGCTCTTATGAGAAGTTTTCAACCATCTTGGAACATGCCCATCCCCATAAATCTGAGGGAAAATTTCAATCACAAGTGTAGATTTCATTTTTGCACATATCACTCACATGGAAGTGAAGTGGCAAAACTCCAATCAACTGCACTGATGAAAGGCTGGGGAGAATAATGACAAAGGTGTAAGTGTGTGTGTATGTGTGTGTGTGTGATACCTTTCCGCATACTGAGGGTGCACGATATTAAATTGCTGAAGCATAGTAACAAAGTTGAAGTTGCTATTATTCAAATAAGTGTCAAATGGTTTCCAGCTATTTAAAAATGGCCTGATTTTAAAACATTTTTGTTGTGCTCACGTCTGGAAGCAGACAAAAAAAAGCAAACACAATAGTAGTCCTTGCCCTAAGGGCTGCAGAATCCACAAAGCTAGGCAACGTAAACTAGGTAAAGAATCAAAGTCAAGATGGAAAAGGGCAAGAAACAGGCATCATTATTTTCCTCAAGGTTTCTAGTTGCTGGGGTTATAACAGTGACGCTGTAGCAAACAGCAACATGCTTAGCAACTGAATGTAGATCTCGTTAAATAACTGTGGGCTTCTAATCTGCATTACAGAATTAATGCAGTTAACACCCCTTTGACTGCCACAGCTCAATGATAAGGGATCCTGGCATTTGTACCAGAGCTCTCTGACTGAGAAAGATAAATATCTCACAAAACTACAAATCCCAAAATTCCCTAGCATTGAGCCATAACAGTTAAAGTGGTGCAGATCTGACCTGTTTTGTTAAAAGATCCATGCAAGTTAGCTTAATGGAGGAATCCAGGATACTGCATCAAAACGAACCAGACCATCAGTCCATCTGTTCCATCTAGAAGCAAGAAGAGCCCTCCCTTCAACAGCCATCTTGAGGGGGAGAGAAAGGCAAGCCAGTTGCAACAGGCCTTGCCTGAAGGGAATAAGAGCCCTCCCTCCAGTCCATCTGCCTTGGTCCAGGCCTCTGAGGGAGAGAAGATTTACTGGACATTCCCCCTTCCCCACCACCATTCCCTTCTCCTTGTAAGCCACTCCAAATTGTAAGCCACTCTGATAGCCTTGGCTGAAGAGCTGGGTATTAATAATAATAATAATAATAATAATAATAATTATTATTATTATTATTATTATCTTAGTATGATTGATGTGGACTAGAAGCAGGCCTCAGGAAACATTATTTCCTAGTCATTTCTGGAGACTGAACCTGGGATAAAATGTGAACTCTCTCCTTAAACCATGGACAGTTAAAATCTAGGTGTAAAACCAAGTAACATGAAAATGCCAGTACTGGATATCTAGACCCCAGAATAATCAGCATTCCTTCCTATAAACTCAAGGTGACTGGTGGATCCATTGCTGTGAAGGCTAGTAATTCCCTTTGCTTTTATCATCAGTTGTATGGAACTTATTCCAGTGTTTTTAAAAATATTTTTAATTAATAGTATTATAACATACTTAAAATACTATTTGAAAATTGTTTATACCTAGTATTCCATATACAATATGTTATAAATCACATTATTTATCTATTCTTGATTACCAGTAACTGAATTCATATGAAACCATTTAATATTTACTAAACTAATAATTAAAAACACAAAGTTATTATTGATATCTTCATTCTTATTTCTATCTTTTCTTCAACATATACTATTCATAATTCCACTAAAGTATAATATTATTAATTTATTACTAATTAACTTATCTAAATAATCAAGTGCTCCCCATCTCCAGAGCCTAATATCTTCATGTTATTTTAACCCTCCAAAATTGCAACTCTTCCTGTGGAGGTAAAACACCCTCTTTTACTAGAATATTTTGTATAAATATTTTCCATATTGCTTCAAAATCATTTCTCTTTATTATTCTTTTTTTAACCATGTGTTAAGTTATCATTGCCATTTGCCATACTTCTTTATACCAATCTTGTATTTGCAGATCTCCCTGAACTTTCCATTTCTTTGCCATAATTAATCTTGCTGCTGTTAATAAATTTGTAATTAAGTCCTTGATAGCTTGGGTAGAGTTGATCATATCATATACAGACTGCTATCTTTGGGAACATTTCTAACTCAATTTCTGTTATCTCTTTTATCTCTTTAAATACTAATTGCCAAAATTTCTTTACACATCTACAACCCCACCACATATGAATATAAGTACCAATTTTTTGACAATCCCTCAACATATCCTTGAATAATTCTTATTTATATGGTTTAACTTTACTGGAGTTAAATACCACCTAAATTCTCCTTTATCTGTATAGATACATTTTTAAAATCACATTGATTCCAAATTTTTCCCGATTCTTGAATGTTTATCATTTGTGCTAAATCATCCTCCCATATTGTCCTAAGATATTCTTTTTTCTCTTTATGTTGTGATAACAGTTTGTATATTTCACTTGTAATACGTTTCAAAATTTTGTTTTACTCAATACTATCTCTTTGCTCAATTATTTGTTCAAATTAATATATTCTCTAAATTCTTTAATTTTCCTATTTCAATTTCTTGTCCATTGTTCCAGCTGAATACAATTAAACCAGGTTATTTTTTAACTTTGCAATTTCTCCTTTATTTTTACTTTATCCTTCATTATCTTCATTCATTCTTTCAACCTATATACTTCTTGCTTCCTTAACTCTTTCACTAATTCCCCCCTTAATTTAATTGGAAAATATTCCATTACTACTGGGGTTACTGGTGAGATAGCAGGAATTGATTTTTCTTTATGTTTTTTTCCCAAATCTCTAACATATTCTTTTTAAAAATGGTTTTCTATTTATTTCATTTCTTTCATGGTAAGGTACCTGAAATTTTTTTTTTCAGTTTTCCCTCCTATTTCTATTGTTTCCATCTCCAATCAATCTAATCCCCCCTTCTCTGTAATCCCATCTATAATGTATCTCAATTGATTTGCATTATACTACCATTTTAAATTTGGAACACCCAGTCCTCCTTTTTGGGAATCGTACCAATATATTTTATTAATCCTCACTTTTTTATTCCCATTACAAAAATTATTCACTAATATTTGCCAATGTTTCATTTCTGCTTCTGAAATTTGTATTGGTAATATCCTAAACAGTTTTTTTTTGTCTTAGGTAAAATTTTCATTTTTACTAATGCAATTCTTCCAAACCACAATAATTTAATATTTTTATAACCTTCTAATTTCTGTTTAATTTCTATCCTGAATTTATTATAATTTTATTCCTCCATTTTTTGTATTTTTGTAATATTTATTCCTAAATATCTAATTGTATCTTTTCATTTAATATATTTTATCCTTTAGGAAATCCCATTCTTCTGTTTTAGTATAATAAAATAACATTTACTCCAATTTTTTTTCCCAGTTTTCCTGTAAGCCTGGCATTTCCCCAAATTCCTTTAAATGTCTTTTTACTCCATCCATTTTGAATAGATCTTTAATTGTCAATAGGGTGTCATTAGCACACAAACTTATTCAATTTTCTAATCCCAATTCCCTCTAATTTTTCATCCTTCCTAATAACATTTGCCAACATTTCAATAATCATTGCAAATAAAATCAGGGAGAGAGGGCAGCCTTGTCTTGTACCTCTAGAAATTTGAATCTGTCAGTGTTGAAGCTCGGTCAGAGTAGAGTCCAACCTTGAAGAAGGTTCTGTCTCAGACCATAAAGCTGATAATGGATTTACTCTCTCAGTGGCAACACAGCCAGGTGCCAATAAGAGAAGAATTCCACTCCTGGTGTCAATTTGAACTCTAAAGGAGCTACTGAGGGTGCTGAACTCTATTCCCCAGATGGTCCATTCTAATCCTGGAAGGAATTTGTCTCACTGCTGTAAATGGCACCAACTTCCACTGTTTATAGACTACATCATGATCATAAATCACCAACTCATTGACATGGAAGCCACCAGCCAGCATAGAACTACTGTGTATACTGTGCACACTGATATTTCCGCAGATATGTAAAATTAAAGTGAAGACTATTTAGTGAGTTGAATGTGTGTTGATTTTGAAACAAACTGATCTGATCCACACATCCCAGGCTAACGTAAACATTAGAACTCATTAGGCTGCAAACAGCACATGATTCCCTTCTTGCAACAGCTCAACTGGCTGCAGGTTTGTTGCCAGGCACAATTCAATGTGCTGGTCATGACCTACAAAGCCTGAGATCTTGGCCAGCCTCACAGCTACATCTTCTAAGTCGCTGCTCCCAGGCTATGGAACTCCTTGCAGAGGTTACACTGCCATGCTCCTTGCTTATCCATTCTATAGAAGGGGGAAACATTTTTGTTTGGGCAAGTTTTGAAGGGCTTATTCCTAATCTGTGTTCTTTAAAGGTTTTTATCTACTTTTTATTTTATTGATAGTTTAATTATATTTTAAATTTTTGTATGCTTTCATTCTATATCTGTTCAAACTTCAGCTGAGAAAACATTTTTAAAAATGCATAATCCAAGAGGAGGAGGAGGAGGAAAATTTCACTTTCTATGAGGACCATTAATTGTGTTGCTGGAACAGTACTGAAAGAAAGATATAGCTGCCATACAGCCATAAAAAAATATATCTCTTTTGTTGTTGTTAACCGCTGTTAAGCTGACTGAAAATTATGCTGCTTACAAGTCTTGCTATTGCTTTTCAAAATACTTTTGCTATTGCCCAAAAGTCATCAAGTGGAGCTGCTAAACCTTTGTCCTTCAACTTGGTGCCTTTCAGATGTTTTGAATTGCAGTCTCTATCATATCTTCAGTAGCTGGAGATGGATTTTTTTTTCCAAACATATCTGGGGGACACGAAGTTGAGGGAAGGTGGCTTAGTTGCTTTTAATTTTTACGTATCTTTATCTTTATTTTCACTCTGATAGAATGTAAAACAGTGTGGCATTCACCTGAAATATTTGTTAATTCTACTCAAACTGTGATATTTTCTAGATGTTTGTGCAAAACCAGTCCATAAGCCATGACGGGTAGAGGATTCTCAGAGCTGTAGCCCAAATATTCACCCAATGCACTAGGCCAGCAATTCCTAAATTCTGATCTTCCAGGTGTTTTGGACTTCAACTCCCAGGAGCCCTAGCCAGCTTGGCCAGCAATCAGGATTTCTGGAAACCAAACATCTGGAGGACCAAAGTTTGGGAGCCATTGCTCTAAGCAAAACAGAATTTCTAGATTCATTTCAGCCAAAGACTCCTAAGTAATTTCATTGGTGATTTGGAAGTGTTTCCATGCATGTTCCAACATGGAAGAAATCCCAGCCACCTATCAATTTAGATGCCCAGAAACCCTGAAGTAAAGCTGTCAGTTCTTTAGCAGCTGGAACTGACAGATGTTAGCAGCTTACTGCTAGAAACAATAGAACAGCTGTAAATCTGTTCTCTCAACTGGTGCAGCTGCTGTGAATGGTAGTTGTAGATTTATAAGGAAAAAGCAAAACACCAGATGGCTTCCTAATTGGATCTTCCAATTTCCCCTAAGAGTACCAGGCCCTCTGATGACAAAGATGTTATAAATAGTTCTATACTTATTGGCACTCAGCACTGTCACCTGAATGAAAACTCCCTTATCTGCTTGGAAGACAGAGAATATGTCAAATCAGTTTGCAAACTGACCACTATTCTGTTGTAGTGATGCTGATAAGTTAATGAACTCTTCTTGTAAAAAACAAACAAACAAACACACTTGAACTGTGGTAGTCATTTGACTACAGATTAATTATTTAATTGGCACCCCTCATTGCTCTTACCAAAGGAAAGAAATGAACCACATGAAAAGACTATCTTACAGTACTGCCGCTAGTTGCAAGCCAGTCCTATTCATGTATAGACATAAATAAAAGTAAAGTATTTCCCGTTGACAAGGTCGTCAACTCGTGTCCAGCCATAGAGAGTGGTGCTCATCTCCGTTACCAAGCCGAAGAGCCAGAGTTGTCAGAGACTGCTCTGTGATCATGTGACCAGCATGATTGCACAGAACACTATAGTTTATTACACAGGTACTGGAACTGTTTAGAAGCAGTCCCAAAAAACAACCCCTGGGGAACATCCGGCGGCGGCATTCTCCCATATGGTAAACTGCATTTTATGCCACCTCTCATTCCCATTCCACCCCCTTCAGTAACATGACAGGCCAGTTCCAGGACCTGTGCGATAAACTTAACTGTTTACCTTCCTATCGCAGTGGTACCTATTTATCTATTTGCATTTTTATTCTTTTGAACTGCTAGGTTGGCAGAAGCTGGACTAGTGATAGGAGCTCCGTCTAGGCTTGCTCTAAAGTAGCTAGGCCCAGGATTCCAGGATGAACTTAAAATTCTCTGTATTGGACTTCTTGCAACTATTTCCAAGAAACAGTTCATTTAGACTTCAACATGGCAACTTACTTTCCTAACATGGTGTCCTCCAGATGTTGTGAAATCCTAACCATAATGTCCAATGGCCACAGACTATGGGAAAGTAGTCCAAATGATGAGGGATGTAACATCTGGGAAAGGTAATGGGTTCATTACTACAGATCTCCTGGCAACACCACATACAATTTGAAGTTAGGAATTATATCTTTGTACATGAACTTCTTCTGGCTTTAAATTAGAGGTTGGGAAACCCTTGGGCTGCATGTGGCCTCCATTATTTTTTCTAGAGCATCCTAGCCTCCCAAGCAGCAGAATGACTGTAAACACTTCAAATGGTCAACCATTACTCCTGATTGTTTACATTTGAAGACCCTCAGCCACTTGGAAAAATGGGAAAATCTCAACTTTTCAACCAATCAAAAATAAGACCTTCTCTCTAAAAAAACAAAACAAAAACAAAAAAGTTGAAAAAAAGTAGAGTTCAGGTCACCTGCTTCGTAGTTTTGGATGATTTATAGCTGTTGTGGTCAATTGTGGCTCTATGGCGATGAAAATTGACCTTTATATTCACCACAGCTACCCACCAATATGGGTGTTGTTCATCCATCTGTGTATCTTGTAGGTTCTTTACCTTGTACCTGTTAGTCTGAGTCTATTTGGGTTTTCTGGAATTTGGTCTATTGCTCCCAAGGTTGAAAACAGATAGATCAACATCTGTAAAATCTAGGTCTATCAGGAAATTAACAGAAGAACAAGTTACAGCTTTATACAGACATTGATTCTTGTAGCACAGCACAGATAAATATTCTGTCCTCAGCTGCATAGTTTACATAGACCTTGAACTAGTCTAGGAATACTTTCATAATAAGCTTAATTATATACCACAGTATTTCACTCATTCTCCCAGCAAATCTTTTTAACTTTATATCTATGCTAGCATTTTTTTTTGGGGGGGGGGGTTATATAACAACATATATTTATGTATTTATTTATAGAAACATTTTATCAGAGGCAGGAGTTTGGGATATCAGCAATTGCTTGACAGCATCAGCCTGGGCCAGCAACATTGGGATCAAAATCTAGTGTGTTACTGCTTAAGAGGCTTCTGTTTTATATCTTCTCCAGTCTTCATTTAACCAATCAGCTAAAAGATCTCCACTCCTCCCCAATTATCTCATCCACTCAAAATGGAGATCCTATCTATACCATTACTGTGGTACTATATTATAAAATGGTTTTGTCAGGGGGAGGGAGGCTTTTAGCACTGCTTTAAAGGCAGACCAGGGGACGGCCTTTATTTAATTTACATACACCAGGAAAGGGGGTATCTGTTGCTTTTTATTATTTGCATTTAATTAAAATTGGGAGGAGGGTATAATCATGTGGGCTGCTCAGATGTCGTTGGACAGTCAGACTTAGCTGTCTTAGCTTAGCCGATGGCAACAAATGTAAAGTGTTATAGCACAACATTATTGGTGGGTGCAATGATTCCCACCCTCATTTAGACCATGCTGGCTTTTTGCTTAGTATTATTAAGTTTCTAGACATTTTATGATTTTTATATGAGTTTTATAACTACTGTGAATTGTTTCAGCAGCAAGTTGGTGATGGAAAATGAATATTAAGGCAAATTAAATAAAAATAAGCAGGAAAGTTATAGCTAGCAATCTGTTTGAATAAAACATATTGCATCTGTATAACTGTAACAATGGACTAGTTGACCAAGCCTATTGCACTTCTCTAGCTCCTTCTAGCAGAGAACTGGCTAATGGCAGCATTAATCAAAATCTATCAGGGATCAGTGCTTTTACACTTAATCAAAGATTGGGATTTAGTTTACCAGGCATCACATCTGAGACAGCTAGGGTTACATGTCTGAATGCTTCAGGAATCTTTTTAGCATTTCCAGCTTCTGTTCAGACCCATGCTCTTTCTGAAATTCATTATGATTAAAGATCTAGTCTGGGTGCTTAAAGAACATGAAAGAGAAAGTATTTGTCCAAGAGCAAAATTACCCTTTCTGGTGACTAGTCTTTCCTCATTCAACTGACTGGACACATTAAGAAAGTTTGAATGCATACATACAGACCTTACCACTCAAAGAGTACCTTGAAACTTTTGCAACAGCAATATTTGCAAGCCTCCTTTTCTAGTAAAAGTGATACTTCCTGTATAACAATGTATTGCTGTCTCATGTTCTCTGGTTTTCTTAGCTCTTGCTTGTCAGTTTTCAGATGCAAAACTTAAATTCAGTGCCTGCAGAAGACACTTTTTATTTCTTCCTGAAGTAGAATATCTATATAGGCTGGGGCCTTGGTATCCTCTGATATTTAGTTCAGTGATCCCTCATAGATACCAAAATCTCACCTGTTTCCCTGAATGTGAACCCATGAGAACTTTTTAAAAAGAAAGAAAGAAAGCAAGCAAGAAAGAAAGAATTATTCATTGCTCTCAATATCTCTCTGGCTTTTCTCAGTTTGGGATTACTGGACCTTGTTAGCCATGCCTTGGCCTTGGTGGAAGAGAATAAGAGGTGGGCACGGCTCCACTATGCCTAGTCCAGGCATTCCAACTCCTCCATTCCAACTGCCATCTCCATGGCCTCAGAGAGACTAAGATTCAGTTTCTGCTGAACTTGAACCTCTCCCCAACTGCTATCTCCTTTCTTTGTCCTGTATTTAGATTGTAGGCCCAAGGACAGGAAACTGTCTAATTACCAATATGTAAGCTGCTCTGAGAGCATTAGTGAGGAGTGTGGTATAAATACAATAAATAAATATAAATATAGTGGAGAGAAAAGCAAAGGTGGGATATTGTAAGTAGGAGACATAGATAGAATATACGTTTTAAGAACTGATTGTCCTCTTTAGCATTTGTCTCTTACATATTACCCACTTGTAGGGTTGTTTTGCAATAAAGCAATGCCATACCCTCATGGGGCCCTGAAACACTATATAGTTATAACACTCAGTTGTTGTTCTTCTTGTTGTTGTTGCTATTGTGTGTCTACAAGTTTTTTTCTGATGTGGGGCATTCCTCAGGCAAATCTATCACTGGGTTTTCTGGGGATGAAAGTGTGTGACTCACCCAAGATCATCCCAGTGGGTTTCCATGGTCAAACCCTGGTCTCCATAGTTATAGTCCAATATTAAGATCATTACACCACACTGGCATACTACCTTCACTTTAATTGCCATGGATCCATCCTATGGAATATTTTTTGTTTGTTTTTGATTGTTTGTTTGTAGAGAAGCATTAAGAATTCTGAACCAAAGACACCTAGTGTTCTACAAAGCTACAAGCCTTAGGATTCCGGAGGATACAGCCCACAACAATTAAAGTGGAAACACAATCCCATAATTTTATAGTGTGAAAGGACTCATGGTGTGAGCAGGAAGGAAGCTTCACTCCAAAATTTCAGATTACAGGGCACTTGGGGGTAGAGTTCCTTATTATCAGATCTAAACAACAACACATTCACTTTATGCAGAAAAATGAATTCACTGTCCCTTTCCCAATTTCAACCAGGTAAAGTCAAATAAATGGTATTCTGTGTTACTTTATAAAGTAGCTTGCAGCCTTGGGATGTTTTACAGGATCTTGGGCTGTTTCCACTCAAAACATAAAACAGAGAAGCTCAGCCAAAAGCAGAGTAGTAAATGACTGGAGGTGCAAAATTGCCTCCAACCCAGCATTTCTAATGTTCCCGTTTTACCTTGTAAACAAAGTGTTGCTTGGGCTGTTTGAGAATTGCAGAATATCTCTTTGGCCATATTGTATGATGAATGAGCTGCCACATGAAAAGGGATGGGGACAGAATAATGCAAGTATTGTTGTAGTAGAAGAGAAGTTCCATAATATTATAAAGGCATTTTTACATGATTTCCTTAGAAATCAAATTGACAGGTCTTCCGATCGTAGCACCAGACTTGATTTAGGTACCACCACTGTGATGTTTTGTTGAAATATTGGCTGCTTGTAAAAACTCTCTTCTTCCCTTGAGAGCAACAGGAATTGCTTAAGGGGGCAGTCTTAAGTGAAATGCAGATGTAGTGAATGTAATGGTAGAGTTGAAGCATACCACTGGCATATATTAATAATAAATCAGAATAGCTGGAACTCAATTATTCTCAGACAGAGAGGGGAAAAGGACATTCTCAAGTAAGAATTCCATAAGAGCAAGGAGATGTTGAACAACCTCATAATGTACTTCATACGTATTGTGGTGTGATTCATCACTGGCGAGCCCCAGGATTGACTGTTTCATATGCAAGATATGGAAGTGTATCTTTTCAGAAACACAAGCTAGTTATGTGTTGCCTAAATAAAGGCTACCTTGAGACCTTCCTGCTGTATTTCTGATTAGGGCATCACAGGGCTTGTTTTGAATATTGTTGTCATGTGCCTTCAAGTTGTTTCTGACTTATGACAACCCTGAGGTGTTTCTTGGCAAGGTTTATTTGGAGGGAATTTGCCTTTGCCTTTCTCTGAGGCTGAGAGTATGTGACTTGTTTCCATGACCAAACAGTGATACCAACCCTGGTCTCCAGAGTCATAATCCAGAGTTCAAACTACTATGCCACACTGGCTCCTCAGTCTGAACATGACCCTTTTAAAAAGATCTTAGGTTGGAGCCTTTCACAAAGGCATATCTATGAAGCTTGGTGTCAGTGAATGTCACATTATGGAATAATCCATTGCATGCAGAATTGAAGTGGGGCCAGGGGTGGAGGTGGAGGGTGAAGTAGTACCTGGAATGCACATTTCCAAGGAAAGAAATAGCTTCAGAGAACTAGGCTAGCACTAATATTTTGCATATATCCAGTTATACATCACATCAGGCTGATTTAAAAAAAACAAACAAACAAACAAAGAGCATGAAAGCCATTTTGGGGGTGGGGGCAGTTTATGCAAGATATGCCTATTTTAAAAGATTCCCTTAATATACTTTGTGTATCTCTCTCTCTCTCTCTGTCTCTCTGTCTGTCTCTCTGTCTGTAACATTAGAGCTGATAACTATACAGCAAAATCCAGAGATGTGCATAACACTAAAAATAGTTTTATTGTGATCAGCAAATTGTGTTATGACCTGAGAATTAAACTGGTTCATCCAGTTTATACAAAAGGTCCCCTTCTGAGAGAAAAAAATGTGAAGAACCTGAGCTACCCAAACTAGTTCAACAATAAGGAGAGAATAAGTAACTTAACAGGGAAATGCCTATTTAGTAGAACTGATTTTTTTTAAAAAAAAAAATCACATAATAACAAAGATTAAACAGGACCATCAATAAATGACATAAAGATACTTTGTTCTTGTTCTTTTTGTTGAATATCATGTATAAATGCTGACCAAACAAATTTCCCTACAATTCCTAGATGCAATTCTTCTGTAAGAAAGTGTTAATGATACAACATTCCATTTTACAAAGTGAAGCATTACAGTCTAGGCATTTTCACCATAAGAAAAATCTTGATGTATATACCACATCTAATAGAATAAAATAAAAAGAACCTATGTTCAGATGATGAAAATGGTGCTGCTTGAGTTGCTGTGGTTACCCGGAATAGTTTATGTCTGTATTGAAAGTAGTTGGTTGTCCTTCTTTTTACATAGTAGTAGCTGCTGTTCATTTTGAGCAATCATCCAAACCTGGTGCCCTATGGATATTTCATACTACTACTCCCAACATTCCAGACAACTGTTCTTGTTGCCTAGGGTAGATAAAAGGTAAAGTCCAAAACATCTGGAGGGCACCCAATTTGGAAAGGCTGCTTTTGAAGTTTTGACTCACTCTCTTTTAACCTCCACAGAGCCAGCATCACCTGTCACCTAAAGCAAAGTTCATGGTTAACTTGAAGTTTCCTTATCAGCCAAAACACAAGAAAGTTTTGGGAAGAAGCCAACCAAATTCTGATTGAGTAAAACCATTTTTATGCTGGTATGGCTGCACCCCTAAGTATATACAATTTATGTACCAGGTTGTGTCCGAAGACAATTTGAAAGTGAAATTCTTTACAAGTGTCTATGGATTTTATCAAGTTTTTTATTCCAGTGAGAAGGGTATAAATTCTTACCATGTTTCCATGAAAATAAGACAGTGTCTTATATTGATTTTTGCTCCCAAAGATGTGCTAGGTCTTATTTTTAGGGGATGTCTTATTTTTCCATGAAGAAGAATATTCACATTGATTGATGAACCAAAAAATGAACATTTATTATATACTGTATATGTATTTATATACAAAAACTTTTCTAGGTCTTACTTTTGGGGGAAACCTTATATTTAGCAATTCAGCAAAACCTCTACTAGGTCTTATTTTCAGGGGATGTCTTATTTTTGGGAAAACAGGGTACTTGTTTCATCTTCACATTAAAAAAAAAAGAAACCATTTTTCCTCCTTACATATGAGACAGCAAATTATTGTTGTCATTCTCAAGAGAAAATTTCATTTCAAAGAACAGGTTTTGTGAAAACAATGTCTTTTGTGCAAATTGCATATGTTTCTGCAAGTTGTGTATCTAAACTAAGATAGCTGCTACCTTGTCACATAGGCTTTTAAAAATTAGAAGCATCCGATGGTTTGTTTGTCTCTTTATGATCAATCAGAGAGCCATTCTGTCTGTGTGTACCTTGTTTCATAAGGGGAAAGGTGTTCATTTTGCACAGAGGCATTTTGTGCAAATTGTGGAAACCTGAATGAAAAAAGTGCTTGTTGTTTGTTCTTGTGCTTCAGGCAAGATTCCATTGAGAGTAAAGAATTTCTCAATAGGATATCTCAGTGTCTCAAAATAACTGGACTTGTTAAGAATGTATAATTAAGTGAAATTTTGTCTCTGGATAGAGATGTCTGAACATGGAGGTCTGAATGGAGAGGGCCTCCCTTGTGTCTCAGTAGTGGGAGATACACACTGTGGAAGTATATGGGAGATACTCTTCACCTAGTTGTAAAACCATAGGCCCAACTTTATTTACATATTTATTTATTTTAATTTATATCCTGCCTTTCTCTGGAGATCAGATACAAGGCAGCTTACACCTTTAAAAAAATTAAGCTAAAACATTAGTTTACAAAAGTGAAAAATGAATGATAGATAGATAGATTAAGCTAAAACATTAGTTTACAAAAGTGATTATATACATAAATACACACACACACACACACAATGATTAAAATGTTTAAAACATTTAAACTACAATTAAAAATAAAATATTTAAAAAAATACAACACCTTGCTTAACATACTCACATTACTGCTAGGTGTAATGGAGAATTGGCTCTTCATACTGGTTCCAAGTAAAAACCTGGCTTTTCTATAAAAGTGTTTTAGGGTGAATAACTTAATGACTTTATAATGTTTGAACTTCTTTAAATTATTTGGCTGTTTAATATTTTTTTTCTAATGTTTACATTGTTTTTAGCTTTTGAAACTAATAAATAAATAAACTGATTTTATTGTAAATTGCCAAGAAATCATATAGTATGGAGCAGCATAGACATATTTGGATGGGAGAGAGGGTTTTGTATGAACTTCCCAGCACATTCATATAGGGAAATTGGATTACTGGATTGAAGTGTGTGATTACTGTGGCATGGGATATGCCCAACTGATGTACTTCCATTATCCTTGACCATTTTTCCTGCAGGCTGAGGTAATGGAAAATGTGTTTTGAGTTCCTAGCCTTATCCAGTCTGTTCTGTGTTTGCATCCAAGCACTGATAACAAACTCTTTTTACAGAGGATTGGAGGTGTTGTGTGGGGAACAATTCCTAGAGCAAATCAAGGTGAGAAACCCCTGTTTTTTTCAGAGCAGAAATGTCTGTGTTTATGAAGGAAACAAGTAAGCAGCTGAACATCTAAAGGCATTTCAGTTCCAGAGGTCTCAGTACGAGCAGTGAATAGCTATTGTTAACTTTCCTTACAAGGAACAGGGTACCATTGTTGCTGTAGCCTTAGTGAACCAACATGATACTAGAAACTTTGATAAAACTGAAATCCCCGCTGTGGCAAATGCCCCCTGTGGGTTCTGTATTGTACAAATAGCTGATAGTAGAGCAGTTCACAGAATGGAAACTTTGACAGGAACAAGTGAGGAGAAAAGACAAGAAAACAGACTACACAATATTTTAAAATAGGAGCAAAGTTTACCAAGATTTCACCTAATGCTTAAACACAAAACACATAGATATGCGCCCCAGTTACCTCAAAAGGTTTTGATTCCATACCATGTAGTTACACTGGTGGGGAATCTTTCAGAGAAAAGAGCAGTAGCACCATAGGCCAAATTTTGAAGATTACCTACAATGAGACAATCCAAAGTGAAACCAGAAAATGTTAAGAAACACATAGCAAACTATTGGGGTAGAGTAGAAGATCACTAGGGATAGTAAGGGGCTAATGACAAAACGGAACTCAAACCATAAGACAGACCAGCTGTTGACATGCCTAGAGGTGAAAAGAAAGTCTGAGGTTTCACAGCAGATATTACAGGAGCATGGAATGTAAGATGTATGAATCAAGGAAAGCTAGACTTAGGGACAGTACAGATAGTCCTAAAGTGGCAGGTTGATACCAGCCCTTTGGGTGCTGGATCAGGGCTGTGACAACCACACACTGTGCCCCCAGTCTGCCTATTTGCCCGCTCAAAAAGAGGTGGCAAAATGGCGCTAATTTTTCAGCCAGTAAAGGGGCACCCTTTTTGCCAATGCCATGGCTTTGCAGCACTCTGGCGGCATCTAAATACCATGCCGCCAGACTGACGTGAAGCCAGCCTATGTGTGAACAGGCAGGTGGCTTCTGGGTGTCATTGGGGCATCATCAGGGTGTGTGTCATGCATATGCCATTCCCCCATGCTGCCCACAAGGTGGCTTTTAGTGCCAGTCTTTACTGGCCCTTAGTAAAATAAGAAATGGATCATATAAAGATTGCAGTACTATGCAATACTATGGGCAAGAAAGTTAAAGTGAAAGTGGACAGGAATGGAACATTTTGAGTGAGATAATGTTTTAGAAAGTACATCAAAAATCTAAGATATGCAAGTGACACCTTACTATGAGCAGAAAATAGCACAGATTTGGGAAGAGTACTGAAGAATGTCATGGCAGAAAGTACAAAGGCAGGTTTATAGCTGCACATTAGAAGAAGAAAAATAATGAGAAATTTAAAACATTTACATTTATGATTCCTACAATCTTCATAACAGAAATGATGATCTACATAATTTTAATGTAGATGATGAAGACATTGAAATAGTCCAAAGTTTTCCATACTGGGGCTGAATCATTAATCACAGCAGTGACTATAGTCAATAAATAAGAAGACTAAGACTTGGAAGAACATCTGTGAAGGAGCTAAATAAAATCTTGAAGTGTAAAGATATATCACTGAATACTAAAGTTAAGACAGTCCATCTCATAGTATTCCCTATCTCTGTGTATGGTTGTAAAAGCTGGACAATGAAAAATCCTGATAAGAAAAAAAAAATCAACTCACTTGAGATGTGGTTCTGGAGAAAAGTTCTGTGGATACTGTGGACTGCTAAAAAGACAAATAAATGATCAAAAATAAATGGGCCCTAGAGCAAATGAAGCCTGAACTCTCCCTTGAAGCCAAGATGACTAAACTCAGGCTCTGTCTGCATGGGCCAAATAAATTTTGCATTTTTCTCTGTTTCCCTATTTTTTCCTGTTGTGCATCATGGTGGGCTAGGAAACAATATAAAAATATTTTAAATCTTGGTGTTTTTGATGTGTACCTTCAAGTCATTCCAACCTCTGGTGGCCCTAATGTGAACCTATCACATGGTTTTCTGGGGCTGGGAGTTGTAACTTCCCTAGGGTCACTTAGTGGGTTTCCATTGCTAAAAGAAAAATCAAGCCCAGATCTGTGGAATCATAGGATGCATCTACACTGCAAAAATAATGTATTTTGACACAACTTTAACTGCCATGGCCCCTTCCTACAGAATCCTGGGATCTGTAGTATTGCAAGGCACCAGGACTCTTTGGCAGAGAAAGCTAAAGGCCTTGTAAAACTACAAATCTCAGGATTCCATAGAATTGAGGTACAGTACTTAAAGTGGCCTCAAACAGCACTATTTCTACAGTGGAGATGAATCCATAGTCCAGTGCTCAAACCACTATGCCACACTGGCTCTTTAAATATATACATGTGTACATGTGTTCTCTTGTTGTTGTTGTTAATTGCCCTCAAGTCTATCTCAACTCATGGCGACTTTATGGATGAAACATCTCCAAGACCCTCTGTCCTCCACTGTACTATTTAATTCCTTGAACCTCATACCTGTTACCTCCTTAATAGAGTCCACCCATCTAGCATGTGGCCTTTCTCTCTTCTTAGAGTTATATCGTTTAAATAACCAAGGTTCTCCTGGTGTCTTCATAAGAACATGGATCCACATGGGAAATCTAAAGTCTGGTGACAGATTTCAGAAGCTACACAAGCTGAAGGCAGGTTGTGATATTAAATTTCTTTATTCACAGTTCAAAATGCAAGTAGGGTAACAAGTGGAGGTAAGAAATGGTTGATAAATTCCATAATAATCCAAATAATGAGTTATGAATGTCATGCATCTGAAGTAAATTTCTAGACATTAACTCACCTGTTCCATATAGATGAGAATCAATCATCTTAAAATCAGTCCCTCCCTGCTTTTCCACTAATTTTGATCTTCCAGTGTGTGTATTTTGCTTAAGTTTTTATCATGGGATTTTAACAATGTAATGTGACTTCCTGCAAAGATCCTAAGTGGAAAGAAATAATGGGCCATGACAGTATGAATGAAACAATATGGGTCACATGATATATAGTGCAAGCCTATGGATGTCTGCTCATAACCCGTTTCCCCGAAAATAAGACATCCTCTGAAAATAAGACCTAGTAGAGTTTTTGCTGAATTGCTAAATATAAGGCCTCCCCCAAAAGTAAGACCTAGAAAAGTTTTTGTATATAAATATATATACAGTATATAATAAATCTTCAATTTTTTTGTTGTTCAACAATAAATGGAAATTCTTCTTCATGGAATAATAAGGCATCCCCTGAAAATAAGACCTAGCACATCTTTGGGAGCAAAAATTAATATAAGACACTGTCTTATTTTCAGGGAAACATGGTAGGTAAGACTTATTGGATCCATGTGTGGCCTACCTCTTCAAATACTTGTGTTGCTATACTGCTATACTATCCCTGTGAGTGAGTGAGTGGATTTGGTGTCAAAGTCTAGTATCCTAATAATGGGCATACATAATGGGGCCACAACTTTGAGTATTAAAAGTGACTCACTATTTTCAACCAAAGAAGCAAAAACAGCAGCACAGATATGTACTAAATTCTTTAGGACAGGGGAGGGAATCATGAAGCCTTTAGATCACATGTGGCCCTTCAAGACAATCTTTGCTAGTGGTGGGGTGTTTCCCAATTTAGATTTTCGCAACTCACGTTATTCACTTCTAGTCAAGATTAGTAATGTAACTACCAAACTCCTTCACTAAATTTTACAACCTTAGTTGAAAAATAATTCCTTTCTTTTCCTACTCTTAGTTTTATGGAAATCTCTCCATCCAGATTCTGTTGAGTTTCTCCCAAATCTCACCTGCATTTTCATTCCAGTCTTGTTTCATGTCAGGTGACAAGACTTTTCCTTTACGTCAACAGTTACATTTGCACAATTTCAGTATATTGCCCCCTAATTTGCACATTCATTTCTTTCATATACCGAATACCCACAACTGTTCCCTAAAGGCTAAAACATGTTTCAGCATGCTTTTAAATGGCCTTAGAACTTCCAAATAGGCAAATTGTTTTAATCACACTTTATTCCTTGAAGGGCTCTAAGTCTTGCCCATGTGTAAATGGATACCATGAGGTGCCTGATTTCTCATATGCTACAGAAGATGCAAAGAATTTGTAGAGACTGGCAAGTCTGTCAAAATTTCTTTCTATCCCTGTTTGCCTCTTCATCTTTCCCTGCCTGGCACTTGGAATATCAAACAACACAGATTTGAAACTAACAAATATTGCATTTATAACCACATTTGTGTTTTTTTTATCTCATAAGTATTTAGTATTTATAACTACATTTGTGAGTTTTAGATTTTTTTTTAAAAAAACCCCTTACAATTATTTGACCAGAGGACTGCAACAATTTATTCCAAAGCAAAGCAAACACACAAGAGGAGCAAGGTGATGAGACATTAATAGGCTGCTCTTATCATGATTTATATTTTCACTTTCAACAATGTTTTATCACTTTCCATAAATCTGGACCATTATAGCAAACTGATTGAATGTGTCAGATTACCAGAACATAGATCTCTTCCTGTCTCTGCAACCCATTGGGACATCATAAAAGTGAGAGCAAGTGCATCAGGAAAGGCCACATCAGGGAAGAGAACTGTTTTCTCCTCTGTGCTCTTTGCTTTATTTTGGAAGGTGGAGAGAAGAGAAGAGAGGAGAGAACAAAATGTACCAGTTTAGAATTATACTGATACACATAGTGGAAAGATTCCTATTCATAAAGTGTGTTGGCTGGTTTGCTCCTGGAAGAAAGTTCTCTATAGTCACTTGCAAAGTTCTTGATGACTAACAGATGTATGTATGAAATGTATTTTATTTTTAAAAAAGTGCATGCAGGATTATAGACACCCTCTCCATAGATACTACACTGAACCCATGTTGGGCTAGTTGAAATCATACAAAGTATTGTTATGCCAGGTTACTGATGGCAGTTTATCAAGTGGAGGATATTTAGGATAGTATTCCCTCAGGATCAGGCCTCTGCTTGCCCCTCAATTTTTCAAGATAAAATTAATATTAACAGGGAAGCTGGTGTGGAGGTGACCAAGCCATGACCCCACTGTGGACACATGACCTTTGCACACATAGAAGAACCAGTGAGAGCACGTCAGGGCCTAGAAGGCAACAACCATGATGGGATTCCACAAGGGTCCTGCATAATCAATTTTGTCTACAGAGAGCAGTGAGAGGGTTATGGCCAGAGGTGCTCAAGGCTATCTGGGACAAGGAAGCACTGCCAAATCCCTTTGTCTAATGCATTTACAACAACCACCCAACTATCTGCTTCTAATCTGAACTATTCTTCCATCCCTGGGAAACCATTTACCAGAACTCCTAATCCTTTCAAGCCTTGGTTTCTGCCCCAAAGACACAATTTGGGATATATGGGGCTTTCTAGATTGGCAAAAAGAAGTGTGTTCATGGCTGCATGAAACTCTAGCCTTTAGATGAGAAAAAGGGAAAGTGTGCCATGAAAATGCTTTTTTTGCGTTTTAGGGGAGAAGAAGCGCCTTTAAAAAGGTGCTAGTTTTCCCAGCTTCTTTTTTAAAAACTGCGGAACAGCGCAGCTCCATCTAAAGGCTGTGGTGCAGCTGCTAAGCATTAACGAAATGGCAACTTCATGTCACACTTTCCTGCCCATCTAGAGAGCTAGCAAAACAGTCATTCTTTGTTTGCTGGCAGGAAAGCACTTTATTGGTTTGGCTAGACTAGGCACCTCAATACTGGCTAACTCCCTTCTTTGCTGCAGCTGCTATTGAGTTTCTCTGTCCCGGACCATCTGCGATTGGAATCAAGATCCACATGGTCAGTATCACCATTAGAAAAGCCTCAAATATATTCACCTTTCCCACCTTTGCTTCCCTAACTCTTGCATGTGTGCGTGAGAGTACTTGTGTTGTGCATGTGTGTTGTGATTATTCCCCTTAATAAAAATACAAAACCCATTTGAATTTGTCTCTAGAGTTCTGTGTGATTCAGACCTAGTATAGCTGGGCTGATCCCTGGTCAAATTATATCTCTCACTTGAGGTAATACTATAATTCCCCTAAAACTAGATTAATTGGTGAGTGTCCTCCCTGGACCCCAGCATTTTGGTTAAGAAAATATTCTATCATTAGTGGGTATTTACCAGAAAGGATAAGAGTGTATGAATGTGTGTATGTATATGTGTATGATGATTTCTGGACCTATTCATTTCAGGTTTAGATGGATATAAGGGGAAATAATTGGGCTCAGCTCACATCCTATTGGATTTGATGCAATCAATGTCTTCAGCTACTGGAAGGTTATGGATATTGCCACAGGCATCCTTCTCCTCATTTTTGTTGCACCCATCCCTACTCACTGGTGCTACTGTAAACATCCTACTGAATTTAAACAACTCAGTAGAGTGGGAATCTCCAATTTCCTTTTTCAAAAAGTTGGTGGGAATTGTATGACCTGTTTTAATGCAGAACAAGATGCTTCCCTGAAACAAGGTGCATGGTAAAAGACTCATGGTAAAAGTCAAAATGAGAAGAGAGGAAGAAAAAGGTCGCTATAGCCTTGAAACAAAGATGTCATAAAGTCTTTCTAATATGTGCTTAGTCATGAAAGAAACTGTATGTATGAGAATGTGCGCTGAAAATATTTTATCCCTATTAATTATAAAGATAAATTTGGTTTTCCACTGTGAGAAAGGTCATAAATAGCACTTGGATAGACCCTGGAAGAAATGAATCTTGCTCCAGTAGTCAGGATGACCAAAATGTAATTAGTATCAGATGGTAAATTAGAATGTAGGACTGAAGAAGAGAGAGCCAGCATGATGTAGTGGTTTGAGTGCTAGACTATGACTCTTAGGACCAGGGTGTGAATCCCAGCTTGGCCATGAAAACCCACTGGATGATCTTGGGTAGCTCACACTCTCTCAGCCTCAGAGGATAGCAAAGGCAAACCCCTCTCTGAACAAATCTTGCCAAGAAAACCCTGAGATAACTTCACTGTAGGGTGGTCATAAGTCAGAAATGAAAACACACAACAATCAAGAAAATATGAATAGAAAACATATCAAAGTTCAGCTCAAATTATCTGTTCAAGAAATACTCAGGTGTATCCAAAACTCCTTTGTCATTCTTTCTGCTCAGGAGAATCAGGTTGAAATCAATCCAAATATGGAAGTTTCTTTACTGAGAAGCTGTCATCTGCAGTTTAGGTATTAACCATATGTGGTAGTGGAGTTAAATCTAAAGTACAGGGAAAGTGTGGCCTGTGGGGTGCAGATACTCCTCAAGGTTGCTTTGAGCCCCCCCCCCCCAATAATCCCCAGGGAGAAATGTGCCATGCATTCCACCACCACTGCTCTAGGTTCAGTTTTGCATTAATCAAAACAAGAATTGAATTCCAGATTCTTCTGTGACTTTAGCTTCATGGTTTTTAAAAAGGCTTGTTCTAGGGGACAAAAAACATGGCAGCAGTGTCCTCCACAACCTCTAGGCAGTGCACAGGATACCTGGAGTAAAAAATAAAATGAGTGGGGAGAAAAAGAAATCTGGATTTGGAGACACTGTTGAAAGTATGAGGAACATGCACAGCCTCTGGTACATGAAGAGATGTCCACCTCTGCTTTAACACTTTACCATGAGTACAAACAAAAATCCATCAGTGATACGCTTATTTGGCCAACTGAAATGCACAATATACTTGTTGCAAGCTTTTGACACTTCATGGGCTTCTTCATCAGGCAAGATGATATAAACCAAACAGGAGGTAAAAAAAACAAAACAAGAAAAAATTGCAGATGTTAGTCAGATGCCTGCATGTTGTTTCAGTCCTTAGTAAAGATGTTATGATAGAAAGGATATCTTTTGCAGGCAGGCTCCTCCTCCTCCTGGCCATGTGGCAGTAGGGAGATTTTAAGACTCCAAATTCTTGTATCTGTTGAGAGTTCTCAGCAGTTTGGAATTTTTCTTACTAAAAACCTCTTTTCCTATATTATAGCATTGTCCTTATATTCATGGACCAATCCTCTTCTTTGGAGTTTATCATACGACAGAATTTGGGGGTATAATGCAATGGCAATCCAAAAGCAATCATGAGGTTTCACGTAATTGTGTATTAAAGTATCTCATGCAATTTCAGGCAATGGGGGGGGGTCATTTTCAGGCAATGGGAAGTCATTCTGAACACATTCCAAATGCAATTAGATTTCACATAAATTTGCTAAACTAACGAATTTATGTGAATTCGAATTGGCTACATTCACAATTGGGAGAAATTCCTCCCATGTGATAAACTCATTTGAGTCTCTCTCATCTACTGTTACTGGAAACTGGTGGCTTCTATATCATGGGGTGATGAATCTGACTTTTATTTCAGACATCAAAGGAACTATCCAAGTTTTTGAACCCTAACTACCACTCTCAGTCATTTTCAGCCCCTTGGATAGGTACTTTAAAGTTCAGACTGCTATCCGGAGCAGGTTCACTGGTTGCATCAGCACTGCAGAAATACTGCAGTTTGACACTGCTTTAACTGCCATGATTGAATGCTATGGAATTCTGGGATTTGCAGTTTTGTAAGATATTTAGCTTTCTCTGTCAGAGAACTGTAATGCCACACCAAACATCAAATCCCAGAATCCCAAAGCTTTGTGACATGGAAGTTAAACTGATATTGAATTGCATAATTTCTACAGTGCAAAGCTACTGACTCACTAACAATTTTTCCACATGTGAGGGATCTGTTTCTTATGGAAACCTGATTTGTGGAAAGACCTGCCTCAGAATTTACAAGGGGTGACCCTGAGCTAGTGGAAATACTTCACCTATTATTAACATTTTAGGAGGTGCTCTCATGCAAAAAGAAGAGTCAACCCAGTAAGTGTATGAATTTGACTTAAATCCCTGCAATCAAGCCAAAGTACAGATCTCTACTTCTTGGAAACAATCTCTTCAAAGTGGATAATGCTTGCATTTTTTGCACACTTGCACATACTTCTCAGTTTCACCTCGTCTTTATTTAAGCAGTTTAACTAGCTACACTCCCAGGAGTTTTAGCATTTCCAATACAACAGATAAGCTCACCCTGTCAGAATTCTTTAAAAACACTTTCTTGTCTTTCTGAATTATTAATTTTGTTTACCAATGGGAACATATTAGATACGCAGCAGAATCCAGACTTGAAAGGATAATGTAATAAAAAGAGAGATAAATGAAAACCAAACATTTTGGGAGAAAAGAAATATATTTAAGTAGATACTTCAAGTATATCTATTATTGATTTAATGTGGTAAAAGTGAATATTTCTCTTTCAGTTAGACTTACTGCTAGGTAAGTACATATGAGAGGGCTGTAGTCACAGCAGTATGACAAGAGGGAGCTACATTATTATAATGTTGTTGTTGATGTTTTGTTGTTGTTGTTGTTGTTGTTGTTTCTGTGCCTTCAAGTCATTACTGACTTATGGCAACCCTAAAACAAATCTATAACAGGGTTTTCTGAAGCTGAGAGTGTGTGACTTGCCCAGCTCACCCAGTGGATTTCCAGCGCCAAGCAGGGAATCAAACCCTGGGCTCCAGAGTCGTAGTCCAGCACTCAACCCACTACACCACACTTGCTTTATTCTGCCATTAATGGAAATGAGACAAGTTCATATTTTAGTTACTCTTCAGGAAACAGATCAATGAATTACTTAGAAATTTGGCAATATAAAGAAATCAATTTGCAGATGGTCTCTTGATCATTTTGATATAGAGCAGTTTTTAAAAAAAAGCTTTCTCACAGGACATCTAGCTTGACAAATGAGCTCTTGTAGCTTGATATCTACTGTCTATCCATCAATTTTTCATACTCTTTTCTGAGGTGAGACTTTGCCACCTGATTGTTCTGCAGGCTCTTTTGGAATAGTGTTGTACTAGTTCAAGACAGCACATAGGAAACTATGTTTTTAGTTTTCCTTCAAAATGTGTGAGTATGGACTTCCTTTGGCAAACCATGCCATAAAGTCCATCTCATGTGTGTTTAGTTGTGACGGAAAGAAAGTTCAAGAGGGAAGCAACAGAGAATAGTGATGAATGTAGCTGGTTATCAGGGACATGTAGGGAAACAGAAAGATGAGCAGAATAGACCCAATTTACTCAGAAACAGAAGATTTCAGAAGACAGTACCACACACCCTCCTCTCTACCTAAACAGAAGGAAATGGAAGTTGGAAGGAGTTGGAAGAAATCTCAAAGGTCATCAAGTCCAACCCCATGTCACAGAAATATACAAACAAATCATTCCTGACAGATGGCTATCCAGCCCTGTGCTTAAAAACCTTCAAAAAAAAGGAAACTCCGCCACGCTCCAAGGGAGAATCTTCCCTGCCAAACAGCTTACTGTCAGGAAGTTCTACCTAGTGTTTAGGTGGGATCTCTTTTCCTGTAGTTTGAAACCATTGTTTTGGAGCTGCAGAAAACAAAGTTTCTCCATCCTCATTATGACATCCTTTCAAATATTTAAATAGGGCTATCATATTACCTCTCAATCTTCTCTCCTCCAGGCTAAACATGCCTAGGTTCATAAGCATCTCTTCATAGGGCATACAAATAAAGCAAATGGTATACTTGCATGGTTTAAATCATGTGAGATGCCAGAAACCTATATCAACTTTTAGTTAACATAACTATGTATACTTAGTTCAGAAAGTATGCTAAAAACCCTGTAAATCAGTTGTGAAGATGAGCATTGGGACACTGGCAAGATCACCAAATGCAAACTTGGACTGATGTGTGTTGGTGCATAATGTGCATTTGTGCATGATGTGTATAGATGTGCAGATACTTTGCCGGCTCTGCTGTGTAGCAATGTATCAGCAGCCCTCTACTAGATACTGAGGTTACAAAACTGCCCAGTTCTCATTCTTGCACATTTAAGTCCACTTACAGAGAAGCAACTCCAATACAGGATTCTAATCAGAACTTATTATTTTCCAATGCTGCCTGTATATTCTTTATTTTTGGACTCAGGCTTGAATCTGGATTTCTTTTGTGGCCAGGGCTGCATTCACACTGCAGAAATAATCCAGTCTGATACCACTAACTGCCATGGCTCAATGCTATGCAACTCTGGGAATTGTTGTTTGGTGGGCACCAGAGCTCTCTGAAAGAGAAGGCTAAATGTCTCACAAAACTACAATTCTTAGAAAACCTTAGTATTGCGTCATGACAGTTAAGATGTTGTCAAACTGGATTATTTCTGCAGTGTGGATGCAGCCTAGGAGTGCTTTTGCATTGTTATAACTAGTGCACCAACTCCACACATTCCTGGTGCCATAGCCTCGGTATGGCTTTGTTGCTTTCAACTTGGATTGTTCTAATACACTCTACATGAGACTGCCTTTAGAAGAGTGTTCAGAAACTAGGTACAGTGGTCCCCCGGGATACGAATCCCCTGCCTAACGAAAATCCCGGGATACGAAAGCACCGGGGCCAGAAAAACGGCCCCGGCTTACGAATGTATCCCCGGGATACGGAAAAAAAAATCCCGGCGCGGACTCACCAGAAGCCGGGTGGAGCCGTCCCTTCCCTTCTGAGGTCTGCTAGCTGGCGGAGGGGAAGGGACAGCTCAAGCCTGGTGGAGCCGTCCCTTCCCTTCTGAGGTCTGTGAATGGCTTTGGCAACTTTGGTTCTTTGGTGCTTTGCAAATTGGGCTGAGACAGTGTTCAGAGTGCATTGCCTTGCAGTTTCAAAGGTTTCTGGGGTTCTGTTCTGCTTCCAATGTGTCCATGGGCCTTTTAAAGGCCTGTGGATTGAATGGCTTTGGCAACTTTGGTTCTTTCTTTGTTTGCAAATTGGGCTGAGACAGTGTTCAGAGTGCATTGCCTTGCAGTTCCAAAGGTTTCTGGGGTTCTGTTATGCTTCCAATGTGTCCTTGGCCCTTGGAAAGGCCTGTGGATTGAATGGCTTTGGCAACTTTGGTTCTTTGGTGCTTTGCAAATTGGGCTGAGACAGTATTCAGAGTGCATTGCCTTGCAGTTTCAAAGGTTTCTGGGGTTCTGTTCTGCTTCCAATGTGTCCATGGGCCTTTTAAAGGCCTGTGGATTGAATGGCTTTGGCAACTTTGGTTCTTTCTTTGTTTGCAAATTGGGCTGAGACAGTGTTCAGAGTGCATTGCCTTGCAGTTCCAAAGGTTTCTGGGGTTCTGTTCTGCTTCCAATGTGTCCTTGGCCCTTGGAAAGGCCTGTGCATTGAATGGCTTTGGCAACTTTGGTTCTTTCTTTGTTTGCAAATTGGGCTGAGACAGTGTTCAGAGTGCATTGCCTTGCAGTTCCAAAGGTTTCTGGGGTTCTGTTCTGCTTCCAATGTGTCCTTGGCCCTTGGAAAGGCCTGTGCATTGAATGGCTTTGGCAACTTTGGTTCTTTGGTGCTTTGCAAATTGGGCTGAGACAGTGTTCAGAGTGCATTGCCTTGCAGTTCCAAAGGTTTCTGGGGTTCTGTTCTGCCTCCAATGTGTCCTTGGCCCTTGGAAAGGCCTGTGGATTGAATGGCTTTGGCAACTTTGGTTCTTTGGTGCTTTGCAAATTGGGCTGAGACAGTGTTCAGAGTGCATTGCCTTGCAGTTCCAAAGGTTTCTGGGGTTCTGTTCTGCTTCCAATGTGTCCTTGGCCCTTGGAAAGGCCTGTGGATTGAATGGCTTTGGCAACTTTGGTTCTTTGGTGCTTTGCAAATTGGGCTGAGACAGTGTTCAGAGTGCATTGCCTTGCAGTTCCAAAGGTTTCTGGGGTTCTGTTCTGCTTCCAATGTGTCCTTGGCCCTTGGAAAGGCCTGTGGATTGAATGGCTTTGGCAACTTTGGTTCTTTGGTGCTTTGCAAATTGGGCTGAGACAGTGTTCAGAGTGCATTGCCTTGCAGTTTCAAAGGTTTCTGGGGTTCTGTTCTGCTTCCAATGTGTCCATGGGCCTTTTAAAGGCCTGTGGATTGAATGGCTTTGGCAACTTTGGTTCTTTCTTTGTTTGCAAATTGGGCTGAGACAGTGTTCAGAGTGCATTGCCTTGCAGTTCCAAAGGTTTCTGGGGTTCTGTTATGCTTCCAATGTGTCCTTGGCCCTTGGAAAGGCCTGTGGATTGAATGGCTTTGGCAACTTTGGTTCTTTGGTGCTTTGCAAATTGGGCTGAGACAGTGTTCAGAGTGCATTGCCTTGCAGTTTCAAAGGTTTCTGGGGTTCTGTTCTGCTTCCAATGTGTCCATGGGCCTTTTAAAGGCCTGTGGATTGAATGGCTTTGGCAACTTTGGTTCTTTGGTGCTTTGCAAATTGGGCTGAGACAGTGTTCGGAGTGCATTGCCTTGCAGTTTGAAAGGTTTCTGGGGTTCTGTTTTGCTTCCAATGTGTCCATGGGCCTTTTAAAGGCCTGTGGATTGAATGGCTTTGGCAACTTTGGTTCTTTGGTGCTTTGCAAATTGGGCTGAGACAGTGTTCGGAGTGCATTGCCTTGCAGTTTGAAAGGTTTCTGGGGTTCTGTTCTGCTTCCAATGTGTCCATGGGCCTTTTAAAGGCCTGTGCATTCAATGGCTTTGGCAACTTTGGTTCTTTGGTGCTTTGCAAATTGGGCTGAGACAGTGTTCAGAGTGCATTGCCTTGCAGTTCCAAAGGTTTCTGGGGTTCTGTTCTGCTTCCAATGTGTCCTTGGCCCTTGGAAAGGCCTGTGCATTGAATGGCTTTGGCAACTTTGGTTCTTTGCTTCTTTGCAAATCTTTTTTTTTTATTCTTTAGATTGGCCCTGCAAGTCATTCTTAACTTCTTTAGTGCCTTAGGCAAGTTTCTATTAGAGTGTATTGTAGGTTACTTAAGGAAATAGGCCTCTATTGTAACCTTCCATTGACTTGCAGGGTCAATCTGGGGTCATGGAACGGATTAGTCATTTTCAATGGGAAATAGGCCCCGGGTTACAAAATTTTCGGCTTACGAAAAAGGTGCTGGAACGAATTAATTTCGTAACCCAGGGGACCACTGTACTGTATTTTTTGACAGTTAGTTACAGGAAAATGCATTTACTGCAAATGTTATATTCTGTACAGAAAAAGTTGTTTTCTATCCACAAAACCTGTTTCTGCATAGAAAATTTTTCCATGTAAAAAGCCCCAATCATTTTCCCCCATGCAGAATGACTCCTGAATTATTTAGATTCTTGCTCGTCTAGTATTCCCCTGATCAAAGTTTTCAAACTTTCAGGAAACCTATTTTTGGCTATTTTGGCTATTTCCAAATATTCTTTCCATCTCTACCATCCAGCTAGATTTTCTAGATAAGAGCAAAGTGGCTTAATAAATGCTTTATATATATTGAGAAAGTTGCCAAGATATGCCATCAACAAATATGTGATCTATAAACAGGGAAATATCAATTTCTGTTGTGAAATATCCTAGTTTTCCAAGAGAAGTAAACTGTTTTACATATAGCTTTCACCTTAGGTTATTTTTTACCTTAGTGGATCAGGTTTCAGCTAGATGAATAGAAGGAAAAGTAATCCACGGCTACGTTGGTACAAACAATACTTTTTGGCAAGTTTTTCGGGGTGGGGGCATGGGCTGCAAAATAAATCAGCAGGATGAAACTTTCAGAAGTCTGTTCTCAAGATTTCCCTTGCAGTGACAAAATGATGGTTTACATGACTTTCATGCTTTCTGATTGTCTTTTCTTAATCAGCTTTTATTCTAAATAAAAACAATACTTTTATTCTAAAAAAAATAAAATAAAAATTCAAAATGAAAATTGAATCAAAATTAGGATTAGACTAATATTCTTTAAGGAAACCTTTCGGTTCAAACATGTTGTGAGTGTGTATGTGTATGTCCAATACTATATCATATTAAACCAAGTCCTGATGATGTAGCATCATGTTGAAAGAGACGGAGACAAGGTTTCTGTGCTAGTCGTCTACTTCTGGATTGACATGTGAAGAACATCCTTATGGTTCAATAACATATGCTTCCTCACTCCTCCAGAACTCCTGTATGGAGACTATACAGACGGTTAAGCAAACACAGATTAATTGCAGTGTCTACCTGCCATGCTTTCATATGAAGTTGGAATGTAGCCTTGCTTGCAGGCCATATTTCCTCCATCCTGTTCCTTCTCCTTTTCCTCAGCTCAATGTCCCATCTCAATCTTTGGAGACAAAAAATCTGAAGTAATGACTGTCTAGATGGGTAGGTTCTCTACAAGTTCTTCCAGATCCTCCTCGCCCAGGTAGGGAAATAATTGGTTATATGACTTCTTTTCCCATACAAGTTGGGACTAATCAGTTTCTGTGTTAATATTTATACACAAATCCATCCCATCCAATTTCTACAGCAAACTGAGCTTTAAAAGTATGGATGAGAATCCAGATTTATTTTCCTGTACAATTTTGCCTAACTTCTTAATTTTGTATGCAGCTTTCCCTAAAATACAATTTGCATGTGATCTTTCTCTCTCTCTCTCTCTCCCAATTGCCTCCCCCCCCCTCTCCATTTCAAGAGGGATGCAAGTGAAAAGATAACAGTATTGCCAATCCACCTATTTTTCCAGGGATGAGAATTATATTGGTTAAGTTGAAGGCTTTCATGACTGGCATCCATAGTTTTTTGTGGGGCTTTCAGGCTATGTGGCCATGTTCTAGAAGAGTTCCTTTCTGATGTTTCACCAGCATCTGTGGCTGACATATTCAGAAGATGCCAGTTACAGATGCTGGTGAAACATCAGAAAGGAACTCTTCTAGAACATCGCCACATAGCCTGAAAGCCCCACAAAAAACTATATTGGTTAACTTAAAATTCTGGCCAAAAACACCCCGCACCATGTATCATACTACAGTGGTCCCCCAGGTTATGAAGCCCCCGGGGAACGAAATCCCCGGGACCCGAAACCGCCAGGGCCGCCAAAAAGCCCCCGGGATCCAAATAAAACCGCAGGATACGAAATGGAAAAACCACGCGGCCCCTTTAAATTGGCCGTGCAGTCCGTCAAACAAAGCGGTCCCCCGGGAAACGAAGATTTCCGGGTTACGAAAAGTAATCTGGAACGGATTACTTTCATAACCCGGGGGACCACTGTAGATTTCAGTCATCACCATCATCATAAAGTATGATACCATTGCATTTCAACTTGGGCTCATTAGTATTTTGGTCATGTAAATCACCTTCATATTGTGATGGAAGCATTTTTATTGTTGTTTGATTTGACAGAATTCATCTAAGTATCAATCTCCCAATATAATACAACTCTCTTTTTAAAAACTCTGCAAATTTGCAAGGTTTGTGAACAATTTGGAAAGACAGTGTGTTCATAAAACAATGCAACATGTGAACAGCAAATAATACATACAGTCGGGAAAAATACTCTCTACCATAGGTCAATGGGGGAAAGAGCATAGCTAGGCAAAATATATAAATATGTGTGCATATTAGGAAAATGGAACAAAACAGTAGCTGCATTTCAGTGGGGGGAAAGTAAACTAACATCTTGTGACCTGACATAAACCAAAGGCAGGAAGAAAATGCAGTGGCATTGGGAGGAGCAAATGAAATTAGGACTTATACTCTCAACACAAGGCTACTCCTTTCTTCTTTTGTCTTCAGGAGCAGCCAGAACAATCCTGGGGACATCCCCATACTTGTAACTGTAACTGGCAGCCCCCTTAGCTGTTCTTGCACATCAAGGTGGGGGATTTGTGAAGTAGGTGATACCTCCTTCCATTATATCTGAAAAAGACACATACAGTTACACTTCATGTGTCACAAGCAAGATGCCAGTCATTTATTTTCTACAAATGAAATGTCCTTCTTGTATTAGGATGGGGATTTTTTACAATTAGGAAACTGAAACTTTCTAAAATAGTCTTAAAAGAAATGAAAGAATGCTGATCCTCAGCAATTATAACTGCTTTCAAGTATAAGGTTTTGTTCAGCCTGGCTTTAGGTTCTTGTTCTGACATGGCTATCAATATAAACAGTCTAGCCATGTATTCTCTGGTACACCCACTCTTTAAGACAGGATCATTAGTCTTACATTGGAAAGTGTAGTAACTGTAAATAGAATAGAATGAAGATACATTATATTATTATTTTGTTAAATGATCTAAGTCGACATTTTCCTGGCTGTAACATGGATGGGAAATTGACTGAGAAATCCCACTCTGAGAAACTCATGGAAAAAAGTGGAATATGGTACCAATTACTTTTTTTATAAAAAGGAAGGAAGGGAAGAAAGAAAGAAAGAAAGAAAGAAGCATCTCAATAGGAAAAGATATGAAAATAAGAATATCATATTAACTTTGGGTTAAATTTGTAATTCCACACACATCTTCAGATTAGCCATGTTCTTCCCTGTTCATACAGCCATTCTGAGAATCCATTGTGGATCCAGGAGTCAGAAAACATTTAATTAGTCAGCATTGGCCAAACTAATAAGTTTATCGTTCAGAGTTCCAGGCACGCAAGTATAACGGATCAAAAGGATGCGGGGATGGGAACAGAACAGGTGAGGGATGCATTTTACTGCACACCAGTTCTGTTTTGTTCCGTTTTGTTCTGTTCCATTTCGTTCCATTCCCCATCCATCTCAGAGCAGTTCTCAAAAATCACCTCCTCTGGGACGAATGAGGAATGGTATGGGGACTTCCGGCGGTATCAGCAGTATTCTGGTGTGCAGTAAAATGCGTCCCTCACCTGTTCTGTTCCCATCCAGGCCCCTTTGTTCCATTCTACTTGTGTGCCTGAAGCCCTGTGCAATAAACTTATTAGTTTGGCCAATGCTGACTAATTAAATGTTTTCTGACTCCTAGATCCACAATGGAAAAGACTCAGCTCCAAAGTCCAAAAGCCCTTCAAAAGGCACAGTTTGGAGGTTAACAACATCAACATCAACCCCCTCCCCAGACAGACCAGCCAATGGACAGATATTGTGCATCATCTGAAGTCCCTCCATTGAAAAAGTCTAGGACCAGTCTGCCTCACAATCAGGCCTGAAGCTGGCTGCTGGTGGTGAATTGCCGGTGTTCACGCTGCAGCAGGGATCCCTTCAGGTTTGCTTCAGGGTCAGCAGATGTTGGGGAGGGGTGGGAGGGCGGAGACAAATAACACTACCCTGAAGGTGAATTCGGGCAGAGGCCCTTGAAAGGAGACCCCTACTTTGATTTGCCAATTGCATAGATAAATGTTAGGTCAATTCAAGCTTGAAAAGCCATCCAGTGCTTTTGCAGAAGCAGGGGATGTTGACACTGGCATTTGTACATGAGCTGTTGAAAACAAAAATGCCTCTTTGTTTGACAGACCCTGATATGTGGTAGTAGAACTAGGAAAAGAATGGGGAAGTCTTTAATTGGAAACAGTGAAGTTCACTTTGTGCTGAGTAGCAGTAATAAATATTCCCTTCCCTCAAGGACTGTAAAAGCAGAGAGAGAGAGATTCCTATGACTAGATACTTCACTTTTAAGAAGATAATACATCTAAGCTTCATTCCATGTTTACAGAAAGAGTGCAGAATGAACAGCAGACTTTTGATGACTTCTTTTCCTTTGGATTATTGTTATTATTTGCTTCAAGACTACAGTCAACAAAAATGCATTCCATAAAATAATAAAATAAAATAAATAGATCAGATATTTGAATTTGCTGTGTCTTTTAACATATTTTTACACTGTTCAATGAAAGGAGGAGGCAAATTAAACCCTTTTTTACCCCCCTCAATAGGATTTTGTGGTGCAAGATGGCTAGCAGAATTGGGCTCCCTCCCCCCCCCCCCAACAAAAACTCAGTTCATTTATTACATTTATTGCTTTATCCTTCTTTTTATAAAACCCTATGAAGACAGCCCTGCTGGTAGCCCTTTGCATTACTGAACATCAGGGAATGGATAGATTTTTAAAACATTATTATGTTTCTGGCAGGTTGCTCAGTGAGACATACACAATCTTTCCTGTCTCACTTTTATCCTCAAAATAACTTTGGAAGGTAGGTTAGATAGAGTGAAAGTTAGTGATCCAAAGTCACCCAATAAAACTGAATGGTGATTATTAATTGGGTGGTGATGTAGCTCACCCTGCATCTAGAGGACATTTATACTTAACAGTTATGGCACTTTGATATGACTTTAACTGTCATAACCCTGTCGCATGGAATTCTTGGGTTTGTAGTTTGAATTCTCTGGTAGTGAATCTGCCAAAATAATTCAGGGGAATACGCTAGAATTTTATAATAGGAAATTCCAGAGTTTGATACAGTGGGCCCTTGGTATCTGCTGGGGTTTGAGTCTTTTGAGCCTTCAGTCTCAGAAATTCACTATGGCCATGCTGGTTGGGGGATTTGGATGTAAGTAGCTAAAACTGTAACTCTTTCAAGATCTGAAGGTGGTCACTCTAAAACTGCTATATGTGAAAACATTATCTATGTGGATGAAGCTGTGCAGTGTACCATAGCCACTTAGGGTAAATTGTATATCATGTGTTTGTGTGGCAGAAACTCTCAGGGACAGTATTTGATTGTTATATTATTTTATCACTATTAGAAAAGAAGGTACTACCCACTGGGGCCTACAAATGCTTTAGTCAATCCCTATTTTGTGTCTTTAGGAATGGAAAACCTATCTTCTTCCCTTTCTCCTTCATTCAAATTTTGTAAACTTCAGTGTGTGTGTGTGTGTGTGTGTGTGTGTGAAGCTTACACACACATCTGTAAATTTTGGTAAATTCTTTAAAAAATGAATTGAAACTTGGGAGCAAAACAGACTGGCATAATACTTGGGGGTGGCATGGGGGTGTGGCATTTAGATCATGCATGTCCTATGCCGCCAACAAGCAGGCATCATGCCACCCACCTGACCAGATGTTGGGCAGTGTTGTGGCATGCCACATGCCGCAGGAGCACTGAAAAGGCACCATTGTGGAGGAAGGGGCAGCTTTTTGCCGCTCCTTTTTGGGTTGGAAAAATGCTAGATTGGGACCACAGCATGTGGTCGCTGCTGCCCCAATCCAAGGATCAAAGAGGTGGCAACAAGCTGCCCCTTTAGGGCTGTCTGTACTGGCCCTAAATCCATTATCATCAACTTCAGCCATATTCAGTAGTTTCAACTGTTCTCAGCAGGAATAGAGCTCATTTGTACCTATCTACCAAATGGGTACTGAAGATGAGGAGAGCCTCTCAGGGGAAAGGAGATTGCAAACCTAGTTCAGTACAAACTCAGCTGCATACAAAGAAATTCATACCTAGACATTTAACTATTAAGCCTACAAAACCCTGGGCCTGAATGGATGAATGTCAGCTTCAGCTTCTTACAACAACAACAACAACAACAACAACAACAACATAATAATAATAATAATAGTAGTAGTCTCATTTAAAATAGGCATTCCTGGAACTCTTTGTGGCTGACCTCACATTCATAGTGATGCACCCTTAGCATCCAAGAGTATAGAAAATGAATGACCAAAGAATGTTAAGCAAGTGACTCATAGGGAAGGACATGATAAACCTTTTCACATGATACAACAAAATCCAAAATCCACAATCCACAAAAGAGTAATACCATTATAGGCCAACCAAAATGCCCAAAAAACACCATGCAAGCTTTTGATGCTCTGTTGGCTTTTGTATCAGGTAAAATATGTTTTAAAACCATATAAGACAGGAAAAGCGGCAATGCGAGTCACAGGCCTACATTTTGCATCAGAGGTTGTTTCTGTTGTATTTCAGCTGGTTTGGAAGGCCCTCAATTCACACAGTAGTCACTCCTCTTCTTGGCCTTATGGAAACTCAGACAACTGACAGTAAAATGGAAATTCCATTAGCAGTAGAAAAGTAACTTCTCTTGGGATTCAGGGTGTATCTGTCCTTTGTGAAGCCATAGCCCCCTTTCTCAGGCAGGGAACACTATTTCTCAAGAAGTCTATGTACTATTACATCTGGAAAAAATGTTTAGGTGCTGTACAGGTAAAACCTGGCAACAATTGTCCAAATGTAAAATATTTTGCCTTTTGGCATGGCCAACACAGCTTCCCTTGAATAATTTTCACACGAATAATCTACTGGACAGAATTGCCACACCAAAATACATTCTGGCTTCTGTTTGGCACTCCTGCATAACTATCTGACTCCTATTCTCTCAGGTTTTCCCCTTTCCCCATACACAGCATATTTGTTCTACACAAGGCTCATCTTGGTTTCATTGTATTGAACTGTATAATTGGGGGCCTGACCTTTTGAGTCATCATTTGGCTAGAATTCTCTTTAACTTCATCCAACTCTTTAAAGGTCAGACATTTTTTGAGTTTATTATAGTCTTCAGCATGATAGGGGAGAGCTGCCTAGAGAGAAGGTTCACTTCAGTATCCACACAACTCTTTCAGTCATAGAAATGAATCTTATTGCTTAGGTAGAGATGAGTAACAATGGAAAATAAACACATATTTTTCATCTCATAGGATGAAAATATTAATAGGAAAACACTCTTGATCCAGGACCCATTCTTGGATGAGCATGCTGACATGGCTGTATGAAGCTGGTGTCCCAGCTTTGTCCATCTAGATTCTTTGTGGAGCAACAGGTGATTTCTTTGGGGGAGGGAGTTGAGTTGCATTGGTCTGTCCATCAGGATTCAGTCTCTCACACTAGTCTTGTCCCACGGTCTACTGGATTTTATTGTATGCACATAAACTGGTGTGCCAGGACAGAGTAGGGATTCTGTCAGTATAACACCTACCCTGGTACTTGGTAGTGTCCTTTGCTGAGTTGTCTGAATTGCTCCTGGCAGTGCTGTTGGTGGAGTTCCCTTGGCTTTGTTGTGCCAGGGGAAATTCAACATCCATGCAGAGATACCTCTGTTGTCATTTTTGCCACAACAACAATGGATCTGTCCCAGGTATTGTCTGGGGCCACGTATATTTCTGGACACACTCTAGGCTTAGTTTATTGTGCCAGATGGGATGATGGTGATCTGAGAGTTAAATAACCCTCTAGAGTTCAATCCTTATGGACAGATCACTACATGGAGAGGTTTAGACTCACTGAGACTTTGAGCCTCTGCAGGGAGTGGGGGGGGGGTCTTTAAGAATGGAAAACCTGTCATATGGTCAGCCTCAGGAAGCTTATGGATCTAGATGGATTCCAGATTACTGTTGGGAAATTTCCTATTGTCAGAGTAGATGATCTTATTAAAGCTCTGGCTGAATTCTGGAATGAAAAGACAGCCAGGGCAGTGTTCACAATTGCCCCTGAGTGTCTCTGTTTGTAAAGTGGAACCAAATGATCCTCCTGGTTTACTAGCAAGCTGGTGCTAATGTAACAATTTGGATAGAAACTCAAAAACTAGGGGATTAATGGCAGAAGACTTGGAATGAGTCCAACTGAACAGGGGCTAGAGCTCATGGGAAAAACTATGTTGTGGCAGTGGTGGCAACATAGAAAATTTTCTTCTTTGACACCATTGCATATGCACAGTGTTGCTTAGTGGGGCTGTCTCAAGTGGTCAAAACCTTTGAATCTCTGCCTCACAAAAGTAACATGCAGACCACTGGCAGATCACTGTAAAATCTGACATTTATTTATTTTTTTATTGGATTTATATCCCCCCTTTCTTCCAAAATGGAATTCAAGATGGATAGATGGCAGATAAGATTGCTCAGATATGCTTTGACTTGGATGCTATAGTTGCCACAAGCCCAGTGGATATAAACCTGGCTCCTGCTTGTTCTATGTTACTGGATATATTTCAATCTATGCTTCCTAAGGATGTGAACTGGATCCATTGCATGTATTCTGGATTCATTCCCTTTTCTGTTCTTAAAAGCAACTAGAAGGGGACTGGCCAAGTGGGTAAGATGAGAAGTGAATGTCTCACTGCAATGAGGCAGATTTCTATCCTGCCCAAAAAAAGGCTGTGGTGAGGCCATAACTGAAACAACTCTCCTTGATCCCACTTCAGTGAACAATTATCAGCCATTCTCCAATATTATTTTCTTGGGCAAGGTCCTGTAGCCTCCAAACTCCAGTGTTTCTTTGATGAAATGGATTGTCTAAATCAATTTCTGTCTGGCTTCAGGTCTGGCTATATAGCACAGAGACAACTATGGTTGCCCTGCTGGATGACCTACAATGGGAAACAGATAGGGGGAATGTGTCTCTTTTGGTTCTGATGGACTTCTTAATAGCTTTCAATTGATTATAGTCTATTGCATTCTTCTGGACCACCTCTCTGGGAGGGGGCCTAGGTGCACCACTTTAGACTTGTTAGAGTCCTTCTTGAAGAAGCAGTCGCAGAAGGTGGTGCTGGGGAATTCCTATTCAACATCCCGGACATTGGGTTTTGGGGGCCCACAGTGATTTGTGCTATTCCTGTGTTGTTTAATATTTACATGAAGTCACTGGGAGAGGTTATCCAGAAGTTTGGTATTCAATGTCACCAGTAACCAGAAGACATCCATCTCTCATTCTTTTCCCCACCTAATTTCAAGAAAGGTGTTTCTATGCAAAATCAGGGTCTGCTGTCAGTAATGGAGAGGAGGATGGTGAACAAATTGAAACTTGATGCAGAGAAGACAGAGGTACAGTTTTAAGGTAGATCAGGGAACAGGGATTCAGTCTGATATGAATGTCAGGATCACAACTTGGGCATATTCCTGGACTCAGATCTGAGCCTGAGTACCCATTGATTGCATCCTGTTTTGGGATTACTTTAATGTACTCTATGTGGAGCTGCATTTGCAAAATATTTGGAAACATCAGCAGGTCCAAAAGATGGTGGCTAGGCTGCTGACTAGGGCTGATTACAGTGATCATGTAACTTTCATGTAGAATCATCTTCATTGGCTCCTGATCTGTTTCTTGACAAAATTAAAAGTTATGGACATGATGTTTAATGCCCTGTACTGCTTGGTTCCAGACTATCTGAAATATTACATCCTTCTACATAGGTCAGCTCAAGTTTTCAGGGGAATGCTTTTTGTTTGGTCCCATCACCATCATAGCTCTCATTTGGTGAAGATACAGAAGACAGTGGTGGAACTGTGGAACCCTGCTTTGTTACCCTGGCAGGGTGAGATTCTAAATGATTTTTATCATATGTAACAGTTGAAGGAGCTGGGGGGTTTTTTTTGTTTTTTTTTTAAGAAAAATGTTCTTAATCCTCTTTTAAATAAATTTTAAATTGTTTTAACTGTTTCTGATACAAATATTCTTTAATTGTGTTTTTATTTAAAAGAATTTTTTTACAATATAACATTTTAGCTAAAATAATAATACATAATTTTTCAATTATGTTTATATACCACCTTTCCAATAATAAAAAATTTTATTTATATACCGCCTTTCCAATAATAATACATTTTATTTATATACCACCTTTTCAATAATAATAAATTTTATTTATATTCTGCCTTTCCAATAATAATAAAATTATCTGTTTTAAATTATTGTAAGCTGCCTTGGCCCCCATACCACGAGAAAGGCGGGCATAAATCTAATGAATAAATAAATAAAGTTTTTAATGAATTTGTGTAATTTGTGCTCTAGGGGCTGATCTAGACTGGCAAAAAGGAGTATGTTCATGCCTGCATGAAAGTGTAGCCTTTAGATGACCCACACTGAAAGTTTGGCATGAACGCCCTTCTTTTGCATTTTAGTGGGAAAAAAGCAGCTTTAAAAAGGAGCTGCTTTTCCCAGCTTCTTTTTAAAAAGGGTGTAACTGTGCAGCTGTGTCTAAATGTTGCAGTGCAACTGTGCAGTTCCCAAACCCTAGCTCTAGCCCTAATCCGAACCCTAGACATGTGCAGTAGGGACTCTGGGATGCTGTAACTGTTATGCAACTGCACATAAAATGTCAATTCATTCATAAAATAAAGAAGTTTATTCATAAACTTAAATTGTAACTGATGTAATATCTTTTTAAGGGGGGGAGGGATGCAGTTTGTTTTATTGATGTAATAGTATTTTAATGTGTAAGCCACCTCAATTAATCTCAAAGTGCTGGGGTATAAATTATTATTATTATTATTATTATTATTATTATTATTATTATAAAATAAAAGGGTTAATTCATGGTGCACCGATGCAACTGTGCACTTTAAAAAGGGAAGCAAAACCACAGATCTTCATAACTGCACAGTTCATGTGTGATGTACCTGCACAACTGCGCAGTCTGCAGCTGGCAATACAATTGCCTGTACGATGTACCGGTGCAACTGCGCAGTTCGCAGCTGGCAAAAATACCCAAAAAATTATTAAAGGTTCAGTGCGGCCAAAAGCCTCATTCATTGCCACCCGTGCAGCTGCTCCGCCTGTGTTTCTAGCATCCTGACAACTTCCAATGTAGTTGCTGAGCAACTGAAAAGACTTCAGATAAGTCGTCCCCATACCTCCTCATTGTAGCTGCCCTATGCCTTTTTATTACACACCTGGGACTTGTAGTGCAGCTGCTAAGTATTAAGGAAAAGGCAACTTCATGTTGCCCTTTCCTGCCAATCTAGAAAGCCCCTATGAAATTATTAATGAAAGGGCAAAGTGTGTACAATTGCGGAATTATATAATTAATATGTGCAGTAGCAGGAAAAAAAGTATTAAGTATGAATTTCCATGGGGGATGGAAAATAAAGGTTTCACAAGCCAAAAGTGAGGTGAGCTGTGCTGATGGAAAGCAACAAAACCAATCTGACTTATTTTCACATTCCTACAGAGTGACATTGGAAGCACACAGTGGCCTTGGTGTATGAAGAAAGTTTACCAGCCCTATTGTTGGCTAGTGGGTATTCTTCACTTCTTGACACGTAGCACAGAGTAGATTAATTGGAAATAATTAGCTATTCTTTCCATTTCATGCCTTCTGGCTTTCTTGATCTCATTTACTCAACAATTGTTTGATGAGCAAGAACATCTAGGATCTGTTAACACTACAAATGTGTAAAGTTTCTTTAGCAATGTGTAGATGAAAATCAAATCTTTTGGCCTTTTTTTTTTTTTAAATTATGTATCTTGGATTGTTATCTAAAACTTTGCTCCAAAATACACTGCAGAAATAATCCAGTCTGTCAGAAAGCTCTGGTGCCACAATACCCAGCTTTTAAACCTCAATTTGAGTGAAGAAAAAGCAACATTGGCAATACTTACTGCATAATGATGCCTTCAATTTGTAGCTGTTGTGTCTTCAACACACGGTTAGAACATCCTTGTTCATTGACAGGGGAAACTCATCAATGAATTTTCAATTGTGCTGGTTCCCAAGTTCAAAACATCACTGCCTGGGCAGTTGCGATTTTGGCTATCATGTGGTATCAGTGTCTCCTGCTCTTCCCCTGCCAGCCCCCAAGTGGGCTAACTACCTTTATTTATTGTTATTTTAAAAAAACCTTAAAATCACAGTAGCAGAGATTTGGAACTGTATCAAAAAGCAAATTTTTAAAAACAACAACAACAACAACAACAAAGAAGATGCAAAAGGGCTGCTGACTAAGGCATAGGGCAGAGAGATGGGGTTAAGAGGGGGTTCAGAAGACAGCACAGTCATTGCACGCCATATGTTGAAATGGTCGCTCTGAGACCAATATATTTCTGGTATATTTTAGCTGCCATAGTTTTATCCTGTGGAATCCTGGGATTTGATGTTTAGAATTCTCAGCCAAGGTCCTCCGGTAGCTCCTCAAACGACAAACCACTGCATCTCCTTGGATGTGCAGAATCATAGCAGTATAATTGTGAAATTTTAAAAGCCCCAGAGTGTATATTCCAGTGTGTTGCACCTTTTACTTAAGTACTGGTATTATCACCTTTGCCCTCATTATGTCTGAAGGTTTGTGGACCTAGAAAACAGGCTGCTTGTCTTTGTATAGTATTTGGCTAGGTCATCCTTCAAAAAAGATTCCTTCAACATGGACAAATCAGTAAAAAGTAAGAACAGTTAGGAGGAAAGGAGTCCCTAGGAGGTTTCTACATCAGCCAATTATTAATCATATTGAAATGTTGTGACAAGTATTTTAAAAATATTTCATTCCAGATAGACAGAGGATTAAACCAGCAGGATCGTTTAATTTAGTTTTGACTCTGTATGCCCATTTCATTATTTGATTTTAGAATGTCTTGTGGATTTCAGAAAATCCATAAAATATATGAGAGTCTTTTATTCTCCCTTTATGTGTAAGACTATAAAACGGAGAAAAAAGATTTCACAATGTATAGTGAATTTGCCCTCTGATATTGAAGTTTTGGGAAAGAATATTGCAAATTTACACATCAGGTAACCTGAATCAAATATCTGCATATCCTGTTGAACGTGTTACTGAGCTGTCAATTGAGTGATTTTTTTAAAGCCTATGAAATAACAAGAATTATTGATAGTAAGGTATGGTGATAATGTTTAACAACAACAACAATCACAACAATGTAATGATGATGGAACAGAGTAGTGAAAGATTAAAGAAAGAAATGGCTTGACAATAAAACATAAATACTGACATTCAGTGCTAACTGGTGTATCCCATGTCAGTGATGAAGAACCTAGCCAGGGTGCTGAAATGGTTTTGGAAGTAATATTGAGCACCTAGGATAGTTCCCTTAAAATTTTGACTAAAACCAATACAGAAAAAAAAATGGAATAGGGAACTCCTTACTCCAGATTCTCCAGTTAGCCTTGCCCCCCCCCCCCCCAATTTTTCTCTCATGTAGCAACATATGATGGAGTGGGCTATGTATACCATAAGGACCTGTTGCTGAGGATCTCTACACTTTAAGGAGAGACTTCTTTAGAGGTGTAAGAGTATAGTTTGAAAGGATTGCATTGGGGTTTGTCCATGGTTATTAGACATGGTTAAAAGAATGTTATTAGGCAATATGATTTTTTGTAGGGTGAAGATATTTTGCTTCAGCTTACTGTGGACAGTTACTCCTCAGCATTTACCATGGGGGGGGGCATTTCATTTAATTCATTTCTCTGTGTATAAACCAAAATTTACAAATGTAAGGGAAAAAATCTAAGGTTTGGTTCCCCGTTTTTATTTTTTATGGAAAATTTGAGAAACAGAAATTAATAGAATCATCAGTTTAGGACCTGGCTTGGAATGCTCAGCACTTTAAAGGTTGGCATTGAATTCTTATATCTTCAACACCAAAGTTTTCCTCCTCCTCCTCCTCCTCCTCCTCCTCCTCTTCCCTGAACTAATACCTACTTGGCAGGGTATGGTCCCTGGCATAATGAGAATACCTGTAACTATTGAATTTGGCCATTGCAGATGGTTGAGAATGTGGTCTTTCGAGGGAGGTGGAGATAAAAAAAAATGCCATTTTCTTTACATTTTAACAAAAAGACCTCTCACTTTTACAATAATGAATGTGAGAGAAAGCAAAGCTGTTAGATTTTCCCATTCCTATTTCTTCGGAACCTGTTTAGACATAGTAGTACTCAAGAGCAAACTTTGCAAGCCCTGAAGCTGGTGGAGTGTGCTGTGTTTTCCCCCTGTTAACAAAGTATTAACATAGGCTTTTGTTTGTTGTTAGTTGCCTTCGAGTTGACCTCGACACATGACCACCCTGTGAATGAAACATCTCTAAATCACTGTATCCTCTACCTCTCTGCTCAGGTCCTGAGGGTCCAGGCCAGTGTTCTCCCTGACTGAATCTATCAGTCTGGCATGTGCTTTCCTCTCTTTCTGCTGGCTTCTACCTTTCCTAGGATTTCAATAAATCATGCTTTCTCATAATGTGTCCAAAGTACGACAACCTCAATTTACTCATCTTGGATCCCAGGGAGAGTTCAGGCTTGATCTATTGAAGGACCCATTTGTTTGTCTTTTTGACCATTCATAGTTTCCTCAGCACTCTGCTCCAGCACCACATCTCAAATGAATTAATTTTCTTCCTGTCTGATTTCTTCACTCTCCACCTGTAATGTCCTTACATGGTAATGAAGAATACAATGGTGTGAATGATTCTAACTTTAGTGTTCAGCTGCATATCTTTACACATTAACATAGCCTACCCCTGCTGTAATGCAAATAATCTTGAGATGGCTTTGTCATGGCAATTAAGACCAGTTAGCTTTACAAAAGACCACCCTGTTTTTTGTTTTGTTTTTTGTTTTTACTGTTCATGAAGGCACAGCTAGCATGATGAACACTTATGTACTATTATAAAACTGATTTGGAGTTTTAGGCCATCCCTGCCTGCACATGTTTGGTTGCTGTTGGTTGGCAGAACTATACCTTAATCCTAATCTTTCTTAGCTGGACCCTGATAACAAGTTCCATTCTCAGAAAATGCTAATAAGGCAATTATGTTAAAATATTTTAAAGGATCTAAAATATAGTTACAAGTAAGTAATATAGATTAAAATACACACTACCCTGTCCCTCTTATTTTAAATTTATAATAGCTATATGCACATTTTGTATTAGGAATATCCATGCTACATTCTGCCTGACTGCCTTGAGAAGCTGGGAATCTTGTCTGGATGGAAAAAACAAATCCATTCTATCCATTAAAATGCTAGTCATTATAGACTAAATTTTCTGTAACTGGTTAATAACACTTCTTCTTTCACCTGTAGCAATAGTATTAAAGTTCCCCACATTTAAGAGACATAATAAAGCATGTATCTTCCTCTCCTTCATAGCAGACTAGACATTATTTCCTTTCTTTAGCTGTAGAAATGCAATAAAAATTCTTGTTTGGCAGATGGAAGGTGTATTGGATTCCTCTGATATTCTTTTTAGTATTATGAAATATAAATCACTCAGACGCTTACCTGAAATATGCATTTTGTCTCCAACTTCCTCTGTTGTATAATATATGGAGTCTTACTCCTTTTTCTAGATCACTGGTCGAGCTCTAGCCAAGCTTAAAGGACTTTTTAGACAAGGATTAGAGAATCTGTAGCCCTCCAGATGGTATTGAACTCCAGTCTCCATCAGCCCTTTTCAGCCTGGCCAGTGGTTAAGCATGATGTCAGCAACAGTTCAGTAAAATCTCAAGGGCTGAAGGTTCTCCACCCTTCTTCTCAACCAATGGGACTGGACTGAGATTCACCATAGGAATAGATCAGTTGTTCTCAGCACTTGGTCCTCCAGATGTTTTAGATTTCATTTTCAAGATTTCCTGACTGTTGACCAAGTTGTCTGGGGCTTTTGGGATCTGAAGTCCAAAACTAATGAAGAAGCAAAGATTGGGAATCATTGGAGTTGACCAATTAAAATCACTGAAAGTAACCATAATTTATTTAAGAAGCATTGATTCCAGTGGTTCTCCTAAAAGTGACTGAGCCTGAACTCAGTGTTGTTGTTGTCTTCCTTCAAGTAATTTCCAACTTATGACTAGATTTCAATCAGAAAATTAATGAATAGTGTCAGTAACCACCAATTAAATAGATGAGACTTGAATTGGTTTAACTTTGGCTCTGCAATGCCACATACTTTTGCCTCCTTCCACTCCCGTTTTGTAGAAACCAATAATAGATAAATGAGGTTTCCTGTTCCTGGTTGGATGAAAAAGGACACATGAAACAGATATTGTGTGTGGAACTTCGCACACATAGGTCCCATTACATCAGTCACAGGCACAATCAGCTATTCAAAAAATAAATAAAGAACTTTTGATAACTATGAAAGAAAAGCTGGATAAATCATTGGACCATTGTGTATCTTGAACAGTTCACTAAGAAATAACTTGATGAAAATAATAGGATTCACTTGCTGTCCATCAGAGTGGAGCATTTTGAAGCTGACCTTAATATTTGCCTGCAATTAATTGCCTGTTGGAAGATAGCTCAACAAAGCACTAAAGGTATTGAGCCAATGATTGATGAAAGAATTGAAAATGAAGATGTAAATTGTTTCAGTTACTGATAAGGATTGGTCTCAAGAGAGAAAATAAGAGGGACTTCTGAGAAACTGCTGGGAACTGTATTATCCCACACATTGTTATTTGGGAGAGAACAAATCTGGGGAACATCAACAAAGAACTGAAACCAAGGACAGTAGCTATTTTCAGATCACTTGAGCTCACTAATAAGAGTTGTATTTAGTTAAGTAAAGTTTCTGTGTTCCAGGTTTCAGACTTCCATCATCACCTTTATAATGGTTGTTACAGGAAACAATTCAAAATGTTTCTTTCACGCCTGACTTTAGTAAAAGAGCCACCATATCAAGGAGATGGGAATATATGTAAAAGGAATGCCTTTTTGCACAAAGCACAATGCATCCCCAGGGGCCTTTTCAAATGCAAACCCACTCTTTGCAACCACACACTAAACTGTCAAAATGATGGGTAATTTGGTGGTCTGTGATACTGAAGAAACAGCACACAAAGAGCTAACAGATTTCTAGGCCTCTACACTTACAGGCAGGTGGAAAGAATGGAAATGATTTATCTATATATCATTTGTGGATTCTTAGCAATAGTTTTCTCAAACATCTGCATTGCTTTGTTAATTAGAAAACAATATCTGTGCTACACATATAAATGTAAAGCCAATACCTATGAAATTTAAACTATATCTTTCCATCTCCCCCATCACAAATGAACTCTCATACCCATGGTGTGAGGGAGGCAATTTTGCCAAGTCCCTTCATGGATCATGCTATGTTAGGACAGAAGAAGAAGAAGAATCATTGTCATTGTCATCATGCTGTTTGATATCTTTATCAATGACTTTCATGAAGGAATAGAGGGCATGCTTATCAAATTTACAAATGACACCAAATTAGGAGGAATAGCTAATACCCCAGAGGACAGGATCAAGATTCAATATGTCCTTAGTAGATTAGAAAGAAGGGCCAAAACTAACAAAATGAATTTGAACAGGGAGAAATGTAGGGCATTACACTTAAGGAAAAAATGAAGTGCACAGATATAGGTAGGGGGACACCTGGCTTGACAACAGTACATGTGAAAGGGATACAGGAGTCCTAGTAGACTACAATTTGAACATGAATCAACAGTGTGATGTGGCAGCTAAAAAGGCCAATGCAATTCTAGACTGCATCGATGGAAGTATAGTTTCTAGATCAAGGGAAGTAATAGTACCACTCTATTCTGCTTTGATCAGGCCTCACCTGGAATACTGCATCCAATTCTGGGCACCACAATTTTAAAAGGATGTTGACAAGATGGAGAATGTCCAGAGAAGGGTGACCAAAATGGTGTCTGGAAATCATGCCCTATGAGGAATGACTTAGGGAGCTTGGTATGAAGACGAGATGGTTAAGAGATGATATGATAAACCTGCTTAAATATTAGAAGGGATGTCACATTGAGGGTGGAGCAAGATTGTTTTCTGCTGTTTTCAGAGAATAGGATGCAAACTCCAGGAAAAAAGATTCCACCTAAACATTATGAGGATCTCCCTGACAGTAAGAGCTGTTCAACAGTGGAACAAACTCCCTCAGAGTCTGGTGGAGCCCCCTTCTCTGGAGGTTTCTAAACAGAGGCTGGGTGGCGATCTGTTGGGGGTGCTTTGATTGTGTTTTCCTATATGGCCCTTAGGGTCTCTTCCAGCTCTATGATTCTATAATTCTATGTATTACACTTACAAATATATGCCTTAAGTGTGTGAGTGCTATGAGAACCATGACAGCTAGAGAGTATACCAGGTTCTGAATTATTGAGATATTTCCCATGAGGGACTAATATGTAAATAAATAATGCAATGTGATGTACTTCTTGCACAATAATCCAGTCCTTGCACATACATTTCTTATGTACGTGTGGAAACATTGCTAATAAATTTTGGTCTGAAAAGCAGTAAATTTGTCAACATTTTCAAACAAATAGAGCTTATTTGATGAATAGATGAGCCAAAATATTTCTCATGAATATTTTATTATTTATTTTTCTATAATATTTTAATAATAATAATAATAATAATAATAATAATGAGATCTTGGTATCCACTGAGGTTTGGTTCCAGGAACTCCCATGGATTCCAAAATCCATAGATGCTCAAGTCCCATTAAATACAATGACATAGTAAAACAGTGTCCCTTATATTAAGGGTCAAAATCAAGGTTCCCTTTTTAGAAAATTTTATATATATATATATATATATATATATATATGCATGCTATGGATGGTTGAATACATGGATAAAGAATCTATGGATATTGAGGGTCAGCTGTATTAGCATTACCATTAGCATTGGTACTGCTTGCTTTATTAGTGTTATTTATATTCCATCTTTTCCCAAACACTGTCATTCAAGTGGGCTTATAGATATAAAATGATTACAATATAGTTAAAACACATACAAAAAGTCAATATTAATGAAGACTTAGACTATTAATAATATTAAAACAATTTAAAACATAATAATAATAAGGATCCAAAGCTATTCAAACTTTCTTAAAAGCCCTTTCTGTGAGAAGTTTCCATTCTAAAGGCCTTTTGAAATTTTAAAAATCCATCTCCAACAAAGGCAACAAGGAGAGAACCATTATAACTTTTCTAGGGAGAGATTTCCAGAGCTTAGGGGAAGCCACTGGGAAGCCTTGTCTCATATCCCCATCAATGGTATCTATGAAAGTGGTGGGCATGAAAGAAGAGCCTCTCCTTGGGAAGCTCTTAGGGTTTTGGCAGACTGATGCAGGAAGATCCAGTCTTTCAGATGGCCTGGACCTGAGCCACATGAGAGACTGACAAGCAGTGGAGCCGAGGAACTGTATGATCCCTGTAATCAGTCCCAGATAACCCTTCAGCTGCAGCTCTTTGTACTGTATGTGATTTTCCTATTATTTTCTAGAAGTGAGAATAACAATGATATGATTATTTCTTCTTTCTTGCAGGAACAAAATTCACAAAGCTTTCTATCCCTTAGATCCTATCATTTTGCCTTTTTACTGCAATAATGCTGCATTTTTCTTTGGGTCTATTCTTGCAAAAACCATATGGAAGTACAGTAGACCCTTGGTACACATCCCCCTGTGGATATCAAAATCTGTGGATTTCAAGTCCCGTTATATACAATAGGGTAGTAACTTGAACAGATCAAGCTGGAAATCTTCCTGGAAGCCAAGATGACTAAACTGAGGCTGTTGTTATGCCCAGGTTTTGTAGGGCAGTTCTTTGTTTCCTGAGAGTGTATAAATGTAAATTCCCTCTTTCAAAAGACCTACCCCAAAGCCATGCTGAAACAGACACTTTGAGACACCAGATCTGGATTTAAACTACTTTTACTAAGGCACATAAGACAAGCAAATAATCTAAATACTATGCATATAAGGCAAGGAAGTAAGTATCAAGAGAGATCTCTTTCATACACACACATAAACACACAGACACACAGACACACAGACACACAGACAGACAGACAGACAGACCCTCACACACACAGTCCCTTTGCCGAACGAGTGGCCAGTTCGTCCTCAAAGGGTTGGATGAAACCTGCAGGAATCAACAAAGAGAGGCTGGAAATCCTCCTGTTTTATACTTTCTTCTTCTCATCTCTTGGGCAAGACATGTTATTGTTCCATGTTCCATGTTATTGGAACACAGAGAATGTTGTTCTAATGCTGACGTGAGTTAGTTAGAAAGATGTTCATGTTGTCAGTTGTGAGACCTCGGCTGATGTCACAGCGATTGCCATAGTCCTTGCAGCTCAGGGTACGTTCCGTTTGTGCAAATTCTTCTTGTTTTGTCGCAACTCTCTTCCCTGGCCAAGTCAGAACTTCTTGATTCTTAGTCTCCAAATCCTTCCATCAGCAATGTAACATGTGCAGCCATTTCCTTTGGTTCAGGACCATATTTTCAACTGAAACACACTCATCTGGAACCCACACGTCCATTACAGAGGCTGTTGTACTTTGTCTGCATCATGAAAAGGCTAGACTTATTGGGAAAAAAAATAATGCTAGGAAAGGTGGAGGAAAGTTGAAAGACAGGAAGGCCACATGCTAGATGGATGGACTCTGTAAAAGAGGTCATGGGTATGAATTTGTAGGAACAGAGGAGAACAATGGAGGACAGGGAGTCTTGGAGATGACTTATCCATGGGGCTGCCATGGGTTGAGATCCACTTGAGGGCAGTTAAAAACAATAGTAAAAAATAAAATGATGTCTTTCATAGAAAATGGCAAAATCAAGGTTTGATTTTTTTAAAAAAAATCAATTGGGAGGGGGGAATTTTCAGGCTATGGATAATTGAATTAGTGGGTACAGAATCCATGGATATGGAGGGCTGACTGTAAAGCTGGTTTATCTGGTGGCTTACTTAGTAAATACTAGATGTGTCCCCCAGATGTACAGAACATGTCTGGCTTCATCCTAAATTGACCACTAGTCCAGCCCAGTACAGCACACTATGAGAATCTAAGATTTTAAGCAGATATTTTTCATGAGATCCTTTTAAGCCAGGAATGAGGGTTGTGCAGGTCTCCAGGTATTGTTCAACTAGCGATGCTAACCAGCAAAGCCAATGATGTGGAATGCTGAGAACTGCCATTCTACAATATCTGAAGAGCCCAGTTTTAAATGAGGCTACCAAGATATTGAATCTGGGACTTTCATGAAAACCCACTAAGTTAAATAAATCAGCAAACCATAAAATACACAGCAAAGCTTAATGCAGATATAAGAGAAATTTATTTATATTTACTTCACATAACAACCGATCATTTAATTTGTTTCTGAGTTGTTATTTTTAAAAAATAGTCTACACTTTTTACCAGCTCGATTACAATCAGCTCTCAGCTTAGGTAATGGATCCATAATTACCATAACTCTCTGAACATGGTTGTCAGTTCCATTTTAATTCTTCTGCAGCCACTTAATACAATATTGGGTTTCCTGTAGAATATCATCTTTCGGTCCTTTTAGACAAAAACCCTTATAAAAAAGACATTATGTTCAGGAAAAGGAGGGCATCTGAATAATTTAAAAGCTACATATAGGCCCATAAAATATTAAAGAGACAATAGTGTACTATGGGGAGTTGTGCAAAGCTGCTGCCTTGACATTGGTCTTGTACCGCACTTATGCTTTATGCAGTTTGAGATAAACAGCAATAGAGTAAGACGATGCTTGATGATGGTGCAGTGCTCTTTGCTGTGAAAAATCAGAAAGAAATGTTTGTAAACATGGGTGAATAATTGTTTTGTAATAATAGAGAACAGCACTTTATTAAATGCATAGATCATCCTAATCTGAGAGGGCATTAGCTTTTGAAAGATAAATTCACCACTCTGTCTAGTTAAATCCAAATGCTTAACACAGAATGAAGACCCACATAATGGCTGCCGTACATAAGGTCAACATTCTCTAAGCATTGGATTTAACATCTCTCTCTCTCTTTCTTGCTCTATCTCAAAGGTACCACAGCAATCATTTAAAGAATGAATGTGCAACTTTTTCATTTCTAAGTGCTATCTTTGGTGTTGGTAGACACTAGGCAGGAAGCACTTTAAAATATATATACATACATGACCACAACAAACATTCCTCACACCCACACACATGCACATTTCAGTATATTATCATCTCACATTAGCAGCTGATAAACAATGCTTTTGAAAGTAAGGGAACAGCACTGCTCTCTTGGGTTGAAGGGAAGAGAGGGAAGAGTCCTGATCGCTGGGAGTGGGATGACACACACTGAATGTTCAGTATTTCTAAGCACTATTTTGTCAAATGCCTTTAAATATTTTCCTTTATGGGGAAAACATAGGCAGTATGTAAAAGGTTTATTAACTTGCTTTAAACAAAATAGTGTCCATCACAAAGATTACAATTTTTTCTGAGGTCTTCTGGATTTCATCTGCCTGGTACCCAACACCTCATAAAACAGATGGAGGAGTAACATGTATTGTTCTTCATGTACTGTAATTCTGCTTCATTTTTAAGTAAGCTAAAGGGGGTTGGACGTAGGTCTAATATACACTGCAGAAACAGTGCACCTTGACATTGCTTTATCTGCCATGAAGCAATCCTATAGAATTCTGGAATTTGTAGTTTTGTGTCAGGATCGGTGAACTCTGTTCCCAGTAATCAAGAAAACATCTTAATGTGGTACGGAAAAAGAGTTTTATTCCAGGTATTGAGACAGAAGTTACCCATCCAAGGTTTTTGTCAGAACTAAAGGCCCATTCCCAAAACCATAGTGTAAAAGTTCACATCCACCTTAAAGAGGTGTCCTCCAGCCTTTGATCCAGATCAAAGCAACCTTTCAAGCGCCCCTTTTCCCACTCCCGTGTTTATCATTCCTCTGGCAGGAAAGGCAGGGTTATAAAACCACAAACCTTCACCCTGTTACCATTTGCCCCATTCGTTTATTCCCAGATCCAGAGCTGCCACTTGATTAATATACAATGCCTTTCGCTACCCCCCCCCCCATGTCCATCCTCCCAATCATTCACCAGATTCTCACAGTGTCATAATGTTATGTCAGCCTGCCATCATATAATCATGTCATCGTATTATCATTACAGAACCATGCATGGTTCTGACAGTGAGAAATTTAGCCTTCGCTGACAAAGAGCTCTGGCATTACAACTGCAAGTCACAGGATTCCATAGGATGAAGCCATGACATTTGAAATGGTGTCAAGCTGCATTATCTCTGCAGTGTAGATCAGACCGGGGTTCCTAGAAGAATCTGAGGTCTAGTAATGGCTTTCTCTTCTCCCAGCATGTATCCTGCATATTCATGGGCACTTTTAAGTTAAAATATTACATTTTGTGTAACATACAATGTTTCCTGTATAAGACAATGGTTTGTGCAAATCTAACTGAAAATGAAGCATGCTCTGGAGTTTTTTCTCTTTTTTTAAAATGTATTTTAACTGATATTTTACAATAGTACAATGTCAGTATTACAATAATTCACACACACACCATTATAAACACCCTACCCCAGTCTCATACCTCCCCGAATTCATAGTTCATGAAAATTCCATTCTATTTCTTTACACCTTATTTATCTAATTATTGATCCAAAATGTATCTTGGCCATTTAGTGGCTTAAATTCAACATTACTTTGATCCAAAACACACTACAGAATTAATCCAGTTTGAGACTGCTTTAACTGCCCTGACTCAGTAAATTCTGGGAACTGTGGTTCTGTGAGAAATTTGGCCGCCTTTGTCAGAGAGCTCTGGTGCCACAATAACCTACAATTCCTAGGATTCCCTAGCAGTGAGCCAGGGCTATTAAAGTGAATTATTTCTGCAGTGTATTTTGGACCTTTGACATATAAATGTAACAAATGACTTCCACATGATGCCAAAAAGTCTTCTTTTATATTTGCTTTTGCTAGTCTTAATTTATAGGTTAATTTCTCTGATAGGGCTGTAGTAGATATTCTTGGGGGCAGGATTGATCCTTGCTCAAGGATGAACAATCTTGTAGCAATTAACAATGATTAGAGAATGTATCCTGATGAAATCTTAACACCGTTTCTCATAAAGGATGACAGAAAAATTTGATAAATTTCATACATTTTTAAAATTTTAATTTGGAAAAACCACCCTGGAACCTCTCCTTTCTCCTTTCACTGAGCCTCACACTTTCACACCTTATTTTCAGCATTTTAATTGGACACAGGCAAATGTCATAGCCTGCTTATGCCAAAAAGCAGATGTTTGGGGACCAGTAACATCACACACACACAATCTTAGGGTGTCACTTGCTGCTTTATCACACTAGGGGGCAAGCAGGATTTAAATGAGAGTTAAACAAACAGGAAATGTCCTGTGATAAACATGGGACATTTCCTGTTTCACTCTTGTTTAACTCTCGTTTAAATCTCATTTGCCCCCTAGTGTGATAAAGCAGAAGGTGTGACTGAACCCCCCCCCCCCCACACACACACACACTCCCTAGTGAAGCCACTGCATTTAGAATCATAGGGCTGGAGAAATTACAGAAGAAACTCTGAAATATGTATGAGTTTGGTTTCAAAAACCAAATAAAATAGTAAAGAGGTTGTTAAGGGGTGTGTGTGATTATTTGTATAGCACCTTGATGAGTCAATATGGCTGATAATGGATGAATGAGTTACAGACAAGAGACAGCTCACCCTGTCTGGAGTACTTAGGTCTTGTCTGTTCAGCAGAAATGAAACATATTAGATGAAGAAAACAAAAGGCTTTCCATATCTTCTTGCAAATAACAAGATGGTGAAGTTGCATCCAAGCTACATCTCTTTGTCTGGGCTTTGGAAGTCTTCCTGTGCTGTTACTCAGTATGTCCCGTTTTCATCTCTTCTGCATTTTACATTCATTCTCAAGGCTGTTTTAAAACCACTGTATTTTAATGCAGTCAATAAAAGGAATGGGTTGCTCGATGTGAATACATTAAAACCACAAAATAACCCAGCAATTCATAGACTCTGACCAAGACACACTGGTGCATAGCAGAACAATCTGGATATAGAACTGAGCAAATAACCTCCCCCAATCCCTTTTGTGGACCCATTTGCAGTCAAAAGGATGACATTTCAGATGTATTCTGTGATGAATTTGAAAGATTGGCTACCTCTCTTGGATTTTCATTGTTATGAACATAATTTGCATCACCCCACGGCAGAGACATTGTTTGCTGGCCTTCCTTGAACAGGGGATCAAGTTTAAATTGAGCCATGGCAGTTATGCCATGACAAGAGGACACTTGGGGAATGGCCACAGGTGATTTGAGCCCTGTCTCTCCACAGCTCTCCATTCTGGATTAGGCAACTGACCTAATGTGCGGTATGACACTTCTTGGTTGCTTCTGGGTTGGGTATGACAGTTCCAGTCATACTTAGACAATTGGCTTGGATGGTATCAGACTGTCATTGGCAAAAATGGGGTGAGATTTAGAGTTCAGTGAGCACCTAGGTCACCGTTTTGGTGGAAAGGAGGTCTCTGAAACTATCGCTTTAGGTCTTGGAACCTGGGAGGTGGGGAAAGAGATAGTCCTTGAGGCTGGCCTGAATGATAAACCCTCTCTTTAATCTTTGTGGATTGGAAGAGGGATTTTCTGGTTGGTCTTCCTGATCTGGGCTGGTAAGGAAAGATCACCAGTTGCAGCAGCTACCACACTAGGCTACTCCCTCCTTAGTTGCAGTTCTCTTAAGAAATAAAATGGCCCAATTTCAACCCATGTTTTGGTGTCTGTTTCATTATTGTGTCTTGTCTCATTGTTTTTGGGGTTGGTCAGCAAAATTTAATTCACATATCCTGAAACAGTCATGACAAAGTGTAATTCTCAGAGGCATTCTGTGAAACAATGGGAGCTTTGTGTGAAGTAGAAGGCTTTCATGGCTGGCATCCATAGTTTTTTGTGGATTTTTCAGGCTATGTGGCCATGTTCTAGAAGAGTTTCTTCTCATGTGTCACCAGCATCTGTGGTTGGCATCTTCAGAGAATGGGAGCTTCACCACCTTGTTGGCTTCTGTTTTAAAGGCAACTCATGATACGTGCCCAGTTCAACAGCTCTTCTGAGAACAAAAGTCATGAAATATTTAGTGGAGGGCGAGCGGCATTTGTTCAGATTTTATTCCCCCTCCCAGTCAATCCAACCAATTCAGAAAACAATATGACCAATGAAAGACTCAGTCTTTCACATATAATCACAATTCTTTAAATCCAAATGAAATGAAATGAAATGAAACATACAGGTATGTAGGTCTCTTTCACACTACACAATTAGAGCACTGTTGAAACCACTTTAAATGTCATAAATCCATCCTATGGCAGTTCCCACCAGACTTCCCCTGTGCCCCAGCCCCAGGAGGACCCCAACTTACTTGAGGACCTGAGCCATAGGAGGATATCAACTTCACGGGATTAATACCCAGCCTGCCCCATTTCAAAGCCCAACACCTATCTCAAGTTTCATGTCTTAAAGTGAGGATAAACCTCAGGCTAGCTGCTGGTGGGACACCACCCCTTTCTTAGCTGGATTGGGGTCACAGAAACCTCACAAGGCAGCCTTGATCCGGCCTTTTGAGGGCACAAAAAGGAGCTGGAAAAAGCAGCTTCTTTTTGAGCCCTCAAAAGGGTTTCATAGCTACGGCAGTACAGCTATATTGTGCCCCTAGATGCTGTGTTGTATGGATGCAGCGCCAGAGGTGTACCATGACACCACACTCTGTGTGGAGTGGTGCATGGCATCAGGGTGCCCTGAGGGGGCAGATTCGGGTGGGCAACATGAGGACACTATGCCCTGACTCTGCCCCCATGCCAGCCTTTCAGCCTGGTCTATAAAGGGCTATAGTCTACTTCCCCTTCCTGAGGTCCTATGACCAAAAATGGCAATTTCAGAGGTCTTCACCAAATAGTGCCTGCGAGCATGCTCAAAAATTCCTACTTTTTCTCCTCCAAATTCTTGCCAAATGATAATCTATTCAAAGAGCACACCTTGTGCCAATTTCCCTGTTGTCCACACAATACAGAGCAGGGTATGCACCTCTCTGGGAAAGGGACAAAAATTCCTACCCAGTCCATTAACTGAACCTGTCAAAGCCTACACTGCACAATACAGTGGGCTGAGTATCTCCAATAAAAGAGCTTTCTGGCTCTGACTCCGTTGTTGTTGTTGTTGTTATCACCTTGATACACTTTCTCACAGGTATCCTCACAGACTAGTAAATGCAACTCTTCCCCACAGCTGCATATGGTTGGGTTTTTAAAAACATTGTTGTTGTTGTTTACAAAATGTTACAGAAACAGGAAGGAACATACTTAACAATTAGAAAAATAAGAAACTATGAAGTATGTAAAATAACAGCATCGAGCAAGAGGTAGCAAATGTGATGGGATATTTGTAAGCCACAAAGAATGATATAAACTTCATAAGTAAATGAAACACAGGCACTGTCTTTTCATACTATTTACAAGATAGATGAGACGTCAGAGGAAAAAAAAATCTTGCTTGGTGTTTTATATGTTGCTTTTCTTCATACAACCAGAAGGAAGGAAACAGAGGTTTTATAACCCTTTGAATGCAAGATACCAAGAGTAGTTATGCAAATGATGCCTTTTATTGAATTCTGACACAGCCCTCTCTCTGTTCTTAATAAATCCAGTTTTTAATTAGATCCTTGGAGTCTTAGATGTCTTTGAACTAAATGCATATGTATCAGTGTATCCTTGAGGAGAAGAGAAATCTTTCTGACTTCTTTGTTACGGAAGAAATTGTCTTGTTTCCAAAAGTGTCCAACAGAATCTGCAGCTTAAGAAGTGGGGCCCCTATTATCAGGTAAGTTTAACAAGGTTTGTTTGGAAGGAGGTTGGCTATGATTATAGAAGTCAGAGAACAGAGTATCAATGAATGCAATGACATCTTCAGTGATGCAAGTTATAGGCTAGCTTTCTTCATAAGCAAAAAAAAAAAGAAAAAAAGAAAAAAAAGAAAAAAAGAAAGAAAAAAAAGAAAATAAGAATAAAATAAAAATATTCTGCATTAACATTAATTATACAGATCTTGCACATTATCTTTCCAGTATTCTGAGACTGAAGGTATGATTAAATGTTGTTATTGTTTTTAGCTAAATTAATATCACTTTTTTTAAAAAAAAAATTGGGACAGCATAGGTAAGGTATGCTGATGATAAAACTCTTTGCAACTACCCTAGAATACTTTGACTGGTTGTTACTAATCATTATCTTATATGCATACCTCTACATCTTCAAGCCAAGCGATCCTCTCCATCTCAAAGTGCATTTCAGTTCATCTACTCCAGTATGGTATATTCTGAATGTTTACAAGGTCTTCAGCAGAGTTCCTTCCCATCACTAGCTATTCAGCCAATTAACAGGAAATGCTGGAAACTGAATTTGAGTTTTCTGCAAACAAACTATGTGTTTAGCCCTTCTCCTTGATTCTTCCCTGGGGCTTTGTACAGTTGGCCCTCCTTATCCACAGATTTTTCATTCACAGATTTGAGCATAGATGACTTGAAAATACTCCCAAAAAGTATAAATTCCAAATAGCAAATCTTGAGTTTCCATTTTTTTATATGGGACACCATTTTGTTGTGCCATTATATTTAATGAGACTTGAGCATCCATGGATTTTGTTATACACAGAGGTCCAAACCCCAGTGGATAACAAGGGCTTACTGTATTACTAATGTTTACTGCATCACACACAAACCTTCCATACTTTCTAATACACACACCATTTCTAGGTTCAAATCAAGAGAATCAACTACAGACAGAGAAGTTCAAAATGGCTTAGCCAAAGGTTATGCTGTGGCTGGACAAATCTGTCTATTTTAGCTTCCTTCGGTTTCTCATTTTTAAATGTGCATGAGACTGCACAAATATTTTGATGTGCATTTTTTCTAACATACACATGTTTATGTGTCTGGAGACTATCACATTCACCTTATCTCATTTTTTGATGAGACACATGCTTGTTTAATTGTCAAAGGCAGGTCTTACCACATTCTCCTGTGGTCACGCATATGCAGCCCATGTGCAGCCTGCATGTAACCCGTGTTTGTCTCATGGCTTTTCAAGGACTAGATTTTCCTGTCAAAGGGTTGCATTTGGGCTGTATACACCCAGCCATGGAAGAATGTGGTAAGACCAGTCTTAGACAGTTAAACACATGTTTATCCTGTCAGGGGAAAGATGGGATAAATACATGCAATAATCTCCTACATTTGCCTAATATGATTTCATTTTTTTATTTTTTTCTGAAAAGAACACATTTTTGTACCTCTTTTCACAAAGGCATATATTTATGCCATACCAAAAAGTGTGATTTGGATACAGTTGCATTACAATCCAAGCAGAAACAATTTAGTTCTTCATTCGTAAACAGTACTACCCTGCTCTGACTTTCTGGCCTTTTATGAGGGTTGGGTGCCCAAGACAATCATTGTTAGAAGCTTCAGAAATCAGGTTGAGACCTCACATTCCATCTTGGTGGGAAGATTCAGCATAATTCTATAATATTTCTAAGATTGATTTTTAAAAAAAAAAAAAAAAATATTTCCCAGCTTCCTCAGAGCTGGGAACCTTGAGAAAGCTCAAGGAGTAGTTCCCCACTGTGGTTGTTTGTCTGGTAGAGAGAGATCAAGGTTAATGCATTTTTGGTCTTTGGAGAATTGACTATTTACCCAGCCATTCCTCAATGTTTTATCTTTTCCAATAACTCTGAAAGTGGTTTATTCCCTTGCTCCCCCACCCACCCACCTCTCAAAATCACTAGCTCATTGCAATGGCAAAACCTCTTAGATGGATGATTTGTTAAAGAAAGTTGTGTTTTCCACTTGAGAGCTTTGAAATGCCTTGCGTCAAAGACACTTTTTGAGTCTTTGGCATTAACTCCATGTACCTGCCAAGATGCTATTCTTTTTTCATTTTCTTTCCTTTTTAACCACTCGTTGCAGCTAGGTAAATGGCTTTAAAAGACTTCTAGCAAGCTTCTGGTCTTTACATTGTTCATTATTTATTTATCTCTCTGTTAGGCTATCTTGCTTGGGGTTTGAGACAGCGAGGCATGAAGAGCCCATCATTATATAAGCAGAGATCTTAAATTTTGTATGAAACATAATCTGAACTTTGTTACTGTGTTAACTGAACTGAACTGCATTAATTTTTGTATGATATCTAAAAAGACCCAAGACACAACGCATGTCATCCTGTATGGGATAGTGCAGAAGGGGAAGCATGTGCCCGGGAGACTATTAAATTTCTAGAAAGATATGTTGCTTCAAACTTTGTTCAGTCCACACCACAAGACAGTGTTCTGTCTGCGATACACTTCTGACATGGAGAGGAAAATAAATGTGAGGTGTTGTCATACTTTTCATGAGGAAGCCCCCCCCCCCCCCACACACAAATTTTGTGTTAGTTGATGTGAAAATGGAGAGACTGAAACCCATTGCCAGCTTTATGGACAATGGAAGTGGCAGGAAGGAAGGTGAACTGTGCACATTTATTTTAGCATGTTTGCAAGTTATATAAACTGCATTTTTCAAAGCAAAATGATACATTGCTCAAACAATATGAAGAAAATTAAAGGGCTATTTTTATATATACATGAAGTATTTTGAGACCTCTTTAGGGGAGAAAGGTAAGATACAAGTTTAATAAATAAATTAGAAATATATCACATATTGAATATTTCTGAAAGTAAAATACATGTAGATTTTGTCTTTCAAGTCCCTGTACACAAACATCAGCACTGGAGAATTTATCTGTTTATCATTTTATTTGTTTTCTGAAAGTTAACTGAACTATCCTATTTCATACAACCCTAATTTAAAACAGTACAAACACATTTTAAAAATAACAATGAAAATAAAAGTACAACCCACAAACAGCATTAAACAATCTTTCTGCAAAATGAATTAATTGCCAAATGCTAGTATAACAACAGCAACAACAACAACAACAACAACAACAACAACCTGTTTATAGCAAGAAAGCAAAGAGGGGGCCAGATCTGTTTCTCATACATAGAAAATTTAAATGGAGACGTGGCATATCCTTAAGTGTGTGTGTTAGAGTGTGTGTATATGTGTGTGCACACCTAAGACTTTTCTCTGGATTGATTTTTCTCCATGCAGCGCTTCTCACAGTTGCTTTCCTCCTCATTTTCCTACCTAACACAGTGGAGAACCTGGGGAGAAAAATGAGTAGGTTAGCAGAAGATGCTGAGGACAACTAAAAGGCTGATAAGATATAAAGCATTTTTGCTCAACCTGTGCTATTCCTGGCCCATCTGCTCAGATTCTTGGAAACGTTATCATAATGCCATGATGAACTGACTGGCCAAAGCCATCCTAGCCTCAATGGTATCAAATCTTTGAACCAAACTGTACCCAAGACAAGTAGCCAGTGGTGACCAGATGTAGTCCTCATGGATGGAAGTCAGAAAAAAATAACTATCGTGGACATCACAATCCCCTCTGAGAACAGGAAACCAGCCAAAAGATAGGCTAGAGAACATAAACACAAGAAATATGCCCCTCTGGCTGATATAATGAGAGGTACAAGGTCCCCATCCATAAGTTACTTGCTGGAGCCTGGGTGGCTGAGATCCACCAAATAAGCCAGTCCTGAAAAGATGTTACAACAAACTTATGTGATCACTGTGACCTACCCACCTGTTCACAGTGCAGTGTGAGCATTTCTGGTTATCCTGTGGCTGGGTAGGATTCCCCCCCACTTTTACCTGGAGTTTTTCATCTACCCCACTCTGTATCTGTAGGGACTTTGACAATTGGCTTGGGGTGTTGTTGTTAAATAGCCTTCCATCTGGCAGGTAGTTTGGGGATAAGTTATGAGATCAGTGTACACCTTGATCCCCTTTGTAGATTTTAGGGCAATAAAATGGCTCTTGTTTAACCCCAAATACTGTATCTGGTCTCATTACTTCAGGATTGGTCAACAAAACCATAACAAATCTAGAAAGAGGTTGTTTATATAGATATGCAACTGTTTGGGTCTCTTAGCATTCACCTATTTGTGATCTAAGATTTTTGGTATCTTTTGGTATGCTCTTTCTTTTAGAATAGATTTTAATTTATTGTATGAATTTAATTCGCTTCATATGTACCATTTATATACTTTCACTTTATTTTTATTTACAATTTCATTATTTGGATCTGATATTTGTGACTTTCTTCTTTCCATGTTGACTAGTTTATATGTAAATATTATCTAACAAAAGGATTAATCTGTTCTTATCAGTTTAATATCTGATATGTCCTCTTTTGGGGACTATATATATATTCAAGAATAGAACTTAGAAGAACTATAGTAATTCAGAACCAATTGTGGAAATATCTTCCACTTGGAATGGAAGAAGAGAGGCTATTGTGTATGTTTCGTATATTTTGAAGCATTTTTGGTTGCTAACATGCCATTGACAAGTGGGAATTGTGACATTATTCACATTCTCAGGGATGAATTCTAGACACTTTCTATCATAAGAGGTTGTGTGTGTGCTTTTAAGTCACCTATCAACTTATGGGAACCCCCTGAATTTCACAGGTTTTTTTTAAGGCAAGGAGTAGTCAGAGGTAGTTTTGTTAGTTCCTTCCTCTGAAATATAGCCTACAGCACCAGGTATTCATTAATGATCTCCCATCCAAGCACTAACCAGGGATGATTCTGCTTAGATTCCAAGATCAGACAGGATCCGATACCTTTAGAGTATTAGATTTAGGCTTCATATTTAAACCTCATAGGAAGATTACCAGTGTGGATATTACACCAAAATGATAAGATAGTATGCAGTTATTTAGTTATTTAAAAATATACTATCAGCATTTTCTCTCAGGAATGTTACAAATCCAATCTTTTCTATGTCTTCTGTAGTATTATACCAAATTACATAGTGTGCTTTAAATAAGCATAGCATCTTCCTCTACTTTCTATTATTCTTGAGAAGGAGAGAAAAAGTTACATTTGTTTGTTTTAACACTCTGTTTAATTTCTTCCAGAGAGCATAATTTCAAAACCTATTGTCAGTTCACATGATCACTTAGAATATATTTAGAACTGACATTCAATAAAATTATCTGTCATTTAATTTGAAAACACAGACGTAATTGTTGCATGACAAAGATATTTTCAAATGTCTCAGCAGATAGTTTTTCAAACCTACCCATTGAACAGCTCACCAGTTTTAAATAATGCATTGTATGCTTTTATCTGCTATAGGGATTGTAATATTTCAAAAGAAAATTCCCTGTAGAGAACACAGTTGACCTTTGCAACTATGTCAAATAGTATAACTGAGAATAAGAATGGAATATAGCAATCCCAAGTACAATATTCACAAGTTGGCAGCACATGCCATTAAAGTTCTTTGTTAACAACAGTGAATGTTTTATAGAATCATATGAAATTTCAGCTCTTATTTTTGACAGATTTTTATACCTCTGTTACAGAGCTGGATAAGAATAGTAAATAGTCAAAATATCAACTGCAGTTTTCAGTGTCAAACAGTCATTTTGCCCACCAGAACTCAAATTGTCTAGTCTAGCAGCAAAGATATTCTAAATATGTTTAAGTGAACTACTCTACTGAGCCGTTCCACCTGTTTTGCAGGCCCCTTTGCTTCCTTGAGAATACATGTTTGATGACATTTGTGGGAAGGAGATATGCAAGGTGGTTTCCAAGGCTAGAAAGAGATTGTTGACAGCTGGTGTTTGAGTGAAGAGAATTGAATGGCCATCTGTCGGGGATGCTTTGATGGAGAGTTCCTGCATGGCAGGGGGTTGGATTGGCTGGCCCTTGTGGTCTTTTCCAACTCTATGATTCTATGATTCTATTATTCCTGGCATTTTGGGAGTATGCATCATGCATACGCCACACCCCCAAGCCTCTAGGAAGCCGGCTCTTTTTGCCAGTCTGTAGTGGCAGTAGGTTCCCATACATTTTTTTAACCCTCCATGTAACCTGACCTCATAGCCTTGAAACCATTAGAGTAAAAGATGAGGATGGGAATATATTACTATAGTAATTTATCTTTAGCACCAGAGCCAGCATGGCTTAGTGGTTTGCATTTCCAGAACCACCCCACAATCATCCCATTACCATCCCCAATTATCCCATTGCCAATAATGGGATATTCATTGCCAATAATGGGATGATTGTGGGATAATCTGGTCTGACTATGGCGACCAGAGTTTGAAACACCATTCAGTCATGTACACCTACTCTCTCTATCTCATAGCCAAAACCCTGTTAAACAAACAGTGCCAAGTAAATGCCATTATAGTTTGGCTTAGAGTTGCCATGAATCTGAAATGACTTGGACACCGAACAACAATAACAATAATGGAGTTTTACATGGTAACCATTCCTTTCCTTCAACAAACACACAGAGAAGGGAAAAAAGACTAGTAGTCTAGAAGATAGAATCCCTGGGCACTGCAGGGTTATAGTTCATTAATCATAGGAAGCTACATAGGAATCTGAACCTCTCCAAGGTTTCTGGGAGGATTGTTAACAAGCTCTGCCTGAAGGTGTCTGGTCCCAAGTATTAATCAGTGTTGGCACTGCTTAGCTTCCAAAAACCAGACAAGGTTGTGTGTGTTCAGATGATATGATGACAATCTCATTGGAGCCCTTAGAAGCTCCAGAAATAATATTTCGTGAGGTTCCTGGTACCATGATTTAGACCATTTTGTAGTCTGATCCTGAGGACTTGGTTGCAAAGACATTCGTGACACTGTCACTGTTACATCAGATTTGGGTAAAAAAAGAGGAGGGCTATGGGATGCTAAGGGACTTATGGTAGGTTCTTAACAGAAAGTAAAGCCCAACTGTGTTGCTGATAATATTACTGGAGAACAATCAGGCCAAAATATCAGATTGGGCTCAGACATGAAACAATATATTTCAATCAACTGCTTACCCCCTAATAAATCAGTTTACCCAGGTATGTTTCTAGGGGGATGTGGAATCACTTCTCTCTGATTTCTTATTTAAATGTCACATTTTGGTTAATTTAGCTATACCATAAATAACAAAATCCTTTGTTCCCAATAACCATGTTCTTAAGGTGTTGAATCTTATATATGGTTTTAATGAAGAAACAGTTCCTATTGCTTAGTTGTACTGTCAGGCTTCCTCCATCTCTTGCTGCCAGTTCAGATTGAGATTTATCCAAAGATTGAACTTGACAACAGTTTCAAATACCAGAAATGGAAATAGAATAAAGTCACCCATCAACACTTCACATAAGCCAATTGTCACCTTTTTTTAATGATACCTAGGGCAGGTGAAGATTTAGGTCATGTTCAGAGAGATGAAAATAAGTGTCACATTTACTTTTCATTTAGTCACAGACAGAATTAATATTGATTTCTATGTTCTCCCTTAAAGTGTTAGAGTTTGAAGCTAAGGTCCAACTGTAATAGAAGGTATGTTGCATTAAATAGATGGGCAAGAATGGCTAATGCATACAGTCCAAACCAAGATTTATTAATATGCTTATTATTAATGCTTATTATTTTATTACAGTTTGCTGATGGCACTCCTTTAATACTGCTGATTTTGTTATTTCTGAAAATTATTACTTGATAAATAAACAGAATGCATGATATGCTATGAAGAAACAGCAGAGCAAATGTAAATTTGGCAGAAACCATGGATATGTACTCCAGAAAGGAAAGGAAATTGAGCATGTGAGGACAGGTTGAACAGTTTTGCACATTAAATTGTTCTGACATTACCAGTTTGATGGTATGGTAAAGTTAAGATTCATGGTCGAGAATCTTTACTGTTTTAATGTAATATAAGCATTTATTTTTAACTTCCATCAAGTTGATGTCAGGCCATGGTGACCCTAAGGTTGAGAGACCTCCAAGTCATAAAATTACTCTATCATCAACAGACCTGCTCAGGTTGTGAAGACTCAGAGCCGTGGCTTCCTTGATTGAGTCTATCCATCTGGAATGAGGTCTTCATCTTTTCCTAATGCCCTCTATCTTTCCAAGCATTTTCTAGTGAATCCTGTCTTCCCTTGATATGGTCAAAGCATGATAGTCTCAGTTTAGTCATCTTCGCTTTCTAGGGTGAGTTCAGGTCTTATTTGCTCCAAAACCCATTTAACTAACTTTAGTACTCAATGATATATCTGTATACTTCATGACCTTGCTAATTCTTTTTTGCTGCACATCCAAGTCCTGGTATTCTTCTAATTTCTTGGTTGCACTCTCCATTCTCCTTAAGCCAAAGTATCAAAAATCTTGCATGATTTCAGTGTCTTCTTCATCTACTTTAAAGTTATACAATTCATCTGTGGTCATTATTTTGTTTTCTTAATGTTCAGCTGGAAACTTACTTTTGTACTTTCCTATTTGACATTCTTCAGTTATCTTTCCAGGTCTCTGCTATTTTCTGGTAATAGGATGATATCATCTGTATATCTTAAATTGTTAATTTTCATTCTGCCAGTTTTCACACCAAGTCTAATCTACTTTATGTATGATATTTTTGGCATACAACTTAAACACATAGGGTGACAAAATGCAGGGTTGTCTGACTCCCTTGCTAATTCGAAACCATTCTCTTTCTTCATATTCTGTCCTAACTGTAGCCTTTTGTCCTAACTACGGGTGACATATCAAGACAAACAAATGTTGTGTCACACCTATTTCTTTAAGAACAACAATAATAACTTTACACAAAATATGCATTCAATATTTGCTATAATCTATGAAGCATAAATTGATTTTCTTTTGAACTTCCTTGGTGCAGTCCATTACACAAACAATGTATATATGGTAAAAATCTTTGTGGAGTCAAAGGCTTTTATGGCTGTCAGAAAGGAACTCTTCTAGAACATGGCCATGTAGCCCGAAAGCTCCACAGAAAACTATGTAAAAATATTTGTTGCAAAATGAAAAATTACTAAAATGTTTCTGTTGTTACTTTAATCCTTTCTTGGGGACTGGAATGTATAATGAGTGTTTCTAACATATGAGCCATTCTTTTATTTTTCATATTTGTTGACAGAGTGTAGTTAAGACCAGAGTGAAACAGCTGTATTAGTGTGCAATCTTTTCCTGGTGATTTATTTTTTCCCCCAAGTGCTCTAAGTGTACTTCACTTTTTAAAATTGGAGCTTCATCTTCAAATGATTCTTCCTTGAATTATTCTATCAGACTTTAGTTTCTTCTATACAGTTCTTTAGTACTGTATATTGTTTTCATTGTCTTTTGGTTTATTCTTAGTCATGTAATGTGTTCTCCTACTGATTGTAGAGCATCCCCACTCTTGTCCTAAATTCCCCTTTTTATTTGTTGGTTCTTGTGGAAGAAGTCTTTTTTACTTCCTTTTCTGTTGTCACCTTCCATTTCTCTGTATTATTATAGTCATTTTCTTTATCACTGAGAATGTCATTGAGCAATGTATTCAGGGTTCTTGGTCTATTTCTGTCACCTTTAATTTGTGTTTCTCTCCTGTCTTTGACTGTTTGAAGAGAGTTTCATCAATCATCCATTAAAGCCTCCCCCCTCATTCTCCCTCCCTTTTGGGGGGGGGGGAGGGCGTCACATGTAGTGTCTTTTTGCACTCCTCCCTGACAATGTCTCTGATTTCAATCAAACATTCCTCTGGGTTAGTATACAAATCTGCTTTTCATTTTGACTTTAAACTTCTGTGGGGATGTTGTCCACGATGTATTTTAGAATAATGGTTAGTTTCTTCTTCTTTTTAAGTCTTGCTCTCACTTTTGCTATTAATAGTTCATTATCTGTGCCGCAATCAGCTCATGGTCTCATTTTTGCAGAGAGAATGGAGCTTCTTCAACTTCTTTTTCCAGTGATGTAGACTATTTTATTTCTATATTGACCATTAGGTGATATATGAAGCATGTGTTTGCAATGAACAAACTGTTGGTCTCAGAAAATGCAATCCTTCTGTTTTCTCCTTCATTTCTTGATATTAGGCCATATTTTCATACAATCTTTGATACTGTCAATTTCCTGCGTTTTTCCCCCCATTCCTTTCACCTATGATCAACACATTTAGTCACATTTAGTTTGTGATGAATTTCTCTTGTACTTCAGCTATTGAAACTTGAGGGCTTTAATAACAAATTTGGCTGGCACACCTACATTTGATATGGCAGACTAAAGTCTATTACAGAATTCGTGGATCATATAATACAATAATCTTTATTACAAACTTGGATAAAATATAAATTAATTTTTTAAAGAAAAATCTACTTTGGATCTCTCCAGAGGAAGCTTTTCTGGGTCAATGAAAGAACCAAAAAAGAGATGGATTACCTATAAAGTACTACTGAAAAAAGATTACTATATAAACTTTGAAATTAGATGCAAAGAAGAGTTAGAAACAGAATTTAGGTGTCACTGGTTCACTTACAAACAACTCTACAAAAGATTCCTGGTGGATTGAAACCTGGAAGGTTTTAATCCAGAAGAAAATAAACAAACAAACAAAAAAACTGACTGCAAAATTTATGATACAATACTGTGATTGCAACTAGAGAAAGAACCAGTGACTGATGTAATCATAAAATGGGCCCAATATATATATTTATTTTTAAATGACTGCATACTGCTAATAACACATATATTGCAAATATGTAGCTAAAACATTGCACAGGTTTTTTTCTATTCTAGCTGGTGAAAAGACTAATGACAGATTGCTAGGTCATCTCTTTTAAAACCATTTCAAGTTTTTATGTGGAAGGTTAACTGAAACATTTCATGGATCACAATAAATCCATTCATTGGGTTGATGAATAAAATGTATTAAAATTAGAGAGATGTTGCAAACAATTTCATTACTGTTGCAAACAGCTTAGCCTCTGACCCTGCTCAGGGCTCAATTGTTGAGATGGAATTTATCTTCCAGGGACACTCAATAACTCTGACTGGTCAAAGATCAAATATCCTCCAATTAAATATACAAGTGAAGGTGTAAGACCTGTGTATATTTAACCTTTTAGCCTACACTTAAATAATAAGAAAGTGTCATGTCAACCTTGGAGCCTGTCATTGATAGTAGGCATCAAGATTCATACCAAATTGCTGATAAACTTTAAAAAAAAAGTCTAGGGAACAACATTGCTGTCCAAAAAAGTCACCAGATGAACAGCCAGACTTCCTGGGTATGCAGGGTGAGAAGAACACTACATCCAGAGATAAAATTTGTCTTGTTTGTCAAAGAAGACCCTATGAATAGCTTGATAGGTAAGCTACTTATTACCAATAAATCTGAGAATCCATTTCTCAATGAGAATTGACTGAATTCTACAAGGTTTTCCAGTTACATTACTTATTTACCAATAAGTATATGACACCGAGAGAAAAAGCTATAATTCTACGAGAACATTATACTCCACTTATTCTGATACATCCTTACTTTACTCATTGGAATATTCTTACACATATTTTGTATTACATGTTATGCTATATCATACAGGTTTGACAAAGTCTCCTTTTTAATAAAAAACCAGGGCTTGCCTGAAGAAAGAGAGCCCTCCCTCCATACCAACTGCCATCCTCCGGCTTGGGAGGGAGAGAAGAGGCAGGCCCAGCTCCATCAGGGCTTGTCTGAAGAAAGAGAGCCCTCCCTCCATACCAACTGCCATCCTCCGGCTTGGGAGGGAGAGAAGAGGCAGGCCCAGCTCCATCAGGGCTTGCCTGAAGAAAGAGAGCCCTCCCTCCATGCCATCTGCCTTGGTCCAGGCCTCAGAGGGAGAGAGGAACCACTGGACCTGATCCCCTTCCCCACCACCATCCCCTTCTCCTTTTGTGTAGTGTCTTTTTAGAATGTAAGCCTGTGGGCAGGGAACCCTCTAATGAAAATTAATAATTGTAAGCTGCTCTGATAGCCATTAAGGCTGAAGAGCGGGGTATAAATACTATAAATAAATAAAAATAAATAATAAATAATAGTAAATTCTAAAAATCCACAGATGTGCATTAAGCTCCATTGTGAGCTGTTGGGAGATCTGAATAAAGCTCAGTTACTGTCCGGTTTAGTGATGGCAAAGACATCAAGTTGTTGTAATCTGGGGAAATTTGTCACATACAATACTGAACAGAACACACTCTCCATTATTCTCCTTTTTCTTTTAATGGAAATTTTCCCATGTATTGTAATATTTAAAGCTAACACAACTATGGGTTAGAAATGTTAGCTTGTACAGCTTAAGTCTAGACAGTATCTCCTCATATGTTCCTGCCTTTTTTTTTTTTTTTTTTGAGATCCTGCAGCTTGGACCTATTAAACTCTGGATTAAATCAGAATTAAATGCTCTGTAACATGCCCCATATTGATGAATTAATTAATTTTACATTGAAAATTAGTCTGGGAGTGGGAAAGGCATAGATCTTTTCCATTCTCATCAGGTTCAATATGGGTGACCATTAATAGCAATAAAAAAGATCCAGTTTTTCATGAGATTTCAAGAATAGCTGACATTGCTTGAAATGACTTAAGCATTTTTCTGTGTTGTTACATTTTTTTAGCACCAGGAAGACCTTGGCCTAATCTGTAATTGATTTGGCAGTGCACCTTTGAAGTCCCTTCAAGGTGACCAAAAAGCTCTCATCCTATTTCATGTGAATAATTTTCATTTTTGTACCATGCTACTATGTAACAATGACACTACAACAGCCTGGCAGTGGGAAGATCTCCAAAGTTCAAAGCCCTCTGTTTGCTTCTTTGTTCTTTCCCTGAGAGCTTTCATTAGTTTCTATCTTTCCCTTTCATGCTTGGCATGCTTCATGTTTGATCTAGTAATCATTAACGCCAGGTGATAGGAAAACCAACACTGCTTTTCTCTAGAAACTATGCTAAAGCTGCATGCAGGGGATAACTGAAAGGCAGACTGAAAGAGACATATTAGGGCATGAAAGGGACAACAAGTGACATCATGGGGAGGGGGGGTTTATGCTATGATTGATCCTAGATCCTACGTTTTAAAAGTGTAGTTAGAAATGATCAGCTATTAATTCTTATTCGCATAGTTTTACTCTGGTTCAGACTTATAATTTTTATGGAGGGTTTCTCTGAAACCTGAACATTATTTCAAGGGTTCCTCCAAGGGTAAACAATGTTGAAAGATATTGCCTTACATAAATACTGCAAGTGTGTGAGAGCACACAGAAATGCTTTTACCGAGTGCTCACAAGGAAGTATCATTAGCAAAAAATATGTCTTTGAGCAACATTATTTTAAAGGCGTAAAAATTATTTTAAAGTTGTGTCAGCTAGCTGCTTTTCTTTTCTTTTTATATTTATTTATTTCATTTATATGCCACTTTTCCTCTGGAAATAATTCCAAGGTAGAAAATCAGTTCATTTGGGATGTGGTGCTGGAGAAGAATGCTACAGATTCCATGGACAGCCAAAAAAAAAAAAAAAAGAAAAAGAAAAACCTGTCATACTTGGCCACATCATGAGAAGGCATGCGTCACTGGAAAAAATGATAATGCTATGAAAGGTGGGAGGAAGTAGAAAGAGAGGAAGGCCACATGCTAGATGGATGCATTTTATTAAAGAGATTACAAGTCTCAGTTTGCAGGACTTGGGTAGAGCAAAAGATGACAAGGGGTCTTGGAGATGTCTCACCAGCAGGGTTGCCATGGTAAGAGATTGATGTGAGGGCAGTTAACAACAACAACAACAAATTGGCCACATGGGATCACTTCCTCCCCTTCCCAAGGGTGTCCATGAGAAAGTGGAAGAGAGGAGCAAGGTGAGCTTGAGTATAGTCAGCCAATCTCAGTTGATAGAAGCCAGGCTGAAATGAGTCTATGCAGGAAAGAATAAAAAACCAGAGGTTTGTCCATCAGTGAATTCAGATAGAACAAATTGGAAATACGAGTGACAGGGACAGATAGAACTATATTAAATTGTGAGAGGAACAGTTAGAGATAAGGAGAGTCAGGAATAGAGAAATGATGAGGGATAGAAACAGATAGGGACAGTAAGTGAGAGAGGGAACTTTCATTTATTGGGAACTGAATGTGTGGAAAGATTTCAGAGTGAAGTGTAACTTTGTTGTAAAATTATACACCACAGGGTACAGTGTTTTCTTGTTGTTGTTAACTTCCTTTGAGTCAAACCTGACTCACAGTGACTGTGTGGATGAGACATCCCCAAGATTCCTTGCCCTCCACTAATCTGTTTAGGTCCTGTAAATTCATACCCTTGACCTCCATAATAGAGTCCATCTTTCTCACTTTCTACCTCCCTCCACCTTCCCTAGCATTGTTGTCTTTTCCAATAAGTATTGCCTTCTCATGATGTACCAAAGTATGGCAGCCTCATTTTAAGAATATTGGCTTCCTGGGAGATTTGAGACTCATTCTGTTGTAGGACCCATTTATTTGTCATTTTGGCTGTCCATTATATCCTCAGCACTCTTCTCCAGCATCACATCCCAAATGAATTTAATTTCTCTTTATCTGCTTTCTTTACTGTTCAGTTCTCACACCTATGCATGGTGATGGGGAATGCAATGGCTTGTATAATTCTAATTTTGATGTTCCATTGTATGTCTTTACTGTTTAGGATATTTTCTAGTTCTTTCATAGCTGCCTACCCCATTCCTAGTCTTCTTATTTCTTGACTGCTGTCAGCATTCTGATTAATGTTTGATCCGAGGTGTGGGAACTCTTTTACTATTTTAATTTCCTTTTTGTCTAGAGTGAATTCATGTAGATCCTCCATGTTCATTATTTTTGTTTTACATTATGATTATGGAGCCATTATTAACTTTATTTATTTAACTTAAATGGCCCCTCCTTACTTGTCTGAACTTCTTTCTCCTCACGCTCCTTCTCGTACCCTCCGCTCTGGTCGTCATGGTCTCCTGTCCCAGCCGAGGATTTCCACTGCCCTGTCCCGGTTTCGTCCCTTCTCACTTGCTGCCCCTCACTCCTGGAACCTTCTTCCCCCACATGCACGCCTCATCACTTCTCTAACAAGTTTCAAAACGGAGTTAGACTATATTGTTTAGGGAAGCATTCCCAGAATTGTGCCGTCTGCTCCAGGATGCCTCCTTCTAACTATGTATTAAGAACTTTAGCCCTCCCTGCAGTCATCTGCCTTGGTCCAGGCCCCAGAGGGAGAGAAGAACCACTGGACCTCACCCCCCTTTCCCACAACCTTTCCCTTCTCTTCTCTTTTTTGTTGTCTCTCTTAGATTGTAAGCCTGAGGGCAGGGAACCATCTAATTTATAAGACTGTATGTACAGCACTGTGTAAATTTACAGCACTATATAAATAAAGGTTAATCATAACTTGTTATACAATAAATCTTGACTATTTTGTTTTAAAAAATCTGCATCTCTGTCTGGGTGTTTTAATTTAAGAATTAATAAGAAGGACCACTGACATATTACTATCCTGAAACCAATGACCAGTACACCAGCTTGTCCATTATAAGTGTTATCTTGGGCCCCAAACTAGACCCAGGAAGGAGTTTTAAAGGAAAAGGGGCAAGATGAGTGATAGGAGTTCAAGGATTGGAACTGCAGGGCCAACATGGATATTGCAAAATGAGGTGCCCCTCCATTCGGACCACATACACCCAATGTTCTAATCAATGAAACCTTTGCATAACTGCTACCTGGGCACAAGCATGGATCAGGAGCTCAGTTCAGAGTAAACACTGATCTATGGATGTATACACTGCCATGAAAAAAAATCCTTTGGGGAAGGAGTTGCAAGGAGATAAAATATGGGCAAAGAATCAGCATGGTTAGTAGTTTGAGTGTTGGACTGTTACTCTGGAAGATAAGGGTTCAAATCTTCATTTGACCCTGAAACCCACAGTGAGTGCAAGTCACACTCCCTGAGCCTCATAGGCAAAACCCCACTGAACAAATCTTGCCAGAAAATCCCATGGTAGGGTCACCCTAAAGTTGCCATATGCTGGAAACACCTTGAAGGCACACAGCAACAACAGCAAAATTGTGGGCTTAATACCCCTAACCCATGGCTGCATTTTAAAGTTAAATTCAAATCCATGTATGAAAATTCATATTCCATAAAGTTAAAATTCACTATTAAAACAACATATCTTAAACAGTTCAGGGTGGATTGCCTTACTACTTTCAGAATGAAATACATAACTCAAAGAATAATGACTCTGAATCAAAGTATTGTTTGGACACAAGAAGATTAAATTAACCTATGGCTGTAACAGAGTAAGATGTAGATGGAGGCCATTTCAAGAGTCAATTGCCATAGTAACTAAGCAGTTTTTCTATAAGTTAATGCTTTACAGTGGAACAAAGACTTTTGGGCCTGTTTTAAAAAGCCACCATAATGAAAAACTAAATTCTGCTTTCTCTTTGTTTACAAGAACTCTGGTATATTAATGTCAAGCAGGGGACCTTACTCTTATGAGTCATAAATTAGAACCATTCCGTTCTGTGCCATACAGTCTGTTGTATGATTTTTAGTTAGGGTTGCCATATTCTACTTCATAAAATCCAGGCATCTAATTTGCAAATTATTAAAATATTCTAGTTATGCAAAACACTCTAATTTACATTCTAATTATGCAAATTCAGCACATTACATTGCATTTTTTTTCTTCCACTATGTTTAACCTTCATACCATTTTAAAAGTTGGAACTGATCTGACAGGAACTGTACAGACCAATGTTTATTAAAATGCTCAACTTGGAACAGAGAGATCTAAACCATGAAGGCAAACCTATCATAGGGTTTTCTTGACAAATTTCTTCAGAGAGGGGTTGCCATTACCATCCTCTGTGGCTAGTCCTAGCAAACCCAATGAATTCTGCTTCTCAGTAGACCTATTTAGGATTGTGGTATTTATTCATGTGCTCATTCTGGAGGGAGGCAGGTAGTGTCAAAAGCCAGTTGACAGACCAGATCTTGAAGCACCCCCTCCACTTTTGTCTCTATCCCCTTCTCCTTAAAGCTTAAGCGTTTTCAAGATCCCCCCCCCCCCCCGCCATCTTTAGTCCCTGGCTGCTTATTCCTCCTCAGAAATCTCAACCACCATCCCATAAGTTAAGCCATCTGAACTGGAGACAATACAGTATATTTGCTTGTACTGTGCTGGATATTTTATGCTTACACTTTTTCTTATTTTTTTCCCTTCTCTCCTGTTCTCCCCTCCTGTCTCACCTTCCCTTATTTATTTTTAACCCCCCTCCCTCTGAGTCAGAAAGAGAGTACAACAGAAGGGGGTGAGAGAAGGTGAAAGTGTCTCTCAACCTCACTGCCCCTCCAAAATTTAAAGGCACGACTGCTGGAGACCATTCCCACCCCCTTTCCTTTCCTAGGGGCTGTTCCTAGGAGCCAAATCGGGGCTGCAGCAACCGCATGCCACGACCCTGATCTGGCCTTTCTGTGGTGCAAAAAAGAGCCACAAAAACATTTGGAAGGGCACTGTAGCTGCTGCACCACAGCTTTACAGTGCTCCTTTGGGCTGTGTCACCTACATGCAGCACCAGAGGAGTGCTGTGATGGTGTGTGCCATGTGGAGTGGTGTGCAGCATTATGGCACCATGGGGGCAGAGTCAGGGCATGTGTTGTGTGGACTCCATGCCCCAACTCCACCCCCAGGCCAGCCTTAATGGCTGGTCTGCACAGACCCCCGAGTGTTAATGGGGTGATCATCACCTGCCCTTGATTTTCATTTTATCGATCTCTACAGAGAAGAATAAGAGGGGAGAGGAGTTTCTCAGTCTCTGACAAAATGCAGCCTGGAACAAAGCAAGAATTTGGGATTTGTGGCTTCAAACATGCCCAGCCAACTGGGACATTTTTTAAACCCGCCAATCCATGATTGTCCTGGTTTCCCAGAATATATGGCAAGCCTATCTCTAGTGAATCATTATCTTGGTTTATACTACCCTACAAAGAAACCATGCTTGAATAATTTAATTGGATGCTCTTATTTCCTTATATGTTTGAGTTCTGACAATAGGCAAAGATGCAATTATGTGTTTCTTTCATGCTAATATGTTTACATTTGTGATGATGCAGCAAAAACAGATTTTATTTTTTTTTAAAAAAAATCTTGGATAAATTTTGGTATCTAGTCTTATTTGATCCATAATACCAGAGGTAGAGTTGGCCTGAAATTTTGGAGAAGTTACATTTTACACAAAAATGTCTGATCTTTTCATTCCTAGTTTTCAAACTAAGAAAACTGTACAAAACTCAATATTTTCAGAATGTAGTATTTTCTATCACATCTTTTAGTGGCAGCTGCCATTTCTGCTCCATAAGGCCACAGAATGATGGCCTGAGATATTGCAGAGGATACAAAACTGTGTCTCATGGTTGCTGCTGCTGCTGCTTACAGTAGACAAAAGGTAGTGAGGGTGGGAAGGAAGGTGCTTTGCAACTGTTATTGTTAATGGCTATCCACAGAATAAATAAAATGCATGTCTGAAGACATGTAAAAGATGACTGTGAGCATGTTTCTTTCTGTGTATACTCCGAAGGCCTTCTTCATGGAGCTATGTAAAATCATAAACCAGCAACATGTTTTTGGTCATTGTGAGAAACAAGTTCCTACACTGGATAAGCTTTTTGATCTGGAGGAGGTTGGTTCTTGTTATTTCCTACCCTTATTTCTAACTGAGAATTGAACTAATCTGAGTAAATAAGGGGCTGTGCACACCGCTGGGAAAGCCCAGCCTGGGGTGGAGTCGGGGTGTGACTTCCACATGACACATGCCCTGGCTCTGCCCCCAGGCTGCTGTGCACAGATCATGGCACTCCTCTGGCACTGAAGCCACATGACACAGCACCAAAGGAGTACAGAAAAGCCGCACACCAGTGTTATTGTGCCGTTTCTGGGGTGAGCAAATATGTCACTTTTTGCTCTGTCGAAAGGACAGATCGGAGCCACAACGAGTGGTTGCCACGGCCCTAATCCAGTGCAGATGGAGACGGCTGCAGACTGCCCCTTAGGGGTGGTCTGCACAGCCTGTGAATCTTCTTTTTAATGACCCCCCTCCCAAATTAGAAGAAGAAATAAAATCAGAAATAACTACCTCAAAAGAAAGTCACTAATAACGAATAGTGTATATATGCATAGAAGAATATATGTATATATGCATAGAAGCTCCTAAAAATTTTTTAATAGAAAACCAAGAAAGTTATAAGATACACGATTACAGGTTTTAAAGAAGTAACTTTAGTTTTGAGTGGTTTGAGATTAGATCATTGTCTCATTATGATATTTTGTGTTAGTGTATTACAGCTAATTTGTATTTGACATTTTATGATATGAATGTTGGAATGTAAGATTATATGTTTAAATGTATTTTAATTTATGGAAATCTAATAAAATATTTAAATAAAATAAAAATGAAGAGTGTCATAGCTTGAAATAAGACTTCCCCCTGTGTGGATGATACTAGGAATGAACTAGTTAAATAATTTCAGTTCCATGCCACTTTTACTTGTGCTCATTTTATGTTCCAGTGTGCCACTGCATCTGTATTTCAGCTATATTTCAGAGGAAGGAACTGCCAAAACACCTCTGAGTGTTCTTTGCCTAAAAGAACCCTATAAAATTAATGGAGTCACCATAGGTCAAAAGGCAACCTGAAGGAACATATGCACATATAATTATAAGAAGTCTGAAACAGAATGAATTGTTTAAAAATATGTACTAGACAAAATTCTCCAAAAGTCCAAGGAAAGTCCACAGCCCATCACTTGTAGAAGTTAATATTTCATATAAAGTGATAACATTCCTCTCTAGACTAATATTGCCAGAAGGTAAATGGCATTAATATAGATGTTCATGACTAAATAATATATTCAGGACTGACTTAAGTAGTAACCATAGCTCTCTGAGTGATTTCAGTACAATGTTGGTATAAAAATCTTTCTGATGGAAAATTATATTGCAATGTGAATAATGGCCAGTCCTCCAGCAGTTATGAAAGATAAAGAAATAGGGAGAAAGATGCACAAGTTAAATAAGTGTTCATCGGGATTTAAGTAGGGATGGACAAAAATTTCATTTGAAGCCATCTTTCAAAATGATGATGATGATGATGATGATGACAATGATGATGTAGATTTCTTCACACATTTGACAGAAAGAACTGAATCCCTCTGTATTTGCCCAGACAGGTGGTGTTACCTGTTATCATCACTTTTTTTTCTTTTCTTTTGTTCACAGGCTCTCCATCCCACAGGCATGGGCATCTTCATACTGGTAATACTTCCCCTAGCAAAATGATTTGTTTTTATAAGAGCCTACCAACATTTGCAAATTACTTCATCAACCTCAAGAAAGAACTTGAGGTTAGTTAAATCTGAATGTATGAAAAAGGTAAAGCTAACAGATTGAACTGTTCCTGGTATGTGTGCACTCCCCTACACATCCCACACTCATAACAATTCTGTGTCTGTATTGTGAATTATTCTCTTTTACCCTTGTACAAATTTTCCCATTTTCTCGTATTTCCCCCAGTGCATCACCTGCCCTGATGCTATATACATCTTTCCTTTCTCCATATTATTGCTGTACTGAATACATCTTCATTTTCCCTCAAGCCATTCTCACTTAAATTGATAGGTAAAAAAGTGTTTCCCCCTATCAAATTGAAATGTTCAAGGGAGAAAAAATGGCTGAACTTTTCATGGATGAGAGGCAGGGCTCTTGTATTTATTTTAGCTGTAAGATTTGGCTGAAAGGTCTTTCACGATCCTGTCTTTCATTAGGGATGTACAAATCTATCACCATTTCTTTCTCCCTGTACTCAACCCATGTAAGGAAAATCTTGTATAATCTATGTATTCCTTTTAAGCTAAGTGCAATTTTCAATTTTCTCCCCACCATTGAAGGTGCACATTTGATTTAATGGACCATCCATATGTCAATGCATACGAGGGTATCCAAAAGTTTTAATGATCACCTTTTAAAAAAATTGATAGAAAGTTTGTTTTAATTTGTAGTTGTTAACTTACCTCTATGTAGTCACTATCTAGATTTATACATTTTTCCCCAGTGTATCTTGACCCTCTGAATACCTGATTTTGTGAAGCCTGCAGATTGCACCTGATGAGGATTTTACACTTTAGTCACTTCTGGCCAGTCACAAAAATAAAGGATGCAATGAACTGATTTTCTCAACAACGTGCACTTTAGGGACTAATGATGACACTGACAAAATTTCATCAATATGCCATTATAACTTCTGGGTGATAATTATTACTTTATGATACCCCCTTGTAAGACGCAATCTCGTAGGTGGCATGGAAATGTAAACAGCTATATATGTGCAAAAAAAAAAGTATAACATATGAATCTATAAATATATATACACATGCTTATTCAATACTTATAGAGAACTTCCTTCTTTGCATTATTGTAGAATTTTCTATAATCATTCCACTCCACTCCACTCCTTTAAAAAGAATAAAGTGGGAAAGGTTTTTATTATGTTTCTCAGAGACTCGGTATGGTGTAATTAATGGCTTGAGAGTTGGGCCAGGACTCTAAAAACCAAGGTTTGAATCCCCACTTGTCCATGCAAATCCACTTGGTGATTGTGGACAAATTACATTCTCAGCCTCAGAGGAAGACCATGACAAACCACCTCTGAACAAATTGCCAAAGAAACCCTGTTGTAGGTTAAACTTAAAGTAGTCATCATTTGGAAACAACAACAACAACAAACAACATCAAAATGGCAAATTATTTTATATAATTTTCATATCATTGTTTGTATATGTGGTATAATTTCATGTATCTTTAACATATTGGTCATGGAGTTTGGAGAGGCCAATAAACCCACAATTTTTTAAACTATGGGAAGTGAAAGGGAAATGATAGGACAGAGTTTGATACAACACAGCATTTTATTTATTTATTTATTTATTTAGAGCTTTATATCCATCCTATATCTCACTATATAAGGAAAGCTTACAATTAAAATAAATTTAAAACAATAAAAATGAAAATATTTATCAATTAGAAATCAGACAATTTAAAACTGTTTTAAATCATTTAAAAACAGCAACCATAGCACATGAGCAGCCTGGATAAAATCAATTAGACCCAAAGTCTTTAATACAATGCCAGTTTTTTATATGGTGCCAAAATGATACCGATGTTGTCACCTATCAGGCCTCTAAAGGTCAGGACATTCTACAACTGGTGTGTCATTGCAGATAAGAACCTCTTACACATCTGTCCAAAATGTATTTTCCCAACTGATGGGACACAAAGGTGTTGTATCATTTTTTAACATAGTTCCAGCGACCAGTCTGGGCTCCACATTTTGCACTAGCTGAAGTTACTGAGCCATCTTCAAAGGCAGACCCTTTTAGATTGCATTGCAATATCAGGAAGCTACTCTGTGTACAGACTACTATGTTACTTCTGATCCTACAGTTCTGGGAAGGTTTTTCACTAATTCCAAGGGTATTTTGCAGTCTGATTGGGAGGTCACCTTACCCTAAAGATGCCTCACTCTGTTCACACCAAAGGCTACAGGGCGGTTTTGCTCTCAGATCTATAATTTAATTTCAGGAACATGTACCAGCATTGCTCCAATTTTCCTCTTCCCAGTGTTTGTTTCTCCTTCCCTATAAGAGAAAATATGGGAAACCTTTCACTCTCCAGATGTTCTTGGTCCTCAGTTGCTAATAATAATAATGATAATGATAATGATAATAATAATAATAATAATAATAATTTATTTCTAACCCGCCCCTCTGAGCGAACAATCGGGGTGGGGTACAACAATTAAAAACATATACAGTTAAAAAATTACAATCTAAACAATCCATACCCACCTCCCACCCCTTAAAATAGGATTAAACTAAGTCATAATTAAAACACTATCAAATCTAAAAAACACTCAGTCTCGAGGTCAAATGTGGCAGGCACATGTCAATGGGAGATAGGAGGAGCTAGACCTCATTCAGGTGGCAGGACGATTAGGTACTATCCAGGAAGGCCTGCTGGAAGATATGCGTTTTGGTCGCTTTCTTAAAGCCATCCAAGGTTGTAATAAGACGCATCTCATCTGGCAGGTTGTTCCACAGCCTGGGAGCAATAGCAGAAAATGCCCTCTGGGAGGTCTGCGACAGTCTAGTTTTGATAGGCTGTAGCAGGTTCCTCCCAGAGGACCGTAGTGTGCGGGGGGGGGGCTCATATGGGAGGAGGCGGTCCCTAAGATAGGTTGGACCCAAGCAATGTAGGGCTTTAAAGGTCAGAACCAACACCTTGTACTGTACCTGGAAACTGATCGGCAGCCAGTGAAGAGATTTAAGCACAGGTGTTATATGCTCTCTCCTGGTGTACCACTAACTAACCTGGCTGCCATGTTTTGGACTAATTGAAGATTCTGGGTTAGGCACAAAGGTAGCCCCATGTAGAGTGCATTACAGTAGTCCAAGCATGAGGTAACCAGCGTGTGTACCACAGTCTCCAGGTCCCTCATTTCCAGGAAAGGGCGCAGCTGGCGTATCAGCCGAAGCTGATAACAGGCACTCCTGACCGTCGCATTCACTTGATGTGTCATGTGAAGCAATGAGTCTAGAAGTCCAGAGTCCAGACTGCGAACAGAGTCCTGTGAGGAGAGTGTGACTCCGTCTAGGACTGGAAGATGTAATCCCAGAACTGGTTTTGGGCCGGTGACTGTCAGTACCTCTGTTTTGTCAGGATTTAGCCTCAATCTATTTTCCCTCATCCAATCCATTACCGCTGCGACACAGTCATTGAGAGGAGAGATGCCATCTGAGGTCTGAGCAGATGATCCAGTCATGGAGAAATATATCTGAGTGTCATCAGCGTGCTGATGATACTGAGTTCCATGTCTCCAAATAATCTCACCCAGCGGCTTCATATAAATATTAAATAGCATCAGGGACAGGATGGCGCCCTGAGGGACACCACAGTTTAGCTCAATTTTAGAGGAGTAACTGTCCCCGAGCCTCACCCTTTGGGACCTGTCAGAGAGAAAAGAATGAAACCACTGCAAAGCAGTGCCTCCGATACCTATCTCCCCCAACCGGTCCAAAAGGATGGCATGATCTATGGTGTCAAAGGCTGCTGAGAGATCCAGGAGCACCAGCAGGGTCACACTACCCCTGTCAATGCTCAAGCGGAGGTCATCTGTCAAAGCAACCATGGCAGTCTCAATTCCATATCCTGCTCGGAAGCCGGTTTGAAATGGATCAAGAAAGTTGGTTTCATCCAAGACATAGCAGGGATGTATCTCTGGTTCTAACATAACTATAGTTGAAAATTGCTATGCATATCCAAACAGAGAAGAGGAAGTGCAACCACTCTAAACCGTATAGATGTTTGATTGTATTTGAAATGGTATGACCCCATCCGTATAGCTGTTTGATTGCTATGACTCCATCCTATGAAATCCAATGATTGTAGCTCAGGGTTTCAACAGATGGCCCCAAAGGAATGGCTTGCCGCCACCCCTTTCAGTGGTGGATTGGGGCCATGGCCACTACCGCTCCTTTTATTGCTGGCAAAAAGTTGCCCTTGTTGCTTCAGCAGTAGCTTTTCAGTCTTTCTTTGGTGCAGCATGTATAAGCACTATACCAAAGGAGCACCGTGACATCCCTCACCGTGCAGTCAGGTGTGCGGTGTGATGCCGGCATCATGGTGGAATTGGGGCATGTGGTGTGCAATCACACACACACACTCCACCCTGATGCTGGGATTTCTAGCTGGTCTGTTTTCCCCTAAGTGAGACATTTAGCATTCTCTGTCATAGTTTAGGCACGAGCAGAAGGACTGTCAAGCAAAGAAGTACAAGTATATCATGAAACTACAAATCCCGGGGTTCCATTGGATGGAGCCATGATAATTGAAATTAGATTGTTGTTATTATTGTAAACTTCCCTCAAGTCAGCCCGACTCATGGTGACCCTGTGAATGAGACATCTCCAATACCCCTGTCCCTCACTACTCTGCTTAGCAAATCCATGCCTGTCATCTCTCTGATTGAGTCTATCCATCTGGTGTGCAGTCTTCCTCTCTTTCTGTTACTCTGTACCTTTCCTAGCATTATTGTCTTCCCCCATGAATCATGCTTGCTCATGATGTGTGCAAAGTACAACAGTCTCAAATTGATCATCTTGGCTTCTAAGGAAATTTCTGGCTTTATCTGCTCTAGGACCCATGTGTTTGTGTTTCTGGTTGCCCATAGCATCAACACTTTTCTCCAGCACCACATTTCAAATCTGTTGATTTCCATTGGATGAAGCCATGATAGCTGAAATAAGATTACACAACTATAATTTACAGTTGTAATTAATCACTAATTTTCATCTGACAGGAAGCAGTGAGTAATTTTAGCAATATTTTCCCCATTGTGAGAAAGCTTTCAAAAATTTCACATACTGTCTGTGCACACCAGCCATTGAGGCCAGCCTGGGGGCAGAGTCCACATGAAGCAGGCCCCATCTCTGTCCCCAGGATAGCGTGATGCCACATGGTGTTCGACATAGTGCTTTGCATCACGGCACTCCTCTGGTGCTATGTCCATATGACGCAGTGGCAAAAGAGTGCCTTAAAGCTGCGGCAGTGGCAGCTACAGTGACCTTTCCAGGGCACAAAAAAGAGCTGCCTTTGTGGATCCTTTTTGCCCCCTGGAAAGGCCAGATCAGGGCTGCAGCATGCGGTTGCCACAATCCCAATTCTGTGGAGCTGGAGGCAGCTGCAGGCCGTCCCTTAGGGGTGGTCTGCACAGCCCCATAGTTATTTTACCTTGAAAACAGTATTATCTGCACACAAAATAATATTCATGCACAAAATATTATTTTCTATATAGAAAATGCTAATTCCTACATGGAAAATCCTGTTTTCAGTGCAGAACGCCCACTTACAAATTTTGTGCAAAATAAATGCCAAACCATGAACATTCTCATCAGTCCAAGATTCTTCTTATCAGTGATTCTTTACATTCAAAAGCTAGGGAGTTTTTCGCACAGCTAAAAAATCTGACTCACCTTGCCTGTTTTGAATCCTCTTCTCGGATACAGCCAGATATAATCAGTTGCATTTTGTCGCTGATGCTGCCTCCCTCCTAAAAACCACCTAAAATCCAACCAGAAGCTGTGCTCAGCCGGGCAATTTGCAAATCGGCCAGCTGAGCTCAGATTCTAGCCCGGTTTTAGGCGGGAGGCAATATCGGTGGCAAAATGCAAGTGATAAAATCCAGGAAGAGGATTCAAACTGGCCAAGGTAAATTGGATTTTTTAGCTGTGTGAAAAACTCCGAGATTTTGAGGTGTTTTTTAAAACTATTTCCATATATTTTTAATATTCCTTCCCTCCCTACTGTAACTGTAGTGTAGCTAAACTCAAAGCTATGCATTTTTACCTTTAAAATGGTTGACTATTTTGATCCCCCCCCCCTCCAATGCAGTATCTACTTTTATTTGGCTATTCATAACATTTTATTCCATGTGAGTTGCAAGAAAGAAGGGTAAAAATAACACCCGTTGAGGACACAGAATGACGTGAATAAAATATCAAGGCTTCTATGCATTCTCTTAGTGAGCTCTATAGAGATCTAATCAGCCCATAGTTGGTATGGTAACAATGATTAGTTTATTGACTTTAGAGACCACTTCTGACTTGTTTAATGCCTATAAGCAAATCACAATTTCATTTCATTTTTATTTTATTTTTATTTTTTAAAAAATGACAACATAGAGAAAAGGTGTTTATGAAAGACTGCAGTGGATATTTACACAAAATGAACTACTAGTTGCTATGTATATTTACTGAAGATTGTTGGACAAAAATTGAGAAAACTGTAACAGTACAATAAATCCACTAACAAAGAAAATGATTGATTCCCCCACACCAATGTTGAAACTCTGTTTCTGTTTCAAAATACAGATAGATGGATGGTATGGCATCCAGTTCTGCCACAAGCAGAATACTCACAGTAATGAATAAAATTTAAGTCATGAAAATGATTGGAGGGAAAATGGTTTGTTCACATTCTCCTATGAAAGTTTTCATTTTCTACCTCCAAAGAATGGGGTGCGGGAAGCACATATGTGATGGAAATCAATAAATTCCCAATGTCTACCATGGATTTCATTGATACAAAGTGTTCAGCTAGTAATGCATACATTTTAAATATTTGCACAAGGGATTTTTAACCAATAAGAAAAATGCACACAGAAATGCATACATTTTGAAAAGGGACACAAGAAATGTGTGTGAATTCCCATTGAGACCAGGGGAGTGAGGTGTCTCACAATCTGATATGGAACTGGAATGGGACAAAATTGCCAGTGGTACACAGAGAAATACAAAAGTAATGAAACTTTGGGGCTAAACAGATAGGCAAAAAGAGGTGCTTTCAGACTGGCTTGAAGGTGTGGCATTTAGATGACACATGCCTTGAAGCCAGCAGGAAAGTGTCCTCTGGGTGCCTTATGTAGAGAAAAGCTCTTTCAAAAAGAACCAGCTTTTTTCCACTTCTTCTTCACTTGAAGCCATGTCATGTGGTCATTACAAGAGCACTCCAGCTGCCTTGGGAGCCAGCAGTGTGGTTGGTGGAGTTTCAGTGTGGCTTTAGAAAAGGGAGCTTCAAGCTACTTTTTTCTGCCCATCTGTTTCACCCCTAAGTGTTTTTTTTTTTCACATTGATAGTTGTAAGGTACCATATATTCATGGCTACAGGTGGTATTGTCCATTTCCTCAATCCTGGTCTGGTTCCATCTAATACATAAAGCAAAATTCTTGTGTCCAGCATTCCATTATGTTTTGTGTCTTGGCTGAAAGGCTAGCTGACTACTATTAAAAGGAAAACCTCTTCATTTACCATTTAAAGAAGAGAGATTAGTGTGTCCAGATGTATAGCTACAGTGGTAATGGTGGTGATGGAAAATGAGGGTGTTGCCACCCAGATTCTTCATTTGGGAAGGCAGAATTTTTTGGAGGGGTTTTATTATTCTTTCCCTCTAGCTACACCCTGGAATTATGTCCCATTTTTAGAATATTTTAGGACATTATCACCCAAGGCTTCTGTTGTGGGACTAGAGCAAGATAGCAGCATTCTTGGATTGTACTCACAGCACAAATGTCATCTTTACCCCATTGTTGGTGTGCACTTCACTCAATCCCCACCCCCACCCCCAAAAAACCCACCAGAATAATGTCTTTCTCTCTTGTTTCAATGCCGGTATGTTTCTGTGTGTTTCGAAAATGTGATTGCTGCACTGTAGAAGTCTTGTGTGATTATCTCCTTAAAAGGCAGGGTGTGTGGGATTGAGCTCATGTGACATAGTCATTGACAGTGTCAGATACATCAACAAAAACTATATACCAGTTCAGAATATTGGGCCATCTCACTCAATGTTACCTGGCATGAATAACAGCAAGTCTCTAAAGTATCCGGCAGAGGGACTTTCACATTAACTCCAACTTGATCTTTTATATTTGAAGTCAAAGGAATGAAATCTGGGTATTTCTGTGTGCAAAAGGACTTTTGCAGAAAGCTAGAAGCTAGGCACTTATACGGATGCAGGTGTGGAATCTGGGGAGAAGGGAATTTTTTTCCTGGGTTTTTGAGATTGAGAAGAGATATGTTCACCTGTCCAACACAAGAATGTGGGCAAAAACTTCTGTGCAGACAAAAATGTGGCAAGTTGCACAGGATGTGCCATGTGAAGATGTGCAACTCTGTTATTGTCGTTGGAGGCTAACTGTATTGATGTGAGTATCATAATAGGCCCATGAAATGTCTAATTGAGGGGCTTTCTAGATTGGCAGGAAAGTGTGACATGAAGTTGCCTTTTCCTTAATGCTTAGCAGCTGCACCACAGCCTTTAGATGGAGCTGCGCTGTTCTGTCGGGAATCTGCTGAGGCTACCAGCAATTCCCCCTGCACACACCTTCCTCCTGGGGGCTCAGGAATGCGGGGGATCTGTTGGAACGCCACTGTATCTACCTTCCTTCCTGCACCATCAGATAATGCGGCCAGGGTCCGTCCATGTCCGGATCCATGAAGTTCATAATTAACTGAATGGTTTACATTTCCTATGACCGCATCCCGACCCCCAAGAGTCCACATCCTGATTCTGCATCCACACCTGACCCTTGAGCTCTGTACAAACAATACTTGCTGAGCTTCTCTAATTATTGGTTAACCAGAAGGCTAGTAAAGGTTGGGGAGCAAGCAGTGTCTCCTCAGGGGAGGAAGCAAGCAAGGAGGCAAGAGGAAGAAGCTAGGAAACAAGCATGCAATAAACAAGGAGGAAGATTCTGCACCCCCATTCCTGTCTCTCGGTGTCGTCCTTCTCCCCGAATCCCAACAGCTGCCCCGAAATCCCAACAGCTGGTGACCCCGACGTGATCCTGAATCCGAAGATCAGCGAACCTACTCACTCGACTGGAACAGTCTGCGCGCACATCCATTAGGATCCCGTGAGTATGGGCGGAAGTCTATCATCGGAACAGAGGATGCACAGCGAGGAACTTTATCAATTAGTTATGCAGCTAGTTGGGGAAAGAGTAGTGACTAAGAGAGACATCGACAACTTGTTGTCGGAGATTTCATACCAATGCCCTTGGTACCCTGAGAGGGGAAAACTCTCAGCGGAGGAATGGGAGAAGATAGGTCGCCACTTAAAAAGGGGACCTCGTGCTGCGGCACCCCATTTGATAGCCTGGAGGGCAGTTAACACAGCCATGGGACGCTTAAGTAAACCACTTGCCCCACTGGCATCATTAGTAGACCCCCCAGGAGATCCACTGAGTTACACCATGCCACTGGTGGTTCTGCCACTACCCCCAATTCAACAACAACAGAGGGAGTTGGGAAAAGTGGAAGCAGAGATAGCAGAAGCCCAACAGAAGGGAGAGAATCTGTGGGAAGAGGGGCCTTGGGAATCAGATAGTCATCCAGCCTTGTTCCCTGTAACTTTTGAAAGAGCAGCAGAGCCTAACTCTACAAATGCTCCCTTACCCATTGCTCCTTCACAGGAGTCAGTTAGTGCAGTCAAAGTAGCATTTCAGGATGAGCAGCAGAAAGGAACCCTCACTGGGGTAGAACTTGCAGAGGGTTTCCAGATTTTTCCAGTTACACAGACAGTGCTACATCCAGAGGTCCTAGCAATATCTTCTGATTGTGCATTTTTGGCTTTTCAGAAGATGCCTTCCTCTGGCCAGCCTGAGAAAGGTTTTACTACCATCCAACAAGGGCCTGTTGAATCCTACTGTGACTTTGTTAATCGGCTGCAAGCAGCCTTAGCACAGCAGGATGATATTCCTGAAGCGGCCAAAGAATTGCTCATCAAGCTAGCAAGAGATAACAAAGATTGTCAGCAAGCTTTAGAACCATTGATGGCATCTAGAAATTTCACATTGGCAGATATGCTTAGAGTTTGCCAGGACATAGGCACTCAATCAGATATCATGAATCTCCTGACAGCTGTCATAAAATTGGATAATAAAAAGGAAGTGAAAAGCTTTAATTCTGGGTTAATAGGACTGGTGTTACCCAGATCATCAGCTTCAACAAGAGGAACTCTTGTTATGCACAGTGCAATGAGTAATGATTATGCAGGAAAAATTCAAACACAGGTTTGGGTTAGTCTGCCACAAATTTTGTCCTTAGAAATGTCAGTGGCACATTTAGTTTTGTTACCACCTGCAGCCCCAAACCCAGCAGATATAGAACCTGGTGGTGTCAATGTACAACAGAGAATCACCAGTCAGTGCCGTAGCTGTACATTTGTGATTGAAGATTCAAATTTTAGAGGACCTTTAGCCACAGGAGAGCACATGACTGTGATTCGAACACAGCTGTGGCAGATGGACATTGCTTAGTATCCTCGAGTCCATCAATTTTCCTTTCTCCATGTTTCCATTGACACTTACTCTCATGCTATATGGGATTTCCTGTTTTCCCTTTTGCTGTCCTTTACATGTTCAGCGGTCTTATACCTTGCTGGCTCTACAGTCATCCACTTAGATTTTGGAACCTAGTTTTTGTGTTTTGGGTCTTTTTGCCCTGTTCAAGTCGGACATTTAGGAAATCTAGTCCTTTGTCTTGTCCTCATGAATTTGTGACCTAAAATTGTATTGTGTGTGAGGTATTTGTTGTTGATCACCTGATCTATATTCTTGCTTAGCTGAAAGAGTTTTTTCTTTTGCTCCTTTAAATCCGAGCTTGCTCTCTTCATGAGTCTTGTCCTTCATTCTCCTTTCCTGAGAGTGTGTGACCCGAGAGTGACACTGTCTCAACTTTTTGGTCTCTTCCTCCATTCTGCTTTTCAGCTGATTCTGTATGCCTTTAGTTTGTTCTCTCTTATTTAAACTATACATCTCCTATATAGCCTGCACATGGCTGTTGGGAGACCTGTGTAAAAGGAAAATCTGCTAGAGTCTTATAATTGTGGGAATTGTAAAGGGACAAGAGTTTCCAGTTTTTTTCCTTTGACTCACATGTGTGCTATTGCTGCTATTTTGGTTGTGATAAAGCATAATTAAAATCCCCTCTGGATACACAAGTCTTGCAGACAAAGAGAACATCACATTTTGTGGAATAAAATTAGTACTTAGCGTGGTACTTGGGAAAACTAGGCTTTCCACATTCTATATCTCATTCTTCCACGGGTCAGCTCAGCCTGCCTGTGTTCCTTGTTGGATAGGCTTGGCAGGAGAATCACAAAAGCTAGAGGCCAGAATGGTCAAAATAGGTGTTAATTGTTGTTTGCATTGGTCTATTTGTGTGTTTGTTTGGCTATGTGTGATTTGCGAATCTGAAGGGAGCTCCTTTCTCTTGCTCTAAAAGTCTTTGCTGTATTGACTTTTGATAGGAATTCATTCCTGTTCTCTAGTGTCTTTTCCTTTCTGTTAAGCTTCATCTTGATAGGCACAGTCTATCTGTAACAATTGCCTTGGCTAAAGCAAAAAAAGGAATCTTGCTTTATGCCCTCATGGCTAAAGAACTACATATCATATCAACCTGAAGTGGTACATATTTAGAAACAGGTTCTATTCCTTTTGCACGTAGAAGTTGTTCACTTGTCTGTCTGTCAGTGTGTTTGGGCTTATGTTATACCTTTGCAATACTTAAGTCTGAATTTCTTGTACTCCTCCTACATTTATGTTGTTTTCCTGCATCCTTCCTTCATGCATTGCTTCTTAGAGAGAGAGTTTCTCTCACAAGCACAAGTTTACCTGCCTCACTTTTCATCTGGGTGAGATACAGAGGGATAACTGAAGGGGGAAAATCCCTCCTTCTCCTCTGCTTTGAAATTTTGTTTTTGAGTACTGCATAGCCCTGCATGCAGAGGAGAGTTTACTAAATCTTTCCTAAAAATTGGTGTACTACATTATTTACTAAAATCTGCTGTTGCCATTCATTTATGTTTTTCCCTGATGGATGACCCACTTTTGCTGTAGGGGTTAATCCCCGAGGCAATTAGATGTCACACATTTCCCACCTTTTGGCAAATGGTCAAAGATCCGTTACAATTGATACATATTCTGGGTTTATTTCGGCAACCCCCCAAGCCTCTAAATCAGCTACTAAGGCCATAAATCACATAGTTCGCTGCATGACAATGATGGGCGCGCCCAGTGCTTTAAAAACTGACAATGGTCCTGCCTTTTGCTCAGCTGCATTTGCTGAATTTCTAAATTGCCACTCCATCCGACATAAGTTCGGAATCCCATGTAACTCAACAGGACAGGCCTCAAAGCCCATCTCGCCAAACAAAACAAAAAAGAGGGAATATTCCCCATTTGCCCAAAGTAGAACAATGCTCTTGTTTATTTTCATTGTTTTTCTTTCAAGGAATGTTTTAAGGTGCGCAAAACAATTGGTCAGGCTTGGAGATAGTGCAGCAGGCACACCATCTCAGCCCAAAATGGACTTGACAGTGTTACAGTGTTGCTGTAGCAGAACCGGACTTTTGCTCCTGTATGTGTGTTTGCATGCATCCTTATGGTGATGGTGATATAGATATAAGGTGTATATATGCATGTCTTTTGGTGATGGTTCTTCTAGACACTCTAAACTCAGGCAATCTCTATGCCCTGCATTTCTCTGTCTCTCTGAGAGACGCAAGGAGGGGGGAGGAACTTTAACCTGCATTTCGACACACACCCCCCTACTATAAACTTTCTACCCTCTATCTTCTCAAATCTCCACGGGAAGGTAAGCCCGCAACGCGTTGCTGATCCGTGTCCGTCCCTGAGGTTGCCAGGCGAGACGTCAGGTCCTCCAAGCTGTCCTCCAGTCCGCCAGATGCTCCCCACTCCAGGGTTGAGACTCCTATGTCCTCGTCCTCCAGAGATGTCCTCCACGCCATGCTGCCATAGACGTTCTCCAAAGATTGCTTCGAGACACAGTCGGTGTCTTCTACTCTTCCTGTTCCTGATTGTCCTCAATGGTCCTACATCAAAATGTTGCCTCTCCAGATGCCACAGCAGCTTGTTCTCCACCACTACCATATTGCCAACATCCAAGGAGTCTACAGCTGCTTGGACACTGCTTGCAAGGGAATTGTTCTCTGCAAGCCATCCACACACACAACTGTCCCCTCCAGTACATCTATATGCCCGCATTCCCAGACATACCCCCAAAGACTCTAAAACGGACATTCATAACCATTCCAGATGAACTCTGCATTTATATTACTGTGCAAACTGTTTGGACTCATGTTGCATTGACTCTATCTCAGTCATTGGTTTCCAAATATGATTGTTCCCCTGAATATTGGACTCAGATACACATTGAACTATGCCCTTTTCATATTGCATATTGAATGCTATCCACATCGAACCCATATTGATGGACTACTGCTTATTGCATCTTGTATGCTTTTCTTGGTGTTTATGTTTCCCAATATTCTTTTGGCTTTATGTTTACCTTGTGAATGAGTGATGTGTATGAATGGGTTCCTGAACAAAATGGCCTCCACACACTGGATGCCTCCTGTGATTCTGATGTAAAAATAATGTCCTCCAGCAAATATGTCGCCCAGAACATAAGAGAATCCAACCTGTCCAATTGGTGGACAGGATTATGGGATTGGATACCTACGGGGTGGATCCGTACACTTGTACAATATTGCATTTTGATCCTCTTTTTGTCTATTTCTCTGTGTTGCTTTATTCAATGTATCCCTAGTTTATGTGGTCTGCTGTCTCAGAGAAGGTGGACTCCAGGGGAAAGGAAAAGGTTTGCGGAATATGTTTACCAGCTCATGAAATGAGCATAGAAAACAAAAAAGAGGGAGATGTCGGGAATCTGCTGAGGCTACCAGCAATTCCCCCTGCACACACCTTCCTCCTGGGGGCTCAGGAATGCGGGGGATCTGTTGGAACGCCACTGTATCTACCTTCCTTCCTGCACCATCAGATAATGCGGCCAGGGTCCGTCCATGTCCGGATCCATGAAGTTCATAATTAACTGAATGGTTTACATTTCCTATGACCGCATCCCGACCCCCAAGAGTCCACATCCTGATTCTGCATCCACACCTGACCCTTGAGCTCTGTACAAACAATACTTGCTGAGCTTCTCTAATTATTGGTTAACCAGAAGGCTAGTAAAGGTTGGGGAGCAAGCAGTGTCTCCTCAGGGGAGGAAGCAAGCAAGGAGGCAAGAGGAAGAAGCTAGGAAACAAGCATGCAATAAACAAGGAGGAAGATTCTGCACCCCCATTCCTGTCTCTCGGTGTCGTCCTTCTCCCCGAATCCCAACAGCTGCCCCGAAATCCCAACACTGTTCCGCAGTTTTTAAAAAAGAAGTTGGGAAAACCAGCACCTTTTTAAAGGCGCTTCTTCTCCCCTAAAATGCAAAAAAAGCGTTTTCATGGCACACTTTCCCTTTTTCTCATCTAAAAGCTAGAGTTTCATGCAGCCATGAACACACTTCTTTTTGCCAATCTAGAAAGCCCCTAAGACAATTGGCATTTCATGATGCTTTCCAACTTTTCCTATATAAGGAAGTGTAAAAATCGTGAGTCAAATTGGGACCAAATAAGATTTAAAAAAAAAAAATCTGGTCCCATTAACTCAGGTTTGTAGACATTGGTGTGACATTCTATAGGAAGGGTTGGGAAGATATGGACCTCTAGGTCTTTTGACCAACCATTCCCATCAGCCTCACCATAGTAGGTGGTAAAGGGTTGTAGAAGCTGTAATTCAATGGCCCCATTCATAGTAGCCCATTTGCCCTGGTTAGATCCAGATGAGATCGTGCATGCCATTTCCAAATCTCTCTGGAAAGAAGTTCATACTACCTTTTGCCCCAATCGATGCTTCCTGGTGCATTTTACCCCACTTAAGTTCATACATGAAAAAGTTCCGGCGGGCATATCCACCCGACCTTATCTAATCCCCATTGAGCCAGAAACTCCCCAGATCGTTGATATGTTATTGTTGTAATTGTTTTTAACTGTTGATATATTGTTTTAGACATTTTATTGTATTGGATTTTAATATGTTGTAAGCCCGCCTCAATCCGTAGGGAGAGGTGGGAGATACAAATAAAATGTTGTTGTTGTTGTTGTTATTATGATGATGATGATGGAGCTTCCTAGTTGTCAATCAAATGATGTCATGGTGATGTCTGATGAAGCCATTGGCTGCTCGAGCTGCTTGGTTTTTTAAAATACTTTTTTATATTTGATAGCTTATGCACATGGAGCATAGGGCTGGGAGCGGTGCAGCTTATGGGGATCCTTTTCCCACCTCCCCCTCCTCTTCCTACGTTTTTATCAGCACCAAGTCGGGCACTCCTGCGTTTTTTGTTTTTTATTGTATTTTTTATTTTAATTTTTATTTATTTTATTATTTATTATTTATTTTATTTGTTATTTATTATTTATTATTAATTTTATTATTTATTATTTATTTTATTGCATTTTATTTTATTTTATTTATTATTTTTTTATTTTATTTTTACAATTTGACAGCTCATGCACATTCTACACAGGGCTCTTTAAATCGGAGGGGGAACCCCCAGTCCATATATGAATAGTTGGTTTCCATATATAGATTGGGGTTCCCTTTCCCTTCATTTAAAGAGCCACATTCATAGTGAGCTCACTATGAATAGGGCTCTTTAAACGAAGGGTGAGGGAACCCCAATCCAACTATCCATATATGGACTGGGGGTTCCCCCTCCGGTTTAAAGCGCCCTGTGTAGAATGCATATGAGCTGTCAAATTGTAAAAATAAAATAAAAATATAATAAAAATATAATAAAATAAAATAAATAATAAATACAATACAATACAATAATAAATAAAATAAAATAAAATAAATAATAAATAATAAAAAAAATGCAGGAGTGCCAGATGAAGCTTAAAGCCCTCCACCCTTATCTGTATTATGACCCATGGTATTTTTAATCGGGTATGTTTTTAAATAAAATTAGATTGGAAACAATTGCCAGGTTTATGCAAATTAAAGACACTAACCAGTGGAGATTTTGTGAGCATACAGAGGCACCTTTAAGATGAAAGGAAGTTGCAGAGACTTGCCACTCATGGGGCCTAGTAGTGAGTATCAGTTCATTTTGAGGGCAACTTGTTTCACTTTTACTAAAGGATAATGTAGGAGATCTGTAATAGATAGAAGATGGTGTTTCTATTCAATAGTGCATTGTTAAAGAGCAGAATTTCCTGCCAGAAGATGCATATACTGCTATCAGCTTGGAGGAGTTTTAAAAGGTGATTGGATACATTAAATGAGGATGAAGCCATTAACGACTATGAGTGTATCTGCACTGCAGAAATAGCCATTTGACACTAGTTTAATGTGCTGTAGCTCCATCCTATGGAATCTAGGGATTTGTAGTTTCACAAGCACTATGCTAAAGAGTGTTTGTGCTTCACAAACCTAAAATCCCAGGATTCTGCAGGATGGAGCTATGGCAGTTAAGATATTGTCAAACTGCAATGTTTATACAATGTAAATGCACCCTATTAGTCAGGATGATTACATATCAACTTCAGTATCAGAGGTAGTATGCTTCTATCGTTTGCCTGGGAGTATGGGTACAGGCCAGAGCTGTGCTCATGTACTGTTGGTAGTCTTCTTATAGGCATCTGACTAAACAGGATACTGGACAAGATAGGCTATTGGTCTGGTCCAATAGGTCTTTTCTTCTGTTCCTATGTTACACTTCTAAAAGTGTGCCTGCTAGAAGAAGGGTGGTGACTTTTTATCTCCAGCCCAGAGAATGCATTGTTTGCTGTATTAGTAAACAAGTTAATTCACCAGGCATCCACAACTGAACAAAAATGATGCTTTCAGGTTACCTAATGCTCTGGTGTTTTGTCTCACTTTTCCAGCCAGCATGTTTTAAAATGTTCTTGTCCACCCAAAGTTCACTGAAGCTATCAATGTCTGGAATAATGGTGATATGCTTCACTTTCCTTTCCAGCCTTTACATGGAATGGTTGTTGCTTGGAAGAAACAGAACAATTGCCAATTGGTGACAAGGCTGAAATGCATTGGATTTTTTAAGAAGTAAAAGGTTCTGGACCATTACACAGGATATGAGGCTTTGTCTACTTTTTCCTTTCTGTTGACCGGAAGAGCAGATGCCTTGTGTGCAATAGGCCCTAAATTCAATCTCAGAGAGAGGTATAGAGGTTTCCTGCATGAAACCCTGTGGAGCTATTGCTAACCAGTACACACAAGTTTCCCCTGACATGCAGTTCCCAAATTAAATTGAACTACAACTGTAATCAGCTGATTGGGGATAATGGAAGTTGTCAATACATCAGGAGGACACCATGGTGCTTCAGGGAGTAGAGAGATCTTGTCTACTTTTGAGACTGAAAGAAGGAAGTTGGCAGCATGATCTTTCGTAGCCTTAAGTCTACTTCCTCAGATGCATTTGCTGAAGAAGTAGAGTTAATTCTACAAAAGCTCATGCTGCCAACTTCTTTCTTTCAGTTAGTCTCAAAGGTGCTACAAGATCTCTCTACATACTGATTCCACAGACTAACATGGCTATATCTTTGAATTTTGCTTCAAGGAGGTTGCTATAGGAAAAACTGAGTTAGATCAACCAGTGCTCTGACTCAATATAAAGCAGCTTTGTTTGTTCATAACAAACACATTTATGAATGTTTAAAGACAAAAATGGAGGCCCCAAAAGTCTCTGGAGATCTCTCCTCCAAAAAGAGAGGGGGAAAAACTGAAACAAAACATCACGCGAATGTAGCACATAATGTGTCCTAAGGTGTGGGAGTCAGTCAATATACAGATGCACAGAAATCTTTGAATGAAATTCAATTGAGTTTTTATAGCAGGTGACCTTGGGCCCCCACCTTTCTCCTTTAATATTTTGTACTAGCATCTTATTTGTTTTCATGGTCAATTGAGAGAAAAGGGGGGCACTGATGCTGGGTGGTTAATAAAAAAAAGATTTTCAATGATTCCTGAAGCATAAGGTGTTTTTTTTAAAAAAAATCTCTTCATTTTTGTTTTTATTTTTGTCACAGCACAGCATGAAATGAGATATAAAGTGTGGGAGAAAAAGGTACTCATTGTGCCTCACTATAGCATATTTGTAGCAAATATTTGTCACGAGTCATATGTAATATCCTGCCTAACTCTTTCATGCACAGCAATTAAATGGGCATTGATATCAATAATTCCTAATTTTGTTTTATTTTGTTGCAATGAATTTAATCAACCGTGTCACACCCCATTGTGACTGATGGGCCATTGTTAACTGTCTAGAGATAACACTGTTCAAATGAAGCAAGCATGGTAATATTACTGCAAAAATAAAAATGAATTTTAAACAGATTCCCAGTGTTATTGAATCTACTAAACCTTTATTGCTTTTACATATATATAGACCTGAGTCATATCTTCCAAAGTAGGAACGTAGAATAAAATGCTCAACCATGCAATGCATACATTTGTATAATTATAGGTCTGTTTCAAGACATCTGTAGATAGAGGAAGAAACAACAAGCAATTACAACACTGAAGAAAGTGGGTGCAATAGCAAAGTCTCAAAGGTCAAAAATATTCCAAGTCAGATAAAAAACTGTCCTGATTATCCAAGAACTATGAAATGGATTTCCATAAAAAACCAAAAAACAAAACAAACAAAAAACACATTAAACCATAACCTCACCTTCCTGCCCTATCGATGCATTTTCATAAGGGAATGTGTTAAATAAATAGGCTGTGAAAGAGATTTTGACCCTAAAAGATTTGCTTACAGTTTTGCATTATTTCAGCTTTAGAAAGAGAAACTGATGTCACTCAGATCTGTCAATGGATCCTGCAGTCTTTCCTGTAGAAGCAGTTTGGAGGATAGAGTGGAACTCCCATTGAGCTCCAAGTATACCTTCTAGGTGCCTAGTCAAGAGGTAAGTGGCCCTGTTTTTGGTTTCTTTGAATGGAGTGTTGTGGCTGGCCACTCAAAGGGCAAAATCCAGTCTGAGGCCACTTTAACTACCCTGGGGAATTCTAGGAGTTATAGTTTTGTGAGACATTTAGCCTTCTCTGTCTGTCCAGAAGCTCTGGTGCCACAATAAACTTCAGTTCCCAGGATTCCTTAGCACTGAGCCAGGGCAGTTAAAGCAGTCTCAAACTGGATTATTTCTGCATTGTGTTTTGGACCACAGTCTCCCAATTACACTGCTTTTCCACTATTGATTCACACATGATAAGTTCCTCCCACTGCACTTCCAAGATGCAGGCCATTACATGGTGCAAGTGGACATGATTCTGCTCCTCTCCCTCTCTCCCCTTTGGCATTCCCAAGCAGGCAGTTTTTCTTTTCTTTTCTTTTTCAAATTTCATTTTTTGTTTTACTTAATATCTGTGACTGAGCAATTGAAAATAGAAACAAAAAGGAAAAAAATATATACAGACTGAAAAATACATGCTGGAAAAGGCATAGGCAGGAAGGTGAGGCTATGAGGACTATCATGAAGAATACAGAGCCTGAGACTATAGCAGCACCATAATATTTTTGATGAGCTATGCAAAACTGACTGTCCCAAAACAGGTATGTTTGCATTTCCTACATTAACAAAGTAGTGGAATCTTAGCAGCCATACACAGAAGGGATATTTCTGAGATGGTAGGGGATGGATCAACAGCAAAGTTATGTTTCCCCTTCAAGTAAATGCTAACTATATGCCTATATACCCCCCCCCCCCCCAGGATTGTGCAATTATATTTTTGCATGATTAAATTCTTTTCCTATGCTATGCTATTTATAGTCTCCTTATATAGCTTGATATCTCCATTAACACAATGCAAAGAAATAACAGAGTTCCTAATCTAAGAATGATTAAAATGCAATACTTTTCTAGCCTCATAAGAGCTTGTGAAACTCAAAAGACTGCATATACTGTCATCAAGAATATAAGATTATCTAATTCTAGTCACTTCATGTAGGGTGATATATACATTATGTGAAATAATACATTGTAAATATAATTGTAAAGAGAGTGACTACTCAGAAAATAACTTAAAAGAAGAATAACAGGATAGCTTTTGAGCCTCATGAAGAATTTTGTCAAATTCAAAAGACTCTTTGTGCTTTTATCAACATAAGCAAGTGCAATAAAAATCTTAATTTTTTTTTAGCTGCCCCTATTGAACCAAATGGGTTTGTTTTAAACCTTTAGCTTCACAGCAGGGATAATAAGAACTGAATCATCTCATTATTGCAAAACCATAAATTTCTAGAATAATTGGGTAGGCTGATTCTGTTTCTTTCAACTGGGTATATTTGCTCAAATGAGAACCTTGAATGAGAGCAGTTACAGGCATTCATGGAAAAAAGTATATTCATTACAGGATGCCTCTGATCACTTATTTCGGCTAGTAATTCTACCTCTGTGTTTCTTCTCTTGAACAGTACTCTGGTGGGGATCAAACAGGACTTTCCCACAGGGGGGCACATTGATATGAATACACTTACTGCAAAAATTGCCTTTTAGCCATCCTTTTTAAAAAGTCTTCTGCTACTGTGGAACAAAGCCAAAATCAAGACTTAAAAGAAAGAGCATTTGGGATCCTGGAAAAGAAGTAAGAAGCACCAAATCCAGACTCCCAGCTTGTAATATCAAGAGCGAAGGATGACACAGCCTTTAACCTTTCAAATGCAACCTTATTAAGCATAACATTTACCTTGTGCCAACAAATGTGAGATGCTCTTCTTGGCTTCTGTAATGATACACAGTTTCTATCCTTGCTCGAAATTATTTGATATTCATGCAAAGATGAATAGCCATCTGGTACATGTATGACTGATATGATCTTTTACCCTGATGGCAAGGCCTTAAATGGTTCATTCTCTGTTTTCCTAATCCTCCTCTCCCCAGTGCAACATAAATGATGTAAACTGAAGTCCAAAAAACAGAGCCCTAGGATAATTTAATGGCACTGTCCTCTTTTTTTGGATGTTAACAGCCCCTTCCTCTTCCTTTTTGGTTAATCCTTGTAAGGAAATACCTTTCATATTAAAGTTATTGGGAAAATATGGTAGGTGAAACACTACTGTAGCAGATAGCAAAGTAGCAACACTTATGCAGAACAAATTTGAGAAGTTAATGTCTTTTTCTTATGTCATTCTGACCTCCATCTAAAGAGGTCTCTGTTTTTTCAACTATCTTGGGCATGCATACTTCATACTATGTTTCCCCCCAAATTAGACAGTGTGTTATATTAATTTTTGCTCCCAAAGATGTGCTAGGTCTTATTTACAGGGGATGTCTTATTTTTCCACGAAGAAGAATTCACATTTACAGTGGTCCCCCCGGTTACGAATCCCCCGGGATATGTAATCCCCGGGATCCTAAAGCTCCGGGGCTGGAAAAACGGCCCCGGTTCCCAAAAAAATCCCCGGGTTGCGGGGAAAAAAAGCAACCTGGCCCCTTTAAATCAGCACGCTGCGCCGCGCTGTGCATCAAAGAAAGCGGTCCCCCGGGTTACGAAGACTTCCGGGTTACGAAAGGTAATCTGGAACGGATTACTTTCATAACCCGGGGGACCACTGTATTGTTGAACAACAACAAAAATGAACATTTATTTTATATATATATATATATATATATATATATCTTGGCTAGATATTACTTTTGGGGAGGCCTTATATTTAGCAATTCAGCAAAACCTCTACTAGGTCTTATTTCCTGGGGATGTCTTATTTTCGGGGAAACAGGTGATGTACAGTAGCCAGTGATGAAAACAAGCAACAGAGTGTTTCACTCATTGACTTTTGTTGCAAGATGTGGGAAAGAGAAAACAATTGAAATATTCCCTGAGGATTAAAAAAAAAAACTTTTTCCCAAGCTAATCTAGTCAAACATATTTTATGCAGACAACAGTAGCTTCATCAAAGATGAAACTGGAGTATACAGATGTCAGGTGGGAGAAATGTGCATACTGTCAGATGCTATCAGCTTCACTTTCCTAAAAAAACAAACAAACAAAAAAAAGCAAAACCAAATACCATTGTCTTGTATTTGAAACATGAAAAAAGTCAACACCCAGAAGTGGCATTTTGTTGGTATGTATTTTTGTGCTTATGTGGGAGGCAAGTTCCTATGAAAAACACCTGTACTATAATTTTCTGGCAAGAACCTAGTCTTTTAAATCTCCACACATGTTCTTTTTTCCACCTCAATTACCTACCCCATTATTCTGTTGTTTTGAAGAGAAGCAAATGTAAAATTGTTACATTCAAAGGAAGGACTAAAAGATGCTTGTGAGGTAAAATTCTCACAAACTAATTTACTTTGGTGACAGTAACAATTACTTTCCTCTTCAAAAGCAATTAGAAATCTCATTGTATTCTTGTTTCCAGGACTTTTTTTTTTTTTTTGGCTTTTAGAAATTCAACTCAGGCATTGCCTGGCCCTCCTAAGAATATACTAATATTTATCAAAACTTAGGTCTTCTTCAAGTTGAGGTTTTGTGAATCTGCTCTCCGAAATTCGTCAGTACAAAAGGTGATGTTGAATATTAACTGGATATTATCTGAACATTGAGGATCTTCCTTAATATTTACCAGAGTTCTACGTATTCAATTTAAATGGGGAGGATCTCCTGAGATGTTCAACAGATGGTATCTGCTTATGCAACCATAACTGGGAGCTTACAGTCTCCCAGGTTCTCTAGAACAGTGCTTCTTAAGCTATCAAATGTGTGGGTCTGATTTTTCCTCCCAATGTGATAGGGACAGGAACTGTATGCATGCCCATTGGCTACTGCTTTTTCCATTCTTTCCTGGAAACTTGCTAGGGACTGGGAACTGACAATTAGTAGACCAGTACTGGCTCATGGACCATCATATTGAGTAGCACCTCTCTAGAACTTTATGGTGGAGGGCTGGGAGATCCCTCCATGAAGGGATCTTGGTGCCACAGGAAGCTGAAGACGGACGGCAAAGAAGGTTGTAATACTACCAAAGTGTTGGATTTATGATGGTTTGGTTTGGTTTGTGTGTGGAATTTACTGATGTTTAATATTTGCAGGGGAAAAAGTTCATCATAACTGCTCCCTTACAGGATGTACCATGAAGGTGTGCAAATACAAACACATTACAATAATGCAACAGTTTTCATGTCATGAATTTTGGGATTTTATTGTTTACTGAGATATTTAGCATTCTTTTCTAGAGAACTGCACTGGAGTCCCCTGATTTACAGTTCGCAAGGCACCCAAAAAAGGACTGAGGATTAAATCATGGTACCCTGAAAAATGTAGTTTAGAGGAGTATAATACACCTGAGAGGCAGCAGTAACTCAGAAAAGTACAGATTCCATTCTCTAGAAGGATACTCTGATGGTGAAATAGATACAACACATATAACAGATGATAAAACAGACATAACTCTGAAAGCCCTGGTGCTATAGTGATTAAATGCCAGTACAGCAGCCACAGGGTTGGGAGTTTGACCCTAGGAAGGGCTTCAAGGTCCACTTAGCCTTCCATCCTTTCGTAAGTTGGTAAAATGAGTACACAGCTTGGTGGTGGCAATTGGCTTACACATTGTAAACTACTTAGGGAGTGCTAGTTCACTGATTATAGAAATGTACTCGCTATTGCAACTTAGTAGTGAAACATTTTGTTTAAATCACTCAATGTAAAATCTTTGGAGAGTTCATGTTTCTGTCTCTTTCATCATGTCTACTGCCCCCCCCCCATTAGATAGTAAATTTAGGAGTTTGCTATTCCAATTAGAGTATTATATCCCATCCCTAGATGCAATGTAATTATAACTAGGCAGTGAGTGGAATCTGTGTATATCACAGTCATGGTCTTCTTTAGATATCATTGTGAAATGTAAGAGATAATTCATTTCCCCAGGGCAGCACCCTGACCAGGGATGTGCATTTGTTGGCTTCTTGAATGGAGGCCAGTAACAAATCAGACACAGTGCACAAGGCCACATTTGGGAAAGGGGTGGGCTGGAGTCAAGGCTATTTAAGCCAGTGCCGCCCTGCCCAGTCCTTCTTTTAATCATTATGGCTCAGGAGAACTACTACCAGAAAACTACAGGGTCCTTTGGCCTACCCTGGCGGCTGAGTATTCAACCTGTTTCAGACTCCACCCTGCTGTTGTTAATTTTGATTTCATTCACAGCCAGTGTGAGCAGATTGAGTGACCCCTAGTGGCTGCCTCGCAGGTTACACTTAAACTCTGTTACAGTAATTGAAATTTCTATAGGTCACACTGTCTCAACCAGTTTTGCACAACATCATTTGCATCCAATAATACATACATATAGTTCAACTTATTGATACATATAAATTAATATACACATACATAATTAAATTTAATTAGTTACTTGCCAAAATAAATACATAAAAATAAATACATATTATATATATATATATATATATATATACACACACACACACATATTAGTTAAATTATTATTATTACCTTGATAGCTCAGACTATTGTTGTGTGACATACACTGTTTACTAGGAATAAGCTACATATGCATAATTAATATTTTTTACACTTTGTAAAATATATGCAATACATTTTCTCATTATCTCACTGCTAAAGAACCTCTAGGGCTGAAGGGCAGCATATAAATACCACAAATAATAATAAATTGATAGCTAAATTTTATTGTTAGACATACTTTATTAATTGTTGTAGGCTATATTTCAGAGGATTCTGAAGACATCATATTTCTTGTTTAAAGAGTATCATGTGATTTAATTAATTACAGGTGATATCTGGAGGGTGTGTTGCTTTCTATTTAACTTTTTGGAGCTTGGCAGTGTACATTAGGCTTACTTCTGCAACAAGTTCAGAAATTTCCTTTAGTTCAAAACAGGACAGCCAAATTAGTTACTGGTACATCCAGGAGTGATCATATCACAACACTGTTAAAATCACTCCACGGGTTGCCAATTAGTTTCTGGGCAAGATATAAAGTATTGGTTATTACATTTAAAGCCCTACATGGTTTGAGTCCAGGTTACCTACAGGATTGTTTTATCATATATCATATAATATCCCCACCCCCATGCATTTAGGTCCTCTGGCAGACATTTACTCCTGTCAGCCAGGACTGGCAGCTATCAGCCATAGGATTTTTTTTTTCTTTAGCCACCTCTAGACTCTAGAACAATCTGCCAGAAGAGATTTGGCAGCTGAATACTGAAGGCCAGTTCCTTTCCCCAGACCTTTCCAAATTATTTTTAAATTATGAACTAGAAATATGGACTGATTGTTTTAATATGTATGTGTCTTATTCATTCTTCTAAACTAAGGTGTGTTTTTAACTGATGTTGTATGTTGTGTATTAATCTGCTGTTGTTCCCCAGAATCCATAGGAAGAGACAGGTAAGAAATAATAATAATAATAATAATAATAATAATATCATAATCATCATCATCTACTACTACTACAACTACAAAACAACAACAATTTGTTGCTCTTCTTTTTAAAGGTTTGTTTATAATTACCTTTCATTTTGTTAATAGTTTAATTATATTATTAATTTTTGAACAATGTAATTTTTGAAGCTGTATCTGTTGTAAGATGACTAGACCTCAGTGGGAAAGGGAGAGGAGGAAGAGGGAGGGAGGGGTGGGGTGGGGTGGGGAGGGGAAGAAGGATAGAAGGGGTCAGTTTTCTCCTTTAATCTTATACAAAGTTTCCATTCATAGGAAATTGCCTCTCCCCAAATGAGGGGAGCCAACGATTCCCTGACATTTAGGAAGCTTGTCAGGCTTTCACACACAGGCCCTTCCTAATTGTTTTAGTTGGAGTCGTCTAATGCAGTAACTCTTGGTGTCACCTCTATGAACACCTTCATGGTGTTCTCCTGCTTACGAGAATCCAAATAACATAGCACATGAAAGGTTCTTCCCTCTCCCTGAGCAGCCAGTCCTCAAAGGTCTGCTGAAACAAAAAGGTTCCTCTATCTATGAACCTCTCCAGAAGATCTTAAAACATGGACAAGTGCATATAGTTACAGTGATATGAGAAAGCCAATAACACAGATATATTATTACATGCCAGGTGGATAAAGTACAGTTTAAGGGCTCTCTGAGATTCTTTACAGTGTTAGAATATCAGCTTTATTAAAAATCTTGGCGTGAGGAGTTCCCTCCATGACCTCAAGCTGACCCCTGAAAAGATCCACCATTATGGCTAGGCAAAGAAGTCAGGTAGCCATCCTGGCTACTATCACATCAGCCTCACAAGACCCCTATAAAATAACGCTTTAGAAATTCTGCACAGGAAGGTTTGGAAATTGCTAAATGGGAAGACCGTCACCTCCAGAACAAACACAATGCTGTTTGTTTTCAGCCTTACACCTAATGGGCCAGCTTAATGATCCCCCAATTGTGTCCAGACCCAACTGCACTGAGCCAACTTGTCCTCACCTCAGCATAAGAAAGCCCCTTTGTCTTAATCGTTAAGCTTATTGCTAGAGGCTAGATTCCACCTATAAGAATCTCAAGATTTGCTCCCTCAATGTGCTGTTGCCAGAATACAGCCCGGTCCATGCCAGACTGAACTCTTGCTCCCTCCACCATCCCTTCCCCCATATTTCAGTGGCCGTGTTCATTCCATCATCCACACCAACATCAGACCCCTGGAGAAGCCTTTGGAAGTGAATATTTCCCCATAGTGGTGCCTGTCTCAAACTATCTCCCAATTTTCCTCCTTTACTTTCCACAAGCATTGGATGTGTGTGTGTGTGGGGGGGGGTGTCCTTTTGTTGTGTGTTTTTCCCCTTTAATAAACTTTTAGGGGTGAAACAGATGGGCAGGGAAAAGTGGTTTGAAGCTGCCTTTTCTGAAGCCACATTGAAACGCCACCAACCGCACCACCGGCTCCCAAGGCAGCTGGAGTGCTGATGTCCTGACCACATGACATGGCTTCAAGCCAGGAATGAGTGGGAAAAAGCTGCTTCTTTTTGAAATGGCTTTTCTCTGCATAAGGACACTTTTCTGCTGGCTTCAAGTCATGTGTCATCTAAACGCCACACATTCAAGCCAGCCTCAACGCACCTCTTTTTGCCTGTCTGTTGGGGCTTTTTAGACCGCCCAAAAGGGGCGGTCCATACTCGCCCCTTCTAGCAGCGAGATGAGGCCTAGGCTGCTGCATGGGCAGCCCCAGAGGCCTCATCCCGCCGCTTTTGGAGGCCGAGGGGAACCGGCAAACTGCCGGTTCCCCGCAGACTCCAAGCGGGGTGCAGCGGGCGCTCTGGGTGCCCACTGCACCCCACTTCCCTCGGCGGGGCTGAAGGGGGAAAGGGGCCCCCGCCGCGGCCCCTTTATCCCTGGGTCTTTGCCGCGGCCATTTAAAGGCCGCTGCAAAGACCCGCCGCAAAAAAAGAGCTCCGTGTTCGAGCTCTTTTTTTGCGCTGCGGGAAGGGCGCGATTGGCACCCTTCCATGCCGCAAAAGCGTCAAAACGTGTGCAGCGTGTCAAAACGCTGTGCACGTGATGACGCTTTTGCGGCGCCTCCGTATAGACGCCGCCATCTTTAACTGGTGGCGTCCATGCGGTTTAGGCTTAGGGAGGGTGTAAAAGCTACACCTTTCCTAACCCTAAAAGCGGGCTTTTTAGCCCTTAAAACGCTTTTTTTTTTTTTGCCCATCTAAAATGGGCCTGTTTAGCCCTGTAGACTTTAATTGGAAAAAGTCCATTTCCACGCCATCTCTCAAGGGATTATTTGGCCCTTTGGTATACACGACCAGACACAATCTCGCAGGGCATTTGTCAGAACCCCCTCTCAGCAATTTGAGCTAATTAAAATTCTCCTAATTAGATCCTTCCTAACAATAGTTACAGTGATATGACAAAGCCAATTATACAGAAATATTATTACATGACAGGTGGGTAATGTGCAGTTTGGGGATTTTCTGAGGTCCTTTGGAGTCCAATGGTTCAATTTAATTCCCTCCACCACCACCACCCAAATTGCTAATTTCCCTTCTAGGGTATGTGGTTAGGTAATTTTGCCCCATTTTTGGCTTCCTGACCAGTATTAGGCCTGCGGAATGCTGCCTTCTCCCCAGAAGCTGGATATCATCATATCACTTCCAATATTGGGGGAGAGCTCCCATGAACCTAAAACAGACTGCCTCATTCAAAAAAATAAGATGAAAAGTCCAACTACATCTCTTGGTGTATCCTCTAGAGCTTCCATCTACAGGTGAAGAGAATCTATCAAGAAAGCCTAGGACTTGAACAGGGCTGTTGATGACAGGGTGATTTGGAGATCTCTTTCATAGGGTCTCCATAAGTCAAACTTGACTTGATGGCAATTAACAACAACAATAGCAGTAGCAGCATTTGAATACTGTGCAATTTTGAATGTGTGGGAACAAAATATGGTGGTTGGACCCGAAAGTGGGACATAGCTGCTGGACCTCTAGAAGGCAACACCTGTTGAGAAATGAAGGGAAATTCTCCTTTTTGTCAGAATGTGACTCTTTTTATTTGTTGTGTGACACACTTTAAAGAAAATAAAAGAAAATCCAGCTTGTAAATTTAATTCATCATCCAATCTGACCTTCAAAAACAATGCCAGCAAAATCTTTCTTTCCATATCAGATTTATTGTCAGTACATTCAAACTCATGCTGATGGCATCCATACATATTTTTACCCTTTTCTAACATACCTATTAGGGAAGTAATGAATGTTTCTTATTAAACTCAAAGACCTGCAGGGTGGAGGGTAGTATTGCTTATCACAGGGAAAAGGCTTCAGCAAGGCTGCTACTTTTTTTCAGTCTAAGAACTCTTATTCCCTCAGTTTTCATGTCATGTCTCTGGGATGAAATGGTCTGTAAATTCCATTGACCCTAAATCTCAACTGTAGTGCTGCTTATATATTTCCATGTCATGGAAAAATGAATCAAATGACATCAAGTTTTAGCTACAGTGAAAGAAAAGGTGTACAGATGCATTGAGGTTTAAAACAGTGACATTTAAGTGCTGACAGATAAGTGCTGTTTCACTAGAGATGAAGGGACTGAGATTTGTCTACTTCATTCTGTAACGTGAAAGACTTCCTATTTGTTCTTCCTGTCCCCCATATTTGTCTACATGAGAACTAAATTGCAGAAATCTGTCCGTGTTTTCTCTTTATCAAATTTTATTATGCAGATGTCTGGCCAATAAATGCATGCAAAAATATGAATATTAGAGAAAGAGCCCATAAAATTGGTTTATTAGTTAAAATGATGAACATATTGTATGTAATGAATAGAAAATTGTTTGCATAAATTTTTGTATTAGCTACATTCCTGGCTAATATGAATGAACACATACACATTCTCTCTCTTTCTCTTACACATTCTCAGATTTTCTGAATGAATGAATTTTTTTCCTGAAAATCTGGACTCTTTACTTGAGCAAGGAGGAATATACAAAGGTACAATGTTCTAAGCAAATAGCATTCATTTTACAGCCCCATTTGTGTTTTCATTTTTTTATTCACAGGTCCCTTATAAAACATAATGGTTGTACTATATTTCAAATAATAATAATAATACAGTGGTCCCCCGGGTTACGAAGGTAATCCCTTCCGGATTACCTTTCGTAACCCGGAAGTCTTCGTTTCCCAGGGGACCGCTATTTCCAACGGAGCACGCGGACAATTTAAAGGGGCCACACTTTTTTTTAATTCGGATCCCGGGGGATCCTTCCGATCCTGGGGGATATTTTTTGGTCCCGCCGGTTTCGGATCCCGGGGATTTCGTTCCCCGGGGGATTCGTAAACCGGGGGACCACTGTAATAATAATAATAATGTTTTATTTCTACCCCGCCCCTCTGAATGAGCAATCAAGGCAGGTCACTTTAACTGCCATGGCATCCATAGAATTCTATGGGATCACATTTAGGAAGGGACAAGTCTCATCCAGAGATCTCTTCTAGTATCTCACCAAACTATAAATCTCATGTGTCCATAGGATGCAGCCATGGCAGTTAAAAGTTGGATTATTGTGCTATAATTGCATAATACGAAAGAACCAACAATGCCATATTAAAGGAAAACTATATGCACAGTAAAAGACATAACAGAGCTAAGCAAAGACATGAATGTGTTTGGTGCCAAATAAAGAAGCAAAAAGAGTAATAGCAAAGCAGGAAATGTTACTGTTGTTGTTGTTGTTGTTGTTGTTGTTGTTGTGTGTCATACTGCAAATTCTTGTTCCTAAGCAATTTCTATTTGTGTTTACACATTCATTTAAATGTTTGAAAAGGCATGAAACTGGTTGTTGTAAGTCACACTGCATTACTGACCCCAATAAAAACAAAACTGGAATTAAGTTTTTTTTATCTAATACTGTTAGATCTAAACTTGGATTCATGTTTCAGTGCCTAGGAGTTTGGGTGGTGGTTTGTTAGCCAGAAGCTAGGGTTTAATTTATTGTAACAAAATTGTATACAAAAACCATTTTCAAAACAGACAAAACAGTTATTTAATATTAATAGCTGTTTTCTAGAGAGTCATTGTCTTAAATGCAAGCTAACTGAACTTCTGTCAATGTCAAATAAGCATTTTAAACAAGTCTAAAGCTCCAAAGTCCAAAGTATATCAATACATAAATCAGTATTTGTAATCATCTGGATGCTAATGAACATGAACACAATTACTGTAACAAATGAGAATTTGGCAAAGGCATTAAAACAACAGGTAGGATTTACCTATTGATCAACTGTCCATTAAGCATGACTCAGGCCTTCACAATTAATCATACTAAGAGATTATTATTAAACAGGCTAGAATCTTTATATACCATGAGTATTACTACATAGAATTACCTCTTTTACAAAGTAAAAGCATTTCAATAATCGAGATAATTTATTCTAGACTAGGGATGAAAACCTTTGATTTTTTTCCCCCTCCCATGCAAGGAGGAAAAAATCAGTAGTTTTCTTCCTGCTCCAGAAGACTACAATATTATCTAAACAATTTGGGACTTGAGTTTAAAAAATTAATTTTCACAAAATTCAAATAATAATAATAATAATAATAATAAATAAATAAATTTTTATTTCCCGCCTCTCCCTACGGATCGAGGTGGGATTACAGCATATAAAACAACAATACAATGTTTTCAATACAATATTACAATACATTAAATTAAAATTATCCAATTAAAATCAATTAAAATCGACTATATGGTCTGTCAGAGGGGTTTACCAAGCAGGGGTTCGATGAAATTTTATACACAATCTGGTGGATATACCCTCCGGAATATAGCTTCTAAGCACAGGAAATGGGCTTTGGGATAGAAAAAAAACATGATTTTTGAGCAAAAGGCTTGTATTCCCATCTAAAAACATTGTTTGTGGCACAGAAAGCACATGCAGGAAAATTACACATTGTTTTATAATCTGTGTATGTGAAAATTGTTTGAAGCTGTGCAAATACATACATTAGTGAGCAGGAAAAAAACCTGTGGTTTTCATGCATGTATCACATTCACAACTAATATACACAACTCTTATTTCGGGTTTGCGTTGATGTCCTGTGTGGGCCTTATATAAATAAACACATGTTGGGAGCCCCAGCCCAAGACCTTTATTTATTCATAACAATCTTACACCACTGACTAAATATCACTTTTAGATGGCTACTTTCAAGGCTTTATCTCCTTGACATTGCAGACATGAAGTTCGCCACTCTTTCTTTCCATACAGGTGCTGCTTCGACTGTTGCTGCTATGACTCTGATTCACTTGCTATTCAACAGATGGTATAAGAGGTCTTTAGCTTATCACTTATCACACAGACTGGTTTTTAACGTGTCTTCTTCATTTTCAAATTTTAGATCATTGCTGATGAAACATTATATTTTGATCTGTGGCCTCAGCATGTTTTGCTGGGTGGCTTGCCAGGCCCGTATGATCCACTTCGAGACCCACCTTGCTTTGCCTTCCAGAATGGCTAGAAATCGGGGACTCCGCTGTCATGGCTTGGTGTCATCATGGTTTGAGAAGGGCCAATGGCCTCCTTTTTATGTTCTTGTTATTCATCTGGGTAACAATGATCAGAGATTGCAGTGTAGGAACTGGAGTTTCTTTGGGCATCAGAGCACTCTGGCAGAGAAGACTTAATGTTTCACAAAACTACAGTTCCCAGAATTTCATAGCAATGGGCCATGATAGTAAAAGTGGTGTTAAACTGGATTATTTCTGCAATGTGGATGCAGCCTACATTCTTTTTCAAAAGCCTCTTGAAGATCTCAGTGCTTTAAACTGTCCTGCAGGGACCCTTTGGAATGTACAAAGACCAGCATTGAAAGACAAAGTTGGGTTAGGAACAAACTTTTTAAACTAATATATTTCAATATATAATTTAGATACAATCTGAATTTAAACTATGGACCTTGTTCATATAATACATATATAGTAATGCACTCTGTATTAATTTCTAATGTTTGATAATTATCATGATCTGCTTTTGGCACAGTCCACTGTGGAAAACTGCAAAGCTTGGGAGCATTAGCATTAGTGCTAGCACTCTAAAGTTAAACCATCAAAAGAAATAAATTAAATCATGTTAATTTACTAAAAGAAAATTCCACAATAGAAATTAATTCATTGCATTAGTTCAGGATGATGACTGATTAATTATTACATTTAAACTGATTTTGAATGACTGAAATTGGCCAAAGTGTACATCTTCCCCAAATATCAAGCTGAAATAACATTGCAAGTCCATTGTGAATTGTTACTTTGTCTGGGTTTAAAATGATTAAAATAACAATTAAATGAGCTGAAATTCATATTGTTAAAACGATGAAAGAAAGTAGTTGTTAACAAAAAAAAGTCAAAGTTCTGGGGGAAATGATGTATAAATTAATGTGGACATGGGGGAGTTTCATCTGATAGCTTTATAATAAGAATATATTACAGTTTGTGAAAATTTTCATATTTTTGAAGAAAAGGACATGAGATCAACCATGTGAAAGTGGAGAAACCAAAAAACTGACAAGGGGTATGTCTTCACTGCCCAAATGAATCAGTTTCCTCCTGCCCTCATGCCACCCTGCCTTCGGAACACAGGGCCAAAGCCCCCATTTGAGAGTGGACTATGTTCATGATGTGAGGCCAGTTCTGCAATTAATCTGGCCCATCCCTCCCTTGAGATCAGGTATAAAAGAGTTACCTTTTGCTGTAGATTTTCCTGGGAAATCCAGATCACTCCAAAGTGATGTCCCACTGTGCCAACCTGCATTGCCACTGCTGGTTCCAGTTGCTCCTTCTGAGTTCACAACAAGACACCAAGCCATTTTGATCAATTCTGGACACCTTATTTTTGACCTCAGAAGGAGTGACTCACACTAGTGGTGGTACCATTGGGCAACACAACGGGATGTATCTGCAGAAAGCTGCCAGGTGTCATTGTATGGAGGTATTACAAGAAATACTATGAAAACTGTCCCTTAATGTACTCTGACTGCAAGCAGCCCTGAGGCCTATCCCACCTGGTTACATAGCCAAGCTGCCATGGACCCAAAAGTAAGCTTTGAAACAGAGATCAAACAGATAGTTTGGGAACTGCAATTGGGAAGAATTCACACTTCCAGAAGACAGGAAATGGGAGCTGTTTTACAGCAGGATGCTTCCTGCACCCAAGCCAGAGAGGGATGATTTACAACTCTATTCATCATCTTTTGAAACCCTGTCTTAGTGATCCTTTTCCAAGCAGATTTGGCCTTTGATGTAGCCTATAAAAGATCCTTGATTTTCTTTGGCAGAGAAAAAAGGAAGACATTAGCTTGGAGTCTCAGGGGGAACCTCATGTCTCCCTGTTTTTCAAACTGGTTCCAACTCATGCTGCCCTCCATGAAGCAGCTGAGTTCTACATTCATCATGAGATCAGAGAACCGAAGGTTATTATCCCCTTAAGTGAAGCCTGTCCCATCATTCCACAGCTCACATGTGTGAATGTGCGTATGTGCTTGCATGTGTGGGAATGTGGGTGTGTATTTCTTTTCTTTTAATAAGATACAATTCACCTGAAGGGTTCTGCCTGCATTCCTCTATTCCAGCAACCTCTGTATAAAAATGGGAAACGATTCCAAAAGGGTTGTTTGTAGTGGAGCCAATAAATTGAGCTAATCAAAATTCCCCCAGAGATACCCATTGCTACAGAGGTAATTTGGGGGGGGGGGGGAATTTGCGTCAATTCTGGGACCAGAACACCCAAGGAGAAGCCCAGAGTTTTCTGGACAATAAAATTTGCACAGAGCCATTCTTCTAGGCCCAGGGCTCAATCAAGATTGCAGCCTTTTTATTACTGACAGCTATATTGCAGACTGGTAGAACATGAACATCTCCATTGTGGATACAGATGCATATACTGAATCTTACCAGTACAAATGGTTGAGAATTTCATTTGGTTCATGATTGATAAGAACCATTTTTAAAAAAATTAACAGAGAACAAACCCCTAACAAACAAAACTGCATGACGGAGATATTAAAACTGAGAGATTCAGCCATTCACGGTCACTTCTAGGCTTTGGAGTGTGTTCAGCTTGGACTCATTCTCATCACTGAACAGAGAGGAAGAGAAAGGCATGGGAGCTGTTGCTTCTTGTTCTCACTCCCTTTGTTTGCTTGTACTCTTTCTTGGGGCCAGAGATAGCATGCACTTTGTAGAAATGGATGGAAGATCAGCAGAGCCGGGTGAACAGAAGCTGGGTCATGGCCAAGGCATGAGCCTTAGCAGGATCTTGATGCTGTTAACCTCTAATAACTGTCTTGACTTTAATGCAGAATATTGATCTTTGTTGTTAAAAGAAGGGGTTGACTGAGGAGGGGATGTGGCTAGAAATGTCTGGCTGGTTTTATGTTTCCAGAGAGAGCAGAGAACTAGATAATATACAAACTCAGTCCTTTGGAGCTGTCTCAAAAACCTGTACCAAATGAAACCTTTGTTATCTTTAAAAATGCTCTTTTATTGGAGAGGCAGTGGATGTGTGTTTTAAAGCCATTTTTGCAAAGTACACTTGCAAGAGACTTTGACAGTGGAGAGGTCAAGGCAAGCCCACATTGAGAACTCCATCAAACCACAGCTGCAAGTAAAGCCAAGCAAATAGTTGCCTCATTGTCATGCAGAGTTTAATTAAAAGATTAGACTCAGCAAAAGGCCTCCAAAGGTGCAGGCATAAAAAAGGGCAACTCTCTGTGAAATTGCCTTTCTTGGCACAGAGGAACCACAAAGTATGGAACCTATGGAGGTCTGACAGCCGTGGTGGGACCTTTTCAGCTGTGGAACAAAGCTAGATTTTTCACCTGGTGTTCTTTTGCATGCTAATATTACAATCTTATTAAAGAAAGATGATTTTATTGAAGTATTTGCCCAGCTACATTTAGGAAAATTCAGAGTTATGAGAGACAAAGCTTACACAATCATTCAGGAGTGTAGGAATATTTGACATCTATATTAAGGAGAGTACATCAAGGCTAATGCAATATGAAGTTGCAGTAGAGATGGAGTAATTGCTTTCAATGCTCTTGCAAGATAAAAATGGGTGGAAACGCTTACATTTATTGTCTCAGGAAATCCATTTTAGGATTGTAAAGGAGATAGAAAAATATGTTGATCTGTAGTGCAAGCTATATTTATTTATTTATATAATTTATTTACAGTATTTATATCCCACCCTTCAGCCCTAAAGGCTCTCAGAGCTGCTTACAATTATTATTATTTTGAATTAGACAGTTCCCTGCCCACAGGCTTACAATGTGAAAAGACACGACACAAAAGGAGAAGGGAATGGTGGTGGGGAAGGGGAATAGGTGCAGCAGTTCTTTTCTCCCTCTGAGGCCTGGACCAAGGCAGATGGACTGGAGGGAGGGCTCGGCTTCCTAATCTTAATATTTCACATGAAGAAACCAGGAAAACCACCTTTGAGTATTCCTTGCCTAAGAAAACCCTGTGAAATGTACAGGTTTACTATAAGTCAACAGTTGATGAAGACACATGTATTCATAAACTTTATTACAGGAGCTCAAAAAATGCTGGGTCTCATGTGTGGGGCTAAGCTAATACCAGTTACTCGGGCTGAAGCCCATGGATGCTCCATTCTGAGACAAAGGGAACAAAGAGGCTAATTAACTTCTTGAAGAAGGGGTGGGGAGTGAGTTCAAGAGGTAAGAAGGAAACAAATAGTTTGAGTACATAGACCAAAGAAAGACAAAGAGAGATGGCATAAAGGGCAGGCATTCTCGAGACTCTTCTCTCCTACTAATCACGTTATACAAGTACGGATGCCTTTTTGCTCGCAACAGGGAGCAGTATAGAACAGGGATGGAAGTGAGAGTGATGGGGAATGTCAGAATAGTCAAGTCCAGCATGACCATGACCATTTGCCTCAGCTTAGGCTTTTAGTTAAGGCCTCAGTGAATAAGCAGACTCTGCAGCTAAAGGGACTTTTCATGTGATAAGCACCCTATTAGGAATGAAGGTGGCACCCCAGGACACTGTGACCTATAACTGGTTACATAGATTAGCATTCAGTAGGTTTCATATACTGGACTGGAGTTGTCTACACTGGCCAGAATACTTCATCCTGCATCTTGAATATTCTGGCCTTGGGGCAGTCCCAGATATCCCCATTACCTTCACAGTCTAGAATGACATGGGTTGGCTGTCTACACATAAATCCCACTGTGCTGCCCAGCACCAAAACTGCTGGCATGAGTCGCTCCTTCTGAGGTCAGAAATAAAGTACCCAGCATGAATCACATGACTGGGCACCTCATTGTGTCCTCAGTGGGAGTGACTCGTGCCAGAGGCAGTGAGTAGGACAGTGGGACACATGTGTAAACAGACACCCAGTGCCATTCCAGAATGCTTTGAATTTTTCTGCAAAATTTGGAATAAAAGGTGAGGGTTTTATTTTATTTTATTTTTATTTTAATACCAGTTTAGCTGGGGATAGGGATGAGTCAAATTTGGCATAAAGTTTGAAGTGGACATATCATCCAATGTGTCACAAAATGAAAACTGGGACATGTGTGTCCAAACAATATTAGAGTGTTGGGCAAATGACAAAGGTTATTTATGAGAAAGAAGACACAATCTAAGAGAGACTGCAACAATTTGGGAAAGGAAGGGCATGATTCTACTTCATCCCCCCCCCCCCCAGCACTGAATTTATTTAGTAAAAACTACTTTTATACTTGGAACTTAGGCCCAGTACAGACTGGTGCAAAGCACCAGCTTGGGGCTGATTTTAGGGCTCCAGAGGGCTGGGCTTCCATATGTGCCCAGCCCTACTAGAAGCACCTGTGTGCCATCTTGCCACATCCCCACCTACACGGGGCATGCAACAATGGCACACAGGCATCTGCATGTCCAAACAGCGCTAGCTGTAAGCGGAGGCATAAATGGAGCATGAGCACCATTATGGTTCTCCTAAAAAGAAGGCACTCTAGCTGGCTTCTTTTTACGGAGCATGTTGGTGCTGTACCGTGCAGTTGGCATGGCACTGACGAGGGGCAAAGATGGGCAGCATGGAGCTAACCATCTATATCCCCTCTTAGTTTGCAGCAAAACCAAAGACAAAAGGAGAAAGTGAAGAGAGAGAAGCCAAAACATTTTTAAAGCAGCTGAATAAGTCGAGTAACATGGGATTAATCAGAACTGTCTGCCAAATCAGGACAATTGTAGGATATGCAAAAGGGACCTTAACCCCACAGGAGGAAGTGGAGGATTGAAAATATGTTTCCCAAATAATTTTAAAGAGGATGGCTGCTAGAATAGATGTGGATTTGATTACAGCATGCTGCCTTTCATATGTCCATAGGAATGTCACAATAGGCTTTCAAAGTTAAATTTCTTTTACAGTACACCACACAGGAGGCTTTGTATCTTTGTGAAAATATTTTTATATTTCACATTTACAGGAGAAGAAGGAAGGAAGGATGAGGACTAGAAACATGTGCTCAGCAATGGGGAATATTCAATGTTGTTGTAATGGTCTTTCAAGGTGACTGCAATTTATGGCAATCCTCTCCTGGTGTTTTCTTGGCAAGATTTGTTTGGGTAGGGGGGAGGTAACTATTGCTTTCCTCTAAGGTTGAGAGAGTGTTACTTGCTCAAGGTGGGTTTCCATTAGCTGAGTGATGATTTTAATCCTGGTCTTCCAGAGTTATAATTCAACATTCAAACCACTGCACCACATAGTTCTAGTAATATGAATATTAACACTAATTATTAGGATGCATAGATTTTCTCACTTCTACAACTCTTGACTACATAAATGTACTTTCTTTGTACATACCTTTCCACATTGTTCCTCATAAAAATGTTGTTTTCTGTAAGAGGAAATGCTTTTTCTGAACAAAAGCCCACAAAAAGGGAATTATTTTTCAGAGGATAAGTTCTGAACTACAAATAATCCTGAAAATTGTACAGTTTATGATACCTTTTTCCCCCCACAGGAGAAAAATAGTAGAATTATTATTCCTTTCCATGAGGCTGACATTTGTGAAGATTTACATCACTATTTTTGACTCCAAATGTATGGGGCCAAAACTCTGATGCAGAATCTTAGTTCATGTCTCAAAATTTGGGGGAATGGGTATATGATAATTGCAAGTTGCAGATTGATGCCTTTTCCTTTATCTTACAGTGTAGTCTTAGTAAAGTGCACCCATGTCATATGCAGGCGCGACATATGGAGCTTTCAGCATATACTGAAAGCCGTGCCAGAAGAAGACTTGGCACACCCCGGAAGGGGTAACGGTGCGTGCGCCAATGGCATGAGCTCTGAAGGCATAAGCCCCATTATTTTTAATGGGGCTTGAGAATACACTGAATTCCCCTTACATGCGGTGGTGGTGGTCCAGAATGAATCCCCCTCATAAGGGAACGGATCACTTTATATTCTGTTACATTACTGCATCACTTGCCATTGCATTGCAGTTTAACATACCTTGCTCTGCAAACTTACTGCTTGAATATGTGCTAAAATAGGATGAACATCTTGAGGTAGAGAGTCAGTACTGAAGAGAACACTGTCCAACACAGCCAGCTAGCCAGAAGGATTCAGGGAAGTCTAAAAGCTTTTGCTTAGAAGAAGAGCAACTCTGTTTTATGAGCTCCTGGTGAAGCCATGAAAGATGCTTGGTTTTGTTTGATCTACATTAACCCTGACTATGATGCTGTTAATTATGTATTTACCAAAATTAAATTGAATTACCTAGGAAGAGGTGTTCCTATAATAGCTATAATTCACAATCTGCTTTCATGAGTATATATATCTTTTATCTGCATGATTAATAAACTTACATTCATGTTGAATAACTGGTTCTAGTGCTTCACTAATTCATGTTATTAATTACTTCTCAGGAGAGAAAGAAGGAAGCAACTCTCCAGGCATTTGGAAAGGTGTCTGTATCTCAGTCTTGAGGAACAGAAGGCTAATAAAGCCATAACTGGTTTCTTTTTTGCCTGTTGAGAAAATGGACTTCAAGAGAATGTTGGAAGTGTTACCAAATAAATCATTCTTTTTCACTGAGAAATAAGAATGATAGACATCCTGGGTATTCTCCTGCTTCCAGTCAAGTTAGAACATGCAGTAGCAGCAGCAGCGATATATTATTTTATTCCCCAACAAATACCTTCTTTAATTTAGTCATTATTATGTTGCATGTGTTGTTGTAGTGAAAAGTCTGATCTATCAGCCAATCACAGAGCAACATGATACCAGCAAATGAGAATCTAGCTAAACAGGGCTATAAAAGGGCTGTGCAGAGAGTGAAAGGGGGTGGTTAGTTCTGGATTTGTTTTGAGGGAAAGAGTTACACCGAAGGGAGGGTGTGCTCTTAGAGTTCCTAAGGTAACATTTTAGTTGGTTTGGTGACCATGAAAAGGCCTTAAGGGTCCAGAGAGGGACTGTGTAGGCTTGGGAAGTCTATTAGGGGGAGATTTTAGAATTTAGATTTTAGATAGAAAGGGAATTTTGGTTCATGTACTGGGGATAGGATTGACTGTGTGACTGTATTAATAATATTATTTCGAAGGGACTTCTTGTAACTAATTTATAAGTTAGTAATAACAACTTTGAAACTAATTTAAAGTATTTTTTTCTATTTTGACAATAAACTTTTGTTATTGTTTAGATAACTACTTGGCCTCTGTGTGAGTCAAACCATGCTACCTAGTATTAGAGACACAGAGGGGCTTTGTCATCTTAAAGAGCAATGTTAGGGTGAAGGTGGGCAGGAGTACTTCCCCAATTTTGGTGGTAGCGGTGGGATTAAAATTCCCAAAGGGCTGCCACAGTTGAGAATAGGTTGCGAGTGGACTGAGAGAGAGTTCATCTCATAAGTTTGGTGACAGTGGTGGGATGAAAAGGCCCAGGGTGCTGTCATCAGAGCAACTTAGTGGTGAAAGATAAGGGGTTCACCATAGTTGTGTGTCTTCAAGTTGCTTACAATTTATGGTGAATCTATCATGGCATTTTCTTTGCAAGATTTGTTTAGAAGATGCTTGCCATTGCCTTCCTCTAAGGCTGAGAGAGATTGCGACCTGCCCAAGGTTGCCCTGAGAATTTCATGACCCAGCAGGGGATCAAACCCTAATCTCCAGAGTCGTAGTCCAACAATGTAACCACAGTGGCATACTGGCTCTCTAATTTAGTCTTTCCTTTACTACAAATGCTTATGGCACTACAAGAATCATCAGCCAAATATGGATTACAGTTTTCACCTCCCCTCCCCTATACATATGGAATGGTTTTAAGTTCCCATGTATACTTCTTTCCAGCAAGTAACATGACGTGTGTGTGTGTGTGTGTGTGTGTGTGTATCACCTAAGGGGGGAGAGAGTGGGAGATGGGCACCCAGGAGTGAGAAGAAGCTTCTCCCAGCCTGATTGCTCTGGGACCATGGTAAACAAACACTGTAGCCCCAAGGGCACCTCCTGCCACAATCCCAAATGGACCATAGTCTATTTGCAGTGATATTTGCAAGCATCAATTTCACAATCATCCCTAGAGATAATAATAGATTCATAGAGTACTGTACTAGAGTTGGAAGGGATCTTATGGGCAATCAGATCCAACCTCCTGCCCAGCAAAACCATAGAATCATAGAGCCTTACCTGTCCAGTATGCTTTCTTGATAATCTGTGCAGAGTGAAGTCAAAGGTTTTCATGGCTGGCATCCGTCTTTTTTTGTGGGTTTTTCAGGCTGTGTGGCCATGTTCTAGAAGAGTTTATTCCTGATGGTTCACCAGCATCTGTGGCTGGCATCTTCAGAGATGCTGGCAAAACGTCAGGAAGAAACTCTTCTAGAACATGGCCACACAGCCCAAAAACCCCACAAAAAACTAATTTGTGCAGACTTTGGCAACACACAATTTTCATGCCTTGTGCATCAAAATCTAATATTCATATTTATTAAGCATAACTTGTAATACAAAGGCCATTGTAGAATGAGGTGGGTCTTTCCTTTGATTTGTTTAAGTGAAAGATAAGCTATTCATTCACAGAGAGTGCAGGGGGAGCAATGTGATGGGAAGTACATAACAGTAGACTCAGACTTCAGCCTCCTGGAGAGGAACTGATCAGCTTCTGCTTTAAGAAAATTCATTCCAGCACATCAGCTGAATTCAGCAGTCACCAGTTTCATATTTCCAGGTGATGTTGTACACACATGCACACTACACACAAAAAACATGGGCATAGGCACACAATTACCTGTCCATAATGGGAAAAATATTTTTAACCTTTGCCACTCAGTAGCTGTTTTATCTTTCTGAAGCATGAAGGATTTTTGTTTCAGCTAGCCAACATGGCTTTTGATGTTCTTATTCATATAAATGCTGCAGTTTTTCTTTTATTATTTAATCCTGCTAAGCCCTTGGGCACATTGATCTCATGTGGCCATGAATTAGTTCCGCGGGTTAATTATGCATTATGCAAAATACATTATTTCCTCCTTTTTAGTTTTGACATGCTGTCTTTGATTTTCAAATACAAATGTGCCTTTAGCTTTCTTTTTGGGAAAAAGGAGTGGTGAGATAGATTTGTTCTCTCTCTTTTAGGTTCATGTGTGAAATCTCAATCTCCTCCCTCCCATCTGTCTCTCTCTCACACACAACTCTTGTTAGGGTTTCCTGAGGTACAAATTGACAACTCTGTCACTTTGACTTTCTCACATATTTCAATTTTGTCAATTTTCATAACTTTCTGTATTGTGGTACATAAAACACTAATACAAAATGAAGTGAAATGAGATTCTTAGCCATTGTTAAGGATATGCAACTCTGTCACTTTTATCATGTCTTACATTTGAATTTTTGGAAATTTGTGAAATTTAGAAAAAAAAGTCCATAACCACAAATTAGCTCTTTGCATTCAGGCGTAGTCTCACACACACTGAAGGAAGACAAAGATGAATAATATTTTTGCAGCTTTCTGATATTGTGGGGAAAGTGTACCTTCAGATTGACAATGCAATAGACATGAGTCCTTGGTATTCATTGGGGTTTGGTTCCAAAAACCCCTCATAGATAACAAAATCTGTGAATGTTCAAGTCCCATAATATATAGAGGGATAGTAAAGTGGTGTCTCTTATATCAAAAGGGCAAAATCATTTTTATTTTTATTTTTTGGAGGGGGGTATTTTCAGGTTGTGGGCTATTGAATGTTTCAGTGCAGAATCTGTGGATATGGAGGGCTGACTGTAATTTCCTTAGCATTTTACAAAACAGTAGACACAGAAAAAAAAGGCAATATGATGACTTGGAGAAAGTGACAGCCTTTATTTGAACGGCACAGAGGTTTCAATTTCCTCCCACTTTTAGCCACCATGGCTCCTATGGAATTTTGGGTTTCTTTAGTTTAGTGATATGCTTGGAATTCTTTGTAGATTGGCACTAGACCTTTCTAGCAAAGATGTCTAAGTATATGACCAAACTGTAAAGCTCAGGCTCTCATAACATAACATGATAGTTAAAACAATATGGAACACAATGGATACTTCCTGAATATACCATCACAAGGGTCATATCCTACAATCTCACAATGGTTATCTCCTGTAATAGTTGACATGCTATGTTCCATCATGGAAGTGAATGTAACATTTTCATGAGATAATCTGATGAAAACTGGAAGATCCAGATGGAGCTTGCAACCCAGCTATGAAACTCTGTGATTGTTTGTGGGGAAATCACTGTGTGACTTTCTTCAGTCAGTTGTAGTGAGGATAAAATTGGGATGGAGAGTAAGTCATGTATGGTATCTTTACCCAAAGATGTGATATAAATGCAACTAAGAAATTAATAAATATGTTGTATAAATTATTCTCATCAAGCAATGCAATAAAGGCTAGTGTTTCATCTATGATAACCACTTGACAGTTGTAAAAGGAATTTATCTGATATATGAGGATGTGGACAGTAACTGTCAACCTGTTTTGAGCATGAAGGAATCCTTACCAATGTCAGAAGAAGGTGAATGGGCACACATCAATTGACTAATAACTTCTATTAGCTTGGTTCTGAAGTTGAACCCTCTCAATGGAATAAAACCTACCAATCAATGCATTTCACAAAGGTGTATTTTCAATATATTACAAGCTTTATATGGAGTTTAATCAGTGGATACATTTAATACAACTTTAGTCGATTCATGAGCATTGACCAGTTTCAATGAGTGTGTTAATGTTAATGTTAATTGGTTCAGCTGAGAAAATGTGTTTCCTTTGGAGCCATTTTGGTCCTTGTGTTACTGTACAGGAAATGAAAGAGGAGATTAAAGGTGACCTTTTCTTCAAGCAATGAGAAATAGCTTTCATTTACTCAGTTTGGAACTTTTCTCATGTTTTCTCCAGTATTTCAGAAAGGACTGTGATGATGATAACATTTTGACTGTGTGCAAATATATGTAAATTGAACTGAGTAGTCTGATCAAAAACAGATGACTCGTCAATTTGACATTCTTTCATTGGTGAATGGCCCCAGTTTTCATTTCTTGCCTTAACTGCTAAATTCCATTGGGTTTGGTTTATTACTGCAATACACAGTCTGTTTATGCCATATTTTCACATCAGGGGTTTAACTGCTTCTGTGATATGGAACCTCTGTTCTTCCTTTCCTTCCAACTCACTTGAAGTACTCTGCAGGACCTGTTCCTCAGAATATATCATCTCCTTAGATTTCTTTATAAAAACCAAGCAAGACTTTCCATTTTCTGTCTTTTTTTTTTTTTTTTTAAAAGGAAATGACTTTAGGACAGCTGTATCATTTTGATTCCAAGTATGTTCTTCAGAGATCTCAGTAACTGGCCTACTTTCTAAAAGTGTTGAAGTCAATGGGAGTTCCTGGCTGTTCAGCACTTTTGAAAGTTACTTCAGTCAATCTGGGAAGGAGGCCTGCCCCCACTGTTGTTGACTCTAAGAAGTCCATTGATTTTTGTTGCACTGCACTGGTCCCATTAGATCTCCAACTGTGTTCTCAGAATGGCTTTCTCTCTCTAACACACACACACCCTTGATATGCCTTTTTAGTGAAGTTATGATTTGTTGTATAAATGAAACTGATGTTGGACTAGTAGGGAAAAGCCCACACAAAGTATCTCCAAGGAAACTAAAGAGATAATGGAGACCGACCTGAAATTCAAACAACTTGATGAAAAGTTATATAGACTTGCATCAGATGACTCCTTTCTGTTAAAAAAGGGACTTATCCTCAACCTCATGAATGGATTCCATAAATCTCTGCTTACAGAAACCCACAATCATCATCATCATCATCATCGAAGAAGGCAAGGAAGATTAGTTTGTGACTCTAGGCATCGTACAGATAAAATATTCAAAAATAAAAATGATATATAATACAAAGCCACACTCTCCCTAAGGATGAATTATAATAATAACCAATTGGCTACAATATTTTAAAACCAATCAATTAAATCTCAGGTACCAGGTGGCAGAGAAGTCTATTTGTAATAGAGAAAGAGATTAGCTTTCTACTAAAGAGATGATAATTTGGGGGCTGGATGGGCTTCTCCTCTTAACCTAGATTTGGGGCTGAACATTTTCAATGACCATGAAGAGCCTCTTTTTCCTCTGGAGGGATGTGGCAGCAGCCAAACTGAGTGGCGTCCCTCTGCACCAAAAACAACAACAACAACAACAAAAACAAACCTGTAAAAAACATGTTCTTATTGGTGTGTGCAGATGATGTCATCAGTGCGCCATTGGCACACTGTGGTGCATCATGACGCAAGCGCAGCACCCAGATGTGTGGACGCTCTGCCACGCTTGCATCATCATGGTGGCCCCCGTGTGGACAGGAGGCTGCCATGATGCCACCGCCGTGACTTGCTAGGGTTAGGGACCGTGCAGTTGGTGCATGGTCCTTAACCCTAGAATCGCCACCAGGAGACTGTTTCCTGGCAGTATGTAACAGGCCACAACCACAGTGCTTGGAAGCCCTTACTTTTTAGATGACAGACTCCAAATTGCCCAGCCAGAATATTCTAATATAATTTTTTTTTAAAAGAGAGAGTACCTTTCCCATACTCTGACTACAACCGGTGGTGGTGGGGAGCCTACCAACCTCTGAGTCTCATTTAGAGGAGTACACATACTCAAGGCATCAGACAGACTCAGGATGTGAAAAGCCATTTACCAAATAGCAGGGTCCCAATTAAATTGATAATCTAATCTTCTCTCCAGGGAGCTCAAAGTATCATATGATTCCAACCTCCTTTTTAGAGAACAACCCTGTCAGTTCGTTTTGAGGGTTAGCTAAGAATGTGTTATGATCACCCTGAGAGTTTCATTGCTGAGTGTTAATTTGAACCTAGACCTTTTCAGTACTGGTCTTAATACTCTCACTCCTGAATGGCATTGCGTGTGGAATCAAAAGAGCCCCAATTGCCACTGTGAAGTATGGTTTATTTCTTCATTTTCAACTGGTCTAGAACAATTGATGGGAAAGTCCTCTGTTGTAAATGCCACTGGGGGGAGGGGGGAAATACAAAACATGAATGCAAAGACATGCAGCATAAAATTGTTTTAACCTTCCTTCAGAAATTTTTGAACTGAAGGTGTAACTTTCCCATTTTGGGTATAAAAGGAATATGAAATATAAACAGCTGGTTGAAATTCATTTCACACTGTGCTGTATAATGCAGTTGTAAAATAAGCATGATAAATTTTGCATCATAATGGCAGGTTACATGAAAAATGCAACAGAAAACGTAACTCTGGCATTTTGTCCAGCAAGCACTGATTGATCATTAACAAGATGGTTAGGCACAAAGTGGGCAATGCAGCTAGCAGTGGTGATTGATGGCTTCCATGTCAAACCAATATTTCCCCCCTAAAATCATGCCGAGCCTCCCACCCCCAATGCATGAAAACATACAAAAATACACACACAACCCGATACACTCCAGGACCCCACACTACACCAAATACTTCATTTTTATTCTGCTGCTACTCTCAAAATGCCAATAGGAGGAGACACACCTTCACTTCCTGTCACTATTTTGAGAGTGGTGCAGAAAAGAACAGAAGTATTTGGGTTTGGAGCTATCTGGAGAGGAAAAATGGTCCCTGGTCCCCATGCAGTTGTCCACCTCTGCTGTAGACTCTCATCAAAAGTCTATATGTTGCAGAAAGTCTGAGGCATTGAAAATTTGTATTTTCAATGCCTCAGACTTTCTGCAACATATAGACTTTTTTTCTTGCATGCTTCAGTGTTAATAGTGAAAAGTGATCCACTACCTTTGTCTTTTATAGTACTTTATTATTACACTATTGAGATTATATTAAATGTTTGTTTAATTTATCCTAAGTTTGATTCTCTGAACATTCTCTGAACATTGAGGGTGCCTCAAATGGAGGTATAGAAATATTTTAAAATATATGTATAATAGATCTTTTTTCTAATTATCCCAGATGATGCACAGAGTATTCTTATCATCAAAAAGATTTTTTTTACTCATTACCAAATGAAGAGGTATCATTTGCCTTCTAGATTCTGGATCATATTAATCTAGAATATGAAAGCTATGCTTTCTCTTCTAGTCCAAAAGATAGACAGTTCGTAGAAGCAAAGTAGCTTTGCTAGCATTAATTACTACCTCCCCTCTTCTTTCCATTAAAATAGTTTGGAATATTTCATTCCACAAAGAACAGACATTTTTTGCTAAAAAAAAAACCTGAAAGCAAACATATATCAATGTAGAAGCAAACTCAGAACACTCATGTGCAACCAGCCTAGCAACAGCCTAATGCAGAAACATCAGGTTTTATGAAGCAATAGGGGGTAAAGTCAGTGGGAGTGGGGTAGATTACACTGTCAGCGGTAATAGATTAACTTGCTTTTACAGTGACCCAGATCGTATTACCTTTGTGAAAATCAATGCATGAAACTCATCGCCCAAATCCTGGCATCTCGAACGCAAACCCATTTTCTCTTATTGAAAATGTACCATCGAAGGTTTAGACTTTATATACTAGATACAGGTCTAATATAACTGGAGGAGCCTGTGGCTTATTTTCTCTGTTTACACACAAAGTGATTTGAAGGGAAATAGAGATAAGTTTCAACAGTGTTGAGCGTGGTTGACTTAAATGGAACAAATCTGGATTAGGAGGTTAAATAAAAAAAAAAAAAGAAAAGAAAAATCACTCTCTGTATCAGCCTCCAGACATCTTCAGTTCATCTATCTTGCGGCTTTGTTACATAGGAGTTGCAGGAGCTGCAAATAGTAAATGTTCATCAGGAAACGTGAGAAGCTCATGCAGTTCATTATAAATCTTCATTCCAATTGGAAAACTGTTCAAACCAACCAAGTCTTCTCTTTCAACTGAATTAATATATTTTATAGATTGTAGAAATAAAGAAAGATGATGAACTAAGCAGAATTTTCCTCAGATGAGAATCTGCTTTTGGGTCCCTCAAGAATGGAAATCAGTGACCCTCTGAAGGAGCTCCCACACATAAACCTCTACCCGATAGCAGCAGTTGTCATGATTGCTGCTACAGGCTACTGTGGCTAGAGAGCAACCTTTTTGACCCTCACCTTACTCCATGTTCCAGGCATGGGGGGAGCTATCAGTTTGCTTGCACACTTTTTTTTTTAGAAGCTCCACTTAGATGTTTTTCTTTCTTCTTTTCTCTGTTTTCAACTGTCCTAAAAATGCAAGGGGAACAGAAAGCAGCAGATGTTCATATCAGAAAAAATAAGAAAATAAAGCCAGAAGCAAGACAGGAGGGGGGGGGCATGGGAAACCTTGGGGGTATTGGGATGGGATCTGAATGCAGACTCATGGGGAGCGGGTTCTGTGTGTGATTGTGTATTGGTGCCTGTGCCTCCAGAGGACACACAACCAAAGGCTTCCCCAAAGAAAGACACACACACACACCTCTATCCCCCCACAGAGTCTTTGGTGGGACCCTCACCCAGTTGTGTAAACATGAGGTGCCATTACCCCCAAACACACACACACGCAGACACACCCCACAGACACCCCACAAACCAAGGAGGGCTTCAAGGGGGACCCCCTTTGGCTCCCCTCAGGCACATTTTGGGGGGACCTAAGAGGAGAGGGGCTCCTTTCCCTGCCCTCCTCCCTCAGGACTCTTCTTTCCTCAGGACTTTGAGGAGGGGACTCTCTCCCCCCACAAGCAAAGACTTCAGGAGGGAGAGCCTCCAAAACTAAGGGCTCTTTTATTTTGTGGTTGGCCCCCCTCAAGCCACCCAAAGCCCCTCCCCCCCGTCACAGCAGCAGAGTGGCCCCTTCCACCTCTTCTTAGACATGGAAGGACCCCCCTCTTATATTCCTCTTACCAGCTGTCCTCCCCACCAAGGATGACAGGGCCCCCCAAAATGGAAGACCTTCTAGGGGGGTAAAAAAGGAGGATGACCCCCCGGACACACACACACACACAAACCCCACTCTTACAGAAATATCAATCCATGCTTCTTAGGGAGCACCTCAAAAGGGAGGACCTTGGGGCAGAAGGGAGGGCAGGTCCTGGAAACAGAGGACAGAGAAGAAATGGAGGAGGGGAACATGGCATCTATTCAGAAGGGAAAAGGAGTAGGAAAAGAAACATATCATCATGCAGAGGGAGGGTGTTTTGTTTTGTTTTGTCTGAGGCTGAGAGAGTGTGACTTGGCTCCCATGTTGGGATTCTAACCCTGGGCTCCAGACTCAAACAACTACACTACACTGGCACTTATGGGGATCCAATCATGGCATTTTTTCTTGGCATGTTTCCTCAGAAGGGGGGGGGTTGTCACGGTCATCTTCTGAGGCTGAGAGAGTATGCCTTGCATATAGAAGTGTGTTTATAACCTTCAGCACAAATAAGGTTCTGTTTATTCCTGTTTATTCCTTGCCTCCCCATAGAATAAATATAGCTATATGTTTATACATACACACACAGAGAGATATATTTATACATCTGTAAGTGTATATATGCACACAGACATGATGTCATGGCCAGTCAAGAGTTGGAGTCGGAGGATGAGGAGGAGGACATGGCTCCTCAGGAGCAGGAGGAATTGGAGGCTAGGCCAGGTCCCAGTTCTGCCATGCCAGACCCTAGCCCTGACAGTTCAGCCCCAGGAGTGGAAGCACAGCCAGGCGCTGGCACTGTGGAGCTCCCTTCAGGGGCTCAGCAGATGAGTCTTCCCTCCTTTAAGGAGCAAAGGGCTGAAAGTGCTTGTGTCCGTCGATCTCACAGGCTGGCTAAGAAACAAGCTCTTAATAAGGCTCAGCTGATACCAAGCAGGGTGTCGGCTACTTAAACACCTGTGGGACGCCATCCCTTTGCCATCCCTTTGCCAGAACTTATTGTAAGTCTTTTGGTGTGACTGTGTGCTGACTTCGTGTCTTTGGAACTCTGGTTTGCCTTACCTTGGAACGATTTGGACTTTCACTGCTTTCTCCTTGCCCTGACCTCGGACCGGACTGACTTCTGTGATTTCCCCAACCCTGACCTTGGCTCTGGCTTTTGGACTATTCTTTGGATCAACGTTTAGGCTTGTGGAACTGACTTATCAGCTATTGTTGGTGAGTGCTGGCTACAGCCCGGGACACATGTATACACACACATACACATGTATATATACACATATAGGTATATGTATTTGTGTAAATATGTATACGCACACATACAATTGATACATATACACATATAATCCAGTTTGAGGCTGCTTTAACTACTTTGGCTCATTGCTAAGGAATTCTGGGAACTGTAGTTTTGTGACACATTTAGCCTTCTCTATCACAATTAACAATAGGGCCATGAGGAAAAAAACAATGACTGGAAAGAGCAACAGCAGAGATACCAAAACTTTTGGGAGTAACCCAAAAGTTCATCGTTCAGTCGCTTGAGTGATTGGTTAACTGCTGTAGTGGAAATGAGAAATAGCAATAAACTGGTTCAAATTGTTGCTGAAGTAGATGTCACTCAAGTGCTTGATCGACAGCTCACTTGGAAAAAAAAACTGGAAAAACCGGTTACACAGGCTCAATGGGGATGAGGAGCAAAAAAACCCAGTTCTACTTGGTCCGGAGCAAAACAAATGGGAACAAAAACCATGGTTAGAATCATAGAATCATAGAGTTGGAAGAGACCACAAGGGCCATCCAGTCCAACCCCCTGCTATGCAGGAACTCCAAATCAAAGCATCCCCGACAAATGGCTATCCAGCCTCTGCTTAAAGACCTCCAAGGAAGGAGACTCCACTACACTCCGAGGGAGTGTGTTCCACTGTCGAACAGCCCTTACTGTCAAGAAATTCCTCCTAATGTTGAGGTGGAATCTCTTTTCCTTCAGTTTGCATCCATTGTTCCGTGTTCTAGCCTCTGAAGCAGCAGAAAACAAGCTTGCTCCCTCCTCAATATGACATCCCTTCAAATATTTAAACAGAGCTATCATATCACCTCTTAACCTTCTCTTCTCCAGGCTAAACATCCCCAGCTCCCTAAGTCGTTCCTCATAGGGCAAGGTTTCCAGACCCTTCCCCATCTTAGTTGCCCTCCTTTGGACCCGCTCCAGTTTTTCCACATCCTTTTTGAATTGTGGTGCCCAGAACTGGACATAGTATTCCAGGTGGGGCCTGACCAAAGCAGAATAGAGTGGCACTATTACTTCCTTTGATCTAGACACTATACTTCTATTGATGCAGCCTAAAATAGCATTGGCCTTTTTAGCTGCCGCATCGCACTGTTGATTTGATAAGTATGCCCCCAATTCTGTCATCCAAGTCATTAATAAAGATATTGAATAGAACTGGGCCAAGTACAGAACCCTGGGGGACCCCACTGGTCACTTCTCTCTAGGTTGAAAAGGAGCCATTGTTGAGCACCCTTTGAGTTCGGCCAGTCAACCAGTTACAAATCCATGTAACGGTTACCTTGTCTAGCCCACATTTTACAAGCTTGTTTGCAAGAATGTCATGGGGAACCTTGTCAAAGGCCTTACTGAAATCAAGATATACTATATCCACAGCATTCCCCTCATCTACCAAACTGGTAATTTTATCAAAAAAAGAGATCAGATTTGTCTGGCAAGACTTGTTTCTCTGAAACCCAAAATAGTACAATTCTAATGGAAACAAGAAGCAGGAATTGAGTTGACTTTGGGTCATAACTGCGGAGTGGCTTCGCTGCAAAAACAAAAACAAAAACCCCTGGGTTTTCTGTCCAGTGGGCATGCCCCCTTAGATGAACTGTTTGGACACACTTGAACTGGTGCTCCAACACAGCAAGCTCTGCAAGAGGAAAATTGTGTTGCAGATACAGATTCAGATCCCATTCTGATGCAGGATGGGGCCAAAGCCAATCCATCCTGTCAGTGACATATGCTGAATGGCATTTGTCTCCTGCATGGGCACTATTTTTTGGACATGGCAGTGGCAGGAATGCAGCACTTCCATCTTCTATTGTTCCTTCTTCATGCCACCTAACTGTTTGCTGGCTGAGTGCCCCTCCCTACAGCATTGACACCCCATTCACACTACGAAAATAACTCAGGGTGTTCACACTCACCCTGAATGAACTCAGTGCACTGGGGGGGGGGGGTTACCCAAAAGCCAACTTAACCTGGGATATTCAATACCAGTTTTTTCCTGAGTTTCCTTGAAAGATCCACATTGAACCGCATCTTTTGCAGTGTGAAAAAACGACCAAATTGATTCAGATCACCCTGACACTCCTCCTCCAGCCTCTCTAAGCCTTTTCCAGGGGGGAGGAGGAGGAGTACTGGGAAGGGCTCCTGAGGCTGCCAGCCACTGTCCAGCTGGGATGGGCCAGGACATAGTGATGGTTGCCATGGGATGGAGGTTGACCAGGCATGTGTGGTTGGCCAATAAAGGTATCACTGTCGGATTTTTGTTTGAATTTGTTAAATGACCAACACAGCTACCCCTGAATGTTTTCTTGTCTCACAGTATTTGGTGCATTTGGCACTGCTCATTCAGTGTCACTCAGTAGACCTCATTAGATCCTGGCCCTTTTCCTAGTTTGGCACCCATGTACACACAGAGAGACAGTTCCCCCCCCCCCCACACCTCAGAAATATAAATTAAATTAAAAGTAGTCTTGAGGTCGAGAATGAGAATGTTATAATACCATAATGTTATAGTGTCATAGTGAGAGGTTGTCCCTTATAATGGTTGGCTTTCAAATAATCATGAGACTAAAGTGGAGACGTGTGGTTTTGGGCTGGGAGGCTGAGCCTCAGAGATGATCTGTGGAATGTGACAGTGACACCTGGGGTAAAGATCCCAAGGAGATGAAGGAACCATTCCAGCAGGCTGCAACACCCCTTCCATGCTCCCTTTGGGTGTACCCCTTATCCTAAGGCCAGATCCTGCATACCCTTCTTCCTCTCTTCTGCTTCTATTGGAGTGCCCCCCACTACTATCCACCTGAGCCTATCATTTTCTTAACCCCTCCCCCAACTCACACACTGGGCACTGATCAATTCCTTCCTCCCCAGCCCCATAGAGTACTGGTTTCCCTGTGTGCTCAGATGTCTGGGATCCATCCACACTTTCTCTCTCTACCTTGATATGTGGATTGACATTTCATCATCCAAAGTATGTCCCCTTAGTACTCAAAATCAACATAAAAATACCACATATGCACAAGAAATTGTGGCACAGCAGTCCTATGGGAGGACAGCAGAAAAGGAATGGTGCCATGTGTTAAGCCCCACATGGAGATGCATTATCCTGATGTAATTGCAATTTACTTAAATTGTGTGATAAAGCCCTTAGTCATTTTTGCCCCCATTTCTACAATTTTTACTTCAAATAATTCAAAATATGTGTGTGCATTTCTTCTCTCTGAATTCTCCTGTCACCTAGATAATCAAGGACTTTTCAAAGTGAGTAGTCACATTGCAATTTTTATATTTATTTTTCATTTTAATTTAACACGCCAATTGAGTTTCATATTTTAATAACATTACGGACAAATAATTGCTCATGAAACCAGGCAGACCCCATTAAATACAAGACATTCTTTTCTAATAATGATGTTAACATGCATTTTACTGAAGAAGGAACACAGCAGGAGACAAGGTCTTTGGCTCCCACCCACAAACAAGATTATGTTTTCTAATTTCTTCCACTCTAGGGTTCAGACATTATTCCATCATGTGAATGTGAAGTGCTTTGACTCTAACTTTGATGAGGACCACAGAACTGCAAAACAGATACAGTCATTGACAAGAGCTATTGCTGCAATAGTCATACATCAGGTGTGTGTGGGGGGGGGGGGCACTCTCAGTAGCAATGTCTCCAGACACCTTTTTGTTATGTTTGTGCTCAACATTCATACTCTAAGGCTAGAGAGAGAATCATGCTGTTCTGCAGATACTGTTGGGCCACAATTCCAGAAGCTCTACCTAGCATAGCCAAAGGAGATGGATGCTGGGAGCTGCAGTTCAACAACATCTGTAAAGGCATTCAATTTACAGTCCTGCTGTAAGGTTTAAATCCAATCTTTTGCTTGCTAGTGGGGAGGGATTTCTTTTCCCATTCTCTCCATAACCCTTTTCAGTTCTTGAAATTCATATCTGAAGTCTTTTTGTACCACTATGAAGCAGGTTTAAAGGGTACATGGAGATCTTTCCTCTGCTCTTACTGCTTTGTCTTGCTGTCTGCAGAGAAGTCCCATTAGATCCTGGCCTTCAGCTCAATGGGGCTGCTGCCACACTACAGAATTAATGCAGTTTGACACTGCTTTAACTGTCATGGATCCATCCTGTGGAATCCTACGATTTGCAGTTGTGGCACCAGAGCTCTCTGACAGAGAAGGCTAAATATCTCACAAAACTGCAATTCTCAGAATTCCATATCCTTGAGCACTGAACAGTTACAGTGGTGTCAAACTGAATTAATTGTGCAGTGTAAATTTACCCAAGGAAAAGGAGTGTAGCTGTGTCTGGATATCATGGTAGACTATGATTTAAAGCAGGAGCAAGACTCATGTAGTTCTGTGGACTTTGTTGGACTACAAATTCCAGCATTTCTCACCATTGGGTAGATTGGGTAGGGCTTCTGGGACTTGCAATCCAACAACTTTTAGAAGCTCATATGATTACCATCTTTAATTAGTGAAATGTTAACTGTATTCAGGCTAGTTTGCTCTGTTTGTCCCATTTTCTCCTCCAACATGGTCCGAGAAAGAGGCCAGAAGATTCTGCTCCTAGCTAATTATCTTTTGGGGGGGGGGGTATTATTAGAGTTGACAAATTTTACATAACATTCAGGATCATTAGTTTAAAACAAGCAAAGTTCAAACTATAGGTGCTTAAGATGCCTTATTTCAAACTAACCATTCTAGAATGCAGATCTGAATAACATAAGAAACCATGATTTTTTTTTAAAAAAAAAAAAAGAGCAGCAAAAGCTTCAAAATCCTTTTCCCCAGCCATGTGGGAGGAGAAGATTCAGTTTATTTACATTTCAGGAAAACAGTAGTGGGAAGCCTTTGGTTTTCTAGATAGTTTGGCCAACAGCATGGCCAAGGGAAAATTATTGTTGTTAGAGTTAACAAACTTTGCTTGCCTAGTATACTAATTGCTAACATCCACTCTGTTTGATTTCCCACATCTGCTCACCTCTTGCATCATTAACATTCTATATTTGATTATGCATGGTAAGTGAAGTTACTTTTATTTATTTTTTATAAAGAATTTTTTTTCTGTTCTCTGCCAGACCCTGTGTGTGGAGGGAGGTGGGAGAAGGCCTGGCGGTTGTTCAGCTTCTGCTTTTCCACCATTGATTACTCTGATGAATAATGACTTTTTCCAGGTCACTCCATCTGTTGTAAACTGAGTCCACATATCATGGGAGTAAGTACTAATAAAATTAGTCTAACTTCTAAGTGAATTTTCTAGGCGTGGACACAAAGTTTATCATGGCTTTGTGAAATGTTGACAAAAATGAAAACAATAGCAACATGGAGTCCTATTACATCCAAGTTTATTCAGAACTTGCTTCCTCCTCAGTACAGTTTATTCCCAAGTATGCATAGTATTACAACCTTAACTTGAAGTCCCAACCACATTTTGACATCATCTGGCCTCAGAGGGAGAGATAGATCAGATATCTCATCAGGCCTGGCCTAAAATAGGAAGAACAGCCCTCCCTACAGGCCATCTGCCATAGTCCAGGCCTCAGAGGAGAGAAGAACCACTGGACTTATTCTCCATCCCACAGCCATTTCCTTCTACTTTTGTGTTATGTCTTTTTTAGACTGTAAGTTTGAGGGCCAGAAAATGTCTAATTAACTATCTGTAAGCCCTCTGAGAGCCTTTCTGGCTGAAGAGTGGGGGTATAAATATACTAAGTAAGTAAATAATATTTGCTATGGAGTAGGGGTGGGTTTTATTCTCTTTTTGTGGGGTAAGAAATTGACCAAATTCACATCTTTTGAAATATTCATACTGGAAAGAATGTGAGACTAAAATCATTCAAATGTGGTAGAAACTGAAATGGATAGATTCAACCATCCATGTCCAGGACTGATTCCTTAACTCTGAGATATCAGTGTTGTATGTGGTTCAATTTGTGGTTCAAAATTAGAAATTAGATGTCTTCATCTTCAAATGCGATATTACTTTTGTAGGGGGTGCAAATATCAGTTAAACATTTGCTAGGGGTGTGGAGCATAGAAAAGGTTGGAAAGAGGCAACAGACTTCTTTGGAAATCTGGGCCATTTTTACAAGAATTTTCCAAAAAATATAACAATTTACATAGGTACTTTATAAGAATTTTCCAAAATGTTTCATTTCTAGAATTCTTTTTCAATCTGACATAATTTGAGGGTTTTTTTTTTTTAAAAAAGTTGTTGATGTGTGCTTTCAAGTTGTTTCTGACTTTTGATGACCCTAAGGCCTTGATCTTGTCTAGTCCAGTCAGGGTCTGATTGGTGATTTTGCTCAGAGAGAAGGGAGTAGTATCAAGAGTGGTTAAAAGCCTTTCAAGTCTTTGATTTCATTGTTACCAAACAAAGCTTGAAATCAACACTCCCAAGATGCTTTATTTCTGTATGTAACTCAATGAAATTTACTGTAACTTTTGACTTTGTCTGGATTGATTAGATTAAACTGTCAAATTGGATTATTTCTGCAGTGAGGATGCAGTCTTAGAGCCTCTGGAACCTATTTAAGTATACATAAAGTTGCATAATGTAGGTAGTGACAGAGGATTCTGGTCCCTGTTCACACCCACCAGTGTGCATACATAGCACTAATTTTCAACTCAAAACACTGCTTGTAATTTTTTAGATAGGAAAAATGTGGTTCCCTGTCGAAAATGTTCCAGTGCTTTAACATGGGTTGTGTATCATTATCAGTCCATGATGCTGGTCAATGTTCTTAGTGACTCAATGTAGTAGTCTTGATTATAGATTAGAAATACAAAGAATGCATACTTTTTTTGTCCTTGGTGATAATAAAACATATTAAGAAATGCTGTTTAGAAAATGGTTAACTGCTATGAGATTTTTCACATATTGAGGATTTTTTTGTGGTGGGGAGGGTGTTTGCACAAAATCTTTTTGTGTATACAAAAGATTTGTTGTTGTTGTTTAAAACATTTTTGTGCAAAAAAAAAAAATCCTTGTGTATTTTGTGTCATTTTGTTGTGTTAAAAATGTTGGGGTTTTGCACTCCAAAAACATTTTTTCCCTGTGCAAACTAATTTATCTCATGAGGTTTGTGAAAAACTTGCAAAGACAAACAAACAAACAAGCGTAAAAATCTCTGGGAAAACTCTAGTAATTTCACCATAGGGAGAAAACTTTTGAAATGCATCATTCTTGCAAACAAGAATTAAATAAGCAAAACACTATGTCCCCACTGTAGACAGATTTTAATTAATTGAAATGAATTTATTAAAAATAAATAAATGCAAGAGTCACCTTAGTATATATGCCTAGTTTCAGGAGCTTAGGTTTCAGTCTTGGAATTGTGGTAGAACAAGAGCTGGGGAGCAGACAATTTTATCATTAATGTTTTGTGGGTTTTTTCAGGCTATGAGGTCATGTTCTAGAGCAGTTTTTTCCCCCAACATTTTTGTCAGTCTTTTTGTCTTGATAGTTTTGGCTACAAAATTCAGGCAACATGTCTATACCTTATCTGGGTGCAGGGGGAATATGAGCCTGACAGCTTGCTTGTGAAACATCAGGGAAAAAAACCTCTTCTAGAGCATGGACTCATAGGCCCCCCCAAAATCCCACAAAAAATATGGATGCCTACCATGAAAGTCTTCAACTTTACAATTTTATCATTGCTGTATATTGAGGATGGACAAAGTGCACGCTGAAAGAAGTTTCTGAACTGCAACTCCCATCATCCTTCATTATTTGCTGTACTGGATAGGCCTGATGGATGTAGGAGTCCAGTAACATCTGAAGGACCACTTGTTGCCCATCTCAGTTTTATATCATCATCATCAGGTTTATTTATATCCCAACTCTCTAGAAAGATTGTATCATCAGATATGGAAAGAGACAAAAGGCAAGTAGGGAATGGGGAGAGGAAACAGAACAGAGCAAGAAGAGCATAACTTCTACTGCCTGGGTATCTGATTGAAGCATAAGGGGATATAAAGCCAACAGCTGGTGAGCTGTCAGGCCCATCCTCCCCTTGCACCCAAGAGGAAGAAAGAGAGAGGATTATTAGGTATAGACATGCTGCCTGAATTTTGTAGCCAAAACTATCAAAACAAAAAGAGGGCAAGACACATATGACATAACATGTTTGTTTCTTTTTTGGTTGTTTGATCCCATTATATCAAAAGGTACAGGCCCCAAACACTTCTTTCCTGGGTAGCCCAACTACTGAAACAAATAACCAACATGCAGATAAAGCTGTGAAGAGCAGGAAATTATAACCAAAAAATATTAAAAGCAAATGAATATCTGCAACAAAAGGTTACACTGGGGCTTTTTAGATTGGCAGGAAAGTGTGACATGAAGTTGCACTTTCCTTAATGCTTAGCAGCTAGACTGCAAGCCCCAGGTGTGCATTTAAAAGGTACAGGGCAGCTAGACTGAGGTTTTTTCTGTGGCTCAGCAACTACATGGGAAGCTGTCAAAACGCTACAAACACAGGCAGAGTAGCTACATGGGCGGCAAGGAACGTGGCTTTTAGCCGCACTTTAAACATTTTTTTTCCCTTGCTTGCTGCGAATTGCGCAATTGCGCAGGTACTTCATACAGTCGGAGCATTATATTGAGTTGTCTTGAGGTTTCAGCCCTCTGTCCAGGAGGGATTCCCATATGTCCTCCATTCTTGAGCAGAGGCCCCCCTTTTCCAAGTTGACCAGGCACGTCCTCCTTTGCCAGGACACGTCCTACTTTTCCAGCCTTCTTTTTGAAGAGGAAGCAGGAGGGCCAGGCGTGCTCTGGCCAGGCTCTGGGGGTCTCTTCCTGGCTCCTTCCCTCCCTCCCCCCCTTCCCCCTGCCTTCCTCCTCCCTTTGGCTGAGAGAGTGTGACTTGCAGGGAGGAAGGGCAGCGGTGGTGCTCCAGGTCCTCCTGATGCTGGGCCAGGGCAAGCTGGAAACAGGAGGAGGAGGAGGAGGAGAAGAGGAACATGGGGCCCCTCTGCTGCCCTGCCTCCCTGCAAGTCACACTCTCTCAGCCAAAGGGAGGAGGAAGGCAGCCAGGAGAGAGCCCTGGAGCCTGGCCAGAGTGTGCCTGGGCCTGCCTTCTCCTCCCCCCTTCGGCTGAGAGAGTGTGACTTGCAGGGAGGCAGGGCAGCGGAGGTGCTCCAGGTCCCTCCCCTTCTCCTCCTCCTCTTGCCAGCTTGCCCTGGTCTGGTTGAGCGCCTCCAGTGCCCTGCTGTCTCCCTAGAAGTCACACTCTCTCAGCCAAAGGGAGGAGGTGAAGGAAGACGCAGGCGCACTCTGGCCGGGCTCTGAAGGTCTCTTCTTGTCTTGGCACCTTCCCTCCCTCCGCACTTGTATCGCTGCCTTTAAATGGGTGCTTTAAAGATACAGAGCCCCATTTAACCGTGCAACTACACCTTAGCCTTTAGATGCAATAGCAATGCTGCACCCTTTTTAAAAAAGTAGTGGGGAAATCAAACTACTTTTTAAAGGCACTTCTTCTCCCTTAAAACTCCAAAATAGTGTTTTCATGGCACACTTTCCCTTTTTCTCATCTAAAGGCTGGGCTTTCATGCAGCCATCAACACACCTCTTTTTGCCAATGTAAAATGGGCCAGCTCCTTTTTAAAGCACTTCTTCTCCCTTAAAACTCTAAAATAGTGTTTTCATGGCACACTTTCCCTTTTTCTCATCTAAAGGCTGGGCTTTCATGCAGCCTTCAACACACCTCTTTTTGCCAATCTAAAATGGGCCACTGTAACCTTCCCTGCTTAACTCTATTCTGTTCAGGGTTTTTAGCCAGCCCTGCTCTTTTCTAAGATTCTATACCTTGGGCAAGTCACATGCTTTTAGCCTCAGGACAAGGCAATGGCAAACTTCCACCTTAATTCACCACAAGTTGGAAATGGCTTTTAAAATTTTATTACATAATAAAAATTGAACATTTACACCAGTCTTTTTTCATTTCAGTTTCTAATTTCCGTCTCTTTCCTTCTTCCTCTTCCACGTCTTCCTTCTTCTTCACTCTATCATCCATCCTTCATTACCTTCCTTATTTCTTCACACAGTTTCCATACAACTGTCAATGCCTTACAGCATACCTTGACTTCCTTCAAATATAAAAACCATACTTTCTCATAATGATTTTGCCAGTTGGCACATGCCCCTAATTGTACTACTTTAACCTGTTTTTGTGGAAGGGTTTTTCCCCCAACTTTCACCTTGCTATCACCTCCCTTCCTTATAATTCCTTTGTTCTATTAATTAATTTTCCTTCTATACTATATATATTATCTTAGTTCTGATTTCCTCTTAATTTGCTTTCCCCCATATCTTTACTATATTCCTGCCCTTTTTTTAAATATTACTGAATCAAATTTACATTTATGTACATTGTTAACTGGTCCATTATAGCATAATTACAACATTTCACTATCCATTCCTTGATTGTTGGCATTTTTTTTTTTACTCTTCTGGATGTAATCATATATAACATCATGCTTTTTTCACTCTGATTCACCTTGTATTTTACACTATCTGTAATATTTAGTAGGAAAAGTGGTACGATATTTTGTGTTATTTCTACCATTTTGTATTGTTTCCCAATAATTTCTTGCTACCTTATAATTCCACCATATGTGGTATAATGTCCCATTTTCTCTTTCACATTTCCAACAGTTACCTTCTTTTCTAACTTGCATCTTTGCCAATCTAGATGGAGGTTATATGTCACCGGGGGAAAAAAAACTTGATAATAATTTTCTTTTAAGTTATTAAACTTTGCAGATTTCATATTACTTTTCCATGTTTCCTCCCAGTTGTTCAGTGGTATTACTTTCCCATATTTTGCATCCACTTCACCATATTTGTTTTAATTGTGTCTTCCTTCATTTCATACTGTAATAAAAGTTTATAAATTCTTGTTATCAATTTTATCCCCTGCTAGTAATATCTTATCTCATTTTTTTCACTTTCTATCCCATAAATTTTAATATTCTTCTTAAAATTCTCTACTAATTCTCTATGCAGGAAACAGTGGGTTTCCACTCCTTCATTGCTTAATTCTTCCTTTGTTTTAATTCTATATCCTCCCATTTTTTTCCACCAGGATATCTTTGCATTTTATCCAATTGCTTTATGAAGATTTTCTTTTTTATGAAAAGCCTCATGTAATAAGGTCCATGTTGGAAGTTTTTGATATAAATGTTTCTTTTTTTCTCTCAATACTATATATAACACTTTCCTTACATAATGATTTTCAAAGGGTTTTGTTTTGTTTTGTTTTTGTTTTTTGCCTTTAGTTTATCATAACACAGGAAAGCTTGCCATCCAGAAAGGAGATTATGTCCTTCTAGTTCCAGTTTTTACAAGGTCATGGCTGTGGCTTCTTTGGTTTTATCAATCCACCAGAAGTGAATTGATATTCCTCTTTTCCTGCTGCCTTCTACTTTACAAAGATTTAACATCTTTTAGCAGTAAATCACATCCTCTCATTTTATGTCCAAATGGTGATCACCTCAATATAGTTAATCTTCACTTCTAGTGATTTGCTTCAATAAGAATCCATTTTTTAAATCCATTTTTTAAAAAACTTTTCAGCAATGCATGGTACCCCTAGAACTCTTCTCCAGCACCACCTTTAAGGGATTTACTTCATTCCTGCTAACTTTCTTTACCATCCAGCTTTTACACACATACTGTATGTTGTGGAAAATGTAATAATTTCACATAAAATATGTTGTGCAAAACGAACAAGACACACTTTATTTGAACAAAATACATTTTGGAAAATGAAATATTCACCAAAAGAAATGGTGAAATAAAATCAAAAGACCAAATTCACTCATAACCTCATTCAGTAGAGAGAAAACATTTGAAATTTGTATTCTCATTTGTGCAAATGAAAGATGTTAATGTATTTTCTCAATAGCTGGAGTTAACAAAGGAGCGAAAGAGATTGCCCCAAAAGGACAGCATGCTGCAGCCCCTGGAACAGCAGGGTGGGTACCACAGCAACTGCATGTCACGGTCCTCTTCTGGTGTTTTGCTGCTGCAAAAAAGAAGCTGCAAATTGCTGCTCCTTTTTGCAGCAACTTTTTGTGCCTTTCCAGGGCTTTGTGGCACTGTGGCAATGCACAGCATCTAAATGCTGCTCCGCTGCAGCGTCATGAAGCTGGCACATGTGCAATCAATCCTGTGGCTTGCCACTGGCATGGGAGCATGTGCCATTTGAACACCTTGTCCTCATGCATCCATGAAGCCGCTGCATTATACTGGTCTGTTCCAACCCTAACTTGGCAAGGTATGTGATGAAGTAGACTTAGGGTGCATTTATACTGTAGAAATAAATGCAGTTTGATATTACTTTAAGTGCTGTAGGCCCATCCTATGTAATCCTAGGAGTTTTTAAAAAGAAGAAATTATTAGCACTTCTTGATCAACAAGTAAGAATCAGCTGAAAATTCAATAGCCAAGATTCGAACTCCTCTATATGCCAAGAAAACTCTGTTTTGTTTTTTTTTCAAACAGAGGAATATTCTTTAAACCTCTGCCAAACTTCCTTTTGACATGCTAATTGAGTTTGAAATGCCAGGTAATTAGCGGAAATGTTTGCCTTGTTTTTTATTGTCATTCGAGAAATATGGGAAAAATACTTCTCGCCAGAGAGAGACAAAATAACCTTTTGAAAGTGGGACTTTTGAAAAGATTAATTTTTTTAAAAAAATTGCATCTAGTTCTTGATGGGAGAGAAGAAAAAAATGGTTTGTCACAACACTAGTAGGCCATGAAAAGGATGTCTCTCTCAAAGTCTTAGATCTCTTTAAGTCTCTCTCTCTCTCTCTCTCTAGTATTAGGCTGCCTGTGCACAGCAAATTAATGCAGTCTGATACAGCTTTAACTGCCATGGCTCAGTGCTATGGAATTCTGTGATTTGTAGCTCTATGATATAGTCTGCCTTCTCTGTCAGAGAATTTGTCACTACAAACTACAAATTCCAGGATTCCATAGAAAGAAGCAATAACAATTAAAGTGGTGTAAAATAGCATTAATTCTGCAGCAGACTTTGAACTTTAATTGAAAGCAGTACAGAAGACTGAAGACATCAGTGTAATTTCTGAAGTAATCCATGTCAATGGTGTAAGGCAGGATCGAATTAGGGGACTTTTAATTAGCTCAAATGTGCAAGAATAGGGCCCTAACAACACCCTTAAAGGTTGGATCCCGTCGTGTATACCAAAAAGACCAAGAATCCCTTAAGTGACAATGCAGAGACAGGCTTCTTCAGTTAAATCATAATATTTATTAACAGGGGAAACAAGCATCCAGCAAGGAAACATGCATTCACACACACACACTCTATGCTTCAAGAAGCAAAAGAGAAGAGAGCGGGGGAAAGTGGGAGGTGAGCGAAACTGCAGGAAATACTCACTCCAGTAGGCTTCTCAGAGGTCCGATACGGATGAAGATGTGGATGGTGAGGCTTGGCCACTGAAACATGGGGGTAGATGGCCGAGGGAGCTAAAGTCAGAGATCAAACTGGCATGGGGTCCAGCTGCACTCTGAAAATAGCACACTTGGAATAAAAATGATGTTTATATAGGCTCAAACTAGCCTCTAGCAATGAACTTAATGGTCTAGCCAAGGCTTAGACAAAGGCTCTGAGTGTCTGAGCTTTGTTAAGTGCAATGATGACTTAAACAATGTGTTTGGGTCTTGACACAATCAAAGAAGGCAGGCAGGTCTATGGGTGAATCATTTAATATGATCACTGGGTGAGACTCTGAACAAACAGGCTGTATTGATTTATTCTTGAAGGTGATAGCTCTCCCATCTGGGCAACTCCCAAACCTTTTTGTTGGGAATTTCCAAAGTTGTTTTGCAGGGGTCTCTAGGGTATGACTCATCTGCCTACCTGACCCACCAGTTTTAGAGTTATGGCTGCCAGTTTGACAGGGTCAGTCAGAGGTCATGAATGGAATCGCACACACCATAATTTGATATAAAATCAGCCTCTCTAACTATGGCACATAATTAACTTCTTTACAATGGTGGAAGATTGTTCTGGGCATGGCCTTCAGAAGTGCTCAAAATAAATATTTGTGGCAAAAAATTTCAGCACAATATGTACAAAGTATAGGTAGTTATAGGGCAAAAGAGATCATGTCAGTTCAAACCTTCAGAGCTGCTCTTCCTTTCCCAACCCCCTTGGCCACCGATTCTGGATGACACTCAAAGAAGTTACCATCTGGACTCCAACAGAAAGTGATATGGAAACTAGCTTTCCCTGATTTTCACTCGACACTATGATCACAGGGGATGCATAATATGTTTTCTCCCCTCTTCATCTGGATGAAGTATATCCAGCTTAATGTTTGAAGGTCAGCACATAACACCTGGCCCTTCTTGACTCCAAAGTTGTCCTTTGGTTATAGAAACCAGGCTTTCAATGCACTGACAAGAATGAACTTGTCAAAAATCTGCCTGAAGAGAATTGCTGAATATTAACCACTTTTAAAACACTCAGCCATGTGTTGCAGAAGCTTAGATGTGCTCTAGTGCATTGTCTTAGCCCCAAGTGTAACTCTTCAGCATTCAGAGACCTTGTCATTATTATGTTTCAGTAATTTATTTGCTCTGTGCCTAGTGCCACAATATCTCTGAGTAAACCTGGATGCTGCTCTTCTGCCCAAGTGAGCTTTCATGCATAGGGATGGGACATACTCTTATTCTATTAGTCTAATTTAGAGTTCATCATCATCATCATCATCATCATCATCAATTCAACACAGGGAGAGGCGGGATACACATTATTATTATTATTATTATTATTATTATTATTATTATTATTGGAGGAAACCCAGGATTTTCTTTTTTCCAAATCAAATATGAGAGAAATTGAAACGGCTGTATCTGTCTATCCTGACCCAGGCATCTGAGTGTTTAATTGAAAGTTTAAGCTGGAATACCTGTGTTTAGCCAACTTGATGCTAAATCTTTTACTTCTGAGATATTCCTCTTCTTTAGTATCTCTATGGTAGGCACGGACAATATGCTAGGACCAACTGTACCTATCACATTGGGCTAGAGGAAAATGCCGGGGGAGGGTCAGACTGTTTTTGAAGCCATTATTAAAATATGCCAATTCCTTTATTCATGGAATAGAAAGAAAGTAAATTAAGATCATCCCAGCATGAAATCACATTTTTGATGATAGACTAGCAACTGCTGTATCAAATACTAGTCAGAGTCACCTTGGATCCTCTGCCTGGGATAAAGGTGGTATATATATTCAAAAATAAATAAATAATGCCATGAAGAATATTCTTTTTCCCCCATTCTCAATGGTAGAGGAAACACTGACAAATTGATAGCACCTACCAAGAAGGAGCCAGTCTGTAAGAATGCCTTCAGCATGAGATAGAGACAAGGAGTGGGGTTTTCTATAGGTGATGTTTCTGGAATTTGTACAGAATTCTGGGGCATCACTAGGGGGATGTGGACTGCACCAAGTGAAACCTTGGTGGGTGCATGGGGGTGACACCCAGTGGGGTAAACACTCACCATCTGTCAGCCAGTGCATCCCTTCTGACACAAAGAGGCTACCAAGTGGTAGAAGCATCCCCGGTGACTGCTGGTGTCTGTGGGTTGCTGCTACCACTTATTAGCCTCTTTCTGGTCTGGTGGGGCTGCTGGCCTTACAGGAGAGGATGATAATAATAATAATAATGTTTTTATTTATACCCCGCTCTTCAGCCAAGACTATCAGAGCGACTTACAATTTGTTAAACAAACAGCTTCATTTACAATTGTAAGCTATTTGCCCCCAACAATCTGGGTACTCATTTTAGCGACCTCGGAAGGATGCAAGCCTGAGTCAAGCTTCAGCCCTTTGCTGGTCTTGAACTCGCCACCTTCTGGTTTTGAGTGAGTGGCTGCAGTACAGGTATTTAACCACTGCGCCACCAGGGCTGCTGGAAGTGACAACAGCAGTGGTGCCATGGACCACGCATCCTGATGGATTTGCCTTCCTTTCCCACCTGGCAGCTTCTGGATGGCAACAACAACTCACCACTGCCTTGGGCTCTCTCAACCTCAGACCAGAGAACCCAAGACAGTGGAGAAGCACTAGGCAGAGGAGTTAGTGGTGGCTAGCTGGCTGCAGCCAAAGTTGGGGTGGGAGAAGTGGTTGCTGGGCAGCAGGGGCAGTTTGCCACCACTGCCTTCACTTCATGCTGCTCCACTGCCTTGGCCAAGAGAGCCCAATGCATTGGAGAAGCACTAGACAAAGGAGATGATGATGGCCACCTGGCTGCAGCCAAGGATGAGGTGGGGGAAGTGACTTCTGATAAGCAGGGCCAGCTTCCTGCTGTCACCTCCTGCTCTGCTGCATTGGAATCACTCAACCATGGCCAAGAGAACTCAAATTGGAAAAGAAGCACACAGTGGCAGCAATTCAGGTGCAGCTGAGGCAGACACTGCTAGCTGGCTGGCCACAGTGCAAAGTAGGGAGCAGTAGGGGATTCCAAGGGTGGGCAGGACATATATAAGGGTTTATATATATCTAATTGTTTAAAAAAACTGTAAGTAAAAATATAAAAAGAAGACTGGTCCCTTGTTTTTTTAAAAAAGGGCAAAATCCAACTTTGCTTTTTGGAAGCATTTTTTTTTAACTTCATAACCTGGGATCGCCTCGCATTGTTGATTTTTCAGCTGTTTCATCTTGGCGAAATGACCTTGCAAGAAGGGATACCTTTTGCCTCCTTTTGCACAGTGCTGAGATGCTACGGTGAAACTATTGTTCTCTCCATGAGAGTTGACTTCAATGTCAACTTCACTTCCACTTCAGCTTTGGTGCTGGCTTTATACTGAACAAACTGGATGGTGGAATTGTGGTTATGAGGGACCGTAAATATAAAAATGAAAATCAGAATGGATTGCACCCTTGGAATCTGCTGGGCTTCAAGGTTTACCTTTTCAGAACTGTGGATGCTTAAATGCGGGGATATGAAGGACTGGCTGTAGGTATAAAATGATAGAAATATACCTCAAAGTATATTATAGCTAGATAAAAACTACCAACGTACTTATAACTATAGTTACCTAATTATAGTAATTACTTATAACTAGTTACCTGACTACATAACTGTAGTTATTCACCACTAATCTGTCTAGAGGTTCAGAAGGTATTGTGTAGAAGGGACTGAACACATTGTTTCTTTGAGAAAGCCTTAGGTACAGAAGGATGAAAAATCCTGCAGCCATGATGCACAGGGTAAGTTGTCACATTTTATGAATGTGGGGAAAGAGGAAGCTCTGTTGATTCTACATAATGCCCTGAATTTGAAATTAGATGGGGAGAACATCTTTTTTTAAAAAAGCAAGTCATTTGGGTATTTGTTTGTTTGTTTTACTAGGGGCTCCAGTTTCATCAACTGTACAGGTAAAATCTGAGAAGACACTTGAACAGGAGGTAAGCATCCCAGCAGAATTATTTTGGAATCCATTGTGACAGGCAAATGGGCTGTTTGCTGAATGACCTCCAAAACAAGCCTGGAAAAGCATAGACTTTTTCCCCCCAAAGCTTAACTTTGATTTAAAAAGCATGAATGGGAAATCCAACACCCTCTTCAGATGGGTTTAATAATATCATTCAGCATCAGAAGCAGTCCAGTGATGGCAAACATGAGTGTTGGCAATGGAATTAATTTTCCATATAGAGAGTAAAATTATGCTGGAAGTGTGGTAATAGAAGAAGGGGTAGTTTGCCTTTGCAAATAGAAACCACCAAAAGGATTGCATACCTGGCTCTGCTTCTCCATAACTGATAGGTTTTTGGTAACCACTAAACCTTTCTGGCAGAAAAAGAGGATCAAAAGGTTAAGAGCTGGAAAGAGCACAAATAGCACATATGTTTGAGAGATGGGGAAAACATAATGAGAAGAACTGAAGAGCACCAGATGAATTACTCTCACTGGAATCAAGCAGCAAATGTATTTAGCTGGTCCATTGTAGGATATAAAGTGCAGCATAAGATTTAGCTAATTTTATCCCTAATTAAAAGAAATGGCACCACCATTCACAGTTCATAGTGAGGGCTACACCCTCAGGCCAACTCCAAGCCTCCTTCCCCACTACCTGGCCCACATGACGTGTAGAGACAGCTTCAGAGACTTATCCTTCACTTATCCTTCATGTGCACTCACCAGACTCCTACTTTCTACCCCCAATACCTGGCACAGATAATAGCAAGTGTCTGCTTAGCTTCTATCTCCCACGAGGCTGGCTAAAAGGGGCCTTATATCATGTTTTGAGTCTCCAAGGAATAACTAGCTTCATGGACCTCATCCACTCTGTAAACATCGGGCCATTGATATCCCTGAGTAAGGCAAGAAATGTGCCTTTTGCCAGGGCATTTGGGATTTCCCTGTTAACCCACTTCCTGGCAGCATCAACATGTTTGGGATTGCCATCCCCCAACCAAATTTTCAAGTAAAAATGATTGACCCCAATATGGCTACCCCAATCCATTTTGCCTGTATCACCTCCATGTCAAGGAGGGCTTGAATGATCAGGCCTTTGTCCTTCAACAGACCAATGTAGCCAAGCGTCTGATTAGAGGAATTTTATTAGCTCAATATTGTGAGATGGGCCTGCTACAACAGCCCTGCGAGGTCGTCTCCCATTATATATATCAAGGAGACCAGGGTTCAAGAAATTGAGCAGAGACAGGCTTGTCTACTTAATATCCAGTTTTATTATAGAGAGAGAGACAAGAACACAATTCACTTACACACACACATACATACATACAAGGCTCAGGAAAGTCAGGGATAAGCGCTGGGGATAGTTTCAAGGTGTAGCTAAAGGTGATGCTTACCAGAGTGTAGATTCTCCTCTGGGAGTTAAATGAGAGAGTGGTTGTGGGACAAGTCCACCCCACAGCATGGGTTTGAGCGGGGCTTGTCGGTGTCCAGATCAGAGATCAGACTGAAGTGGAGTATGGAGACCTCTCAGCTGGCAGACAGAATAGCTTTTATAGGGAAAAAGCCCAGTCTGGCAAAGGTACTTAATGGTGGACTTATTGTCTGAACAATGGAGTCTGATTGTCTTAAAGGGCTTAATCTATTGCGAAGGTAACCTGAGTCAAGGAATCAAGGATCCTGAGGGGAGGGGGTCAGCGGATTAAGGAGGACAAACATTACACCTGGTTGGGTGATAATCTCCCTTGCGACTTCCTGGGCTATCTGGATGCAATATTTGCTAAGAGGGGATTCCTCCCTTGAGGTGGTGAGTCTGTGACCTCTTGCCTCACCTTTCAGGATTAACCTGCAGCCAGGGTTCATCTAGGGGTCAATTATGTGGATATCATTTATGCCATGATTTTATACAGAGCACTACTGATAACACCAAGGTCATTACCACCAAGGTGAGAGTTGCAAAGACATAGGACTCTTTCACATGGGTGAAATTGGAAGGTTATCCCAGGGGCAATGAGGAGGCAATCATAGCCTTTAACGTAAATTCACATGAGATGTTCAAACCAATAGTGAATGCAATCCACAGTCATCCATGGGTTTCACGTTAATACGCAAGTACTTTCCAAATGAAATTGAAGGGATTCCAGTGCCAATTCAAATGCAATGGAGAGTCAAGCCCCAAAACAGTATATTCAGTAGATTATGAATTTACAAATCCTGTTGTCATGCGAATTTGTATTAAATTCGTATGTGGCTTGTTGTGAAGATCACCCCTTGGTTCCCCTCGATAGCCATGTTCCTCCTCTGCCTCTGCCTCTGCCTCTGCCTCTGCCTCTGCCTCCGCCTCCACCTCCTCCTCCACCTCCACCTCCTCCCTCTGGCTGAGAGAGTGCAACTTTTGTCCAGCTCACCCACCTGGGCTCCTTTGAGGGCAGCAGCAGCATTTCCCCTTCCCCCAGACCTCCCCGAGGGCAGCAGCCTCCTGGGAACCAGTAATACCATCTCCACCTCCTCTGACACAGCAGCTCCCGGCTCACGCAGACTTGCCTCTCATAAATCCTTTGCAGAATCCATTGCATTGTCTCTCCTGGGGCTCCTAGCCCAATGGATCCCACAAGAGACAACCTCCAAGCCTGCATGAGTCTCCATCTCCTTCTCCTCCAGCTGAAGGACCACCAAGCCTCCGTTTATTGGGTGCTTCCTGCCTGCCCCAGCTCCCAGAACCTGCCTCCTCCACTCCATTCTCCTGCTTCATGGGCTCCGAGGGTGATAGCCGAGGCAGGGAGGGAGAGGCAGATGGAGAGAAGGAGAGATGGAAGAATGGAGGGATGGGGGGGGTGTAGATAGAGGAGGTTCTTGTCAAGCCCCACCAATCCTCTGAAACAGCCTCGGTCACCCCAGAGCAGCTGCCCACATCGCCTGGCTCCCCCTTTCCGCAGCCAAGCCACCTGCTGCCACACACAGTCACACTCTCTCAGCCTTGTGGAAATGACAGCTGGCGCATGAGCAGCAAAGGCATGTTGCCAGCTGGCAATGGGAATTTGTCCTCCTCCATCTGAACCCCACCTGCGCACTGAACCCACTTTAATCTGGTTTGTAATTCTTGTTGAGGGTGTGTATAATGACCATTCACTAACAGACTTGCTTTTCTGGGATGGCAGCACTTTAGTCTTTTTTGAGATGGGAGATATAGGTTGCCATGTGAAAGAGTCCATATATGAAGGCTCTGGCTCTTCCTCTGACTCTCCTCATCATGGCGCACGGTGCCCAGATGCATTTCACCATGGCCTCCTTTCTTTAGAGGCCACCAAACATGTCCCTTCCTGACAATGCTGTGCTGTGCAAAGAGATCCAAATTTTGCTAGTACTTTGCGGGGGAGTTCTCTGTGTGAGTGTGTGTGCCTCTCTATGTGTTGGGAAATGAATCTCTTTCAAACCACGTTGTTTCCAGATTGCATTCATTTACACAGGAATAAGATCAACTGAACACAATGGTATTGGTACTTACTTCTGAGTAGACATGTATAATATCACACTGACAATTTGTTGTAGTTGTTGTTTAAAGAGACCATCCCCCCTCCTCCCCCCCAAAAAAATTGGAAGCCTTATTCACATATTTAGAAACTTTGAACTCATTGGAGTCAATCTCCACTGTCACTTGATGGAAGATTTGTTAATCAATTAAATACAGAGTATCTGTGGTGAAGACTGTGATGAATAGGGAGGGGGACAGGAAGGATATGATTTGGAAGACAACTTCATCAATATTCAGCTTCAGGACAGGAAGTCAGCTGTGGACACTGCCGGTGACAAAGTCTTGAAGTAACTGAAGTCTCCCAGCAGGGAAGTTCCATCACTGCATGCCTTTCCTTGAGTTTTCTACAGCAAAACACAGACAAAGCTTTCAAGCACAGCAGTTGAGATGTCTTCTTAGCACAGCTCATTGTGTCACAACTGTGAAAAGACCCCCCTGGTCCGAGGAGTTATTTGAGCAACTGAAACATTTTACAAACAACCTTTTACGTGTAATTTTTCATTAAAAACTTCTGTGCACTGTTCTTCTGTATTACTTTTGGGTGGAGGGTGCTGGAAATGCTGTAATGTCATAGTCCTGGGAATATATTTCTAAAATTTCTGTTTGTAGATATATTTTGCTTGGTCAGCCTGTGATATGTACCATACAGATCTCTTTTTTAAAAAAACACCTTGAAAAACACATTATTGTAATTACTTTAAAGAAGTGTGTAAGCAAAGTTACTTGCACAAATTGTAATACCATCACTATTACTATTATTACTACCACTGCCACTACAATTACCTCTTCCAACTGAACAATAGCTTGATAGAGCCATTAGTCTGATGAGCTATTGCCGATAGGGATTTATCTCTGTTTTTCATAAGAAAATAAACAACTCTGTTTAAACTGCCTTACCTAAGTTCTAACTTCTCCTTCAGTCAGAATAATGACTTAAAACTTTTGGCTTTCACCTCCTTGCTACCTTCACATTTTCAGTGTTATAGCTATTTATCAAGAGAATTTCAGCAATTCAGAATTAACAATGAGAAGATCTCAGAATGAGTGCAGCATCATTTGCTTTCTTAAAAAGCAGTCTTTTACGTAACCCAGGCAACCTATGAGTTGGTTCATCTCCTTGTGAACTCAATCTTCCCCCTTTTTTCTTACACTTCTGATTGCAGGCATGTGAATACAGGCTTTGGTGGGAGGGGGGGAAATTAAATCATTTGTCCTCCATAAACCTCTTCAGTTGTACACTCAGCAGCCCTTTCTGTTGTTGATGTTGGTTCTTTTGTTCCATGAGAACAATCTGAACAGCAATCTCTCCATCAGAAATTCTTCTCAATGTAGGATATCAATGCCTATGACTTGGATATTTTCTTTCTTACATGAAATTTTTTCTTTCCTATCTTGTTACAATTAGGACTTGGACCCAGCATTGTCAATAAACTGGAAATGGTGTTGGCTGATAGGTCATGCACTAGGATATGCAGCCCATTGAGCTAAATGGATATGGTGGTGATGAGATGAAGAGAGGATGTCCTTTCCCCAGGTCACATTTATCTCCTTTTTTATTTTATTTTTAAAATAATATTTATTAAACAACACAAATATTTACTATTAGAATACCACACACACAATATTTCTGTTAGCAATAAATGATTCTTTTTAAAAGGTCTGGGGGCAATGAAACAGTCAAAAGCCTGGAATTAATGACACAAACATAAAATCCTCCCTGCATGTGTTTCAGGGGCTCTTGCCATCCCCATTAATCTCTTTCCAGATATATGTTTTTTCCAGGTTAGCTCTTGGCTGGAAAACAATATGCAAAATAAGTCATTTTTTTTTTAGAAGGAGTAGTAATACAAAGCACTTATAGGCATTTGTATATACACAAATATACTCCTTTCTCTGTTATTTGCATTTCTTTCATCATAACTTATCACTTTCAAAACTAACACAATATTTTGTACAGGCAGTTCTGTGCATATTTTCAAAAATACTCAGACCAAGGGATTCTCCCTGCTTGAACACAGATTCTATTGTCAAAAGACAGTTTGACAACACAAGGATGCCACCCCTTTGGAACAAGGAACATCCAGGATCATCAGGCCCCTTGCTGGACTTTCTTACATGTCTACTTGGAACATTTTTTAAAAGAAAGCATTCATGTCAACCATAAGTTTTAGAGATCTGCTCATTGTGTAGGGTTGCCATATTCCACTTCTTAAAAAAATCTGGTCACCTAATTTGCATATTATGCAAATATTCTAATTATGCAAGCTACTCTAATTTACATTCTAATTATGCAAATTCAGCACATTAATTGTTGTATTTTTCTTCCATTATCTTTAACCTTTGTATCATTTTAGAAGTTACAACTGATCTGACATAAGCAGTACAGAGGGGTTTGCCACTACCATTCTCTGAGCCGAAAGAATGTGACTTGCCCAAGGCCACACAGTCATTTTTATTGTTGTTGTTGTTTTAATGCTTGAGGAAGAATCTTACAGTTGGCTTTTGTTGCATGTGACTAATACCTTTTCTGCTTTGGAAGTTTACTCATGGAGCATGGTACACCTCATTTTGCAGAATGCTACCAAGTTTTCTGCAAAAATTAATCAAACAGAAACCTTTGGGAAAACTAAGTCCACAGATGAAGTTTGTGCTTCCCCCTTGTAATTAACAGTACATGATATTTAACAAAAGAAAGCATTTGAACTCTTTCCATCATGTTCATGCCCACATGCCTAAACTCTGGAAAACTTGGATGAAGGCTGAAACTACCTTTCACCAATGATGGCTACTCAGAAGCAATTCCATTCAGTTCAGTGGGATTTCCTGTAAGGGTAAAGTGGAGCAGATTCACTTGCTTGTGAGTAAGCCTGATTAAAAGGCAAGAGAAGCTGAGGCCAGAAGGCTCCTGAAACCAGCACTTACCACCAGCCCCACAACTCTGCTTTGCTATAAAACCTGCAAGCAGAGGAGACTGAGGAGGCAAGAGAAGCTAGAAGGCTCCTGAGACTAGCACTTACCACCAGCCCCACCCTTCTGCTCTTCTATAAAACCTGCAAGCAAAAGAGACTGTAAATTACTTAATTATTTTTTTATTTCAGGATTGGGATGGGGTAGTGGTGAAGGAATTAATTTGTGTTTTGAGGATCAACAACCCCCCCCCCCGCCATCTTTAGTCCCTGCATGCTTCCTGTAGACTTCACTTACGATCCTTGGGTACTGTTCCTCCTGGCTGGTACATTATTTAGATCCTCCAATCTGGAATCCTCTTGATTTTCTAGGACTTATGGTAAGTTTATCATGGTGTAGGGTGTCCAGATTGGAAACAGGGCAGGTCTCCTGTAATTAATTATAAAGAAATTATGGAGCAGGGTGAAGCACTGTAATATTACTTGAACTAGAACAAAAGTACCTATCATCCATTATCCTCCAAACCTAAACTTTTAACCACAACTGTCCTCTCACAACACAGGAATTGCCTCACTGGCGAGGTGAAGGGAGAGGGCACAGAGGTGCTGTTGACAATGATAGACCTGGGTGCTCCTCCCTACTCCATGGGGGAGGCAATATTCTTTGGGAAAGAACAACAACAGCTGAAAGTTTGGCGATTCTTCAACAAATCGTTTTGGTTGGTTTGCAACAAGTAAGGAGCTGAACTGGGAAAAATGATCCCAGCTTGTCTTCACTCATAAACTATACCAAGGTACCTTCTCCATTCCCCTGTGTGACATTTCCTGTTTTAGGGTTGAAAACTTTGGATCCAATCACTTGCAAAAACAATGGCTCCCAATTTCAACATTTCTTTGTCAGTATGTATGTACTACTCTGCTTTTTTCTTATTATGATCTAAGATAGCCTCTAAAAAGCACCAGACAAGCTAGACTCTTATGAGAGACAGACTCAATTGCACCCCTGCTGTTTAACTGCCCAACTTAGAACTGAAGTAATAATGCAATAAAAATATCAAAAACATTGAATTCTCCATGGACAATCCTGTCTCGTTAGTTTATTTGCAAATGAACCATGTGAAAATTCTCACACCTGATGAGCATGTGGTAAATTACTCAATTCATAGACATTTAAATAGGGCCAAGAAAACAAAGATTTGCAATGATCGTCACATCCCTAATTACAGTAGACCCATACCATATCCAAGCTGACAACACTATCATGGTGCTAATAAGAATGCTAGAACCCATCTGCCTGGTTACAGGGAGCTGCATCCATGGTAGCATCACTATCAAGAAGAGGCAAGGCTGTCCTCCTTGCCTTTTTCACATGGTTTGCAGCATCATATGTACAAGTGTCATGTGAAGAACAAGGCAAAGAGGGAGGTGGGGCCTCCAGGTTCCAGTGGCAGGATGCCTGTCATTGGTGGCTGCCCTATATCACCATTCCCAGACTCCACTGTGAATTGCCATAATGTCCCAAGACTTTATGGCAGTTAGAATATAAACAGCGATTCAGAACTGTAGAATGTTATGAATAACATCCACAACACATGTGTCTTAACTTATTTAGTACTGTAATTCTCAATTTTGTACTGTATCATACTGTACAATTTCCTTTTTTATTGTAATATTGTTTTATTTTATATTTTATATTGTACTTTTTAATCCTGTTATGCTGGTCACTGACCATAATAAATTTCATTCAACACATGCACGCACATACACACATGAGACTTGTGACCCAGTAGCTCACAAGTCATGTATTGTGAGGCGTGCCAGGTGCTTGACAGAACCTTCTTGATTCTGTGCTCTCAGGCAGGCATCCAAACCAGGAAATTTGCTGAAATTAACATACTTGTCTATTGAGCTTTATCCAGTTAGTGGGTCATGGGATTACATTCTCTAAATGGTTTCTTTTGCAACTAAATTCTATGCATACGGCTAAAAGAACTAAAAGGAAAAACATTTTTGTGTTTTAAAAATATCTCCTTTGAAAAAGAAATACAAGTTACTTTGTGCCACTTTAGGTCTTAGTTAAACAGATCTAATTTCTGGGCATGCTGCCCACCACATTATGGAGCACTGAAACATGCTGCCAAAAGAGGTGGGTGGGAGGGTTTGACAATTAACTATTTGATGTAGAATCGGAAAGATCTTCCAAGGAGCCTATCATTTGTAGAAGTGGAATTTGCTCAAGAGTGTTAATCTGTAGCACTTGAGGCTTCCACACATATATCTCCCCACTCACATCCTGTCCTGCTCTCATGCTGTAACATAATGCAGAGAGCCAAAAGTGCAGTAGCTGAAAAAACAAGTGGTGTATAATAACAACCAGTCTGGGGTCAAAAACCATAAATCAAAACAGAGTCCACATAAGAGTAGCAGGCTATCAAAAAAGTCCAGGGTCATAAATCATGGGGTTATGTAGTAGACATAGGTTGAGAGAGAATCCAAGTTAGTTTCCAGCAGATCAAATGCATAGAAGGCCCCTGATTTATAAAGCCCACCAAATCATCCCTACACCATATGCAGACCATTTTTCAAGAAGGCCTTTCCCAGCTACTTGCATGCAAACTCTTTCTTTGTCTTTGGGGAAGGGATTGAGTCTGTGCCAAACACTGAAGACTTTGTCTTTCATGAGGACATGGAGCTTTCACTCCTACCTCCTTCTCCTCTAGAGAACTCAGGTGGCTGTAGGACTGAGCTGCAGGAGGGCATGGCTCCTGTAGGTCTGTTTTTTCCCCCCATTTGAAACCAAATTCTCAACTAGGGGCATGACACATGCATACATCATTTACACAAATCAATCTATTCATGCATGCACATCAACACACATACGTCAACTCATTTCTGTAGTTATCTAATAGACTTCCTCATTCATATCCATCCATTGTTCTTCTCTTAAATAAACATGATTTCATCCATTTTCATCTCAGAGCCATCCATCCATCCAGTCAACCATCCATCCACTTGCTCTTCTCTTGCCCTTCCTCTAAATTATTTTTATTTCTGACCCTTCTCTTCTTTGCTCTCTTGAGCCTCATTCTCTAGTTCTAATATCTACCCATCTCTTTCTTCATTTTCTACATCCATTTCCAAATATCTCAGTGGCTGCTGTAGCTTCTAGGATAGTTTAGTTGTGAATCACTGTTGATTTTGTTCCAAACTCGAAAGGAATCTTGTAAAATGCTGGACTCTATCCCCCAACTATGTTCATCATTATGGTTAGTTCCTTTCAAGTTTGGATTAAAACCTGGAGCAGATTCACCACCCCACTGACATGGAAGCCAGCACCTGCCACAAACTTTTTCTTCTCTCACTGCTTTGGCATAAAAGTAAGGAATGCTCACTTCCTTCACTGTCAGCTCCCTTTGCTTCCCTGATGAATGTTGAAAAGTTTAATCCTCTTTCCTCAGCATGGAGTAAGGAAGCCTAGCAAGTTGCCAATTCTACTAGAGCACAATATTTCTTCTTTTGGTATCTCATAGTGATGTGAAGGATGCTCTCAGTTTTACTGAGAATGGGTGTGTCAATTCAAATTGTGGTAAGGATGGGGGTGGAGGTGTGGTTAGCACAAAATCCACGTTCTCTGTATTAAATTCACACAATCAACAAGAACTAAAAAAATGACATTTTCCCAAATGCACACAATCAACACGAACTAAAAAAAATATTGTACATAATCTCTGGAATTTTTGCCCAGTAGGATAAAAACTGAAATTGGTTATTAGAACAAAATAAGCAAAGATTTACATCCCTAGTAACTCTTCCTGCTCAACATTCTCATCTGGGAAGTGTGTGTGTTTGTGTGTGTCTGTGTGAGAGAGTTTGCAGAGAAGGATATTTGTGATTATTCTTGTGCACCATAAAGTAATTTCCAATTTATTGCAACCCTATCACAAAGCTTTCTTGGCTAGAATTGTTGAGGGGGGAGGGGTTGACATTTCTTTCAACTGCGGCTGAGAGTGTATGACTTGCCCAAAGTCACCCAGTGGGTTTACATGACCAGGCCAGGATTCAAACACTGGTCACCAGAGCCCTAGTCCAGCACTAAAACCATTACACCATGCTTTCAGTGTGACTCTGGTAGGAGGAGGATAAATTGTCTTATCAAGTGAGCAAACACATAATTTCATAATCACCATCATCATCATCATCATCAGCAGCAGCAGCAGCAATCTGCCTTTAATCCATTTTGGAACTCAATTAGAGCTTACAACAGTTAAAACAAATATAGTTAAAATTCACTCACCTCTTCCATCTCACCCCTCTCCTCAACATACTTGAGGATTTATCAGCCCTGGTGGTGCAGTGGTTAAATGCCTGTACTGCAGCCACTCACTTAAAACCATAAGGTGGTGAGTTCAAGACCAGCAAAAAGGCTTGCATCCTTCTGAGGTTGCTAAAATGAGTACCCAGATTGTTGGGGGGCAAATAGCTTACAGTTGTAAACCGCTTAGACACTCCTTAAGGGTATGAAGCGGTATATAAATGAAGCTGTTTGTTTGTTTTGTTTTATCTCACCCCTCCAATGGAGACTTAACTTTTTCCTGCCCACCCCGCCCCCTCATGTTGGGAGTGGAGTGGAATAGCAGCCATGAAAGGAAGACTGCTATAGGATCATGCACAGTGATGATGTCTGCATTATTGTTAACCAGCTATCAGAACACAGGTGGTGGGCATGTTCCTCCTCACTTAGAAGGTCTTCCATCCCCTTGGAACATTGGGAGGGAGAGCATCAGCAATTGTGGAATGCTGGTTGCCCTTGTTGTTATTGGCCTCCCTCCCATACTCCTAACGTTGTTTGACAGCAGGCACCAAGACAGAATTGATCCTCAGCTGGCTTTCTCAACCCCTCCTAGTGCTGCACAGGACTTGAGCAAGGAGAATGACTGTGAGTCAAATTTCTTTCCTCTTCTATTGATAAAAGACTACTTCTGTTAATCATGAGCTTATATTACATTACTATAGTACAAGTGAGGTGATGTATAGGACAGCCCAAACAAAGCTATCCCAGTTATAAAGGGAGTGTGCCAAGGCTGTGTTCTTGCACCCACATTGTTCAACCTGTACTTTAATGATCTCTCTCTAGTTTTCTCCTCAGAGGTTTTTCATGCTCCAAAACGGGCAGTTGTTAGTATCCCTTTACTCCTGTATGCAGTTGATCCTGTCCTACTTTCTTTTACTAAAGTTGGCCTAAAACACATGTTGAGAGTGTTTCTTGATTACTGTAAGAAAAACTGCTGACCGTTAATTTCAACAAAAACAAATATGTGGGAGTTTTTTATTATTATTATTATCAAGATCCCCTATTGATAAAACAGGTCATAGCAGGACAAAACATTGCACAAGTCAGACACTTTAAGTACTCAGATGTCAATCCTCTGGTACATTGGACTTTTGCTATTCAATCAGTATCTAACAGTGCTTTTTTAAATATACTAAAGGAGGATAGTTTATGCCTGCTGCACAAAGGTATTACAGGCTAACGTGTTGCCATGATTGCTGTTTGGCATCCCAGTCTGCATTCTGTTTCTTTTTTCTTCAGCTCTGGTACAGGTATTTTCAGTTTTCTGTGGCAGTACCTGTGTGTACGAAATGGTGTGCCATCATAGACTCATAAAATTGTAGAGTTGGAAGAGACCACAAGGGCCATCCAGTCCAACCCCCTGCCATGCAGGAACTTGCAATCAAAGCATCCCGGACAGATGGCCATCCAGCCTCTGCTTAAAGACCTCCAAGGAAGGAGACTCCACTTCACTCTGAGGGAGTGTGTTCCACTGTTGAACAGCCCTTACCTCAGTAATCTTGTGGCTTGAAACTGCTTGTTCTTCAGTGGAATGTACTGCTTGGTGTTGGGTACTAAGACACTGGCTAAAACTTTTTTATGTAAGACCTGAATCAAGCTACATGCATCTCCAGGAAGACAACTATAGTAACCAGTGATCTAAAGCTATCAGAGACAAATTGCAGATTACATATTTCTGCCCAAGAGTTTTCTAAAGCAACAGTTATTCTTGCTCACCCGGTAAAAGACATAGACATGCAGTATTATCTGATGCCCATACTATTTTCTCCCCAATTAATCTATGGCTATAATTTAACACTGATAAGGGTGCTAACTGTTTGAAAATTTAACCATTTCTAAATACCATATGGTTTTTACTAACACTCAACATCAACCCTTCTGCTGTGCTGGATAGTTATTTTCATGAAATCACATACAAAAAATGTCTTTGTCTATGTGGAGATGGATTAGTAGAGTCCCCATCCCATGTATTGTTCCTTTGTAATGTTTTATAAAGATGAGAGATCAAGATTAATAAATCCTTTTAAATAAATTCCCTGAAGACCCTCTGAATGGTACTTGATATATTTATTAGAAGATAGTAAAAAAAAAAAAAAAAGTGTAACAGAAACTATTGCAAAGTTCCTTTTCTCTGCTACTAAAACTTGTACATTTATGATCCAGGCTAAACAATCTTTAGTTTAATTTTACATATGTGCTGAAATATCCATATGCACAGGATACACAATTCTGTGGTGGCTGGTGGCTTCCATGCCAATGAGTTGGTGGTTTCTGATTATGATATACTGTACATTAGAAAATGTAAAAGCTGGTGGCTTCCATATCAGTAAGACAACAAATTTCTTCCAGGTTTAGACTGGACTATTTGGGAGATAGTGTACAGCACCCTGGATAGCTCCTTTAGAGTTCAAACTGTCACTGCCAGTGGATTTTCTGTTTTATTGGCACCTGGGTGTGTTGCCACAGAGGCAGTAAATATATTGTCAGCTTTATGTTCTGAGCCAGAAGCTTCTCCAGGGCTGTACTCTGTCCTGACAGCTTCAGCACTGGAAGAGATCCCATACAACTGGTAGTACTGTAAAAGCAAAAGGAAATTACTAACCTTCAAGCAACTGATCCACCAGCTATCCCAGATTTCTAGGAAGCAATACTGATTATTCTGGCGTCTGGATACCATATACTGACATTTTCATATTACCTGGTTTTACACCTAGAGCTTAAGGGGTCACGGTTTAAGGAGAGTGCACAATTTTATCCCAGGTTCAGTCCCCAGCATTTACAGAAAAGGCTAGAAAAGACTGCTGCCCAAGACCTGCTTCCAGTCCATGTCATCCATACTGAGTAAGATGGACTGATGGTCTAGTTAAATTTAATGCCTCATTCTGGGTTCTTCTGTTAAGTTAACTTGTATGGACTCCCAAACAATGCAGGCCTAATCTGCACTATAAAAATAATACAGTCTGGCACTGCTTTAACTTCCATAGTTCAATGCTAGTGAATACTGGGATTTGTAGTTTCATGAGATATTTAGCTTTGTCTGTGACAGGGTTATGGTGCTACAACTAACTACAAATCACAGATTCCATAGCACTGAGCTGTGGCAGTAGAAGTGGTGTCTAACTGCATTAGTTCTGCAATGCAGAGCAAACCACAGATATTCAAATAGATCTGCATGCAGTTGCTAAGGAAGTTCCTCTGTCAGTGACTACATCATCACTGTTATATCACCAGCAACTAAAAACCTTGAGAAAAATAATGATGCCTGTTTGCTTGCCCTTTTCCATCTTGACTTTGATTCTTTACCTAGTTTACAGTGTCTATCTTTGTGGGTTCTGCAGCCCTTAGGGCAAGGACTACTGTTGTATTTGCTTTGTTTGTCTCCTGTCTAGTGTGATGCCTCCAGACATGAACACAACAGAAATGCATTAAAATCAGGGCACTTTTAAATAGCTGGAAACCATTTGACACTCATCTGAATAATAGCAACTTCAACTTTGTTACTATGCTTCAGCAATTTAATATCGTGCCACCCTCAGTATGCGGAAAGGTATCACACACACACACACACACTTACACCTTTGTCATTGTTCTTCCCAGCCTTTCATCAGTGCAGTTGATTGGAGTTTTGCCACTTCACTTCCATGTGAGTGATATGTGCAAAAATTAAATCTTCACTTGCAATTGAAATTTTTCCTGATATTTAAGGGACAAGCATGTTCCAAGAAACTTTCTTGTAAAAGTAGGATTCTATTGACAGCAGTGTGTTTATCTTCTCTTTTATTTATTCATTGCAACAGACTTGGTTAAGGCTGAAGCCAGCAATCACTAGGTAGTGAGCTTTACTTGGCCGAGCTGTTTAGAGACTTGCTTATAAGCTTTTGTTTCCCCTGCATCCAGGTGTGTGCTTTGCTAGACCCAAGATCTGCTAGATCTAAGCTGAAGGGGCTTCTGCTGAGATATGAGTTACTGACTTCCACTAGAAGGCTGCCCTTTGCTCTGTGTAACTCTTCTCATTGTCTCTGCAAGGCTGTGAGCAGGAAAGCATGAAAAGGGAGAGTAAACAGTCCAAAAGCATGGATGCCATATTGAGTGACCATGTAGAAAGTCAAACCAGATCTTCATAGTCTTGCAATAACCATTCCACAATAGGGAACACAAGAGGTATAAAATGCCAACAGTTGCTGGGCTCAAGGGGCACTGACAGGTCTACAGCAAGTTGAATAAAACAATAACCCTGCAATGGCATTCCAACAAAGGCATTCCAGCAATGGCTGTAATGTTTTGTGTGAGCTTCCATGACAGTGTCCTACATCTATGAAGCCAGCTTAAAAAAAAATATTTCCCTTGGTTTCTAAAGTCTGTGACTTAGGGAGATTAGCTGTCATATATCATATGATAAACATCAGGCATTTTCTGTTTAACTCTCATTTAACTCTCATTTGAATCCAGTTTGCCCCCTAGTGTGATAAAGCAGTTAGAGGAGTTTGGGAAACACTGCACTAGGTTTTTGCCTCTGGCTCTGACATCATTTCTCTCCTGCCTTCAGGCCTGTTCTGATGTAGTCCATACCTGTGGCAGTATTATATGGAGTAAAGGGTTCTTTTTGACATTGTAGTGTTGTAACAAACCATTTTTTTCTTCTCTCCCACTGAGAACTACTTGTAATTTTTTTTAAAAAAATATTCTTTTCAAAAGTCCCACTTTCAAAAGGTTATTTTTTCTCTTCCTGACCAGAAGCATTTTTCAGAGATTTCTTGAATAAAAATATAAGTCAAGGGAGGTGAACATTTACACTAATTACCTGGCATTTCAAACTCAATTAGCATGCCAAAAGGAAGTTTGGCAGAGGTTTAAAGAACATTCCTCTGCTACAAAAGCCTAATGTGAATCTCATTGATCTAGGGTTGATCGAGAAGTGCTCATAATTTCTTCTCTTTGGAAAGCTTTTGAAATATTTGAATAACAGATATTACTTCTGTTTATCGAATGTTGACAAATATTCTTTACATCACTAGACATCAGCAATGATATTACACATGTATGTTGCTTACTAAGTTCTCATCTACTGGTTGCTATCAACTGCTATTGTCTATAGTTAGGGGAAAATCTGGCCTACTCATTTCTCTATGAAATTTGTGAAGGTATTCACAAACTTGTGTATGCATTTTCATGCACATTTCTCCAGATCCGAAACACACAGTGAGTTTTTAAAATACAGTTTAAGGCAGGGATGGCCCAAATTCTATGCAGAGCTAGCATTCCGTTATGAAGACTATCCACAGTTGAATCAGAGCTTTTCTCCTGGTTTGTGTGCACATGACAACATGAGGGCAGGGAAAAACTGGTGTAAATGGCCCATGTAGACATGCCCAGAGATACAGGTCACTCTTATGTTTTTGTAGAAAAAAAAAATTCTGAGGCCAGGCTGCTAATATTAGCATGAGTGAATGTGCTGTCTAACCCATAATTAGTTAAAAGTGATGAGTATTTGAGACAGTACCTTCCCTGAAGAAACCTGCCAATAATTCTCTCTTTTTTTCTATCATGACTTTTGTGTTCCATTAGAATTATTATGATTGATTTTCATTCTTGAAAATTCTTCTTGATTTTCCTAGCACTGGCCTTTGCTCATGTGTTCTAGTTCATTGGATAATGATCACAACAAATGTTTCATTTTCTACTTTTTTTGTGAATCAACCTTAGGGATTGGGGTGGGGGCAAAATTCCCTGCATAAATAATTTGAATTTATAGAACCTCCATCATGGCATGTTGATGTGAATTCTTTCTGTCATGATGAGAATTCTGAATGTTGCAACTCTCAACACTAAGTGTTCACATTTTTAATAATTGTCTAGCATCAATAAACTTTATAACAAGCTCCTATGGTTAATTGGAGTATCTTGTACTAAGCTGTCATTCTTAAAGATATCTATAACAAGCACATACCCTGTAAATATGCTTTCAGGTTCTGTGAGCGAACACTTGGATACTCTCAATCTCTGTGCTGTTCTAAAGTGAAACGGAAGCAGTATTGCCATGGAATCACCATGGAATCGTCAGGGAAGCAGCCCTTTTCTTATTAACAGATTAATCCCTTAATAATAAGAAATAATAAGCTGGTGAGACTGCCCTGGCCCCAATCCACTGCTTCCACCGCTTCTGTACAGCCCCCCCTGATAAATTTATCATCATCCATCATTTCTGACAACAGTCACCCCAGAGATTCAGAGGACTTTCTTATCAGTACGTCAAGCAAACACAACATATTACCCATTAAGCCAAATGAAGCTCTGATATTTATAGTATTCTGCCAAAAAGCTTAATAAACACAAACAAAATGGGTCCCTCCTTCATTACCGCTCAAAGACAGTTTAAGACATCATGCCGCATGAAATAAAAGTCAATATGGTATCCCACCTCCAGTCCCACAAATACAGGCAACAGAATCTTTCTTATACTTTGGTATCATGACAGGATCTTCCATTGAAACCAAGGGAAACAGACTAGCTTAGGTAGTGAAGGAAATGCTTTTGTCTTTGAACATTATGCCACTGCTCTAAGCTACTCAGCATCTGGTGCATGAGTGGCACATTATTTTACTTAATGCTAAGTCTAGACTATGTCCTGTTCTCACACTGCACCAGAAGCTGAAAGAGCAAGCAGTATCTGATAACCAAACAGTCCAGTGTTAGGAGCTGTAAATCTAAGCAAAGTCCATGGGTAGCTAGACACAGGATGAAAAAAAAAATCAAGTTTGTTTCCAGCAAACAAAAGTGGGAAAGCCACTTTTGTAAAGCATGCTGGCTCAGCCCCATCCAACTTGCAGATAATTTTTACAGGAGAGTGTTTCCCAACATGCAGCCTCTCATTTCACCTGCAAGCGGGGGCGGGATCTGTGTTTCTGCCAGATGCCAAAGCTGTCTTTTTTTCCTAGGACTTGGAGCTATCTCTCCTTCCTCCTCCTCCTGTGGAGGACTCAGGTGGTTTCAGACTGAACAGGATGAGGAGTCTGGTTCAGAATTCTCTGGGAGGAGGGCATGACAGACTGCTTACCAGTGGCAGCTGGTTGCTTTCATTTAATTGGGCATTGAATTTTCTTGGGCTCAAGTATGAATAAGTTTAAATAAGGCATACCTATACAAACTGCTGAACTCTATCTCGTAAACAGATTCAGATGCTATTGCTGCTTATTTTTGATGGATCCCTCACTGATCACTTATGATGACTCTAATAATAATAACTCAAACGAAGTACATTCTCTTTGACTATCTTTATTGGCACAGATTAAATCTTGCATTTTTCTTTCTTTCTTGCTAATGTTTTGTATAGTGTTTCCTCCAATACACACAAACTCTGAACTCCTTTCTTAATCCTGATGGTTTGTATGGAAAGAGCATCTGACTTTTCAGATGACTGTTCACTATAGTTGTGTTATAGGGTCAATGCAAGGTAGTGTTATAGGGTCAATGCAAGGTAGGTAAAACAAAATTTAATTCCCAGAGGACGATAGCAGAAGCACGCATACAATTGGCATCATAAGCAAACATCTACCAATATTCTGAGTTGGGATGGAAAATCATTCCTTTGAATTCAACAATCCTGATCTCAACAGCATTTTTGCACTTCCTGAGACTTGCTGCAAGAAGAAATATTTCACACTATGAGAATTTACACATTAGAGAAACAATATGTGAACAAAAAATGCAGACCTTTTAAAATGTCAGTTACTAAAAATGCATAAGAGCTTCTCAAAAATGAATAGAAATGAATGTTAATCCAGAGGAAAAATACATATATTTGGTCAAAAGCATTAAAAATGCACACATTAAGGAAAATGTATGGAACCCATTAGATTGCAATGTGGGAAGAAAGAGTGAAGCCTCACAATTCTATATAAATCAAGTACAGAAAGAAAATGTAGATGGGAGTAAGGGGAACATAAAGCAATATGAAGTCTGAGAGATTTTTCACCCCCCTAATTATGAGCTGCAGTAAAATTTCCAGAAGACAGAAACCTTTTTCTCTTTTCCCAATGCAAATAGATATTTACAAATCTCTCAGTTTTGTTCATCCTTATTACAGCCCTACCCAAGACTTTTTGCTGTTCAACCCAAGAAATGATGATACCCAACATGAAATGGTAGGTTGAAAATTGGGGCACTTTCTTAAATTAACCTATTTATTATTTCTCTTGCAGAGCTGCAACTAAGGACAGCTGCAACTAAGATAGCCTATCAGCTACTTAGTACTATCAGCTGCAGCAGATGGTCTTTTCTGAAATCTCCTCTGCACCTTCGCCTGGGCAATAGCACCTGAGCCCCAAGGAGAACCCAAAAACTGGCCTGGATCAAGAGGCTGGCCTGCATCAGGAAGACCAACCAGAAAGTCCCTCTCGTGAGCCATGAGGCTTAAAGAGAGGGTTTATCCTTCAGGTCAGCCTCAAGGAATGTTCTTTTCCCTGCCTCCCAGGTCATAGGACCAAAAGAGGAATTTCCAGAGACCTCCTTTTTCACCAAAAGTGGTGGCTTAGGTGTTCACCAAACTCTAAATCCCCCCACCCCAACTCCAGTTCAAGTGACCTCCTATTTAAACACCATCCCAGTCAATTGTCCCTGTACAAGTGTAACAGCATGAAGCGGGGGGAAAGCCTGTGAGAAGGGGAAAAAATTCTACCCAGCCCTAAAACAATTAAGAAATTTCATATTTTCTAGCAGTGGGACACTGGGTCAATCACCTCACCAAAAGAAAAGGAAGCTGAGGCTGGGTGGGCCTTATATAACCTCTGGCCCTGGTCCCGACTCCTCCTACCACGACATCCACATTGCAGCAAAACTTTAAATTATTCTGGCCTCGGCATTCTGGGAGGCCAGCAAAACATGCCTCCCCCCCCACACACAATGACTTTGCTGCAAAGGGGGAATCCTCATTAATTCTGTTTTTATGCATTAATGTTATTATTGTTAATCTTCCAGGCATGACTTCACATTTGGAGAAAGCGAAAATTCAGTATTCCAAACCACATTAATGAAGAGTAGTGTGGATTAGTTTAAAATTCACAGAACCTAAATTGCTCAAGCAATTCCTACAAAAAGAGAAAGAGAGAGAATCAGGAAAGTATCTCTGTCCCTATCCAAATCAGTGATTCTAAGCATTCTTTAACATTCAGTCCCCTACAACATTTAAAAATGTTTTTAAAAACAACAGCTGTGTAATTTGTTCCTTCTCCCCCTTTGGAGAAAGAGGATATTTTACTATTTCAACAATGGTTTAAAAAAAATGCTTTATATGTCTTTTTAGCAGAGTTGCATCTAGTCTTGATTGCCCACTGCATCAGCAGACTGGCATCTGTCTGATGAGGCACAATCACATTAGCCAAACTTACATACAGAAATGGAGGGTTTAGTTACATATTCAGCATAAATATTTCTGTAGAGGATGTGTGTGTAAAAATGAATATGCAAAAAACAGCAACACTAATACTGAATGAAGGAGCAGAAGTGAAGAATTCCTAATTTTATTTCTTAGGCAATCCACATTTGGTGCACTCTGATATACAGGTGTACCTCAGTTAAGCATATGTTCACCTATGCATTGCCTTTTTAACAAAAAAAAATATATGGTACTATGGGCAGGAATAGTGTGGAGGGAATAGGGATAGGTTCGTGCACTACAAAAAAAGAAGAGCAGTTCAACATGTCTGGCAAACACTTCCTTCAAAACTAAAGAATATGCCCATGCCCACTGAAACAACTAGGTCAGGTAGTCCAATTTTTAAGGAAAAATGATTTCCCTTTGTTGGAGGTAGAAACCTCAAATGGTCAAGTTCTAGTCCACTGGCCTTCTTTTTAGGTTTCCTGTAATGTGTCTAAAATGCAGTTATCATACATTTGGAAAACATATATAGAGGTACCCATTATGCTGTATGCTTCTCAAGCCTCAGGCTAAACTGCTTTTCACTCATTTATCTGCCTTTCACCAACTGTCCCCTGCAAATCTCCTCAATCATTCCACCAATATTCATCTACTTCCACAATCCGTTCTGCTTCCAATCTCAACAACTACTTACTTTTTATGCAACAAATTTTATTTTATATAAAAATAAATTATATATAATACACAACAATTTTATATCCAAACCCATGCCATCACAAGCTACACCAAGACATTTTGATGCCTGAGGCTAAGGCACCCAATCCAAATCCTCACACCCAATCCAAACCCCAAACCAAACTGAATTAGCAGTTGAAATTTGACACTGGTAATGGACAACATCCTTTACTGCAACAAGATGGCAGTAGGCTTGCTTTCAGGGGTGGAGGTCCTGGGTTGTTATGTGGCTTTTGCTTGACCATTTAACAGAATGGAAGTGCTGGCATTGAATTCCCAACACTCTTTTAGGTATTAGTACCTTGATCCAGTGAGAAGATGTATCATATGTAGTGCATGTTTCCTTACCTGGGCAGGAAAGTTTACATTCAAAGTAGACACTGAGTCTGAAAAAGTGTGTTTGCCAAGAATGTTTATTAATATTGAAAAACAACCCTCAAAAGGAGATTGGGCGGGTATAGAAATGGAGAGGCAAACATAGTTTATTATCTGAATGCATTTATATGCTTTTATTAGACCATTTAGTAAAAGATCTGAAATGTGTTTGAATAGGAAGTAGTATTTCATTTAAAAGGGTTCAAAATGCACCAGAAACAAAATGTGTGTACCTATCCCATTGGATTGTTAACTTCCCCCCAAAAACTAATGGTGTATTTGAGACCCCAGTTGGTTGAATTATGGTTTCTTTTGATCAAGACAGAAAACTCAACAGTGAACTGCAAGATGATCCAAGAAGTTTTTAAGGCTTCATTTTAAAGATCTTTGTTCCAGTCCAATAGGTACAATACTACTCTTTGGAAAGGTAGGAAAAAGAACTAAAACCCTGTGATCTGACTGCTTTATGAGATAGCCTGAATTCCATAGGTCTTCCCCTACTGAATAATAGATCACTTGAATTTCATTTTTTCAGATAAGGTATATTCGTTTGGCAAGGTGGTTTTTTGGGGAAAGTTAATCCAATAAACAAAGTTAACAATAAATTATTTTGCCTATCCATTTCTATATCCACCCAATCTCCTTTTGAGGGTTGTTTTTCAACATTAATGAACACTCTTGGCAAACACACTTTTTCATATGGTCAGAAAGGCCAGAATACTGTTGGGGAGTTATGAAGGTGCAACCTGGGGTTAAGCATTTGTAAATGTTTGGTATTCACAACTTCTAGGTATCCTCTAGTTTAGACACATAGGGGCGGGGAAAATTCCCTAATCCTGCTTACCAAGAAGATGCTACTGTGATTGATGGAGATCTATTCTTCTACTGCTTGGGAAACAGCTGACTGACATTCCCACCCATTCCCATCATAGGAATGATCTTTGTTACAAGGAAGAATTGTGACAGGGACCCTGCTTCTATCATAATGGAGATCATTCATGGGAAGCAGGGGTGACAACCTCAGTCAGCTGCTTTCTGGCTTACAAGGGGACTAATTCCTGTTGATTGCGGCAACTGCTTCCTGGTAAATGGAGACTGGAGGAGGGCAGTTGGTTTGGAATTGACTGCATAGCTACATAACTACAGTGGTTATGCATTCATAATTTCCCCACAGGATTCTGGCCAGATTCATTTAAACCAATTAAGATGTAACACATAATTTTATAAATTAATAATCACCAGGTGCCTGATTAAAATTAATAGACTCCCAATGATACACTTTAGACCACTAGATCAATCATATTATAAGAACAGTCTCTCTTGTAAAAAAACAAGAAAGTCATATCTCAGAAGTGTTATTTTCTCTTGTGGAAGTTAATGTGAAATCCATAAAGACTCCCTCAAGTTGCTCAAACTTTAGATATACAAGACTGACAGTTAGGGCAAAAAACATATTTGATCTCCTCCTCCTCCTCCTCCTCATCTTGAAGTAAGCTAGTAAAAATGAAAACACATGACCATATTATGCTATCCAGTAAATGAACACTTTCCAATGCAAAACAACAACATACCATAAATCTCAGAAATGAATGGATTATGTAGGTGTGTATATTTACTAGAGTGAGGGGATTAATTCATTGCACATCCAAATAAGAATTCTTACTCCCCCAATGACATTTTTCTTGCCAACAAATATGAGAAACAAGGCAGTGGCCAACAGAATGAAAACAATCAATATACATTTCCACCTACAAAAAAGGAGAAACAAAAGACTGCAGCAACTATAGGACCATAGCATTAATTTCCCATGCAAGAAAAATCACGCTCAAAATTTTGCAGCATAGATTCCAATCACAGATGGAGAGAGAAACCCTAGAAGTGCAAGTGGGGTTCAGGAAAAGCAGAGGCACCAGGAAACACATTGCAAACATACAATGGGAGCACCAAGGAATTCCAGATTAAAATCAACATGTGCTTTGTCCACTATAGTAAAAGCGTTGACTGCATAGATTATGAAAAGCTATGGAACACTCTTAAAGACATGGAAGTTCTACAATATTTGATAGTTTTGATGAGAAATTTATACTTGGAGCAAGTGGCTACTGTTAGAACATAATCTGGAGAAACGGAATGATTCCCAGTTGGCAAAGGGGTCAGGCAAGGATGCATTCTATCACCCTACTTCTTCAACCTGTACACAGAAAATAGCACACACTGAGCAGGTTTAGACTCAGAAGAAGGAGGAGTGCAAACATCAACAATCTCAGATATGCAGATGATGCCATACTGCTACTGGAAAACATCACAGACTTGGAACAATTAACAAGAAAAGTCAAAGAAGGAAGTGCAAAGACAGGCTTAATGTTGAATATAAAACAAAAATAATAACAACAGAGGATCTACATAAATGCAACCTGGAAAAATGAGGAAACTGATATAGTTAAAGATTTCCCATACTTTAGATCAAACATTGATCAGAATGGAGACTGCAGTCTGTGGTGTCACTGAATGGGTGCAGAAATTCCAGACCACACCAGATCACTGGAAAAGACAATAATTCAAGGAAGGTAAAAGGCAGCAGAAAAGGGGAAAGATCACACACCAGATGGATAGACTCAATTAGAGAGGTCATGGGCATGAATCTACAAGACTTAAGCAGAGCAGTGGAGAACAGAGGGTCTTGAAGATGCCTAATGCAGAGGGTCACCATGAGTTGGGACCAACTCGGAGGTGTTTAACAACAACAACGAAATTTCCAGTATTTCAGAGAGCAAGATATTGAAAATTGTTCACACCTAGGACTCTTATATACATGGTGTTCACATTCCCTTGGTAACTTTGTCTGTCTCATTTCTCTGGATGCCTATATTGTATTTCTAGATGCTCAGATGAAATTTTAAGTTATTGTAATGCTGGAAATTTAGGGATTTAAGAAAAATTTCGTTAGGGAGGCAGAATTCGTATTTGAGGGGGCACAGCTATGGAATGTATTTTAATATAGTGAACATTTTTCATCCAATTGTAAATGAACTGCTAAAAATATCTAATCTATCCGTCACCTAAAACTTGAGAGACAGTTCAAGGCAAACCTATCATGGGGTTTTATTGGCTAGATTTGTTCTCTATGCTCATATATATATATATATATATATATATATATATTTGTATGGGATTTTATGTTTAGTAACAGTTTCCTTACAGATTTTTAGATTCAGTTGCAACTCAGATCTCAAGGTGTACTTTCAAAATTCTGGAACACACGCAGGGGTAGATGTGCTGGCCATCTGAATTCTCTCTCTCTCTCTCTCTCTCTCTCTCTGTGGAGAATCAATATTTTCAAAGTAACAGTATTCCAAGACTAGATCAGGCACCAACTGTGACACAGATCACGAATTGCTCATATCATCATCATCATCATCATCATCATCATTATTTCTTACCTGCCCCTCTGAATGAGCAATATCAAAAATAAGAGTAAGACTCAAGAAGGAAACAAAACCAGTGATTATACCAAAATATAATCATCATCATCATCATCTTTATTTCTAGCCCGCTCCTCTGTGAGTACAATCGGAGCGGGGTACAACAAGATTAAAACATACAAATTAAAACACTTCATTGACCCATTCCCAACTACCCACCCCTTAAAAATAAATTAAATTAGCAATAATTTAAAATCAACAACATTAAAAACATGATTCATCCTCCATAGTTCTTACATTGAGGAAAAAATAGCACCAGGCAAGGGGTCAAATTCAATTTATAGGTCCCATTCGGAGCTGGGATCTAAGAGGTGTCAGGGAAGGCCTGCCGGAAGAGATGCGTCTTCAGAGCTTTTTTAAAGCAATCAAGAGATGTTATAAGGCGCATCTCATCCGGCAGACCATTCCAAAGTTTGGGAGCGGTCGCGGAAAAAGTCCTCTGGGAGGTCTGCAACAGCCTAGTTTTCACAGGCTGTAGCAGGTTCCTCCCAGAGGATCGGAGTGTGCGGGGGGGTTCGTACGGGGAGAGGCGGTCCCTGAGATAAGGTGGACCCAAGCCATGTAGGGCTTTAAAGGTTAAAACCAGCACCTTGTACTGCGCCCGGAAACTAATTGGCAGCCAGTGGAGAGCCTTGAGCACCGGTGTTATGTGCTCTCTCCTTGATGTTCCAGTTACAAGCCTGGCTGCCATATTTTGGACCAGTTGAAGTTTCCGGGTTAAGCACAAGGGTAGCCCCATGTAGAGTGCATTACAGAAATCCAGGCGTTTCCAGGTCCCTCATGTCCAGGAAAGGGCGCAGCTGGCGTATCAGCCGAAGCTGATAACAGGCACTCCTGACCGTCACATTCACCTGACAGGTCATGTGGAGCGACGAATCTAGGAGTACCCCCAGACTGCGAACACAGTCCTTAGAGGAGAGTGTGACTCCATCCAGGACTGGAGACTGTATTCCCAAGCCTGGTTTTGGGCCTGTGACTGTTAGTACCTCCGTTTTGTCTGGATTCAGTTTCAATTTGTTTTCCCTCATCCAATCCATTACCGCCGCAAGACAGTCATTAAGAGGAGAGACGCCATCTGAAGTCTGTGCTGACGATCTGGACATGGAGAGGTATATCTGAGTGTCATCAGCGTACTGAAGACACTGAGCTCCATGCCTCCGAATGACCTCACCCAGCGGCTTCATATAAATGTTAAATAGCATATGATCTAAATAATATCTCAAAAGAATTTACTGACAACCTAAGAAACAGATTCACATTACTAAACATAATAGATTTAGAACCAAAGGAGCTATGGTCTGAAGCCAGGGACATAATAAAAGAAGAATGCAGACAGACTTTTGCAATAAACAAACAAACAGAAAGAGAAAAAAAAACATGGTTGACAGACAAAAACAAACAAACACTACAAGCAATAAAGAAAAGAAGAGAAGACAAATAAAAGGCAGATAGGAACACACTAAGAATTATGAATGCAACACTAAAATGGCTTGTGTTTAAAGATAAAGAAAATTACTACAACGACCAATGCAGAGAAACAGAAAACAACAACAAAAAGGGAAGACCAAGAGTTTTATTTCACAAGATCTGGGAAATCAAGGGAAAATTCAAACCAAGGATTGGGACACTCTATTACAATGAGAATAACATAATTCAAGACCAGGAGGGAACAAAAAGATGTTGGGTGCAATACACAGAAGAATTATACAAAAGAGATGACAAAATGAAGGACACATGGAATGAAGAGCCATATGAAGATGAACCCTAAATTCCAAAAAGTGAGGTGGAAACTGCAATAAGAGAAATAGCAAAAAACAAATCACCAGGAACAGATGATATTCCAATTGAACTTCTGCAATCAACATTGACAGAGCCAACTCTAGTGCTAACCAACATATGCCAACAGCTATGGAAAACAAAAAGATAGCCAATAGATTGGAAAGGATCGATATACATTCCCATCCACAAAAAAGGGAGACACTAGAGACTGCAGCAACTATGGGACCATACCACTTATCTCCCATGCATGCAAAATCATACTCACAACTCTGCAACATGGACTCCAACCATACACACAGAGAGAAATTCCAGAGGTTCAAATGGTGTTCGGGAAAGGAAGAGGCACTAGGGACCATATTGCAAACATACAATGGCTAATTGAGTGCACCAAAGAATCCCAAAAGAAAACCAACATGTGCTTTATAGACTATACCAAACCTTTGACTGCACAGATCATGAAAGGCTATGGTATGCCTTTAAAGACATGGAAGTGCCAACACATCTGATGTTCCTGATGAGGAATCTGTACTCAGGACAAGAGGCTATTGTCAGAACAGAACATGGAGAAACAGAATGGTTCCCAATTGGAAAATGGATCAGACACAGATGTATCCTTTCACCCTATCTATTCAACTTGTATGAAGAACTTATTATAGGAAAAAGCAGGCTTGGACACAGAAGAAGGAGGAGTGAAAATAGAAGGAAGGAATATCAACAATCTAAGATATGCAGATGACACCATGGTACTAGCAGAAAAAGACCTGGAACAACTACTAAGGAAGGTCAAAGAAGAAAGTGCAAAGGCAGGCTTAATTTTGAACATAAAGAAAACCAAAATAATGACCACTGAGGACCTTCACAAGTTCAACCTAGACAATAAAGAAATAGAAATAGTAAAAGAATTCCCATACCTGGGGTCAAAAATTGATAGAAATGGGGACTGCAGCCAGGAAATCAGAAGAAGATTAACAATGGAGGGAGTAGCTATGAAAGAACTAGAAAAGATTCTAAAATGCAAAGATATACAGCTGAGTACAAAAGTTAGAAACATACAAACCATTGTATTCCCTACGACTATGTATGGATGTGAGAGCTGGACAGTTAAGAAAGATGATAGGAAGAAAATCAATTCATTTGAGATTTGGTGCTGGAGAAGAGTGCTGAGGATCCCATGGATAGCCAAAAGGACAAACAAATGGGTCCTAGAGCAGACCAAGCCGGAAAACTCCCTGGAAGCGAAGATGAGCAAACTGAGGCTGTTGTACCTTGGGCAAATCATGAGAAGGAAGGACTCACTGGAAAAGACAGTAATGGTGGGAAAGAGGGAAGAAAGGAGGAGGCCACATGCTAGATTGATGGAGGTCACAGGTATGAGGTTGCAGGAATTAAGCAGAGCATTGGAGGACTGGGGGTCTTGGAGATGTCTCATCTGTAGGGTCACCATTAATCGAGATCAACTCTAGGGCAGTTAACAACAATTCCCCAAATAGTTATATCATCTTCAGATATGTTTTCTAAAAGATATGTCAGAGTTCTAGTGTCAAATATTCTTCAAAAGGTACCATGTTTTCCCCAAAATAAGACGGTGTTTTATATTAATTTTTGCTCCCAAAGATGTGCTAGGTCTTATTTTCAGAGGATGTCTTATTTTTCCATGAAGAAGAATTTGTATTTATTGTTGAACAACAAAAAAATGAACATTTATTATATACTGTGTATATATTTATATACAAAAACTTTGCTAGGTCTTACTTTCAGGGGAGGCCTTATATTTGGCAATTCAGCAAAATTTCTACTAGGTTTTTATTTCACTAGTTGTCTTATTATCGGGGAAACAGGGTAGTTGCAGATGGAGTCATCAAGGATGAAAAAAGGAAGGGAGATGGGAAGAGGAAAAGGTTCAAATCTGTGGGAAATAAAGTCTGGCTTTGCTACCAACCCATTCAGATTTATTTTATAGTCACATTTCCATACACACTCCCTACATTCAAGTTATCAATTTGATACTAGTGTGATCATAGCCATTTAGGTGTAATTATAAAATTGTATTTAAGTGGGAATGGAAAATTTCCCATTTAGGGTCTTGTTCTTATAATCAACTGTCACAGGCAAAAATGCAAAGAACTTGATCTGGAAAGTGACAAGCCACCTTCTATACCATACTAATGCCTTGCAACCTATCACCACTATAATTAGTTTTATATTGACTATGTTCATTTTTTTCTTTCAAGTATCAAGGTGCAGTGAAGCATGCTATAAATTATTAAAGCACAGAAACTAGAAAGAAATAGAGAAATGAGCATTAGAAAAGCAAACTTCGGGTTGGGAACTCACACTGACTCCTCCTGTTCTGGATTATCTCTACACACATGATTTAGGGGTGGGAAACAGCTCTTTCTCTCTTGCAAGACACTATGGCCCGATCTGGACGGGCACTAAGAGGTGCCATTGCAGAGCCATTAGAGTTCGGGAGCGCGCATCGTTTACATGCTCGCGAACCCTAGTATGTAATGGCGCTGGTGCCATTACATAACGCTGTTTAAATGGCACACATAATGGTGCCTCTGCAACTGTTCAGCTTCCGCACAGAGCTGCACAGTCACGGTGGCGCAAAGGCGTTAAATGGCACCTTTTTTTAAAATTGCGCCGCAATTGCACACCTAAAAAGGAGAGCAGTTTCCCCACTCCTCTTTAGGTGCGCAACTGCTCCGCAGTATCTAGCTGCTGCGGAGCAATTACAAATTTAAAAGAGGTGGCGCCAGACTGTAGCACTGTACCACCACATTGTTCCACTGGAAAACCCATTTGGGCCTCTCTACCTCTCTTTCTTTCTGTTATCCTCTTTTCTCGATCTGGTTCTTTTTTCTGCTATGACAAAACTCTGGAGCCTGAACAAAGTGGAAGTACACAGCATCCGGAGCATCTGGATCAGGCCTAACTGGCTACGGGTAACTTATAGCCTCTATGCACAGCTACCTGATCACTCTTCGTAGCATTGGCAAATCCTGGACTAGATCCCTTTTGAAAGAGAGGGGGAAGCACTGGGTGCCTTTCTTGTACCCTGGTCTTTAGGCCCTGCTTGCCCTCATCCCCATGTGCAATTCTTAAAGGAGTGCCTCCCTCCACACAATGATCACTCATGCTTAAACCTGAGGGCATTCTGGTGCAAACCCCCTGAGAGCCAAACTCTCAGCATAACATCTTTTGCAGTTGTCCTGCTGTCCCACTTATACCTGAATTATTTTTATTTAATATAGTTAATAAAATAGATAACACTAATGCTATGAAACATACAAAAATCAAACTTTATATGGTGACATCAGCGAGAATCTTATTTGCCCAGTGCTGGAAACCCTTTCTTATTCCAACCAAAGAAGATTGGCTTTTAAGAGTTAGAAAATATGGACATGGATACACTTACTAGAATAATGAAAAATGAATCTTCAAAAACAATAGAAAAAGATTGGTTATGTCTGTTAGAATTCAGAAGAAATACAAGATGGAATTTTGTTTAGGTATCAGCTCAAGAAGATAATTAAGTCTCAGAAGTATAGGATAGACCTTCTATACGTAACAATAAGAGTTAAAATAAGATATATAGAATTAGTTTTATTTGTAAAATCTGAAAAAGGAGGGGATAAATTATATCAAATAATAATAGAAAACAATAGGAGAGGTATTTTCAATTCAAGAAGAAGGGTTTAGATTTGAAGATAAGGAAGTATATTGAAATCAATGAAAATGCAAGAGGCTTATATGTTAGATTTCTGTTATTAAGATAACTTATAGTATGTCTGTATGTGTCAGACTTTGTTCTCTTTTTGTATTATTTTTGCTGTTATATGTTTGTTGTTTTGTTTTCTTGTGTTTTATGTATTTCATATATTGTATGTGTACTGGATACAGATGACACATTAAATATTGTAAAAGTGTTTTAAAATTTTGTCAATAATTTTTTTTAAAAAATCCTTATCACTGCCCTCATCAGAGGATCTCACTTCTTGAACCTGTTTGTAGGGGGCTTTAGGGGCAAGGACGTTGTCCATATGGCCCTTTTTCCTTTTTAAGGAGCCATTAACATTTTTCTTCACTGACTCTTCAATGTAATATACAACATCAGGCTGGTATAACAAATTAGAGGCCCAACACTCTTGTGGTTATTGATTGACTCCCATCCAAATACCAACTGGGCAGACCCTGCTTAGCACCAAAAATAGACCTTTTTCTTTATAGATATGACAGATCCCTCTTATACAATAGCAGCTCCCCACTAGGCCACAGGTCTAAAACCATAGGGGAGATCTAGACCGCTCAAAAGGGGCAGTCCGTGACCACCCCAGGAAGCAGTTATATGGGGTCAAGGCTGCCATACCAGCAGCCTCCGCGGCCCCATCCCACCGCTTCCAGAGGCTGCGGGGAAGCGGCAGTCTTCAAAAGACTGCCAAACAAAAAATGTCTTCACCTGTCTAAGGAAGCATACAAAAAGGGCCCAGTCTTTAACCTCTCTGAAACTAATGAAGATAGATTAGTGATTCCCCCAACTGTCATCTCATTTAGTAAAAGTCACCGTATGTCAGGCCACCATATCAACTGGCATGCTTTCCTCACCTTCTGTCCTTAAAGCAGTGATGAACAAAGTGAGACTCTGGTAAATAAATAAATAAGTAATGCTGAAGCTAGAAGCATCCAGAGTTGCCCAGCACTAAATAATGGCATGCCAAGGGAGGCATGCCTATTGTTCCTTGACCTTTCTCGACAGTGTTTGGTGGGCAAGTGAGACCTCTTTCCATATCTTCTTGAGCAATGATATGTAGGTTGGGACAGTGACCCTTTACTCTCCACATGCTTCACATTGCTTATCATGGTATCTTATGTTCTTGCACTACCTACTGTATTTCCCCGAAAATAAGACTGTCCCTTATATATTAATTCTTGCTCCCAAAGATGCACTATGTCTTATTTTCAGAGGATGTCTTATTTTTCCATGAAGAAGAATTCACATTTATTGTTGAAATATATATATAAACTTTGCTAGGTCTTACTTTCAGGGGAGGCCTTATATTTAGCAATTCAGCAAAACCTTTACTAGGTCTTATTTGGGGGATGTCTTATTTTCGGGGAAACAGGGTATCAGTGATGGCTGCACTATAAAAAGCAACAAATGAATTACATCATTAAATACCACAGCCCCAGTGAGATAACATTATGGAGTAGACAATTTCCCTCCTTAAAGCTAACTGAAGGAACTGCACATACATGTGCACCTATTCACTCCCCCCCCCTTTTTTTCAGGTATTACTGGCTAATCTCATGCAGGTAAATTGGGATCAATAGGTGAACTGCCCTGTTGAATCTGAAAAGGTTAGCTAATGAGCAACACCATTTTATAGAGAAGAACACTACCCCTCCTTCTTGCCCATACTCCCAGTATTTAGGATGTGCACACTTGTTCCCTTCCCAAAGGAAGCAACTTAAGTGTAAGTATATACCAGCAAGAGTGAGAGGAACTTAATTCTGCTAAGAATGCTTTTCTGCTGTACTTTTGAAAAGACTTCAATCAGGAGTTAATTAAAAAGGACTGAAACCAATTTCAGCCCATGTATTAACTAAACCAATACTCTTGTACCAATAATGGATTTTGTCTTTCTCATTTAACCCCCATGAATATGCAAGACAGACAAGCACACTTTTTATTAAGCACACTGGTCGGAGTTACTAATGGTACATAAAAAGCTTGGTTTTGAAAGAATTAAAGATTGTTAATTCTCTGAAAGCTAAAATTAGAGATGGCTGGACTCCCACACACCTCCATAGAACAGATCCATTTTTTTAAAAAGGGATAATGGAGAGAATGTTCACTAGATATGCAAAATTCATACTTTGTATGTGTGTGTGTCTGTCATAATGGCTTGCTTGCCATTAGTACACTTCTTTAATACTGATCATGACCTTTAAAACCCATGACAAAGCACAGGGGAAAAGTTGCCAACACATAAAACACCTCTATCTTCTATCTATCTATCTATCTATCTATCTATCTATCTATCTATCTCTGTGTTGAGGTAGATATAGGCCACAATCTCAAGAAATATAAGATCTGTATGAGTTAAGGACCATGCTTTCTCCATGGTGATCCCAATCTTGTGCAATGCTCTCAGAATTATGCCACACACATTCAGAATTTTTTTTATGGTTTAGTTAGTAGGCAGAGAGCTGGGTTTTACTGCATGTGGTTCTGATGCTTTATATAAACATGCAACCAAGTTTAATTTTGACACTCTGGGATGTTTAGTTTGACATTAATACTTTTTATATATTTAACCAGGTTTATTCTTAACATTGTCAGCTATACAATTAGGACCTGCAACAAAATGTGGCATTGTAGAGTACTGATACTCCTATTTAGTATGTCAACCATTCATCTATGGTCATAGATTAGTAAAGTTACTTTTTGGACTACAACTTTCAGAACCCTCTGCTTTATCGCACTAGGGGGCAAACAAGATTTAAATGAGAGTTAAACAAGAGTTAAACAGGAAATGTCCTGCGCTAAACATAGGGCATTTCCTGTTTATCTTTTGTTTAACACTCCTTTAAATCCTGTTTGCCCCCTAGTGTGATAAAGCAGTGAGAAATTCTGAAGCCTTTACATCAAGTTTGGTATTCAATACTGAAGTTATGGATTCATAACCTCACGTTACAGGTCTGCAAATGATCTTTATTCACTAAGTAGTCTTACTGTTAATGTGTGTGAATGCCATCCCAATCTACATTAAGAGCCAGCAGTTAGATGCAAAGAAGGTCTATTCAGCTGATGACAAAAGCTCAAGGAGGATAATATTTCTTCTCTCCTGCTTTCAGTAAGAGATGCTGAAACAATCCAAAGCAGGACTCATGTTGTAAGTCTTTGTTGTTCAATTCACTCTTCGATTCCTGGAATTCTATCTTCCTTGCTTTTCCCAAATTTTGGCCATGACTCTTTTCAGGATATTTACCCTATTTACTTCCCACACTCTCAGCATTTGCTGACCACTAATCATGATTAATTTTTATAGGGTGATGACATTTATTTTGGCCATTGGTTCCCCACCACCACAAACAAAGTTTGGACATATGCAAAACTTCCTCTGAGTATGTTGATATCTCCCTTTATTTTCTCAAAAAAACTGATGTGCCTAAACAACTATCACCATGTTCTCGCCATGGTCGGTAGATGGAATGATAGTGATTTTACACTGCTTGAAGTAACAGAGAATGCAAGATACATATACATACACACATAACTGACTTGCATACACATACATACGTATCTCCAAAACTAGGGAAATGAGAGAGTGCGACACAAATCTTATCTGCACTGCAGAAATAATGCAGTTTGACAGTGCTTTAACTGTCATGGTTCAATGTTATGGGATTCTGGGGTTTTAGTTTTGAAAAAGATTTAGCCCTCTCTGTTAGAAAGCTCTGGTGCCAAAGCAAACTAGTAATCCCATGTTTTCAAAGGAAAGAGTCATGGCAGTTAAAGCAATGTTAACTGCATTAGTTTTGCAGTGTAGATTAGATCTTTCTCTCCACACACACACCATAAATAGTTCTCCATAGATGGGACAGTTACAATGTGGTGAAAGTATCATTTATGTATAGGGCAGATTTGATTTAAAATCTGTATGTATCTGATCTAATTTAAAAGCCATTTTTTTCTTTGCTTCTCAAATTTCTTTGCTAGTCCTTGCCTTGAAAAGATTTCTACCATAAACAAAACATCATACATTTGACAATTCTAATTAAATGGCTGCAAGTCAATTAAGAGAGCAATTACATTTTCACATTTTCACATACTATAATGACAATAACTTCTGGGTCAGGTACTTATTAATAATAATTAAGTCAATGTAGAATAAATAATAATTCAAAGTTATTCATTTGCCCAATGAGCTTCAGCACTTTCTTCTGTCATGAAATGTTTGCAACCATGTGTTGTTCACATCAGTTACTTTATACCAGCTTACTGAATTCTGTGTTTCAAAGCATCAAAGACCATCCTTAGATTTATGAAAAATTGCTTGGAATTAATGTCACTGAGAAATTTATACATATACTGTGGGGAAGTATTAATAATTCTACACTACTATCATGTAAGGGGAAAATTATTAACTCATCATTAATGTCATAATAATGTTAAGGTTTGGTGGCAGAAGTGATAAACCAGTGCCCCTACTATTGTGATACCATATTTTATTAAAACATCATCTACTACACACCCTACAACATCCACATTTATAGGTTATATATTTATAGGTTATATATTAAATTATCTGCCATTGTAAGATGAACATAAGCATAGACAAAAGTAATGAGTCAATCACTCCAAATGAATTAAATATATTAACTTTTATTATTGTGTAACAGCAAATATGATTTCCAAATATATGCTACTTGTTCCAAAAACACTTTCAGATAACTTTAAAACTGTTACAGTTATCAATCCAGAATGGCTATGGAGGTTTTAACTAACATAGGGGCTTTACAGTTCACCCCAAAAGGAGGGTCTGTCTCTGCCTCTTTGAGTGGCAGATTGGCAGCAAGGCAGCCTCACCCACTGCCCCAGAGGCCTCAATCTGCCACTTATCCAGGCCTCAGAAAAGGGGCAAAAAAAATAGCTTCTCGGCCTTTTGGCTAAGATCAAGTGTAGAAAAGGGGCAAAATGCCCCTTCCCCACAGCCTGGAGAGGGCTGTCCTTGGGGCTTCATGCCCCAAGGACAGCAGGACCAGCAAAGGCAAAGAAGAAAGGGTTCTCCCTGCCTCCATTCCCAGCGGCACCATAATGTCAGGTGCACATCATGCTGTATAAATGCAGTGCATGCCATGATGTCATGGCAGCGCGCCCGTATGGACGGCACCATTTTAAAATGGTGCCACCCATACATGTTAGGGCTGGGAACACCATTTCAGGACAAGATACAGAAGAGATCAGGAAAGAAGACACAGGGGTGAAACAGATAGCCCTTGATGGCGTGGCTTCGAGCTGTCCCATTTGAGGCTGGATTAAGGCTGCAACAACAGCATGCCACAGCCCCAATCCAGCTAGCTTCTGCCCCAAATAGAAGCAGAAAAAATCTGCTCCCTTTGCTTCTAGAGCCAGCTTTTTGCTTGCTCCGAGGCAGTTGGTGTCTAAACACTATGCCCTCAAGTCACCTGGAAGCTGCCCAGCATGTAATTGCTGGCACAATTTGCAGGTGACTTGAGGCCATGGTGCATGTAAACACTATGCCCTCAAGCTGGCTTGAACCAGCTGAAGCTGCTGGTCTATTCCAGCCCATAGATAATTTCCATAGAGGGACAGACAAGAAGTGAATCAACATGCAGACATAGAAGGTGCGAGAAGTGAGGAAAGTTCTAGAAGGAGACTGGAGGAAGAAGAAGAAGACAAGGAAGAGGAAGAAGATGAAGAAAATCTAACACACAAAGCAAAAAAAGTTTTTACGATTTCATATGTTGTCATTTAATGACTTTTAATGTTTAAAGTTTTTATATACACATGTATACACACACACACACACACACATATATATATATATATATATACACACATTTATATAAACATTTTTATTGAAGCGTTTGCATATTTTAAAACCATATTGTTTTAAATATGTTGTTAGCCACCTTGAGTCTCATTATTGAAAGAAAGGAGGGGTATAAATGAATCATCATCATCATCATCATCATCATCATCATCTCAATAGAACTCAGCCACTATGAACAGTAATTTATATTCTCACTAATAGGGAATCAGCAGCCAATCAGATTCTTGGGGGACAAAATTCCAACACACCATCTTAGTTTAAAATTCTGCACCAACGAACCATTTTGGAGTGATCAATGGTCCACAAATCAAATTTACCAGTTTGGATTCTTCTACCCTTAAATAAGCCAGACATTCAGTTTCACGCTGAAATATCAATGAGAAAGAATCACAGCTGTTAAACCATAGTATACCATATATAATAGCACACAGATAACCACTGCTTTACTCCTCTGCCCCAAGCCAAGAGTCCCAGCACACTTTTATCCCTCCTCAATTAATTCTTCGTAACTCAGTCCTGATTTCAACATGATTCTTATAATCATGCTAAGCACTTTCCAAACAACTGTAAAGTTTCTGTAATTAATGAGAGAGATACAGAGAGATTGGCTCTGAATATTTGGAACAAATTTTTACTTTTTAAGGTGAACTTAACATCTTTGTAAAAACTAATACACATAAAAAAAACTCAGTTAAGCTTCAAAATTAAAAGTCCCCTGAATTTTGCAATAAAGACCTTCATTATAAAAATGTAAAAAAATGTGAATGTTAGGGAGAAGTATAAATGAAGGAAAAGTCTACACTTGCTTTAAAATGGTAATATATATATGATGTTAGGAAAAATGTATATGTCTGGAAAAAGTTTTTTTTTTTAAAAAAATGTGGCCATTTAAAACTTAACATTGTCAATGTTTGAGAGGAAAGCAACAAAAGAATGGACTAGAGGACAGAAACTCAGAGAATGTGTAAGTTGTTGTTTGAGCTGTCCTATATATTTTGATGACGTAAAATTATGAAAGTGTTTATTTTCTGTTAGTCCCAAAAGTGCTGCAAGATCACTTTGCATAATTAGAAAAGATTGGATTCCCATCTGTCCATCATGCAGTTCTGGAATTTCTCCATTAAAATGGGGGCAGATTGGGTCCTTGTGGCCACTTCCAACTCTGCAACTCTCATGATTTATATGAATATATATATATTTCTTTGGGAAAACTCAATTTTTTTAATAATAAACTCATTTATGACCTTCAAAATTATGTTTAAACTCAATTAAAACTTTTTTTAATGCTTCAAATACCCCAGGGATATGGAGAGCACTTCCAACACATTTGGAGTCTTCCTGCCCTGTTGGGGATCAAAAGGAAAAGAATTGTTTGCAATACAATATATTTTCCCCCCAACATTTACTCTCAGCAGGGCTTGTTATCTTCCTCAGCTTTTTCTTCTGATAAGGCCAGATATTCCCAATGGGCTTTTTATTTTTATTTTTTAGGCATACAGAAATGTACTTTGCATGGTTCACATGTCAGATACAGCAATTTACAGCAAGGAAAGGAACAGAGCATATATTTCCCTTGGAGGTGTTTGTAGCGTTTGATGAAACTGGCGCAATGTGGTTCAGAGATGAAAGACCAGACAGTTTCCTGTATTTTGAAGGATACTTCTTGCTTCAGGAATTAATCACAGCAGGCGGGCAGGTCCTCTATATGTTTCAAAGTATGATCTCAGAATCCTGCACTAAAAACCATTTCCAAATCGCATTTAAACTACAGTTGCGGGCTGGGAACCAGACCCCTTGAGAGCCCAGCACCCACATATTGGTTCCCATGAGGATGGATGAGGATCTGAGAGCTGCTGAGACACTTATTATAATAATGCTTCACAACCACAGTTAGTAGGCATCGGCAGAGAACAGGAAGGAAGAGCTTTGCCATTGCCTGCCTCTTAGGCTGAGAGAGTGTGACTTGCCCAAGATCAACCAGTAGGTTGTCATGGCTGAGGATAGACTAGAAGCAAGGTTTCCTAGGGACCTATATCACAGGCAACCACAGAGAACATTTAGTTTTGGATGAAAACACCTAGAATCTCCCAGCTAGCATAGCCTCAGGACATTGTTTTTGTTTGTTTGTTTGTTTGTTTTGAAAAAAGCCCCCAACTTTTCAAAGCTCTAGTTTCATCGCAAGACCATGTGCAAGTGATCCCGTCTCTCCTCCATCCTTTTCAATGCTAACCTCATCCTGCTTATATTTCCAGCAGTTCTGAACTTTCCTCCTCTTAAACTGCAACTAGTTTACAGCACTTTTTGCCACACACCTGAGGACCTGCCTCGTAACTTGTCCCTCTGTCAGCCAAAAAGCTCTGTTGATGCTCATGGCAAAACAAATGGTATGGACACCGCTGCACTTGCTCTGAGAACTGGGCTTTAGGGAAATGAAAGGTGGCAAGCCCATCAGCTTGCTTGCAGTTCCTATATATAGGCCCATCTGTCACTTCCCTTCTGGCTCTACTGGGATGCAATGTAAAACAAAGGGGAAGCTACCAGTTGGTGCAGGGCGTATTCAAGAAGAGTTATTATTTCAGTGATTTTGTGCTAAGTTTACTAGGCTAGCTTTGATTGTCTCGGCACTAAGCTGATGTTCTTAAAACTTTTATTCAAATTGCCTGTTGAGGTAGGCATGACAGATGGTGTTTCCACCTGCTCCCTCTTCCCCAAGTAATGTTAACAACATTAGAGAGCTTCATAAAATCGCTTAAACTAGCAGATCACTGGGATTGGTTATTCAGCATTCACAGGACAAACAAGAATGATGGTAAGGACTAGGGGTGCAGGCATAACAATACTCATTTGAAATGTTGCCATTATAGCAAAATAGCCCATTTTTCATTGTTGAAAAGGCATTGGGATAATCGCTTTGAGATGTAAAAGGAATCTCCTTTCAAGGCTTTAACAGACTGAGCCACTCTAAATTGGTTTACCTGAAAATGATAATTCCTGCTACTTAATCCAAAAGAGAATGGTTTCATAATAAGTCTGTATAGGACTGGTGGATATCAGTGATGAATTAAAGCAGACTACTTAACAGAATGTATAAAAAGAGATTCTCTTGTTCAGGGCCCAATCATACAAGACATTTTTATACTTTTTTAAAATTAAAATTGTGAATACAATATAAAAGCAATTTAAAAATGTAAACTGGGAGAGTTCACCATTCCTAAATCATGAGATGTTTTTTCTGCCTGTCTGTAAGAGTTCATTTTGTTGAATTCTGGAAGGAAGAAAAACAAGATGATTCTGAAGAAACCATGTGAAGTCCCATCACATGGTTCTTATGCGGGAATTCAGGATGTAGTGGTCATACAGTTACATTTTCCCAAATGCAAGCAGAGCTTGGAAAAGTTAGGTAGGGACCACAGTTCTCAGAATGGCTCAGAGACCATGCCTATTTGTAGTTCAAAAAGAAAAAGAAAAGGAGTAATAAATTCCAAGATCGGAGTACATTGCAACATGTAATATAATGGTACACACATAAATAGGTACATTCAACATGGTATACTTTTTTTCTGTTAGGAAGAAATATTGGTAAATGTTGAGAGCCGATGTGGTTTAGTAGTATGAGTGTGGACTAGGACTCTGGGGGCTGCAGTTGTTGTTTTCAGGACATTTCCATCTTATGGCAGCCATAGGGTAAACCTATCATTGAGTTTTCTTGGCAAGATTTGTTCAGAGAGGTTTGGGATTGCCTTCCTCTTTAGCTGAGAGCATGTAACTTGCCCAGGGTTACCCAGCTGATGTCATGGCTGAGCTGGCAATCAAACCCTGATTGCCAGAGTCGTAGTCCAACACTTAAGCCACTATGCCATGCCAGGTTTCAAATCCCCATTCAGCCATGGAAACTCATTGGATGATCTTGGCCAAGTCACAGTTTATTAATCTCAGAGGAAGGCGATGAAAAACCTCATCTCAGGAAATCTTGTGAACAGAAACTTGTGATAGGTTCACCTTAAAGTGTTCTTAAGTTGGAAATGTCTTAAAGGTACACAGCAGCAGCAGCAGTAAAGTAGCAAATGTGTTGTGCATGCACATATAACTGCAAAACTTCCAAATGACATTAAAGATGGAACATAAAGTTGCATTGACTACACATTAAAATAAAAAAAATCATTTTTTTATTTAAAACATAAAAATATATTCAATTCACTGTCTGAAATACTATTAACCAATGGGCAAATATACCTTTTGATTTTAATGAAACATGTGGGTATCACAAAATTACAACTGAAAAATGCATACATTTATAGAATCATGATCTAAACATCAGTATGAATGTGTACAAAATTTATATATATATATATAAAAGAACAACACAAATATTGTACATACGTTGTGTTCTTTAGCCAGGGGATAAAATCCCAAAAAGGATTAATCTGTGAAGCATTTTCTTCCTTACATCAGGTGTGCTGTTTTCAGATCCAATCTCTGCTTAATTAAACCCCAACTGTGAGAAAGTTGTTGAGATCCAGCCCTACTCCCAAATATATGAAATCCTTAAATTCCATATTCAAAACCACAAGTGACCCTTCCATAAATCAAAATAGATGGGCCGGGGGAGTCTTTTTGGTATGCATTTTTCACAAAGCTTTTGTGTAAAAAATATATGGTCCCATTTAAGTGCAAAACAGCATAGCATCCAATCTTTGCTCAGGTTTGTATGATAGTGGTATAAAATATGGCAATAACAATAACAAAAAAAGCAAGGAGATTGATGGGCATTGCTGTGCAGTAAAGACAGACTATTTTACAAGAGGAAAAAGCAGCTCTTCAGCAACTCTGAAAACACAGAATGGATTGCTATGCATCCTGGCATTTTGTTTCATTACATTTTGCAACATGCCTTTTGCAATTCTGATGGAAGCAGATGAATCGATGCTCAGTGGAGCTCTGTCAGGATAAGAACTGTGTCATGAACTGTATTTGCAGCTGCAAATTGAAGCCATAAAAATGAAATAAAAAAGCAATGTAGATATGCATATGTGACATAAATGCACAAAGGCAAGGGTTTTAAGAAAATTCTGTCAGAGATTTACATCCTGATGTAACCCATTTTATTCTGAAATAAATCCCAGGAATTTCCCAACTGCAAGTAACTTGCACATTATAAATGCAATCCAAATACCTTGTATGCACATATCAAGAAGAAGAAGAAAATGTATTCAGAGGTTTCTTGGAAGCTTTTACCAAAGCAATTCCAAATGATGAAGGAGGAAGTCAATCTTTTCTTTCAAGAGCAGCCACTTAGACCATTACATATGTACACAACTAACATTAAAAAAAATCTTCACTACACATACATATTGTTTCTAAGGATTCCAAGTAATATTTTTAGGGTCAGGTTTCAAGAGGGAAGAAAGAAAGCAATTCCAAACATTTTCTCTATGAGATGAAATCCAAATGAAGTTTCTCTTATGAAAGAAAAACAGAATTTTGATCAAACCACTTAATTCATTTTCAAGTCAGTCATTTTCATATCCATTTACTATTTGAATACAATGACTCCCATTCCTTGACATGTTTTGAATTGTATACTTGATATTATAACACTAGGGTCAATTCCAGAACCATCCCACAATTATCCCATTACCATCCCACAATTATCCCATTGCCAATAATGGGATAATTGTGGGATGGTTCTGGAATTGACCCTAGTGTGATAATTTTTTTGATCATACTAGGTAAGTTGCTATGACATTACAGAGGGGCAGAAACAATTTGAACAAACCCTGACTATAATTGGCCAAACTGTTGAAATTCTAGCAGTGGCATCCAGTGACTTCACTAGGTTTGGTGTCACCAGGTGCAGTAACTCATGGTGTCACCCCTTGCATTAACGTCCTCCCATACTACACCATACAGAATCCTTAGCATTTTTTTTCCTAATGTTACTCATTAATCATTATTCCCGTATTTTATTGAATGTAATGGTAATAGTTGTGACATAAACAACTAACAAAATTAAAATTATACCTTTAAATTTATACCTTTAAATTATGATATCATATGCTCAGGCTAAATACATTTGCATATACATAGTTTCATACGGTTGAAGTGAAAAATTTGGTAAAATGTGATGTTTGTAAAGAAATTTTTAAAATTTGATTTTAATTTAAATTTTTTTAAAAAATTTAAAATGTAAACATTAGGAACTCTCTTTTCTCCTCCCACTAAGCCTCAACTCACTCATACTATTTCTTCAGCGTTTTAAAGGGACACAGCAAATTTCTGCTGAAAGGGGCATGTTTGAGCAGCTGTATCACCCCATCTTAGGGTGTCACCTGATGCAGTATGCACCCCCCTAATGACACCACTGGTGGCATCACTAGGGTTGGTGTCACTCCAGTGCAGTAACTCATGTCACTGGAAGGCAGACAGCCATCCCACAGCTCAGATGGGTGGAAGCTGCTGGAGGAGGGAGGGATCTGGCCTTGGTTGCCTCCCTCCTTCCACCCATAGAGCCAAGGCAGAGGCAGCCTGGACCAGACCCCCCAGGAACCCCATCCCTGCTGAAAGGGGTGGAAGGGGCACAGAAGATGATGCCATTACCTCTGCTGTACAGCTTGATGTGAAACCTCACCTCCAGGCAGTGTCACAGAGAGAGCAGGAAGGGAGGTGACAGCAGCAGCAGACGAAGAAGCTGAAAGAAAGAAGCAATCACTGCCCACCCTTCCCCTTGTGGCCAAGCTGCCTGGCACATGCCCAGCCATCTGCCAGGGTGCCTCTGCTGCCTGCCTGCTGCAACCATTATTGGGGAAAGGGTGCTGCTTCCATGTCTGGCAGAGCTGCTGGCTGGGCTGGCAAAGGGATGTACTGCAGCAATGGCAGCAATGGCAGCCACAGTCTCTTCCCCTTTCCCAGGTGCCTGGCACACTACTGCCCATCTTACCTTCTCTTTCCTCCTGCTACCTTGCCCTGTGATGCCTTCTAATACAGGGAGTCCTGGGAAGAACTGTGGATATGAATGGAGAGCAAGGCAGTCTGCTGCAACTACTGGTGAGGATGGCATGCTGCTGCCACTCAGCAGTCCCTTCTGGGTCTGGCTAGGGATGCTGACCAAGCATGAAAGGGAGGTGATGGCTGCAGGGGCAGCCACAGGCTCCTTTTCTTATGAGGAAGGAGATGAGTCCATGGCCACTACTGCTGCTGCTGCCACTGCCAGCACCTCCCTTTCCTGGCCCAGTCAGCAACCATGCCAGAACTGAAAGGGGCTGTCTACTGGCATAAGCATCCATTCCAACTAGCAGCCACAGCAGGCAGATGGCAAAAGTACTCTGGATGATGGAGGGGTCTGGTTAGGGGGGCCTTGTGATAGACAATGAGCAACCACCCCACTGGGTGCCCCCCCCCCCAGTGTCTCCATTTACTGATTCATCAAACAGCTACGCTGGCCAGCTGGGAGGGAACCAGAGGCAGCAGCTAAAAAGCATCGTTGCCCGTGGGAGTCTGTTATGAGAAAGATGTTCATCAAGCACTCTGAGTTGAGGGAGGCAACAAGAATGAAGGTCAGCACAGTCCAAGGGCCTAAGAAGGCACGACATCCAAGGAATGAATTTCAGGAATCTGGAAGCCGACATCAAGGACAAGAATGATGGTCAAGACACAGATGACTTGCTTCCAGCACTAGCCTTAGGCAGACTCAGGTCTTAAATGGCCTAACACTTCCTCTAGATCCCAGTCCTGAAGTTCTGGCCATAACACATAACTCCTTATGTGGTCCACACACACACACCCCTTTAATAAAACCCCTGAATTCTAGACAGAAAGCTTAAGAAAAGTGTTCAAGAAGACTGGGTAGGCTCCAGAAATCCAACAAGTCTATAGAGAGGTGGGAAAGCCAAATTGTGAGAGAATGATTGGAGAACACAATGATTTACAGGAATGAGGGTAAGAAAAATGTCCAGGTGGAGAAACCTAAATGGGAAAATATAATCTCAGGGGAAGAATATGTAGGGGTGAAAAAGATGAACTAATTACAGAGATTGCTGGGAAGCTGTAAAGCAAATATTTAGCTGCAGTAATCTGTATCTTATTACTTGTGAACTGCAGTCTGTTTCTAACATTATATCTGAGGTGGTTCCTCTGCCCTGTATTTTGTCCTTCTGAGTCAGCCCTTGACAAGATACATTTTATAATTTAACAGCTTTTATTATTGAATCACTCTTTTCCAGAGAGTTTTTCTTGCTGACTTTATTAAAGCTTGCATGCACAGATGCAGATCAGAAAGGAAGCTAGCACCATGAAATACTATCAAAATAGCATACAACATAATGTAGAAGTGACAGTAATTTATAATGGTATCAAAACCAGTGAGATATGAACAATGCCTTTTCTATCTTAAGGATTTTCTTTTTTTAAAAAAAATGAGTCTAGAAGAACAGTATCCTTTAAAAGGACTTTTGAAAAGCTATAAACACATACTCTCAAAATTAAATGCAGAGGTTATAAAATCTCTCTGTTCAAATCTGCTTGTTAGGAGAATATTTTATCCTTCTATTTGATATGAATGTTTCACTGATGTTGTAAAAGAATGTTTAACATTCTAGTCGGGGATAGGGATATGCTGTATGACAAAGAACACCATACATTTAACTCCTGCAGTTTTTCACTCTTTTAGAAGAATGTCCCTTACATTTCTCTGAATTCTCTTGGCTTCTTCCTTCAAAAGTTTCCTCTTGTATATTAATAATGTGGATTTCTGACATAATTGGAAGTGGAATTTATTGAGGTCGGCAATGGTAAAGGCCTGGTTCTCCATGGTCACCTTCAAAGACCAAAGAATATGGAGTAGAACTTCATTTGAAGATTGTGTCTTATTCTGCAACATATCATTAATAAACATTACAACAATACAACATTAATAAAATGACTATATTAAAAAGGGTTCCCATCTCACAGGGCTTGAACCCTTTTCTCAGGATGAATAGTAAGAATCTCAGGATGAGTTTGTTGCTTTGAAAAGGAGGTTTTTCTTCCTCTTCTTTCCTTATTTTTTTTCTTCTTCTTTCCTTGTTTTGTTATACTTGGTTTTGGTTTTTGAATGGTGGCTGATGCTTAATTTATCATGCTTCATGATATCACCAGGGGCTGCCTTTTGTTACATTATCCTTGAAGGATCAGTGGGACCTACCTCCTGTGTCATGAGACGGGGTTGTGTCTAGGTCTCAGGTTTGATCCCTGACATCTCAGGGTCTGGTATAGTCCTGATGTGACAAGCCTAACATTAAGTTGTGTATGTGTGCTGTTGCATATTTTGAACTGTTTGTTCCTTTTACTGGGATAATGTGATGATGGGATGATCCAAGGGGTGAAGCAGCCCAGCAGCACCCTGATCTTGGCCCTTATCCCCAGGGATCTGTTTTTGATTTTCCCTCTGGAGTCCTCTGGGTCCCTGTTTCCTCTCTCTGCTGAGTGGAATGGGAACCCTTGAGGTCCTCCAGACTTGCTGCCACCACCTAGCGAATTATCAGTTCCCCCTGCTTTAGCACACACTAGGGCTTGCTAAAGGGATTTATAGTTTTTTTCCACTTCCCAATTGCTACCAGCAAGCAACCACCAAGCTAAGGCACGTGTTGTAGGAACAGAGAGCAAACAGATGCATTTAAAGACTATGGATTTATTCTAACTACACAAAAATAGAGCATAGAGGTATCTCATTCATGCAAGACCTCCTTGCCTTGCAGGTACGGAAGCATAGAAGATTTTCATACCTGGCTGAAAGGTTCCTTAAAGGTGCCTCAAATGACCTTAAAAGGTTCAGGCAGGGGAAGTGTGTGAACCTCCAGAGTGCTTCTCCCAATCGCTCTAATATTGTTATGGAAACGGAAGCTGCCTCTTTGCGAGGCTGAATCGCTTCAAGGGAGCTGATTTTCTAGACTGAAGCGATTCAGTCTCGCAAAGAGGCAGCTTCCGTTTCCATGACAATATTAATGCGATTGGGAGAAGTGCTCTGGAGGTTGACACACTCCCCCTGCCTGAACCTTTTAAGGTCGTTTGAGGAACCTTTCAGCCAGGTATGAAAATCTTCCTTGTTACACAAATGTTCATTTCAAGCAAGCCATAGATAACATAATAAAAGCGCCTAAAACGCACTAACTAGCACAACTCTAAATTACTCACACAGAGATATGAACTGCAATCCTTGGTGGATCTGGGTGTGAGAGCTGACCTTTTCGGCCAGCAAAACCACATCCTTGCTTGCCCTGCTGGCAGAGGTTCAACAGCTGGACTTCAGGAAGAAGAAGACAAAGAGGACATGGGTTCAGGGCTTTTTAAGGGTTTCAGACAGAAGGTTCTTGAAAAGTCCTGGTCCAATTCACTGATTGGCTAATGGGGTCATAGTTCATCTGCGATGTAATTACTCATTAGCATGTGATGCAAGCTCTCATTAGCATGTACCACCCCCCAGATTAACCCTTCGTAGTCTGAGGAGGCCCCCAAGTGACTGGTGGGTTCCAGTCACTACAGTTAAATCCAATCTTGTGCTGGCAGTCACAATGAAAGTTCCTTTCTTTCAGTTCCAGTGTCTAATGCTGTCTTGTCAGCAGTTACTCTCTCCTTTGTTCTGGTCCCCTGAAATTAAGGTCACTTTCCAAATCCTAGAGAGGAACAACCATTTAAATCCACAACAGAATTCAACCCATAAATGTTTTATGTCAAAATAAGACATAAATGTGCCCAGTGATGGACAGAGTGGGTGGTAAACAATGTGGGCTAGAATTGGATCAACATTTCCAAAATGTTCACATTTTGTCATACCCTGGAAGTTTTGAAAATACAAACATGAGAGAAACAAGATGTGACAATTTTACTCATCCAGATAGAGCTATGACTAACAACCCATAGCTCTTTTTCAGTGGGTAGAGTTGTCAGATCTGGCTTTGCCATGTCTGTTTCCAAATCCTCTGTATTTTTCTCTGTGGTCCTAAATCAAATTTATTGGGTCATATTGGGTCATTCTTTTTGGTAGGTGCCTTTTAACAGCTGCTTAGCAGAAAGGTTTAACTTTTTTTCATAGTGGAAATAGCTGTATCAGTTGGATTCATCCAGTCAAGGGGATAAGGGTTTTTCCCCCTCTGCTTTGTTTTTGATAACAGCATTAAACTACCATAACATTATAAAAACACTGCCTTCCATATAAGACTGCTTGAAATCTATTTATTGTCAGTGGATGCCATACCAGGTGTCTCACCACCCTTTGACACTGGGCTGGTGAGTGCACATGACAGAGACCTTGTCTGCATGGGTTATTTCCCCCTATTCTGGTGTCATTCTGGTCACATCTAGATAGACTCCAGGTATCTACTGGAGTGGTACCAGCCTCAGTAGCTAGAGTCACATTCCATCTACAAAATAAAAACTTCCATACCTTACTCCAGAGTAAGTACCATAGACTGAAATGGGTTTTACTCTTCATAAATGGATCTAGGATGGATTGCAATCTGCAACCAAGTGACTTTAAAAGCAATCTATTTCTCAGTCTGTTCTGTTTCCCCTCTCCTTCCTATCTCTCTCTTCTACAGACTCTAACTTCACTCTTCCTATATAGCTTATAAATTAGAGTTACAAAATACAAAAACTACCATCCAGCTAAGGAAGGGAAAGCAGGAGCATATATTAGAATTATGAATATGCTATCTTGATCACTCCCAAGCTGTGGAATGAGCTGCCGGACGAGATGCATCTTATTCCATCCCTTGAAGGCTTTAAAAAAGCCCTAAAGACGCATCTCTTCCGGCAGGCCTACCCAGAAGATGTTTAACACCTCCTGACTCTGAAATGCTGGTCTTGTGTGTTTCCCCCCTATATAGCTAAGATCATCAGGTCGGAACTTTTAGCTGCTGTTTTAGCTTATTTTTAATTGTTTAAATTAGCTATTTTAACTTTGCTCTGATTTAATCTTATTTTAAGGGGGGGAGCTGGGGAATGGGATGGGATATTTTAACTTGTATTGTTTTTTAACCTTGTTGTAACCCTCCCTGATTGCTGGTTTAGAGGAGCAGGCTAGAAATAAAAATTATTATTATTATTATTATTATTATCACACATTTTGTATCTTTCCTAAAGTAGGGAGACCAGAAATGAATATTTGTCTAGCTTGGACCTTGATAGCTCCTTCCAGAACTACTGTAAGCTTTTGGATCAAACCTCAAAACATCCTGCTCTTGTGAAGTTACTTTAGAGTTGAGTAGACCTCTCAATTTCAAGGTAGCCATCTTATTCCCAAAGAATATGGTTTGTGTCATCTTATGGCCCGGTGACTAAATGGGACCAAATTAATCAATGTGATATTACATGCTACACACAGTTTTTACTTAAAGTTAAACCATATATATTTTTATAAATCACTTGAATCTCCTTCGTGTGCAGCCCGATGTTCAGGAATCTAGATATAGGTCAGGGATAGGAATTATGTTGCTCTCCAAATGTTGGATGGAACTCCCACCAGCCCATCCAGCTAGCCAATTGTGAGGAATATTGGACATTGCATTCCAGCAACATTTGGAGTGCTACATGATTCCAGTGATCATTGTAGATGAGGCTCGCTGTTGCTGAATTTGAATCAACAAACACAGATTGTATTTGACTTTCATATAGTGCTTAAGAAAATACATTCAAAGCCTGAGTATTCTGCAAAATGCTCTTCATATTCCAAAATGTATTCATTGTTTTTTCCAGAGCTCTAGTACTCTAACTTCACAGCATTCAGAACTAGATGAAAAACCCACAGCTTCTGTGTGGCTTTTCTATAGCAACCTGCATCAGATTCTCCATCAATTCAGCAGTGCTTTAAAAAACAAAGGTATAGCATCTCTTCCCTAGTCATAGAAATTAATTTTCATGAGTTTCTTGAAGAAATATGTGCTATGGATGGGAATCCAAGAAAGTTATCTTTTTTCTCCCTTCACTGCCTGTGAACTCTCAAAAGCTGTTCTGGGGAGTAGGTAAATGTCCATGTAGGATTTCAGGAGGCTTATTGGGATGTGGGGAGGCAATGGCAGGAGGGAGTAGAAATTGACCAAGCTAGTGGTCAATTGATCATTTGATTCAGGCCTTTATTTCAGTTATGAAAAATAAGGATTACAGGGCCATCAAGTCTGTGTACAAACCATGTTGCCTCATCTAGAAACCCATCTCCAAAATTGTCATGCCTATGTATGTAAGATTAATCAAAGAAAAGGTGCTTAGCTATCTTCAATGAGGTAGTTGGGCACCTTCATTGAGTAGCAAATGCCCAAGTGTTAATCCTGAAAATTAAAAGTGGCTTCTGAACTAAGACTAGTGATGGGCAAATCTATCAATGTAATTTCTCCAAATGTTACCAATTTGGGTCAATTATGATTTAAAAACACAGAGACTGAAATGAAATTCTTATCATGCTGAGATAATGGGCAAACTTGTCAGTTTTGCTTCCTTCTGATTTTGAATTTTGTTTATTTTGGTGAATTCTGATTAAAGATAAACTGAAATAAAAGCTGACACATGCCAGATGTGTCATCCCTCAAAACGATTCATACTGTTGGAACATGTATGAGAAGATACAGTTGGCCTTTCATATCCACAGATTCTGCACCCACAGAGTCAATCATTCATGGCTTGATTTTAAAGAAAAATCCCAAAAAGCAAACTTTGATTTTGCCATATATATAAAGGATATCATTTTAATACGCTATAATCATACTTGAGCATTCACAGATTTTTTTTGTATCTATGAAACCAGCCCCCAGTGTGGCTACCAAGGGCTCATTGTATATATTAACTAGTACATACAAGATCCCAAGAATGTCATCCTAAAATTTAAGTCAATGTAGCCAAGAGCCTGGTTTGGGTCTGGGACAAGTCCGCTCCGCAACGTGGGTTTGAGCGGGGCTTGTCGGTGTCCAGGTTCAGAGATCAGACTGACGTGGAGTATGGAGACCTCTTATTCTGGCACACTGAGTGCCTAAAACTGGGAGTTTTTATAAGGAAAAATCCCCTTCTGGAAAAGGTGCTTAATAGTGGACTAAATGTCCGGACAATAGCGTCTGATGGTCTTAGAGGGATTAGTCTATTGTGGAGGAATCCTGAGTCATAAAATCTAGGATCCTGACGGGAGAAGTCAGTAGATTAAGGATGACAAACATTACACCTCCAATAGCCTCACTTGTGACTTCCTAGACTATCTGGGTTCAATGTTTGCTAAGAGGGGAATTCCCCTTAAGGCAGTGAGTCTGTGACCTCTTGCTTCACCTTACAGGGTTGACCAGCAGCCAGGGTTCATCTAGGAGACATATAAATGGATATCATTTATGCCATGATTTTATACAGGCCACTTCTGGTAACATCAACTTGTCTTTTATTATTTTCTTCACCAAAGCATTGGAGGAATTTGAAAGACAGCGAAAAAATCTCATTAAAGAAGCAAAATTTTTGGTGAGATTTGGCATACATCTAAGATGCCATTGCATTTTCCCTAACTGAAATCTGAGAAGAATTTGGAGGCTTCTGAGCCAATAAAATTTTGCATGGATTTTAAGGAGAGCAAGATAATTCCAGTAACAATGGAGAATTTTCTTCCTCAAAGGTATTTTCTGTATATCCAGCAAAGTCATCCCTGTGTTATGTATAACATGAATTTCTTATGCAAACATAGGAAGTTTTAGTTGAGTGAAATATTCAAGGAGATATTCAAGGATTCTGGAGACAATAAAGAAGTTAAATGAGAATAGTGAGGGTATGTGCAAAGGCTGTCCTTGACATCAAGTTGAATCAAAAACAGTATTTCAACATTAATCTTAAGAAAGGAACAACAACAACAAAACAACAACTTTGTTAAGACTGGGGAAATATATTTCTAAGCTATTTTCTACAGTCAACAGCAAAAGGACTCTAAGGGAAAAAAATAAGCAGTATCTCATTTAAGCCAAACAGAATCCATCTACAAAGTGCAAATGCAAGCACACTAGCTCATTGTCCAGTGTTAGAGGTCACAAGAATCCACCAAGTCTTTCCTTCCCATTCCTGTTGTTTTTCCTAGCCGTTGCTTATTTATGTGGGGGAGAGAGACAAGGAGGATGCTGTGAGCCCACATACTTTAATATTATTGCAGCCGCATCTGCATTACACAAATAATGCAGTTTGACATTGTTTTGACTGCCATGGCTCACAATTCTGGGTTTTGTTGTTTGTTGTGGCAAAGGAGCTCTCTGACAGAGAAAGCTAAATATTGAACAAAACCACAAATCCCATAATTCCATAACATTGAGCCATGGCAATTAAAGTGGTTTCAAACGGGATTATTTCTGCAATGTGGATGAAGCCCATGGGATCCAAAAGCATTACAAGAATTTTGTAAAATTGCAGGAGTGTCACTACATGTGTGGCAAAATGAAGTTGTTGCCCTCCAAATAACTGTGTTCGCAATGGTATGTTCCTCAAATTTTCAGTATTGAACTAACTTTTATTTGGCAGGACAGAATTCTTATTTGGAACAGTGTTGCTTTCATTCTGCCCCCTCTGCAGTTACATCTGTGTATGAGGGCCCAGTTGTATTCCCCCTTCATTCCCCTCACTAAATAGACTCCTTAGCAATTGTTTCAATTGTCTTCTAAGCCAACAGAAGATCTCCCCAAGGAGCTTCAAAAGGGAACTCCCCCAGACCTCCCTGGAGTTCTGTTTCAGAGCTCCTTCTGGGGAGATCTCCCCAAGGAGCTCCAAAAGGGAACTCCTCCAGACCTCCCTGAGCTCCGTTTCCAGGGAGGCCTTGGGAAGCTGCTTTTCTGATCTCCCCAGAAGGCGCTCTGAAACAGAGCTCTGTCTCTGGGGAGCAGCTCATTCCTGTGACACTCAGAGTGCCACGTGAACCATCCTGAAAAGAAAGGGGTCTCCCCTTTCCCCTCAGGCCTCCTGGAGTGTCCATGCAGCCCCACGAACACCCCTTTTCCAGCCCAAAGAGAAGTGGAAATTTGCCACTTCTCTTTGGTTTGGAAAAAGGCAGATTGGGGCTGCAAGTACTGCCGGTGAGGCTGCCCTGGCCCCAATCCGGAGTTGAAGATGGATATGTTTTTAATTTTGTTGTTGGTTTTAATCGCTGTTAATTTAATTTATTTTTAAGGGGTGGGTGGATGGGAATGGGTTGTCGAATTATTTTAACCTGTATGTTTTAATCTTGTTGTACCCCGTTCTGATTGTGTTCCACAGAGAAGCGGGCTAGAAATAAAGATTATTATTATTATTATTATTATTATTATTATTTGTAGTAGTAGTAGTAGTAGTAGTAAAGAAGGAGTGCTCAAAAGCGCTTCTTCCTTGGTACACAGCAATGCCGCACAATTTGGTTGCTGTGGCAATGCTGCGCAGCAAACAGGGGCGGGTTCAGGCCACCCCTGATGGGGTAGTCTGTAAAGTCCCAGAGAATATTAAAAATACAAACTACTAGATCAGTTAAGGAAGAACAATAAATTGGTTAAAGGAATAACTGTGAGAGAAGAAACTTGATTTAATTATTATTTATGAACCAATATCATAGGAGGTAAAATGTATTAAAACCAATTAAAATGTTTTAAATTTCCTTGTTGGAAAATAAAGATAAATCTGGTTATTTGCTCTGAAATCGTTTTGTATCTGGAGAGTAGCATATTTGGGAGGTCATTCATAGGTTTCCCCCATCACTGAAAAGGACTCAGCAGCTAAGGGTTGGAGGCATCATCATGTTATAAGTACTGCCAAAGCTGCTTTTCCCCCAGGTTTATTCACAGTTTTAATGTTGGCTGTAGTAATCTCTGTGGTCCCCTCACAACCCTATGTCTGAAAAGAAACACCAAAAATGTTTAATGAGAGAATAAATAAATAAATACCAACTAATAAGCTAACTGACTTTGCTTAAAGAACATAATAAAAGATGTCCTTGGTTGTAAAAAGAAAGAAAGAAAGAAAGAAAGAAAGAAAGAAGATGCGTGTATTTCTATAACAGCATAGATTTACTTTCCATATCTATAACAGGAAGGATTCATTTCCCTGCAGGCATACATCAGCGTACCCAAGAAGAGTGGGTTTTTTTAGGGTTTTTTTTTTTTTTTGGCATTCACTGCTATTAACCTTTCATATTTGTTTTAATAACACTCCAAATTAAAAAGGCAGAAATAATGTATCACTGGTTAATTTTCTTATTTAATGAAAAACGTCCTGACAAGTTATTACATGACTGGCATATATATATATATATATATATAGAGAGAGAGAGAGAGAGAGAGAGAGAGAGCATGATTGCTCTCAACCACAGCAGAACTGACTATGAAAACGACAGCTTTATAGAGCACATTACATTAAAAGTGGAATCCTATGAGTGTCTGCTCAAAAGTAAGTCCTGTCGAGTGCAATGGGAATTAGTCTCCCTTAATAAGTCCCAAGAAGGGATACAAATCATGAACAGGTTCATGCTTGCGTACTAAATGATGAGTATTTTTCCCCTTGACATGAGTTGAATAAGTTTTTTTTTTAAAAAAAATAAATTTGGAAAGAAAAGAATTTGCCTGTTTATGAAACTGATTTTTCTACATTTGCACAACTACTGCTATCTCATTGCAGATCCTATTAAAAAGTTAAACATTGGATTAGTTGTGTATGTCTTTCTGTGCAGAGTCTGTTCTTGCTAGTGCTTTGTGTGTGTGTGTTTATGTGCATGCAATCTCAGGAAGGGGAAAAAATCCTAGATACATTTATGTATGTGTGGTTGTGAATTGTACAAAGTATGGTTTGAAGGAGAGCTGCCTCATTCTTCATACACTGAGGTAACTGATCTCAGTTTTGGATTTTTTCCAGAAGGAAATCAATTGTCCATGTGTGCACACATACATAGGCATGCACACACACACACACACACACTATGTTGTTGTTGCTGCTGATGATGATGATTTTGTTAACTGTCTTCATCTGCAGGTATGTTGCACTACATATTTAGCACATTTCATAAATTTAGCTTAGTGCATTTCTTCATATCCTGCACAGATGACTCCAGATGTTCCCATACATATACATTTCATGATCACTATTTACATATATGAAGAAGATTACTAATAAACCCCATATTTGTCTGCATTCATTATATACTCATATGGGGAGCATGATATAATGATGCTTATCGTATTAGTGTTACTGTTGATACCTGTAACTGAATACAGATGTAGTGATCAAGTCATATTTTTTTTGCAAGTGTTGCCACTGAGATCTCTCATTATTGCTCTGTGCAGTGAGAATGTGGTTCAGGCCACTTAAAATTAGATGTTTCTTGTTATGAGTATGGTTCAAGTGAGAAAATGATTTTAGTATTTCTGTAGTTTTGTGGACCCCCAGGGTCTGAAAGGAATTTGCTGCAGCAGCCCGCACCACTGTTTCTAAATTTCTTTTTAGTTATTTAATCTGGCCAGCATTACAGCCAGCAGATGTTGCATATCAAGAAATGCTGCTACACCAGGGAGTGGTTTGTTTAGAAAGACTCCATGCAGTAAGTTGTTATTCATATATTATAGAATTTTTAATATTTTATACAGAATTGTTTGGATGGATAGTATCTTTTGGATTTTAATTATGTGTTATAGTTTTGTTTCTAAGTAGTGACTTGAGCACACCAAGCTTTGAAAAGCTGACAATTGTCTCTGTAGAAGATCTGGTCTGAAACAGTTGTAGAAGCCTGGTACTGACCATTTGGGTCACTCAGTATTTAAAGCTTGCCAGTCATTTCAATTTTCTATGTAGAGCCTGCATTATGTAGTGAGTTGAGCATTGGGCTATGACTCTGGTGGCCAGGGTTCAAATCACCACACAGCTGTAAAAACCCACTGGCTGGTCTTAGGCAAATCACATTCTCCTCAGCCTCAGATAAAGGCAAAGGAAGAACACTCTCTAAACATATCTTGCCAAGAAAATCTCATGATATGTTTGCTTTAGGGTCACCATAAGTTGGATATAGCCAGTGCCATCACTAATGGGATGTGGTGTGTGTGTGTGTGTGCCATCAGGAGCCCTGGTGGTGCAGTGGTAAAATGCCTGTACTGCAGCCACTCACTCAAAACCATAAGGTTGCGAGTTCAAGACCAGCAAAAGGGCTGAAGCTCGACTCAGGCTTGCATCCTTCCGAGGTTGCTAAAATGAGTACCCAGATTGTTGGGGGCAAGTAGTTTACAGTTGTAAACGGCTTAGACATTCCTTAAGCAGTATGAAGTGGTATGTAAATGAATCTGTTTTGTTTTGTTTGTGTGTGCAGACTGCACTGGGTGGCACCCCAAAAGAGGGGTGACACACAGCTGAGTGCCCCCCCTCACCTCTCTGCCACACACCATATCTCACTATCCACAGAGGAGCAAGAAGAGTAATAACATTTCCTAACCTCTTTAGGTATGAAAAGAGCAAAGGAAGAAATGTACATCACTAATCAGCAGCACAGATGCAGCTACAATATACCCACAGAGCTACTCCTCAGTTTTCTGTTTAAAGACCTCCACTGAAAAATAGCCCACCACTTCTTGAAATTCTCTATCCTGACTGACAGACTCACTTGACAGAGAAAGCTTGTTTCTAGTTCCTAATAAGGCACTGGGCGATCTTGGGCCAGTCAGTCTTTCTCAGCTTGATCTTCCTCACAGGGTTGTTATGGGGATGGAGAGGAAGCATGCCTTGAGCTTACTGGAGACAAAGTAGTTTACACATATAATTAAAGAAAGAAACTAAAGCATGTAAAGTAAAATTTTAAAATATGATGTTAAATATAATGTTAAATATACCATTATATCATTCTACCTTGGTTAAGAAAATAGTTTCTATATACAGTAATATATATATTCATTTTGGCCTCGTAAGAAGTGCAGAGGAATTATTCTTATTAAGACTGTGGTTGAGTTTGGGAGGATTAAATCTCCCCTCTCTATGCGTGTGCTCACATTTGGGGTCCAAATAAAATTCAGACATTTTGCTCCATGCACACACCTTCATTAAAAAAAAAATCTAGGACAGAGCAAAGAATTAGCAGAGAGGTTGAAAACTCTCTTGAGCTATTCCCACAAGAACAAATGGTTATGCCCTTTTGTTTGAAGAAGGTACTCACCTCAGAAACTGGTGTGTTTAACTAGCAATCTCTTTCTCTCTCTCAATCACTGTAATGTGCGCTGAAATACTCCACCTTAACCTGTGCCTATATGGTCTGCAGGCAAGTATTGTTCTTTGAACAATCAAATTATTATGATATCCAGGGTAATAGATGAGGCCCAAGCTCTGGGCACTGAAGTGGTCTTTTGTGCCTCAGAATAGTTTGCAGCTTGAAAAGAAGCTTCTTAGGCTTTCATAAATGGCCCTCAACTTTGAAAAGGTCTCTCTCTCTTCAGCAGCTTAATGGTTTATTTCCCCTCTCCTCCTCTCCCTCCTCCTTCTTCTAAATCTCTGGATGTTATCACACAGGAGGAATTTCCCTCAGTTTCGAAAGAAATGAAAGTGGGGCCAGTTTGAAATTGAGTGAATTCGCTAGTTCAGCGAATACACGTGATTGCATATTGATGCCTTATCACATTCGGAACTGCCCAAAATTGCCTCCCAGTGCCCAAAATTGCATGGGATAGTTTCTCACGCAATAACGTGAAACTCCACGATTGCATTCGGAAGGACTTCCCATTGCCCGGAAATGTGTGTGATCAGCTTTCACACAATAATGCGAAACCCCATGATTGTGTTCAGATTGCCATTGGATTATACTTCCAATTCCCATGGTGTGATAAACTCCTCTGTCTCTTTCTCTGTCTATTTTTCCTTCTCCATTTATGTTTCATTGGTTCATAGCAGGGATGCAAAACTGATTGGGATCAATAGGAAAATTCTTCTGAACAATCCCCCTACTGGATGATGTCATGCGATGTATTCTTATCTCAGCATCACCAAGGCCCAGTACAAATGGGCCAAAAGCAGAGATATTAGGGCTTGATAAGGCACAGCATCCATATGTGCCAAGCCCCAATATTGGCGCCCTTCTATCACAAGGCTGTGGCCTCATCCACATGTGGTGCAGCCTCATGATGTATGGGTGCCCGAGCACCCAGACGCCTCTGGGCAGGAGAGCCATCACAGGGCTGCATCACAGCCCTTATAATGTCTCAAAAAAAAAAAAAAAAGAGTTGCCTAGAGTGGCTCCTTTTAGACAGTGTGTCTGTACTGTAACATGCAGATATTGCAGCACAGACGTGGGGCACAAATGGGCAGCACATAGCTGCCCATCTGTACTGCCCCCAAGTTCACAGTCATGAGACAAGCTGAAGATGCTCCATCCAGTACTTCAGATAAACATGCCAATTTTGCCTCACTCTTGCTTTCCTTTCACAAGGAAAGAAGGGAGACGATGCACAGTTACCCAGCATCAGAAGCTGGTGCTCTGGTTTGGCTCCTCCCTTGTCTTACCCACATAGGAAGGTGTGGGAGAAACAATTGAGTCTTGGCTCCAATGCTGCAGCTTATTTTCTCTTGGATTCCATTTCTTACTTAATTGGAGAGGTTAATTTAGGAAGCTGCATGAGTCCAACTGGGAACCCTATTGGGTATGTGGTTCCCCACAGTATTAAGTAGGAAAAAATGTCTAGGGAATATGTATTAATTGGGAATACAGGGAAATGATTTATGCCAAGGAAAACCATTAGTCTGTGCAGCTGTCTACGGTGCTTGGCAGCAACTCTCCAAGGTTTCATGCTCTCCATGGTGTCCCAGCCCTATCTGGACTTGCTGGAGAGTGATGAAAAGCAACCAACCTACATCTAAGTAATTCTGTATTGCATGATTAAAGACGATCATAAATATTTTTTTCTGATTTTTTAAAAAATAACAATAATAGTTAAATAGGAGTTTTCTTATCTGTTCATTCTTAGAAATAACTCAGAATTTATAGCATGAGAAAGGTTTTGCAGCTAAGCTAATACAGTGAGCTGAATTAATTAACAGAAGTATCTTATAGTTCTTTGGACTTAGGTTCAAAACAGATTGCACAAATAATCCTGTTAGAGACCCCTTTAACTGCCCTGGTTCAGTACTAGAGAATCCTGGGATTTATAGTTTATTGTGACACCAGAGCTCTCGGACAGAGAAGGCTAAATGCTTCACAAAAGTACAGTTCCCAGAATTCCCTACCATTGAGCCCAGGCAGTTAAAGTGTTCTCAAACTGGATTAATTTTTCAGTGTGTTTTGGACCTAAGTCCTCAGTCCCTTCTGAAAGAAATGATTATGATTTGTAGATAGATGATAATTTTATTTATCATATTTCATTTATTGTATTGGTGATTCATGTTCTTGGGAAATTTCCAGGCACTAAGAAAAGAACAATTATTGTAATGGCTGAAAGCTCATGACTACCTTGAGAATTAAACAGGCAATTTTTAACATATCACAAGATACAGGGAATGGATGTATATAAAGCTGAGACTCAGTTGACTCAAATCCTTACTAGCACAATTTAGGGCTATTCTGTTTTTAAAAAGAAAAATGGTAGAAGAATGGCTTAATATGTATTCAATACAATGATGGAAGATGTGAAAGGATAGATGCAGCAGATAAAAAGGAAGAGAAGACAGACTGACAAGAACTACCCTTCTGTCATGGGGCTGCCAGCTTATGACAGGCATGTTACAACGAGGCAAAGGCTTCAAGATACCTATGTGCTCCTGGCTCTGGAATGAAAGCCAGATGCTGTGTCATTTATGTCTTTACCTAACTTTCCAAGAGATTGCCAGTAGAAAGGGGTCAGGCAGGTAGAACAATCAGCTTTCCAGCATCTAGAGATAGGGAGGGGAAAGGAACCTTAGTTTCCCAGCTAAAGGCATATAAATTATTTTATATCTGGAATGCTCTAATTGGGGTTTGGTGCATATTGAACTCTGTTTATAATTCTGTTTATAATTCTCCTTGATATTTTGTACTCTACTAAGGGCAGGAATGTGGTTTCCTTTCTGCTACAGTTTCCTGTGAAATGACACAAGTGAACAATTCATAGCCCATTTACAATATCCTCTATGTACATCTACTCCAGGGTGAAATTATGGTGAGGTTATTATAAGCCTTTCTCATGTGGTCACTATTGAGAAGAGAGTGTTCCACAATCCTGGCTTATGTATTATTATCAGGGTTACTCCAGGTGAGAACAAATGTTATTATACTATTGGGGATCTAGAAAGTTTCTTCATGCTGTCATAAGTGGCTGTGGGTGGAGAATATTATTCACCTTTTTGGTGTGCGCGCACACACACACAGACACACACACACACACACACACACACACGTTTAATGCTTATAAATCATCAGTGGGGTGAGATGAGGAGAACATAGCATCAAATCAGGAGTGGGAATGAGCCTGTTCTGCTGTCTTTCCCAGTCTAGGATTCAAGGCAGCTTGTTGATGTTAATCCCTGTCAAGTTGACTTCTGTTTATTGCAGCCCTATGAATGAGAGACATCTAAGATCCCTGATCATCAGCTGCCCTGATCAGATTTTGCAAACTCAGAACCATGACTTCTTGATAGAGTCTACCCACCAATAATGCAATCTTCCTCGTATCCTACTGCCTTCCACTTTGTTAATCATCATAGTATTTTCTAGTGAGTCATGTCTTTACATCGTATGTCCAAAGTATAGTAGTCTTTTTAGTTATCTTACCTTCTAGGGACAGTGCAGAGAGAGATATTGTTCTGTTTTCTCAAAACACTTGGAAATGTAGAGTGTCTTTTGTAACTGCTGGGGAGGTACTGTAAATGATTGTGTAGGAATGTCACAAAGATATTGGGTAACTTCTGGAGATGGGTTCTTTTCTTCAAGCTAAAATACAAAGGCTCGGGTTAAAGCTAACCAGTCAAGGGACAAAAACAACAGACATGGTCAGACACATGTCCTTGGGTAACTGAAACAAACAGAAAAACTGTGGCAAAATTATTTCTGTCTTATTAGTTGACTTGCTGATTGTGTAATTCCATAAAGCTTGCAAACTGTTAAATGAAAGTTTCAGCATAGTATGAAAATTGTGCCCTCCTCTTGCTTATGAATCACAATAAATGGAGCCATTTGACTTACCGGGCTGGCTAGACCATGCATCCAGCACTATTACAGCTTGGCTCAGTGTGACTTCTCCCATTTCAAGCAGCTTGTCCAGGAGCTAATCCAGCAACTCCTCCAGTTCTACTGCAAGATCCTTGTCAGCTAGCTCTGAGACCAGTGAGAATTCCAGGGCCACTTCCAAAAAGGACAAGCACAAGGGTCAGAAGAAGAGGCATGCCACCAAGAAAAAGGCCAAAAGGACTCATGACAGAGGGTCAGATGACCAGAGGGACGGGGATGGTCAGTGCTCCAGTGTGTCCTTCGGCAGGGACAACTACTGGTTGGGGTGGAGGCGGGGGCTTTGGTCCCAGGTATGCCTTCTTGGACCATCAGGCACAGATCCAGGCACCTGGTTTTGCCGCACGTGTGAGTGGATCTGATTTCCCCAAATTTTCATGTGTTGTGGTGAAAACAAAACAAAACAATGGCCTCCACTTGTTTAGAAAGGGAAGAAAGCAGATCCTCAGGGTTTGTTACATAGATGTGTTCACCTTGTTGAAGTCCAAAGGGGAGGAGGCCGTTGCTGTAACCTCCATCAAAAAAGCCAAAAAAGGGGTCCATTCCATCCCAAGAGAGTGGTCTTTTGCCAATTGGATAGAGGGATTCAAGGTTTTCATGGGGGTCATAGCCATGGCCTACCTGGAGCGGGCCTGACAGTTGATAAATCACATGCTCAACATCCAAAGAGCTAGGTCCATTGGAGAGGGGCTGTGGCCATTGCTTATGACATGGCCTTCCACCAGCAGGCTTCCCAGAGCAAATCAGAAAGGTCGGACTTCATTGAGAGTGACATCTGGTTGCCTGATGTGAACCCACATGCCAGGCCACGGGGACTTTCCAAATGGGTGGGCAAGAAAGATCTCTGCAGGCTGGTAGTAGTAGTAATAATAATAATAATAATAATAATAATAATAGCCCGCTCCTCTAATAAGATACTCAGAGAGGGGTACAGCAAAATAAAAAGATACACAGTAAAAACAACAATCTCATCCCTCCCCAACCACCCCCCCCTTAAAACTGAATTAAATCAAGACAATTTAAAATTAACACAGTAAAAATTGGTTGACAGTTGTTAAAACAATGTGCAAACTCATGAACAAACCATGTGCAAGAACGCATTAAATAGGTTCAACAGAATAGGTAGAGGGACAGCTGAAATTAATTCCCGGTTCTAATTATGTTTTCAGGACAGGGAGTAGATGTTTCATTTATTTTCTCTTTCAAGGAAAGGCCTGCCAGAAAAGATGCATTTTTAAAGCCTTTTTGAAACTAGCCAGTGATGTAATGAGGCGCATCTTGTCCGGCAGGCCGTTCCAAAGCTTAGGGGCGGTAGCTGAAAAGGCCCAGGCTGGTGTTCTGGGAATTCAACATGGGAAAATGTGTGCAGGCTCAGTGCAGGTTTGAACACTGTTATGAGCTCTCCATGGACCCCCACACCAACATGGCATGCTCATGACCAGCTGGCTTGCAACAGCCCTTTCAAATAGGATGCCCCTCCCCGGCAACCTCCAGCAAGAGGGATGGAGCCACCAGCTTTGAGGCTAGAGGATTGGGGGATCCAAAACAACCGTGCCAAGGCAGTCTTACCACCTTTCAGCCTTGCTCCCACATCTGTTCATTCCAGGCACTTATCCCTCTTTTGCAGTGCTACCCTTTCAGAGAAGCAGCGACCCTCCTCCTGGGTGGCTTCACTTAGAGTTTCAGGATCTCGGTCTTGGGCCTTCATTTGGCCTCCGATGAAATCCACCCAGGAGTAGCCACATGTCCTCAAGGCAAAAATCCAAAAGGAGTGTGAAGGTGGCAGGGTCGTGGGCCCCTTCCCTTCACCGCCTTTGCCCAACCTCAGGGTGTCCTCCCTGGAGTGGTGCCAAAAAAGGCCCCAGGGGAAATCTACCTCATTCACCAGCTGTCCCACCCCTCTGGGTCATCCGTCAATGGTGCCATTCCTCCGAAGCTTTGTTTGGTCTGCTATGCTTCTTTTGACCAGATGGTCCAATTGGTCAGGGCAGCGGGAACTTTTGACAAAGTTTGACATCCAGTTGCCTTTTCAACTCCTCCCTGTCCACCCAGAGAATTTTTGTCTTTTAGGTTTCAAATTTGAGGGCCAGTGGTATTTCGATAAGGTCATGCTGATGTGTTGCTCTTTCAGCTATGTGGCCTTTGAGACTTTCAGCTTTTTTCTTGAATGGAAAGTCAAATGCAGGGCCACCTCTCCCTTGGTCACTCACTACCTCATGTGTGAGAAGACAAGTGACAGGCTTTTATCCACATTCCAGAACTTGGCTGCCAAGTTGGGGTGCCTTTAGTAGGTGAAAAGATGGAGGGCCCAGCCATATCCCTGACTTAATTTAGTAAATTACTTCAGTATACAACTGGATACAGTAGCCGTGGTCTCCCGCCTACCCAAGGACAAGCTCCAGGCACAATGATCCAAACTACTGGCTGCCCACTTAGCTTTTAAAGGAGGGCGACTAAAATGGTGAAGGGTCTGGAAACCATGCCGTATGAGGAATGCCTTAGGGAACTGGGGATGTTTAGCCTGGATAAGAGAAGGTTAAGAAGTGATATGATAGCCCTGTTTAAATATTTGAAGGGATGTCATATTGAGGAGAGAGCAAACTTGTTTTCTGCTGCTGCAGAGACTAGGAAGCAGAACAATGGATACAAATTGCAGGAAAAGAGATTCCACCTCAATATTAGGAGGAACTTCCTGACAGTAAGGGCTGTTTGACAGTGGAACACACTCCCTCGTAGTGTAGTGGAGTCTCCTTCCTTAGAGGTCTTTAAGCAGAGGCTGGATGGCCATCTGTCAGGGGTGCTTTGATTGAGAGTTCCTGCATGGCAGGGGGTTGGACTGGATGGCCCTTGTCTCTTCCAGCTCTATGATTCTATGATTCCAAGATTAGCTTGAGAGAAATCCAGTCCATCCTGAGTCACCTCAAATTCGCATGCAGGGTGATATTGCCAGGCAAAGCCTTCTGTGTTCGACTGGCCAAGATCACGACAGGGATAAAGGTGGCTCACCACCACTTCCACCTCACCAAGTAAGCTGAACCTCAGCTTGTGGGAGGGGTTCCTCAGATGTCAACAGGGTCTTCCTTTGGCAATGTCCATGGGACTTGGGGCATGGCTGGCAGTCTGGGCTTTGGGATATACTTCCAGGACGAATGGTGTGCTCAGCGGTGGCCTGTGCATTTGGCGCAAGGAGGGATACTCTGCAATCTCACTTTCCTAGAATAGTGCCCCATTATGGTGGCCATTTACATTTGGGGGGAGGCTTTTGCCAACAAGGTAGTGTGCTTCTGGTGTGACAACCAAGCAGTTGTCAAGTTCATTAACTGCTAAAGCTCAAGATCTGAGAGGGTCCTGCAGCTGGTTCACCATTTTGTGCTTCACTGCCTCTGCAAGAACATCACCTTCAAGGCCCATTTTATTCTGGGCCTCCATAAGATTGCAGGCTCTCTCTCTCATTTTCAGGAGGCCAGGTGGTACCAGGAGCAGACCCCTCACCCACGCCCTTCCCAGACAAACTGTGGGAGTTTGGAAATCGGCTGTGATTCAGGGTGTCCTGTCCTCGTTTGCTCCAGCCAGTTTAGATTAGAGCCTACAAAAGAATTAAAGAATCCAAGCTGTCCACCTTTTTTGTGGCATCTGGCCTCCAGTCCCAATGGCCTGTACAGTCTAACACAATCCTTCAATTCCTAGTCTGGCTGAAGGAGGCTGGGATGGAACCTTGGACCATGTTGGTCCATTTGGCCAGAATATCCTTCTTTTCCAAGATTGGGGGCTTCCAGGACCCTTGTGCTTCTTTCCTCTTAGAAAGAACATCGGAGGGCTGGAGGAGGATGCATATGGGTGGCCAGGATGGCAGGAGACTGATTTGCATTAAGTTACTCTCCAGGTTCTCTGAACAGCTTGTCAAGGTCTGTACCTCCACAGACAAGGCCAGGCTGTCTAGGGCTGCCTTCATAACCACATTTTTGGGGGCTTTGAGGGTGGGTGAACTGGTGCCTTATTCCAAGTCTGATGGTTCCAGATGGTCATTGAGGATGGGGGATATTTCTTTTGTGGGCAATACTGTTTGTTTTGTTCTTTGCAGGTCCAAACATGACCAGTGTGGCAAGGTCTCCTCCATTGTATTCTGAAGATTTCATGGCTCCCACCTGTGCCCAGTGTGGATCTTGCAAAAATGTGTGGCATCCCACTCCCAGACCAAAGGCTGGGACATTGATGACTCTCTGGTGATATGATTCCAGGTGCTGTCAGTGTTTTGCCTGGCTTTTCAGTGGGTGGGGCTGCTGCCAAGGGACTTTGGGGGTCATTCGTTCCACATAGAGCAGCCACCTTGGCAGTGGGATGCAGCTTACCAGTGGACTCTATAAAAAGACTGGGCAGGTGGAAGTCTGGGGCTTATGCAGGCTACATCCGCACTGGAATGGACTCTTCTGCCAAACTTTTATGTCGATGGGGATTTCCAGCTCCATAGGGTTGGCAGAAGCCCCCCGCCCCCTTAGGGCGTGGCAGCCTTCACTGGCAGTAGCATAGTTCTTGGATCTGGTGGGTGTGGTTTCCAAGGTTGTGTAGCACTGGATTGGAAGTCCAATGGGGAACCAGGGGTGCTGAGAAGGTTCTGGAGTTGCCATTGATGGGGTGGCATTGATGGAATGGATGGAAACATGGATAAGTGAACAGCTGTTTACCAGGCGCAATTGGGCAATTAACTGGACACCCATCTTTTGTCATCCCAAAGCTTGGCCATGACCAAACAATTGGGTACATCGACAAATAGCAGTTTGGTGGATGACAGATCCAGACCTCATTGCTTTACCAGCCAACCGTAACGTTTCTGTTGGTCAATAAAGTTGTGGCCTGTTTCCTCCAGTCAAGACATCTGGTAGTCTTTGTCACCAACTCCCCTCTATTGCAAATGGAGCCACCTGACTTACTGGGCCTGGTAGATTGCTGGGGGGGGGGGAGAAAGCAATCTGGGGAGACCATCCTGGGGCCCAGCAGAGCCCATTAGCATGGCACCAGGCTAGATGGCCCTGGATTGGTCAGTGGGGATTGGAAGGGAAGGCATTTCCACCCGGTGCTGGAACTACATGTTCCAGAGGGCACCGGGGGGGGGGGGGGACAGAAGTTCCATCAGATAAAGTGGTGGCCCGGGCAGGTGCAGCTTGCTATTGGTGGGAGCTGGGAGGGGTGGGACTTCCACCCTATCCAGCTCCTGATTGGGTGGCAACCCTTTTTAGGCCATCAGGCACCATATGGCTGGCGCCATTTCAACTTAGCTCTCCCCATCCTTTCTCTCTCTACTGGGGATAGTGCTGTGCTGTAACGGAGTGGTAGCATAGTTCTTGGACCTGGTAGGCATGGTTTCCAGGGCTGTGTAGCACAGGATTGGGAGTCCAACAGGAAACCGGGGGTGCTGAGAAGGTTACTGTGATGCGGCATCAAATCAGCATCCTCCAGTGACAAGGGATGGGAACATGGATAAGCGAACAACCAGGTCCTAATGGGCGATTAACTGGTCACCCATCTTTTGTCCTGAAGCTTGGTCATGATCAAGCAATTGGGTTTGTCAATCAATAGTGGATTGATGGATGACAGAGCCAGACCTCCTACTTTGTGGGCCAACTCTATGTTTCTGTTGCTCAGTAAAGTTGTTGCCTGTTTCCTCCAGTCGAGACTTCTGGTGGTCTTTGTCGTGGCAACTCCACTCCATGACAATGCATACATTATTTCCCTTTTTCAACCTGCCCTGTAGGGCTGAGCTGCATCCATTATTCCCCTATAGAAAAGTGTGCTGACTGAGGCTAAGCAACTTCTGGATTTCCTTGCAATCACCTAGTAAGTGTATATCCTACAATCTGCTCTCTCTCTCTCTCTCTCTCTCTCTCTCTCTCTCTCTCTCTGCCCAGGCCATATTTCTTGGCTTTAGTTTTCTAGCTCCATTTCATGAGAAGTCTTGTCTGCTAGAGTAACAGCGAACCACACTTATGTGTATACATGACATTTTGGGTCCACAAAGGTCATTGGAAACTGTCAATGGAAATGACATCTAGTGGAGCAAATGTAAGATAGAGAAAGACAGCAGAAAGAGATAAGAAAAACCTACACACCTAAAAGCATCATTATGCGCTTTTTTAAAAAAATGGTATAGAACACCTACAATTCTACTGTAAATATGAATGAAGTGCTAAAATTATGGGCTCAGAATAAAAGCAGCAGGAAAGAGTTAGTAGGAACATTTTGAATGAAAAACATTGAAACAATTTCAATATATCATTACATTCCAGACTATTGGGTTTTAACACACTGTGGAAGGAAGCTCTGCATTTAAACACATTTTCATTTTCCTTTAGAGCTTTTTTTTAAGGCAGATGAATAAATTAGTTTCATCTTTGGGCTCAAATCCATCCAATGCTTCCTATTTCTTTGAACACAGAAGCAGATACAGAGTGAAAAATTAAAGATGCATGAACCACCCACAGCTTACACAAAATTGTCCTGGAACAAAAGCTGAAAACAAACAATCTGGGAAACAGCTTGACTATGGTAGCCCCCCAAACCCTTCCTCCACTCCATGCATTTGATGCTGTGAGGGATGTAATCATTAAGTTTCCTCTCAACTGTAGCAATGCATAGTTTCAGCAGTTTTCTTCCCACTGTGAGAAAGTCTTCAAAACCAGTTTTTGAAGGCTATTCACAGTTTGGGTGAAATTTACACATGATTGTTTCAGGAAAGAAAAAGCATTTTCTGCACAGAAACAAGCATTTTTTGTGTATGAAATATTTGAATGCAGAAATATTAATCCCTATTAAGAAAATGCTGTTTTCTTTGCTGCATGCAAACTTTGTGTAGAATAAGACTCATACTGAGACAATTCTCATCAGTCCAGAATTCTTATCATGAGGGTTTCTCAACCCTTGAAAAATGCATTTTCTTACAATTTTACTAATATTTTTTCAATATTCTTTACATCCTTATCCCCACTGCCAGCTGCACTGTGTACTAATATACTATACAAGGCCAAAGGAAGTATTGAGGAAGTGTAGTGATTGTTACAGTACTGGCAGCCATTAGGATAACTACACAATCCAGGAGTTGCCATATACCAAATGCTTTGGGCTGAAGGAAAATGTTGCTGTTATGTGCCTTCAAGTCTTTCCCAACTTATGGCAACCCTGATTATCACAGGGTTCTCTGGTCCAGATTTTTGGGGGGATTTTCCTTTCCTCAGGCTGAAAGATTATGACTTCCCCAACATCATCCAGTAGCTGAGTGGAGATTCCAAAACCTGGTTTCTTATATTCTGAGTCCAACATTCAATCCTCTACACTACATGGGAAGGAGAATTGAGAAAGTGATGAACAGCAAGCAAAATGCGAAAGTGGAAGTCTGGTAAATTTAGTTGGGGAAATCTGCTCTAGCCTGGACTTAAAATGATGAATTTGGGGAAGCCTGATTTCACCTCTGGAAGTATATACTTATGAGGTCAAACTATGGGTTTGATGGCATATCTCCTAATAGTAGTCAAAATTATTCACTGTGCTTTTCCAATAACCAATTGCCTGGAGTGGCAGAGAGGTAGTGAGGTCTTCTGTTCTGGACATCTCTTCCAAAAGAGGTTAGACAGTTACCCACTGGGGATGCTCTAGCTGGAGATCCTATATTAATCAGTGGGTTATATTTAATCTCATAAGGTTTTTTCCAACTCTATTATTCTATGAGTCTGAATATTATTATATGTGATTAGCTACTGAGCAGTGAGGGACAAAGCCAACAAGTAAGCTGCAAAATGACATAAATATTCATGGATGACAAACATCTATTTCCTAATTGTTATTTATAAAATGGCTGGCAGATCTGAAGATAAAGTTTGAATCCAATAATTAGCTATTCTTGATGCAGTTGTGTGATATCAGCAGAGTTCTTTGTCAGAGGCTGCTGCAGCTGATCCTCTCAGGATTCATTTTGCTGTGACAGTTGCAGTCTCATAATAAATGACTGAATTAAATGGCTACCAATTATCTTTAATTAATACTGCATTTCTATTTCATCTTTGTCTTTCCTGGAGGATACAGTATTCAGATCAAATCAAAGAATGCATGCCATCCTACTATTTAGACAAGGTTGTATATATAAACCCAACTTCTGATCACTGGGTCAGATATTTGGTTTCTCTAGGTCACCTTTGTCTGCTGTAATTGGTGACGGTTCTCCTTCGTCTCAGAGATGTGCTATTTGAAATCCATTTTACAACAAGAGATGCCAGGAATTTTTTCATTCGCTACATATGTGTTCTGCCACATAGCAATGAGTCTTATTCGATAGGTCTTAAATTGTGATTCTCATAAGCTGCATGGAAGTATGCACTTATTTATTTATTTATTATATTTCTTTGTATCCTGCTTTTTTCCCAGGCGTGGGACTCAGAGCAGCTTCACAACATTAAAAACAGTACAAATTAAAACATTTAAAAAACGATTCAACATCCCAGCCTGTCCTCATAACAATTCCTTAAAAGCTTGTGTAAACAGGTAGGTCTTAACCTGCCAACAGAAGGCTATCAAGGAGGGAGCCATTCTGATCTCCCTGGGCAGGGGGTTCCAGAGTATAGGGGCAGCCACTGAGAAGGCTTGCTCTCACATTCCCACCAACCGTGTTTGTGATGATGTTGAGATGGAGAGAAGGGCTTCTCCAGAGGATCTCAGAATCTGGGCCGGTTCATACCAGGAGAAATGGTCTGTCAAATAGTGTGGACCTGAGCCATGTAGGGCTTTATAGGTGACAATTGGCATCTTGAATTGTATCCAGAAACAAACTGGCAGCCAATGAGACTGTTTCAAGAGGGGCATTGTATGGTCTCTGTAATCTGCCCCTGTTAACAGCCTGGCAGCAGCTCTTTGAACCAGCTGAATTTTCCAAACACTTTTCATAGGCGGCCCCATGTACAGCCCATTACAGTAGTCCAAACGTGATGTAACCAAGGCATGTAGCACGGTGGCCAGATCTGGCTTCTCAAGGAACAGGTGCAGCTGGTGCACAGGTTTTAAATGTGTGAAAACACTCCTGGTCACAGCAGAGACGTGGGCCTCCAAGTTCAAAGCTGAGTCCAAGAGTACTCCCAAACTGCAAACCTGTGCCTTCAGGAGGAGTATGACCCCATCTAACACAAGCTGGATCCCTATTCCCTGATCTGCCTTTCGACTGACTAGGAGCACCTCTGTCTTGTCTGGATTAAGTTCAACTTGTTTGCCCGCATCCAGTCCATTACTGAAGACAGACACTTGTTTAGGACCAGGACAGCCTCCTTGGATTGAGGTGGGAAGGAGTAGTAGAGTTGAGTGTCATCTGCATATTGATGACACCACACCCCAAAACTCCAGACAACCTCCCCCAGCATTTTCATGTATACATTAAACAGCATAGGGGACAACACAGAACCCCGAGGTACCCCACAGGTCAATGGCCAGGGGGTCAAACAGGAGTCCCCCAGTACCACCTTCTGGGTTCACCCCTCCAGGAATCACTGTAGAACGGTGCCTCCAAGTCCCATCCCTGAAAGGTGGTTCAGAAGGATACCATGATCGATGGTATCAAAATAGGTCCACACTCCCTCTCTCCAGTTCCCTCAATAGGTCATCCACCAAGGCAATCAAGGCTTTCTCTGTTCCATAGCCAGGCCTGAAATGAGACTGAAATGGATCTAGATAATCCGTTTTATCCAGAAACCCCTGGAGTTCGGAAGCCACTACACGATTGTGTCCACTGCCCTGGCTATTTCCTCATTCCAAAGGCTGCCCAGGGCTTCAACAGAATTGCCTGCCAAGGTGACAGGAAACTCCCCAAGAGCCCTCAAGAATCCATCCGGATCCATCAATATCCTGGGATGGACCATCCAAATGGATCCCCCACTCCTGCAGAGGTTCTGAGTCCCAGTGAGTCTAAACCTGACCAGATAATGATCTCTCCATGACAATGGAATTGTGGAGAGTTCCACCACACCAAATTCATCATCACCCCACCCAGCATGGAAAACAAGGTCCAGAGTGTGCCCAGCAGCATGTGTAGGGCCAGATATTACTTGGGACAGATCCATAGTTGGCATGGAGGCCATGAAATCCTGAGCCACTTGTGAAATATTATTAGCACTTGTATCTATTAGCACTTGTAATAATAATAATAATAATAATAATAATAATAAAGTTTATTTCTATACCGCCCTTCCAAAGATCAGGGCGGTGTACAACATGGATAAAACATTAAAAACATCCAAAAAGCATAAAATAAAACAGGGCAAATACAATAAAACTTTAAAAACATTGTTCCTAATATAAAGTGCGATGACAATGCAGTGGGCGGCTAGGTGACAGGCAGATTATAAAAAGCCCATTCAAAAGTATGCCTGCTTGAATAAGTAGGTCTTCAGATCCTTTTTAAATTGGATGAGGGTAGGGGACAAGCGGAGCTCTGCAGGCAGTGAGTTCCAGAGGCGAGGGGCAGAGTTGGAAAAGGCCCTTTTTGTTGTACTTACTAATCTAGCCTCCGGAACTCTCAATAAACGCTGTCCAGTAGACCTAAGTGTGCGGGGCGGATTATGTGGGGAGAGACGGTCCTTCAGGTACCCTGCGCCCAAGCCATATAGGGCTTTATAGGTAATGACCAGCACTTTGTACTGAGCCCGGAAGCAGATCGGCAGCCAATGAAGGTCTTTTAGAATAGGTGTTATATGGGAGGCCCTGGGAGCACCAGTGACCACCCATGCTGCCATATTTTGAACCAATTGCAGCTTCCGAGTGTGATACAAAGGCTGCCCCATGTAGAGCGCATTACAGAAATCCAACCAAGAGGTTACCAGAGCATGTACTACAATTTCAAGGTCCCCCCGGTCCAGATAGGGACGCAGCTGGCGTATCAGCCGAAGCTGATAACAAGTGCTCCTGACTGTCGCATCCACCTGAGAAGTTAGGTGGAGCGACGAGTCAAGGAGCACCCCCAGACTGCGTACAGTGTCCTTGACGGGAAGCGTGACCCCGTCGAGGACAGGTGGAACCACCTCCATGTCTGGACCTGGGGAACCTATCATGAGTACTTCCGTTTTCTCTGGATTCAGGCTGAGTCTGTTTTCCCTCATCCAGTCCATTACCGACTTTAGACAGGCCACGAGAGGAGCAACGCCATCCCTGGTCACTGCATCAGTCGGAGACATAGAGAAGACTATTTGGGTGTCATCAGTGTACTGATAACCCCGCGCCCCATGTCTCCGGATGATCTCTCCCAGCGGTTTCATGTAAATGTTAAATAGCATGGGGGACAGAATGGCTCCTTGAGGGACCCCAGAGGTAAGGGCCCTCTTATCCTCTTATTGTATCTGTCTCTTGGGTCCACTCCCTAAATGGATATGGCAACATTATTACAAATTCTGCCAGGATCTGCATTTTAAAATAAGTAACAAAAATTAGAATAACAACATAAATGTATCAAAAACTGGAATGAAGAGGTAGATATAGATAGATACAAATATTGTGTGGGGGAGGGGGAAGATAGCACTTTTGTCATTATTATGATATTTTAATGGCCTTTTATACCTCATTTTAAATTACTGTTTTTAATATGGTTGTTTAATTATTTTAAACTTGTTATTGTCCTTGGTTTTAACTTTATTTTGTTTTAACTCAAATTGCGAGTTAGATCTCCTATTGCAGGAAAAAGTGGGATAGTAAATTATCTAACCAACTAGCCAGTTAACTAACTAAATATGGAAAGTCCAGGTTTTTTTGTAATGGACTCCACTTTAGTTCTCATAGTTTTTGACCTGAATTTGGTTCTTAAATCTGGAAAGCTTTCACACTACACAATTATAGCACTGTGGTTGTTTTAGCTGTCATGGAAACATGGCCTGGGATTGCTGGTTTAGATTGAGAAATTTAAAATTTAGTCAGATAATAGGTTTGAATTAATAGTGAGGAGAGATATGGCAAAGCAGTCAAAGGATATAAATGGAAGTCTGACTGAATCTTATCAGTAAGCATTCAGGGAATACCCATCAGTATAAACATGATTCAAGTTTATGTTCCAACTACTGAGGCAGAAGACAAAGAAATTGAAAGATTCTGTACTGGAGTCCATGAGGAAATTGACCACACCAAAAGTGGACTTTTTGTTAATCATAGGCAAATGGAATGCAAAAGTATGAAAAGAGCAGAATCAAATATTATAGGAAAATTTGGCTTGCATAAAGAAATTTTGTGAAGATAACACATTGCAACCACATTCTCCAAGTAACCAAAAAAGCATGGATATCACCTGATGACATATATAGAAATTTAAGATATGTAGATGACTCCATGTTATTAGCAGAAAATAGTAGATAAGGTAAAAAAAAAAAAAGTCAAAGTGCAAAGGCAGCTTTACAGCTGAATATTAAGAAACAAAAATAAATGACCACAGGTGATTTACATACAGTAACTTTAAAGTAGATGCTAAAAACATTGAAATAGTGCAATATTTCCCATAACCTGGCTAATTTATTAATCAGAATGGATACAACAGTCAAGAATCCACAAGACTAGGACTTGAAAGGGCAGCTATGGTTGTAAAAGCTAGACAGTGAAAAAAACTGATAGGAAGAAAATCAATTGATTTGAAATGCTGGAGAAGAGTTCTGCAGATACCAAGAACAGCTAAAAAGAGACATAAATGGGTCCTAGAGCAAATCAAGTCTGAAGTCACAACAGAAACCAAGATGGCTAAACTGAGACTGTTGTAGTTTGGACATATCATGAGAATACACGTCTCATTAGAAAAAACAATAATTCTGTCAGTATATTTTTGCCCTAGGCTGTGTAAAATCTCAGGTGCATGCAATGGATTAGAGAGGAAATGCTGACAGCAGGTAGCCAATGCAACATGAGCATAGAGATGAGTCATAGCAGTTATAAACTGCATTGTCACTGTGGCTACATGACAGGAAGCTGATGAAACACTAGCAGGGGGCTGGATCAGAATCCTAGCTGTGTTTGTGTATATAAGGATGAACGCTCCAGTACACAATGTGGTGGTGTGATGTCAGTTGATGGCGGAACACTAGCTGTAGAGAACTGCTCAGAGAGCCAGCTGCAGACCACTTGGAGTGAGAGAGAAGGAGGAAGAGCACCTTTTTGGCAGCCATTTTAAGTGGTAAGTGTGTGGATTTTTAAAATCTCTTGGGGGAGTGTGTCTGTTGCAGAGGAGGAGGAGCTTCTGTGAGTCACATCTGTGAGTCACAAGTGGGAGGAGCTAGGAGACTAGCTGTAGAGAACTGCTCAGAGAGCCAGCTGCAGACCACTTGGAGTGAGAGAGAAGGAGGAAGAGCACCTTTTTGGCAGCCATTTTAAGTGGTAAGTGTGTGGATTTTTAAAATCTCTTGGGGGAGTGTGTCTGTTGCAGAGGAGGAGGAGCTTCTGTGAGTCACATCTGTGAGTCACAAGTGGGAGGAGCTAGGAGACTAGCTGTAGAGAACTGCTCAGAGAGCCAGCTGCAGACCACTTGGAGTGAGAGAGAGAAGGAGGAAGAGCACCTTTTTGGCAGCCATTTTAAGTGGTAAGTGTGTGGATTTTTAAAATCTCTTGGGGGAGTGTGTCTGTTGCAGAGGAGGAGGAGCTTCTGTGAGTCACATCTGTGAGTCACAAGTGGGAGGAGCTAGGAGACTAGCTGTAGAGAACTGCTCAGAGAGCCAGCTGCAGACCACTTGGAGTGAGAGAGAAGGAGGAAGAGCACCTTTTTGGCAGCCATTTTAAGTGGTAAGTGTGTGGATTTTTAAAATCTCTTGGGGGAGTGTGTCTGTTGCAGAGGAGGAGGAGCTTCTGTGAGTCACATCTGTGAGTCACAAGTGGGAGGAGCTAGGAGAATAGCTGTAGAGAACTACTCAGAGAGCCGCGCGCCCCAAACAGGGTGAAGCACAACTTAAGGAGTAGAGGAGCTGTAAACTTTGTTTTTTAGAGGTTCTCCTTTGGATCTCCCCCTTTTTAAAAAGTGCTTTGAAGGCTTCCCCTCCACCTCAGAGGAAGTGAATACAAGTTAGAAACCAGGGCATCTGTATAAAGTAACATTCCCAGTAGGTTGAAATCACTGATAGAGTTTGGTGAAGTAGGACAGGACATCAGGGGCCTTTGACATTGGTGTTTACCAGGGGATATTCTTCGAGGAGGAAGCCCACAGTCCTCTTTTAGTGATTCCTTAATACTTCTCAGTATGGGCACCGAGGGAGCGGCTGCAGTCACTTGCAACACTTGTGGGATGTTTGTCTTCTTGCCTACAGATGTGGCGAACTTCACATGCCCCAAGTGCAAGTTGGTAGCCCTCTTGGAGGAGAAAGTACAGCAGCTGGAATCCAGGGTACACTTCAGCATGTCAGGGAGCAAGAGGTTTTCCTCGACACAACGGAAGGAACGATCTTGGAAGGGGACCACACAGAGAAAGTCGCTGGGGGTGAGAAGGTCACTTCATGTACACAGGAGGCAGACAGCTGGAGGAATGTCACACAGAGAAGCAGAGAAATCAGAGATAGCAGTAGAAGCTTGCAGCTACAGAATCGTTTCGAAGCCCTTTCACTTATCAAGGAGGATCAGGAAGAGCAGCATGGACAGACTTCAGGGACACAGCAGGGGAGCCTGGGAGTTCCATCGCAGGGAAGAGTTGCTGCTAAGCCTCAGAGGAGACGCGTGGTTGTGGTGGGGGACTCCTTGCTGAGGGGTACAGAAGCAGTGATTTGTGGGCCCGACAAGATGTCTCGTGAGGTGTGTTGTCTCCCTGGAGCAAAGATCCGTGATGTGACGGAGAGGCTGAAAAGATTGGTGAAATCTACTGACAAATACCCCTTCCTTTTGGTCCACGTGGGAACGAATGACACAGCAAGACACAGCCTTCACAATATCAGAAGGGATTACGAGGCTCTGGGGAAGAAGCTGGAGGAAATGGACGCACAGATTGTCATCTCGTCTATTCTACCAGTAGAAGGGCATGGTCCAGGAAGAGAGAGGAAAATAGCAGATATCAACAACTGGCTCCGCAGATGGTGTCGCCGAGAACAATTTGGATTCTTGGATCATGGGCTGCAGTTCCATGAGGAGGGACTTCTAGCAAGGGATGGGCTACATCTCACGCCAGTTGGAAGAAACGTTTTTGCCAACAGTCTGAAGAATCTGATCAGGAGGGCTTTAAACTAAGTGACCTGGGGAAGGGAGACAGCAGTCTGGAAGGCAAAACGGCTAGAAAAAATAGTCAAACTGACATAGGGGGAAGAAGACAAACAGTGCAAGGACCCAACAATAGGAGCCAAAAAAACATGCACAGGCATCAAGTAAAGGGGACACATGGTCTTAGATGTCTCTACACTAATGCACAGAGCATGGGAAATAAGCAAGATGAACTTGCACTCCTAGCAAAACAAGGGAAATATGATATAATAGGCATCACTGAAACCTGGTGGGATGAGTCTCACGACTGGAATATAGAAATAGAGGGATATAACCTTTTTAAGAGAAACAGGCCAAGCAGGAAAGGAGGAGGAATAGCATTATATGTCAAGGATTTACACCAGTGAAGAGATCCAGGAAATACTGGAAGCCAGGTGGAGAGCATCTGGATAAAAATTAAAGGAGAGGGAAACAACAGGGATGTCACTGTGGGAGTCTACTACAGACCCCCAAGTCAGACAGAGGAAATGGATGATGCCTTTCTAGAACAGATGACCACACAATCAGGAAGGAGAGATGTAGTAGTGATGGGGGACTTCAACTACCCGGATATTTGCTGGAAGTCAAACTCAGCGCTATCCTCAAGATCTAGAAAATTCCTCACTTGCCTGGAAGACAATTTCATTGTCCAAAAGGTGGAAGAGGCAACAAGGGGATCAACTATTTTGGATCTGATCTTAACCAACAGGGAAGACCTAGTTGATGGGGTGCAAGTGGTGGGATCCTTAGGTGGAAGTGACCATGTCCTCCTGGAGTTTGTTATACAGTGGAAAGGTGAAGCTAGGCATAGTCAGACACGCATTCTAGACTTTAGGAAAGCTGATTTCAATAAACTTAGAGAAATACTGGGGGTGATCCCATGGTCAAGAATACTAAAAGAGAAGGGAGTTCAAGATGGATGGGAGTTCCTCAAAAGGGAGATACTAAAGGGACAATTTCAGACAGTTCCAATGAGGAAGAAAAATGGGAGATGTCTCAAGAAACCGGTATGGATGACTAAGGAACTTACAACTGAGCTAAGTTTTAAACGGAACATGTATAAAAAATGGAAAAATGGGGAAATCACCAAAGAGGAATTCAAACAAATAGCCAGTACATGTAGGGATAAAGTCAGAAAAGCTAAAGCGCAAAATGAACTCAGGCTTGCTAGAGACGTTAAGAACAATAAAAAGGGCTTTTTTGGATATGTCCGCAGCAAAAGGAAGAAGAAGGAAACAGTTGGGCCACTGCGTGGAGAAGATGGCCAAATGCTCACAGGAGACAGAGAAAAGGCAGAATTGCTCAACACCTTCTTTGCTTCAGTCTTCTCAGGAAAGACTGAGAAATCCCAACCTAAGGATGATGGGGCAGAGGACAGAATAGGGGAATTTCAGCACAGAATAAATAAAGAGACAGTACAGGAATACCTGGTTAATCTAAATGAATATAAGTCTCCAGGACCAGATGAACTACATCCTAGGGTATTGAAAGAACTGGCAAATGTAATATCAGAACCAATGGCAATCATCTTTGAGAACTCCTGGAGAACAGGAGAAGTCCCTGCAGACTGGAGGAGGGCAAATGTTGTCCCAATCTTCAAAAAGGGGAAAAAAGAGGATCCCAACAATTATCGTCCGGTTAGTCTGACATCAATTCCAGGAAAGATTCTGGAGCAGATCATTAAGCAGAGAGTCGGTGAATATCTGGAAGATAATTCCATAATCACAAAAAGCCAACATGGGTTTCAGAGAAACAAGTCATGCCAGACAAATCTGCTGTGGATATAGTATATCTTGACTTCAGTAAGGCATTTGACAAGGTTCCCCATGACATTCTTGCAAACAAGCTTGCAAAATGTGGGATAGACAAGGTAACCGTTACATGGATTTGTAACTGGTTGACTGACCGAACCCAAAGGGTGCTCACCAACGGTTCCTTTTCATCCTGGAAAGAAGTGACAAGTGGGGTCCCACAGGGCTCTGTCCTGGGCCCAGTGCTATTCAACATCTTTATTAATGACTTGGATGACAGTATCGAGAGCCTAGTTATCAAATTTGCTGATGACACGAAATTGGGAGGAGTAGCTAATACCCCAAAGGACAGGATCAAAATTCAAAATGACCTGAATAGACTAGAAAGCTGGGCCAAAGCTAACAAAATGAAATTTAACACAGAGAAATGTAAGGTTCTGCACTTAGGGCGGAAAAATGAAATGCACAGATATAGGATGGGGGACACCTGGCTGAATGAGACAACATGTGAAAGGGATCTAGGAGTCCAAGTAGACCACAAGTTGAACATGAGTCAACAGTGTGATGCAGCAGCTAAAAAGGCCAATGCAATTTTAGGTTGCATCAATAGAGGTATAGTGTCTAGATCAAGGGAAGTAATAGTGCCACTCTATTCTGCATTGGTCAGGCCCCAGATGGAATACTGTGTCCAGTTCTGGGCACCACAATTCAAAAAGGATGTGGAGAAACTGGAGTGGGTCCAAAGGAGGGCGACTAAAATGGTGAAGGGTCTGGAAACCTTGCCCTATGAGGAACGCCTTAGGGAGCTGGGAATGTTTAGCCTGGAGAAGAGAAGGTTAAGAGGTGATATGATCGCCCTGTTTAAATACTTGAAGGGATGTCACATTGAGGAGGGAGCAAGCTTGTTTTCTGCTGCTCCAGAGAACAGGACTCGGAACAACGGATGCAAACTGCAGGAAAAGAGATTCCACCTCAACATTAGGAGGAACTTCCTGACAGTAAGGGCTGTTCGACAGTGGAACACACTCCCTCGGAGGGTGGTGGAGTCACCTTCCTTGGAGGTTTTTAAGCAGAGGCTGGATGGCCATCTGTCGGGTATGCTTTGATTGGGAGTTCCTGCATGGCAGGGGGTTGGACTGGATGGCCCTTGTGGTCTCTTCCAACTCTAAATTTCTATGATTCTATGATTATGCTGGTTTATGTAAATACAGTTGCTCCTCCTAATATGCAGGTCTGGGATCCGTGACCTTGCATACTCACGGAGGAGTGGCCTACATTGTTTCCAATGGGGTGAGGCCCCGTGGTGTGCACCCTGCACGCACTTGCGAGCACATGCCCCATTCAAGTCTATGGGGCTTGGATATGCACAAGCCTCCATTTTTGAAGAGCTGGGGGGGGGGGCTGGAATGGATCCACCGTGAAAAGGGAGGGCGAACTGTATTGTTGCATCGTGATTGTAAATATTTGCTGCAATTAAGATCAAAAGCCTCTTCGGAAGAATCTCAGCAGTTGTTAACTACTTCCAGACTCGGTAGTGGTGTTTGTCTTCCTGGCTGACAGTTTTCTGTGTGTGGACTCAGTTTTTCCACAGTGCTAAAATGCTTGATAAGGAAGGAGCAGAAAAAGAGGAAGCTTGCCTTACAGAAGGATTCAGTTAAGGATGCTCTGGCCCTGAGTTTGCAATACAGGGAAACTTAGCAAAAGAGCATAAGAGAATTAAATACACACAGCTCAATGGCCACACACCATTCCTACTGTGACTAAAGGGATTCTTTGTAAAGGGATTCTTGCCATTGATTGGAAATTAAAACTGTCAGTAAGCAAAGTTCACCACTCCTTGCCTTCTTTCCAGTTATCCTATCTTTGGGTTTTCCTTATATGTGGCACACTTGCAGAGGACTCTTTCATACAAGGCTAAATTGGAAGTATAGTTTAAGGTCAATTCGAATGCAATCATGGGTTTTACATTCTTGCGAATTAACTCTTCGCATGCAAATTCGGGCAAGAGGGAAGCCAATTCGAATGCAATCATGGGTTTTACTTTATTGCGAATTAAAGCTTCGCATACAAATTCGGGCAGGAGGGGGTTATTTTCGGGTAATGGGAAGTAATTCCGAACGGAGCAGGGGTTCATGTAAATTCTCTAAACAAGCGAATTTACATAAATCCGCATTGGCTCCATTCGGAGTTGGGAGAAATTCCTCCCCATTTGAAAGAGTCCAGAGACACAGGGGCTTGACAGATGGGTGGCTCAACACAACCCCTTTGAGCCCCAAATGGAGGCCACAGCAACCAGATGCTGTGGCCTCCGTAAGGACCAAAAGGAACCACTTCCTGGCAGGTTCTTTTTATGTCCCAGAAGGGGCACTGTTTGGGTACGGTGCCACTTGTACATCATCATGGCATGCTCCATGTGGACAGGCATGTGCCATAATGGTGCATGGGCAGTGGAACAAGGGCTTGGAGCATGTGAATACTCAGCCCTATCACAGCCCTAGTACAAGATCAGACTGGCACAAAGTGCTGGTCTGTACTGCCTCACACTGAGTTGAAAAAACTCCCCCTTTCTCCTACACAATTGACTTCAGTCATTTTGAACAATACACTCTGTAACTGATGTGTTGGGGTCAATCCAATCTAAATTGGTGTCTCTTGGGTCTAAATTGCCCTGAGGGGCAAAAATATAGTGCCCCATGCCCCCTGGGGCATTTTGCTTAATAGTTTAATCCCTGGGGGATGCTGAGGCAGCATCAATGCACCCTTGGTTTACCTGGGGCTTCATTTTCTTCCACAGAGAATGCTTTTGGTCAGATTTTCTGCCTCACATGCCAAAATTACTTGATTGGTTTAATGTATTCTTAACCTCAACATATATGGATGGGAAGCACTTCTGCTGCTTCACCTCAGGCAGTGAAATGTCATAAGCCAAACCTGCACATCAGAATGAATTTGAGAGATCACAGATCTGAATATTCCCCAGACCTTAAAGTTTCAGACTGAATTTAGGAGATCACTATTTTGAAAGTTTCTTTAATAGAAAATCAGCACATCAAAGAATAATAGCCAGGCTATAAACCTTCTTATCCTCATACTTTTTTCCATGTGTTAGCAGATAATTCTGTGCTAGCAGATTTTTCTGTTTTAGGGTGAAATATTCAAATATGAGACTCCAAACCATATGCTCTGACTGTTGAAGCCCAGTGTAGGGCCCAGCAATTTATTCTGTTGAGGATGAAAATGAGTAGACAGTTAATTACTTGCCTACAGTAGGGAGGTAGTCATTAAGTATAAATGCTTGAGCCATTCTTTCACTCATAGCCAATGTGGAAAGATGATTGGTTACATACTTGTGGTGGTATTGTAAGTGTGAACCTTTGTCGTACTTTGTCATACTTTGTTGTACTTTGGTCACATCATGGGAAGGTATGACTCATTGGAAAAAACAATAATGCTAGGAAAGTTGGAAGGAAGCATAAAGAGAGAAAGGCTGCATGCTAAATGGATGGACTCTATTAAAGAGATAATGAGTATGAATTTACAGGAACTAAGCAAAGCAGTGGAGGACAGGAAGTTTTGGAGATGTCTCATCCACAGGTTTGCCATGGTGAAGATCAATTCTGGAGCAGTTAACAACAACAACAACAATAAAGTGAGAGCCAGTGTGATGTAGTGGTTTGAATGTTGGATTAGGAATCTGGAGACTACAGTTTGAATCCCAGGTTAGCCGTGAAATGCACTGGGTGACCTTGGTCAAATTCCACTCTCTCAACCTCAGAGGATGAACATGGCAACCCCCCCCCCCTTTGAAGAAACTCACCAAAAATACTTTTTGATAGGTTTGCATTAGGGTTGCCATAAGTTGGAAACAACCTGGAGGCACCTAACAACAACAACAAAATGCATTAGAAGCTGAGATAGGAACAAAGGAATTTTTTACTCCCATTTTAATACAAGCTACTCTAATTCTTACTTATTGGATGAATACACTATTCATAACATAATTAGCTTGCTGTTTTGCACTTCTCAGAATTTTGTAATTCTAATTAACAAATGTATGCAAAAAAAAGGATATGTAATAAAGAAATCTGTATACAAAAAGTTGTGTTGGGGGGTTAAGCCTTTGTGTAACATGTATACATTATAGAAAATTGCATATAAACAAATTCCAGTTTTCATGGACAAAGAAACAAAACTGGTTATCAGTCACATTGATGAGGATCAAACCATAATGGATTAGCCATAATATACTGTGCACCATGGGCCAATTTTTCTATATAGCTAGGACCTCCAGACCACTCCATGATAAATAAGAGTTTTATTTATTTTGAAGTGCCTTGGAAACTATATGTGTGCAAAAATAATAATCCATATATGCTGTCCATCTGTTAATCCTCTATGATGCAGAGATGTAATGGATGTGATGGATTGTCCATCCAGATTGGCCCCATAGTTCCAAACCCTTGGGCGCCTGTCATTCATCTTGTCTTCTTTTCCCCTCAAGATCACTCTTTGGATAAGGATACTTATGCTTCAATGTGAACCCCATATGGACCATTCAAAGATATAGATAGCTGTGTTAGTCTGTAGATGCATCTGTAGAAGTAGACTTTAGTCTATGAATGCACATGCTGCCAAATTCTTTCTTTTAGTTAGTTTCAAAGGTGCTACAAGATCCTTACATTGACCATTGGATATGTTGTTCCTAGGGTTAGTGGTGGTAAGGATAACTCTCTTTCAAATTTTAACAGAAACAGACAGACACAGTTGTAAAAAAGAATAAATAAGCAGAAGTTTATTAATACAAACTTAGGTCACACATTAGGCCTGAAATATTTAATCATTCAAAGCTCCCCAAATCATAGTCAGTTCTTTCCTTGTGTGACTGTCTCATCTCTAGCCCATACCATCTTTTCCCTATCTCTCCGTAATTTTTATCCCATCTCTAGGTGATCTTTTCTTTATCTGCATTCTGTCAGTGACATACCTCCCTTTTATATCCTTTCTTCCCCATAGGGCCCTCCCCTTCACAGCATTCCCTGAGCTGGGCAAACCAACCAGGTTTGCCCAGCTTCCCCCTTCACAAAAGGCTTTTCTAGAAGAAATGCATTATGCATAACTTCTTAACAGAAGGACAGTCACAGGATGTAAATGTGTCAAGCAACATAGATTCTAATTTAAATAATAATAATAATAATAATAATAACACAGCCCTCCAGTGCTTTCAAAACACAGAATGTGGACCCAACAGATCCCATGCAGTAGCTCACTTCTCGATTTGAATGAAGTAGCTGATTTTTTTTCCTGAGAAGATGTTCTGAAACCTGTTTTGCACAACACATCAGTTTTTGATGGAACAATCTCTACTGAGCTTTCCAGTTCATTGTTCCACTAAACCCTTAAGTCCTGAATACTAAATTTACTGCATTTCAACAAACATTTAGAGAATTATTGTAGTTTTAAATTTCTCTAAAGATCCAATTAATTGTAGTAGTTAGAGAGGCTTGGCAGATAGTCTTTTGTCAATTATCATTCGATCTGTACATTCATTTCAAATTAAGTGTATGGCATAATCTAGACTTGAACACTAAGAGACAGTTTTTGTTTTATGGAAGAAGTGAGTTGACTATGGGCCCTATACATTAGACAGCTAGTCTAACAAGAAGGGATGGGGAATTTTTACCATTTTCAGCACTACATCTCCAATATTATTTACCGCCTATTCAGAATTGGAATACTTGCAATTAAATCACACTATGGACTATCAGCTATGGACACTTTTGCATCTCCATTACTCTTACTAAAATTTTGTGATCTACATATTTCAACATGAAAAGGTGACTGTTATTTCAGAACACTCAGCACTACTATAAATGACCAAAATTTAGGAGGGAAATTATAAATTCCTGCTAGCATAAGTTTTTGAAGGTTTATAAACTTGTACATTTATGCATTTTACATTCTGGGACCTATTTAGTTGAGTATTTCTTCAGGGTAGGGGCTTGAATGATGTCTACTGAGGTCCCTTCCAAATTTTTGATTCTCTGTCTCTTACCCAATCTCCTCTTTACTTCTATGTGACATAGTGGAAGCTGACTGATTTATAACATTGTATTGTAACATATCCTTAAACTGTATTGATTGGCAGGGACAGTTCACATTAATCCTCTGTCATCCCACTTTTTTAAAAGATGCTTTTAAAAATTAGTTGCTGAAGATTCAATAAAAAGCTCAAAACCAGTTTGCACCAAATTCATTCAGCAGTGGCACGGAGAAGAAGTGATAGTGGAATTTTGCCCTTCCCAATAGGCTTGGGAAAAAGCAACCTGCCATACCTCCATCTCCTAGTTTATGTGATCTTCTCCATTAATGGTTTGTACCATATTGACTATATGATGCTCCTGCTAGATCCCATATGTCTTGGGTTTCATCTGTGAAATGGTGAGAGATATATTGTGATAAAAATGTGTGTATCTGTCCCCTCCCTCAGTGTAATTTAAAAAGTCTACATTTCCTCCCTGGTTACAAACTGGCAGCAAAAGTTGTAATGATTTTACATGATTTTTATGTGCTCATTCTCTTTAATGTGATTTCACAGTACATCGTATAAATGGTGGCCTGGCACAAAGGGAGTAGGGAAGTCACTGCTTGTCACTGTGGTCCTCCTTTCCTTTCTTTTCTGGCAGTGGACTTAACAGGACTTCCTTTCCTAGCAGTGGACTTAGGGACAATACAGATGGCCCCTTCAGAGGCGGCCTGCACTTGTCCCTTTCCGTGGAGGATTGGGGTCAGGACAGCCTCACCGGCAGCCCAGCGGCCCCAATCTGCCATTTTTCAGGACCACAGAGAAGCAGCAAAATGCCGCTTCCCTGTGGCCCAGAAAGGGGTGTCCTTGGGGCGTCATGCCCCCGGACACCTCAACAGCCACAGCCAGAGGAGAAAAGGGCCACCTGGGCCCTTTCTCCCTCAGCTCCATTCCCATGGCAGTGCAACTGCCGCAGTAACAATGCGTGTGGTGCCACGCACCAAAAAGGAGCTGCCTAGAATGGCTCCTTTTTTGCAGCACCGCAACCAGGAAGTGACACTGTTATGACACCACTTTCTGTGTGTGATGTTTAGTTGCTGCACAGCAGCACGGGCTTCATGGAAGCCCCTCTGTGGATGGGAGGCCACCAAGAGGCCAGCTCTGCCACGGACTAAGGTTCCGGACTGTGTAGTTGATGTGCGGTCCAGAACCCTAGTACCACCACCGCCACTCCCCTTAGTGCCCGTCTATATTGGGCCTTTATCTCCAAACTGTTTTCCCCTCCAGTTCAGACAGATATTGCAACCCCAAATAACATCCGAAATTTAAAAGGGATCCCAGAAAAAGCTCTTGTTTAGTGAGAAAAGGATATATCCTCTTTCACAATATGGGAACCAGGCATGGTCTTTGATGATTCTGGAAGCTGTCGTGTCACTGCACCCGCAAAATAGTGTTTCCAAACTGTGTCTCTTTTTCAGAGGTCAACGGAGCTTTCTTTTTCATTGCTGTATGTGCTGGAGGAAGGCACACACACACACACACACACATACATACACACAGACACTTCTTGGCCTGTATGGAGATCAGTGTACTCAGCAGAACATACTCTGTTCTCAACTGGTTTAAATCTTACTTGTCAGACAGATCTTTTGCAATGGTCACGGGTGGTCAGACTTCCTCCTCTGTTCCCTTATCTGTTGGAGTTCCTCAGGACTCTGTCCTGGGTCCCCTTTTGTTCTCTCTATACATATTGTCCCTTGGTAAACTCATCAGTTATTTTGGTTTCTCCTATCATCTGTACGTTGATGACACTCAGCTGTATCTTTCCACCTCTGACCTTTTGCCGGGGCTTGAGCAGCAAGTTTCATCTTCTCTGACTGCTATCTCTCAGTGGATGCGGCATCGGTGCTTGAAGCTCAACATGTCTAAGACAGAGCTTCTTGTCTTCCCACCTAAGCCCACCCTTCAATAATCCTTTTCAGTTTCTGTTGACGGCACTTCTATTCATCCGGTTCAGCAAGTCCGCAGTCTTGGTTTCATCTTTGATGCCTCTCTGTCGTTTATTCCCCAGATTCAGGCCACCGCCAAGACCTGTAGATTCTTTCTCTACAACATTGCTAAAATCCGTCCATTCCTCTCAGCGTCCACTGCCAAGACTCTGGTCCATGCCCTAGTGGTTTCACAACTAGATTATTGTAACCTTCTTCTGACAGGGCTTCCTCTCTCTCACCTCCATCCTTTAATCTCTGTCCAGAACTCAGCTGCCCATATTATCTCATCCGCTCACCGCTTTGACCATGTTTCTCCCCTCTTATCCTCCCTTCAGCCTTGCTCTCCTACCCCTTTCGCATTCAGTACAAACTTTTGTTGTTGATATTCAAAGCCCTCTATGGACTGATACCTCCATACTTGTCTGAACTTCTTTCTCCTCACACTCCTTCTCGTACCCTCCATTCTGGTAGTCAAGGCCTCCAGTCCCAGCTGAGGATTTCCACTGCCCTGTCCCGGATTCGTCCTTTCTCACTTGCTGCCCCTCACTCCTGGAACCTTCTTCCCCCACATGTGCACCTCATCACTTCTCTAAGCAGTTTCAAAATTAAGTTAAAGACTATATTGTTTAGGGAAGCGTTCCCAGGATTGTGCCACCTGCCCCAGGATAGCTCCTTTTAACTATGTATTAAGAAGCCATGCCCTCCCTCCAGTCTCTGCCTTGGTCCAGGCCCCAGAGGGAGTGAAGAACCACTGGATCTCATCCCCTTCCCACCACCTTCCCCTTCTCATTTTGTGTTGTCTCTTTTAGATTGTAAGCCTGAGGGAAAGGATCCGTCTAATTATAAGATTATATGTCCAGCACTATGTAAATTTTCAGCACTATGTAAATAATAATAATAATAATGGCAGATTTTTAAACATTTCTATCCACAATTCCCCTTGAAAATTGAAAATTAATGAGTTCCAGGAGGTGCCAAATGGTAGCGTAGGACCAAGTCATAAAATGGGGGCAGATAGAAGTGGGGTTGGGCATTAGATAAATTTACACATATGACTAACCCCTCATTTTTGTCACACTAATTCCATTTAGCATAAAGTTTCATAATTTTATCTTTCCTAAAATTAAGTACACTCTGCATTGCTCCTTCAGGCCTTTCCCACATAAGGTTGATTAGATGAACACATGAGTATCAGATCTTATGAAGGCAGTAGATATTATGAAACCAAAAGGAGTCATCTATCTATCTATCTATCTATCTATCTATCTATCATCTATCTAATAATATACCTATCATCTTATTCTCTACCAATTTTCTAACTACTAACTACATAGACTAGACATAACACAGGAATTGTTTCTCAAAGGCTGCTGTACAAACCGAGAAATATAACTCCACCAAAGCCTATGAGGAAAAGAAAAACCCATTAGACAACTTTGTCAAACTGCTGTATAATGCTTATCAAAATTTAAACACCCAAAATGAGTCACTCCTTACCCAGTTTATCTCACCATTACCACCCTGAGCAGTCTATGCTCAGGTCCTCCTCCACCATGCTGCCAAGTTTCAAATTGAATATTTAGCTATTCTTTTCCTGAGGACAGGACATAGGAACAAAGGTGTAGCTATGGTGGAAAATATGAGTATTATCCCCAACCAAGTAAAAAAAAAATACCCAAAATGAAAATTTCAGGCCCTTAATTTCTATCATTGTAAAGAATGAGGCACTGAAAATCATTCATACCACATTTCTTTGGGTTGTGTTTTGAACCTGTCTCTTTTCCTTAGATGCCTAAAGAATATTTGTAAAGATTCCATTGATGTTTTAAGTTACATCAGTGCTAGAAATTGGGGATTGAAGGAAAATATCACTGGAGATAGAATTCTTATGTGAGAACAACACCCTCACTTCTATGGAGAAAGAATTGGGTATTTTTGTTTTTGGTTTTTGTTTAAAGAACTGTTCCTATCCATAGGCTTACAATCTAAAAATAAATGATCCAATGAAAGGAAATGGGGGGGGGGGTGTAGGAAGGAAGGAATGATGACAGCCACACGAACACACAAACTGGACAACATTTGTGGAGGGGTGTACATAATTTCTCTCTCTCTCTCTCTTTTAGCAGCATTGAGTCTGAGGAAACAAACCCTTTCAAACATTCTTTTAGGAAATATTCCTTCAAAAAATTCCAACCCTGCTTTAACTAAATTAAGAACATTAATGTAATTACCTTATGTGTGCTATAAATATATCCCTGAATAAAGTGTATATTCCCGATACGTGAGGGCTGTTTCCCCATGGTTTCTTCCCATGTCACTTCTGGAAATTCAAAATAGTTTGTGTCAGTTTTGGGATTCCTTCCCACACAAACATGTACAGGTGGGAGGGCATGGTTTATGTGGGATAAACTTATTGTTTCTACTTCTTCATTCAGCAATATATAGATTACTCAAGCAATGTGGGAACAAGACACATACATTTCAGAAATGCTATTTCTCTGAAATGCTGAAGTAACATCTGAATTAGCTGTGCATTTTTGTCACATTCCTATAGCTTACTGAGTGATTATGTCCATCACACCAAATTTTTTTTTCCTAGTTCTCTCAGTGTAAGGGAGGGATACAGTGAGTATGACTTCTATATTTCATGAGGCAGATTACTCAATTAGTTTTTCAAAGGCATATCAACCTGTGCGTTAATAGCAGAAAATATATCCAGGCTTAGGTATCCACATTTTCCTATTAACCATACATTTCTGCATTAGTATTCTTGCCTGAAGGGCAACTTTTAATTATTATTTTTTCATTCATGTGGTTTGATTCTCATTCATAAATAATCTCTTGACACAGTCAAGTAATGCTCCAGTGATAAGTGCCTCTGTAATTGATCTTTTGGCTCTGTTTGAAGAAATATTTAATGTACCCAAATGCAATTCACCGAGTAGCAAATTACAATGCGTCTTTTACAATTTCAGTATTGTCTACTGGACTAGAACAATGTACACAATCTGTTAGATTTTGTTCTCCAGAATCTTCTGATTATAGCACAAGAGCATATCATTTCTGGGAAAATACTGTGTTAGCATTTCAGAAAGCAAAACAAGCAAACAAAAGAACAAAAACAGCAACAGTTGTAGTTCTCTTATTTTACTCTTCACATGATACTAGAGAACCCCAAAATGAAGTAGGATTTAACATAACCACACTTTTACTGATTTTTTTTAAAGCACACCTTTTCTGGCAAGGAAGAAATTATGGGATTATGGGTGTGTCTTTGTGAAGGCCTATGCTTGTATTTGAATTACAAGTTGATAGTAACTGTGGATGGTGCTTAATATATAACACTTAAAGATGCCTTGTAAGACGCAAACTAAATCTTCATCTTAAGCTCGAACCTAAGAGGGGTGGCATCTTAAAGAGGAGACTCCAAGTCAACAATCTTCAACAAGCTGCCATGAGAGATAACTTCCAGGCAAATCTGCAATCAAAACCTGAAGACCATCCTATAGATTCTTATCCTACAGTGCTTTGGCAACATATTAAAAACAGTATCCTGCAGTCTGTGGAAGAATCCCTTGGGTTCTCACACAAGAAAAACCAAGATTGGTTTGATGAAAACAACCAAGAGATCCAGGAGCATTTGGCAAAGAAGAGAACTGCTCACCAGGCACACTGGCTCAGCCATCTTGCCATGTAAGAAAAGCGGCCTTCCGTCTTGCCATGTAAGAAAAGCAGCCTTCCGTCTCGCATGTAGTAAACTCCAACAAAAATTTTGAGACATTTAGAACAAGTGATGGATCAATTTAGCAGAAAAGACACAATGTTGTGCAGATCTGGGTGATTCCAGAGGATTCTATGAAGATCTTAAAGCTATGTTTGGACCTCCTTATCAGGTCCAAAGCTCCTTATATAGTACGGATGGCCAAACACTAATCACAGACAAAGCCTTCTTCCTGAATTGATGGGCTTCAGTGCAAACCAAGTAGTCTAAGGCTCAGCTATCCAACATATGATGCAACATCCAATGAAAAATTAATTGGACGTGGCTCCCACTTTGGACGAGACCATTAAGGCCATACAGCCGATGAAAAACAGAAAGGCAGCTGGGATTGATGAAATCCCACCTGAAGCTTGGAAACACAGAGGTCATGTACTCCATGCTAAATTCCACAAGCTCCTTGTGAGTTGCTGGGAAAAAGGTGAATTGCCATCAGATCTCCAAGATGCAGTTATCATCACCCTGTATAAGAAAAAAGGAGCAAAATCTGATTGCTCAAACTATCAAGGTATAACACTGCTCTCCATTGCTGGAAAAATCCTGGCAAGGATACTCCTGAACAGATTAGTTCCTACTGTTGCAGAAGAACTTCTCTCTGAAAGCCAATGCAGCTTCAGAGCTAATCGTAGCACCACAGATATAGACAACTGCAAGAGAAATGTAGAGAGTAGGAAAAAAAGACTCAATGTATCATTTGTCGACCTTACCAAAGTCATCAACACTGTGAGTAAAAAAGGTCTGTGGTAGATCCTGGAAAGACTTAGATGTCCCCCCCAAATTCCTCAAAATGATTATCTTGCTACATGAGGGCCAGCACGGTCAGGTCAAATATGGCGATGCTCTCTCAGAGCCCTTTCTAATAACTAATGGTGTGAAACAAGGTTGCGTTCTCACTCCAACTTTATTTACAATCTTCTTCAGCATGATGCTCCAAAGGGCTACAGCAGATCTCGAAGAAGAAGACGGCATCTATATACGTTACTGTACTGATGGTAACTTGTCTGAAGGCTTGCACAAAGACTCTAAACTATCTAGTCTATGAGCTGCTTTTCGCTGATGATGCTGCCCTTGTTGCCCATACAGAAGCAGCTCTGCAGTGCCTAACATCCTCCTTTGCAACAGCTGCAGAGCTGTTTGGACTGGAAGTCAGCCTGAAGAAAACAGAAGTTCTCTACCAGCCTGCACCACAGGAACAGCGCTATCACCCCCACGTCACCATAGGCAAATCTGTGCTTAAGTATATCCAGCAGTTCACCTATCCAGGAATTATCACCTCCTCAGATGCCAAGATTGATAATGAGTTTGATCATTGATTAGCAAAGGCATATAGTGCATTCAGAAGGCTTCACAAAAGAGTTTGGAGTAATAAACACTTGAAGTGAAGCACAAAAATCAGTGTGTACAGAGCCATTGTACTGTCCATTCTCCTCTATGGATCTGAAACATGGGTCACCTATTGCCAACATCTACGACTCCTCAAACGCTTTCATCAGCGCTGTCTATGCACAATCCTAAATATGCACTGGACTGGCTATGTGACGAATGTTGCTGTCCCTGGAGCAAGCAGGGATCACCAGCATTGAGGCCATGCTATTGAAAACGCAGCTAGCATTTCTAGGATGGAGGATCACTGCCTCCCCAAAATTAGCGCCGCCCGACTCACCGGGCCGGCGCAGTTGCCGCGCGCGGGAAGCACCATGTTGCGCTCCCACCGCGCTCTCCGTCCTCGCAGCCTCTGCGAGGGCGGGCTCCCTCGTGATTGGCTGTCGCGAGGGAGAGCGCGGGAAGGCAGCCCGCCTTTTTCTGGGACGGACTACGTGTCCCAGAATGCAATGCGGGCGAGGCGGGCTGCCTGATTGGCTCCTGGCGGCCCGCCTCTCGCTGCCATTGGTCGTTGCCTGCCTGGGGGCGGGGCTGCCATGACGTGGCAGCCCCGGATTGGCCTATGGGCCTATATATTCGGGCTGCACGTTCGGAGGTCGCCATTGCCACGCTCGGCTCTGAAGCGTGCAGAGACGAGCGCATTAGCTCCGGGTAAGTCGGCCCGGGGTTTTTTGGTGGCAATTTTCCTGGCCCTGGCAGGCAGCCCGGGTCAGGGTGACCAGAAAGAGGAGTGCGCCACACAAGGCTGTGGGCGCAGTGGGTGGCTTTCGCCCCCCCCCCCGCGGTTAGTTGGAACCGCGGTTGCGCCCCCCGCGGTATATAATTTTAACCGCGGTTCTTTTGGGGTGTGTGGGAGAGCACCCCCCCCCCGCGGTAATCTAGAGGGGTCTTCATTTGTGTGCTGGCTTCGTTCTGGGGTGTGCATAAGCCTCAGTTCGTTGAGGGGTTAGTTCTCACTCCTTTGTTGTGTTTTTTCTTAGGCGGTGATCGCGGCTTTTGCCCTGCTGAGCCTGCCCCTTTTTTGCCCCAGGACCCATTTTTGGGTTATTTAGTTCGGGGAGGAGCGTTTTTTAATAGCCTCCGGATCTGGGACAGTATTGCCTTCAGGCATTTTCGCGAGGGCAGTGATCGCGGCCGCGACCCTGCTGAGCCTGCCCTCTTGAATTTTGTTCGCCTAGTGGGGGCGGTGATCGCGGATTCGTCCCTGCTGAGCCCGCCCCCTTCCTCTTGTGACTTATCGGAAGTCCAGTTTACTTGGCAGACTGCCCTATAGACGCTGGGACACGATGCCTTCTAAATCAAAAGGTGCTAACAAGCAGCAGTCGGGTGCTAACAAGCAGCAGTCGGCCCCGTCGGCTCGCGCTAGGCGCACTTCGTCTTCTCGTGGTCGTAATGCTTCGGGTGCAGAGGCTGGTTTAAGCTCTTCGTCAGGCGACGGGCCTTCTTCTCAAGCGTCGTCGGTTTTCTCCCAGAAGATGGCGGCGGAGCTGGCGCGGTCTTTTTCTGATATCATTTCCAAGGCACTGGCTGCGAGTGGTTCTCCGTCGGTGGCTGGTGTGGCTCCAACGGTGACTGAAGGGAGTAATCCAGCTTCGGTGGGGGCGTCAGGTGCGGGTCAAGCGTCCAGCTCTACACCTGGGACCCAGGCTTGCGAGGTCGCTGGGCAGTTGGCGGATTCGAGTTCCAGCTCGTCTTCCAGCTCCAGTTCTTCGTCGGATTCGTCCAGTTCCGACGATGAAGTTTTGGCGTCGGCGTCGGCAGCTGTTTCGTCCAGGAAGAAGCGTAAACACAAGAAAAAGTCGAAGAAGAAGAAGAAGTCGAGGCGTTCCGCCTCGGGTACTCCGGGGGCTGTAGTGGGGCAGGAGGGTATGTCATCGGGCGCTCCGGATGGCAGGGATGGATACTGGGTGGAGCACGCCTGGGCTCCCGGTTTACCTTTGTGGGCCATTAGGAGGAGGGCTTGGAGACCTGGCCTGCAGGGGGTTTGGGTCGACTCTCAGGCCTCCTCCATCCCTGTTTCTGCTCCTGGAGACCGCCCTCCGGGCTCTCACCTGTCCAAGAAAGTTCGGAAGCTCATTTTGCGGGGGTGTTATGTTGATGTCTTCACCCTCCTTCAGCCGAAGGGTCAGGAGGCTTGGGCCATCACTTCTCCAAAACGTGCCAAGAAGCACCCTAAAGTTCCTCCTGCTGAACCTAACTTCTCTAACTGGCTGGAGGGTTATACTGTGTTCAAGGCGGTGGTGTCCATGGCTTTCCCCGAGAGGGCCTGGCATCTCGACTGCCACTTGCTGCATGTCCTTCGGGCAAGGTCTGTAGCAGGGGATGCAGCAGCCATTGCGTACGACGCAGCTTTCAGGCAGCAGGCGTCTCTTAGCTCTCGTGAGCGATGGGATCAACTCCACAGCGAGATTTGGCTTTTAGAAGTAGGCCCGCTAGCTAAGTCCAAGGGTGCCTTCAAGGCATCTGGTAAGCGGGATCGCAGGCTCGCTTGCTGGGATTTCAATGCGGGCCGCTGCACGCGGGCGCATTGTAGATACGAACATTGCTGTGAATTGTGCAGAGGTTCTCACCCCAAGAGCTCCTGCTCTCGCAATAGTTCTCAGCCCTTTCGGCAGGGGCGCCCTGCCCATGCGGCAGCCAGCAAACGTGACGGGGCCCCCGCCTCCGATGCCGGCGGGTCAGGGAGCCAGAAATGAGGTGCCTTCATTTCCTCTGCAGGGGTTCGCTAAGGCTAGATCGCCCGTTAAGGTGGGAGCCCTTTTCCCTCTACTGGAGGCTTATCCTCTTAAAGAGGCTGCTCGTTTGCTGGCTGATGGGTTCTCTTTCGGTTTTCGCATTCCAGTAGTGGCCCCTCCTCCTCCTTCAGTGGCAAAAATTTTAAAATCGGCACGTGATATGCCTGACGTCCTCCTCAGCAAGATTAATAAGGAAATTGAGGCTGGGCGGATTGAAGGGCCTTTCAGTTCCCCTCCATTTGTGGATCTGCATGTTTCTCCGCTGGGGGTGGTTCCCAAGAAAGCCCCAGGGGAGTTCAGACTCATTCACCACTTGTCTCACCCTCCTGGGGCCTCGGTAAATGATGCCATTCCCGATGAGCTATGCTCTGTGAAATATGCCTCTTTTGACCACGCGGTCCGTTTGGTTCGCTCCTGTGGAAAAGGGGCTTTAATGGCCAAATGTGATATTCAATCGGCCTTTCGTCTGTTACCTGTTCACCCTAATGATTTTCGTTTGCTTGGTTTCAAAGTGGGAGAAGGGTGGTATTTTGATAAGGCCATGCCAATGGGATGCTCCTTTAGTTGTGCTGCATTTGAGACCTTTAGTACTTTTCTTGAATGGGAGCTCAAGCTGGCATGCTCCCCGTTGGTAACACATTATTTGGATGATTTTTTGTTTGTGGGCAGGGCAGGCACCGATGAATGTAAGAAGCTCTTAGACACTTTCTCTGCCCTGGCCCTAGAGATTGGGGTCCCGTTAGCGGAGGAAAAAACTGAGGGTCCTGCGTCATCTCTCACTTTCTTGGGCATTCAACTGGACTCTGTCCGTGGCACCTCTTCCCTGCCCCAGGCTAAACTGTTAGCATTAAGGGCCCTTTTAGCGGAATTTTTGGTTGCCAAAAAAGCCACGCTAAAACAAGTCCAATCCTTACTGGGGCACCTTAATTTTGCATGCCGTGTGGTGGCGCCTGGTCGGGCTTTTTGCTTTAGGCTGGCCAGGGCAACAGTTGGTGCTCGCCTTCCCCATCATCGGGTTAGGATCTCTAAGGGTGTGAAAGACGATCTCAGAGTTTGGGAATCTTTTCTCTCCAATTTTAACGGTGTGGCCATTTGGCAAAAGTCCTGGCAGATAGGTGACCGTTTACAAGTGCATTCCGATGCCGCCGGGAGTATAGGTTTTGGCATTTATTTTCAAGGCCATTGGTGCGCACAAAGGTGGCCGCAGGATTGGGCTCAGGGCAATGTGTTGAAGGACTTGACCTTTCTGGAATTGTTTCCGATTGTGGTTGCTATTCGCATTTGGTGTGAAGATTTTGCCAACAAAATTTTGGTGTGATAACCAGGCGGTTGTCAACGTGGTCAACAGTATGTCTTCTTCTTCTGAGAGAGTCATGTTATTGGTTAGGAAACTGGTTCTTGATTGCTTGGTTCATAACATTTCCTTTTCTGCTCGGTTCGTGCCTGGACTCGAGAATAACATCGCTGATGCTCTCTCTCGCTTCCAGGAGGAACGTTTCCGTCGTTTGGCTCCGGAGGCGGACCCCTCCCCTGTTCCGTTTCCTCAGGACATGTGGGACCTTGGACCTCTATCATTATGAATGGCATTTTGTCGTCTATTGCTCCTTCCACCCAAAGGGCTTATACGAGGGTTTTTCCCAAGCTATCTGCTTATTTTCGAGCTTGCAATATCCCGGCTCATTGGCCCATCCAGTCCCCTACTGTCCTTGGCTTCATGGCCTGGTTATTTTCTAATGGGTCCTCCCCTCGGGCCATTTCGGTCATGCTGGCGGGCATATCTTTCTTTTCAAAAGCCTCTGGCCTAGGTGACCCTTGTGCCTCCTTCCAAGTCAGGCGGACCTTGGAGGGTTGGAGGCGATCCCAGGGTCCTTCTTTGGATGCCAGACGTCCCATCACGTTGCCGCTGCTCGAGCAGCTTGTTGCTGCTTTGCCTGTTGTTTGCTCTTCCCACTATGAGGCTGGCCTGTTTCGAGCTGTTTTCGTTACTGCCTTTTTCGGGGCCCTGAGGTTGGGGGAGCTTGTTCCTAATTCCGCCAATGACTCCTCGGAGCGTTCCCTTCAGGTTGGGGATGTTTGTTTCACTTCGAGTTCTGTTTCTTTATTGGTTCGAAGGTCCAAATGCGACCAATTGGGGAAGGGGTCCACTATCACCCTGAACCGCTTTAGGGGATCGCTGGTGTGCCCTGTCCGTACCTTGCACGCCTTCCTAGATGTACGCCCGGCTGGTACAGGTCCCTTATTCTGCCACTCTAACGGAGTTCCAGTTACGCGGTATCAGCTGGTGGCAGTGCTACGTTTGGCCCGCAGCCATTTGGGTTTGCCTGCGAAGGAATTTGGGGGACATTCTTTCCGGATTGGGGCAGCTACTTCGGCTGCTCAAATTGGACTGTCATCTGACTCTATCAAACAATTGGGTCGTTGGAAATCCAGGGCTTTTCTGGGTTATATCCGAACGGACCGGGACCTTGCTGGGGGGCAATGATTGTTTTGCTGTTCTATTGGTTTGTGTGGAGCCCGAATGCGTTGTTGATAGGGTTGGCGGCAGGCGGTTCGTTCCTCACCGTCTGTTTGGCGGCAGCATAGGCCTGGATCTGGGGTGAGGGGTTTCCAGGGCTTGATGGCTCTGGATCGGGAGTCCTCGTGACCCGGGTGTATGGAGCGTGCTGATGTGGCCAGTGCGGGGGCCACAGTCAATTGACTAGAGTGCCTTGCATATCGATTGGGTGGAGCACAGTTGCCCGACTGTGCTTTAGGGCGGGGCTTGGCACCTACGTCATCCCGATGCTTGGCTATAAGCAACCATTCATTAGCCAACGGGGGTTTGGCTGATGTCCAGATCCAGACCTTATGCTTTGGGCCAACCCTATTGTTCGTTATGGTTTAAATAAAGTTGTGGCCATGTTCACTCCAACCTTGTGTATCTGTGCTTTATTATGGCGCCTTACCTGCGAGGCAATAGTATTCTACGGTGAACTCACCACGGGCCAACGTAAGAGGGGCGCCCCAAAGAAGAGATACAAGAACTCCCTGAAACAACACCTCAGGCTCATCTAAATTGATCACCAACAATGGTTTGCCCTGGCCTCACATCGAGAGGCATGGAGACGCACTATCCATAATGCTGCAACCTCTTTCAAGAACTCAAACTGAATGAGTCTCAAAGAGAAACGACAACGCAGAAAGAACCACAACTTGCAAACATCACCCAAGGAGACTTTCTGCTGTGTTTTCTGTAACCGGACTTGTTTATCTCAGATCGGCCTTTTTAGTCATCAATGCGCTTGTAGAAAGTGTGGGATGAGTCCTTCCTGAATCTTCATTAGCGAAGGAAAGCCAGAGAGAGAGAGAGACATCACCATGAGGCAATGGTATTACTAGGGGGGTGTGGGGGAGGGAGATGCTGACCACACTGGGCGACACAGTTAGAAGGGGTGATATCAACATAACTTCTATAAAATTAATTTTTAGGCAGTGATTTTCGTTTTGACCAACCTCCTTCGGAAAACCCAGTCTACCCTCACCTCTTCATTGCTGGGCGCCTCATTCTGGACTTTGGCCACATAGATCCACTTGACTTTAGAGCCACTTTGCAAGTGGTGCTCAGCAAGGCAGATGGTGATGGTCCTTTCTTATCAGAGACACTGCCACCTCCCCAGAAGAGCCTCACTTGCAAATTTGCTCCCAAATCAAATGGCTTTACAAGGCCAAAGGCTTCAGCCAGAATGAAACACCCAGACATGAGATCAACAGTGAGTGAATGAGTAGTCTTATTTGCCCCCCTCCTCCTCGAGTGGGGAAAACTGGGTCCACCTGGGAGAGAAGAACTGGGTTGGTGTAGAACAGGCTTGTATGTTTATGCTTCTGTGGGTAGGCATGACAAGGACATTAATAATAGTCAGTTGCAATTGGGGGTCACTGAGATTTCTTAAGCACACAAGGTCCAGATGAAGGTGATGGAAAAGAAGATGAAATATGTTGAAAATTCACAATTTGGAGGTAGATTTTTTTTCTCTCTCTTGGTGGATGACACTGGATGACACCAACCCTAGTGACACCACTGTCCTTAGGTCTCATGTTTTGACCTGGAAACTTCAGGGTCTGAGATGATCCTAAACTGGCAAATGGAGTGGCAAATGAGAAGCTGCATGTAACTAGAGGAGAGTTCAGAGATACAGTAACCAATGAGGTCCAGAAAAGATAGAGTGTTGTTGACTAGAGAAAAGCAGCGGTGGCCTAACATGACAGACTGTGGAAGAGTGACACTGGGAAATGGTTGTTCATTTATTTAATTCTAGAATCTGTGATAATCTATGATAATCTCATCCGGCAGGTAATTCCCAAGGTGTGGAATGACCTGCTGGATGAGATGTGTCTCATTGCATACATCAATGGCTTCAAAAAAGCCTTAAAGATGCATCTCTTCCGGCAGGCCTTCCCCAACAGTAATTAACATCTCTGGGCTCCAAACTTAAGATCTACAATCCTTCCAGCTTTTTATTCCCCATGATTCCAGCCCTTCCCATTTAGCTCTAGAATTTGTAGGTTTTGGCATTGTTTTGTTCTGTGTTTCATGTTTTAATTCATTGTTAATTTAATTGTATTTTAAGGGGTGGGAGGTTGGGATGGGACTGTTCTATTTTAACTGCTTGCTGTTTTAAATATGTTGTACCCCGTCCCAATTGCCTGTTCAGAGGGGCAGGCTATAAATAAAAAAGTTGTTGTTGTTGTTGTTGTTGTTGTTAGGTTTGCCTTCTCAAAATCAATGATTTTAAGGTGAAAATATGTGAGTAGAGCTCCTTGGTGTTGACTCATGAAATTTTACCCTCTAGCCCAGATTAATTAGAGACTAATGACCCTGCTTTAGATTGTTTTGTAGGCCCAGACTTTACCAGCATGACCAACTGTTTCACAATGTTGCTTCACAATGTCATAGGGGAGAGTTCAAAGGCTTTAGATATTACAGTATTTCACAGCTGTTGAAAAGGGTTTCATTACATTTTAGATCAGGCTGCTGAATATCACTCACTAAAAAAGAACAAGCAGGCCCCTTCAGGATAAACTGTAATTACAACAATCCAATGCTTACTCCTTAAACAGAAGCTGAATACAGACAGAGGGATCAAGCTTTTCATTAAAAATTGATTTCAGAGAGAGGGGAGAAAAGGAAATCAAAAGAATACACATTGCAAGTCAAATGATCTTTCAATCATACTTTTACAAAATCTATGAAAAGCACTATGCAACAGTATTTTTTCCTGCTGCACACAGTGAGTTCACACTTGCTGTTTTTTTAGAATGTTTTCTCAGATAGAGAATTGCTTTCTTGATTTTTGTGATGCTGTCAATTGCATTTTTATCCCAAACACAGATTATTTTTTGCCCTGAATGAAATTTTCCAGTGACCTGTGGAAAAGGGGGAGGAATAGAGGCTCAATCCAGAAGTCTGAAAGGAGCCATAATATTTTTATCTTCCAGCCAAATATTTAAACACACATTGTTTGGAACTACTAAATCCGGTTCCAGTATACATATGTATGCATGTGTATTCTTTCTCACACAGTGTTGTTGGCTTGCTTTTGGTTGACTTTTATCAGTCTACTTGCCTAAATATTTACCTGCCTAAAGCAAGCCAACAGCATTTCTCTCAAGTTTGCTTTGGATCCCATGAGGATAAAGTTAGACAACAACAACCTAAAACATATATATGGTATTGGGTTGTTGTTGTGTGCCTTTAAGTCCTTTCCAACTCATGGTTACACTACACTGAACATATAGATTCTCTCTTCTAGACTCTTTCCTGGTATCAACAACACTGTGAAGAACAGTTGAAAGGTCTCTATCATGGCAGGTTTCATGCTGAATGCGTCAGACATTGTTCAAGCAGTTTATAGAAGAAGCAGGGATTGGACCCTGCAACTTTTGGACTCTTTGTGGACCGGACAGGATGAGGACACTTGATTTGGCCTGTGCAGACAACTTTCTATAGCAGTAGAGGACCTTATTCTTGACTCACCTAAGTTGATGTGTTCTTCCTCATTTTCTCTTGGCATTTGCACATAGGATGAGGGGCTGCCATCTTTTTATTCAACCCAACCACAAATACATCTTGGTCCAGCCCTGCTCTAATCAGTTCAAGGTCCCTCCCTTAACATTTATCTTTGGAACCCCTTAACATTTATCTTTGGAAACCAAGGCAAGCCACCAATACACAATAGGCAGACTTAAAGTTTTTGTTCTAGACATTTGCAGTGCTTTTCTACCACCACCACTTTCAGGTCTTTTCAAGAAGCATTTCCTCCTGTACATATTACTGCTGTCCCCATGATTAGATTCCTATTTGCTCACAGCCCTGGAATGAGTTGTCATTAAGATTCTGAATATATTCTGTATTCACCACATGGTCATTTTCTCCCTCATTTGATTTGTGACCCTTCAGCCTATCACTTTTCCACACAGAACCATGCTGTTTCTTGTTATTAACCATATCCCGACTCATGGTGACCTTGTAGATGAGACATCTTAAAGACCCCCTATCTTTTACTGCTCTGCTTAGGTCCTGTAAATTTTTGTCTTCCAGGGAAATTTCAGTTCTTGATTGTAGGACCCATTCGTTTGCCTTTTTAGCTGTCCTTGGTATCCTCATCACTCTTCTCCAGCACCACATCTCAATTTCCCCCCCCCATTTTTTCCCCTCTTATCTATTTTTCTCGGTATCCATCAGTCACATCCATACATGATAACAGGAAATACAGTGGCTTGTATGGCTCTAAGTTTCATTCTCAGTTGTATATCTTTACACATTAGGTTCTTCTCTAGTTTTTTTCATAGCTGCCTTCCCCATTCCCAGTCTTCTTCTGATCCCTTGACTGAAGCCTCCATTCCCCTTTCTCCATGCCCCCTTCTAACTAATATTTGCCTTTCCAGACCACTTTTCCTGTTTTTGTTTTGTTTTGTTTTGTTTTGGAGGGGGGATTCTGTAGATGGAAAAAAGGGCAAAAGTTCCATCTAGTGAGACCTGATCCCTGTCAGATCTTCAAACCTTATTGTAATATAGCTCACTATCAGTGACATTCACAAAGGGAAGATTTCAATTCACTGTATTACATGTTAATAAGGTGTTATTTTGGGATGTTTTTTCATTTTATTATTACTTTTTGATTTGTGAGAGATTTGGGGGCAATTTTTTCTCTCTTGCGGTTTATTTTAAAAATAGTGTGCATTCCCTTGAAAATCCCCATCTCCATCCTCACAGCCAAATCTTCCACTCTACCACCAAAAATCTTTGTCTTGCCTTTATACTCCCTTCCCTTTGAAAACATTTTTAATGTAAATACACAAACCACTTGGCATCGTACACTAGTGCTCTGAGTAGACCTCTAGAGCTACATGTGCTAACAGAACTGTAATTGCTTACTCCATCACACCACTCTATGCCATAGACTACAGATGGGCAGTAGCTCCACAGAATAGAGTGATGTGATACTTTTCCCACAACAGTAGTATCATCTGCTGCTGCTCTGAATGATGCAGTCAACAGTCAACAGTGCTATGTACACCTAAGAGCAATGTTGGACCCTTGTTTTTAATTCTTAAAAAAACAGAGTTAAAAGTTATCTGGAAATCTTACATGGGGCAAAACAGACTGCTTTAAGCTGCCCCTTCCTAAACCAGATTGGGGCTGTAGCAACTGCATACTGTGCCCCCAATCCACCTTTTTGCAAGTCAAAAAAGGAGCAGCAAAGAGCTGTTCCTTTTTTGGGCTGGCCAAAAGGCAGTTTTTCCACGTATAAATGCTGCACCACCAGAGTGCCTGGAACCCAGCCCCTGTGTAAATGGCCAGATGGCTTCCTAGCAGTTTCTGGGTGGCTTGGGAGCATGCAGCATGTAAACTCCCAACCCACCTGGAAGGCTGTCTGTTTTGGCCCATAGTTAAACTGCTGGTTATCTCCCCACAATTGCCTCTCCAAACACCATTAGTCTGGACAAAACCTGTGTGCATGGGGTGGTAAAATATAAAATTGTTGCCATCACTAGCATGAAAATATAAATCTCTGCAGGTAGTATTATTCCAGGAGGAAGAGGAGTTGTTGTTGTTGTTCCACTATGAACACAAGTGATATTTCCAAAGTGAAACATGGTCAGACCTGACTAATTCTTGTGTGGAAGATTACCAGCAAGTACCTGAGATTGTCAGGTAGGACAAATGAAAGAAAACTCTGGACAGCCATGGCTATCAATCAGTTAGCAAAACTGGACTAGATACACCAGCGTTCTGACTCAGAATAAGACAATGTTTCTATATTCCTGTAAGAGACTATCATGTACTAAATTTTAATTTACTCAAATCATAACATTGTACCTTGGGAGAAAGAAGTTATCACAGGCTGCATATGCATTAGAAAGAATGCAGTTTGAAAACACTTTAACTGCCATAGCTGAATGCTATGAAATCCTGCGATTTGTAATTTGTTGTGTAACCAGAGATCTCTGACACAGAAGGCTAAATATCTTTCAAAACTACATATTCCAGAATTCCATAGCATTGAGCCATGGCAGTTAAAGTTGTGTCAAGCTACACTGTATCTGCAGGACTCATTAGACAGCACTTACGCTGCAAAAACTGCCCATTTACAAGTAAGTGTTGTTTGCATAGGCATCTTTAATCTAGTATTTCCAGAGTCAGGGGAACTATTGTGTTCTCCAAAATCCTGTCTCTTCTCACAAAAAATTCCATGTCCATTCAGATTTCTAAACTTGGACTGAGAATTGGATTCCTGCTGTAATTTAATTGCATTCATGTTTTCAATTATGTTCAGAGAAACAGAGGGTTAGCTCTATATCTATCATCACTTTCACACAGTTCTGAAAAGAGACCAGAGGACACTCTGCCAAAATTGCCTCTCTGCCTTGCCATCTAGACAGCATGCTACTATTCATAGAGATTTTGCAGGCTGTATATTATTCTCATCCCCATGGTAAACTGGTGGGGTGTCCAGTATTTTGTAGTGTCTTGGCTTACTATTTCCTCCTTCCTAGTCACTGAGGGTGTGAAAAACATGCTATCCTGATTTGAGTGCATTTCCCTGCTTCCCTCTCAACCCATCCTTTGTTCCAAGTTTGTGAGACTTTGGCAGGTATCCTGTTTAATAGTTACAAGAGCATAAATTGGACTTATGGTCTCATAACTTTGGAGATTCATGTTTATGATTGTTTCAGTCAGCCAGTGCCCCAACAAAAGGGTTTCTGAGGTGCTACAGATCAGTGGGGTGGAAATAAAGTCTGCAGTACTCTCTCGGTGACAGGGTGCATTGAGAGAAGCCATTGTGGCAGCTGGCTGAAGAGGATCTCCCTTGTCATAGCTATATTTAACAATGTGTGATCTTGGCCAGAGTCTTTTCTTCCCATGTGAAAATTCATGCATATATTTGGGCACAGTTTCCCTAATGTTCACATATTGTGTCTACTGGTACAATTGACAAAACCATGTTTGTGCATAGATTTCAATTGCATGCATTTTAGATGACTGTATTTATTTATTTATTTTGAGATCTAGGTGTGGTTTTGTGCACCCAAATCCCACCTGCACTCTCATGTTCCCTTTTACTGAGATTAGGTTATATGACTTTGGAGTTGTTGTTTTTTCCCCCTTGGAAATTTGCACACTTTATTTACACTTCTTCCCACTCACCCCAATATCCCTATTTATTTATTAATTTGCCCTGTTGGATTTTAGTAGACATTGCTTTTTTGTCCCTTTAAGAAAATATATATGCATATTTTTTCAGCTATATACACTTTCATTTTGTTAATACCTCTCATATACAAATGCTTATATTTTATTTCCCTGAAATGCCCTACAAACCTTGCAAATTTTCACTTTTTTAAAAATAGTATGATTTGACACCCCCAAAATTCCAAGAGATGTGAAATTCTGTCAAGAACCTTGACATCAGTACCATGTCTAGATGCAAACACAATGCAGAAAGATCATTCTAAGCTGATATATACAAAAAAGTGGTGTAATAATTAAAAAAACCAATTAATGAAGAAATAATGTTTAATTTGTGAAGAACACACTAATTGATTAACTGTTTTATTTAAGGGTTTCACTCTCTTTTTTAAGTCATGCAAACAAAGTGTCAATGGGGCTGCACAGACAGCCTGATAGGGGTGGCTCTATGCCATGTCCCCAACCTGGTGCAAATAGGAGCCATTAAATGCAGCTCCTATTTGCACCTTAGAACGTGTGCCATAAGGGCTGTGACCCAGCATTATGATGCCCATAGTGGCAGCACTTTGTAAGTGCTGCACATGAGTGACGTCATCGTGGAGCACCCCATGTTAATGGGGGCATGCCAAGATGGCACCCATGGTGCTTGGTAGGGTTTGGGATTGTGTGAACAGTCTGCCCTATTGCAGCCCTTGTTCTGGCCTAGGCTGGCACAAAGTGCCAGTCTGTCCAGGCCCAATGACATTCCAGGAAAAACACAGAAATATATAGTCCAATAGTAACAGCCCAGTATATACATGTTCGGCAGGAACCAAAGTGATGTTTATTTTCCATGGATTTCACTGGGACATTGTAAGTGCATAAACTATCCATTAAAGTTTTTGTTAAAGTGTAAACATTCTTACAGTTGCAAGTCTTCTATGAAGTTTTATTTTGAAATGAAGTTAAAAATGTAGGCAACAAAATGAACAACACACATGACAACATAAGATCTGTAAAGATCTGCATCTGGATTTTACTGAATTGCCCTAAAAAGAAGATAAGTTATCCAGCAGTCTTTTGAGGGGCTGGGACAGATCGCCCTTAGTAGTGACAACAGCATAGGTTCTTGCTCTGCTTTGTAGACAAGGTAGAGATAGCAAGAACCACTAAAATATGGTTGCAAATATTTAGCAAATTTACTGGCAATGACAAAAATACAAGAAAAAGTATGCTCAGTCACACTGAAGGAATATCTAGCTCAGTGTTATTTACGTTTAAATCACATATATTTTATTTGCACAGTGGTTTGTCAGTTGCATATGGGACACCCACTAGAGGGGCGTGAGTGCATCTGGATGCTCCATAGTGTACTCCCCAGCCACTGGTATACAGAAGCATGTTTGTAGAGGTGACTTGCAACCATCCTGATTAGTAGCCATGGATGGTCCTAACTTCTAATTAATTTAACTTAGCCCCTTTTAAAGCAATCCAAGTTGACATCTTAAAGTAGTAAAAACCACCATATAACAATGTGCTGTATGGAAAAAGTGTGACAATTCTACATATAGTGGAAATGTCTGCAGAAGGGAAGCCTGATTGCATACAAATGTACATGGGTATAGGATTTCACATGGAACCCTGGTGATACAAAATTCCAGATGACATGGAAACCTCTTCAGATCTAACTGTACATCCATAGACCTTTGTTCTTCAGATGAAGAAGGGTTCTGTTATTTTCATGAAACAGAGCTGCCAACATTGGTCCAATTATTGTGTTGAAGGTCACTAGTTTTGCATGTCCGGCTGACAAAATGCCTGGAGCTTTTTTTCAAACTAAGGTTGCATCTACACTGCAGAATTAATGCAGTTTGACATTGCTTTAACTGCCATGGCTCAGTGCTATGGCCTTCTGGTATTTGTAGTTTTGGGAGGTGTTTAGCCTTCTTTGTTAAGGAGACAGTGTGCCACAATACACTACAAATCTCAGGATTCCATAGGATGGAGCCACAACATTTAAAGTGGTGTCAAACTGTATTAATTCTGCAGTCTGGCAGCAGCTTGACATTGAATTTACACATCTTGCTTTATCTGTCAAAAACCACAGAACCAATTTCACTTCTTTACTTCATCTTTGCTATGTAAACCTAAGTTTGGAAAACTATAATATTTAAAAGACCAGAGAATATTTTTGTGTTGATAATTTGTTTTTTGTAATTTTGGTCCTTTTTCTGTGTGTCTTCTTTCAGCATAGCCTGCTTTTTTTGCATAGCATTAAGTTTTCATTTTGTAAAGCAAAATGAAAAGCCTTTAAAATAGTGTAGACATATACACACACACTTAAAAGAAATATAAATAGCAAGTCTTGTAAAGAATCTCCAAAGACATGGGCACTAATGGAAACCATTTCTGTAATTCTCTGAAGCTTGTTCTATCATCCCTTTCGTCAGCAGGTTGGTCAGCATGGTATCTCCAAATTAAACTACTTGAAAAGTTATACCTTTACCTTAAAGTGAGCTCGCTTGTCCCCAACTTCTTGATTCATAAATTTATATTTGATCTGGCCTCTTGCTGTTTTTGGCAGATCTGGTTTCTTTTTAAAGAAGTCTACAAATGCTGAAAGACTATGTTATTGTGCAGTTTCAACAGCAATTCAGTTTTCACAACACTGTCACTCAGTCCATATCTGTCCTTGGCCCACAGTTGTACCATTAAGCTGAAAAGTCTCTCACAGTGTAGGCATTAGACACAGGAGCAAGAAGAGCTAAAGAAACATATTTCTTCTTATGGTTGCCACTACTCTTTGGAGTTTCTTTCCCCATTGAAAACTTTCACTAATCTTTCATCTGTGTTTTTCTCCTTGGAAACAATCTCTTCCTTTGTTTTAAAATACAATAGCCATTATACAGCTTGGTAATGCTAATCTGCATGTGAAGTGCTATAGCAAGAACTTGTAGATCTACCTATTTCACTGCGCTGTGCAGTGACAGCATGGACATTTGCTTTTCCTAAAGTGATATTCATACATTATACCATTTCTCTAGGTATTCTCTAGGCCAGTAATGGTGAAATTTGAAGAGACCAAGTGCCCAACCTTAGTGGTGTTATTATTAATTATTTTATATAATTTTAATATATTATTGTAAGCCACCTTGATAATGTATTTGTAAGATAGTTTATCAATCCTATAAACAATGGAACAGAGCTGGATTTCTGAGATGCGATGCCACCTGCAGTTTCAGTCAATGTGAGGACTCCCTCTGGTGTCAATGCACTGAAGCCTTTAATTGAAACTGACACACGAACGAGAGAGTAATCATGATTTAATTAGGGAGGAAATTGTGCCACATCATTTCCATATAAAGTTTCAGTGCATCAGACGTCAAAGCTCTTTTAGACAGAAATGGTGGGACTTCCCTCTCTCTCCTTACAAAATTTGCAAATCATTCAAACTGTGTATGTGGATTTTCCTCCAGGGTCTGCCTCCTTGTCTCATAGGAAACACAGACTTAATGAGAGAACTGTTTGGATTTGACATTCACATTGAAGGAGAACATTAACAACAACAGTAACAGCACCAACAAACCTCTCAGATAATATGTGTTGTCTTAGCAGTAGGAAAGGAAAAGACCTAAAAATGCTGAAGGGCTTGTACTCCTGAGGGCCAGAAAACTGTTGGCTTGCTTTCATTTCCATTTTCCTATATATGCCATGAAAGCAACAGAAGCATTGATGTAGCAAAGTATTTGAAGCATGGGCCTATGCTTGAGTATGCCGAAGAAGTACTGTTGAAATCATAGCTGAATGTCTGGATGAAAAACAGAGAACACTACATGCATATAATTGTTGCTGAAGCTAGAAACACTGAAAAGTGAGACTGTAATTCCATTGAACTCAGTGGAACTTCTTTTAAAGCACACTTGTATAGTATTGCATTGTACAACTGGTTGTGTTAGTCTTGCAACAGTAACAGAACTGTGAGATATTCCTCTTTTAGAAGGCTTGCAGACAAACATGAAAGTAGTAATCCAAGAAAAATGTTTGAACCTATATTATATATATATATATATAAAACAGAGCAGGGACCTGTGGAAACTTCTTTTTCCTCCTTTTCCTTTTGGCTTTCTTCAGTGATTTCTATGCTTCTGAAATATGGTATTAGTGAGGAGAACAGTTTTTATTAATATTCAGTTTGTACAATTCCCCAATGGTCACATATTTCAAGGTCAAAGATTTCAGTTGTTCATCATTAGCCAGCTGCATTCTTTTGCACACACTGTCAGACTACTTCTCATCGGGCTGAGCTCTTGCACATCTTCTCCCAGTAACTGAAAAATGAATTGCAGAGCAACGTATAATTGGAGCATACTTTCAGGAAACATTGCATAGTATTTCCACCTTAATTATGCCACTTCCTTTTGCTGGACTACAATGGGAATAAAGAGATCAGGCACAAGAACCTTGGTTGAATAAAGGCTGATTTGTTGGCTTGTTAAATTATTTAACTAATTTAAACTCTGTGATGAGCAATAGGAGAAGCAACCTGGTAAAGAAGGTTGAAACAGAGGCAATATGTCTCCACCAGCACTTGTCCTCAGCTTCCTCTGAACAAAATCCAGAATCCTGAGGAGAATCCAAATACCTGAGTTGCTCCCTAGTGCCCATAATAGAAGGCAAACCCATGGAATCCCTTCTGCATGTTTCATGTTGTAAAGTGAGGGCACATTCTTTGGAACTGTTCTAGGAGTAGTCTCCTTTCCTCTTCCTCTGGGTCCATGACCTAAACAGGCAGGTCCATAGGCCATCCCTTCACAACAATGGGTGCCCACTCTAATCTTATTTTTTCCCCAGTAGGAACACAGACATGAGGCAAATATTTGCTTAACCCTTTTGTTATGCCCAGGTTTTGTAGGGCAGTTCTTTGTTTACCGAGAGTGTGTAAATGTAAATTCCCACTTTCAAAAGGATCTACCCCAAAGCCAGGCTGAAACAGATATTTGAGACACCAAATTTGGTTTAAATCACCATGCATGTAACATACAGAAACACAAGCACCAAGAGAGCTCTTTCACACACACATACACACAATACTTACACACGCAGTGGCAATACGCTGACAAGATGGCCAACCTTGTCACGACGCCTGAGTGAACCTGTTGCTGTGGGCAGGAGCACACCTCAGTCAGGAAAAGCCTTGCCTTTTAAGCTTTTTCAGTCTCAAGGTTCCGACCACCGCCTTTTGGCTTTAGTCCACACTTCTTCTTCTAACATCTTCTTCTGACCTTTTCGGTCTTGTTGTAAACACATTCCGACTCCTTACGTACTGTCCATGGCTTATCTGTTTCTGACAAGGCATGTTGTCCAAGTTCTTGCTAAAATGTTCTGTTTCTTCTGATAAGCAGACAGCTATGTCCTGATGTCCAGACATGCCAAGGATCTGCATCACCACTTCTGGAATTTACGCTTCTCCTGCCAGGTTACCTCTCTGTTTGTCAGGTTCTTCCTCACATCATGCAATGCGGTTCTCCATTTTGGTTCAGTCAGCAACTGTCAGAAAGTGCCACTCTTGCTCACATTCACTCATTTTACCACACTTTCCCCCACCAGACCAGTCCAGTCAACAAAGCTCTCAACCCCTGCTACAAACCCTCAGGAAGGTGAACACCATCAGCTCTGTAAAGCTCAGGCCTCAGAAATACTGTTTGTGGATGTGCTTAAGAAACAGTCCTATCCTTTCATCAATTTTTTTCTTAACTTCCCTATTGATCCATCTGTGGGCCCTCACACCATCAAACCTGGTGGGGAATAATAAGGATTCTGCTGGTGTATCGTTCACCCTGCTGCACAACACTCTCCCTTCCTGACCTGGCTGAGTTAGTGGTGATGTTGGAGCCCCCTCAGCTTGTTGTGCTGGGGGACTTCAGCATCCATACATAGACTGTTCTCTCAGGAGTAGCTCAAGACTTCATTTCTTCAATGACTACCATGAGGCTATCCCAAGTAGTATCTGGTGCCACCCATGTTGCAGGACACTCTCTGGACCTGGCTTTTGCTCTGGGAAAGATGATGGTGATCTGGGAGTGGAAGAACCCTCTGTAATGGACCGATCACTACCTGGTTTTAGATTCACTGAGACTCAAAACCTCTGCAGGGGTGGGGTGGGGGAATTAAGATGATCTGCTCCAGGAGGCTTCCTGATGGCTCTTGTGGAGTTTCCTATTGCCTTGGCAAGTGACTCTGTCAAAGCCCTGGCTGATCTCTGGAATTGGGAAATGGTCAAGGCAGTGGAAACGGTTGCCCTTAAGCATCCCTTCCCACAAAGTGCAGCCAAATGTGCCCTCTGGTTCTCGAGGGAGCTGGGTGTGATGAAATGAGTGGGACAGAGACTAGAGCGATAATGCTAGAAGACTCAGAGTCCAATCGAACACAGGCTAGAGCTCATTGAAAAGCCTATGCTGTGGCAGTGATGGCAGTGAAGAAATTTTACTTCTCTGCCACAATTGCATCTTCACAGTGTCATCCAGTGGAGATGTTCTGAGTTCTCCAGGGCCTTCTACATTCTGGCCCCCAAGGAGGGAGCAAAGACTACTCAACAGCTCACTGTGAAGAATTTGCAAGACATTTTGCAGACAAAATTATTCAGATTCATTCTGATTTGGATGCTGTAGTTGACACAGGTCCAGTAGATGTAATCTTGGTTCCTGCTTGTCTTGTATTGTTGGATAAGTTTCATTTTGTCCAGCCTGAGGATGTGGACAGGATCCTTGGAGAAGCTGGAACCTTTCCAGACAGAATCTAGAAACTGAAACACAACAACATTAGTGAACAAACAACTTCAACACTTGAGAATGTGAATAGACATTCACATTCATGCAGCATGCATGTTATTTTTAGGACCCATACCACTCCTAACCAGGATAATCTTCCTAGACCAATACTGGAACGCACAAATAGATGAGACGTTCATCACCCTAGCTTCTGTATGACTCTCATGTCCATGCCCATTACAAATGCTACTGAGGCAGCTCTGATTCTAAAATAATGAGTCCCAAAGCAAACACCACATTTTTGAACAGTGCATTAGCAGTAGCTACCCAAAATTGATATCTGATGAGAAGAGAATTATCTTCATGGCAGAACAAAAACCAGCTTGAGAACCTCTAGCCTGCAAAAAAATCATGCAGTGCCAATGTAGGTCATAATGTCCTATCATTGCAGGGGCTCAGTCCAAGGGTTGTGTCGAGTCTCTGGTCTTCCTTAGAGGAATGAGTAATAAGGACCACTTGCCATTTAAGTAGCTAATCATTCCTCAACTCAAGCACCTTACAGAGATTTCCCTCATGAATTCCACCACAAACTCACTAACAAACAAAGCCTCCCCCCCCCCCCCCGGAAAAACCCTGTCAGGGATGCAGCATGCATGTTATTTTAATCTTCCTAGACCAATACTGGAACACACAAATCAGTCCTGATTCTATCCTTGCATGCTCTGATACTGAGCAGAAAGTATTAAAGTCAGTTATCTTGTAGTCGTTGCAGAACTGAGTTATTTACAAGTAACTAAATATTTGTAACAAATTACTTCCAAATTCTATCAACAGGTACATTAAACAGTCCCTGGAATAATGGTCCAGTTGAGTTTATTTCTCAGATCATTAAGGATGTATTAAATTTTCTCAACTGTCCCCTTTCTCAGCTTCAAGTATTTCATAAATCACTATGGACCCACAGTCCAGAAAACAGTTTAGCTGCAACCGAAGGTCTTGATGAAAGTATCTATTTCATGTCTTCTGAGATGACTGTAAGAACAAAACAAAACAAACAAAACTTCTCTAAGAAATTCACACCTCTGAGAGGCTTTCTGTTCATTTTGAGAGATAAAATGCAGATATATGTACATGTTCATGTGTAAATTTTAAAAAATGAATAGCCAAACTATGGGCAGCCAGAAAACACTTTAGTCAATATAGTAAATGTATGCAAAGATGCATTTGCTGTGGAAAATAAGCTAATAAGTGTATCTTAAGGAAAACTGTGTACAGAATATGTGTGCAAATGCTTGTATTGAGGGATAACAAACCCAAAGATTTACAACCTGAGAGAAACAACAACAACATTACTTTTCATTACAGAAAAGTAATGAAATTGAGATTCACAGTTTCCTACTCTGTGACTGATGCCATCTTTACCTTGCTGAAGTCTCCAGTGGAAGTTGACCTTGGTGTTATATTCAGCTAACACTTTTCCCTTGTTCCACCAAGAGTATCTCAAAACAACTTCTCTGCAATGACTTCTCAATGTGCCTTTGCACAGTGGTAATATATGGGAAAGGTGCCCATCATTTATTTCCAGAATTTATTTTAGAAATCCTTCTAATTCACTCAAAACTCCCTAGGGCAAAGCAGATCCACCAAATCATAAGACAGGAAATCACATTCTTTGCTATCACTTCATTTGAGATTCTGGAGCCACTGTGAGAGCCCTTTTGACTTCCCATGCCTTTGAGATCAAATTTCAGTCATTGCTTTCTGATAGGTGACACCTCATATGGCCAACTCTGCCTGCTGTTCTTCCATTGAGCTTTGGTTGCAGGGTATTGCCAAGGATGAACAATTCATAAAATAAAGAACAATTGTACAGCAACCTGGGAGACTAACCTCACTGCACTTTCTCCACAAAAATAATTTATTTTCAGTTCAGCTAATACTACCTGACAGTGCTTGGGGCAGCTCAGAATCTCCCATCTCTTACATACATACCCACATTGTTTGCTCAACTTTACTTCAAATGAAGTAGAAATCAGATTACTTGTCTTTTGGAGCTCTGGCTCCAGCCTCCTCCAGAGACATCCTGGTTCTTTATTTATTACACAGATGACTTGGGGACAGAATTTACAGAAAGACAAGCCTATTCTTAGCTGGCAAGAGTTCCATTTTTTTCTTTTCCTAGATTTAATGTAAGTGAGTCAAAAGAGGTGCTGAAGATTAGATGCATTTGCTACTCCTAGGTCAGATTTTTTTTTGATCTAGGCTGTAGATTAAAGTGGGCACTTATTTATTTATTTGGCCTTTATATGTCAAGCTTTTTTTTAGAGGAATGGAAACATATATAAAGGTTTCTGGCAATGACATTGTGGGTCCAGTATTGCTTTAATGGGGCAAGAAAAGATAGGCAGTATTGGATATGCTGTAATAATATAAACATACCAGTATGCCATTAAACTTGTAAACAGTTAATTGAGAAATAAGAGCCATTGGCTGCATTCAGATATACCAAGTCACAGGTCATTAAAACCCAAATCTTTTGTAAACTGCAGTTTCCCTGCTTAGATGAAAGTAGGAAACAGGAGGAAGGGTACCCCAACAATTAAGTGCAATATGATACACTGTTTTGGGATGTTGTTCTCTATTACAATGAACCTGCAGATCGTAGTATGGCCACAATAATGCCAAGGTCCTAAGCAGCTGTAGAGATTCACTCCAGACCATGACTGCACCAAACAATAGGAATAAGAACATAAACCAGCAGTGGTATAAGCAGACTGTTCTATATTCTCATTTGTTACTTGTATGCAAGAAACTCACTGACACTAAGGAATATTTAGGCTGTATCAAGATATAGACAGGTGAGAAAATAATGCAGTTCAGAATGATGTTTCTCCTTTCCCAAAGATCATGGATGTAAGCTCTAGTTTCTTGATGAAGTGAAAACAAATGGGAATGATGGGGACATCAGACTGGGGGAGAAATGGGATGTATAGTGGCAGATTTAGTGTTTTCTTCTTATATCCAATCTCAGGTTCGGGGGTATAACTTCTGTTTCATCCTGCTGCTCTTGACAGAATTGGCAAAACAACCACAACAAACAGCAACCATAATTTGGTGATTCACACACGCATCTAGACAGTAGAAATAATGCAATTTGACACCACTTTAAGTGTTGTAAGTCCATCTTATGGAATCCTGGGATCTGTAGTTTAACAGGCTTTTTAGCCTTCTCTGCCAAAGAGTTCTAGTATCTCACAAAACTACACATCACAGGATTCTGTAAAATGGAGCCATGGCAGTTGAAGTGGTGCCAAACTGCATTATTTCTACAGTCTAGATGCCCCCCTTCAGGCTGAATGTTGTGTAGACATGTCCAAAAAGGTTGCAAAGAAAGTGTTCTGTGGAGAAAAATACATTTTAAAGGTAAAAACCTATTTTCTGTTGGAACATGAGTTTCCTAAACAGAGGACAAAGTTTCCTGTACAGAAAATAGTGTGGCTCATGTTTGTTTGCAAAAAAATCCATATGTTTTTCTCTTTTTCATACATGTTTTTCACCTCAGAATAATTCATCTGCAACACTTTGGGACATTTGATTACAGTCAAAATACTGTGGAGTAGTATTAATTCTTCCTACAGTGGGGCAAGAATTATTGTAATTGGCTGATATTCTACACTGGCTACTTAGTTACTTATGTGCAATTAAGTAATATATCCTGGCCTGACAATGCCCCCCCCGGCCTGCCTTAACAGCCAGCAGCTGCATGGGGCAAAGGAGGTATGCTCTATTGCCAGTCATGGTGCAAAGAGAAGAATATTTCCACCCCACCCCACCCCCCACCAGTGAGTAAGACTGCAATGAGGAATTGTAAGAAGGGATCTACCTTTAATTGTTGCAATCGTTAGAGTTCAACAAGACTGACTCTTAAATAACTGTGCATGAGTATTGCTTAAGCCTTGGTCATCCTTTCCACTCCATGTAATTATAAAACTGAATTATCAAGCAAGCCTGGAGAAAGAGGGGGCTTTTGGCACAGGAGAACCATACATCTAAATAATTAGCATTATTAATGGAATGCAGTGCAGTCATGGGATAACAATCCTTTGCTGTGCTATATATATATATATAATGAGGATTGATTTCTTTTACTATGTTTTGTATTAAACCTTTTGTGGTATTCACATCTACCAGTCTTTTTTTTTTTTAAGGTGGTGAATAATGATCTAGACTATATCCTTGAAAAGGGGCAAGGCGTCATATGCATGCTGGACCTTTACTGGACCTCACTTGTAAAAATGGCTGGAGAATGACTGACTGAGTAGGTAAAGAAAGTGATGAAAGCTACTTTACGGTAGGAATTGAGAAAATATTTGAACTCTCAAGGGGGACTTCTCATATGTCTACAAATATGCCAGTGGGATGCCAATGGGATGGGTGACGAGATAGCCAAACAAGGCCATCATAGTTATGGATGGGTGATCCTCCCTGCTCCCATCTCTCCCCTTCTTCTTCCCTGTCAGTATATACCTGTGGCAGAGAGCAGGAAGAAAATGGATGGGAAGAGAAGACTTTGGTCTCTATGTGAGGACTTCAAAAACTGTTTCACTTTTGAAGATGTTTTTGCAGCAAAGAGAAATATGTTTACATTGGTTGTAATACACGATGGGGACAAATGATTTAAACAAATGCACCTCTACTTTACACCAAGGAAGAGTTCTAGCCTATCAAAAAGAAGTGGTAGTAAGATTTTTGTTAAAAATAATCCAACCTGGACCCCAGTGTACTGGACAGTTACTGACCATTCTCTAATATATTGAGAGGAGATTGACCTCCTCTCTGATTTCCTTCTGTTTGTAGTCAATGGCTATTTCATTTAGGCAAGACTTTGATTGTTAACTGGTTGCTGTAGCAGGGGCCATTCACACTACATAATTAAAGTCCTGTTATTCCACTTTAAGTGCCTTGGTTCCATCTTGTGGGTACCTGTATTGGTGAGAATTGTATATGCCTCTACTTAAACTGCCACTGGCAGAATCATAGAATCATAGAGTTGGAAGAGACCACAAGGGCCATCCATTCCAACCCCTTGCCATGCAGGAACTCTCAGTCAAAACATTCCTGACAGATGGTCATCCAGCTTCTGCTTAAAGACCTCTAAGGAAGGAAACTCCACTACACTCTGAGAGGGTGTATTCCACTGTCAAACAGCCCTTACTGTCAGGAAGTTCCTCCTAATGTCTAGGTGGAATCTCTTTTCTTGGAGCTTGCATCCATTGTTCCATGTTCCAGTCTTTGGAGCAGCAGAAAACAAGTTTGCTCTCTCCTCAATATGACATCCCTTCAAATGTTTAAACAGGACTATCATATCACCTCTTAACCTTCTCTTCTCCATGCTAAACATCCCCAGCTCCCTAAGTCACTCCTCATAGGGCACAGTTTCCAGACCTTTCATCATCTTAGTTGCCCTCCTTTGGACACACTATGCCCATTTTAATATGTTGTTTTAATTGATGTTAGTTTAATTCAATTTTAAGGGGCGGGTGGTTGGGTATGGGTTGTGTATATTTTATCTTGTATTTTTTAATTGATGTAACCCGCTCTGATTGGATACAGAGAAGCGGGCTATAAATAATTTATTATTATTATTATTATTATTATTATTACTTCAGTTTCTCCACACCCTTTTTGAATTGTGGTGCCCAGAACTGGACACAGTATTCCAGGTGAGGCCTGACCAAAGCAGAATAGTGTGGCACTATTCTCAATGAAACATCAATGAAAGGGAAATAATAAGGCTATAATTCTGTATTATGAATGTGCTTAGGATCCATTACTGGTGGGTGCTGCAATCCCTCTCTTTGGTAGATGGGAAATGTCTTTCAATTGTTTGACTACAGTACTTGGTTTTAATATGATAACGTAATTGTTTCTTTCATTAGTCTTCAGTGTTATAAATAACTGGGGTTTTTTGTTTTGTTTTGTTTTTTGCTGTATCCTGTTTTAATTCATGTTGGACCTGCACTGGGAGGAAAATGGTAGGTGGAATAAAGAAATAAACTTGTCAGGTGTGTTACCCCCTCTACATCTTGAGGGAGAAATAAGACGTAGATATGGTAAGCAAATAAGCCTGTTGTTTGTCTTCGCAAGATCTAAATCTCTGTAGGAACAGGAGGGGTCAATATAGCAAACTTCCATTGGGGTTATTCCATGAACTACTTTTGTCAGTAGAAGCAGGATTCTATCATTCAGCTGCATTTCCTGCTCTGGAGAACAAATGTAAATCTTCACTTATTTCATTTTCACATATGAGAATGGCATATTTCAAGTATTTTCCTTACTTGGTGAAATTACAAGAGTTTGGGTGCATTTTTATTATTAATTTACTGGCAAATTGGGTCTTTTTTTAAAGGAACTGTTAACACAAAAATAATTCTGCCTGAAGGTCAATTGAGGCATTAGGCTAGAATAAAAATAATTCTGCATGGAGTTGTCTAGTTGCCTATGGATCTCTGTCTAAGGTTGTTCTAAGTGCATCCCTAGAAAAACCAGTTGTTACAGAAATACACACAACCCTTTTTCTCCCTCTTGGCTTCATGGTTAGGGATTTAACCATGGCCCCATTCACACTCATGTTTTTTGTGCCGAGTAGATCAGGGGCGAGTCGATGATGCAGTACCAAATCAAAGTTCCCACTATGTTTACCCCAATCGAATCTCTCCATGGCAATTTAACCCTGTTGGAGTTCACATTGCCATTTGTGTTGATTTAAAATGGGGTCACCATTTTGATTGTTCTCACTTTTTTTTAAATCTGTAAATCTTGGTAGGTTTGCCTTGGGGGAAAACCTTGGGATAGGTTAGCCTTGGGAGGATGAAAATGTCATGGAATTCAGACATTATTTTCAATGAGATGAAATATTTTAATGAGATGTTTTCTTGGCAACAAGAAATTTTCTGAATATAGGTCTAGTCTGGGAAGCTAGAATATGCTCCATTATCAGTTTGCATACACCGTGGAGGGCTGTGGTGAGCAAAAGACTGTCCCTTTGTATTAGTCACCATGTATGATGTTGATTTTTGGTCAATGAACAAAATGTCCCATGGCTTGGGCTAAGGGCCAGGAAAAAAATGGTGCTAGGTCTGAAGACATAAAGTGCAGCCTGCTAATTCTTCATTCCTTCATTCAATTCTTGAAATATTTTTGTCACACATGTTGTGAGAGTTAAATGAATAGTTGAGTAAAAATGCATTGGAACAGGTGGGAATTCTAAAAAAAAAATGGTTTACAAATAATTATGTCACTACACTTTCTGCATTTAATTTTGTATTCATTCATCTTTACATTCATTTTCTATGTCATTACTCCTAGAAATTGTACACAAAGAGGTTCCTATTTTGGAGCTGCTCCAAGTCCCCTATCATCTTCATCTGACTTTGCTCAGACTAATGATACATTTTCTCTGATCTGGCTTGCCTGCAATAATCTAGCGTGAGTCAGGCTGTCAAAAGCCATGAGGGAACCTAGTCATTTTAGGTGAACTAATAATCATAAATTTATTTTTGCAATAGCCATTGATTATCTGGCATGGATATCATAATTTCTTTCCAATGGTTATTTCACATGTGGGAGGCAGATTTTTGCCCTGAACCTTTATTGAAATTACAACTGTTTGATTGTCTGAAAAAGGAGTTCTGTCTAGGTTTTATGTAGAAACTGTTAAGGATTCCTTAGAAATGTATTTGGGCAAATGGCTTGCAATCAATCATTAATGTTACACATTTCATACTTTTTCACTGCAAGATCTACTTGCAAACAGAATGTGCTTTTTCCATTCATTACTCAATTGTAAGTGCCAAGGAATTTTTCACTAATGCTTCTTGATCTGTATATTCCTTGCTGGAAGTAAGTTCCGAGTTTATTAATATTTGCTTTTTGTGCAGAACTGAAGGACTTCCAGTGTTTGAAAAGGCCAGATGGGCAAATGCATGTTGCAAATATCAAAAGGAAGGATATCAGCAACCGTAAAGCCTCCATGAATGCAAATGCATTCACCTGAAGGAAGGTGACAATTCTATACTGAACTTAGGAAATCATCTTCTACTGATTGATTTGTTTGCTTCACCTAGCACATATTTCTAGAGCCAGTTGTTTTCCCCAGTTACAGTAGGTTCCTGGGGACATGGACTTTCCATTGATTCAATAGAGCTAGTCTAATTGGAAATATTTGTTTTTGAGCCATTTTCTTTACCAGCAGTAGTGAAACTGCAGCTTTCTGCAAATTTGACTTCAACTTCCATCATTCCTCAACACTGAATATACTGTTTAATGTTACTTTGACAACAGCTTAAAGGGCACATGTTCCCAGCCCTGGTCTACATTAACTAGCATAGGCTTTGCCCTGAATCTTTTTGGTAGTCCCAGCTGGAGTAGATGCACTGGACTAACAGGACTTATATGAGTGTTAACTCACTATTCTATAAGTCTGGTTGAGCTAGGATGATCATTGAGATTTAGACTTCCGTTTCCAGAGTTGCAGAAAGGAGATTGTCCTTGCCCAATCTCGAGATGCCAAAGGCTAAACCTGCTAGCTGTTGTGTATAAGTCCTATGCTTAATCACTCAGCCACAAATTTTCCAATTGTCCTTTGCAGAAGCCTTTTTCTAGATTTCTAGTCAGTGAGGGTTGCAGAACTATTAAAGAGTCTATCTCATGTCTCCTCTGCAGCACACAATTCTTCAACCACAGAGCTACAGAGAGCAATCAGTTTGGATGAATACCCTTCGTAGACAGATTGTAAAAATGATAAAATGAATTTGAGAGAAGAATAGACCTGTATAATGGAGGACCCCTGTCTATGTAGAAAATGTTAAAACAGGTATGTGAACTGTGCAGGCCTCCTGGTGCTATTGGGTTGCAGATCCCCACAGGTGTAGCCAGCATATCTAGCATCCCAGGTATAGAATACTGGGAGCTACTACATCTGGAGGGTTGCACAGCTCCCACCCATGATATAAGGCAGTGATTTTCAACCTTTCGTCCTCCAAATGTTTTGGACTTCAACTCACAAATTTCTGACTGTTGACCAAGTTGGCTAGGGATTCTGGGAGCTGAAGTCCAAAACAAATGGAGGACCAAAGAATGGGAACCAATGCAAAAGATGGGAGGAACATGAATCCTTGTTCTCTGTTTCAAAATTGTTTCACTTAGACCTTTCATAACACTGTCAGTTCTAGATATTGTGGTGTGTGACAAAAGGGTGTATGATGAAGCCCTATTTTGCATATGGCAGATGGGAAGACCCTTTTTCCAAGCCCTGCAGTTCTAGTTCTCCCACCACCCAACTGTCTAGTTCTTGGAAGATCATGTTATCATCACTAAGTTTTCACCAGTGATAAACATTTCAAAATCTTTGGCTCATAAATGCATATATCCCCATAACAAAACATGTTAGCCATTTAAATACATTTCATAAAGAATGACAGCCATTCCCCAGCCTGCTTGTGTAGAAATTGTGACTGTTATACTGTGCCAGAGTCGATGTAAGCGTGCAGCATTCTGCTGCACTTTCAGTTATTAAAGCCAGAAGTCTGACATTCTGTTCATTATTGTTCCCTTGTAATTTAGACTCAGCCCATCACTTATGGATGCCTCATAATTACCTATTGTTGTTCTCATTGCCAAGAGCCCTCACTGGTTCCTGAAATGCAATTTGTGCTTATTCCGAAAGTGACATATCCAAGTGCACACACACAAAGTCATTTTAATTAATGAAAATTCAGAGGCAAGTTGGTTTCTTGCTTCTTCTTTGTTCTTAGCCACTTATAGTTCTTGCTCTGTAGACATCCATGATGATTAGAGAAGAGCATTGCCTGCTTATTGGCTTGGGTGAGAATTTATTTATTTCATTCTTAGCTTTTTAAGTTTTAAAAGTTTCCTTTCAGGTGTTTACAATAACAATAACACCAACAGCAAATTTTAGCCCGTTTCTGTTCTTTTTCACCTTCATGTAATTTTTTTTAAAACCATCACAACATTCACCTACAAGCTCCTTCCATAGGTTGTCATGCATTAGAGGAGGTTATATGATGTTACTCTTTCAATTGTGTGTTACAAATTTATGCCACACATCACAGAAATTATGTTGTTTAATTCTGTTTCAGTTCATTTTTATCAAAATTTACTGATTTATCTGAAATGTACATAATTCAAATGTGAAAGAAATTGAAACTGACAGATTAACAAATAATATTTGTGACTTTTCCTTGTCCTTGAATATGTGAATCACCCATTGACTGCCCCATGAGTCATTTGTCTTGTTGTGTAGGTTCATCAAAAGATGAAAGTTTGAGATCCACTGCTTTAGGCCACTCCCTAAACTATGATTCCCAAGGTACCCTGAGAGGGTTAAGTAAGGGTACCTTAGGAACTATAGTATATATAGTTCCCTCAGCCCGAGGTTGGAACATTATGAAGAAGTAAATTACTGCCTTGGAAGTCTTGGAACTGTTGTGCTTCCTCTTCTTCTTTTCTTGTCTTTTTAAAAATCTTGGTCTTAAACCATCCTGAGAAAAAATGGTTTAGCAGAGAAGTTTAATGGAACACTGAGTAAAATCTTAAAAGCATACGTAGCTGAGAATCAGAAAGATTCAGACATGAAACCATAACATCTCTTGTTTGCTTATTGAGAAGTTCGACAAGAAAGTGTAGGATCTAGTCCCTTTGAATTATTGTATTGAAGAAAGGCGTGAGGACTTTTGGGTTTAATTAGACAAGGATGGAAGGAGAAGTAGATCAATTACCAGAAGCAAGTATTATGCAGAAAATCTGCAAACACCATTGAAGAAAGCTATGTTCATGACTGGAGAGAATCTTCAAAAAGTCCAACTGAACAAAAGAACTAGTAGAAGGTGAGAGGATGTGCTTTTGAACCTGCTTACAAAGCGTTCATTCTTTGACCCAAGAAAGGAAAGAAATTGCTGTTTTCATGGGAAGAATCTATTAAGATTCAAGCTTGGATAAATGATGTCAATTAATTGGGCGGGGGGGGGGATCAATCTAAGGCGGTGCATACAAATATGTTAAAACTATATTACAAAAGAGGGACTTTGGTTTTATGTGTGCCATTTCCAAAATGAGTGAAGAGGAGATACAATTACCTTTCTGAGACAAAGTGGTGGCTAAGGATATTAAGATCAAGAAAGTAAATATAATGAATCGCTTACTCAGGAACAGGTAGAAGAGGTACACCGGGTATTATAAAACTACCAAAGTTTATTTTCTGACCTCCTAGGGAGGATACAAAGGTTTCAGCATTTCATTAGAATGGGAGATAACTGCACCTATAGTAACTTTCCCATATAGAGTCACAGGAATTTATTCAGAGAGAGTGGTTAGGGAAATAGAAGAAATGTTGAAGCTGGGAATGATTATACCCACGAAGAATCCTTGGGCATTTCCTGTATCAAAAAGCCAGACCACACAATTAGGTATTGTGTGGACTATAGGAAGCTTAGTTGGTTGACCCAAGCAGATGCCTACCATATGCTTCTATTAGTTAACCTGATAGAGAGATGTAGTTTGTTGTGTACCTTCAAGTCATTTCTTACTTATGGCAACCCTAAGGCAAACTTATCATGGGGTTTTCTTGGCAAAACTCATTCAGAGGAGGTTTGCCTTCCTCTGAGGCTAAGAGCATGTGACTTGCCCAAAGTCACTCGGTAGGTTTCATGGCCAAGCTGGGATGTGAACCCTGATCTTTAGACTCACAGTCCAACATTCACACCACTATGCCACATTGGCTCCATAGATAGAAAGATGGGGAGGGCTAAATACATGACCAATTGGATGTAACTAGATGACCAGGCCGAGACTATCTTTACCACCTTTATAATAGGACTGTTTGAGTTCACAGTCCTGCCTTTTGGACTAAGAAATGTCCCTTCTATTTTTTCAGATTTGTAGATAAGGTTTTGAGGGGATTCAATGATTTGTCAGTGTGGCCCATATCAATGATACTGGGATATTCAGCTATACATGGAAGGACCACCTACAGCACTATGACCTAGTTCTGGATAGAATAAAAAATATGGAATTGACCATTAAAGCCTTGAAATGTCACGTGGGAAAGCAAGAAGTGAAATATTTAGGGTATATCATAGGAAGAATTAAATCAGAGAAATCTAAGGTGGAGGTGAATAATAACTGGTCTGTCCCTGACAGCAAACAGAAATTTAGTTTCTTGGGTTAGTATTGTCACCTCAAGCCACAGTCAAGGTCTTTGGAATGAGGGTTTATGCCCAGCATGCAAGGGCACAAATTCACACAATGAGAGAGAGATTATTTAATGCAATTTATTAAATCTTTAAGATTGAGTATACACAGCTTAGTAGCAAATCACATGTCCTCCCATTCCTGGTGAGAATAGCATTCTTATACAGTTTTATAATTATCTCTATGACATCAGAGCAAGCTGTGATTGGAAGGCTACATTTTACATATAGACATAGGCTAAGCTCTGGACACTAACTCATGACTGGCTGCTCAAGCTTTGCTTTCTATGTTATTCTCTCTCTTTTTTCTTTCTCTTCCTTCCTTCCTTTCTTTCTTTTTTGCGTATGCATAACAGAACTGAATTCATGTTTTTGTGGGTTTTCCAGGCTACATGGCTTTGTTCTGGAAGAGTTTATTCCTGATGTTTCACCTGCATCTGTGGCTGGAATCTTCAGAAAATAGTGGTAAGGGGTGTATATATATATATATATATATAGTGTGTGACCCTTGGTTGGGGGGAAGTGTTTACATGTTAATCTGTGTTGTTCTGTTGGTGAATGGCCAAGCCTCAGGGTGGGAGGAATATGCAAGAAGGCTTTGTGTCTATTTAATTAGTGATCCATTGTCTGCTGGGAAACCCCCTGACCGTGGGTGATGCCATCTAACTCTCACATGTACATGAACAGACAGACAGACACCAACTAGGGTTGGTGTCACCCCTCTGATCATGAAACCTGGTGCTGGAGTCAAAGGCTTTTATGGGCAGCATCCATAGTTTTTTGTGGGGCTTTCGGGCTATGTGGCCATGTTCTAGAAGAGTTCCTTTCTGACGTTTCGCCAGCATCTGTGGCTGGCATTTTCAGAGAATGATCAGAAAGAAACTATTCTAGAACATGGCCAAATAGCCCGAAAGCCCCACAAAAAATTATAAACCTGGTGCTTTCTACATTGTAAGCCGCTCTGATAGCCTATAGGCTGAAGGGTGAGGTATAAATAAAATAAAATAAAAAATAAAAATAAATACACCACCTGCAACCTGATAGTGAGCCACTGAATACTTCAACCAATTTGGGCAATTATCTAAAAATGAGTACAACTTGAGGGGGGGAATGAATACCAAAACATGTACAGATTTCTTTGCAGAAAATAAAAACAATGAATGTAAGAAAAATGTAATGGTTTTAATAGTGGAGAAGAAACATATATGATTCTATAAACATGTATGATCTATGACCCCATAGGCATATAGGAATCATAGGGTAGCTCAAAAACAATTTCCTGATTTATTGTATTTATAAGAGTTATTTTAAGTTTTATGGATTCACTGCATTACTCAACTATGAGGGTTTTGTTTTGTTTACATATAGATACAGATCTGCATTTATACAGAATCAGATATACAGATATATATTTTTTCCTATACCAGGTTAAAAATAATTTAAAGGGGAAGATTAAAAATAATTTTAATAAATTGTTGTGTGGATGTATACCAGACAGTCAGCCATGGAAGAGACATTTGCTGGTAGGAAAAATTTTACCATACAAATTTATTGCACTTATATGTGTGACATGTATGACCTTTATCTTCAGCCACTATAATTTTACACTAGACAGACACTTTTGAGTCCTAGATGGAAAAGAAGGAATTGATTGTTTGCTTTATATTGCATAGCTACACATGCTTGGTAAGAACTATATTTAATGATTGCCTACCCACAAAAGCAAATTTTAAGTGCTATTTCAGGACATTGTGTGGACTGTAGAAATCAATAAAAGTGTTAGTTTTCATGTACATAAATACTTAATGGAGGGAAGTGTTGCTAATATTTTATCTTCTTATTGAGGCTAGACATGATTGTGATGTGGCAGGAAAATTTATTTATTTATTTTTTAAAAGACCCATTATTCTTTGTAACCATCTCAACCCAAATTGTTCCAGCTTATTGTAGCTTTGGGCAAATGAGATATTTGTTCCTGAAGTTGACTGCACTAGTAATACAAATACACAGACATAGGTATATATTCCTACAAACAGATACATGTACATTAAAACATGTTTCTATGTGGACATAGAGTATACTGCACATGCACACACACACGCACACACTATATGTACACACAGAAACATGTTTTAATGTACATGTATGTGTTTGTAGGAATATATAGCTATATCTGTGTATTTGTTTTACTAGTGTACTAATCTCAGGAACACACATACACACCTGTATGTTTTCTCCATGACTGCTGAATCGGACTAAATCCTGAGATGTTGTTCTCGTATACCTTCAAATCATTTCCGACTTATGGTGACCCTCGGGTGAACCTATCACAGGATTTTCTTGTCTAGATTTGTTCAGAGGATGCTTGCCTTTGACTTCCTATGAGGTAAGAATGTCTGACTCACCCAAGAGCACCCAGTGGGGAATTGAATCCCATCTCCAAACTTAATCCTTTACACAAACCACTACACCAAGCTGGCTCTTGTGGCTTCCTAGTATTTGCTGTGTTTTATCTTGACTTTTTTTTCTCCTAGGCTGATGTAGTGTGGTTGGCATCAGAGTGGGCAGCTTGCTGCAGCACCCAACTTAGCCAAGGAGTTGCCCAGAGGGAGGGACCAGTGGATTTAGAGAAGTGGCAGCATCAGGTTTATTACTGAAGGGATTGGGCAGATGAAGTAGGAGCAGGATAAAACGGATAGAAGAAAGAGTGAGCTTGGGAGTAAGAAAATGAGTGAAGGAGGCAAAAACAAGAATTGAGGAGACTGGGGAAGCAGTGATGGTGGAACATCTTTTATATCATCCTCATTCTCATCCTCATCCTCATTGTCTTTGTTGTATCGCAACTCAAGCCTTGGAGACAGGCAGATTTATAATTACGATCACCACCACCACCACCCTACTTTCCCCCCAAAATGGGACTCAAAGCAGTTCACAATTTAAAGAATGATACAATTAAAAACTTATAAAAAGTGAGATTTAAAATAGAATGAAACTATTACAGTATTAAAACACACCACACATTAAAAAAATAAAATGCATTTTAAAAGATAAAACCATTTAAAACAGTACACTTAAAACAATACAGCACTCAGCCCATTCTTTAAAAACTTTCTGCTTTAAAAGCTTCTCTGAATTGAAAAGTTTTAGCCTGCCGATGGAAAGACAACAAGGAGGCGGCCATTCTCACCTCCTTGAGAAGAGTCTAGGGGCAACCACCAAGAAGGCCCTCTCTTGTGCCCTGCCAACTGTGCTTGTGGTGGTTGTGGGACCAGGGTAACCAGAGGTCCTCCTTTTCCAGGACATTTTTTTCAGATTGTATGAAGGAAGATGGATTGAGGAACCAAGAATGTTTAAAACCTAGTGTACTTACCTGTGCATCATTCACAGTTCTTTTGTCTGATTCCAGAAGAGCATGCATTCTGAGTTACTTATTTATTGTGGAATTGTGGAGACTGTAACTGCCACTTTGACTCCTAATAAACTGCTCATAAGCACTACACCGCTGTGTGAAGCCAACTCTGTTTAACAGAGACCAGTGGGTGGGACAGAGATGGCTTGTGTATGGCCCCCACAACAGTGAAGGGCACATCTTGCCACAGCTGGAAAAAATAGGTCAAGAGGGAAAAGGTAGCAATATAATAGGAAATAATGCTCAGTGATTGGCAGCTAGATATAATAGTGATAAGGCTGAGGAATGCAAAGCCCTTGCGAGTGACTTTGTGACTGATTCATACAGGATTACAGTGACACAGAAGCTAGCAAATGACCGTGTAGTCAAATAATTATAATTTTATTTCTTCATTCATTTTAGTGTACATTAGAATAAAGGTAAAAGGTAAAAGTACTCCCTTGACATGAATGTTTAGTTGTAACCAACTGTAGTGTGCAGTGTTCATCTTTGTTACTAAGCCGAAGAGCCAGCGTTGTCTGAAGACAAATCTGGTGGTAATGTGGCCAGCACTGAATGCTATCTTCCCACTGAAATGGTACCTATTCATCTACTTGCACTTGCTTTTGAACTGCTAGGTTAGCAGAAGCTGGGACTAGTGACAGGAGCTCACCCCATCATACAGCACTTGGGCCTTGAATTGCCAAACTTCCAATCTTCCAAATGTCAGACCTGGCATCTTAACCACTAAGCTATCACATCTGTTTTAGAATACCATTCAGTATATTGTGATGTGTCTTCTGTTTCTGCTTTTCTTTTTGTTTTGTTTTTGCAATTCCATTTCTATTGTATTATTTCATAAGGGAGGTCTACCTTCTTCTCCCTGTAACTTCCATATCTGTATTCCATCTCATTGATATAGTCCATCATGACAACATTACATGTTCAGACTTCCTAATATGCTCCATACTTGCAAAAATGACAGAAAAATGATTACGGGGCTAAACAGACAGGCAAAAAGAGGTGCTGGCTTGAAGGTGTGGATTTCAGGCTGGCTTGAAGGTGTGGCATTTAGATGGCACATGCCTTGAAGCCAGCAGGAAAATGCCCTCTAGGCACCTTAATGCAGAGAAAAGCCATTTCAAAAAGAAGCAGCTTTTTCCACTTCTTCCTAGCTTGAAGCCATGTCATGTGGTCGTGACATGAGCACTCTAGCTGCCTTGGGAGCTGGTGGTGCAGTTGGTGGGGTTTCAATGTGGCTTTGGAAAAGGCAGCTTCAATCCACTTTTTCCTGCCCATCTGTTTCGCCCCTATATTTCCCATTTGCTCTAGTGCACTTCCACTCCACTTTCTAAAACTGTAGGTTCATGTTGAAATGATTATTCTTTGAATGAATTTGCCATCCTTTCATCTCTTTAAAATAGTTCCTCAGTGCATTGTTTCCATTGTTTGTTTTTTTAATTTCTTCTCAGTTATGCAGTATTTCCCCCTGCTGATCATACAGCATTCTCACTCTTGGTTTATATTTCCCTTTTATTTCTAAGATCTTGTGGAAGTAGTAACTTGTTCTACCTTTTTTTCTTGTCATCTTCTGTTTCTCTGCATTGTTATGGTAGTTCTCTTTGTTCCTTTGCACAAGTCATTGAATAGTTATGTTCAGGGTTCTGACCCAAATTCTGTCTACTTTTACATTTACATTTCTTCTACCTTTAACTTCTTGAAAAGTTTCATCTGTCATTCATTGAGACTTTTCTTTCATTTTGGATACAAATAGTGTATTTTTAAATTCTTACCTCACAATGACCCTGCCCTCAGTCCAGAGGTCCTCTGGTTCCTGGTCAATTAAGCTGAAGAGTACAATTTTTTTTTTTACATTATCTTTAAAATCTATGGAGATGGTCTTCTGATTTTATTTTGGAAGAATGATTGATCTGGTGTTCTTCTTTAATTAGCTTTAATGCTAATTTTTTATATTAGCAATTCATGGTCTACGCTACAATCTGCTTTTGGTCTTTCTTTTCTTTTTTTCCAGAGAGAATCCAGCTTCTCAATCTTTTGCTTCCACTTATGTAGTCTTTCTGATTTCTATATTGGCCATCAGTCACCTCTTTGATTGCCTAAAGAATATCTTTGTAAGAAGCAAATGTCACAAAATTCAGTGATTGACTCTCCTGCTTCATTTTTTAGGCCAAATTCGTCTACAGTGTTTGGTTCCTAGTTCTGCATTCCAGTCACCCTTCCTGTTGTCCTGTTTTTGTTGGGTGATCAATTTTCTCATGGACTCCAGCACATTTTTTTTCAATTCCTTCCTTTTCTTCTTTCGTGGTTGGAGCTTTCATAAACTTGGAAATTATTATATCCATAGATTTTCCATGAAATCTTATATAAATTATTTGGTTAAATTTTGCAATGTGTCCTTTGACTGTTTTTGCTACTTCTCTTCTCAGCATTAATGTTTCATCTTAGATGTTCATTTCCTGGGTAAAACATTGTGTCCCATTCCTGTCTACTTTAGTTCACAACCCAAGTATTGCAATATGTATATGTTCTATTTCTTGTTTTACTGTGTCCAGCTTCCCTTGATTCATGTATCTCACATTTCATATTCCTATAGTATGTGTTGTGCATCTTCAGACTTCTCTTTTCAGCTCTCAGCACACCAACACATGAAGTTGGTACATACAGAATATTAAGGACTGGGCCACAGTATAAAATCCTGTGCCCTGCTCACCTATTATTTCCATATTATTTAGAATAGTGCCTGAACAGAGCATCTGTGCAAGGGGGAAATAACAGAAGCTTGATGACTGATCTTCTGATCCTGGAAAATGCCCAGGCTTGCTGGTCTGGAACCAGCCCTGTCTATTTGAGGAAGGTTCTGTATGATGCCAGAAATCTGAGTGAAAGGATGTTGTGAAGCAGTTATATTTCTAAGATACCTTAGAAAATAAGCCCCCCCTTTTTTTTGTAAAAGCAAAATAATTTCCTACTCCCCAAGAAAGATAAAACCCCGCATCTTCAATTGACAGTTTTATTTTCTTCCCTCTTTCTCTATCAGTGGTCAAAGAGAGTAAGGGCCTAAATTACAGCAGTACAGCCTGTAAATTACACTCCAGGAATCAGAAATTATTCTGGATCATTAAAGTCCTTTGCTTATAGCTTTCCATTAACTCTGAATTGTTTCATTATCACAGTGCCATTTTTTCAAAATATCTGTCTGTGTATCTATGCATCTGTCTCACGGAATACTGTAGCATTGTTCAAGCCGATTTTCTGAGAACAAGCAAAATTGGGAAAGGCACAATTGACATTCACATTGGAGAGAACAACAATCACAAACATCACAATCTCTCCCTTTACTTCCTTTTGCCTTGGAAAAGGGTTTTGTTTTTGACTTGATTTGTTTTCAACTCCTATGTCTAATGGCCATGCAGCCTGGGAGATTCTGGGAGGTGTATAGTTGGACCTCTGTATCTGTGGTGGATGTGTTCCAGACCTGTTCTTGCAGGAAAAAAAAACCCAGTGGGACTTCAAGTGCTATTCACCCTAATGGTGGCATGATGTGTGCATTCCTTCTAGAGTGGCTGTGTGCATGCATCACCATTGGGGATAATGGCACTTCAGATCCACAGGTGGCAAACCTGCAGATACGGAGGTCCAACTATAGTCCAAAAAGTAACATTTTCAAACTCTGTGAAACCCCAGATAACAGCTATGAATGAAATGTATTTTGATAGGGGACAGAAAGAAAATAAGATTCTATTCTGGATTAGCTGATACTGCAAATGGTCCATTCGTTAAATGATATCTAGTCAAGCGGTGTCCATATTTTCCTAAGAGTTTTACAAATAGCAGGAAATGGAGATAACCATCTCTGGTTTCTTGCCCCTGAAAGCATCATACTTCAAACATTAATCTATCTATCTAGCCCTCCAAATTAGAAATATGATCATTTTAGGCAGCTCGCCTGTCACGCCACCAAATACTACGCTGTGGAGAAAAGCACTGGCTAGGAATTTTGAAGGGAGTAAAAATGTGTTAGTGAGATTAGAGTCATTTGAGGGTCATGGATAGTGTTCTTTCTGTTGCAATACAACAGGTTCATTCTTCATATCTCCAGGGAAAGCTTGGAATAGCTCTCACTGAAACCTAGAAAGCTGCAACCGGTCTTGATAAAGATCAGTATAGACTGTATCAAATCAGGTGGCACAATCTGACCCAACAGGTGCTTCTACTATGTGGTAGAAAGAGCTTGGGAAGGGAACTGCCTACTAAAGGCATACCAAATATGATCGACGTGAGCAAAGAGAGACTAGTGCCTGAGAAGGCTTCACTGTACATGACCCGCTTTCATTGTCTCACAATAACCGTCTTTGGGATAGCTTGATCTGAGCTGAAAGATGGTAACTGGCCCAAATTCATCAAGAAAGCCTCGTGGATTTGAATGTGCTAATTTCTCCAGGGAGTTTCCCAGGAAATTACATTAAAGGTCACAGTTCCAAACTTCATCCCGAAATCTTACAGGTTTGAATGTGGTTCTCCTCAGTCTAAATCTGACGTTAGCCATGGCACCACAGAAAAGACAGGGTATTACTCTTTGTCTCTCCTATAGTTTGTTCCTCAAGAAACTGAGATTAAGATGAGAACCAAACTGTGGAGGAAATATTTCCACCTACTATCTCCTTCTCAGCCCCAGTCCTTTTTTCCAGCATCTGTTTCTCCCTTGAAGCCCAAGTAGCCCTATTTCAACATACGAATGACTCACCATTCTGAACAAGAATGCTCCAGAGTGGATTTGCCCTTGCCTTCTTATAAGGCTGAGAGAGGGTACATCTACACTGTAGAAATAATGCAATTTGATACCACTTTAATTGCTGCAGCTCCATCCTATGGAATCTTGGAATTTGTATTTTGTCTTTAGTCTTCTCTGCCGAAGACTGCTGGTGCCTGACAAAACTACAAATCCCAGGATTCTGTAGGATGGAGCCCTGATAGATAAAGTGTTATCAAACTGTATTATTTCTACAGTGTAGATGCACTGGGACTTGGCCAAGATCACACAATGGGATTCCATGGCTGAGTGGAAATTTGAATCCTTTTCACCAGAGTTGTAGTCCAATGCTTGAACCACTACAGTGTGGTGGCTCACATGATTCCCTTCATTAAATAGTGAATGGGAAAACATATGGCTATATTATTGTTATTATTTATTTATTTATTGTACTATTTCAAATAGTACATTCACCATCTTCCATCAATCACAATATTTATTTGGATGTCATCTCTCTCTATATATATATGCTTCTTAAATGCTGCTTGATATGATTATCAATACTCAGCCATTTAAAAATATAAAATATTAAGAGTTAAAGTTAAATGTTTGTGTAGGATCTCCATGGTGCTTTTCTTCAAGACATTTTGCCAAAACATTTTGCCTTTTCTTCTTCAATCACCTTTAAATGGAACTTTTTTCTCTGATATTTTTGTACATCATTTTGGAGATATATATATATATAGATATATATATATATGGTTGTAAATGATACATATTACAGACCAGTTGTAAATAGTAGGTTCAAGAAATGTACTAATGTTAAATTGTTTCATACAATTTTCTATGAAATAGTTGTAAAGTGCAAACACACAAAATTTGCATGTGAACTGTATTTCCTATAAGATATGCACATTTTGGAAATACATCACAACAATTCAAAGAAATGTGTAGTCTGAAAGATACCCACATCCCATTCATCTCTGTAGTATGAGCAAACATGAATTTTCCCAGGAACAGTAAATTGTTGTGACACATCTTCCTTTTAAGCAAAACACTTCAGAGTCTGTTGCATCTTGAAGATGTAATTAGAGCCTATTAGTTTTAGAAAAGTTAGAGGTTAGAACTTAAGAACAGGTTTGTTGATATGGATCAACACTTTTTTTTTTTTGGACTATTCTTGATGAACACGGCTATGGGGACTGTCAAATATCTGACTTTCAAAATTTACACTTTACAACTGTCAAGAGGTGTGATCTGAAATATTTAATTTAAGGTTAAATGTGTCTGTAGGATCTCCATGGTGAAGACAAAACCACATCCAACATCTTAATGTTAACATCTTAACATCTTAATGTTAATGCTTAGCCGTCTAATGTTGGCATACAAATGGAAATGGTAAAATTATTCTGTGTATTTTTCATTGGAAGCTAACTAATGATATGAAATTGAAATTTTATTGCACTATAATTAATTGGCAAAACATAATGGGAATGAAATGATTTTTAAAGGCTATCTAAATTAACACTCCCAAGTATGTCTTCTAGAACACACCTGTTATAAAAATAAATATTGAGAATAAATATTCACATTAAGAGGAATCTAATTGCTTCGACCTGAGGTACAAAGCTGTAAAGCAAAACCATAAATTATAAGTCCTGTCGAGGCTATTTTTTGAGAATTAAAGAATTATGTTCAAAAAGCTCTTTCCTCCATATATGATAATTCTGTAAGTATCATTAGAAAATATTTCTGCTATTTATTTTGAATTATCAGTGCTGAATACATCAAACATTTTTGTGGTAATTTTTGTTGGTACATACATAAAAAAATGTATACACTATAGAAAGAAACAAAAAATGTATGAAGCCATGTTATTGCACTTTGTGTGTTCCTTTCCACTCCCACTGCATTGTCTACAAGGCATAGGAATGGATAAAGTTGGAAAGAGTAATGTCATACTACACATAATAATATTGTTGAATTTAGTACTTCCTAAATGAGAAATATAAATCTCAATGACTCAAAACAAAGCAAAGTAATCACATCTCCAAAGTTGTTTTCTGCTTCAGCCCCAAAAGGAGACAATGAGAGAAACCTTGCACACATTTTCACTGCCTCTGCTATTTAAGTGGTGGGATTGAATAAAGAAGCAAATCTGGTGGGGGAAAAAAGCAATAGACAGGTAGTAATCGCAGGCAATAACATGTACATTTCTATGCAGCTTATCAGTGAACTCAGCACTCTAAGTGGTTTACAATATGTAAACTAATCTGTAAGGTAGGTACATTGATGCTGGTGGTAAGGTCAGGGATTCATTAGAGTTCTTGGAGAAGGAAGCCCTCAAACTCTAAATGACTCTATGGAGGTATCAACAGGTTCTGACTAAGGTCTATATTGAAGTGGACATAGTGTGGCCCATGGGAAGAATAAGTCTTGACACGGGGGGTCATATGTTGTCATATGTGGGTGCATATGTTGGATTATTTCTGTAGTGTATTCTGGACCAAGCAAATAATTTTATCAGGGTCCCCCCCCCCCCCACACTTTCAGAAAGTATTTGAAAACCACACATTTGAAGCTTATTTGCAACTTGAAAACTATTCTACACAATATTCACATATGGTTGATCTGTCCAGAAAACAAATATTCTTGTGTAAAGATATTGTTTTCTGATTCATAAAATGCTGTTTTCTGTGCAGAAAATGCTTTTTTCTGAACAAAATGTTCATGTGCACATTTATGAGCAAAATAAGTCCCAAACTGTGTTCAGGATTCTTCTCATTAGGATTTCTGAAAACACCAACAGAAAATCCAGAAACACATCATTATGTATTCAGGCAGTGCATCATTTGTGCATACCTGTGTGAGACAAGAACTTTTAAAAGCAGAAGCACGGGCAAAATCTCCTTTATTAAATACAATGTTATTTGCAGTTTACTTGTATGTAACTGAATACTTGCATCCTGGATGCAACATGTAATGTGTAGCAGAAACTGCCTTTAGTTATTGGACCAGAATTGGGAACCGTAAATCAGCAATCACCACCAAAAAGTGGGAACAACTTGTTCCTAAACATTTCAATTCTGAGGGGGAGTCTTTCCAACATGACTGTATTTCCAATAGGGAGAAAAAAAAAAGATCTCTCAATGCTTGAGAAGAGAGAAAATGTCTGGATATATAGGGTTAGCACCCTGACATCTTAATTTAGAAGACAAATATCACTCTTGCCACCAGTATCTATCTATCTATCTATCTATCTATCTATTGTATTTATATCCCACTTTTCTTCCACAATTTTTTTTTAAATCCTTCCCTTCCATGCTGAACATAGGGAATTCTATAACTGCCATTGGATGTTGTTTATCGCTCTCATTCTGACAAACATTATGGACACAGGTAGACATTGAAACCTCTGATTCTTTTAATAAACACCTATTTTCAATCATTTTAAATCAACTTCTATGCTATAGTACACCTCTGGTATCCAGATTCCCAAGCTTTGGATAAATTGCTTGCTTTTCTGTGAATCTTGACTGTGTGGCTTTGCCTCCAGTCATGCACTTGGTATATTTCAAAATTACAGGAATGTGGGGAGGGGCCCCACCAAAATAAATGGGATTATTCTCATTTTTATCTCTCTCTCTTATTCTCAGTCGTACATCTCTCTCTCTCTCTCTCTCTCTGTATGTATGTGTGTGTGTGTGTACTTGCCATAGTGTAAAGTATCAGTCTAACTGTTGCAACACAGAAGGCATGGCAGGAATTTGCTAGATGATACAAAATAAATCAAATGGCTAAAAGAAAAGGTTATTATGTGAAATAAAGAATATCCCAGTCCTGTGCAGCCAATTAAATAAAATTCATTAAATCTGGAAGACAGGGATTTTTTTTTAAAAAAAACAACAAACATAAATAAATAAAATAAATTGTAATCTTCCTCTTTTATATTATTGTTCAAGAGCAGTGCTAGTGTAGATTACAGTAGTGTGTATCTCCTAGAATACCCAGAGAAAGTGTACCAACAATTTTTCTTTTCGCCAAATTAGATTTTAGAGATCTATTTAAGGAGATTTCATCTAACTGAACACATGCTGGAACAAATTTAATAGAAATGTTCTTGCAACTGCTCCAATGGATAGATGGGAGATGAATAAGGCACCCAGGGATGCTTATAGTTATAGCTTTCTTTAAGGGCTAAGAAGATAGTTGTGACAACCAGAAAAAAGTTAATGTTGAGGAATTACAGTTCACAACCTGGCTTCTGTGGTATACAAAAAATGATTGCCTCTCCCATTATCAGTAAGAGTTTTCCTATAAACTTTTACTGTGATGTTTTTCAAGAACCTCAAGGATTGGTGAGCTGTGTGTAGTCTATTGCACCAAAAACAACAAAGAGTGCTGTGGTACTTAAAAGGTTAATAAGTTTTATTTTGCACAAACTCTCAAGAATTGCAGCTCCGCTTTGGAGCCATACATACAGCCCCTAAGGGCAGGGGGACACCACCCCTTTCCTAGCCAGATCAGGGCCATGGCAACCTCACACCATGGCCCTGATTAAGCCTTTTGAGGGTGCAAAAAGGAGCCCCCCAAAGTGGCTCCTTCTTGCACCCTTGAAAGAGTGCCATGGTCGCATTGCCTCATATAGACACAGTGTCAGGGGAGCACCATGATGCCACACACCATGTGGAGCCAGGTGTCAGGGCACCCTGGGGTGGTGGTGGAGTCAGCTATGCATCATGAGGTCACTATGCCCCAACTTTGCCCCTATGCCAGACTTAATGGCTAGTGTGTACAGGGCCTAAATCTGCACTGTGTTGCTTTGGATAACATCACATGTTCCAATGTGCTGTCAAATCAATGTATATTATATATACCAGTGAAGGGGAATGCATCCTCCTCCTCCAATTGTTCTCTAGCTAGTGAAAAGAGGTAAGAGGAGCTGTAGTCCAACAACATCCAAAGAGCCACATGAGTCTCAATCCTGCCATACGTATGCTCACTATATGTTAATACCTTGTCACTTACCAAGTGGGGAAAAGAAATTGGTCACATGAAATGAGCTACCTAGGAACCTTTACTGAGTGGTTCACACAAGAGTTGAAGTTAAGGCTCAAAAGACAATAGTGAGCCAATATAACTTGGTTATTCTACTCTTTTCCTAATCATAAACTGTGACATTCCACTGATGGGTCATCAGTTATTAAGGCAAGCCAGCCAGGATTTTCTATTATATTATTTTGTTTTTAACTACCTTGAATAACACAAATCTACTATAAAGAAAACAAGCATGAACTATAGCTATTATCTGAACATAAATCCAGCTTCTATGGCTACTTTTCTCTCTCCATCTTGACTTTCTCTTTAAGTCCACTTTAGCCCTTGACTGCAATTGTTTTATTTTCAGTGGTTATTGGTTATACAAAGCTTGGGGATTCACCATGGATTTCAGTTGTTTTGGAAGATGTACAGATTACAAAAATAAGTCATATAACCCACATGTAAAAGGATCCTTAATCAATCCGGAGGAATCTCTGCAGCAATAATAAAAAAAACCTTGTGGTTCCCCTAGTGATAGAGAGGTAGGCTAGATGCTTTCACTACTAGTAAAACTTGTAAGAGCTCAAGGTGGTGATTGTAGGAAAACTTCTGCTTTCACTTTCCAAGACACAACATAATAAACTGGTTTCAAAAGCAGGAGCATCATGACAGAAGCAACCCCTGAGATAGAAGGCAGGTAAGCAGTCTAAGGTGGCATTCACACTTTCTTTTTTTTTTTTTTTTTTTTTTTGTCTCAAGGAGATGCAGATCATTACACTAATGCATATCGGGATTGTTCTTCCCTTAATGTTTTGGGTTTCTGAATCTCTCCAAGCCCTTTCAACTCTTGTGTTATTCACACATGCCATTGTTTCAGGATTAAATGGAGCCTCCTCCATTCCCTTGAACAATACAGAATGATTTGAATCACTTTGGAAGCGTATTCATACTGCCGAACATGCAGATTGATGCAGATCTTTCAGGAAAACTCAGGGGGAAAAAACCAATATTGAATATTCTGGGTTAACTAGGGGTTTTGGTAGCACTGAATACATTCGGGGCATGTATGAAAACCAAAGATTTAACCCAGATTCATCCTGGATTATTTTCATAGTGTGAATGGAGCTTTGTCACTGTCAAAAGAGAAAAAAGAAAAAAAAGAAGCATTGTTCGGGAGCTCTTTGAGATAACAGCAGATCACAGGATTGCTATCTCCCTTCAGTGGAAAACAGTAAAGAAGCAGAGGTAAACTGCTGGAGAATTACAACACAAGAAACCTGTTGAAGTAACTTGAGGCATCAAGTGGACTTGATCAGGACAGACCACTCTTTCAAACGGGAGGAATTTCTCCCAACTCCAAATGGAGCCAATGCGGATTCATGTAAATTCGCTTGTTTAGCGAATTTACATGAACCCCTGCTCCATTCGGAAGAACCCCTGCTCCGTTCGGAATTACTTCCCATTACCCAAAAATAACCCCCTCCTGCCCGAATTTGCATGCGAAGCTTTAATTCGCAATAATGTAAAACCCATGATTGCATTCGAATTGGCTTCCCTCTTGCCCGAATTTGCGTGTGAAGAGTTAATTTGCAATAACGTAAAACCCATGATTGCATTCAAATTGACCTTAAATTATACTTCCAATTTAGCCTCGTATGAAAGAGTCCAGAGACAGAAAAGTTCCAACAGCCAGGAAGCATGAAAAGAAAGACAGGTCAGGAACAAAACAGTGATGAATGACAATAATATCAACTCTTAGTATCTCCTTCCTCCAACCCATCAAATTTAGACAGGGGAGCATGGAAGAGATGGACTGGTGAAGAACTGGGCCATAAGGTAGAATTTTCAAGCACCATCCCAGATCACCAAATGGCTTAAGAAGGATCAGGATTCATCCATGCGATTTCACCATTTGCAGGTAAAGCATTCTCTTATCACTCCCTATTGCCTTAAGTTGTGTCACTGAATCTCATACGTTGGACTGCGTCGTATAAAGCAAAAATGCTATCTCTTAAAATAAGCTATCCTTTCTGTGTTATTATTAGATCTGATCATTCATTAAACTGTTGACAGATTTAGCTGACTGATATTCTATCTGCTTTGTCATTCTAGTTCTAGAAGCAAGAAGCATCTGAAAAACTGATGTTCTGCCCCTCTGCCAAACACTGCGGTCTTTGCTATTCTTTGGTACAATTATTTGGGGGGTCCTTTAGGTCCTGTAGGAAGGTTTCTCACAGTGCTGTGAGAAAGCAGCATGAATTGCAGACTGAATAGTCCACAGTTTTTAAGTGTTGTTTTTGTTTCTTGAGGAGAAACAACAACAAACATAGTTAAAGATGCCTAGTGTTTGCACACACACACATGCATACACACACACACCTACACACACACACACCTAACTGAAATTCAGCTTCTTTAATGTGTACCATTTTCCAAATTTTGTACAGTTATGTCAAAACAAACAAAACAAAACAAAAGTTTCAGTCATTTGGCTGAGAGAGGAAGGGAGATCCAGATTCCAAATTTCAATTCAGCTGCAAGGCCCAATAGGAAAATGCCAGGCCCATATCCAAATCAGGCTCTAAGCTAAATTAAGGGCCCTGCACACAGCCCTAATATACACGAAGGTGATTTGATTCCGTGTAAAAGAAAGGAAGAAATCTATGCCTCCTAATTAGGGGCTAGGAAATCAATACTTTTCTTTTAATAGGAGGATGGAGTGTTAAGTCTGTGATTTGGAGACATGTATTCTGCCTGTCAGATCACTCTAAATAGATATACCATTAAACTAGGCATCACTTTACGTGTGAGGAAAGGTTAAACTCATTTGGACGAAGGAAAAAAAACCCCTTACTAATCTAACTCAAGAGGATTGTGCTCACTTCTTAACTCTCACCCCAGCTAAAGAGATCTCATAAGGGAGCTTCCCTTGCCCAATTCACGTACTTAGTTAGTGGAAGGCAAAGGCTGAGAGGAGTACCAAATGATTTCTGAAGTCTTCAAAAAAGACCTGTCTTCACTTTGATCAGTATTCGAGATTCCTGGAGAACTGGAAATAAATTACGGAGTTTCAATATGGGTATCTGAGTTGTTTTCAAATATTAACCTGAATTTCTAGTTTTTCAAAAGTTGCCATATATGTTCTTTTAGAATAAAAAAAATTGATCTATACTTCACTGGCAATGAAAGAAAACACAAGGGCTATAATCCCTCATGTGAATTTCTTTGTAAGTATATTTATAATGTATAAAACTGCACTGTTAATTATTTTAGTGGATTTACAGTGTAAACCTACAGTGATTTACATCCAAGTAAGTTCCATTGCAGCCAGTCAGACATAGATCCAAAACACACTAAAGAAATAATCCAGTTTGAGATCACTTTAACTGCCCTGACTCAGTGCTAGGGAATCCTGGGAATTGTAGCCTAATATACTGCATATAATTCCTGGAAGTAAAGTCCAAAACACATTGCAGAAATAATCCAGTTTGAGACTGCTTTAACTGCCCTGGCTCAATGCTAGAGAATTCTATCAGAGAGCTCTGGTGCCACAATAAGCTACAGTTCCCAGGATTCCCTAGCACTGAGCCAGGGGAGTTAAAGCGGTCTCAAACTGCATTATTTCTGCAATGTGTTTTGGACCTTACTTCCAGGAATTATATGCAGCATAGTCTTAAAGACAATGTTCTCAGGCACTTTCGTTAGGTCTATACAATTTAGAAGGAAATAGTTAACATAACTGAACTTTCAGAGTATTTTCAAGTTTCGTCAGCTTTCCTCCCTCCCAAATGTGTGGTCTTAACTGGATTTGATAATTTACCAAAACAAACAAACAACTTTCAGTGTACTGTACTTGGCCCCAGTGGCTGCACCCCAATACTTGACTCCAATTGCTAATCAGGGCTGGAGAATGTTGGGTCACCGTCCCATCCTTCCATTTGGAAATCAGATCCTTAACCTATAACCTAACTAAGGGCTGGTACAGACTGGCACAATATGCTGGCTTTGAGGCAGGTTGGGGGCATGGTGTACGCACAACACACGCCTGAAGCTGCCCTGAGGCCAGTGTTATGCTGCTCTGCTGATCACATGGGGGTCAGCCTTTTGGTGCTTCAGCAGTGCAGCGTTTAGAAGCCACACACTGCAGAAGTGCCAAAAAGGTCAGCCATAGCAGGAAAATGCCCTTTTCTGGCCTTTTGGTGCCTTCTTTTGTGCTGGAAAAAAACCCAGAGTGGGTCTGCAGTATGTGATTGCCATGGTGTCCATCTGGCTCTTTTCGGGGCAGCATCATGTACCACCTTTGTACCAGCCTGTTTTGGCCCTAAGAGAGAATACAGCTTGTCCATGCATGTATTTATATTTGCCTTAAAATCACCTGTTTATATAGAGTTTCTCTTTGCAAGAAATAAACATAGCTGTACTTTCAAGTGAACCCATGGAACAAAGGATCTTTTGCTTCTGAGCACACCATACTTTTAAGAATATGGAGAATTAACCCAGCCTGTGTAAAGGGATCAGAACTGTTGACAAGGGTCTGTTAGGTGTGAGGGTTGAACATTTGAGCAGAATGGATATGAATGCAATGTAATATAAGTCAGATACTGGGATACTTCTAAGATGACATCTGGTACATAAGACATTAGTAACTCTCTCTGTGTGTGTATATACATACAATGTCAAGCTAATATGTGTGCCTGCATCTGTATGACAACAAGAGAAAATACTTGGCTGTAAGTCAACCTCATGTATAGGTTGAGGGCACATTTTGGGGCAAAATTATGGATTTTGATATAATCATGGATAAGTCAAGGGTAAAACATGGGGGCATATAAGAAAGGATGAAGGAAATGAAAATGATGCCAAATTACACTAATGTTTTCCCACCCAGACATTAAAAAAGGGCAGAAGCAGTGCTTCAGCAGAGAGGGGGGTGTTGGTGATTCTTTTAGGTTCTCTCAGGATGGCCTAAGCTTTCACCTTTTACCACTCTACTCAATGAAGAGCATAGCTATAGCTAAGGTACATTATTTATATTGATCCATGGAAAAGTTGATCCAGGTATTTCGGGACAATTTTTAATTAGATTTGGAGATTTATACATCAATATATGAAGTAATTTTGAAAATCAATTATTTAATTTGATTGTTCTGAGGACTGAAGGCAATTATCTAGCTACTATTTTAATAATAATAATAATAATAATAATAATAATATATTTATATGATGATATTGTTTTAATTCTGGAAGAACCTTTGATGGGATGTGGAAATTTAATAGAACAGTTAGAAAAATTCGAGAAGGTGTCAGGTCTTAAGGTAAATGTGGAAAAAACAGCTGTAATTACAAAAAACATGAGACAGGAAAATCAGAAAAACTTAAATGTATTACAGGTTTCAACATCACTGAAAAAGTAAGATATTTGGGAGTTATATTAACAAATAAAAACTCAAATTTGTTTAAGAATAACTATCAAACAAAATGGTTACAAATTAAGAGAAAAATAAGGAAGTGGTAAGATTTAGATCTTTCAATGTTGGGGCGAATAGCCGCGGTCAAAATGTTGGTTATTCCAAAATTGTTATTTTTATTTCAAGGTATTCCAATCCTAAAACATGAAAAAACATTCAAAGAATGGCAAAGGCAATTAGCTGACTTTGTGTGGGCAGGCAAAAAGCCTAGAATCAAATTAAAGATATTTCATTATGCAAAGGAAAGGGGTGGGTTTGCCTTTCCCAAATTAAGTCTCAATTACGAAGCCAGTGTCATTCTGTGGTTAAAAGAATGGATAACCTTACAAAATAAAAGATTGTTAAAGCTGGAAAGTACAAATAATAGATTTGGGTGGCACGGATATTTATTTTATGACAAGGTGAGAGTAAACCAACATTTTAATAATCACTACATACGTGCCCCCATGTTACAGATTTGGAACAAATATAAGGACAGAATATCCCCCAAACTTCCTAAGTGGCTATCTCCCCATGAGGCATTATATTTTATTGATCCAAAAAAAAAAAAACCAAAACCAAGTTATGGATAAGGTACAATGATTTGATTGATATTGGTGGTAAAATGAAGACACACGAGAAATTTATAGATAAAAGATGGAAGATAGGTTGGTTTTTGTACAGACAGTTAAATCAACGATAGAAACTGGACAAAAAACAAAGTGGTCTCTCTAACTCTAACTCTGAAATGGAAGAGATTATCTGGAACTCAGAAAGTAAAACACTGTCCAAAATTTATAAGATATTATTGGAATGGTATACCAAGGACGAATTGATAAAGGATTCAATGATTAAATGGGCACAGAATTGTGGAAGGGAAATTCAATTGGAGCAATGGGAAAGATCATGGAATAAAAGAACGAAATACTCTCCATCTCAACATGTCAAAGAGAACTATTACAAAATCTTGTTTAGATGGCACTTGACCCCTAATAAGTTAGCCAAGATATACAAAACAGGGAATAATATTTGTTGGAATTGCCATAAAGAGATCGGTTTTTATTGTCAGTTATAGTGGTCGTGTGTTAAAGCCAAAACTTTCTGGAAACAAATTCAAGATGAGATTCAGGAAATGTTGAGAATTAATATAAAGTTTAACGTTGAGACTATGTTATTATGTATGTTGGAAGATGAGGTTCAGATGAAATATGGAAAATATGGAAATTAATAGTTTAGCGAATTCACGTGAATTCCCACTGTGTTCAGAATGCATTCAGAATGACTTCCCATTACCTGAAAATGACCCCCCATTCCCGAAATTGCATGAGATGCTTTAATTCGCAATAACGTAAAACCCATTATTGCGTTCGGAATGACTTCCCTTTTGCCCAAAATTGCATGAGATACTTTAATTCGTAAGAATGTGAAACCCCATGATTCATTCGGATTGCCATTGGATTATACTTCCAATTTCCTAAGTCTGATAAGGTCCTAAGTCTACAGAGAAGACTTCTGAGCACAATGGGACTTGTTCCCAGAAAAGTGTGTTTCACATTTCAGCTTGCATGGCTCATGCTTAAAGTCTTTGGCAGACAGTAAGGCTCAGTGCCTCCCTATTTATTCTTCAGTAAGGTAGTAAACTGTACTGGTAAGTATATACTTGCAAATATTTAGATTGCAATAACCTCCCCACACACATACACACACTGGATGCAATGACTGGCTGACTGTTAGCTGTCAAGTGTTTTTGATATTAGCTGAGTTTCTTTTTTCTTTTTCTTTTTTTCAAGAGGAGCTTGGTCCAAGAGTCGAATCAAAGGGGTGGGAGGCATTCCATCTACAATGTCTCCAACAGGCTGCAGATCAAGGGAAGGCTCTCATTTGCATTTCATGAAAGTGAGCTGTGCTTTACAACATAAACAGCTTTCAGAGAGCAGATAAGCAAAAATAAAAATAAAAAGGACGTTTGCCCATTGGAAACAGAAATACCATAAAAATAAGATTCTGCAAAAAGAGAAACAAAAACAAAACTGTGCTCAGAAACCCCCAAGGGCTTTGAAATTCCCTCTGTATCACTTTGTGACACACCTGCTCTCTCATCCCACAGCTTCAGCTCAACCACAGGTGGAATATATTTTGCCCTAGAGGCTTGCTGCAGTTTTCATTCTCAAGGGAGGAAGAGATTTTCCCATTGCAAATCAACATTGAAATTAAAGTTCTTTTGTGACAAAAAAAAGGGCAAATCTGCATAACAATTGCACTTCTACCTTCTGGAAACACAGCTGCTTACTGAAGCCAAGAATGAACATAGATGAGATGAGATGTTAAAGCCAAAGAGATGAGATGTTAAAAGCAAAGGACTGCCTTTATGTCACACACACACACACACAATATTCTGGGAAGGAAGGACAGATGGGCAGACAACCTGAGGGTAAACTATACCTCTTAATTTGGAAGCAGGGTTGCATGGATCAGTTTGTTTCCAGGCCATTTAATGGAATCTTTGTTCCATACAATTCCTGTATCCGTTTCTCTTCTTTCTTTTCTTCTTTTCTTTTCTTTTCTTTTTTTTTTTTAGATGCATCAAATTTGGTATTTGCTTTCATAGGAAATCTTTCCTAAGATTTTTCTGATGTATATATTTCTATGTGCATCTTTCTCTAATCTTCTGGACATATTCAAAGTGATTGTGTTGTAGGGTCTGTCACAGCATAAAAAGGAAAGTGGCAGATGACGGAGAGGAAAAATCTAGCAGCACCTTTAAGGTTAACTAATTTATTTTAGCCTGAGCTTTCGTGGATTTAAACCTATTTTTTTTTCCACATTGATGGAGTGAAACAATATCAAACAATTAATATCTTGAGAGCCATGTTTCCAATGTCCTGCTGTGTCTCAAACACCATCAAGCATTGAGAAGTAGACCTCTAGAAGATAGATCCTAGAGTCTGGCTTGCCATACTCACCTTTTGCTTAAAGTTGCTCTTTTCTCTTCTAGGTTTATCTCTTCCCTCCCACCTTGTCCCACAAGAATATTTTAAATCAAAGTGGACTATAAAGATCTTCCAGAAGCTTCAGCAGTATGATTGCCCCTCTGGGTATCTTATCCCACTGGGTTTTGAGAGAGCCAGAACAACACTTAAGGAACATATCCTGGATGTTAACTGTCAACACAAATTGGCCAGATTCCATGCTAATTAACAGTACACCTAATGTATACAAACCAACAAACTATTTCAGCACTGTTAGTTCACAGTTCTCTCCCCTCAGCTGTGCTGAAGGAAGATTTAAAAAATAATAAATAAATAAAAATCCCCTTCTTGGACTGCATGTGTCCTTGTGGCTCAAGGGAAGTTGAATTGGTGACCCATGTTCTTCTTTATTCCCTTTTTAATTGTGATGTCAGGAAAATGTGTATTGAAATTACCTTAAATAAATTGGCAGGATAACCTGATTCTTTTAATGTTTCCTTCCTTTTCTCTGATGAAAAGGCATCAATTACTTTTAGTCTTGCTAAATTTGTGCTGCCACTTTATTTTACAATTTTGTGCAAACTGTTACCTTCCCAGTGAAAGTGTAATCTGTTCCTCCCCTTTTTTGAACCCATTTATTTTCATTAATCCCCCCTTCTTCTTCTTCTTCTATAGTGCTAGTCACAGATTGCAATAAAGATTGATACTGATCTCAGACTTTGGTTTGACTCCACCTGTCTGCTCCATCAGTGCATCCAAAGAAGTGTATTGAAATCCAAGAAAGTAAGTCTCAGAGTTGCTGTTAGACTCTTTCTTCCTACTCCCCCCCTTTTTTCCTTCTGAGTTTATATTTACCTTGACCATCCATCATTATCTCATTCCTGGAGGCCATTGTGCATATTTAGTAATCAGTATGCTGTTTCAATTTCATTACAGAGTCATTGCCTTCTTAATTTTGTGTATGTATTTTCAGACAAATTGTGTTTCACCACATCTCAAGGATTATCTTAACCAAGAGGTAGCTCCCCCCCCCAATCCCACTTTAGCTATATTTTGGTTCTAGTCCTTTTTGCACTGAACAGTTCAAATGTCCTACTGCCACTGGGACTGGGCAGCTTGATGCCTTCCAGCAAAGCCCTCCATTCTGAAGCTAATCATATGCACATTCCATTGAGGCACCTAGTGCACCTGCCACCACTGTTGGCCATTTTACTCCAAGATCAGATTGAGAGGCCCAGCAACAGTCACATGGGTGAGGTACTTTGTTTTGATCTCAGGGTGAGGAACTCATGGCAGCAGTGGACATGTATGTGGTCAGCCTTCCATCTTCAGTTTAGAGGTCTCTGGATCTTCCTGGAACAGCCAGATCAACTGATGATTTTTTAAAATCCAGGGTAAGTGGGGTAGGATGACACTGGGAAATACCCTCTGAAGAAACTTTCCCAGAAAAACCTATGATATGCCTTAGGGTTGCCTAAGGTTTGCCTTAGGGTTGCATAATTCAGAACAACTTGAAAATAACAATAACAACAGCAGCAGCAGCAGCAACGTGGAGTAAAATCCAGTTCTGGTGTTGAGCAGGACAAATTCCTCAACATTAGGAAGAACTTCCTGACAGTAATGGCTGTTTGACAGTGGAACACACTTCCTCAGAGAGTGGTGGAGTGTCCTTCCTTGGAGGTCTTTATGGATGGCCATCTGTTGGGTATGCTTTGATCAAGAGTTCCTGAATGGCAGGGGGTTGGATTGGATGGCCCTTGTGGTCTCTTCCAACTCTATGATTCTATGGGGCAGTAGAGACCGCCCAAAATGGGTGGTCTGTACTCGCCCCAAGAAGGGGCGAGATAGGGCCAAGGCTACTTCACTGGCAGCCCCAGAGGCCCCATTTTGTCGCTTCTGCAGAGAAGCTGTGAACTGACGCTTCCCTGCGGCCCGCTGCACCCTGCTCTCCCTGGCACTGCTGAAGGGAGAAAGGGGCTGCTGCCGCAGCCCCTTTCTCCTCGGTTGTTTAAAGGCCGCGCCAAGGACATGCAGCAAAAAAGGAGCTTGGTTTTCAAACTTTCTGCTGAGGAAAGGGGCCATTGGTGCCCTCCCATGGTGTGATGTCATCAGGCGCATGCAGCATTGTTAAAACGCTGCACACACCATGACATCATGGTGCGCCCGTTTGGACGCTGCCATTTTAAAATGGCGACTCCATACGAGGTAGGGTTAGGGAGGGTGTGAATGCTGCACCCTCCCTAACCCTAATCGTGCCGTACAGGTGGCCTTTTTTGGCTGTCTGTACCGGGCCTATGATTCTAAATGCTGCATGTTCTGCTTACACCAGAACTCGCCTTTGCACCATGCATGATCCAGTCTCCCTGCCAAGAGAACAAGGACCATGCAAATAGGTTCTCCCCTACTTTCTCTATATATACATATGGCGCATACATACTTATTAAGCATCTTAGGGGGGAGAGAAAAACATTCTTTTTTATCTATTTGTACATTCTACTTTAAATAATATGATATTCACACTAAGTAAGTTGTATCAGATAAGGATTTAAACTTGTGGTTATAGGAGTGGAATGTTAAAATCTTCAGGCTGGATAAGCTTATTATAGATATATGAGGTATCAACAGAAGGGAATTCAAGGGTATGATTCAATTAAGGAGAGAGGGTAAAAACAGTATTGTTCATTTACTTAACTACGTGTAATTTGGATCAGATAGAGGGGCAAAGTTATCAGAACCCACTGTAGATTTGCCTTCTAAGTCAATCAAGGGATTATTTGAGCATTCATTGAATATTGATAGAGTAAAATCCTACCAGATTGGACTCAGCAAGCAGGAGAGTACAGTACTGAAGCCAGATATACAGATTTTGCCTCAGTGTTTGTTGAAGGGATGGATACTTGCAGAGAACAAAAGCTAGAATGAAACCAAAGGTCTTTGGATTCGGTTCTATGGTTAGATTGTCTGGGAAAGACTGTTCATATACATAAATGTCTGATATCTAGTTGCTGAATCTAGTTGCTCATTTTTATTTTTCCTGACTTGAACCATTTTAATTCTTAAATGGTTTTTATCACAAATACTGTTCTTTCTGTACTTTTAATTTTGATTATAAACTGTCTTTGATATTTTAGCTGAAAAGAGAGAGATGAAGCTTGAGAAGAAAAAAAAGAAGATCAATTTATTCATAATAAAGGGCTAACATCAGCCTCCCACACTTCAGGATTTGGATTACACTTTCCATCAATTCCAGCAAGTAGGGACAGTGAAAAGAGATAATGGGGTTTATGGTTCAAACTATGGCCAAGATCCTGCATCATGAAGACATAATATAAATGTCCTGTAGGTAGAACTGTGCTACGTTGCCTTTCTCATACACTACAAAACTATCTTTGAACTGCTTACTGAACATCCTCTGTCCATGGCCACTGAGTTACTGGTGGAGAAGAGGGAAAATATTGTCTATGGGCCCGAACATACAGGCCAAAATAAAGCTACTTTGGGTCACTTTGGAGGCATGCTGTTTAAATGAAACATGTATCTTAAGAGGCCAGAAGCTATGCCAAAGCTGCCCTTCAGTCCTTAGAACTGGAGCATGGCTTTGGCACAGTTTCTGGCCTCTTAAGATGAATATATCATTTAAACAGCATACCTCCAAAGTGACCCAAAGCAGCTTTATTTTGGCCTGTCTGTTCGGGCTGTATGTCTCTTTAGCCAGACACAGAGCAATGATATAATCTACTGAAAGGTATAGTAATGATGCAGGGGTCTCAGCAAATGATATCATTATTCTGGTTCTAGCTATAAGGACATAACTGGACACTTCTCTAATCTAAACTAAGTTCTTAAGCATGCAAAATATATTCTCTACAACTAAGCTTTGGACTTATTTGCATGATGAGGATTGCAGTTAGTGTCCCAATGATAGTTAATGAAATGAAGTTCATTCATTACTGTGTGCTGGGATACTGGTATCTTCCTTGCATTTCAGTTGTGCTAGTGTGCAAACTGGAAAGAGACTCTTAAAGCCACAGTTTTGTTTTGTTTGGTCTTAAACATTGCACTTTGCTGATCTGTAAAGCTGCTGAAGATTAAATTAGAAGCACATTTATGGCAAGCATCTTTTGTAGGATAGGTAAGAAGAAACATAACATTTCTAACACTGAACTTTATCACATAGTAAGATTCTGCAGGCAAACAGGAGTTAAATGTGATTTAAATTAAATTTGAATTTAAACAAAACTTGCAAATTCAGGGAGTTTATTACACCAAGTTGCTTCCAAAATGAAATAATGTGAAGTTAGAGCGGAGAAAACCAACAGCTTTTTACTTTTGGGGTGTTCCGAAAGTAAAAACTGTGATTTATTTCCACTTTAACTGTGGTTTTACTTCACGTTATTTCACATTAAATGCGACATTGTGTGATAAACCTTGGGCATTTCTGTTTTTGGTTTTTTTTTTTTTCCCCTGTTAAATAACATTTAAATCCCGTTTGCCCATGGGATCTCACTAGTGTGATAAACTCCATAGTGTGACTCCCCTTCTGAGCAGGGGGATGAACTATGTTGCTTTAGGGAAAAAGTGACATCTACATTTCTTTTTTCTTGAACTGCATTATTTGATTATTATTTGCTGATACAACTGAAAACAAAGAGAGAGAAAATTTAATTTATATGAAGGTGTCATGCTTAGAAAAGAGTAAATTTTAATAGGCTCCACTGAAATAAACCAAACTCAACCTTAGATGTTTTTTTAACAAGAATATAATAAATTAATTCTCTTTATAATTGATTCCTTTCTAAGATTTCAAATGTCAGAAACTTCTAAAGCCTTGTGGCAACATGCCCGCTCATTACTCAGCCAGGTCTTGCTCCCATTCCCTGCTGCAGTTACATTTACAAAGAGGCAATTGGTTGAACTCCTTCAGCAACTTACCAGGAGTCCATTCATTTACACAAGACTCATTACAGGCTTAACAAACCTCTCTCTGAACTCTTGGCTGCATAATTGTTCTGCCAAGGGCTCCATTTCACTCCTGAAGGGCTCACAAGCAATCACCTTTGCGCTTGTCTCTCATATCAGATCAGCGGCTCACTGCGAAAAGGCTATTCATTCATATCCAGCCCAAGAATCCCCAATTAGCGGCAGAGGAAAGGACTGTACCTCCAGCAAGGCAACTTAGAAAAGGAGTGCAGCAGGGAGCACTTGGTACAACAAAAGGAAGAAAACCCGATGCTTCATTGGTATTGTCACAACATGGCGAATGTGTGAAAAGGAGAGTACTTTTTTTTTTTTTTTGGCTTGGAATTCAAGTCTTTATAATAAAAAGCTTAGAAGGGACCAATTCTAAACAAATACTTCTTTGACATTAGTTTCTTCCCCCATGAAGAAAGATATAACTCAGGGTGCATCTACACTGTAAAAATAATAAAGTTCAACACTTCTTTAAGTGCTGTACACCATCTGATGGAATCCTGGGATTTGTACTTTTATGAGGCCTTTAGCCTTCTCTGCCAAAATGTGCTGGTGCCTCAAAAACTACAAATCACAGGACTTTGTAGGACAGAGCCATGGCAGTTAAAATTGTGTCAAATTGCATTATTTCTGCAATGTAGACGCACCCTCAGTTACTACAGTTATCAGGTCTCAGGGAACAGTGAAATCTCAACTTCCCCAGGTCTCCAAGTAAGGAGCCAAATCCCAAAGCAATTAGCAATGACAGATGAAGTTGAGGAGATGTGTGAGATGGCTTTAAAGCTTGGATACCCATGTCCAGTCATTCCCAGCTGGATCCGTTTCACACAAGACTCATACGGCACTATGATTCCACTTTAATGGCCAAGGCTGTATCCTATGGAACCCTGGGGTTCATAATTTGATGAGAGACTGAGAGTAGTACAATCAATCAAACTTTATTACAGCCATTTGGCCAGCACAATTACAAAATTTCAATTTAAAACATAATTTTATACCATACGTTTATGTACAGGTCGACTGGAGAGTATAGACAAATGATGGTTTACAAAAAGTAAGGATAGTACTGCACAATTTGGTAAACACACAATAATGGGTAGGGCATTATTACTTCATAAATAACAATATTGCATTGTGTTAAAGAGTTTCATATTCAGGACTTATTTGTTCAAAACTACAGTCATATTCTTTGTTTAAGGAAGAGTTAAACCATAAGGTGCCAATTAATCAGATGCAACTGGTTGGGGAGAGTAGTACTGTAATGGAATATCATGATCAGTGCTTTCAGTCATTTATTAGCTCATCAGACAATGCAGTTGGAAATAAATAGTTAATAATAGAAATTGGCTCCCGGGGCTGGGTCAATTACAGAGAGATAAGTAACTGTCACAGGCAAATTATGCTGGGAGCAACAGTGACAGACTGCAGCTTTTTTTCTTCCACGTCTCCTTCTTTGAAGGACTCAGCTGTGTGCGTTATATAGCTTGTCCTGTACTTTCCAAGCTAGTCAGCCTCCCTCCAGTGTAGTGAAGGATCCTATCCTGTTGGGTTACTGAAATATGATTCAGCTACAAATCTAGTCAATTACTTCATCTAAAATGAAGTGTGGTACCACCTTGCTTTTTGTGTCAGGCTGCAAAACAACTTGGGTAAGATCTATCCTGGGCTGTTTTACTCATGAGGCAATACAAACAATTTGCCCGAGTGACAAATTTCCAGGCCTTTCTCCAGGAGGAATCCATCAGCTCTTCCTTTTTGCACTCCTGCTGCTGGTATTTCTGTGTATTAAAAATAAAAAATAAAAAAGTGAAGGCAAGCACAATATTTGCAGGATGCATGGTTTGTAATTCCATGCACACAAACCTTTGCACTAGATCAGGAAGGAAGAAATGAATAACTAGAGCACTCAGCCTCTGCCAGATGCATAGGTGAGATGAGACAGAGAAGAATCACCCAGCTGCATCTGGAACTGTTTGCCTGTTCCTTTATTCCCTTCTCTTTCCATTGCCTGTATCATTAGTAACCGCCTCTCTAAATCACACACATATAAGCATACTTGGAGAAAGGAGATGGTTTAGTGTTCCTTGGGGGAGCAACTAATCAGCAATCTCTTTGCTGGAGTCCTAGCTTCTCTCCCACTATCAGTGTTCTCACTCCCCCTTTTCCCCAACACCTCCTGAGCTAGGAGATTGTGTTATTCCTCTTGCACATCTCTCTGTACTGCATCAAAAGTGAAGGAAGGAATCCAGAAAAATGGATCAACATTTCTTTTTGTTTCCATTGCAAGAAAGAGGTATGGCAATCAGCTACAGGGACACAGGGACTGTAGTAGAAAGAAAATAAATTTGGGGGAGGTTCATAAAGTACATCTAATGCTCTGTATGATCATTAGGTGCTGAGGACAGGGTAGGAGGGGAGGGAAAGGAAGATGATCAAGACCAGAGGAAGAGTATTTTTGTCATATAAGCCTTGTGGAGATGTTCCTCAAGTGTAGAAATGAACAGTTGGGATCAAGATAATGACCACTTTGTCTATTCTAGCCTTTTTAAATTGTCTATTTCCTTGATTCTGTCTCTGCTCCAACTTTAATTCATGGATTTGAAAGCAACCTGCATAGTACTTCCTCCATTTGTTGAATCCTCTCAGCAACCCTGTAAGTCCTAAGGTCATCCAGTGAATAACTGAATGATGATTTAAAATAAGGTCCAAAGCAAATTGCAGAAATAATCCAGTTTGAGACTGCTTTAACTGCCCTGGCTCAATGCTAGGGAATTATGGGAACTGTTTTGTGAGATATTTATCCTTCTCTGTCAGAGAGCTCTGGTGTCACAATAAACTACAAGTCCCTAGCACTGAGCCAGGGCAGTTAAAGCAGTCTCAAACTGGATTATTTCTGAAGTGAATTTTGGGCCTGAGTATCCTTGCTGCTAATACAACACTTTAACCACTACACTACACTGGCAATACATTTATAGACGATCCTACTGGACAAACCCATATATACACCAAGACTTTGGTTTTGGAATTAATCCACTTATTAACTTGTTATTTTATTGATTTGCTAGGCTGTGCAATCAATTTATCCAAACATATTGGTGGTGAAGTTAAAAATATGTTTTAGCAAAGTGGGTTGTTAGAATTCATTAGGCTGGCTGCATTTAACCCTGTTACATTCAGGAAAATAGGAACAGCTTCTGCCTCTGAAGAACAGATAGTAGAATTCGAGGAAATGCATCACATTGTTCTTTTCTTAGGAGGCAAATCTGTGTGACTTCTTTCAGAAGATAGCAGGAAAGGAGGAATGGGAGGTGGGAGGGAGATTCAACTTTCTGGAGCCCAGATCAGAGCAGAAGAGCTGTCTTTGTGGAGCAGAGGAAGAGTTTACTATAAGAAAGAAGAAAAACAGTGAGTTTTGAAATAGAATGAATGGAGAGAGTGATTACTCTAATTAGAAGAGAGCAGTCAGGGACCTATTACAATGGAGTGTATCACATGGGAGGAATTTCTCCCAATTTCAAATGGAGCCAATTTGAATTCATGTAAATTCGCTAGTTTAGCGAATTTACATGAGTTCTAGTTGCTTTCGGAATGTGTTCAGAGTGACTTCCCATTCCCCAAAAATGACCCGCCATTGCCCGAAATTGCGTGAGATAAGTTATTACGCAATTACGTGAAACCCCATGATTGCATTCGGATTGCCTTTGGAGTATACCCCCAAATTCCCTCTTGTGATAAACTCCTTTGTCTGGCCTTTTGGGCCTGAAAGACAGGGGTTTGCATGGGCTGTAAGGAAGGAAAGTGTTTGGAGTATTTTTGAGGGAGGTGTTGTATGTTTCTTTTCACTAACTTGTCATCCCCTATTGATTATATTCTAGACTGGATTCTATCAAAAGCTATGGTATAATATACAGTATTATGTAATGTTATTTAGAATCATAGAATCATAGAATCATAGAGTTGGAAGAGACCACAAGGGCCATCCAGTCCAACCCCCTGCCATGCAGGAACTCCAAATCAAAGCATCCCCAACAAATGGCCATCCAGCCTCTGCTTAAAGACCTCTAAGGAAGGAGACTCCACTACACTCCGAGGGAGTGTGTTCCACTGTCGAACAGCCCTTACTGTCAGGAAGTTCCTCCTAATGTCGAGGTGGAATCTCTTTTCCTGCAGTTTGCATCCATTGTTCCGCGTTCTAGTCTCTTCAGCAACAATAACAACAAAAACAATCAAACAGCTAAACATATAAACGAATTACATTAACTAAACAACATACCATAACTATAGCTTATAACATAACATAACTACAACATTCACAACATTTATCACAAGACGTAACTTCCTTTTCTTCTCTGTTCTCTTCTTTTATGTAATAAAATATTGACTTTTGTGAAACTCGATATTTAACATATATTTTGATAGATGATATAAATGATATAAAAACATTTATATATCGTCCTTTGTCTTTATATGATTTATATGTCTTTAATGATTCTCTATGGTTCCGCAGTATTAATCCTCGTTCATAACTTGATCTGGGATTGTTACAAGGTTTAAGTTCTCCATAAATGTTATTACCGGATGAATCATTAATTTACATTCTCATTCATGTTCTTTTTTCCCTTTTTCTTTTTCACAAAGATCTTAAAAAGATTATTATTGGTTCCCATTCTTTTTCGAACTTTTGGATTGATTTATTCCTTAATTGTTGAGTAAGTTTATCATTTATTGTATATTCTTGTAATTTTGCATACCAGTCTGTTAATTCTGGAATAGTCTCTTGTTTCCAGAATTTAGCGTACGTGATCCTAGCTGCCGTAAACATATAAAACAGCAATTTTCCATAGTTTTTTTTCCAAATCATCATTAATCATTCCTAATAGGAATATCTCTGGTTTGAATTCCAGTTCTATTTGCAGAATTTCTTTAATTTGTTTGGATATTTGTGTCCAATATTCTTTGGCCTTCCGACAAAGCCACCATGTGTGGAAAAAAGTTCCTTTTTCTGAGGAGCACTTCCAACATCTGTCATTAGTGTTTTTGTACATCTTGGATAACTTATCAGGTGTAAGGTACCACCTAAATTGCATTTTCAGTTGGTTTTCTTTTAACTCCATTGATGCCGTATATTTTTGCCTTTTTTTCCAATTTTTTCCCATTGGTCATATGGGATATTTTTACCAATGTCCAAAGCCCACTTTATCATTGAATCTTTAGTTGTTTCTGATTCCATTTCTATTCCGAGTAGATATTTGTAAATCTTTGAAAGTAATTTTTTTTCCTCTGTTTTCATAAGTAATTTTTCTATTTCTGTCTGTTTTTCTGTAAATCCATATATTTTATTGTCCATTTTAAATTTTTCTTTCAGTTGTATGTAGGTGAACCATTGTAAGTTTTTCCCCTCCTGCTTCATTTCTTCTAATGTTTTAATTTCAAATTTTTCCTGTGATATCCTGGTTAAAATATCTTGGTATCTCAACCATTCATGTGAGTCTAATTTCTGATTTGGATAAGTCGCCTCGTTGATTGACATCCATAGTGGAATCTTCTCGTTAAAATGTCTTTTAAATTTAGTCCATATTCTAAACAGAGCCCTTCTTACATAATGGTTGTTAAAGTCTTGGTTGACCTTGACTTTGTCTTGAAATAAGTATGCATGCCAGCCATGTCTATTTTCAATCGATTCCAGTTTTAAGAGTCTATCATTTCTTAAATGTAACCACTCACGGAGCCATACTAGACTTGCTGCGTAATAATAGCATTTAAGATGCGGTAGTCCCAGTCCACCTCTATCTGTTGTGTCCTGTAATGATTTCAACTTGATTCTGGGTTTTTTGTCTGTCCAGATAAACTTTAAAATGTCTTTTTGCCAAGTTTTGAAAGGCGTGTGGTTTATCAATATCGGCAGATTTTGAAAAAGAAATAATAATTTGGGTAGAATATTCATTTTTACCACTGAAATTTTCCCTAGTAGTGACAACTGAAGATTTTTCCAGCTTGCTATATTAGATTTTATCTCTTGCCAGGTTCTGAGATAGTTATTTTTGAAAAGGTCTGAATTTTTGTTGGAGAAATAAATTCCTAAATATTTAACTTTGTTTTCTTTTTTAAAGCCTGAACTTCTGGTGATAGATTGAATTTCTTCATTCGTCAAATTAAGGGGAAGAAATTTTGTTTTATCTTTGTTTATCTTGAAACCTGCTAATTCTCCGAAAATTGAAAGTTGTTTCAATAATGTGTGGATATTCTCAGTCGGATTAGTTAAATATATTGCCATATCATCTGCGTATAGTTTAATTTTGTATTCTTCTCCTTTGAATTTGATACCTTCAATTTCCTGGTTATTCCTGATCAGGTTTGCTAAGACTTCAATCACTGTTAGAAAGAGAAGAGGTGAAAGAGGACACCCTTGCCTTGTTCCTCTCAGGATTGAAAAGGGTTTTGTCTTTTCTCCATTGACGATTATTTGGGCTGTCTGGGTTACGTATAAGCTTTGTATGTTTTTTAGAAAGTTATCTCCGATAGACATTCTCACCAGTGTTTCCTTCATGAAATCCCAATCCACGTTGTCGAATGCCTTTTCAGCATCTAGTAATATGACTGCAGTCTTTTTATCTATTTTTTTCCCATGGTATTCTATTATGTCCAGTAAGTTCCTGATGTTGTTTCTCAGGGATCTGCTTGGAAGGAAGCCATTTTGGTCTTCATGAATAATTTTTGCAAGAATTCTTTTTAGTCTTTCCGCCAATATTGTAGTGAATATCTTATAATCAACGTTTAGTAAAGATATTGGTCAGAATTTTTTTGTTCCTAGTATCTTTTTATCTTCTTTGGGTATTAATGAGATATAAGCATTCGTCCAGGATTTTGGGATTCCTTCTGCTTTGATGTCGTGCATTACTTGAAGTAAAAGTGGAGTCAATTCTTCCCAGAGAATTTTATAGTATTTTGCTCCAAAACCATCAGGTCCTGGAGCTTTCCCTGTCTTTTGTTTATTAATGGCTTCCATTATCTCTGATGCTGAAATCTCTTTATTAAGTTCTTCTTTCTGATGTTGATTTAAGATTGGAATCTTCTGTTTATCCAATAGTGTTTAAATACTTGAAGGGATGTCACATTGAGGAGGGAGCAAGCTTGTTTTCTGCTGCTCCAGAGAACAGGACCCGGAACAATTGATGCAAGCTCCAGGAAAAGAGATTCCACCTCAACATTAGGAAGAACTTCCTTACAGTAATGGCTGTTTGACAGTGGAACACACTCCCTCGGAGAGTGGTGGAGTCTCCTTCCTTGGAGGTCTTTAAGCAGAGTCTGGATGCCCATCTGTTGGGGATGCTTTGATTGGGAGTTCCTGCATGGCAGGGGGTTGGACTGGATGGCCCTTGTGGTCTCTTCCAACTATGTGATTGATTGTATGACTGTATGTCCTATCCATATTGCAGGACACACACTTAACCTGGGTGCTGGCTAGCATGAAAGTAATCAATGAGTAGCAGCATTTGGTATAGCTCCTTTGCTGTGAACAACATTCCCTGCTTGAATCTCATTTTGGGACAAAGGCAGGAGAGAAATGCAATAAATAAGTAAATCAATAAATGCTGCTTTTGACATAGTCAAGATTTGTTTTTAAATTCAGCTTTGGTATTTTGTGTCTTTTTATTCTGTAAATCATGCTGGAGTAGAGATTAAAGATGATAGGTTTGGGGGGTATTTTTAAAATGGTCTCTGAATAAGTCTAAGCAGGAGCGTTTCATTTTATGAATCAGCATGTGAATATAGTCTAGGAGTCTATGCCTATGAACAATGAGTAGGATGATAAGAAATCATCATGTCCAAGGCCAAGCTATATAACTACATAGCCTAGCACTGTCTATTTTGGAAGGCAACTTCTTCTGGAGTTTCCAGAACAGTTCTTTTGCTTGAGCTGCTACTTAATAGTTTTCCCTGGAGGTGCCAGAAGGTGCACCTGAAGCATTTTGTATGCAAAACACATGCTCTATCATTAATGTCAGTTTGTGCCTCCTAAGTCAGTGAGGTGGCAAGTTGGCTCCAGTTTTTTGCTTGTACTTTAACGGAACCTCATGTTCAACATCTTGGATAGGTCCTTTACAGTACAAAGTAAAATCTAGACTGGATTCACTGTTGCACTGACATTGCAATCAGCAGCATCCACTGATTTTTATGCTTCCTTCCCAGATGACTACATTCAACAAATTTTAATGTTGTATATATTTCAGACTGAGGGAAGGGAACCATCTAATTAAAAATAATAATTGTAAGCTGCTCTGATAGCCTTTAAGGCTGAAGAGCGGGGTATGTATAAATAAATAAATAAATAAATAAATAAACAAACAAATACAATTGGTTTATTACAACAATTTTTATGATACAAAAATAAATTACAAAGAAAGTTTGAACTCTCTAGCAACCAGGCTACTAAGAGGGATGCTTTTGTGGTCAAATGATACCCATCTCTTTCCTTGGCTCTCTGCTGTTCTTAGTGCTGCTATCCTCATGAAAGGAGTAGAAAGCCTAGGGAAATACTTTCTGAACCAGAAAGCCTCCAGATACTCCTTGCTTTCATCTCCTAGAATCACCAACCACTGCTCATGCTGCCTGGGTCTGGTGGAAGGTGAACGCAAAAACCATGAGGCCAGATATCCCTGAGAAGGACTGCTCTACAGTTTGCCAGAAGACACACACTTTTCACCACTTGGGACAGGTAGCTTCCACTGAACTTAAGGTGCTTTAAGAAGCCCTGGCAAGGAGAATCCTGGACTGATGAGCATCTTTGCAATTTAATACTAAATTCAGACAAAATTCATACTTAAAAAAAATGAAAATAGCATTTTCTGTGAATAAAACAGTATTTTTGTCTAGAAATTATTTTTGGTGCAGAAATATTTTCTGCATGGAAAATATTTTTTTCCTGTGTCTACAGTGCTGTAGTTGGGAACTTGTTTTGGAAAAATAGCACGTGTTTTTTCTCCATCATGAAGAAATAATATTTTCTATTCAGTCAACAACATTTTCTGTGCAGAAAATAATACTGAAAATAATAATATTAATATACAGCACCACCAGATGTTTGAATCTCCTTCTCTGTCACATTTAGAAATGTGTGAGGCAATTTAAAAACTCTTTCTTCTTCTCTTTAGAGTATGTGAGGTCTCCAATCTAGATCAAGACCAATGCTTACACATGAGTAAAGTTTAAATATTTTCCCCATATTTTAAAATCAATGCCCAAGGTGTTAAAAATTACAAATATAATCAATGGATCCTTTTTTAAAAAATACTTTATGTATGTAATTGTGAGTGTGTGTATGCTTAGATACATTTGGATAGGAAGGTTTAACCACCCCCTCTTTGTGTGTACCAGTCCCAGTCTGGCTGGATAAACTTCTTATAAATAATCTTACAATTTGATATATATTTATCATGTATTTTAGGCCTTAGATATATTTATTACCTATGATAATTCACATGTTCATTTGGGAATCATAGAAGGATAACTGAATTACTATGAAATCTATATTGAGGCTATCATATTTTGGCCACATAATGAGATGACATGAGTCACTAGAAAATATTATAATGCTTGGAAAGATAGAGAACAGTAGAAAAAGAGGAAGACCACAGACCAGATAGAAAGACTCAATCAAAGAGAACACTGTCCTAAGTTTGCAGGAACCGAACAGCATTGATGAGGAGAAGGTGTCTTGGGGACACATCATTTACAGAGTCACCAGAGTCAGTTTGTGGGCAGTTGACAATGATGATAAGAAGGAGGAGGAGGAGGGAGGAGGAGAAGGAGAAGGAGAGCAGCAAACCTATCATGGTCAGATGCTTGGCAACATTTGTTCAGAGAGATTTGCCTTTTCCTTCCTCTGAGGTTGAGAGAGTATGACTTGTGCAAGGTCATCATGTGGATTTCCATGCCTTAGTAGGGATTTGAACTCTGGTATCCAAAGTCATATCCAATATTCAGAACACTACACCATTTATCTCTGGCAAGTGGTTATCCAACCTGTTTAAAACCTCCCATGAAGGAGGTTATATAACCCTTCTAATGATGCACACATGTATGAATCAATCCTCAGTTTTGCTCTGATCCTCAAAAAGTAGAAGGAAGAGTGATTAATGTCAGAATTCATTCCTACACAAAAGGTTTCCTGACATTAGTTTAAAAAAAAAAAAACAGTCAGAGCATTATGGAACAATAAGCAGGGGCAAGTCCATTTGACCTAGAAGTGCAGCTTTGACACATACAAGCTGGCAAAAGAGAAACACATTCTCATGACAAAAGTTGACTTCCATTTTCTATAGCTGTTTTCCCCCTCAGGCAGAATGCTGTGAGCTGTTTGAAACGACACACTGTTTCTGCTTTTTGAACAGAAAGGAATCAGAGAGCTTGCAAAGTATTGCTTTCTGCCGTGATCATCAAACTACAACCCATGTTCTGCCTGCAGCTCATGGAACTTCTGTGTCTGGTCTGTGGGATAAAGCAGTTCAATCAAAGGGAAAATGGTAGGCCGAGAAGAGAGGAGAGCTGACATATGAGTGATGCTCTTATATTGAGAAGCCCTGTGAATCATGTAATAATCAGCCCAGAAGATTAAGTGCTTAAAGAATGGCTAAATTAGACCTTTCCCAGACTGACAGATTTTGCCTCTTCCTAAACTACCAAGCTCTATGGATGCTCACATATTTGAACACTTTCACACAGCTCAATTATCTAGCCTATAGAAAGAAACAGTTTGAGTTTAAATTCTACATTTTAAGTAAAGGCGATATGAAATGTTGCATATATTACATAGTGGCAGGAGTGAATTTTGTTGGATCCCATCCTGAAAGAAAGGCAGGGTAAAAATTCAGTAAATAAAATTTTTAAAATTCAGTTTCCTTTATCATCAGGAATTACTAAATTCCAGAAAAGATGGAGCACAGTGAATCTGATAGATTTCCCTAATTTGATTATATTATCTTGTTGGGTCTAGATCTCCAAAGGCAGAGAGTTGAGAACAAGGATATGGTGAACAAACATGTGGCACTCCAAAATGCACTGCAGTGTGCTTGTGCATTGATCCAGTTGCTGTTGCTGTTGTTGTGTGACTTCAAATCATTTCTGGCTTATGGCAACTCTAAGGTAAACTTATCCCAGGTTTTTTGGGGGGCTGAGAGTGTGTGACTCAGCCAAGGTAACCCAGTGGATTTCCATGGTCAAGTGAGACATCAAGCCCTCGTTTCCAGAGTCATCGTTCAACTCTACACCATGCTGGCTCTCTCAGTCTCTGAACTTGACTGAAAATGTATTGTTTATATGGTAATATCTAGACTGGGACATCTGTTTTAATTCATGTACTTAGTGTGTCTCTCTCCTGCTTGCCTATCATCACTCACTCACACACTGTTTAGTTTCAGCAAGGTGGCTGCATTATGGGCCGATTTAGACCGCCACCTTTGGGGTGGTCTCTACCCACCTGCAGATGCAGCAGGATGGGGCCAAGGCTGCCAGACCTGCAGCCTCCGTGGCCCCATCCCGCTGCTTCTGGAGGCCACGGGGAAGCGGCAAAGTGCCAGTTCCCCGCGGCCTCTAAGCAGGGTGCAGCAGGTACCCTGGGTGCCTGCTGCACCCTGCTTGCATAGGCGGGCAGAAGGGAGGAAGGGGCCGCCCCTTTCTCCCAGGCTCTTTGCTGTGGCTATCTAAAAGCCACAGCAAAGGCCCGCCGCCAAAAAGGAGCTCCATTCGGAGCTCCTTTTTTGCACTGCTGAAAGGGCATGATTTGCGCCCTCCCGTGGCGCAAAAGCATTATGTGCGCAGCGCGTCTAGCAGCTGCGCACATGATGACACTCTTGCAGTGCATCCATATGGATGCTGCCATCTTAAAATGGCGGCATCCATACGCTTTAGGGTTAGGGAGGGTGTAGACGCTGCGCCCTCCCTAACTCTAAAGGCGCACTAAAGAGCCCTTTAGTGCCAATCTAGATCGGGCCTATGTGGCCAGACCCTCTGCCTGAAGTCAAGCAGACTACGGAGCTTATCACATGAACTTTAAAACCAGCTCAAGCCTCCCAGGCTGCAGCTGGAACACAGGATGGAGGGAGAGATTATCACATGCTAAAGCACCACCTAATCGTCAACCACCATCAGCCAGGGTCTAAGCCAGGTCCCAGCCATGCTCTTCCAGCACTTTTTCAAAGTCAGAAGCATTTCAGCTTCTAAAAAGTACTGGCAGAGCACGGTTGAGACCCAGGCATGATGGCAGCTGGTGATTAGGCAGCAATTTAGCATGCAGTAAGTTCTGCCTCCATCCCGTGTCCCAGCTGCAGCCCGGGAGGCTTGAGCTGGTTTAAAAGTTCATGTAATAAGCTCCTACATAAGGTAGTGACATTGTTATTATGATATACATTTCTGTTTCAGACATTCAGTATCAATTTTATTTTGCTAGCACTGCCTTTGAAAAAGAGCATCTTTTATCACCTTTATAGGCTGAAAACATATGACATGAATATTTTTATTTACTCAATTTTTTATTAATTTTTAATATGAAAAAAGAGCACCAGTTTTTATCCCCAGTTCATCTAGTCATACCTCTCTAACTTGACTATCCCTATCAGTAAATCTGTGTGCATGATATAATAATAATAAGGATTACAAATTTGGCTACAAATACCAACATATAGAAACAGAAAAAAAAATATGTGAGAAAAAAAGTGGGCATGACAAAGACAGGAAGGGAAAGGAGCAGAAAAAGGTATTATCTGTGTAACAATGCACAGGTCGTATAGATTTGGGGTGCTGTCCACATGGGCCTAAAGCCCTATGTTCCCCCCAGCCTTATGTTGTCCTCTTTGGATGATGAAAGCCAAAATTCCAGGGACAGGGCAAGGCCAGATCCTGAGAGATCAGATACAAATCTGATGGATCTAGACCAATCCCAGGGTAAAATGGTCTCAACACAGATGCAAATGACCCATCATTTACTGAGGGAATTTCTCTGAAATTTTGTGGCAAATCCCATGCAGACCAGATGGTCTGTGCATCCCTTACATTACTCCTCCATTGAGGCTAGTGAGAAGCTCCACCAACACCACTGTGCTTCTTCTGATGTTGAAATGGGGTGCCTGGCTACACTCACATGGCCAGGCATCCCATTTCAACATCAGTGGCAGTGATGGAAAGCTCCTCACCAGTTGCAATGGAAGAGTAAGTTAAGGGGCATAAAGTGGCAATGGGTTTGTATAAACACCCACCCAGCCCTGCACCAGCCCCGGAACTAATCCAAGATGATCCCTGGGCCAGGAAAGCACACGTTTGGCCTATGCTTTCCTGGCTCATCTTCTCAGCCCCTGTTAACCATTATATAGTTCCAAAAAATTGGGTTATACATTCAGCTTTCTTTTCCCCTCTCATATTTTGTCATGGAAATGCTCTTTCCTCTTTTATTGCACAGTCTTCATGATCATTTGGTCACTATTCAATATATGATGTTTCAATTCTATAAGGCAATATGCTTGCACATCTCATTTCCCTGGAGAATTCAAAGTCTGTGTCCATTTCCAGTGTCCCATTCCATTGGTCAATGGCCCAACAATAAATTATATACAGAGAAGTCCAATGCTCTTTTTAAAATCTTGAAAAAGTGGTTGCCAACCATCTCACAGACATGCATAATCAACTCCAAAAGTTTTAGTTCCGCATTCTAATATTCTGAAGAAATAACTAAGATTTATTTGCCTAAGGAAGAATTTACCAGTTCAGCTTAGGAAACCTATGGCACTCTAATGCCATTTTAGCAGTCATAGGAAACAGAGATAGAAAAGACAACATCATGGCTGGAATGTGGTTGGGTACTTTCAACTACAGTTGAACCAATTGGAGTGAATTGAATTGAATCAGTTTGAAAAATAGAATCATTTGTTGGATGGTGTGTCAAAGAATGGGTAAGTCTCATTGATTCAATGACTCTTCTTTGGTTGAAACTAACAATAGGGCTGAGACATATTTGGATGTGTTTACCTCCAATTTGGCAAGGTTTAAACAGCAAGCCTCCTTTTCCTGCTGGTTGTATAGTTACCTGTAAGTAATAACATTGGAGGGTTGAAGGAAAATACTGGTTGACTTTCATTTTCTACACTATCTTTCTATCTATCTACGTATGGTGGAATATGTCACAGAAGAATATTATAATGAAGAGCTGGGGACATTTTTTTTCCTTTCCCTACTTGAAATTTGATGTTGTTGTTGAAGCTACATCTGCAGCCAATCAACATGCAACACATTCTCCTTTTCTGAAGCGAATCCCATTAATATTCTTTATCTCATTGCTCAGAGCCTCCTAAGGACAAACATACCATAAAATGTTCTCATAAATCAAATTTAAGTGTACTGCAGAGGTAATGGGGATAGTAAAAATGTCATGGTTTGGCAGTGGTTTAGTGGAGAATGACCCATTTTCATATTAAAGTGATAAAATCAGTATGATAAAATTCATAAAAGTTGTAGAGTTTCCCCTCTCCATTTTTAAGCAAGGAAGGATCCCATGAGATTTAGATCAGATAGTAAACCCAACCCCCCCCCACCACCACCACCAATTTACATATAGATAGTTTAGCAGTGTGGTTTGAGCATAGGACTACAACTCTGGAGATCAGGGTTCCTTTCCCCTCTCACCATTGGGTGACCTTTGGCAAGTCACACACTCTCAGCCTCAGAAAATCCCATTATAGGATTGCATTGGGATCACTATAATTCAGAAATGGCTTCAAAGGACACAACAACAACAACAACAACAACAACAACAACAACATTTTAGTTTCACAGAGATGGCAGAAATATGTTAGAGCCATTCCATGATCTGGTCTTTTTATGTCACAAAATGAAGCAGATGAAAGGCTTGAAACAGACTGATGGGTTTCTCACTTTAAACTGCAAGTCGTATTTTTCAATGCTGGCTCACATAAAGAAGTAAGTCCATTGCAAAATGAAAAGCACGGACTAGAATTTTGTTGAAGTCTGAAGTGACAGTTCAATCTGTTACCTCAGAATTTTGCCACCTCATTCCACTTCATACCATTCATGAAGAGCTGCCCCACATTATGCCCCACATTATGCCAAATTAGTGAGATAGCAGACTTTAAGATCATATTGTTTTTAGATTTTGAGAAGTGGATATTCTTTTTAAAATACTAACCAAGATAAAATGATCCCTGCATGGAGAAATCTGGCACATCATGAAGAGGTCTACACAAACATTTTTCTTTTTGATTTGAAGATATCATGCATCTAGGAAGAAGCATTTTATATAAAGAGGGATGAAACATGTCTTTCCTTTCTCCATGCTCACTGTTCATGGTGGTAAATCTAGAATTCCATTGCTTCAGTCTGCCACCTTATTATGCTATGTAATATACAGAACACAGAATAAATGCAATGTAAATAAATGCAAAGTAAGGACTAGTAGGTGTGTGTGACAGGAATTTAAACACTGAAAGAGTCGGAAACAGTTCAAAATATTAAAAGAGTTTATCACATGTTCCCCACAAAAATAAATATGGTGTGAAGATGTTATAAGATGCAGAGGATGAGGATGATAACAATAACTACATCTATGCTGCAGAATTAATGCAGTGCCTTAACTGTTATAGCTCAATGCTATAGAATTCTGGGATTTGTAGGTTTTTGGTTTTTTTTTAGATATTTAGCCTTCTCCATCAGAGAGCTTTGGTGCCATAACAAACTGGAAATCCCAGGATTCCATAGGATGAAGCCAAAACAGGTAACGTGGTCTCAAACTGCATTAATTCTGCAGTGAGTAGCAGCTAATGACTACCATTTTTGTCATTGCCATCTGGATTTTAAGGACTGCCACCACTATATGCAGTTTAAAAAACTCCCCTTCCAATAGCAGATGATATAATAAACTATATCTAATCTAAATGAGATTGCAGTTAGGTCCCACTGAAATCCATGGGGAAAAGTACATTGATTTTAATTTGAAGTAAGTTCAACTAACTTCCATTGTCATTCTATGCATGTACACTCAGATGCAAAGCTCTCGGAGTTCAATTGTACTTACTCCTAGGTAAAAGAAATAGGATTACAGCTTCAGTATGGAACTAATCTATTATTTTAACTGACCATGCAGGGTGAGGGTACATGAATTCTCCATGGCAAGGGCAAGTAAGGAAGTCCTTTGAATAGCAGCAATTCACACAGCTTGGCATGCTTCCTTTTTCCTTCCTCTCGATTAGAATACAATTATAAATCTTTTTTTTTCCTGTCTCTCTGTCTGTCTCTCCATGTGTTGACCTGGTCAGGTTTCAGTAAGCAGCAATAACTGCTGACTGTGAAACCTAATTGAGCAGTATGTGCACTTTAGCGTTACTAACACATCAGCAAATTTAACCATGAAGACAGGAAAAGTAGTGGGTTTCTTACATATCTAATTGGATATGCTTCACAAAATATTAATAATGGACAGAGCCATAATCATAAGATCACAATATGCCCCGATCATGATGTGCCACAATGCCACAGTTATATACAGCAATTTAAGGCAATAAAAGACCCAGAAACTGTTTTCATCTAAAGCAAAAATGGAGTGATCGGCATTTGCTATTGTTGTCATATAACTTCACTTTTGTCTAGTAAGGAATATATATCAACAATCAGCCACATGAGACTTTTGTCATGATGGGATGTGGTTTACTCTAAAGGATGTCCAAAACCCCTTACAGACAATTTTTTTTTTTTTTGGCTTCAGAGTTATTTCCTCTTCATCTAAATGTTACTTTAGATAAAATGTAATGACAATTTTAGTCTTACCAGCCCAATGTCATTGCCCAGTATTCTGAATTTCCTTACCTTCAGGATTGCTTTGACAACTCAGTGGAGGGAGTCCATAAAACTGTTTTAAAAGCAGTTTCCAAAGCAGTGATCTCAGCAGAATCTCATTGAAGCAGGAAGCTCTTTAGACACTGAGGTCTCCATTCAAATTTTAGAAAAGATAACTTTGTCCCTTTAATGATTTCCCTCTAAAACTACCTGAGATGGCCTCTTCCTCCACAGTACCAATCCCAAGAAGCAAAGGAGACATCTCCATTCTGCGGGAGGCCAGGTTTTAAACTTGTAAGTTGACATCATCCTGGGAAGTAGGGCTCTATTCTGACTTCTGTCTACTATGTAAAACCATGAATCAGCTTTATACCAGCATGAAGCATTGTGTTCAGCTGCTTGCTTCTGAGAACCAAACTACATGGGATGTTATTAATATGAGCAAGGTGGGTATCGTGATTTAGTGGCTCAAGGCAGTTCAGGCCCATGGCATGAAAACAGAGGCTTTAAATCTTCTTAGGCGACAAACCCTCTATTAAACACACTCACTCCATGCTTGATATATGTGATGGAATGGAGGTTCTCACTGGCACCAAGTTCAATGAGTAGCAAACCATACTTCCATCTGAAAGTATGATGGCAGAAAATGTTTACCCATACCACAGTTCTGTTTCAGCTAATGCCCCAGGATGGTTAGTTAGAAGACAACTTAGAGCCGCCATCATGTCTTGTCCCAGAAACTGATGAAAGGTTCTTCTGCTGTTCTAGCTGCCAATACTATGGCCTTAGAGGGGGAAAATAGTAACTAGCATCTTTGCCAAATTAGCAATTGTAAACCACTCGTGGAAAACACAAAGCATTATGGTGCTATATAGACAACAACAATAGTAATAGAGAGATAATTCTTACTTGGGTTGTCCATGCATGATAAATGGGACCACAGAATTGTTTCTCTTCCCACAGCAACATGAGGATTTTAATAATAATAATTTATATAAGAGATTTTCTTTCGTGTTTAAGATTGTTTTTGTTTATTTCTGTAAATGTGATAATAGGAAAATGTGATACTTGTTGCCTTTCTGCATAGAATAGTAGAGACAGCTCTGGAAGTGTTATTTATGTCATTGTTTCTGTTATTGTGATTGACAACAAATTGATAAGACTTGACGAGAGTTGTCATTACATTTCATTTAAAGCGCTTGCTCTCTCTCTCTCTCTCTCTCTCTCTCAAGCTTCTCAAAGGAGGGAGGCACCCTAATTTTCTGCAGAGACAGAAATTTCACTTTTTAGTAAAAAATAAGGAAAAATTGATTACAAAAACCTGCATCATGCTTCACTATTGACCTGGTTGGGTCAGACAATACCCAACAAGCTTTCTCACTGTAATGAGATGGCCTCACTGAACCAAAATGTCTGCAACTATGAGAATCGTAGTATCATAGAGCTGGAAAAGACCTCAAGGGCCAATCAAGTGCAAACCCCTCTCATGCAGGAAAACACAAAGTACCGCCAACAGATGGCCGTACAGTCTCTGTTTAAACACATCCAAAGAAGGAGACTCCAACACACTCCAAGGGAGTGTGTCCCACTGTTGAACAACTCTTACTGTGAGAAAGTTCTTCCTAATGTTGAGATGGAATCTCTTTTCCTGTAGGTTGTATCCATTCTTCCAGGTCCTATTCTCTGGAGCAGCAGAAAACAAGTTTGCTCCACCCTCAAAGTGGCATCCCTTCAGATATATAAACAGGGCTATCATATCACCTCTTAACATTATCTTCTTCAGGCTAAACATGTCCTGCTCCAGCTTGTCAACATCCTTTGTGAATTGTGATGCCCAGAAGTGGACACAAGTATTCCTGACCATAGCAGAATAGACTGATACTATTATTTCCCTCATTCTAGACAGTATACTGTACTTCTATTGATGCAGCATAGAATCCCATTGGGGTGAAGCAGATGGACAGGAAGGAACAACAAAAAGGTGCTCCAACCCAAATTGCCCCAGGACTGTGGTAATCTTGTCCCTCTTTCTACTGGAGAACTCTAGCCCATTCTACTATGCTACAGTTCTAGAGTTGTCTATATGATTCTAAGTACCTTACCACACCAGACTACAACATCAGGACTTCATAGGATGGTGCCATGACAGTTCAAGTGGAATTAAAACCCTATAACTGTGAAGTATGGGTATATTCCAAATTGTGGATTTAACAGGGATTGAATAATTCTAATCAACAGTTATGATTTTGACTTACTGTCTTTCCACGAAAATAAGACAGTGTCTTATATTATTTTTTGCTCCAATACATGCACTAGGTCTTATTTTCAGGGGATGTCTTATTTTTCCATGAAGAAGAATTCACATTTATTGTTGAACAAAAAAATTGAACATTTATTATATATTGTATATATATTTATATACAAAAAACTTTGCTAGGTTTTACTTTCAGGGGAGGCCTTATATTTAGCAATTCAGCAAAACCTCTACTAGGTCTTATTTTCTGAGGATGTCTTATTTTCTGGGAAACAGGGTATTGTTAGCTATCCTGAGTTTTTATTAGACAGAGTTAACAAATAGTTATCAGGCAAATATTTTCTCTTATTTATATGAAAAAAGCTTTGTTTTCATTTAAAAGGCATTGTTAGGGCACTTTTTTTTGCTCCAAATAGGATCGACAAGGTATTTTTAGACCACTGTTGCCAACTGTGAATAGTTCTTTAGAAGAAGAGAAACTGTTAAGAGCAAAATAAAAGGATATGGAAGAGACCTTAAAATATTTTAATAATCATAATTACATTTGAAGAAAGCTTTTAAAAATCAATAGTAGCCAAGGGAAACAATAATTTATATTGCTTTTCAATAGGTGGAAACCTTTAAAGTTGTTGATGCAGTGCCATGAGAAATGACTTATCAGGGTGTAATAGCATGACAAGGACCTTGATCATTATGGCCATGCAAACAATTCATTTGATTTACCAATTATCAACAGAGCTTTCAATTCCTTTACTTGAATCTGCTCACTATGGAAATGCACAACAAGCAACATCAGCAAATATGCAGGTCACATAGAAATGTTTTTGATCATGGGAAGCTCTAAATACAGCATTCTTGAGGTTTATTCTTTTTTCAATGCAGTTTTCCTCATAAAAATTGATTTTCATTTGAATGTTCTGGTTTTATAGTGAAACTGGAACTATATAGGAGTGTCGTCAACAGAATGCAATCCACACATTAAAGTAAAACAAAATAAGCAAAATATTGACAATATGAAACACTTCTTTTATTAACTCCATAAAGGTCCTGTTAATTTTTTTTTAAAGAATGAAGTTGGGAACAAAATTTTGAAGATAATTTTAAACTAAATTAAAACTTGACACCATTCATTCATTCATTCATTCATTATGTATTTTATATTTCTATTTGGTCTATGAATGTAAATAAATACATGGATGGATGAAAAAAATGATGCCTGAAATACCCCTCAATTTTGTCACTGAGCCACAGGTGCTGAGAAACATGCTTCCCCAAATCCAGATGCCTTATAAGATCTAGAATAAAAATTATTTAATGCTATAAATCTTTTGTGTTCCATGAAATCTATGTCATCCATAGTGAACTAAAGTATCAGAACATACAACCAAGCATGTTTCTCCTATGAAGATTATTTTGAAGTCCAATTGCAACCATTTAATGTAGTCGTTACTCCTCATCCAGCTCTAAAAGAACTACCTGGGTTTCTGAGTCAGGAGTGAGTAAAGTTGAATTACTTATAATCTGCTCCAGAAATGATAGGGTGAAATGGGTTGCAGAAAGATGAATTCATAATGTACTGTAGTTCTCAGGAGGTCATATGAGGGTTTACTTCAGGCTTTCTTAAGCTGGTGTCCTCCAAATGTGCTGGTGTCCTCCTGCAGTTCCTAGAGTCTCTCAGCCTACTTTGGTCACAAAGTTAAAGATGGTTGATTTACATGTACACAGGATCAGCATTGTTCAAATAACATTAAAAGCCCAGGGAAAACTTTAAAAAACATTAATGTTTCTTCCCTTAATGCTTGATGGGAAAAGTCATTGCCGTCAGTTGTACTGAGGGAAGGTTGCAACAACAGTGGGTCTGCCACATATATAAAATGGCAAAAATCAAGGTTTGCTTTTTGAAATTAATATATTTTTAAAATATTTTCAAGATGTGGGTGGTTGAAGCTGTGGTTAAGAAATTTATGGATATGGAGGGTCAACTGTATTACTTCTCAGTAAAATCCATACTATTAATAGCATAAATTGGATTACAATGTTGTAACAACTTCTTCTTCTTCTTCTTCTTCTTCTTCTTCTTCTTCTTCTTCTTAAATGAAGAGAGGGTTGGGAATTGCCTGACTTCTAATAATCTTTAGCATAGATGGTAAATGTTAACACGTTTTCTTTTTTATATTACAAAACCAAAAGAGAGGAGGGGGGGTACATATTTGCTGACCTTCATTAGTGAAGTATCATAAATGATTAAGGAAGGCTATGACTCAAAACAGAATTAATTCAATTTTTCTGGTGATTCAAAACTGTAATTATATTAAGCATATGTTATATATTACACCAGGGATCTGGACTTGATGAATTTATCTCTATTTGCCATGTTTCTTATTCTATGACATTTTAATGAGAATTCTTGCATACCACAAAATGATGGTCTTGAAACTGAATGAGAGGAAAATATGTGGTGGGAACTTTATGGCATTTTAAATTGCACAGAGACAAAGTATGCTTTTGTGGAAATAGGTTTACAGAGACCTCAAAGCAAATATTCTTTTTCAACAGGGCTGAAAGAAAACCACTTTAGAACTTTGTACAAGTGGTACTTGACCCACACATAAATTGTAAAGGATGGGGAAATTGCACAAGGGCTTTTGCCAGGGTGATGTGTGAAATGTAGTCTGTGGCTTCTACTCCCATGCAATATTTGATGCACCTGTGAAATCAAGACATAAACTCAAGCTCAAGAGAGAGCATCTAAACTCCATACAGTGAAGGATCTTGGTATTTCCTAGAACCAAAATAGATATAACATTGACTAATCCTCATTTTGATCCCTTACCATTTTTAAAAGGTTAGAATCAGGCTATATAAGGAATAGAGGTTCAGTTGGATAAACATTCTGTCCAGTTGCAGAAACATATCAGAGCATCTTTTGCCTTACTTTGAGAACATCTCACCCATGATTATTTCCACTCATCCAATAATTTACTCCTCTCTATCATCTTTAGCTCTTAACCAGATCTACTTCATGACCTCCTTGGTCATCCTTGATTCGGATCTGTGCTCATATCTTAGCTCAAAACTGGCAGGAAGCACTCCCACCTGCTTCATCCATGAACTTCAATTATACATTTGCTGGCATCAGGCTAATAATATTTAATGTGTAAGTCATGCTATGTAGATGGGTTGGATTATTTGTCATGGTGCAACAGACATATACTGGTGGCAGTGCAGTTGTGATTGTGCATGGCAGTGACACATTACAGCTACAGATAGCAAAATGGCACCCATTCATTGGCATGAGTTATGATATGTTGCTATTCTGCATGCTATTCAGCATGGGGGCTTGCATAGTGCTGATGTACCATAGTTGTGAAAGTGGAGATTTATGCTAAGCTAAGGGTATTTTGGATTGCAGCCAGTGTTTCCTTGGGTCTTCATTTCTGACCAACTGATCATTTTATTTTCTACCCTATAGACACCTTGTGTCTTGTCCAGCCAGAACCAGCCATACTTTCAGACAGAGTGAGGCAGCCGTAAACTAGTCTGTTGGCTTCAGATACAGTAGAAGATGATAGGAGATGCTTGCCCATTACCAGTTTTTAAGTTAAATTCAAATGCCAGTTTGACTGAGTTTCCAATGTGGAATGGGAACATCTTATTTTTTCCTCTTGGCTAGCCCTGGTCCAGGTCTTGAAATGTAATGGACTAAAATGCAAATAGTTTCACTCTTTCTGAACTTGTGCAAGGAGAGGAATGTGGCCGCTTCAGAATCTCCTATCATCACCAGCTATTGGGTTCTTTTCTTGCTGTCACCAGAAACATTTTTTTCTTGCTAATGTCCTTGCCTCCTCCAGGGCAGATCTGTGTTGGCAGAGCCTTCACAATATTGGTATCTGTATCCAGCTTCCCTAGCATTATAGTATTTATATGCAACATTACATTTGTACTCAAATGTTGCCCTTGGTATATAATTCTAACTGAGTTTATATGAAGGAATAAAACTTCTGACATCTGATCACAAATGCCTTTGCCACAGTTCTCACCCTCATTTTATTTAGTATGCTTGAGAAAATGACAAATGTTCACATACTTCAGTGGGTTAAACTTATATGAACAATAAATTAACATATGGCAGGCACAACAGAAGATTAAAAGTAGGACCCAGCTTCAATTCTTCTCGTCCTCTTTTAGCATTTTATTACATTATATCTGAAGCCTGTTTCCTTCCTTTTGACTTTCAATCTTCCTAGATGCAGAATGGATGGTGAGACAGAAGTGTAGGTATAGAGGGGAGGAATAAGGTCATTGGCTTCCCAAAAAGAATTCTGTCCCAGCCTAGGAGATTTTCTTTCCCAAATTTCTAGCATTACAGAGTGAGATACTGAAAATGGTTTACATCCAGAACTCCTTATTTCAACTGTGTTTGTATTCCCTTAGTAATTTTTTTCCCTTCTTTGAAAGACTAAACTCTAATTCTAAATATTCAATTGAAGTTTGAAATTAAAGTAATGCTGGAACTTTTGGGATTGAAAGAACATTTCATTCAGCATGGCAGAATTCTTATTTGAAGGGCAATATCTTCATTTTGCTACATCCCTGGATGAGGCCACAATAATATGGAATTCAGGTTATTAATAGTTCATTATTTAACAGTAGTATCTGATGTTGCTATTAACTGCTTTCAAGTTGACTTTGATTTATGGTGACCTTATGCATGAGAGACCTTCAAGCCACTTTGTCATCTGCAGCCCTGCTCAGGTCTTGCAGACTCTAGGCTGTAGCTATTCTAATTAAGATGTCTAGTTGTGATGGAGTTGTAATAGCAGATTAGTTTGCATACCTGCAACTAAAACTGCATTCTAGCATGGTAAAATCAGTGAACCTACATCTTAAGCTGCTAGAAGGCTACCTATTGATAAAGAGGGTATAGTGGGGATCATTGGGGCTTTAGTCTAGTCACTCTCAAGTGGCAGAAAAGGATTTCATCTGCCCAAATAGAAGGAGGTGAGGAGCTGCTATAGCTGCACCAGACAACTGCCAGGAAGGGTGGGATCAGTGACATCCAACAGCACCTTTAATTTAAGAAGCTACAAGAGACACCTCATCCTAGTGTTAAACTGGAATACAGCTGATGACCAACCACAAAATAACAAGACCAGACACAAATCATTGGATGTACTAGGGACATGGGCCAACTGCTCACAACCCCAATCTGTAGATGTTACAGGAAAGAGCAACCCCACCCTCCCACACTCAGCTCCAAGGAGGGATTATTTCCCCCTCTCCGAAGCTCCCCAGCCTGTGGAGGTTGTTCTATATCCCAACCCTTCACCAAAAGGGTGGTAAAGTCTGATATCCTTCCCCGCATAACCTGCGAACAACAACCTATTTATAGGCACTACCCTAGCCAATTGACAAAATCCTCCAGATACAGTGTAGAGTAGGGGGTTTTTTGGGGGGGGGGGCATGGAAATGGGGAGAAAATTTCTACCCCTCCACCATGTGACCAGCAGAGCTCACACTGCACTGTGGGTGGGAGTCTATCAAAAGAGGGCTTCCGAAGGGGCCACTGAGCTATTAAATACCCCTAGCTCTGGCCCCTCACAATCTGGCATCAAACTGTGGAGTCCATAAAACTGTGCCCTTCTTGCAGCATCCTACATCTACCCAGGTTCAGTCACACATTTTATTTGGCTTGTAAAATCTCCAACAGTAGTGAAGCAGTGAAGCTAGATGCAAAAGAGAAGGAACAAAGTACAATTTGAAGCAACAAACTACTTGAAGGGATAGGGAAGATTCTCAGACCCATGCTTAAGCACTTGTAAAATGCTGCTAAATCATTTAGGAAGCATGTGTGTGTGTGAACGCCTGATGCACTTCCTAAATGTCAGGGGATCGTCGGCTCCCCTCCAGCATCCCTAAATCGTTTAGGGAGAGGCAAATTCCTATGAACAGAAACTTTGCGTTCATAGAAATTTGCCTCTTCCCGAATGATTCAGGGATGCTGGAGGGGAGCTAACAATCCCGACATTTAGGAAGCATGTCAGGCTTTTACACACACACACACACACACACACACACTTCCTAAACGATTTAGCAGTGTTTTACCAGTGCTTAAGCACTAGTCTGAAAATCTTCAGGGAGTGAGAAGCATGAATAAAGCTGGGACAGGAGTCTTGGCCTAGATGTATTGAAATATTTATGTTGAATGATTTTGATGAGTTGGATGAAACCAGAATGAATTAGATTGAAGCAGGACTAAATATGACTGATCTGGGCCGTCTGAGATTGAGATATTTATTTTATTTTAAAGAGGTTAGTATGGTGAGGTATTTATTTTATTTTAAAGATGTTAGTATGGTGGATATGATCCATTTCAGCATAATATGTACTAGGGACAAAATTATGAAGTCTAACTAAACCCACTTTCCAGAAGGCAGAAGCATTCACCCACAAATGTAATCTTGATAGTCTACAAGCAGTAGCATGACTATATGGAAAGTTGTCACTTAATGTAGATTACCTATATGACCCTGATCCTGACACTGTGGAATATCTGCAATCACATCATCAGTGACTACAGGTTAGGCATGGGCATGAGTCATGGAAATCTACATATATTCAGAATGTGTAGAAGCCTGCACATGCAGAGTAGGGTTTCTCAGGTATCCACACTGACTACATAGTCATGAGAAGTGGCTGGCAATCCCATTGGCATGCTCATCCTGTCGCAATAAGGGACTCATTCCTTCATGACCAGAAGTGGCTGTACACTTTGGTGCACATTTCAATGCATTTCTTATATTCATTTTATTAAGGTGCAATTTATTATTATTATTACAGTGGGTCCTCCTTATACGCAGATTTGCCATGCGTAGATTTGAGCATATGCGCGTGGTAAAGCTGCTATTTTGTCCCCAATGGTGGTGCACGGGCATGGGCACCAGGCATCGCCATTGGGAAGAAAGGTCCCTCTCATCCCCTCCTCCCCTCGTCTCCTCCCTTCCTCCCTTCTTCCTCCCTTCCTCCCTCCCCTCCCTCCCTTCCCTCCCTCTTTTGCTGCCACCGCCACCACTGCCACATGAAAAGCCGGGTGCCGGCATTGGAGGCCTTGAAGGCCTCTGGCACTGCTACTCAGCCTCTGGACCTTGCTGCCACCATGGAAGGGCCAGGAGCCGGTGCTGCAGGCCTCTTGGCCTCCAGCACCACCCCCGGGTCTTTCTCACTACAGCAGTGGTGGTGAAGAGGCCAGGAGGCAGCTCCAGAGGCCTTCAAGGCCTCTAACGGTGCAACCCAGCCTTCTTGCCGCCGCCCCCGTCACCACTGCAGAAGGACCCGGTGATGGTGTTGGAGGCCAAGAGGCCTACAGCACCGGCCCCCAGCCCTTCCGCGGCAGTGGAGGCAGGAAGCAGGCTGGGTGGCAGTGCTAGATGCCTTGAAGGCCTCTGGAGCTGCAGAGCTCCATGCCTCCTCACTACCACTGTCACAGGAAAAGCCTGGTGGTGGTGTTGGAGGCCAAGAGGCCTGCAGCACCAGCACTGGGCCCTTCAATGGCAGTGAAGGCAGTGAGGAGGCCAAGGAGGTGACGAGACCAGGTGGTCGCTGCCACTGTAGATGGGATGGGTGCTGGCGCTGCAGGCCTTTTGGCCTCCAACACCGCCACAAGGCCTTTCCTGAGGTGCAGCAGCTCCACAGGTCTTCAAGGCCTCTAGCGCTGCAACCCGGCCTCCTCACCGCCATCACCACTGTGGAAGGGCCCGGGAGTGGTGTTGGAGGCCAAGAGGCCTGCAGCACTGGCCCCCAGCCCTTCTGCGGCGGTGGCACTGTCCAGAGGCCGAGCAGCAACATCAGAGGCCTTCAAGGCCTCCAACACCAGCACCCAGCCTTTCATGCAGCAGTAGCAGTGGTGGTGGTGGCAGCAGCAAAAGAAGGTAAGTAAAGGGCAGGAAGGGAAGGGAGGGAGGGAGGGCAGGGAGGGAGGAAGAAAGGAAGAAGAGAGGAAGGGAGGGGAGGAGAGGGACTTTTGTCTCCAATTGGGGGGGGGCATACACGCATGCCACCATTGGGGACAGTAGGGACTTGAGCGGTTTTTGGTATCTGCGGGGGTCTGGAAAGGAACCCCCGCACATACCAAGGACCTAATGTATTATTATTGTCATTTTCCCCATTGACCTAATTATGTTTGTGGACAATTATCAAATCAACCGCATCAAATCACATTTTTTCAAAGGTATGCATGGTTTTGTGCATATTTTTGTATTCAATGACAGCAGAATTCAGAAAAAAATACAAATTTAGCAAGATGAATAGCATCCTATTCTCAGTGTGAGAAGGAACAACGTGGCTGTTTTCAGGGCAAAATGAGAGACCAACATATTTATTTTCCTTGCCTAGGGGGTGGAACTGGGAAAATAAATTGACATGGGGTCAGGAACTGCCAAACATGTAAAATGGGCTCCACTGACTACAAAATCAAGTTGAGTCCACAGAGAAACAGAACTTTTTAATATCATCTCCATTCACCAGAATATTCATGATTTTTTTCTGGTTGGATGAGAGCCAACCAGATTCTGCAGGCTGTTGTGGGTAACTTTCAGTAGCTGTTCTAGTTGAAGGGTAAAACCATCATTCTCATCCTGTCCCAACTATGGGACTTGTTTCTTACTGAGTAGAAATGGATGTACACTTTTGTGCACGTTTTAAACACACTTTTATATGAATGAGAACCATTACATGCATACTAGACCTTTGCCCTTCCTGAGTGTTGAAAGCAGCCCAAGGGGTAATGTGGAGGGGGAGAAAGTAGTGAATGCCTTACTACAACAAGGCACTCTTCTATCTGCCCATCAAGAGGCTGTGGTGCACCATTATTGGGAAAAAATCTCCCCAGGATCCCACCATAATAGAAAATTATCAGCCAGTCTTCAACATCCCTCTTGGGGGCAGGATACTGCCCCTCCCAGCTAGAAACACTTCCACACCAGGTGTCACCCAGTGTGTTGGGGGATGAGACTTCTGTGGGGTGAGACTTCCAGGGTGGGACTTCTGGTGTGGTTTCCAGACGCAGGTTTGGACTGTGACCAGGAGTGCATTTCCACAGCTAAAACTTGTGTGCCAGCTGCATTTATTCTTTGAGAAGCCAACTTGTTTAGATTACCCTAATGTTCTCAGTGTAGGGCTGCCTTTGGAAACTGTTCAGAAACTTCTCAGGTCTAAAATATTGCAGCCAGGCTGGCTATACAGATAATGTATTCCCCTATTAAAACAGCTGCATTGGTTACCAGTCCATTTCTGGGCTAAATTCAAAGTGCTGCTTTCAACTTTAATGCCCTAAATGGTTTGGATCCAGGCTATCTGAAAGACCATATTTCCTTATATAAACTAGTGTGAACCTTAAGATCTTTAGAGGAGGTCTTTTTCTCAGCTGCACAACCTTTGCAGGTATGGTTAGTGATAACTCAGGAGACAGCCTTCTCAGGGCTGCTCCTGGACTGTTGAAACTCATTTACTTTGGAGGTTTGGTTGACCCTGTTTCATTTCTCTTTCTTCCAGATGTTGAAGACATTTTTATTTGTCTATTTATTTAGGTTTTTGAACTGTGAATTTTATGGAATTGTAATATGTGTGTGAATGGTATGCTGTTTTCTAATTTTTTATATATTTTAATGAACATTTTTCAAATATGCTTAAGTGTTATAACTGTTTTCTAGCATGTTTTTAATAATAGTAATATTTAATTCCTTTTTAACTTTTGTACATTAGTGTCTTAGCTATATCTTTAAAAATTATTGTAAGTCACCTTGAATCCCATTTGGGAGAAAGGCAGGAAACAAATTCAATAAAATAAGCACATAGAAAAAACAACAACCAAACAAACAAACAAGGACCACACAACATTGCACTGAAATTGTACTGGAAAATAGGAGGTCAGTTTCATGAAGGGCATCTAGATAAAGGCAAATGACTATACTTTCAGAATTTCTACTGTGGCTTGAAGAGTTTAAAAATTTTGCACCTGATATCAACCAATCGAGCAAATTTGCATACCTTTTCATCATCCTAAACTAAGCAAGAGTTATGTTAGGTTTCAGATCCAAGGCTGGTCGTATGGAATGCTGTTAGAATAAATCATCCATCCCTAACTATGGACAAAATAGCCTAGTCTAGTAATTCCACCAGGTCCATAGTTTTGCTTCCATGTGACAACACAGTGATAGGCGATAAAATCAAAACTGAGTACAACCAATCGGTATTGGTCTTGGTGAGCTTAATATTACTAATACAGTGTATCTTAAACACTTTTGAGCACAACAAAAAGCAATTTCTGAAAATGAATTGTGGTCCAGAAGTGACAATACATCAAGTAACAGTAATAAAAAAGAACATTTATCCTTGTGAGTTAGCGTTGTAGAAATAACTTATTTTATCCCTTAATGCTGAGGCCCTCCGAGTAGTATAAATACAGTTATACAGCACCAGAAGGAATAAAGAGCTACACCTAAACTGTTATTTATGCTTATGAAGTGTCAACTGTTTAAAGAACAAGTTTAGAGATCTTGGTTTGGAATCCTGCCAGAGCTCTAGTTGCTGTTTCAGAAAAACTGAATACCTAGAAGGAGGGGTGTGTGTGTGTTCTTCTTCAAAATGCAGAGCACACAGAGAGAAAAGAAGCCATATATGATATAATAGGAACACATAAACAAGAAAGATTCTGCCACTCACAAAATGTTCTGCTTTGTGCTTCTCAAGTATAACTCACATGGTGCCTATTTCAACAACAGATGGATTGATTCACATATATGTCACATGCACCACTTGATTTCTTATCACATGACTTGATATTATATTTATCTGTTTTTTTTAATCTGTCTTTCTGCTGGCATTGGACACAAGGTTGCTTACAACATAAATAAATTAAAACAAAGTGCATGTTGATGTTAACTATCCTCCAGTTGATCTGGATCCAGTGTGACTTTATTGACCCATATATAAGTGTCACCAAGGATCTTCAAATCTTAAGGCTCACTCTGATTTATATAATGAGATACTGTATAGTATTTTAGATAACTTGGGCACAAGCATGACTAACAGTCAGCTATAATGTGAGTAATACTTTGGAAAGTAAAAGGTTGGGAATGATTGTGTTGATGTTATTGATAGGAGATAACAGAGGTTCTTGTTTATGTTGATTGAACTGATGGATAATTAATGCATACAAGCATAATCTGAGGCAGTAATTATAAAAAATGTTGGCCACACTGGAGTGAACCAGACTCCAAAGCAGAATATGCTGGCGTCTTATTGTAAAGCATGTATAAATTCCAGTCACAGAAAGCTTGCAATATCTTGAAGACTGAGATATCCATGAAAATGCTTGCAAAAGAATTTGGTCTTATCCAATGTGGTGCCCTTGGTAGTGCTGGGATTCTTGGTCCCTTCCCATTGCTGTCCTTAGAGCTACCTGAAAAAAACAACAAAACAGAACTAGTGGGTTTTTAAAGCAGATTTTTGGGGTTTTTATGTAACTGCAACAGGGAGATGGTTTGTAACACTTGTGCTTATGGGGAATTCCATTATTTTGCAACAGTTGCATGTTCTGTTAATTGCTCAAATAAACAAAATTAGGCAACACCTTTGCCTGTATCCCAAAATAACAGTACAATGAAAAGAGCAGTAGTGGACTTTCCTGTTGCTTTCTCTTTGTGGTAACTCATCCGTCTGTGTGTGTGTGTGTGTGTGTGTGTGTGTATGCCTGTGTATATGTGTATGTGTACGTGTGTTGTTTACCTTCCAACTCCTTTCCAACTTATGGCTACCCTAAGGCTACCCTAACATGTTTTTGTTTTTTAGTGTGTTTTTTTTGTCAGGATTTGTTCAGAGAAGGTTTGCCATTTCCTTCTCCTGAGGCTGAGAGCATGTGACTTGCCCAAGGTCACCCCGTGTGTTTCATGCCAAAGTGAGGCATCAAACCCTCATTTCCAAAGTTGTAGTCCAGTGCTCCAACCATTACACCTGGCTTGCACAGGAACTAATCAACTTCCTACAAACAATCCAGTAGATGATCTTTATGGTTTGTGGTTCCTGAGAAAATGTCATTCTGCATTACACTGCTTTTGTTTTTAACATCTGTATAATTCACCATTTTACTATGTTTTCAGTAAAGATGAGAAGGAGAAGGTGCAGCTATACAAAGGATTGTGGAGCCTGTGATGTCTGAATGACATGAGTTTCAGGGGGAAGTGGGAAGGTGTGCAAATAATTTCCCCGCCCTACACCAAATCAGGCAGAAAGACATATTTTATAAAAGGAATACTTTGGTCAATTGATGAACATCCTGGATCTAGTCTTTGGAGTTGAGCTATATTGTGAATGTTGGGAATGTTAGCAGGTTGCTGAGAAAAACCAATCAGTCACATATATCAGAACTACAATTCTGCATTAACAAATGCCTTTACAACAAGATACTGTTGCTGGGAGGGGTTGGAAAGGCAAGAACTGACAATCTCAGAGTAATATGATAGGATCAGTTAGAGAAAGAGAAACAAGGAACTCAAATCAATTATCAAGATGGGTTATAACTCCATCTACTGTTAGAGCAGACAAACTGCATCAGGAATTAACCATTCATTTTATATATTCATTGCTTGCTTTGTAAGGAAGCCCCTCCAAATGTCTTGAAAAAGCCTACTTAAAGGCAACCACCTTCCTGGATTACACTGGATATTTTGAGGCTTTCTGCTTCCTAGCATATTTTATAACTATGACTTGTTTTAAGGTGTAACATTTAAAGAATTAAAGTTTCTTAGCTTTAGGTTACTCAGATGCAGAAAAGGGCACAAGTAATATCTTTTCTGTGGGGCAGGAGATTTTGGCAGATGTAACTTGCAAGTTAAACCTATGGAAATCCCCTATTCTACACAACTATTAAAGTGACCTGAGGCCTGACCTTTATTATCCAGCATGACTCTTTTAGCGATTACATCCATATAGATGTTGATAGGAGAGAACATGTGCTCTCATCTATTTCCAGGAGACCAAAATCTAAAAAATGTTACTTTTTGGATTGCAGCTCCCAGAATCTCCAGAAGAATAGGCAAGAATAAGCAATGACTAATATCAGAAGGTTGATCCTGCTGTGTTGCATTCAACATATTAAACAATCTTACTTTAAGTTTAAGCTTTACTACATCTGAACTGGTGTACCTAGCCTACATGGTTTAATTCTGAGGAAGGTATTGGTCCTGGGAGAGCTTGCCTCCATGCCCCCATCCTCTCAGAGTAGTGTTGCTAGGTCAGAACTATCCCAGATCCTGAAGCATCAGTGCCAAACTTGAGACCTAAGGACAAGACCCTAAAATGTTTTTAAAAGCAGCAGCTGCTGGTATCATTAAGCATAATATTTAAGCATCAACCATGGTTGCATAGAATATCGTCATTCAAATCAAAAACACAATATCTAACAAATGAGGAGTGTGTGTACATGTATCTGTATGTGTGTATGCTTAGCCTGAGCTCTTCAGATAAGGAGTGGGATATAAATATTTAAACAAACAAACTTTTCAAGGCAGTGCTCTTGCCCTGAAATTTTTTTCCTTAATTCTGAGGACTGGAGACTGGAGAAGATTAGCCAGACCTTAGAACCTCAAATATCTATCTCAGATTGAATGAGCAGGCAGGTAGCAGTGATGGGGTAACACATAAAAGTAGAGGAATAACAACAATTATCTTACTGTCTGAGTTAATATGAGAGGTTTGACCACTACTGCTTGGTGTATAATATTGTTCATGTATATTTAGTAACAGTACAGATACCAGTTTTTTTCTTTTTCTACCTAAGTATCACCCATCTACTCCATCTCTATCCTGTGGGATAATGGCTTCATAATACACATGTATTTGCATCTGACCTATCATAACTTCTTCTCTGTTCCTTTTAAAATGACTGGGAGTATAGGTTTGTTTCTTCCTGGTAATTACTTACCACATTTTCAGAACTGTGTTATTTTTTTATCCCCCTTTAACTAGAGCTGTCAGAACTGAACTTGAGACCTCCTGTATACAGGTTAAAGCCTAGCAAACATATAATTAGCTACCAAAGATGGAAGGCAATGCACAGCCTGTACACTTTACGGTTACTTATATACGAAGTGGCAACTATGACTGGTGAAGCTAACACTTTCCTTTGTGAAAAGCATACAGTACTAATATCACAGCCACCAAGGTAATTTGCAACTTTGCATACAACCAATGAACGTGTTACAATTTCTATTAAACATGTATCAGAATGTCTGTAATGTATATGGAGGAGCCATTCTCTGTGAAGTCTGACATTCACTGTATTTGCAGCTTACCTTTTGACAAACACCAAAAGAAATCTCAAAAGTGAATATAAGAGAATGGCAACTGCCTTTCAGTCACAGTGAGATGGAGGAGGGGGAATCAAAATCAATAGGATGTGATTTATTTACTTTTTCTGTTTAAAAAAGGCAGGTTTAAACAGGCAGACAGCACAACCTGAGTTCTGCTGCACTCCTTCTCCAGCATGGATTAGAAGTTACTTTGCAGCAGTTATAGAAATTGTGGAAGATAAATCAAGGGAATAAAATTCATGTTCAAAAAGCATGAGTAGAATGAAAAAGTACAGCTAAAAAGGATGGTGCCCACTGGCTTTGATTGAGACACTCAAACATTTGATACACTCTAAAAGCAGACCCTACATGACTGAGTTTGCATGCACCATCTGGGAATTTAAAAAAGATCCCTGGTGCAACATGTATGCCTCTATGCACTCAATTTGTGTGTGTGCTGGTTGGAGAGAGGACAGAGCATGATTCTGATTCCTTATACTCCTTCCTTAGGCTACATCAGCTAAAAGGGGGCCATCTCTATGCTATCGTTATATATTCTTGCATGGTAGTGGGCTAGATAAGATCATTCTTGTAATTCCAGATTATGATTCCATCAATTCTGAACTCTGAAGAAGCTGGACTCTCTATGGTGGTAAGAAAGCCCTATGTGCATACAGTTGTGGGGGCTCAGGTTCTCTTTAAAACTTTCAGTGAACATGAGCTAAAATTATCTTCCAGAAAATTAAAATTACACTAATTTAATTTTTAAAAATAAGAATAAAAATAAAATTACACCAATTTAATTAAAAACAAAATTATATTTGAAATTATCTTTAAAAATTAGAATTACATTTGGAATTGCATTAGAAAATGAAAATTATATTTCGGTGTCACCTCTCCCAAAGACTTGTGCTTATTCTATATTCAAATGCCCCATGACAAACTCTGTAATTGTCCTGTGAGAAATCATCAATAATTCCAAATGAGTCTCAAACATTGTAACAATTGGGGTGGCAAGTGGTGTGCGATGTGTCTCCATTTGTGTATATTATCAGGCAAACATATTAAGTATTGTTTTCTACTGGTCCAGAAAATAGGACCCAGAGTAATCGCTTCAAACTAGAGGAAAAGAGATTGAACATTAGGAAGAACTTTCTGACACTAAGCTGTTTGAACATGCTTCCTTGAAGTGTGGTGGAGCCTCCTTCTTTGGAGGTTTTTAAACACAGGTGGATGGCCATCTGTTTGGAGTGCTTTGATTGTGTGTTCCTGCATGGCAGGGGGTTGAACTGGATGGCCCTTGCAGTCTTTTCCAACTCTATGATTCTATGATTCAAAACAAGCTTATTCCAGTATATGAAACATTGCAAAGTAATAAATGGTACCAATTTGAATTATGCTTAAAACATGCGAAAAACTTTTGAGTGTATCTGTCCCAAGCAGTGCAATAAAAAACAGAAGTTCCTATTTTTTTTTTATTTAAACATCAATTTCTGGAATGAGGGGGAAAAGGAATTTTCTTTTTAAAACATCTTTCAGAATTCCTGTAGTGCTAATGTTAAATATCCAAGATAAAGGTGTGGTGCAGTTTTAAAATCATCATCAGCCTTTAAGTAATTAACTTTAATTGTTATCTCCTATGTTAGTTACACAGATAATTTGCCATTTTTAGTTTAGCAGTCAACATATACAAAACAGCTGTAATTCCAACATCATCAACAAGTAAATTTTAAATGATTAATAAAATATTAAACTGCTAAGATGCCCATTGGTGTTAATAATCAATCTTTGGCACTTTTGCATGGAATGTCTCCTTGAAGAACATTTAGTGCAGACATCTTTCCAGTGCAGACTGTGTCTGGGTTGCATAAAACGGACTCCTCTACATTAAAGAACATCTTCCTGTTTCATTATTAATGGAGCTGTGATAACAAAATTATGTGATGGATCATCTGACATGATTCTTAAAAGCTAGCTGAAGGAAACTCATCCTCTTATTACTAGCATTTTGAATTACAGTAAAAATTAATTATAATTCCATCTTCACTCAGTACTATTGAGTGACAGGAACCAAGGTGTCATTTAAAGTTTGGAACTCAGCTTGTTTGCCTTACCAGCACAAATATATATATTAAAAATGCCTCACACATTTGCCTGGTATATGCATACTTCCCAGACCACTTTCCAAAGGACCACACACATCCAGAGCCAGCCTAAATAAAACTGTTTACCCCTGCAGTCCATCTCAAAATGGTGTCAGAAAGATGTTGTTGTTGTTTTTTTATTTATAAAGCACTGTAAATTTGCACAGCGCTGTACATAGAATGGATAGAATCAATAAGCATAATAAAACCTGAAAGTGACATACAATCTAAAAAATAACAAATGCATATAACAGTAGATAGTAATAGAAGCTAGAATAAAATAAGCAAACAACAGGTTAAAAACATCAAATAACAGACATCAAGTCAAATATCAGATGTCAAACAAGAACAATCGCACACTACATGGAAACGCTTCCCTGAACAATATAGTCTTTAACGCAGTTTTAAAACTGGGTGGAGAAGTGATGAGCCATGCTTGTGAGGGAAGAAGGTTCCAGGAGTGAGGGGCAGCAAGTGAGAAAGAATGAATCCAGGTTGACGAAGTGGAAATCCTAGGCTGGGACAGGAAACCTTGACTACCCGAATGGTGGGAATGAGTAGGAATGTAAGGCAAGAGAGATTCAGATAGATAAGGAGGGTCCAGCCCATGCAGGGCTTTAAACATCAACAACAAAAGTTTAAACTGAATGCGGAAGGGGAAGGGGAGCAAAGGGAGGGAAGATAATAGAGGAGAAACATGGTCAAAGTGGCGAGTGGATGTATTAATATGTGCAGCTGAATGTTGGACAGAAATTAAAGGGTGGAGGTGAGAGAGAGGAAGCCCTGTCAGAAGATGGTCACAATAATCTAGTTGCAAGACCTCTAGAGCATAGACCAGAGTCATGGCGGTAGAGGCTGAGAAAAATGGCTGGATTTTAGCAATTTGTAAAGAAAGAATCTACAGGCCTTGGCCGTGGCCTGAATCTGGGGGATAAATGACAGAAAGGAATCAAAGATGAAACCAAGACTGCGGGCTTCCTGGACCAGTCAAATAGAGATGTCATCAACAGAGACAGACAAGGAAGGACTTTGGTGGAAAGACAAGCAGCTTCATCTTGGACATGTTGAGCTTCAAGCACTGATGCTGCATCCACTGAGAGATAGCAGTCAGACAAGATGAAACTTGCTGTTCAAGTCCTGGCGAAATGTCAGGAATAGAATGATACAACTGAGTGTCATGACCATAAACGATTTGTGTCATTTTATGCCACCATTTTGAGAGGCCTAGCAGAGTAAATCAAGAGTATTTGGATTGTAGTATGGGATTCTGGAGTGTTTGTGGAGGTGTTGAATTTTTGTGCATTTTTATGGTTTTGGGAAATTTCTTTGTCACTTGGCATAAACAATTGTCAAAAAAAGGACTGATTATATATATATATATATATATATGGGATTATAAGGCTTTGAGAGATTGGTGGGGTGCTTCAGGAGTTACAAAAAGGTTACAAAAATGAAATCCAGAAATTTCATGCAGCCCATGAGGTACAATTTGCCCTCTCCTGTTCTATAGTATAGAAAAAATGGAAGGCAGATAATAGATATGAATAGCCCTAATTTGGGGGTAACAAGGCACACTGAGGTGTAGAGTGCATTTAAGAATTTATTACCTTGACACGATTCAGATTCAGATGAACGCACAGAAAGCTGTTGTCAAATATGAGAAATTTGGGAATAGACATATATATATATATATATATTCCCAAATTTCTCTCTCACACACACATATATATATATATACACACACCATTATGCATTTCCCTACTGAAAAATAGGTTCCCTGCCACCCAGTTAGAAAGAGCAACACAGAGGCAAGAATTATGTGCAATTTTGACTCAGCAATCACAAATCCTAAAGTGTTTGGGGGAAGCCTAATGTAAAACAACTGGACAGTTTCAATTTCAGGAAAAAATAATTGTTATGCTTATGTGTCTTAGCAGTGGACAAATCTGTGACTTCTGCTTTTTTCCACAAAAGTTCTCTGTGTCACATTTATGAAGAACTCTCCGTTATTTTCAACAATGAACCAAATGAAATTCTCAACCATTTTTTATTTGCTAGGTTCAATAGGTACAGCTGGAGACAAACATCTTGTGATTGCCTATCATACAATTATTAAAGCTGAGGAGACTTTCCCCCAAAAAGAAATATAGCAACATAAGTCCAATGCTATAAACATGGTCGAATACTCAGAAATTCAGAGCCAGGCACTGAAAAACTAAGGGCTCAAAGCTGTCATTTCTACTTCCTTCTATGCAAATCTCCAGTGCTCCCACCAGATTTATAAAGAAGCTTTCAGATACTGAAAGTTCCTAATACAGGATGAACCAAATACAATTCTCACCCATGTCTAAAGTGACACGTTCTGTGTCTCCTTTTTCCTTGCTTGCCAACCTAGAAAATCTAAGGAAAATATTTCAAATGGACAATTAATTGCTGTGATGATGTTTTAGCTTGTTGAACACATTTGGATAGCTAGTTATTGTTTAAAGTTGTAATGTTCAACTTGTTTCTATCTTGAAATGGAAATTTGAGTTTTCAGTTATTCTTTATTCTCTTGAAAGTTGCAATGGAATTAAAGACTCATTTTTCTATATTTATAGTTATATAAGATGCTTTGTGTACAGCATTTTTCTGACAGTTAGGGACATGTATTCCATCCATAAACCACTACACAAAAGACAACCTTGATGCTATCATTCAGTAAAAGAATCTAAAGTGGTAAAGTCTGATAGATTTTAAGGTGACCATTCAACATTCATCTATTAGTCCCTTGTATAGAAAGTAGTGGAAATCTAACAACTAATCTAACAATCTAACCACTAATAATCTGGCTGCCTAGAATTAATTTTAGTCAATCACTTGTGGACAGCTGATAAAGAGTGAAAAACTGATCCAAAAAAACAAAAACCTAGAGAAAATAGCTCTATTTTCATTGCTTTTATATTCTTCCCCGTGTGGCTTTATATCAACTTGGGGGACATTTGTTTTCTGCCCACAAACATACAATGGAATGTATGTCCTTCATAATGGTTTCAATTATTTTCCCCATTTAGTAAATGAGGACAATATGTTCTTATATATATTTTTCTTGAAATATACACTTTTTTATTTTTGCATATGTATCCACATAAAGGAGGAAGAAAAAGTAAACTCATTAACAGCTTTCCTCCCTACTATTGAGATAGAAAAGTGTGGATCTATGGGAAGAAGATCATTTTCTCCTTCTGACTGCAGCCTTCTATGCAACCCCCCAAAAAATCTTTCCTAGAGGAAAGGGGAACCCTTCAGAGATGCTTTTCAGGCAGATTTGAGGGTTGCAGGGAAAGAGAGGAAGAAGCTAAAATCCTTGTGCAGCTTCTGTACGGCTCAGAGGTTCATTCATATAACAATTTTGCGCGGTTTAAAGCTGTACAGACTAAATTCTTGAGATCAATCCTGGGAGTCCCTAATTGTGTTGCAAATACTGTTCTTCATTTGGAAACTGGCATATTATCAGTAGAGGCCCATATCTGGATTCGTAAATTAAAAATATGGCTTAAAATGTTGTTCAATCCAGTAGGCCTGGTACCGTTAATTCTAACTGATTCCTTTTTATCAATTTGGAAAAAAAATCTCTAAATGTGAAAATTGTCACTATTGGGTTCTCAATGTCACAAATGATTCTGTTAGGTTATGATAAAGCAAAAAATGCTATTATCCAACAAATTAAATATATAGATTTACAGTTTCATAGAAGCCAATCAACTATGTATCCCATGATTTGGGCGACAAATAGAACATTTCTCCATGAAAGTTATTTGGATAATCTGAACATACCTAAATTTAAACGGGCGTTTTTGTTAGCCAGATTAAACATTCTACCCTCAGTCGTTCTTGAGGGAAGATATTAAAAAATTCCTTACCGTGATTTTGTTGTCCTATTCACCAAGTTTCCCCTCTAATTTTAACACCATTGAATTTTTACTGTTTTAAATTGTGAAGATTTAATTGTATTTTAGCTTTGAGAAGGGGGTGGGTGGGAAGGGATTATTTTTATTTTTATTGTATTTCATGTATTTTCATCTGTTGTAACCCATGCGGATTCCTAGTGATTGGACGGGCTATAAAGAATTATTATTATTATTATTATTATTATTATTATTATTAGTCCACAATGAGGAAGTGCCTGATAACTGATGTCAAGAGCTCATCTCAGCACAGGGACAGCAGTACAAGTATCCCTCTATCTGTTTTAGACATTGTCAGTATGGAGTGCTGGATTAATAACAATGGCATCATTGTGAACACTTCCTTCTGCCTCAAAGATGCTAAAGAAAAGAGGAAAAAAACTGATGGAACCAACTCCAGAGATCCTTTATCATGAAGTTCCATAACCATCACTTTGTAATTTGTCAAAATCTTTAAATGCATAGCATCAATGTGAGGAAGGGGGAAGATGGTAGTCAGTAAATAACTGTGCTATTCAACATTTATCTTTCCATTGAAATGTCTATGACTGCAGGAGTGATAGATTTCTACATAATCTGGGCAGAAGAGTAATGAAACATTCTGAAAAACTTACTGCAATACTATGGGGCTTTTATTTGGATGAGTAATCAATACCTATCTTCAAAGAAAATGATGCTAGTGCATGTAGACCTGCCAAAGTAGACCTACCTTGACTGGGAGACAAATTGCTGTATGGCTGCACTTTCTGTTTTTTAAATCTTATCCACCAGCTTTTGTGTGCAAATACACCTTTTAGTATATTGCAGAAACTGTACTTCTGTTTAAGGTCCACACCATTTTACAAGGGGGTTTTAATGATCACCTTTTTAAAAAATCTGACAGAAAGTTTGTTTTGATTTGTAGTTGTTAACTTATCTCTATGTAGTCACAATCTAGATTTATACATTTTTCCTAGCATATCTTGATCCTCCAAATACCTGATATTGTAGAAGCCTGCAGATTGCACCTGATGAGGATTTTACACTTTAGTCACTTCTGGCACAGCCAGTCACAAAAATAAAGGATTCAGTGAGTTGATTTTCTCAGCAACGTGCACTTAGGGACCAATGATGACACTGACAAAATTTCATCAATATGCCATAATAACCTCCGGGTGATAATTATTACTTTACAATACCCCCTTGTAAGGGCAATCTGCAGACTTCTACAATATCAGGTATTCGGAGGGTCAAGATATGCTGGGGAAAATGTATAAAACTAGATAGTGACTACATAGAGATAAGTTAACAACTACAAATCGAAACAAACTTTGTCAATTTTTTTAAAAGGTGATCATTAAAAATTTTGGATACCTCCCTCGTATATGTGTATATGAATTGAAGCCAGTGTGGTATACTGATTTGAGTGTTGGACTATGACTCTGAAGATCAGGGTTTGAATTGAAACCCACTGGGCAATCTTGGGCAAATCACACTCTCTTCCTCAGTGGAAGGCAAAGGCAAACCCACCTCTCAACAAATCTTGCCAGGAAAACCCTGTGTTAGGGTCTTAGGTTTGCCCTAACTTAGGAATGACTTGAAGGCAGACAACAACAAATATGCACGGGTCTCCTTGGATTGATTTTTGGCATTAGCCTGCAATTTAACATGCCTAACACACACACACCGAAGTGTTTTTTTAAAAAAAAATCTCAGAAAATACACATTTTTCCACATATGTAATGCTTATGGCATCAGCCACATTTTAAATCTTTTCTTCTGAAGACTCCTCCGGAAGTTTTCCCAACCATCCAAAGTAGATTTTGAGGAAGTGGCCTATCTTGGTTTTATTGGCAGAAACGGGGTTCCACTGGATACAGCCAAAGTATATCAAACTATGAATCTCTAACCATTTTTACAATAAAGCATTCCTTCCTACACAAATTTTTACATACTTTTTGAGGAAGAGAAATTAAGAGTAATGTGAAATCCCAAGGATATTGCTCTATAAACAGAGCAATGATGTTTTGAGGAGTCTTACAAAAAATCTAGCTTTTCTGCTGAGAAACAATCAGCATTTGTTTGTCAGTCCTAATTTATTATCTCAAGAAACACAGCTCTAGCTCATTCACCTGCAGTAGCCTTGACCTGTGTAAACCAGATGCATATTATTATTCCCTTCCATTCAAACTAGAATGTTCTCTCTCAGAATGCTATCCTAGGAAATGTAAAATGAAAGCCTTCTTTACCCTCAATTTCTCAACCAAGATAGCACATATTTTTCACCATCAGCATGCTAAAAGCATTAATGATCTTATCAAATAAAATAACAACTGAATTTTAACAAGAATATTGTCTGAAATTGCAGCAAAAGCTGCTCTTATGACCTACTATAAAGGAGCTGGAGAACTGTGAAATCAGGTGGCTATACACATTCAGACAGTGAGAGAAAGAGAGAAAATATATTTTTACTCAATGTTTTAAGAGCTATAAAATTGCAACCAATCAACATATAAAATAAGAGATTGATAAATCATACTGTATGATGGCTGGCATCCAGTTCAATATTTAAGATGTCATAAGCCTGACATTAATTATACTAGCTCATTAATACAGGATCATAATGACCAAAAGCGCCCTCCAAACCCTACCTTTTAGCCACATGTGCACAAAAATAAACACAAAACAAACAAACAAACAAAAACCCAGAAATAGAAACAAAAACATTTCCAAGCTGCTGGAGACAGAGGCAGCAAACAATGATGCATCCAGCCTTCTCCTGGTGGTGGAGTGCACTGTGACTGGTAACTATGGCAGAACCAATCTTTACTTAACTACTTCTAAGGAGGGAAGCTACAAGAGGCAGTTCAATTACCCAAGAATTCACACAGTTAGGATGATCCTATTTGTTTACTTGAAATCATCATCCCTTGGTTTCAACCCACTCAAAGGATAAGTCTTCTTCTGTTGAGGGATTCATGGCATCCTGAGGGGTTTTAAAAAAAATTAATTCCAAAGTGAAATCACTTTTTTTTGTGAACCTTTTAATTTGAGGACTCCCATCGTATATGTTAATACAATCACGTTCTAGTAATCAATTCACAAGCCAAAGGAGAGTTAGCTTTCATTTATAAAATAGTAGCAATGTGTGAAGAAATCCTGTTGGCCTGAATCAAATCCTTGCTAAATGGCCTTTTCAGATTGTAAGCCTAAGGGCAAGGAAATGTCTAACACCTCTGTGACATTGCTTGGTGTGAAGTGGGGATCTGACTGTTCCATAAAGACTTATCTAATACCTTGCTTGAATTTTGTCTTATTATTATCATGAACAAATGTTTCACCTGAACCTCAAGGCACAGTGGGTGTGGTTGCCCCTTCATATCCTTTGACTCGGAGAGGTCTGGGAGTTCCCTGACTCATATATATTTAGAAAGAAGGGCATTGTACTTTTGTCTCAGTATTGGCCATGACCACCTACATCTTTGTTTTCAGTTCTATGCATGTCTTGCCAAAAGCAGTCCCCATTGTGTTTGGCGAGGCTTAATCTTAGCCTTGCAGACTAAAGGGATTTATCTGCTAGGAATGAATGCCTAGCACAGTCTGGCCTGTGTTTAGCAGTGCTGTAATTATTCTGAGATATAAAAAGAGAAAATAACCACAACTCTTCTTAAAATATACAGCTATCTCATTTTTCTTTTCTGGGATTGTAATTTTGAATATATCCAAAGCTGGCCTTTTAACCTACCCCAAACTGAGAATGTCATCCCCGTGTGTAATAAAGCAAGTTGAAGCATTACAATGAAACAGCTTCTTTTCAGTTACTTCAGAGATTCAGCTTGTTTGGGGAGATAATATAACCAGGCATTGTTGTTCACATTACGGCAACCACGCAGAAAGATAAATTGATATTGGCAAAGAGAATGCCCTGCTACAGAAGCATCATCTTTTTGGCAGAGCTGAAAACTATAGAAATATAATCTACAGTGCAGTATAAAAGATGAAGTAATTCCAAGTCTGATCAATAAGATCTTTTGATATATTCTCTTAAGATTCTGTTTGAAGTAGATGGTCCATGTCAAGTGTTCTCCTTCAATAAAGCTTTTATACAGCCAGTGTGTGCGGGGAATGGAACTTTTTAGAAAGTTTTTTTTTTCTTCTTCACCCCATTTTGACTGGCACCTGTGTGCCAGAAACTGAGGAGATTACTACACTGCAGCTGTAACAATAAAATAGAGCCTTTGGCGATACTTATCACACAATGTCACCTCTGACCCATGGCTGCTGTGCTGTTAGGGTGTCCTTTTATCCTGATGAGGGAAACCCGTCAATAACTCCCAATCATACGGCAGTTACAGGACTTCTCAAGTGTGAGATGTTGCTGCCAAGGCAGTTGCAGTATTGACAGTTATGTGCCATCACAGTCTTTTCCTCTCCCTTGTGCTCGCTCCCTCTAACAATTCCTAAGCAATTTGATTCACTCTTTTTGTTTTCCTCCTCCTCCCTCCTCCTCCTCTTCTTAAATCACATTACCAGTATTGCAGAACTGCATTTTAAAAATTAAAAACAAAAATAAAAGGCATGCTGAGTAGGGCATAGTCCAGCCCGGGGATTAAGGGGGAGTGTGAAAGTGATCCTGATAGAAACAGCAACCCCAGCTATGTGACCGTCAAGACATGTGATAATGGCTACTCACAAAACTGGTATGTTGCATTTTCATTGGTTTGCATGATTGCAGTGAGAACAGGGCTAAGGTGATAAAGTTCTAAAAGTGTTTTGGATAATTTAGGTTGTTATCCTGTATCGACTTATCAATCAGTATGCTCCACTGAATTCAGCAGGGCTTATATATGTGAACACATTACACTGACTCTCTCACTGGCTTCTAGAACATGCTGAGGGGTACAAAGGGTCCTAGATTAAATTCTCAGATAAAATCCTTCATTGTGAAAATATGAGGTCACATCTTTTGGGGTCCCACCCCCCAAAGAAACTTCGCAAGAAAAACCTATGGTAAGGTTGCCTTAGGGTTGCCTTGTCAGAAATGACTTGAAGGCACACAGCAGCAACAACAAAGCTATAGACAAGGGTACTTCCTGAGGTGGATGCTTTAGCAGCACATAGTCATCATTGTTCTGCAAGTGGAATAGTTATTCTGTCCTCATACCACAAGTAGACAATGGCTCCTCCTTTCCAGTACAAGGAGGTATGTGAGTGTGTGCATTTCATCAAAACCACAACATGTAAGCACCAGGTTAAACACGTCTTTTATGATATGAATGTCAACCTTGCCCCTCCTCACAAGTGAAGAAGAATGAGGAGATAGAATGAGATGTAACAGTAGTGATGTTTTTAAAAGGAAAGGCTGGGTGATAGATTGGATTCTTAAAGGATATTCACACTATGAAAATAACCGAGGATAAATCTGGGTTAAAACTGTTCATTGTTCATTGATGTGGTTCCATAGTGTGAATAACAAACCCATTCTGAATGATCCCTTAGAAGGGGAAGAGGGGGGAGGGAATGGTTAGAGCAATCTATATAGGCCACAGCCAACTGCAAAAGCTTTGTGATAGGTTGTCTGCAGTATTTGCAGCTGTTCAGTTCCATGAAAAAGAACATTAACAACAGCATCTACAATAACATCCCTGAAGCTAAAAAGGGAAAACTTGCAAGGAAAATGTTTTGCTCATTATAACATACAGATGTTCCATAAAGTGAGTGAACAGAATATTGTTCTTCCACAGTAAGGGCTTAAGGTGGACGCAGACTATGTGCCATATACAAAGTGATAGGTTTCATGAGAGCTATTATGGCTCTATGGGGAAGAGAAGAAGAAGTGGTGACTTGTACAATTAAACCAGTCTGTGGGAATGGGAAAGGAAGTGAAATATCATGCACAATAGCAATTCAGTCAGCAATAATGGCACAGTACATGGAGCCTGTCATCACTCTGAAATGGAAAATGGTACACACCTAACCTTTGAGGGAAACTAAGCATTAGGTATCTATCTTGGGATAAATGAAGGCTCCAGGTATGAAAAGGAGATGAGGAAAGGGAGAATGAAAATCTAAAATTGCCCTGTTTGGCAGAAAATCCAAAGGTATTGATTCAGGAAAAGTGTGAATTCAATGGCAAATGTGAATATCTCGTCAGAAATGTGTCTGACACAACACATACATGCAAAGCTACAAGCAAAGTAAACATATTTGCTGCTGTTTTTCCTCATTAAAATAAACACACCATACCAAACATTACTTCTTAACCACCTGACATACTAAATAAATTTATGTTCAGTTCTGTATACACTGAGTTATCACATCCTTCTTTCTCTCTCATTTTTCCTCTTACTTTCTCCTCTTCTCAGAAAAAGAAAGAAGAAATCCTATTTCTTCCCTAAGAGTTTATAGGTATTTTCTGAAGCATTAGCCTGTTCCCATCTATTTCAATTGTAAGTGATAATCAAAACAAATTAAAACATAACAACACTTTTGGCTACTTAACTGCTTAAACTTGCAATCCTAAACCTATTTACAAGACTTAGAAATGAATGGATATCTATTACATGTAAGTATGGAAAGATAAAACTGGTTTTTAAGGGCTAAAAAAATAAAGATGCAAAGGATTGAACACCAGCATGTCATTTGAGTGCTGGGCAAGGACTCCAGGAGACCTGGGTTCAAATTGCCAATTGGCCATGGAAACCCACCAAGTGACCTTGGACAAGTCACACACTCTCAGTCTAAGAGGCGGACAATGGGAAACCCACTCTAAACAAATTGTGTCAAGAAAACCCTGTGACAAGATCATCATTAAGTCAGAAAAGACATGAAGGCACACAACAACAGCAACAACAACAACAACAGGTTTGGGAGATTCACTCAGCCCAACACACACTTTCTTTAAAAAAAACAGTGGTAGCTGTTTAAAAAACAGTGGGGTGGTGAATCTATTCTGGATTTTAATCCAAACTTTAAAGGAGCAGATTCACTGCTCCACTAACTTGGATGGCATTTGCTGCCACTCTTCCCTTCTATTAATACAAATCCTCTCTCCTCTGTCCACTCCATCCATTCCAGGCAATGCCACAGGTACAAATTCAGAAGATAGTTCCTGGATTACATTGATTTCTACCTGTTCAGAATCAAGCCAAATGACAAGTTACATATCTGGAGCTTTGGAATGAAGCATTTCTTACAGGAGCCAGGAGCCTCACTTCATCCCTGATAATAATAATAATAATAATAATAATAATAATAAATTTTATTTATATTTCCCTGCCTCTCCCTGTGGATCAAGGTGGGGTTACAGCCATTAAAATACATATAAATACAGACAAGGAATACAATAAATCTAGTACAGTACATCAACAATAATATTGGATAAAATTAACGCATAATATGACAGTTTCTTAACAGTGGAATTGCACAGTATCAAATTTCAAATGAATGGGCGTCCTAAGTAGGATTGGATGAGTAGGCCCTCAGGAAGAGCTCCATCTTGACTGCCTTCTTAAAAGCATCCAGGTTGGTAGTAAGACGGATCTCTTTCAGCAGGCTGTTATACAGTTTAGGGGCAGCAGTTGAAAAAGTTATTTGGGAACTCATAACCAATCTGGATGCATTCCTGCAAGTAACTTGGGCCCAAGCCATATAGGGCTTTAAAGGTAATAACCAACACCCTGTACTGTGCCTGGAAGCTAATCGGCAGCCAGTGAAGTGATTTTAATACTGGTGTTATATGGTCAAACCTGGAAGTACCAGTGACCAATTTGGCTGCCATATTTTGAACCAATTGAAGCTTCCAAACTTGGCACAATGGTAGCCCCATGTAGAGCACATTACAGAAATCAAAACAAGAGGTTATCAGTGCATGTACCACTGCTTCAAGGTCCCTTCGGTCCAAGTAAGGTCGCAGCTGGCATATCAACCGAAGTTGATAGCAAGCACTCCTAGCCGTTGCAACAACTTGAGATGACAACTGTAAAGATGAGTCCAGGAGTACTCCTAAGCTGCGAACTTTATCATTTAGGGGAAGTGTGACCCCGTCCAGGATAGGCTGGCAATTTTCCCTTTCTGGAACTAAGGTTTCTATTGCAAGTACCTCTATTGCAAGTTTCTCTGAACTTTGTTTTCCGTTATCCAGCCCATTACTGACGCAAGGCAAACATTCAGAGGAGAGATGCCATCCTTATCACTGCAGAGACATAGAGAACCATATTTGGGTGTCATCAACATACTGATAACACCACACCCCATGTCTCACCCAGCGGCTTCATGTAAATGTTAAACAGCATTGGAGACAGAATAGCACCCTGAGGGATGCCCAACTTGAGCTCCCTTTTGGACAAATAACTGTCCCCAAGTGACACCATATGGAATCTGTCTGAGAGGTAGGACCAGAACTACTGCAGAGCAGTGCCCCAATTATTAACTCTCTCAGGTGTTCCAGAAGGATACCATTGTCGACAGTATCGAAGGCCGCTGAGATGTCCAAGAGCACCAACAGGGTCACACTTCCCCTGTCGAGGCCCAGATGGAGATCATCGACTAAGTTGACCAAGGCCATCTCAACTCCATATCCCACCCTGAAGCCAGTTTGAAATTGGTCTAGAATAATCAGCTTCCTCCAAGACAGCTTGGAGTTGGAAGGCAACTGCCCTCTCGCTCACTTTGCCCAAGAATGGTAAAAGGGAGACCGGTCTATAACTATTTCTAATCAAGGGATCAAGGAATGTTTTTTCAAAAGCAGTTTGACCATGGCTTGTTTTAGATTTTCTGGAAATTTACCCTCCTTGAAGGATGTGTTGCTTATAGATCGTAACAGCATTTTTGCTGCATTACCTCCTTGAATGGTCAACCATGATGGGCAAGGATCGAGGGAACACGTTGTCCTTCTTACACTTCCGAGAAGGTTGTCCACTTCATCGGTATTTACAAAGCCCACCTCTCAGCCAATGCAAGAACTGGAAATATTACATCATTTGAAGTACTGGGTCGATGCCAGACTCTGGTAGACACTAGTCAGTATCTGCCACAGGTTTTCTTCTGGACTCTCTCAGCCTGAAAAACAAATAGACAACTAAGATGTACTCATCACTGTCTCATCACTGTCCATGCTGGATTAATATGTCCAATGGTGGCTGGTAAATTATTTCAACACTAATCCTATGTCAGTGTAATGAGAAGTCCATTTTGGGCTTTACCTTGAACATTATAGTAGTTATCCACAGTGAGTTTATTTTGGGGTAAGATTTAGCACCTTAAAAGTCCAGACAAAAACCTGGAGCAGATTCATTATCCCATTGACGTGGTAGCCAATAGCCACCACTGAATGCAACTTTGTAACATATATGCACTCCAGGTAGAAGTAGAAGAAGAAAATGCAAGGCACATCTATCTATTTCTACTCTGTGCTACTTTCATATGTTGTTACCATCATCCCATTCCATCCCATTTCCACATGAACATCCAATTTCAGTCCTCTAAAAATACAATTGAAAAGCTTTCATTTTGTTATTATGAATATTACATGCTGACTACCTTTATCCTGTCCATTATCATTCTCTATTATACTTTCAACTGCTGTTGTAGTCACTTTGCTGAAATCATTTTGTATCATTAGACTTATGCATTACAAGGATAGTGATTTTTTTTAAAATGTGATATTACACCACTGTAAGACGTTGATTCTTATTTCTTGCATTCTCTGCTGGATGTCAGAATACTCATAAAGTATTCCTAAATCAAAGTCCCAATAACTGTTGTTGTACTGATCATAACCTTCTTAATTTTCCTCCCAAGTTTCTAACTGTGCCAATAATTAGGTGGAAGGATTCCAGATTTAAGAAACTGACGACTGATTTAGAACTAAATTACAAACTCTTATTATCCCCCGCCCCATCCTGAACATAGGGTTGCTTTTGTTCTCATCCTCTATGGTCCAAAACTTGGACCTGTTTAATAGAGTATGATTGCTACTATCAATAGTCATAATAGACATATATTGCAGATATGCAAAAGCAGCACCATGCTGTTCTGATGAATGAGAGAAATGTTTCCCAAAGACATGTTTGCGGGGAGGCTGGGAGGTCGCCACTATCTATCAGCTGTCCTTCAAATATTGGGGAGATTAGCTTTTGGAAGAGGCTTGGGTAACCTTTGGATGAATTCCACTTGTTTATACCAGTACTAACTGAGGCAAAATCCAGGTTGGGTGTGAATTAAGAGTTTTATTTTTAAAAATGCAGGTTCCAGTCACTCACACACCATAGCAATCCACACAGACATAGCATACAGAGCTAACCAAAATGGAAGTATGGAAATAGGATAGCAGAATTTGAGGGATTTGCAGATAATTACCTGTCTGATGAGTAGGGCATGGAAAGCTAGAGTGGCTTAGACTGGGAGATATGAAAGCAATTTAGAACATACACAGAGGTATGGAGGTGTATGGCAGCTGTGTGCACAGAGGTTAGATTTTGGAACCGTACGTATGCCTAAAATATAGCTCCAAACAATTGACTATCTGATCAGGTAACAAAGGCTGGATATCCCTTCCCAGAAACTGATAATAAAATTCTGGCCTGGATGATGGCTTTAGTTTTAGTGTAACAAAAACAGTGATTTGATCAGGACATCCACAGGATAGATGTCCTGGGAAGTTTGACTGGGAACACAACAAAGGTTAGACAGGTAGACTGGCTTACTGCTTTGGGTATGAGGAGATCCTTTGTCTCAAGTTGCAAGAGTAAATGTAGATGACTTGGGGAATGAAGGAGCACTTAATTAATACATTTGAATTGGATTATCTTTTTTTAATTAGAGTATTTATACCCCAGCCTTCAGCCTTAAAGGCTATCAGAGCAGCTTACAATTATTATTTTTAATAAGACGGTTCCCTGCCCTCAGGGTTACAGTCTAAAAAGACATGACATAAAAGGAGAAGGGAAAGGAAAGAAGATGAGGTCCAGCAGTTCTACTCTCCCTCTGAGGCCTGGACCAAGGCAGATGGATTGGATGGAGGGCTCTTCTTCTTAGTTCAAGCCAGGCCTGATGGAGCTGGCAGGCCTCTCTCTCCCTCCGATGATGTAGATGGCAAAGGGTGGGCTCTTCCGCTTACTCTAGCCCAGGCCTGATGGAGCTTGGCAGGCCTCTCTCTCCCTGTTTACCTGGATGGGCACTTGCCTTGGGACACACTCATTTTCTCCTGGGAACCTGATCTTATGTTCCTGAAAAGTCATCAAACACTCAAAAACATGTTATCTCCAGATATGAGATATTATATATGGGGATCTCCAAAATACAGCACGAGGTATTAACAGTGTGCTACAGAATAAAACACCATTAGCTTTATGATTTGGGTGTCCTTGGACAAGGCTTCTTCAGAAGGCCTTCTTAAAAGAGGCAGTGGTGCAAAATGAGAACTCAGTCTGAAGATCTTTGATTTTCTTTGTGTCTCATGTCAAGTGAGAAAAATGGCACTGGTGGGATAATGGTCCTTTCATTAGACATTGTTTAAAAATATTTTATTGAGTGTGTGTGTGTGTGTGTGTATATATATATATTTATATACTCAATTTCACACATAACATACAAAATTATAACTCTATCCTAAACTACAAAACAGAACCCTAAACTAAACTAAGCTACCTCAAAATTTTAACAATTAACAAAATTAACATAAATTACAATTAACTTCACACTTCCCAAGCCTAAGAATATTTATGCTCAGTATATTTCTCAGTAATGCTAACTTGTTTTTACTTTACTTCTGACCTTAAAAATTAAACAAATTCCTTCAAGTTTCAAATTCCAAAACCATAATCTTCCCTTCTTTCTTCTTAATATTAGACAGAAATAATTACCAGTCTTTTAGAAAAATGTCCAACCTGTTTTCTTTAATCAACATCACACATTTGTCCATCTCAGCCAAATCAAAAACATTAATAGTCCACTCCTCTACTGTATGGAGATAAGTTTTCCAGTTTTGAGCATGCAACAGTCTTGCTATTAGAATCACATAACATTTTACTTTATAGTTTATACCTTTTAATTTCTTCTTTGATATGTACAACAGAAACAAATCTGGTCTTAATTCTACATTTAAAAATAGATTACAATAGTTTTTGTCTCCAACAACTTTTTGCTTTGTTACAAAATACCACATATTATAAAGGGTACCTTCATGTACAGGGATGTGGTAGCTTAGTGGTTAAGATACCAGTTCTAACAATTGGAAGACCAGAAAGTTGGCAGTTGGAGGCCCAAGTGCTGCATGCTGGGGTGAGCTGCCATCACTAGTCCCAGCTCCTGCCAACCTAGCAGTTCAAAAGCATGCAAATGCAAATAGATAAATATGTATCACTTCCCGTGGGAAGGTAACAGCATTTGGTACAGTCATGCTGGCCACATGATCCCTGGAGTAGTCCTCAGACAATGCTAGCTCTTCAGCTTAATAACGGAGATGAGCACTGCCTCCTACAGTTAGTTATGGCTACACATTCATTTCAAGCGATGACATTTACCTTTACCTTTGGGAATTTTCTCATTCCAAAAAGAAAAGATGTCTTGGTGCACTGAAATATCGTGCCCCAAAATGTTAGTTCATTCCTCCCTCTTGTGCACCATGAGGCTCTGTTCGAAAAAAACCTCTCTCTCTCTCTCTCTGATGAGCCTAGATTCTCTTTCATAATTTTAATCAGGTAGCTGGGCTGTGCAATTTCTTACATCATGTGGGCCTATCAAATAAACAAACATTATATATTTGCACAGGCCAATTACCTGATTAAAATTATGAAACTGAATCTAGGCTCATCAGAGAGATTTTTTTTTTTTTTTGGAACAGAGTCTCATGGTGAACAAAATAGAGAAAGGAGCTAACATTTTGGGGCAGGATATTTCTGTGTACCAAGATATCTTTTCTTTTTGGAATGAGAAAATTGATTTTATTTACATCCCTACCTGGCAGACAACACTTAGCTGGTGGTTTTTATTCTGATAGGTGGAAGGGTAAACATTGAAAAGTGTCAGTAGGGCATTTCTTCTGCTGTAGGATATGTAAAATTAGACAATTGTATCCTGAAAAGGTAGGAAGTTAAATTCAATTAAAGAGACACAAAATTATTCCAGTTCCATACATGGGGATGCAAAGAGAATCATATAGCAATGGTTTCTCATTCTTCCTTATTGGGGAATTTCAATTAATTATTTTAAGTAGATTTTGCATAAGACTTGAAAGAGTTTCTTTTAGTATGCAAGAAAGCAGGCCAGATATGCTGAGAATGCTGGGATCTGTGCAAAACACTCCATATCAGAAAAATAGCTAATTAATTGCAAAAATCAAAATTCAATGGAGCAGTAAACAGTTTTCATCAAGTGTATTAATGAAGAGGAAATATATTTAATAGACTGATAATGTATTATTAAAATTAGACAAAGCCAGAGTGAGCTCAGAGCATTGAAATTCACTGATAATCCTTTGCTCAAAGTTTACAACATGTTTATTTTTCAGACTAACAGCGTTCTGCTTTGAATTCCTCATTTCAGCATTCACAAGATCTTGGTTGCAGCAGTTCCTCCCCCTGAGTTGCCTTTCTCTCATCCCCATAATTCATCCCTCACTTTTTAAGAGGTAATTCTCACTACTTCACCATGCAGTCATAGAATAGCACACTTTATGCATGTCCTAGGATTGAATACTTGGGCAAGGCAAAAGTAGCAGTGCTTCTTTTAGGGTCTCCCATGTGAGGCAAGCTTTTGTTGAGTAGCTAGTCTATAGGTACCAAACAGCTATTGGGCAGTAGCAGTAGTGGAGGGTGGCATTGGTAGACGTTCTCTTAAAGACAACAATAGTGGCACCATAGCTAACACTTGTTAGTACCGCACAGAGGGAGTCTTAGTAAAGCCCTTTTGAATATCTTTTACCATGAAATCTCTATGATGAAATAATCCCAAATTAAATAAGAGATAGTGCCAGAAAATGAGACTCCCAAGTTAGAAGACACTCCATGAGTTACTAGGAAGAGCAGAGGATAAACTATGAATAGCACTGTGGCTACTGGCACAACTCAAACTGAAAGTCCACGCATCAGCTGATGTGCTCAGAGGTGAAAGGGAAGCATGAAGCAGCACAAGATGTATTAGAGGAACACGGAATGAGAGATGCATGAATCAGGACACCAAGAAAGAATGAAAATAAAAAATGGAACTTATAAGCATTGCAGTACTTTGGATGAATACCCTAAAATGGAGAGGAATGGAATCTTTTGAGTCAAATAATTACACAATGTTTTACTCAGGAAATGAAAATCTAAAAAGAAAAGGGTGGCATTAATAGTGAGGAGAGATGTAGCAAAAGGAGTCAAGGGATATAATGCAAAATCTCACTGAATAATACCTATTGATGGGAAAACCCATCAATATAACCATCAACCAAGTGTATGTTCCAGCTACAGAGGTAGAGGAAGAAGAAATTGAAATATTCTATGCTGGAGTTCTAGAGGAAATTGATAACACACCAAAACATAACATATTGATAAGCCTTTGTTGCTAGTGGGGCATAAATACTCCAAATAAATGAATGAATAAATGAATAACTGATAACAAGAAGAAATATGGCATTGGTCCCTGGCACACTGAGGGGAAAATGCTGGTCTTTCTCCATCCCCATCACATAGTATGTGATAGACTAATAGTTTGCTCATTAATGTTATGTACCTATAAGAGGTGTCTGAAATTGAATGTTTTATTCCACATGTCATTGTGCAAATTAATGTATGAAATAGGCAACCATCCTCTGGGCTGTACCATGCAGTGACAATGCAGTGGCTTGTGATGCTGTGAAATTACTAATTTTGTTGTTCTTGTTGTGTGCCTTCAAGTCATTTGCAACTTATGGTAACCCTATGTTGAACCTATCACGGTGTTTTCTTGATAAATTTTTCAGAGGACGTTCCCCGTTGCCTCCCTCTGAGTCTGAGAGCATGTGACTTGCCCAAGGTCACCCAGTCGGTTTCCATGGCTGATCAGAGATTAGAACCCTCTGTCTCCTGTAATAAAATTTTGTGAAGCATTTTTGGCATCATTTTCAGTGAGTTATTCCCTCAGAGCAGGATGCTCTAGCGTATCTCACTGTCTCATTCTTGTTTGCTATCTCTAGCTGTCTTTTCCGTTTTTTTGTTGTTTTGTTTTGTTTTTTTGGCCATTTCTCTTAGCTGAATATGGTCATTTGCTTTAAGTAAATTTAGCCATACAGCATTGGAGGGAGACATATTTATGCCTCCCATGACATCATCTTGTCTTGGAGCTCAGGGTTGCTCCTGAACTGTATTAGAGTGAGGACAGTGAGAAAGGAGCTTGATGAGGATTTGCCTCATTGAGGTTTTCATACACTTGAGAAACTCCTTTCTCATGCCCCACCCCATCTTCAAATTGTCTTTCCATCAATAGTTTCTGGATACAGTTCAGTATGATGTATAAAGCTCTACAGAGCTTGGGTTGTGAATATTACAAGGACATTATCTTACCTATCAACAGGTCATTGTTTTGAGATCTTTAGGGAATGCCCTTCTATTTATCTCACCACTCTTACAGGTAATATATATATATATATATATATATATATATATAATGTTTTATTTATACCCCGCTCTTCAGCCAAGACTATCAGAGCGGCTTACAATTTGTTAAACAAACAGCTTCATTTACAATTGTAAGCTATTTGCCCCCAACAATCTGGGTACTCATTTTAGCGACCTCGGAAGGATGCAAGCCTGAGTCAAGCTTCAGCCCTTTGCTGGTCTTGAACTCGCCACCTTCTGGTTTTGAGTGAGTGGCTGCAGTACAGGCATTTAACCACTGCGCCACCAGGGCTGTTCAGGTACATCTGCTGGGAGCAGAGGAGATGACCTTCTTGATGGCTGTTCCTAGATTCTGGAGATCCTTTTAGAGAGGATATACTGATCTCCAAAGGAAGAGAAAGCCTTTGTGGTTTTTTCAGGTATGTGGGAACTGACTGATCATAGGGAAATTACTTTTCAATAATGTATTGTATTGTGACTCGTTTTGTTTAATGGGTATTCTTTTAATTTTTTCTTAATTATAATGATGTTTTAATTATATTAATTATATTATATTTTAACATGTGTGTGTTGTAGTGATCTGAACTATAATCTCCATTTGCTTTACTTTTTCTAAGCTGCTTTGAAAATGCTGAGATGCATATGTATACATATACTAAATCCATCACTAAGAGGGCCTGGAAAAACTAGAACTGTTAATGCATAGAACAGGATTCTGGCCAAGTCACCTCACCCTTCCTCTGCTTGATTTTTGTAACATTTCTGCCTGCCCAAGAAACATAGAGGTCTTTAAAGCTTGAACAGAGTTGTGAGTGTGATTAAGCTTTTTGGGACAATGTGGATTTTAAGTTTCATCTTACTGGCTGCATCTGCACTGCAGAAATAATGCAGTTTGACACTGCTTTAATTACCATGGCTCAATGTTATGGAATCCTGGGATTTACAATATTTACCTTCTCTATCAAGGAGCTCCAATGCCACAATGAACTACAAATCCCAGGATTCCATGACAATTGGCCATGCTTATTTCTCTTTGCTTATGAAACATCAGTTCTGGTCAATTGAATCTAAGAAAACACTTAGGTTTTAGGGGTGTCAACTTTGGTACACACTCATTCTGGATTGGGGCAGCATCAACTGCTTCAGCTATGGGCCTGAGACAGACATTCAGTGCACTGGTAATGGAAGTGTGCTGCTTTCAAAATGTATGTCCATTCTTTGAAGGCTGGAGTGAATTTCACTTAACATGGGTTTTCCTTTAGCTTCTATGTCCTTCTGGTTTAGATATCAGGTCCTGATCTGCAGCCATAGCATGATCTACTGAATGGCATGGCAGGACCAGAGTAGTCATTTGGGAGAGCAGCTCAGGATGGGTGGTATGACCACACAGGAGGGGCCTGAGAAGGAGCGGTTTAATGCTGTTGTTGTTTGAGGAGCATACTGGACCACTCCCTGATGTGCTGGTAATCTACCTTGATGGAAATGACTTAGACCTGCTTAAAAGACAACCCTCTAGATCGGCCTTCCAAAATGGCCAGCCAAGATAGCAATCAATCTATTTGGATTGCCCTCGGGGTCTTATGTTTCACCCAAGTATGGCTGGAGAGGTATCACAGGTTGATTTCCGTGCCTAAATTAAACCTGCACCAAATTGATCCCCCTTTGTTTGCTCTGCCCCAGGTCTCAAACATTCAAATAGGTTTTAGGTCAATAAAATGGCCCTTTTTAACCCCAAATACTGTGTCACATCTCATTATTTCATGGCTGGTCAAGAAAAAGTGGTGTCAGGCTACCTTATTTATGTAGTGCAGTTACAGCCATTGTTAAGCCAACATGACTACCACAGTATTTTTTTTCTCCTCTAAATGCCATTCTATTCTATTCTATTTCTATTTTAGTATTTTAAGTTTCTTTTCTAAATGTCATAGGCAAAGGCTGCATCCTATCATCCTACTTGTTTAACTTATATACTGAAAACATCATAAGGAAAGCAGAATTAGAAACAGAAAAAGGAGGACTTAAGACAGGAGGAAGCAACATTAATAACCTTAAGATATGTGTATGACACCATAATCTTAGCAGAAGACATTCAGAAATTGGAACAGTTAATAAGGAAGATCAAAGATGAAAGTGCAAAGGCAGGTCTGATGCTGAACAAAACCAAAATAATGAAAACAGAAGAAATACACAAATTCAATCTATACAATGACGAAATTGAATCTACATAGTTAAAGTTAAAGAATTATATAGCTATAGTTAAAGAATTCCCATATCTAGGAACAAACATTCACCAGAATGGACACTGTGATCAAGAAATAAGAAAATGACTAGGAATGGGAAAGGCAGCTATCAAAGCACTGGAAAAGAAACTGAAGAGCAAAGACATACAAGTGAGCACTAAAGTCAGAATCGTTCAGGCCATTGTATTGCCAAATACCATGTATGGATGTGAGAACTAGACAGTGAAGGAAGCAGAAAGAAAGAAAATCAACTCATTTGAAACGTGGTGCTGGAGAAGAGTACTTAGGATACCATGGACAGCCAAGAAGACAAACAAATGGATTCTTGAACAGGTCAGACCAGGGTACTCATTGGAAGCAAAGATGATCAAACTGAGGCTACTGTACTTTGGCCATATAATGAGAAGGCATGGATCACTAGAAAAAACAATAATGCTAGGAAAGATAGATGGTAGAATAAAGAGAGAAAGATCACAAACCAGATCGATAGACTCAGTTAGAGGTAACTTATATAAGTTAAACATGGGCAGAGGCTTGCTAGATCTGGGCAAGGTAGTGGAAGATAGGTATTCTTGGAGATGTTTCATCGACAGGGTTGGCATGAGTCAGAACTGACTCAAAGGCAGCTAACAACAAAATGTTATTTCACATTCTGTGGTTAAGCCATCTGTGACTTGTCTTGTTCCTGTTATTTGCCCCCATAACATCTTTTAAAATATGTTTATACTTCTGTAAACCTTGGTGTTTCCCTAGAGTACACTGATACCTATTTCTTGTTTCTCAATGGCCCTATTTTGCCTACAATCTAGTCAGCATTAATCACCCAAGTTCTCAGTTAGAAAGACGTAAATGGCATTGCAATGCAACAATAACACACCTGCTTTCAAGAATGTGTCCCAAATGGTTGTGCAACTGATTTTTGTTCCCCTTGAATTATTTTCATTGAAACAGAATAGAAAGCATCCTTTGTTTATCTTCTTTTTGCAGAAACAAACACATTTGCAGCAGATGCTTTGCAAATATTTGTAATTATAATCCATAATAATAAATAATCTAATTATAATCCATAAATATTCATCTATGTTCTAGTGGTGCATGAAAGAATTTGAGATGCTTTGTTTAACAACTTCATTTTAAACTGGTGAAATCCCACCGACCTTCAATCAGATTATGGCTAGTTTTGAGGTGGAGATGGTATAATGTACAAAAATTTACTCTCCCCTTCAAGTTTCCAAACATCCTGGCTCCAGGAATTCATGCCAAAAATGCTGAAAGCATCCAATAATTTAATTGAATTATGTTTTCATACAATTTATAATTGCAGCTAAAGAGAAAGTGATCTACTTAATTTGTTGTGTTGTTAACTGCCTATCAAGTTGACTATGCCTTATGCCAACCCTATAAGTGTGAGACCTCCAAGTGCCCCTGTCATCAACAGTCCTGCACACATGTTGCAGACTCTGGGCCATGGTTTCCTTGATTGAATCTAACCATCCAGAATGCAGTCTTCATATTTTCCTACTGCCTTTATCTTAACATTATTGTCTTTTCTAAAGAGTCATGTCTTCTCATGATATGACCAAAGTATAACAATCTAAGTTTAGCCATCTTGACTTCTAGGGAGAGTTCAGGCTTGATTTGCTCTATGACCCATTGCCTTTTTAGCATTGCACAGTATCCTCAGAAGTCCAGCACCACATCTCAAATGAGTTTATTTTCTTCCTATCAACATTCTTCATTGTCCAGCTTTCACAATCATACATAGAAATTGGAAATACAATGACATTGACCATCCTAACTTTGGTATCCAGTGATATATCTTTATACTTCAGGGTCTTGTCTAGTTCCTTCATAGATGCCCTTCAAGTAATAGGTAATAGGTAAATTTATTTACCTAGCCATCCATAAAAATTAAATAGAAATCAGTGAAACAGTGGATCTGTTCTGGATTTTAGACTGATATTTTAATGTACTGAACCTACTTTGAGGATAGTGTCCAGTATGGTTAAAGATAGTTTCTTTAAAGTTTGAATTAAAATTGAGAATGGAGCAACCAGCCTCCAAGTAAGCTGAAAGGACATTTTTGGCAGAAACATTTTGCAGAAACATTTTTGTCATTAGACTTAAAAATTTGATCAGGAGGGCTTTAAACTGAGTTATATGGGGTAAGGAGACAGTATTTTGGAAGGCAGGAGTTCATCAAGAGCTGGAGATAATAGTCAAACTGTTATAGAGGGAGCAAAGCAAATAGTGCAAGGACCCAATAGTGAGAGGCAAAAAAACCTTACATGGGCAGCAGGTGGGGAGCACCCGTGATCTTTGATGTCTCTACACTAATGCACAGAGCTTCTAACACAACAAAGGAAAATAAGATATAACAGGCATCACTGAAACCTGGTGGGATGAGTCTCATGATTGGCATGTACTAATAGTGGGATATAACCTTTTTAAGAGAAATAAACCAAACAAGAAAGGAGGAGGGATAGCATGTGTACACCTGTGAAGAGATCCCGGACTTATATTCTGGAAGTCAGGTGGAGAGCATCTGGGTAAAAATGATAGGGAAAGAAACAACATGGATGTTATTGTGGGAGTCTACTACAGATCCCCAAGTCAAACTGAGGAATTGGATTATGCCTTTCTATAACAGATGACCACATACACACAAGACCACACACTCAGAAAGGAGAGACATAGTAATGGTGGGTGACTTCAACTATCCTGATATTTGCTGGAAGTGAATGCAGCACAGAATAAGTAAAGAGGTAGTACAGGAATACCTTGTTAATGTAAATGAATTTAAATCTCCGGGACCAGATGAACTACATCCATGGGTATGGAAAGAGCTGGCAAATGTAATGTCAGAGACATTGGCAATAATCTTTGAGAACTCCTGAAGAACAGAAATCCCAGCAGGAGGGAGAAAGTTGTCTCCAACTTAAAAAGGGGGGGAAAAGAAGGATACCAACAATTGTCCTATACATCAATACCAGGAAAGAGTCTAGAGATTAAACAGAGAGCCTGTGAATTTAGAAGGCAATGCCATAATCTCAAAAAATCAACATGGGTTTCTGAGAAACAAGTCATGCCAGACTAATCTGATCCCTCTCTCTCTCTCTCTCGATAAAATTACCAGCTTGGTAGATGAAGGTAATGCTGTGGATATTGCATATCTTGATTTCAGTAAGGGCTTTGGCGATGTTCCTGATGACATTCTTGCAAACAAGCTAGTAAAATGTGGGTTAGACAAGGCAACTGTTAAATGGATTTGTAATTGGTTGACCGGTTGAACCCAAAGGGTGTTCAGGAATGGCTCCTCGTCAGTTAAACCCCGTTACAGCCTTATTTGTCCTCTCACCCCAAAATTACTGAGGGGAGGGGGATCCAAAAGGTTCAGCATTAAAAAAACTTTGCTATAGAAAAGGAAATTGCAGGCAAAGTCCTAGGTTCACCACCAATAACATACATCAGTTAGGTTTGATTTATTCAACTAAGGTGGAAGAGGAGATCATATAACTTCAATTTATTAATTTCACATAGAACTATCACTTTCATCAACATGGCAAAGAAGTAAAATGACCCCATTAGATCACAGAGCTGATGTCAGATAAAGTCTTTTGGTCCATCGAGCCCCAAAGTTGATGCATCCTAGCTGTCTTTCACAAAGATCCATCTTGACAATGCAAGGATAACCTCCAGTGGTAGACACTTGGATGGAATTAAAGAGTATAATTTTTTTCTTTAAAAAAAGTGCTGGTTTTGTTTCATATATTTTAAGAATTTGCTTCTAACTTGTTTAATCATATAATACCATGTCAGAGAAAGGAGTAGAGCTGAAAAGTCAGTATTCTCTTGTATTTCTGTAAAAATCTTTCATAGCCAAAGGAGGGATGGCCAAACTAACTCTGTGTGTTTAATCCAAGGAAAGTGACAAGATCCTCTTGGGGAAAATGTACTTGTCCAGTTTATTAGGTCTTCCCACAACATTTTCTTCCAGGTAAAGTAATATAATAAGAAGTGTAATATAAGACCATGGACCCCAAGTAAGAATTCTGACCTCTCAATATTTTTTTTTCTTCAATCCCCAAATTTCTTGGACTGCAGCAAAATAAAACTTCAGTTGAGCATGTAAGAATTCAGGCATCTAAACAAGTGAGTCAGGCTAGGTTCCCAGGAGAATGTGAGCATAGAAAACATGAGGAGTGTTACAGACCACCCAAAAGTGGCTGTCTGTAGGTGCCCAAAGAAGCACTGGGATAGGGCCAGGGCTGCCTCACTGGCAGCCCGAGAGGCCCCATCCCCGTTCTTCTCCAGGCCGTGGAAAAGGGGAAAAAGGCCCCTTCCCTGAAGCCTGAAAAGGGTTGTCCTTGGGGCTTCATGCCCCAAGGACAGCCCGACCAGCGGGCTAGATTGTTTCCATGGCAATCTAATTGCTGCGGGAATGACGCACGGCTTGAAAAGGAGCTCCATTTTGGAGCTCCTTTTGGTGCTGTGGAAAGGGCACCCTAGGCGCCCTCCAGCAACACAATGTCAGGCGCGCATCACGTTCTCTAAATGCGGCATGTGCCATGATATCATGGCATGCGTACATGGATGGCATCATTTTAAAATGGTGCTGTCCATACGTGCTAGGGTTAGGGAGGGTGTAAATGCCTAACCCTAATCCCGCCGCACAGATGGCCCTTTTGAGCCGTCTATATCAGGCCATGAGATTTCTAAGTATGACCAATTTTCAGTATTTCATTCTCTGCAATGCTAGAAATGTGAGGACTGTAGTAAATTTTATTTCATGGCCAGGATTCTTATTTGTGGCTTCCTTTTGCTCCCCTGTAACTGCATCTCTCTTTTCTCAGATGTTTCACAGAGACCCTCCTAAATTCACGTAGCATTGCAATCTAGATGCCAGCTAACCTTTCAAAAAATGCGTTTGCTGTGAACTTGTACTTGTCTGAGTACAGAGCACTCTGGACAGAAAATGTCATAGATGTGACTATAGCCTGGAACTGGGACAATGGTGACAAGGGAACCCAAGATCAGGTGGAAGACATGATGACTCGACATATGGAGAGTCTTGAGTCACAGGAAGCTGATGACAGAGGCACAGGAGGCGAAACCAGCAGGCTTCAATTCTTCAGAGTCACAGCTGTCAAGTGACAGGAAAGTGGGTGATGTATCAGTAGTGGGATGGACTCAAATCCCAGGAGGGGAAACTGTGTAAGTGGATGAGCTGAATGCTCAGCATGGTGATGGCTGTAAATAGGAGTCTGGCAAAGCACTTTGACAGTCTATTGTATATATCGGACCCAAGATTAAAGTAATCTTTGTGAGAAATCGGCAGTTCAGCAGTTCTTTATCCGGCCAGTAGCTTCTGTGTGGGAGGGTTTTTCCTTTACTGCCTGCACAGAGCTATACAGCAGAGACCTTCCAGTGACGTTCCTGTTCCATGTGCATGTCTTCTGCATGTTGCATGTTTAATCCTGATTCTACATGCTCCTACATAACTTGCTATGCAAGTTTGTTAATGTGAATATATGTTTGTTGTGAACATGTCACACAAGTTAACTATGTGTGTATGTGACAAAGGCACATTATGGACATATTAAACAACAGTTAATTGAGAGTTAAGGGTAGAGATAAATCTTAAACAACCTACCTGATTAACAGCAGCAGGATGTAACTTTGAATATATGATTTGTTCACATTTCTAAAAGAAATGTCCCTACACTTCACTGAAGTTATTACAACTTTACATGAATAGAAAGTTATTTTTAAAATAATAATTATTTTTATTCAGCTATTCATTGTTAAGATGTTATCATTTAATCCCATGCTTTCCATTCTTAATACTTTAACATACAAATATTACTTGGCCTTTTATTCTGTTTTAATCACAACATTCCCCTTCATTTCTCCTCTGTTCCAGGAACAATAATTCATTGTTGGGTTTTTAAAGCAGACAGAGACAGCACACACACTCATCCTTTGATTCCCTCTTTTTTCTGTGATGTTATCTGAGTTATGATGAAGTATGATCATGAACAAGAGAGCAATACCACAGAGTTTAATGCATTCCAGCCTGTTTCAAATGTCTGTGGTTTGTCAAACAATGCAATTCTGAAAATTAAACAAATTTTTATCCTGCATCTCTAGGAAAGTGCAAATATTGGATTACCTGCAAACAGGAAAGAGAAAACACAAAGATCAAGTCAAATAAATAGCTTTGTTAGTCTGGAAAATGAGTATGCAAGGGGGTTCTGTAACATCTTTGAGACTAACTGATAGAGAAAAGTTGGTAGCATGAGTTTTTGTAGACTTTTGTAGAGCCTACTCTGAGGAAGTGGGCTCGTCTGGAAAAGTTCATGCTACCAACATTTCTCTTTCAGTTCGTCTCAAAGGTGCTACAAGATCCCTTTGCATATAAAGATTAAGAATATCTTACACATTGCTGCATTTTTATGAGGAGAGATGGTGAATCAAGACTAGACTAAGGATGACATTCCTCTCTAATTATGTTCTCAAAGGAAGCAATGAGCTATTTTAGCAATTTTATTCTGGCTGCCAGAAAACCTTCGAAACCTATATAGTTATTGATGTGTGTTCACAGTTTGAAACCTATTCCACACAATATTTGCCTGTGGTTTTGAGTGTGTAGAAAACAGTATTATCTGTGAACGAAACAACATTTTTTGCACATAAAACAATATTTACTGTATAGAAATATATAGAAAATGTTGTTTTCTCTACAAAACAACCAAAAACAAATTTGTCTTGAACTGCATAGAATATCCGGAGTTGCACAGAATACTTCCTAAACTGCAAAGAGTCTTGTCAGTCCAGAATTTTTTTTTTGAGGGGGGGAGGGTCAGGGTTTTTTGACACTCAATAAATAAAGTTTTTAACCATTTTCTCCCTGATTATGCTTTATTTATCAGTTTTATGGCCCTAATACTATACATCATATATAATTAATTCTTACTAAAAATTATCATTATTACAGCACATACTTTTTAGCCCCCCCCCTCCTTTTTCCAATTTTTCAAAAAATATTATTTTCATGTCTTCACTGTCAAAGGTCATATACTTTGATAATCTCAGTACAACAAAGAGAGAACCAATTTTACATATCTGTTGACATGGGGAAAAATGACCTTCAAAATATCCCAGAAAAACCTGTCTTGAAAATTTATGTGCCATTAAATATTAAACAAACAAACAAACAGCTTTATTTATATACCGCTTCATACCGCCTAAGGAGTGTCTTAGTGGTTTACAACTGTAAGCTACTTGCCCCCAACAATCTGGGTACTCATTTTAGCGACCTTGGAAGGATGCAAGCCTGAGTCAAGCTTCAGCCCTTTTGCTGGTCTTGAACTTGCAACCTTAAGGTTTTGTATTTAACCACTATGCCACCATGGCATTCTCTCATATATTCTCTCATGTATGTGTGTAGCTCAACATACATATAGAAAGATATACTGAGACCAAAAAAATATATGGTCCAGAACCCACAAGCATTCCCAACAGGCTTGGTCAGCATAGTGTGATAACTCTTCCCAAAAGATGAACAGATAAAAAATCATGAAGGTAGCATATTGTAGAATGACATGTGCAAAAACAAAAAGTGCCCTAGCCTGAAAGCATTTACACAAGTTGAGTCTCCCTTACATGGAATTCCAAAATTCAAAATGTTTCAAAATCCAAAAATCATCCACATGGGTGACTGAGATAGTGAAATCTTTGCTTTCTGATGATTCAATGCACACAAACTTTGTTTCATGCACAAAATTATTTTAAAAAAATATAATGAATTAAATTACATTCAAGCTATGTGTATAAAATATATAGAAAACTTAAATGAATTTCATGTTTAGTCATGGTCTCATCTCCAAGATATCTCCTTATGTATGTGCAAATATTCAAAAATCCAAATAAATAAATAAATCCAAAATCGAAAACACTTCTGGTCCCCAGGATTTTGGATGAGGGAGACTCAGCCTGTAGTGTAAAACAGTGGAAAGAAACAGAGGGTAAGACAAACAAGAACAGGGAGGGAAGTATGTATACAATGTCAAGGTAAGGAACATGTTGCCTTCCATAAATTACAGAACTGCAACTTTCATCAGCCTTGGCCAGTCCAGTGAATGGTGAAACATAATGAGAGTCACAGTTAATTAAAATCTGGACATGTTCCATATTTCTATATTAATGAGAATTAAAGGGGTATGTTTAAAAAGTGTAGAATTCCAGAAATTAGGTAGACTTCATGGGAAAGACCCAGTTCCTTACCACATTAACAAGTACGGTATTGGTAATGATGGCAAATCATGACTACTGATTTGAGCTTTTGCCCTATTGGGCCATCCTCAAACTTTAAACTTTATAAAAGCACTGACAGCCACTTCAGAAAGATTATCTCTCTAAATAATAAAAATGAGGAAGGAAGGGAGACGGGTAAAAGTAAAATGTGGTACTACTATTAGAACTAACAGGATTTTATTGTTGCGTGAACCTTCATGGATATAAAATTGCTTCTTCAGATGCAGCACCAAATGTTATTACAGCCTCAGGCATAAAGCATATTTATACAGTTGTGAGAGTGGGATAGAATGTAATGGGATCCAGATGGATGCAAATCATGGCTGCTGCCCTAATTTTTCAAAGGATTGCATGAGGTGAAACAAGTCTTTCAAATCTTTACATTGATTATTTAGTGTTGATGTTTGAAAGCACTACGGACCTGAAGAGACAGGCCAAATAAAGCAGCTTCAGACTACTTTGGAGGCATGTTGTTTAAATGATGCATACATCATATGATGCTGGAAGCCACACCAAAGCAGGTTTGGCATGGTTTCTGGCCTCTTAAGGTGCATACATTGTTTAAACAGCACACCTTCAAAGTGGCCTGAAGCGATTTGGCCTATCTGTTCGGGTCCTAAATCTGCTTATGAAATGTCAGTTTTTCTGAGTTCAAAAATCTCTCTGAGAAGATTCCTTTTGTTATTTATGCAGTAGCAAGGAGTCTTATCTTAATATATGTAGTGTGCCATGTAGCCATTGTCCTTGTTCATACATCTGCTAATGGATTGAAATCGTGAATATAATTCAGTCCAGCAATTTCTTTCTAGTCTTCCTTTTAATTTCCTTTTCCAAGAACCACAACCTGTAAATCTCTTACTGTGTGTCCAGAAAGGCTGCAATTTCATGCAACTAATTTTGGTGTATTGTATTGAAATTTCTAATGTCAGATTTGTATCTATTAAAACTCTTGCATAGAATGAGGGGTGTTTCCATATCCATGGTTTTACTCGAGGGGATGATGGATGGATATATTCTTTCCTAAAGTTTGTTGCCAACTAAGGCATGCAATTGTTTCTGACCTATTGATAATTTGTATGGAACCAGACTGCATAAAGTTTCCTACAAAGATGAAGCTGGAGAGAAATAAAGCTAGCTGAAGAAACAGGTAGCACTGAATTTTTAAAAAAACAACCCACTGGTTGCTATGCAAACAACTGAGAGATTTAAATTAGACTGCAAGCAGGTTGGATTTGAAAGTGGACAAAATGAACTAGATAAAGTCCTAGAAGGAAGCGAGGAAAAATTAAGGTCACAATTATACAAAATTCTGATAGAAAAGAAATTAGTGAGTAGACAAAAAGTTTAGGGGGAATGAAAATGGAAAACACAGTTTTATTAAAACAATATGTTGCACTAGAATACTAAATTTTTTTAAAAGAAATTACAAAGCATAGCATATACGCTATCCTAAACACAAAAAGGCTTGTTCTGGCCTGTGAGCCACGCCCAAACATGCACAAGGCTAGTTTAACCAGTCAGTACTGGGCTAGGGAACTGCAAATCCCTAAGAAGATATCAAACACACAAATAACAATTCCTATGTGCCTTTGAGCATGGAATTAAAAGAGAAAACACTATCCATACAGTTGGAAAGTGCATAACAGAGGCCAAATTAAAACGGATAACACAGTATGTCCATTACAGTAAAAAATAGAAACCAAACGCGTTTCAACTAGAGCGTCTTCGTCAGTGGTCATGAAAAACTGTGAAAATAAAATAGATATAGGTCACATACAACAACATATAAGCAATGAAGAAGACCATATAGATAAAAACACATAATACATAAATACCTAATACAGCCGCATTGTAAGATATATCATGTGGTATGTGGGAGCATCCCATCACTGTAGGTAAGTGGTTGGTCCTCATATACCTTATATCATGCCTGAAAAAGGATGTGTGCAGGCACCCTATGAGATATATATTGTAATAATCAAAAAACTTTTTAATAAATATCCTCCAAATTGTATCCATGCTTACCTAGGACTAGGATGTCCCACATGTAATTGCAAGCCCTAATAGAGTTTAGCAATAGGGAACTCTATATCCCTTCCCAATCACAAAAACTGATACACCTGTTGAACCCCACCTGAGACCATTCTACAGCCAAAAAGATCCTGTAGGTAATAATAACCCCTTCTATTATGTTGTTCTAAATATGCCAGTACAATCAACCAAACAAATAATATTCATGATGACAAGCACTAGCATAAGTAAAAAAGGAATAACCATATAGTTACAGAATTTCAGACCAATTGCAGTTCTCATTCAATCCATGTGGTTTCTGTGTTAGATCAACATCAGAACATGTAGAATGGTCTCAGGTGGGATTCAACAGGTGTATCATTTTTTGTGATTGGGAAGGGATATAGATTTCCCTCTTGCTAAACTCTATTAGGGCTTGCAATTACATGTGGGATATCCTAGTCCTAGGTAAGTATGGATACAATTTGGAGGGTATTTATAAAAAGTTTTGAGTAAAATACTATGAAAAATTCTTTTGATGACATCTTGTATATAAGTAATCTGCATTTTTACTATAACATGTACATTATGTTAAAGTGAAACATAAGAGTTCAATATTTGCTGTAACTTCAAATACATTTTGACAATTAAAATAAAGATTTTTAAAAGATGTAGTTTTCTCTGGCTTTGTGTTCTACTATATGGCACCTATTAATTTTTTGGTGCTTCTTTTGGAGTTGGGTTGGAAGCATCTTTATCAGTTATTATCCTTTAAGCCTAACACAGTATGACACCTATCACATTTATCAGATTTGGTAATAATTCATGAGACACCAATGCCTCTGTGGTAGCTTTTATTGAAAATGAACTATAAATTATGAAGAGGATTTTGATACCTTCTCTTGCACTTGATGAGACTGTTCCTGCATTCTTTGCTTCCTGGCTGTAGACTGGTGATTTATACATCATACTCACATGTGAGCAAAGGGACATAGTATTTTAAGATTTGCAGCACCTATGGTTGGTGCTCCACTTAGAGTCTCCTCCCTGTGTTGTTGTTTTTTTGTTTTGTTTTTGTTTTTGTTTTGTTTTTTTGGTGGTAGAAATATAAAATACATTCACCAGTGTTCATTCTCTAGGTGAAAAATAGGTTTCCCAATATTATTCTCAAGATAAATAATACTGGGGCAACAATTCTGCATATTTTTTTCCTAGGATTCTCACATTTTGAAATGTTTCAGGACATTATTCTGTGCAGAAATATACATTTTAGTGATAGAATTTTGGTGCTTAGTTTAAAAAATTATTGATTAGTCAGTCGACCATTTCAAAATGGTTAACATCAATCTTTGTAAAATACAAGAGAATAAAACGAATGCAGTAAGATAAAATATAAATCAATAGCAATACATTGTTGTTGTGTAATAAAATGAAAGATGATAAAATACAAAAATAATATATGTTAAAATATGTTCATCACCTTTACATGCAGCTCCAATGTGTTGTATAAAATGTGTTCTCAGGTTTAACAGGCCTACCTATTAATTTAGCATTCCTAATGAGCACATATATATCAATGCCTTGAAGGAAATAAGATATGTAGTTCTATCAAGTATTGTCTGTAGGTACTAGGCCTGTACTGTGGTATATAACTGACAGTTAAATAGGACATGCTCAATTTCTTCAATTTAGATATCCCACAAAAAACATCTTCTATTGATTTATGACACTTGATGGAATCATATGTATTTGACTATGGAATCTAACTGCTCAAGTCTCACTCTGCTTAAAGTCATCCAATGGTATAGTGTCAAGCCAGTTATCAGATTTTTTTTTCTGTTGGAAAAAAAATATTTTGGTCTACCATTTCAGTGACCTAATGTTTGCAAATATCTCAGTATCAGTTTGTGTGTTAAGAAACATGTAGGTTTCATATAAATTACTGAGTTGTGTGCAAAAAGAACAGGTTTTTCACAAAAGCATGGGGGGTTGGAATGAACCTTCTATGAACAAAACACGCATTTCATATTGAAACATAGTGTTTCTATGGAAAATGATGAAATTGTGCAAAAAAAAAATTGTGGGGAAAAACACTGAAAAAAAATTGCTGAATGCGTCCATGGTGATCTCCAATCACTCTTCAACAACATAGAAATGGCCACGTTGATCGAGGGTGCACTGCTTACAAGGTAGGTTTTGGGAAGCATCAGAGGTTGTACCTGTGGTACAACATCATATCCCATAAGATGAAGGTTCTCATCCCAGGTAGGATAGTTGGCTTGTTTTGGGGTGGTGGTGGTAAAAAAAAGAAAAGTACTTTTTTGAAGTATTTAGGCTTTTGTGTCAGAGAGCTCTGGTGCCACAACAAGGTACAAGAACCAGGATTCCACAGGATGGAGCCATTGCAGTTAAAGCAGTGTCAAATTGCATTAATTCTGCAGTATGAAGAATTAGATTGTAAGCCTGAGGGCAGGGAACCATCTAATTTATAAGAATGTATGTACAGCACTGTGTAAATTTACAGCGCTATATAAACAAAGGTTAATAATAATATGAAGGCAGACTTTGTGTGGTGGACAAAGTACTTTGATTCTGCAATGTGGGAGCAGCTTCACTTTGCATGGTGCTGTTACAGTACCTGAAAGGAGAATAAGAAGGATGCATGGTTGTTTTGTTTTAGAAAGAGTGCAAAGCAAAGCTGGTGGAAGTAGACAGAATTAACATGAGAAATTGGTGAGCCATGATTTTTAGTCAAAATGAATTAAATGGATTATATTGAGGAAAAACTTTTAAAAATAATTAATTAGCAACATTAAATTAAATCAGATTTTCCTTATCTACTTTTAATGACATTAGCTTAATTTCAATGGAATTGCATTGTAAAATGTGGCAGAATGTTTAAATAAATTTAATGAAATGAAATAGCACTGGAAATTGGAAGCTGTGGTGGAGGCAAATGTCCATTTGTATGAGCCTGTGCCTGCACACACTTATCTGTGTGGCTTTCTGGACTCACTTAACACTGAATATGGCTGGAAGCGCCAAAAGGGAATAGAGGCACTGCATCCCATTGTTTCCGCTTCCTTGTAAGTTGAAATGGAGGAAAAGTAAAACTAAGAAGTTTTGTATTTTGCCTATATTCTATGAAAAGAGCATGCCATCTTAATAAATAACCTCCAAATGATATTTACTGGCATTGTACAAATGCCAGCATCACCTGTATGGTGTGTGTGTGTGCTTACGAGTTTTTTTACTCATGTGTGCCAGTTTTGCATGCATCTGTTCCTAAGTCTGTTCTGTCCAATTTCCACATCAATGTATATTAAAACACCAAAACCTAACAGGAAATTTACATTGTATTAAATATCTGCTGACAATCTGCATTAGGGCATATGCATGTGTCATGTAGTTATGGCTCTCTAACTACTGATCCTGAGGCTGCCTCCCAAAACCTGTCTTTTAAGTAGCACATACTCTTGAAATATGTTGCTGTTTCTGTTGGAAAGCAGGTGGCTCAATGGGGATACACCCAGCCTCCTCTTTTTTTGGGGGGGGGGGGGGGATGGGGTGTCCCATGATGCTGAGAAAGCCTTTCACATGGAGAACATGAAATATTGGAGGCATTCTTTAGGTTCCTAGCACTAGAAAGAACCACCCCTTGACTAAGGACCGTCTCTCCCCATATAATCCGCCCCGCACACTAAGATCTTCTGGACAGCGGTTATTGAGAGTTCCGGAGACCAGACTAGTGAGTACGTCGAAGAGGGCGTTTTCCATCTCTGCCCCCTGTCTCTGGAACTCTCTACCTACTGAGCTCCGCTTGTCCCCCTCCCTTGCTCAATTTAAGAAAGATCTAAAGACCTACTTATTCAAGCAGGCATATTGTTGAATGGACCTTTTTAGCCTGTAGTAAGCCGCCTACTGTTTTGCTGCCGCATTTGCATTTGCACTTATATTGGGAACACTGCTTTTATTGTTTTTATTGTTTTTATTGTGTATTGTAATGGGATTGTTTTTAATTTATGGTTCTGATGTTTTAATGTTTTTATATGTTGTACACCGCCCTGATCTATGGAAGGGCGGTATAGAAATAAATCTTATTATTATTATTATTATTATTATTAAGGCAGAAATGAACAAGAAAGCAGCCATAGTCTTGACTGATATTTAATTGGCCATCCATGCTGTACTTCTGTGGGGGCAGAATTCCTCTGCAAGTATTGTGGATGTGGTGAACCCTTTTAAAGTTAGCATGATGCACATTGTGTTTCCATCATGTTACATAGGTTTATCTTATTCCTATACAAATATTGTAGGAAATTGTCATCTTACCCATGTGGTTCTCCATGCTCTCAAGAAAACCTTTCTAACTGCCTTCCCATGGCAACTGCCAAGTGTTGAACAAATAATATTCTATATATAATGCATAAATTCTAGCACTGGATTCTGGCCCATCCCCTAAAAAAATAGAACCCCATTCTCTTGTTCCATAATGTTCATTAAAAGATGCAAAAGACAGTGCATTTCTTTTAAGGGATCGTACCATTGTGAGAGAGCTAGCATCTTAATAGGAGATGAGTATTTTTGACAGTGGGCATGATTTGGGTAAGATCTGAGTATAGGAAATTTATTCTCAGTGACTTGTGATGAATTGTCTAATCCTTAAAGTCCAGTCCCAGTTCTGATATTGTGGACAGTTTCCCTCTTTTGACATTTCATTCATTTCTGTAAAGTACCCTTATCAGGCCTCCTCCTTGCACACACAAGATTCCTTACCTGATACAGTCATTTCAGCTAAATAGGCCCATTACAAGCTTGTAGGTAACTAAAGCAACCTGGACAAACAATTGCAGCTGGAATGCAGTCTGAAAATATCCATCAGTGTCAATGAAACAAATGCTAAAGGCAAGGAAATTATTCTTTCACAAAACTTCAAGTTACCATATGGAATTTTAAGCTAAGCATTATATAAAACGTTTTGTGTGTGTTTCTTTTAAATTGCTCTGAAATTCACATCTCTTTTTTTAGCTTAATGTGTCTTGAATTGCATTTTTTTAGCTTTTGTGAAAAAAAGCAAGGTGGAAAACAAGTGAGGGAAATAAGGATATAGCCTTACATGAACAGAAAGAGGATGTGAACATTATTTGCATCTCTTGCATGTCTTTATGTTTAAGTAGGATATCTCAACTGATTTTTGAAACTCCAAAGAACTTCTAAAAACGATAACATACTGAGGTGAGATAGGCAAAGAAAGGAAGCCCAGCTAAAATTTTAATTATATTTTCTAATGGTAATGAGTGGGTTGGAGTAAGAGTAGGAGTGTGCTATTGAGGTTGTGAATCAACTGGATCAAGCGTTTTATTTTTTTAATTCATTGGAAAAATGTGAGCATTTTGCTAAACAAAATATTTCTTTTGAAGAACAATGTTTTTCTATGCTAAAAGGACTGATAAAAACTGCAAATGGTGAGAATAATAGATCTGTGAGAGTCTTCTTCTGGAATTTGATGTCTCAAAGTTTTAGGCAGGACCTTTGCATCAAAACAAAACAGGCTTTTCTCTACATAATAATTTGGGTACAGCAGTTTGCATGCAGGGATGAGAAAGTGAGGGATTTACATCTCTGTGCCAATATCTGTGTTCAACTCCATGATGGCAAGTGTCCTGCTTTACCTTATCCAACTGACCAAAGGAGGCAGGAATTCAGAGAAAGAGTACAGACTGCACAGCCATGGCAAGTATAGAGCCCTGGTGGCACAGTGGTTAAATGCCTCTACTGTAGCCACTCACTCAAAACCATAAGGTTGTGAGTTCAATACCAGCAAAAGGGCTCAAGCTCAACTCAGGCTTGCATCCTTCTGAGGTCGCTAAAATGAGTACCCAGATTTTTGGGGGCAATTAGTTTACACTTTGTAAACCACTTAGGGAGTGCTTAAGTGCACTGATAAGTGGTATAGAAATGTACTTGCTATTGCTATTGATAAGTATCAATTAAGCGACAAAAAGCATAAATTTAGTCTAAAGTCCGTTCCTAGAGTCCAGACTCCAATTCAGGGTATCCATGTGCAAATGCCAGAGGGACGACTAAGCCTTGAGGGTGGGTTATCAGCCACAAAGGCATCTAGCTCCTTTGAAAGACCCTCAGTTTTCCTCAGCTGTTGTCTATTAGTTCTCCTTGTGGCCTCCAGCTAGGAGGAGTGTCTTAATGATTCTTTGGTTTGTCATCTCTCAGACGGTCCTGAGATTGGCATGGTAGGGTCTGTTGCTTCCACCTCAGAGTCCAGCTTGTCCTGGATGTCTGTAGGGAGGTCTCCCATCCCAAGGTCTTTCTCTGCCTTAGACTCAGACTCCTCAGAGTCCATCTCCTCCTCAGACTGAGGGCAGTCCATGACACCAAGGAAGTTCTGCACTTTGCTGTTTGTAGGAGACCTCTTCTTCCATGGCCTCCATACATATTGTGCATATCTATTTGATCCATAGATTATGGAGTAAAGAAGAACTTCTAGCAATTTCTTTGTCTTCACTTGTATCTCTTTTCTTTCTTTCTTTTTTTCTTTCTTTCTTTCTTTCTTTCTTTCTTTTCTTTCTTTCCTTTTATTTGAACTTGGAATATCTCCAAATGACACTGCTGGCTGTTCTACAGTGAACTACCTCTGATTGACTGTACCAGATCCATCCTCCCCGCTTCTCCGCTTGGTCTGTCCTGTAACTCTCCCTCTAGATCTTCTGAGTCTTGGACAACCCCACTCTTCAACATGTACCTAGAGGCATTTCGATTAGCTGCTATTCAGCTTTACCTGTACTTGACAAATACTTTGTGAGAGAGAAAATGTCCAAGATTCCTTTCTAGTGTTGGCAGAGTTTAAATATGCACCAGGATAATTACATGAAGCTCTTGCTATCTTGGCTGCATAATTCAGCTCAATGGCACCAGAGCCCTGTGGTGTTGGGGGAAAGGATCAGATATCACCCTCCCAGTCTTCCAGTGAGTTACACTAGCATATATCACCAATATGATTCCCATTACTATCTTCCGATTTTGAGCAGCTTTCAGCAGATAGCATGGTGCAGTGAACACTCTGAGTGTCTCTAAGAGTGTTTACTGCACCATGCTATCTGCTGAAAGCTGCTCAAAATCTGGAGATAGTGATGAGAATCCTATTGGTGATGTATGCTAGTGTAACCCCTTGGACGTCTGGGAGGGTGATATCTGATCCTTTTTACGATGTTCCCACTGAAGTGCCATGTGTTGATTTCATAGCATTTCCAAAGTATGTAACACTGAATTGCTACTTCTCCAATCCTCCTGATTTTGTCAGGGTAACTGACTTTTCCTACCCACCCCACTATGGGGTAAATTGAGATCATATGCATCAGCCCCATCCATCCTATCCAAACCACATTAAATAAGTTGTATATCTGTGTGAACATACAGTTTGTGCTGATGTGGTAACCTGGGATTTAGTTTCCAGTTAAGTCTGTGTCTCCCAAGTAATCCCCAACATTAGTATTGTTCTGGCTGTAAAACAACTGGTTCCATCTTTTCCTGTTTATGAACAGCATGCAAACTGGTCATAACCGTGATAAAGAATAGGTTGTTTGTGAAAATGATAGGGTTTCAGGTTACACTTGTCTTCCAATTTCGCTTTCTTTGGGTTCTCTGCTTCATGCCTCAACTATTAAATATGAAATGACGTTTTTGGTTCTAATGCCTTTACAGTGGTTAAAACAAATGGAACATCTCAATGTCAAAATGTGATAGATTCATTGGGACAATTCTTCTTTCAGCCATTATTTTCTGTTAAAGTGTAAGCGCCAAGGGGAAAATCATCATCTGTATATAGCAGTTGCTGAAACTCATTTGTTAGTCCCAATTAGACTAGACCCACTAAATAGTTGGGAAATTGTTACATCAGCATTTGGGCATTTTCCATTGATGGAATGGGTCTGCTCTCTTTGGGACAAGCAATCATGACATGATATAAAATATTTATGTGCTGAAATGCCTACCTTACAGGTGTGGTTGTGTGTGAATTCTGCAACAAAATTGGATTTCAGGCGACTAAAGTGCCTGAGCCCTGAATAAGACTTATGTTAGACTGCATATACAATGCAGAATTAATACAGTTTGATACCACTTTAATTGTCCTGGCTCAATGCTATGGGATTCTGGGATTTGCAATTTTGTGAGATATTTAACCTTCCCTGTCAGAATACTCTGGTGCCACAACAAAATGCAAATTCCTGGATTGCATGGAAGGGAGCCACGATAGTTAAAGTGGTGTCAAACTGCATTGATTCTGCAGTATGGCAGCAGCCTTTATGTGGTGGACAAACCTGTTTTATTTTCTCCTACATTTTAATTTTGCCCATTTGTGCTAGGATCTGATAAAAAAAAAAAATGAATTGAAATGAAATTGTGATCCATCCCTATTTGGGAGTAAGGCCCGTTGATTTCAATGGAGCTTACTTCTGAACAGGCATGTCGTGCAAAGCTGGTCCATGACATTTTGCTGCCTGGGGGGGGGGAGATAAGATAGTATCCCCTGCCCAGCTGAAATACAAAAGATGACTGGACTGGCAGTTGAATCTCACTTCAGTATTAACAATATGCTATCATGCTTCTCCAGGCATGAGGAAGCAAGCTTATTTAGGGGAACTGGTAGGGCTGTGTGGCATGCACAGCTCTGTTCTCCAACAGAGAGAAACACTGACATAGTTCATGAGGTACAGGTGGAAGGTGTCACTGCTGTTTCCCAGCATCTGCTGCCTGAGGTGCTCAGCTCACTCTGCCTGAGGGTACAACCAGGCTGTGCTTATGTACTGAAGTTCAATACCAGGACAATTCTTTTATGGCAAGAATCCATTGAATATGACACAAGCGTTACTGAGCTAGATATAAGTGGACTAACTGGTTTTTTTTTTCCTCCCAGCACTATATGTAAGCCAGCTGAATTTTCTCTGTAGGCACCAATATGACTTTTATCATAGCAATCAGTTCAGACTAGAGACCCTGATCCAAAACACACTGCCGAAATAATATGCTAGGGAAATCTGGGAACTCTAGTTTTGTGAGACATTTATCCTTCTCTGTCAGAGACCTCGGATGCCACAATTAGCTACAATTCCCAGGATTCCCTAGCTTTGAACCAGGGCAGCTAAAGCAGTATCAAACTGGACTATAACTGAAGTGTGTTTTGGACCTTCATCTCATATGTGTGTCCAAGCCTTGTTGACTAATAAGTGTGAAATGAGCCAACCTCAAATAGCAACACTTAAAGCTTTTTCCCCAGCAACAAAGGTGCAGAATCAGTTCAGAAGATATTCACCTGTCAGTTGTGAAGTATTCAGTTGCCCAATGGAATAATGAGTGTGTGTGGGGTGGGGGGGGGGGGGGCGAGGAGAGACGGAATCAGCCTGGACACTGAATGACCACTTTGTACATCTGTGTAATACTGTATAATACTGAAAGCACACAATAGACATAGTTTTCATCATCCTGGGTGTGTGTATTTATTAAATTCACTGAACTACATCCATATGTGACTTTCCAGTCCATGGATTTTCAACCATTGCATATTGCTTGAGGATTAATGCTGCAGTGGGAGATGGGACTCATTTAAAATCACATGGAAGAACTCTTTTGTTCAGGAAGTATAGTATCTAGATCAAGGGAAATTATAGTGCTACTCTATTCTGGTTTGGTCAGGCCCCACCTGGAATACTGTGTCCAGTTCTGGGCACCACAATTCAAAAAGGATGTGGAGAAACTGGAGCATGTCCAAAGGAGAGCAACTAAAATGGTGAAGGGTCTGGAAACCATGCCCTATGAGGAATGACTTAGGAAGCTGAGGATGTTTAGCCTGGAGAAGAGAAGGTTAAGAGGTGATATGATAGCCCTGTTTAAATATCTGAAGGGATGTCACATTGAGGAGGGAGCAAACTTGTTTTCTGCTGCTCCAGAGAACAGGACCTGGAACAATGGATACAAGCTACAGGAAAAGAGATTCCACCTCAACATTAGCAGGAACTTCCTGACAGTAAGAGCTGTTCAACAGTGGGACACACTCCCTCAGAGAGTGGTGGAGTCTCCTTCTTTGGAGGTCTTTGCTTAAGCAGAGGCTGGATGGCCATCTGTCAGAATGCTTTGATTGGGAGTTCCTGCATGGCAGAAAGGGGTTGGACTGGATGGCCCTTGTGGTCTCTTCCAACTCTATGATTCTAGGAGAATATTTAACCTTCTGGAGGGTCTTTTAATGTAGCTCCAGAAACTACAGAAGGAACAGTAATGATCAGTTGCTAGCCTGGCCTTCTGTTTTCCACTACGCATTCACCTAGAGTTTGTAAAATGTTGACATGAAACAAGGGCTTCAAGGATCTGAAACTTTCTGGATTAACATAAGATGATTCATTATAGACTTTAAAAATATCCAAACATACCACAGACTAAACACTTAATACACTTAACAGGATGCAATGATGCACAAACCTGTCAATTTCATTTCCTCTTGCTTTTTTACTCCCCCCCCCCCCACCTTAAGTTTCATTCATCTTGCACTTGGATTTTTTTTTAAAAAAAATTAGTTGACTCATCCCAAACTTTGAGAATTTCCTTGACATTTATATTAAAATGAGTACACAATTTTGTATGCAATTCTTCTAATACAGGCATGCTTATATACACAGTTTCCTCAAATATGCATACCTGTGCAAGTTTTTCACACACAATACATGTTGATGTGAAGTTCATTGGTATATGCATTTAACTGTGCACTTTTTGCTAGTATTTGTATGCATCTTAACATATTCTTAAACTGAAGAGATTGATTCCAAAATTCAAAGAAGTGAAATTTTAATAGGATAAGAGAATTTCAGTTCTCATATTGATTCAAAAGTGGAAACTTAGGCAAATACTTATTTAAAAAGAAACCAAAGTAGTTCCTTCCCCACCTTTATCCTCAATGAAGTTAATAAAATGAGCTTCTGCATAAACAATCTTAGTATATTGATGACAGCCACACCCTGCCATATTTGAGAAGTATGCACTTTCTAATACTTGTTGCTTTCCCAGTGTTTACACCTACTTGATTACATGGCAATATAATCTTGACAAACTAATATGGGGGAAAATGTACATGTATATGGTTGCTGTTTTAAGCCTTGAAGCTATTTCAGTCTAAGGAGTGAAACAGACAGCCCTGAATGGGTGGCTTGAGGCCACCTCTGAAAAACCCTTTTTGCATACACCTTTTTGCCAGCCCCAAAAGAAGTAGCATAGCCATTCCTTTTTGTGCCAGAAAAATACTGGCTTTTCCACCCCACTGGACACAGAAGCCAGCGTTCAGACATGCCAGTGACTTGAATCGTGTAAATGTCGGAGTTCCAAGAAACCAGCCCACATGTGGGCAGCTGAGCAGCGTGAAGCTGGCTACCGGGTGGCAGAAAAGGGTTGTTTGTTTTGCCCCTTAGGTGACTTTTATTATTTTAAATTTATTTTAAACTGCTTACATTTTAATAGCTCAATGGACCCTACTTATCTGCAGACTTGCCATCTGTGGATTTAAGCATATGTGGTTGGCAAGCCCATGGGGGTGGGCAGAGGAGGAGCAGGAGGGGTGGAAGGAAGAGGAGGAAAAGGTGGTAGCATGACAGCAGGGAAGAGGAGGAAGACGAAGGGATGGAGGTGGCAGGAAGAAAAGGAAGGAAAAGGAGAAGGAAGGGATTGAGATGCTGGTGGGAAAAGGAGGAGAAGGAGGCAGGAGGAAGAAGTGGGGGGAGGAAGAGGAGGAGACAGCTCCTTCAAAGTGCAATTGTCCCCAATGGTGGTGCAGCTGTATGGCATTGACCATTGAGGTTAATGGCACTTGAGCATCTGCAGATTTTGGCATCCGCAGGGGGATCCAGAACACATTCCCCATGGCTATCAAGGGCCCACTGTTTATCACTTAGGATCTGATGAAACAGGGTAATATGTACAAAGGTTGGATGACAAAGGTCTTGTTTTCCTTGCCTTCACAGGATAATATATATTGTTCCAATAATAACAATGTCTCAAGAACCTAAAGTTTCTGTGTCTCTTCAAAGAATATGAATAGATAAATAGATGGTCAAGAGCCTACACTGAAGAGATGGAGTGTAAATTCACAATCACATGGCAGTTATGCAATGCCACCTTACTAATGAATTGCAACACTGTAGAACTGTACGATCACATATGGAGCCACACATACTGCTCAAAACTGCCATCCTATGGAATCAGGTGGGTTTGTTTGTTTGTTTGTTTGACAAAAGTGCAGTTTGGTGAAAGCATTAGAGTACTCTGGCTGAGAACACTAAATACCCCTCCCTCAAGAGGAAATCCCAGAATTCCAAAGGATGTTGCCATGGTAGTTAAAGTGGAATTAGTGATTTAACTCCATATTATGAAAATGTCACAACCATGTGAACTGATGCTGTATGTGCAGCTCTGCTACTACAACCTTGATCTGAATATGGGTCTTTTTTCATCAGACAAACATTTCCAAACACTTCCCATAGAGTATCTTACACATGTGTAAGACACTAAGAGGAATCTGGAGAGACATTTGGAAAAATTTAAAAAATGCACAAAACTCTAATGCAAGGGTGGAAATGAAGCAGTCCTTCCAGCAACTGTTGGACTAAAACTCCTAGAAGCCCTAGGCAACACAGGCAATGATGAGGAATGCTGGACATTGCAGAAACACCTGGAGGGCTGCATGAACCCTATTCCTAGGTTTAATTTTCCCCCTCCCCAGCTTAAAAGACAATTCAAAAGATGTCTACAAAATATGTAGAGTTTTAGGATGTCTGCAAAAGATATCATTGTCCTTCATATACCTCAGCTCAATCGGTATATTTGCTTATACAGTGAGCGGATTTCAATTATTTCTCAACTTTAATCTCAGTTCTATGTGTTCAATATTTCATTGCCCGTCTGTCAACATTTGTTCTTAATTTTTGCATCACAAGTGCATTCATTTCCTAAATGTCTGGTGTATCTTTGATGTTTTGAAAGGGAGGGTAAGGGACAAATGGAAAACCATTAATTAGACAGAGTTTATTTTTATCCAAGGCTATTACTATTGAATTTACTCAAAACTCCATCTGCACTGCTATGTTGCCTTAGGCAACAACTGCATGATGATAAGCAGGGTACTCCAGATACTAACAGACACATCACTACTGTTTTACTACAGCTGCTACAAAATAATCATTCCTGCTGTCAAAATTCAGGTCAAAAGGAGAGAATGAGAGAGGGGGAGAGGGGGAATATACTAATTGCTGGATTCAAACTTTCAAACTTTGTTGAACTTATGATTAAAAATGTGACAGTCCAGATATATTTGTCTCTGGGAGGGGGGGGGAGATATGTGATATGTTCTTCAAGTATTTATAACTAAAAACTTCCTGTATAACAACAGTGTGGTGGTGGATGAGATTTTCTGGTTTACTGGCAAATGACTATAGACTTAGCATGAACACACTACAGTCTGGTGACAAAAGAAAAGGAAATATTCTGTGCGAGGTTTGTATAATATTATTATATACTATTATTTGACCATGTTTGCTGTGTGATCCTGGTTAGAAGAGCTATACTTGTTTTATGACATTTTCTGAAGTACAGATATCAGCTTCCTCTCAGGGTGGGTCTACACTGGCCAGGAATACTTAGAGCTTCCCCCGCAGAATATTCTGACCCCGAAGATGCTCAAATTCCCTCCTGTTACAGTGTTCCATTGTGCTGCTGGAGCAAGTCGCTTCCTCTGAAACCAGAAACAAAGCACCTTGCTTTGATCTCAATGGAAGCAACCCACATTGGCATCAGTGGGCAGCACAGCCTAAACAGCTGGGTAAACAGCCACCTAGTTTCTCTCTTGGTGCTCTGGATTTTTTTAGGAGGATCCAGAACATATGGTGAGCTTTTAAAAAGTGGATTAAAAGGGGATGATGCAGATTCACTGTGGGAGTGCCCTTCCCATGTGAAGACAATCCATAGTTAGATTGGGTCTTTGGCCCTGCCTTGTGTGGAGAGGGTGATGCAAGGGCAGAGGAAAACTGATGCAAATGGCCCACATAGATGTGACCTCAGTAAAGAAGAACAAAATATTTGAATATGGGTTGTCACCGAACCAACAACTATAATGTGGACAATGTGGGATAAACAGTAAGTTCTTTGTAATGCATAGATTGGCAGCTACTGAGCAATTGTAGCAGTAAAAACAAATAGTGGCCTAAAAATCCCATTGTTATTCCCACATAGGGGAGATCCATTGAATTAATGGACATGTCTGCACTGATGAGAAAACCTAGTTTACTGTCAGAGCTTCCAGATGCACAGGGCAGATGAGTTATTCACACAACCAGCACTCACAACAGGCCAAGACTGGCAGCACTGTTAGGCAATGGCTAACTTTTTGAGTATTGGTGCATTGTACTAATGATATTTCTGTGCTGATGTACATTTGTGCAATCAATTTCCATATATGCAAAAGGAATCGTATTAGAACAGCACAAACATAAAATTGAATGTTTTGTGGCAAAGGGTTGGAATTCTGGGTAGGAAGAGGTCAGTGGATCACCCACCAACATACACTCCTCACCCCTATCCCCATATTCCTGAACAGTCCACACAAACGGGATTATCAGATTCTTCTGCCCTGATCCAGAGCAAAGGGGACTCTTTTTTTACTCTGGAGAATCACTCTGGAGTGTAGATCAAGCACAGGCTGTTTTTGCCACATACATCATCTATGCAGGTCAGTGTTGGAAGGGGTGGGAATGTTTCTTTTCCTCCTTGTGGTCATCACCAATGAGATTTATCTGGAAGCTGAATCAACAACAGAACAACTAACCAAGACTTACACCAGTATAGAAAGTAATCATCGGAGTGGAAACAAATAATAAGAGTAAGAGACCTCATATAACTGTCACATTCTACCCTCAGCATGCCCAGCCCCACAACTATTACACGGCAAGGATTTATTTACACATTTTGGCAGTTGTGTATCTAGCTGTTGTTGTGATTCTATTCCTTGTTTTTTAAAAAAATCTGACATGTGACATGTGGTAGGTTGTAACTTGTTAGTGTCAGCTAATGTTTCCCCAGCACCAGACTGAACAATCTGAGACCCTCAAGAGGTCATAGGGCTGCAATCCCCATCAGACCTAGCCAGATTAGCCAATGCTGAGGAATGCTGAGAGTGACAATCCAACAGTATCTGAAAGGTTACAAGTTGCTCTTTCCTATAATACCCTGCAGTGCAAAGAAGACATGGTTGTAGATTTATCCTGTGGCTGCCTAACAAGAATTCTGTCTGACTTGAAATATTAACACTATATGGCATGACACTCATGTCTTTGATATCTTTTTAAATTCTTCAGGCTTGTACTCCTGCTGTACCCCCATAGATGCTGACTGGCAGAATGCATCTCTCCAAATAATGCTTTGGCTTATGATGTAGAGCTCGTTCTTGCAGCAATGTTTCTGACAGCAAGTTGGCTTGATGTTATGCAACACTTGATTCTAAAAGCTAGTTTATCAAAAATGTGATCAACAGGTATATTCAACAGCAGTCCTAAGCATATCATGGCCATTTAGCTGGTGCTAAGAAAATCAATATCTCATAAAAGTACTTCTTAGAAGTACTTTGGAATGTTCTATAGACCAAAAGAATTTTGTAGTTTTCAATCAATCCCTAAAGCTGCCATAACCCTATTACAGAACATTGTGGGATAGTTCTGAAAATAAAGCCTATTGAAAAGAGTATGCTATTTGCCAATCTGGTTTTTCTTAGCATGAGATTGAGAGTGAATGAAAAAGAGAGAAAAAGGGTGGGGAAAAATAGAGAGGGAGGGAAAGAAAAAGAGAGAGGGAGAGAAAGATTTCTACAATATTGCTTACTTTATCCTGTTTAAATTATGGATATTTTGTTTTTGTTAGTTTCCCTATTTATGATAAATTGTTTTTTTCTATCCATCTGTCATTGTTAAAATAATAATAATAATAATAATGTACTTAATCAGACAGTAAATGTGAAATACATTTTAAAATTTACCCTTTAAAATTACATGAATGTTCACATTGATTTTTGAAATGCAAATTAATGAGGGAATGTGTTGGAAAGCAAACATAATGGACCCCTCCTCATATCAGGCCACAGCCTGTCAGAGATTCCCAAACAAGATACTGCATTGGAAAAAGAAGTTCAGGGAGATCTCTATGGTGTGAAGAGAGCTCTGTTTGTTGTATAGAAACTGTGTGGAAATTAATTGTGTGGAAGTTAAGTCCTAATGGAAACTGATGGTACTGCCTAATACAGTGGGTAAAGTCTAGCATCATGAAAATATACCAGTGGTTTGTTGTTCATAAGTTTCATAGATCTCAAACACACCCCAAGAACACCTAAAACAGTAAAGAATGCTACCCTTCAAATTCCATGTACAGAAGATAACTGGAGTAGCAGTCAAATCTTAATTCAATAGTGTTGCTGGAACAGGGTGACTAGCTTGGGCAGTTCAGGTCAGGATGTGGGATATATGGGACTATGGCCTCCAATACCATGCCATTCCCTGATCCATCAGTATCAGTCTCCTGTGGGTGATGCTTTCCTGTCTAATAGTAGGACTGACACTGAACAATTCCTTGCCTGTGATCCTAAGGATGTTTTTGTCGCCTTCAGTACCCCCTGACCCCCATGGCTAACCTGTTTCTAGGCAAAAACAGAGAGTGAACTGGTGCTTCTAGAAGCCTCAAGGTACAACAATTTACCCTTTAAATAGGTTACAAGTTCACTTTGAACTGCTTATCTTTAAACAATATGCACTTTTGAAAACTAGGGCATGTTCACACTGACAAAAAAAAATATCATTCTCATTTTGTATTTTCCTGGTCTGCAACAACTCCACATTGATCCCATACACTATGCCACACACTAACAGACACACTTAGGTGACATCATCCTAACTACCCACACATTTTTTCCTGGTGAACACACATTGGTGGTCAACAGGTCCACTCCTCTGCATCATATTTTACCAGACAGCTGTGCCCCTATGTTGTTCCTTTGCCTTTCCAGCATGCATCAACTAAACCAATAGTTGTTATTGTTTACATCCCATTCTAGAGCACCTTGCTGTCTGATAGAAAGCCTCTCCATTCAATCCCCTTTCCCCCTTTGCTGCCTCAGTGAGTGAGTGAGAGAACTGAAATGTACACACACACACACATATACACACATGCATGCACACACAGAGACACACCCACCCACCCATACATGAAGGAGAAAGAAAAAATAAAATTGTACTTTATTTATATATTTTTATGCAAATGTTCAGCCATGAGATCAGCAGTGAGTGGTTAGATTCAGCTCACCAACCCTTTTTCTGTCCTCTACCCAAGGCACATTTGTTTTTACTGTTTTTACTTTTTTCTTCTGATTCACCCTCCAGCTCAACAGCATTGTGTTGTATGTGATCTTTGAGATATCCCTACACGTGAGTGAGCAAGCAAGTGAATGCTGGGAAGAGGATCAGAGGGGTAAAAAATACAACCAAAGACAACACAACACTGGTGGGGATGGGGATCAAAGGGGAGACAGTAAAAGCAAAGATGACACAATACTGATGACACAATGCATAGCCTGGATAAGAGAACATTAAAAGGTGATATGATAACCCTGTTTAAATATTTGAAAGGATGTTATGTGGAGGATGGAGCAAGCTTGTTTTCTGCTGCACCAGAGAATAGGACCCAGAGCAATAGTTTCAAACTATAGGAAAAGAGATTCCATCTCAACATTAGGAAGAACTTCCTGATTGTAAGAGCTGTTCAACAGTGGAACACACTCTCTTGGGGTGCGATGGAGTCTCCTTCCTTGTAAGTTTTTAAAAAGAAACTGGATAGCCACCTCTTGAGGGTGCTTTGATTCTGTGTTCCTGTATGGCAGGAGGTTGGATTGGATGGCCATTGTGATCTCTTTCAATTCTATGATTCTATGATTTTATGATCGGGGGGATGACCAGAGGGGAGACAGTAAAACCAAAGATGACACAACACTGATTGAGTGGGGAGAGGACTGGAGGAGGAAAGAGTAAAAACAGTAAAAACATACTTGATACTTGGGTGGATGGGAGGAAGAGGGTGGAGTAGTTTGATCTAACTGATCATCTTTGATGGAAAGACTAAAAAATTATAACACAGACCATGTTTGCCAGAGCCAACAAGTCCTGCCCATCTGTTGTCCCTTGCTCCACACCATAGCCACTTCAGAGTGCCAGCACACACAGGAGAAAGTTTGGGATAAAAGGGGACTTTTTGGAAATCAGGTTAAAGCACTCTCAACCTGCAAATTTGAAGTGACTACCCTGCACATTGTTAAGAGCATCTTCTGCCTGGCTAAAAGTCACGGTTGTTTATTATATGGCAGCCAGGCATCTCACTAGAACATCTAGGAGAGAGCACATAACACCTGTGCTCAAATTTCTCCACTGGCTGCTGATTAGTTTCCAGGCACAGTACAAGGTGTTGGTTTTAACCTTTAAAGCCCTGCATGGCTTGGGTCCATCCTATCTTAGGGACCGCCTCTTCTCATTTGACCCCCCCCCCCCCTCAGCACACTCCAGTCCTCTGGGAGGAACCTGCTACAGCCCATGAAGACCAGGCTGGTCCAGATCTCCCAGAGGGCCTTTTCAGCAGTCGCACCCAGGCTGTGGAATGACCTGCCGGATGAGATGCGTTTCATTCCATCTTTAAAAAGCTTTTAAAAAGCTCTAAAGACGCATCTCTTCCAGCAGGCCTTCCCAGAGAATGGGAACACTTTCTGGCTTCAAACCTGGGCCTTAGTGCCTCTCCAGCTGTCCTTCTCCAGTGCCTTTTCCACCCCTTTACAGCCTAGGTTTTCAGGCCCGCTTCCCTGTTGCTGCTTTTTACTGTTGTAATTTGTTTTATTTTATGTTTTTAATTATATAGTGGTTTAATTCTCTTTTTAAGGGGGGCAGTGAGGGAAGGGATGGGACGTTTTAACTGATATTGTTTTAATCTTTTTGTTGTAACCCGCCCTGATTGCCTGTTCAGAGGGGCGGGCTAGAAATAAATTATTATTATTATTATTATTATTATTATTATTATTATTATTATTGCTATTAAGGGCCATTTTATTTTGAGATTGAGTTACTGTAACACTGATGCTCCAATAGTGACTTTTTTTCCTAACCAAAAATCCAAGGGTTTGGGTGGGGTGGGGGTTGTTGTTGTTGACAAATTGTAAACATCTCACAGAATCTTCACTATCCAAGAAGCATCTATGTTGAGGTTCTGTAGTATGCAGATTTATTCAAATGTAATTATCTGACTTGTCACTAAAAATGCAGATGGCTCATTCTTTTGTGTGGGTAACAAAGAAAATGCATTGATAGTATTCAAAGGAAGGGAGATCTACACAGTTAAATGGAGAAAGCCTAGATAGTAAACAAGTTAACTGCAGCCTCACAGTGCTTTGTAGGATTCCTTAGAAGTCAGAAGCTTCTTTGTTCAATGGAGCTTGTTGTTTAGTAAGTATGTTTAGGACTGCAACCACATTTTCTTCAACAAATTTGCTCTCCTTTCATCTATCCTTTCTTATAGATTTCCCCTACCCTACATACAAACATAGCTAAGCTTAAAAGACAGGTATACAAAATCTATCTATCTATATATATATATAATGAAATCTTAACCCAGAATGTATCATTTAATAGAAAAAGAGTCATTCCAGGGTTTGCTTTACAGGGCCATTAACTAGTGCTTTAGGCAATCAAATACAATGGCCTTCAGGCTTTTGCTTCCCTAAAGAAACGAAGCATGTAGTAATGACTCCATAAAACATGTCCTGTCATGTTGTATTGCTTAATTAATTCAGATTGTGATTCCTGGAATGGAAGTACTTGAAGCAAATAGAAAATTTAACAGTACTCCTGAAACGGGCGTCTTAAGCCCTTCACTCATACACTCCGAAAATCCAAATAACATATTGTCTATATGACCTTTTTGTAATAAAGGAGTTAACGCAAATTCCTTCTTATGAAACCGTCATTGAATTTTCAACTGGAAAGCCTCTCAGCAGTAGGGAGTCCCCCCCCCCCAATTAATCTCTGGAAGTGAGTGCTTATTTTTCAAGAAATGAGAAAGCAAAGCTTACAGGCCAAGCTGCATATGACCCTAAACATTCTTAAACATATGCCACATATTCCCCTGAGCAGGAGTAGGTAAACATGCCCTCTCTCAGCCATGTCTCAAAGGTATACCTAGAGGAACCACTATTAACCAGGGACTCTTTCATACAAGGCTAAATTGGAAGTATAATTTAAGGTCAATTCGAATGCAATCATGGGTTTTATGTTATTGCAAATTAACTCTTCGCATGCAAATTCGGGCAGGAGGGAAGCCAATTCGAATGCAATCATGGGTTTTACCTTATTGCGAATTAAAGCTTCGCATGCAAATTCGGGCAGGAGGGGGTTAATTTCGGGTAATGGGAAGTAATTCCGAACGGAGCAGGGGTTCATGTAAATTCGCATTGGCTCCATTCGGAGTTGGGAGAAATTCCTCCCCGTTTGAAAGAGTCCCAGGACACAGCAGGGTTGGCAAGCCCTTAGTGAAGTCCTAAAGATATACCACCTTTCAGAGGACTCTCATTGCACAATTGTGAGGACTCCCCCAAGTCGAAAAATCCTTCATCACATGATGCCACAAAGGTGTTTACCAAGCAGTTTGAATCTGTACAGTACAGTCATGTTGGCCCAAATACTAAGAGATAAAGGGAGCAATCATCCAAATTCACTATCACTTATAATAGAAATAAAGCTTTCTAGCTAATCCGATTACTACTTATTAATTAGCAAGTCAATAAAAGTTGTGATGATAACAAAGCCAATCACAAACTGGCCATGAAGTATGGGGGCAGAGGAACAAAGTTCTGGCCAGTTATGACAATCTCCTCAAAAATTCCTGCACAGCCTCAGATAGTGCAGCTAGCTAGACTGATGTTAAAATTTGAAAAGGGTATGGGGGTGATTGACATGAATAGATACTCAGAGATGTCAGGAGAAAAAGGGTCTCTCTTGATATGCTGATCATGGGAAGATGTCTAACTGTCTGGGCCTCTTCTGGGTGGGAAAAAGTGGACAATTGTCTTTATTTTCTCTACTGGGGGAGGAGCAATCAAAAGCATTCCCCTGTCCCTCTGTGTCTGTGTATTTGTATGTGATATTTTGGGGCCAAGTGGCTTCATGTATTATCTTACGCTCAATAAAACAAAATCCAAAATCCACAAAGGAGTTATACCTTTATAGGCCAGCCAAAATACACAAAACACATAATGAAAGCTATCAAAGCATCGCTGGCTTCTTCATCAGGTGAAAGATATTCAAAAATCATACATTCTTATCATCCTTCTCCTGATAAAAAGGCAGTGGGATGTCAAAAGCTTTTAGCATATGTTTGTGTTTTTACATTTTGGCTGGCCTATAGTGGTATTCTTTGTAGATTTTGGTTTGGGTTTTGTTTTACTTTACTGTGTGGCCAACGAAACTATCCATGAATATGTTAACTTACTGTCAGTGAGTCAGCAACAGCAATCAACCATAAAGTATCTTTTTAAAAAATGCAATTTACAATTACTTCCTAAAGGTTGTCAGGGAGAAGCAGATGGGACTATATAGCCATATTCTTCATGTAATGAGATGTCACCGTCATTGCCTGGCTTAGCTCTCACAGTATTTGCATGTCCCCAACAGGAAGATGTACAGGAAGATCTTGAACTGTACAAAATATAGCCCAATGCCTGGAAATATCTTGGAAGGGATGATTGCTTGGTAACACAAGAGAGTTCAAGACTTTTGTTTGTCTGAGGAAGATTAGAACCTCCACAAATAAACAATGTTGTTTTGATGCAGGTGGGAGATAATACTGAAAGTACAATTGGCCCTCAATATCTATAGTTTCTGTAACCACGCATTCAACCATCCATGACTTGAAAATATTTTTCCTTTGGTGGGGTGAGTTCCTGGAACCTAACCCCAGTGGATCCCAAGGGCCCACTTCCTGGTAGCTGAAATACAATAATACAGTAATGCATTTTAAAATGCTGCCATTCCACAGCACCCACCCCTGCTTCTTCCAGTTACTCTGCTTAATCAGTCAAAAATCAAAGTAATCGTGCCTCTCATTCAGCGTGACCAGACATCCTACTTTTCCAGGACATGTCCTACAGCTTAGCTTTGTGTCTTGAATGCCCGATTGTGAGTTTTTCTCTGGCCACTGTGGGAACAGAAAACTGCATGACATACACCTTTGGTCTCCCTTAAGGTAGAAGATCTGATGTTCTTTAAAGCTCAGAGGATGCCTGTGCCCCATATTTTACTTTTCCCAACCAGGCTTCACCTTTAATTTAAGTGCTTGTTATGCACACACCTTAATTACAGCATTGCTAATTGGCCATATCCTTAGCTAATGTAAATCAGTAAAGCTCCATTTACCGCCATGAAGCTACTTTAATTTACATTTGCCAAGATAAGAACTTTAATTTTTTTTATTTAGCAGGGAGTCTCCCCTCCCACTTCCCACCTTTTTTCCATTATCATCTTTTGAAAAGAAGTTAGTTTCTCTTGTTATATTTGTGGTCACTTTTATGGAATGGGGTTTGCAATTGGTTAATGGCAAACAGTGAACCCTCTAGCGGGGAGGGGAATATCATGTTCCAGAATTTAAGCAATATATAAGTACAGAAAACGTAATTATGAAACAGATTTCTACAATCATCTCAGGAATTAGAAACATGCTAAATGGGTCATTAAATTAGATGCAGAGAGATAGCTGTATAAATATTAAAGCAATAATTTATTATGCAGAGTTGTCAAATGAGTATCCTCTTGGAACTGTTTTCTATCAATAATGCAAAGGAAATGCTGTAGCCTTCATGAGTATTACATTATGTGGTCAAGGCCTGCTGTCTCTCTTTGATTGTAATCATTATGCTATTGTCATAGGTAGTTGAGTTCCAAATGAGGAAAGAGAAAGAGGGAGAGAAATAAAAGATTGTTTTCAAAAAAGAGGGGGGAAAGCAACTTTACAAACAAAAACAACATAGACACAAACACAAATCAGATGGGGGCAGGGGCTAGAAACATTTGGATTATTTAGGCCTACAATCAACCCAACAAGTATGGCTCATGGTAAGACATTTCAGGAGTGGCAATTTAAAAAATAAAATAAAAAAAATCTGGAAAAGCAAAATCTTTCTATCCTTGAACTCCGAATTAAATTTAACATGATTTTGGTGTGGAAATCGACATCAGAAGACCACAGCGGCCTGGAGAGAAGAGGGAGGCTTCTTCATTTCTATCTGCTCAGACTGTCAATGTTGGAGGAAAATACTGAATACTAATCCAAAATTACATATCATTCAATTGTCCTGAATTGGCAAGGACAGTCTTGATTAATGCTCTGCTATCCCATTCCTCCTTTTCAACTTTTAAAATATTTTCCTCACAGTTCACCCCTTTGTTCACCAGTTATGTCAGTTGTTACCAATGGAATAAAAAGTATAAAAGTAGTTTAAATTCAGTTAATACAGCAGGAGGAGAGGATAGGGTGGGAATGTGCTCTTCCCAATAGGCTCAGGCAAAAACAAACTGCTGCAGCCCCATCTAGCCTGAACTGAACTGAAGGGTATGTACCCTTCATTAAGCTCAGTGCTTAATATTTTCCTTCAGTATTGACAGATAAAAAGGATACTTGGTGTCTGTTCTTCCAGAAGTTTTGCCATTTTGACCACATTCGGATATTGCTTGGCCATATGGGCTTCCAGTTTTCATCATTTAATGTTTGAGGAAATAAAGTGACCTCCCAAAATTCTCCTAGTAATGTGGGGCAGAGAAAGGGAGAAGACATTTGAGGGAGGTGGTGGAAGTGAGAATAACTATCAGGTTCTGTAGAGGCAGATCCTTTGTTTGGAGCCCCCACCACAATATCTTCCCTTCACCACCACCCCCTTCACCCTATGTTCCTGTTGGACTGTCTGGTTTGTGAGTTGTAGTTAAATCCATTGGTGCACTTTCATTTCATTTCTTTGCTTTGCTGCAGCCCCATGCTTGTCTCGGGCATTTATGTGCAGGCTTGAAGATGGTCATCTTCCGCACTAAACTGGACTATCCTGGGTTTGGTGCGCTCCAGTTTTTAAGTGCAGCTTCAGTCAAGCTTCTGCTTGCTTTGGAGGTGTGGGTCATCTAAACACCCCGCCTTCACAGCAGTTGGAAACTGCTTTATTTTGCCCATCTCTTCTACCCTTTAGAAAGAGTTGAAGAGTGCTAAACCAAATGTACAGATGTACAATTGAAAAAATTCTGAAGTTTTCACTCCAGTGGGATTTGGGCCTGAAACACATGGTCCAAAAGTTTGATCTGATCCGGAGGCATGGTATGCAGATGACGCATGACCCCAGATCAGGTGAAAAATGTGCCACAGCCACCTAAGGTGGCCTGGGGTCACCATCAAAGGAAGTGGGAAAAAAAAGCAGTCCAATGCTGGTGACCCATTTGAAACCACAGTGGCTGTGCCGATCATAGTGCCGATCAGGAAGCAAGCAGTGCATGAGTGGCTGGAGACTCCTCCAAGCAGACCATCTGCTTGACCCCTTAGAAGAGTTTTTGCATGTATTTCAATTGCTTTTCACTTTTCAGGACTTTTTCCTCACAAATTTCACAAAACATTTTTTTCCATTTAAAAACTGATGTTGTTGTTGCTTTGGGGGGGGGGGTGTCACAAAATACAGTAGTTTGTGTAAAATATATTTTTGCTATGATGCTACTGTTGTAGAAATGAAGTTGTTTTTCATATGTCTATTCTGATCTCACTCCATTACCCGGAGCCTTCATTGTGACACCGGGTAGCTGTGTACATCTACATCTTACTGTGTTGCCCAGTTCTACTGCTGCCAATATGTGTCACTTTGCTCTGAAATCAGAATGATCTGCCCAGAATCAATCATATGGCTGGGCACCTCATTCTGACTTCATAGTGAGTGCCTTGTGGCAGCAGTAGTGCCACACAGCACAGCAGGATACACATAGAGGGCTCCAGATCATTCCGGGAAGATGCAGACCAAAATGTGAGGACTTTTGTTTTGTTTTCAGGGAAGCTATACTCTGGACTTGGTGTTGAATGGTCTGGACATCATTTAGACTCCCCACTGAGTGGATGTGGATGTGTGGGGGTTTCTTTTTATTTGGCCTGTACAGATAGGACCAAAAAATCTCCAAATATCAAGAGAACATTAGTATTTGCCGTGGAAGGGAGGTGCCGTGAGAATGACCACAATGCACTTGACTGAAAGGAAAAGGCCACAACTTTATTGAAAACAGCAATAAGGTAGGGTTGGCTTGAAACACATGAGGTCTGGATCTGGCATCAACCAATCCCTTAATTAATTGGTGAACCAGTCTGCTTGGTCACAGCCGAGTTTAGGGATGATGAAAGGGTAACCTGTTAATAGCCCATTCACATCTCAGTTAACCTTGTCACCAGGGGACACTGATCTGGCATTACTTAGCAATGGCAATATGCTCCCAGTACCCCTGGGTCCCTGATAGACTCCCAAGCTGGAATGGCACTGTTCTCTTGCACCATGTGGCCTAAAATAGGCCCAACCACCAATGGGAAGTCAGGAGGCCCGGAAGCTCCCATCCTTTCAGCCAATCTTCTGTGTCCTTCACCCAGTGACCACCCAATGGGACAGTACCTCTGGTGCATGCTGGGAGATGTAGGCCCGATGCTGGAGCCAGAAGCACCGGCCAATGACCGTCCAGCCAGCCTGGCCTGATGCCTGCTGGGATGCTGGGTGTCTAGCACGGTGATCACTGGCTCCCACCCCCCACTGCAACAAGGCCAACCTGGTGAGCTGGCTGGCCTCATTTTTAAAAATTAATTTATTTGTTACTGGAACCTGATGCCTAAAGTCTGATACTTCTATTTCTTATTTGAAGTATTTTCACAACTTCAGTAATATGTTTCTGTTTGTTTGTTTATTTATTTATTAAAAACACATACACAAAGTGGCATAGCTTCATTCACTGACATTTTACAGTATTGATATCTTATATTTGTCAGTAGAACACTGCTTTATTTTTGACAGTATTTAAAGAGTGATATGAAATAATATTCAATATTAGACAACATCTCATGGTTTTAATGCAAGAGAAACAATAGAGTGTATTAAAGCTTACATTGATTCAGTAGCTGACATACAGTTGTCAGATTGGTATATAAACTATCAAATCCAGCACAAAGCAATATTTAAAGGGCATCACTTGTCAGACGAGATCCTAAGTCAGTGTTCTGCAACATCAACTTCAACATGTGGATTTATCCATGTAATTATGCTACACAATGCTTATGCTGAAAGACAACATGTCACTGAATGTACAGCCATGTGCACTACCAAATGTGCATGTGTCTGCATATGTAATGTCAATGAATACTCAATGGTGTCACATGCAGAACTCAGCTCCCAAAGCCTTAAAATGAATATAATGATTTCATATCAGACAAAAATGTCCCACCAATACTGTAAGGGATTTTGCACATGCATAAGACACCCCAAGGATTCTTACAATACTCTTCTTTTAAAAGTCCAACCAATGGATACAGCAAACAGAGATCAAGTCTCAAATTTCTTATATTTTATTTCCAAGCAAGCAATATATATATTGAGCAAAATTCACTGCCTTTCAACTGAATAACATTCTCATTTAAAAACAACAGCATGCAGTTATATTTTAAGTGCTAACTATTCACGATTTAAAACTCACCCATTCTGAACATCTATTAATTTTATGCATTTCATGTCTGGCTTATTGCCTTGACAATTGTAGTGTGACATTAAAAACCACGGAGCTAAACCAGATCATCAATTGACTTGAATTAGTATTTCTATATATCTTGTTAGTTACTTTCTTGTGTATTTTGCAACTTAGTTAATTCACCCACATCATCCTGTTGATTTTGTTAATTTTCTTTTCTGAAGGTATCAAAATTTTGCTTGCTGGATCTGGGAAAAATCACAGGGTGTTACATTCAGATTTTACACACCAATCAAATGTATATTAAGCAAAGCTTGGAGTTTTACTTCTTAAAAGGAACTATTTATTTATTATTCTGCTCACTATTGTTTGTTCCTCTTACTTCAAGCCAGAAAGATTTTTTTCTGAGTTACACATTAATGATATTGTAATTAATGTATCATTGGTAAATACAGAAAGATGCTTTCTGAGTCCCACAAGTGGACAATTCAGACATTACAGCTCAGAAAATCTAAAATCTATTACAGAGCATTTTCTATCCTCCCTCTCATCGCTCTGTCCGAGCCAGTACACACACCCAGTAATAAATGACAGGCAAATAATCATTTTCCATTCCACTGAAAAGTAATGCATTACAACAAATGCATTACAATGGCAAAAAAGTCATTTCAGTTTGTTACTGCAAAATAAGTAGTTACCACAGCAACTTGTTAAAAAAAAGAGATACTTCTTAATTCTGCTATTAAACTCAAAGGGTAGGATAAATCAGAGCCAAAAAAACAAATTCTCTTTTAGAATTATCCTCCCTGTTTTTCAGGAGAGAAAATGGAAACACGATTTCATTGAATTTCTCCATGTGAATCTCCTGAAGGAATGTTACAAAAGATCTGTGGGCTTTCTTTAAAGCAGAGGCGAGCAACTATGGAAGACTAGCGCACTGCATTAGCCCCTGGAGAGTCACACTTGCCTCTCATCTAATGTGAAAACATTACATGTGAAAAAGATCTAGGGGTCTTAGAAGACAAAAGTAGACAGGAGCCCTAGTGGTGCAGTGGTTAAATGCCTGTACTGCAGCCACTCACTCACAAACCACAAGATTGCAAGTTCAATACCAGCCAGGGGCTCTGGCTTCCTTTCTTAGGCCACTAAAATGAATACCCAGCTTGTTGGGGGCAATTAGCTTACACTTTGTAAACTGCTTAGTACATTAGTAAGCGGCATAGAAATGTACTTGCTAGACATCAATAAACAGTGTGATGTAGCAGTCAAAAAATGCTATGTAATTCTGGGCTGCATCAACTGGAGTATAGTGTCCAGTTCAAGGGAAGTAGTAAAGCCATTCCATTCTGCTTTGATCAGACCTCACCTCAAAAAATGTGTCCAGTTCGGGACATCATATTTCAAGAAAGTTATTGAAAAGATTGAATCTATCCAGAGAAAGGTGAAGATGATAAAAGGTCTGGAAACAAGCCTTATGAGGAATGATGACAGGAGTTTGGATATTTTAGAATGGAGCAGAAGAGAGTTGATATAACAGCTATATATTGGGGAAATTCTTATGAACAAGATGGAGCAACTTAGATTACTGCTGTTGCAGGAACTAGAACATTAATCAATGAATTCAAATTACAATAAAAGAGATTCCACCTAAACATTACAAAGAACAGTGGAACAGATTGCCTCAGAGAATGGTAAATGCTCCAACTCTGCAGGTCTTTAATCAGAGGTTGGGTCCATTCTTCCATGTCCATCATTCAGGAGTGATATAGCTGTGCATTCCTATATGACAGGAGGTTGGATTAGATGCCCCTTATGGTCCCTTTCCACTCTATTATTTACTAAACAAGTAAAATTGTTTTAGACCATTTAAAACCATTTATAATTGAAAACACGTATCTTGGGTGAGTCACCCTGTGAGAGGCTCACCATTGGTCACCATAACTCAGAAATTATTTGAAAGCACACAACAACTATTTTTTTAAAAAAATAAAAATAAAAATCTGAAGACAGGTTTTAAAAAGTTAAAAAGCTTAGGAGATGAAATATCTTAAAACCATTATTATTATTATTATCATCATCATTATCAATTTTATTTATATAGCGCTGTAAGTTTACACAGTGCTGTACATACAGTCTTATAGTTAGATGGATCCCTACCCACAGGCTTACAGTCTAAATGACAACAGAAAAGGAAAATGGGAAGGTGGTGGGAAGGGGATGAGGTGCAGTGGTTCTTTTCTCCCTTTGGGGCCTGGACCAAGGCAGATGGACTGGAGGGAGGGCTTGGGTTCCTAAAACATAGTTAAGAGGAGGCATCCTGGGGCAGATGGCACAATCCTGGGAATGCTTCCCTAAACAGTATAGTCTTTAACTTACTTTTGAACCTGGATAGAGAAGTGATGAGGCGTATATGTGGGGGAAGAAGGTTCCAGGAAGACCACCAGGCCATGGACCAGAGTCTTGGCAGTGGAGGCTGAGAGGAATGGATGGATTTTAGCAATGTTGTAAAGAGAGAATCTACAGGTCTTGGCAGTGGCCTGAATCTGGGGGATAAAGGACAGAGAGGAATCAAAGATGAAACCAAAACTGTGGGCTTGCTGAACCGGATGAATGGAAGTACCGTCAGCAGAAACAGAAAAGGAGTATTGAAGGGTGGGCTTAGGTGGGAAGATGAGAAGCTCTGTCTTAGATATATAGAGCTTCAAGCGCCGATGTCGCATCCACTGAGAGATGGCAGCCAGACAAGAGGAGACTTGCTGTTCAGGGGTGGAGAGATATAGCTGAGTGTCATCGGCATACAGATGATAGGAGAAACAAAAAGAACTGATAGGTTTACCAAGGCATAATGTGCATAGAGAGAACAAAAGGGGGCCCAGGACAGAGCCCTGAGGAACTCCTACAGATAAGGGAACAGAGGAGGAAGTCTGACCACCTGTGGCCACTGCAAAAGATCTGTCTGACAAGTAAGATGTAAACCAGTTGAGAACAGAGTCAGGGAAACCGAGGTCAGAAATTAAGTCATGCAAGAGACAGTGATCCACGGTGTTGAAGGCCGCAGATAAATCTAGAAGAATGAGAATAGAGTAGTGGCCATTTGCTTTGGCCTGCAAAAGATCATTTGAGATCTTGATGAGGGCTGGCTCTGTAGAGTGCCGTGGGCGGAAACCAGACTGAAAAGGGTTCAGGATGGAGTTGGCTTCGAGAAACTCAAGACAGCGAAAGTAAACTATCTGTTCCAGAACCTTAGAGAGGAAAGTCAGAAGAGAGATCGGAAGATAGCTAGACAAAGAAGAGGGGTCGAGAGAGGGTTTCTTCAGAATTGGGGAAAAGAGAGCATGTTTGAAGTCAGAAGGGAAGGAACCTGAAGAGAGAGAGAGATTAAAGATATGGAAGAGCTTGGGCAGAAAAGAAGGGGTTATAGATATTAGAAGATGGGAGGGGATAGGATCAAGAGATAAGTTGTAGGTTTGGAAGAATTTAGCAGTGTAGAGAGTTCATCCAGAGAAACCATGTACATGTTCATAGAGCAGGGAATAAATTAGGCCTGAAAGGCTTGAATAAACAGTTGGAATAGCTCCACAAAGCATTTGAAATGTGTATGGTAGGAGCACTTTTTCTATTTAGGACATCCTGAAATAAAATGTTTCAGTCTGAAAGATGCCTACATCACTGCGGACCAATCTCAAATCTCTCTACTTTGGTTTGAGATTCATCTGAAGTGAAGTGCATATGCCTAAAATAAAGCAGTTTATTTAAGCACAGTGGCTTTTCAGATTGATGCCAGTGGGGTAGTCTGGATGTACAGTGTCATCTCTTCAACTGGATGATGATGATGATCATAATCATGATCATGATCAAGATCATGGCTTGATTTACTGGTACTTCTCTGCGTAAAGAGTATAATGTCCACCTAGGCAAAGATAAACAAAATATTCATTCTGTTTGGCAGTGTTCCATTATTACTATGAAAAAGACATTGGTTTGACAATAGTGACCCAAAAGCTTTCAAAATGGAACCTGAAACAGTGTTAAGCCAAAACTGCTTAATGTTTAAACCTTGATTGAGAAAAGTGCTAGCAGTCACACACACACACCCCTCCGGAGTGTGTGTGTGTATGTGGTGTGTGTGTATGTGATGATATCCAATTCCCTGGATTTTCCAACACTTCCACATTTACAGTATAACATGTACAATCGTTAACCTGCCTGCTTCCCCCACTGAAATATAGCTGTTAATTCAAAAGCCTTATGCATCATGGATGAGTGTCCAACACAGATGGATTTCATTGCTCCATCTGTGTCCATCTCACATTTAATTTCCAGTACACAATTACCAGCAGAGTCCCCATACAGAAGAGAACATAACCTTTGCAGAAATCTGTTCAACTGCCTACTCACATGTTCTCTGAAAATTCTGCCGAGTCTGACTTTCTTCCAAGGTTATTTTTGGAGATGGAATTAGAGAAGTGTCTGGACACATAAACTGCTTTGGTATTTCACACTGATATGAATTAATGAACCTTCAACATGGGGAGATTTAATATACTCAGGGTTGGAATGCAAATGCTGAGTGATCAACTAGTAGAATACTAACACACAACATTTTCCTCCCACCTTGCATTTTACTGGGTAATTGGATGATTAACATCCAGTTGAAGAGTTTCAGGAAATTTGGCTTTGATTGGCTAATATATCAAAAAGGATTTTTTTTAATGTATGGATCAAAAGATAGCTTTAGTGTTCATTAGTGACATAACCAGTATAAACACCCTATAATAAATCATACTGAATATCCCTGAACCCACAGAAGAAATAATGCTCTGTTTAAATTATAATAAATGCCAGAGGAATAATATATAAGAATTCAACAGAATGTTCACAGGAGACATTTGTATGCCATATTCAGCCAATTTAGCAAACATGATAAAATGTTTAAATTCAAAAACTATCAACAATTTTGAACTTCAAAAGTGGGAAAACAGGTGTATCTTGTTCAATGATCAAAGTGGCTAAATAGGAAAAAGTGTATTGACAATAAAGTTAACCGAGAATTTAATTCTGCCCTCATTTACAATGGGAGCAGTATAGCTTACACTTACCAGACTAATATGTGGATTGTGTGCTTCTTAGAATTTTTCAGAAATCAAGTTTTTCATTTAAAAAATGCACAGGAAATGTGTATCGGCTTTTTAATTTTAAATCGACTTTATCATGCTGCAAAATGCTCTGTAATAGCATAAAAAGTATATATTATGAGAAAGACTCAAACCATGCATTTCTATCATTTTTAGAAGCAGAAAACATACTAGATCAGACTTATAACTGAACATGTATGAAACTGGCAGGGACCAGAAATGGACTGTTTTGTCAAACCCCAATTCACATGAAAAGATATGCATCTGGTTGCTTTGTGCACTGTTAATTCTAACTTAGTATTGCATGTCTGGCTATAAGAACATCACTAACTTTTTCTTGCTTGCTCCTTCACTCTCCTTTGTAACACAACATGACCATGTTGGGAGGAGAGCAGAGGTCAAATAAAGATCACACCGTGTGATATATGTGTCTAACACTATGTTATGAGTGCTGGACACATGGTGATGCAGACACTTTCCAGAACCTCCATGGCTGTGTCAGAGGGGGCCTCTGGAAAACAGTAAGGCTCTGCATATAGGAGACAGGAGATGTAGCATGCTTTCAGTATATATCTTTGATGTAGCATATCTGGGCCTGAATTTCTTGTCAGGGCATGAATTTTGGCCAAGTTGCTCCTCAGACTAGAGTCCAAATGGTACCTTTGTCAGAAGTGGATGGTCCATTATGACAAACACTACCCCACACCCAAGTTCAGAGTACAGTAGGACCTCAGTATCTGCAGAGGATCTGTTTTGGTTTCCCCCACAGATATCAAAATCCATGGATGCTCAAGTCCCATTGTCTTCAGTAATGGTGTGGTCATGCAACTGTGCCACCACTGAAGACAATGACATTTTACTGTCCCATCCCCCTGAAGCCCACCTTGCCGCTGCCTCTTTCTCCTCCTCTTCCTTCCCACCTCCTTCTCTTGCTCCTCTTCCTTCTTTTCCTCTCCTGCCCTGCTGTCGCCATCTCTGCTCTTCTTCTTCTTCTTCCTCCTCCTCCTTCTCTTACCCCAACTCTGCTGCTGCTTTTCTTCTTCCTTCCTCCTCTCCTCCCCCGCTGCCACGACCCCCACACTTCAATCTCTTCTCCCCTCCTCCTTCCCTGCCTTTGCCTCTGCTCTTCCTCTTCTTCCAACCTCCTTTTTCTCCTCCTCCTCTCACTTGCCTGGCTGCCACTGTTCTTCCTCCTCCTCTTCTTCCTCTGCCACTTCTTTCTTCTTCTTCCTCCTCTTCCCTGGCTTCTCCTCCTCTTCTCCCCTCCTTCCTCCACCGTCACTTTTCCTCTTCTTCCTTCCTCCTCCTCCTCTTCTTCCCTACATCACTGCTGCTGCAGGTCTTCCTCATCCCTTCTCTTCTTCTTCCTTCTCTTTCCCCCTGTCACTGCCACCACTGCCACTCTTTGCCTTCTTTCCTCCACTACTTCCTCCTCCTCCTCCTCCTCCTCCTCCTCCTCCTCCTCCTCCTCCTCCTCCTCTTCTCTGCTGCCTCCTCCTCTTACTTCTCCATCACCACCGCTGCCCCTCTTCCTCCTTCTCCTTCCACCTCCTCCTCTGCCCCCCCCCATGGGTTTGCCATCCACAGTTGCTCAAATCTCAGATAAGGAGGGCCCACTATAGCACCAAACTAGGTATGTAAACATTCATGTTCATCATATTCACAGCAAATAATGAATACTTTCTCCAGTAATATCTCAGCCGAATAAGAATATAAAGATGTTTGCACTAAATTTGATCTTTTTTTTGGGGGGGGGGGTGGATTATTTGGCTTCTGTTTTGTGTGTGTTGTGAGTATTTAATTTGATTTAATTTTGCTGATACTTGTGAAGATCTGTTTGAGCCAGGGAGAGCAGGCAAATGGTGTCACAGCTTTAGCCAGGCTCCAGCAGGATTTTGGGTTGGTTTAAGGGGGCAATGGGTGGTCTTAAGGCCTAAGATGGGATGACAGTAAGGGGGCAGCCCATAATGTGGGATCTTCTAATCCCCCCCCCCCAATTATATTTTGGGTTGTCCAGTGGCATTCCTATCTAGCCCCTAATTTGCCATGCAATGGACACTGGGTAGGACCAGCTAGGTTGAATTGTAGGCCCCTACTATTCTTCAACTAGGACTCAGACTGACAACTCATTGCCATAACCGGCCCTCATTACAAGTTCTGTGACTTGAGGGTTAGATACTTAGGTTGGCCTTCCAGTAAGTGGCCAGTGAGGAAACAACCTAGCTTTCAGGTCTTCCTTGGGGTTCAGGTGAATCACCCTGCGGAAATCCTGCTCTCTGTGCAGGAAACATAATCCATGTGAGTTTGCTGACCAAAACATTAAATAATGAGACCACACTCATCTTGAGGGGATGTTTTGTTACCAATACTAGAACGTTTCTGTCTGTATCTGCGTAAACATACCTTATTGTTAAACCCCATCTATATTTTGTGATATGTGTTGTTGTTGTTGTTGTTACCTTGTGGCAGTATTTTATAATAACCGCTCCTCTGTGAGTACAATCAGAGTGGGGTACAACAAGATTAAAACATACAAATTAAAACACTTCATTGACCCATTTCCAACCCACCCTCCCCTTAAAAATAAATTAAATTGACAATAATTTAAAACCAACAACATTTATCCATAAAGCCCCCCTGCCATCCATCCACTCGTGTCCCCAAAAGCCTTTATTCTTTCCCTAAACATCAGCTTGCTCCAAGCAGCTTAATGCTCAGTGTTATAGATGTCACTTCTAAATCTGAAGACAATTACAAGCACAATGTGTACATATCCTGTCTATGGCAATTTGGGCACAGAAGCTGCTACATTTCAGCTTCTTATAGTGGGAGGGGACAAATATAAACAAGAAGGGGGTAGGAATGTTAGACCATTTACTACACTCAATGAAGGGGTAAAGAAGTAAGCAAAAAGGGGTCTGGATTGTTTCCTAAATGTGGAGATATGTTTATATAAAGCAGACTGAATAAGTATGAAGGCTGATTGAATTAAACTACTAAATCTGATGGAATGCAAACAACCGCAAAAACCACCAATATGACACAATGATTAATAAATTAAATGTAAAAACAAATTCCTATCAATGGCACCAATTTTATGTGGTGGTAGGGATACAGTGGGTTAGCAGTTAAGACATCAGCTCTGATGACAGTAAGGTCAGCAGTTCAAGACCTAAGCACTACATGACATATAAGTCACTACATGACAGCAACACTGCTGGTAGGGTCTGTCATGTGAGACAAGCTTCTGCTGAGGAGCCAGATTAAATATGGCAAGCAGCTACTGGACAGCAGCAGTAGTGAGGAGTGGCAATGGCAGAGGATCTCTTAGAGACAACAGCAGTGGCATCAAAGTTAACACTTGCTAGAACCATGCAGAAGAAGGCACAGTAAATTCATATTGAACATTGTTTTAGCACAGAAACCCGATGATGAAACAATCCAAAATGAAGCAAGCAGCTTGTTGAGTGCCATAAAATGACACTCCGAGGCCAGAAGGCACTCAACAAGCTACTAGGACGAGCAGAGAACAACTACAACTACTACTATGGTGGATAATGATGCAACTGGACTCAATTTGAAAAGGCATTCAGTTGTTGATGTGCTCAGAGGTGAAAGGAAAGTCCAAAGATATATTATGGAACATGGAATATTTGAAGCATGAATCAGGAGAAGTTAGACATTTGTTTATTTATTTATGGGGTTTATATCCTGGCTTTCTCCCAAAGATCGGGAAAAATGGGAAAAATAAGAATTGGGATTTTTTAAACATTGAAATATTTTTGATGAGTGAGGCAAAGTGGATAGGAATGGGACATTTTAAGTCACATAATTACACAGCGTTTTACACAGGAAATGAAAACCTAAAATGGGGTGGTAGTAATAGTGAAATGAAATGTTGCATAACCAGTCAAAGGATATAATGCAAAGCTGACTGAATGATATCAATATGACTTCAGGAAAATCCATAAATATAACCATCATGTAAGTTTATGCTCCAGCTCAATTGGCAGAAAAATAAGAAATTGAAACATTCTGGGCTGGAATCTACGAAGAAGTCAATCACACAACAAAATAGTACTTGTTGTTAATCATAGGCAGCTGGAATACAGAATCAGGAAACAGCACAAAGACTGTAGGAAAATTTGACCTTGGATCAAGAAATGAATCAAGAGAGCTGCTGACTAAATTTTGTGAGGCTAAAAGTTTGTTCATTGCAAACATATTTTTCAACTGACGCAAGAGGTGACTGTATACATGGACATCGCCTGATGGTCAATATAGAAAAAAAAAAAGACTATATCGCTGGAAGTAGAAGATGGAGAAGATGAAAAGATGCAGAAGATAGAGAAACTCTCTGGAAAAATGAGAACAGATTGTGACACAGACCATGATGTGTTAATATCATAAACTGGAGTAAAGCTAAAGAAAAAGAGTAAATCAAGCATTGTGCCAAAATGTAACCTGAAGACCATCTCTGTAGAATTTGAAGAGGATGGTAAAAATAAATAAATAAATAAATGCACTATGATAGATGATAGATAGATAGATAGATAGATCTAATTTGTTTTAGATAGATAGATGATAGATAGACAGATAGATCTAATTGACTGGCAACCAGAGAATATATATCAGAGATTAAATGATGACAGACCATTAAAGAAATAACCATCTGAAGATGAACCTCCGACTTTAGAAAGTGAACTGAAAGCTGCACTTGGAGCATTTGGGAAGCAAAAAAATAAAAAATAAAATAAAAAATAAAAAAAATCACCAAGAAAAGATGGCATACCAATAGAGCTGCTTCAAGCTACAAAGACAGAATTTACTCTAGTTCTAATTAAAATCTATTGTCAAATATGGAAAACAAAACAATGGTATATGATTATAAAAGCAATCCACAACATGGGAATTATCCAGTCTGCCTGGTCTGGGGTGGGCATTATCTCATTGGTTATTCTGTCTAGGCAAGTATGGCTGGGGGCGGGAGAACCCCCAGTAAATTGACACAGCCTAGAGAAAAGTTAATAGGAAAATCTGAAATACCCTTACCAGTGGTTTGGGCTATTTTCTGCCACATGCTCAAATTATTTTCCAATAGTCTGAACTCTACATAGCTTATGGGGGTCAACTTGTTGAAAGGAGAGAACCAGCTATACTGGAGAGATCTGCAACAGGACGTGAGGCCTTTTTGGCCAGCCTGGTGGGGGATAGGGGCTAAGCAGATGTTTGTGTCTTATCCATGGCAGGTAGTGGGGGGAGAAAAATAGAGGTTTGGTGAATACCTATGACATCCATTTGGTGAAAGATACATCTCTGGAACTGCCCTTATAGGTGATAAGACCTGGAGGAAGGGGAAAGAGGCTGCCCTTGGGGCCAGCCTGAGGGTTAATCCCCCACTTTAAGCCATGAAACTTGAGGGTTGGATTCTCAGGTTAGCTTTCCAGTCACAGGCTGTCAGGAACCAACCAAGCTTCTAGGTTCTTTCTAGGTCTCAGGTGTTTTGCATCTGGGAGAGAAAATCTTCCGCAGCTGCTCCCATGAGGTTCAAACCTAAATAAAGTAGTCCATATTCAACTCAACCTCTGTAGTGTGATCTCATTATTTCATGGTAAATCAGCAGTTAATTTCTACATCTCACTAAGATACCCTCACTGATACTTTTCTTTTTTAAAATCATGGGATTATGCACCAATATAACATTGGGAATGTATTTTACATGTCACACACACACACATGCCCCCAGTTCTGTGTGTGTGTGACATGTAAAATACATGTCACATCTCACTTCTTACTAAAAAAAAATATGAAACTACCATTATTTAAATAATTAAAAATAGAAACTGTTTCACAATGGCAACCATATGATAACCTTTCCTTTAAGAACCAGTTCTCAAGACTTCCCTTTAAACAACTACAATGGTTTGATTTGGTGTTGGCACAGCCCAGTGGTATATTGATGTCTGTACAGTGCTGATGAATGAATCAGTCTTCAGATATATAAGTATTATTCCAGATATTTTTTAGGTTTTACACTTGATTTTGATGAATGCCATTATGCACATATGAATTTGTGAATCAGAGTACAAATGAATGTACATGTGAATAATTCAAAACTCAAATGAATACACATGTCTTAATGTCAGAAATGAAACTCATAAATGTCATATAGAAATGAATATACATATTTGAATGTCAGAAATGAAAATACACGCCTAAATGTCAGACACAAAGGTGAATGCTGACGGTCACCAAAATAAGATTGTTCCAATGCAGTGATGTATCCCTGAAAAGAGGGGAAATATACATCTTCAAATGCCACTTCATCAAGGATTTTCCATACTGAAAGAAAGTCAAATATCCTAAAACCTTTCCACCTCCACCCCCTTTTAGGGCTGAACTATTTAGTTCTCATGCTTGCTGAACTTCTTCATTGCAAAATGTCCTTCATTGATCAGTGTCAAAGAAAGGTTGACTTTTTGGATTTTAGAATGCTACAAAACAGACTCTGCCATACCATCATGTGATTAATTTAATTCTGATCTGTCAAGCCCAGTCCTGATTTAAATTTAAGAGTTCTAGTTCAACTTTCTTCAAAAGGCATCCAAATATAAAATTGCAGTTTGCTTCCAAGTTTCCAATTGGCTTAGAAATGCTAAGTATTCTTATCCATTCAAAAGTCTCCATAATAACAGAAGGCAGAAAGAGAAGAGAAAGCCCTATTATTTCTGAAAGCTATATTTAAAGAGGAGATGGCCAGCCAATGGAATATTTCCACCGATTGCTTTAGAAAAGCAATTTCACAGTGCAACACTTCAGTATTCCCAGAACTGATTTAGATTCTATCATTCAGTTCCCTGGGCCTTCAAGTCTGAGTCAAGCCAGCTTTGCCCACTGCAGTAGCCAGTCAGTTTGTCTGACAGGTTTAGCAGTTCATCATAAATCTGAGCCTTGTTACAGCAGGACTGACCTTGTTCTGATCCATGGTTTTACTGCTTCCCTTTATCCCTTATGTTTTTTTTCTCTCTTAGCAGCTCATTTATTCAACCTGCTGTGGTCCCCTAAACACTTGCATATGAAGCTTGCAGTATTCTTGCTAAGATCAAATTATTGCATTTTGAGGGTTGTATTTTCTTCAGCTACTAAGTAATACTGAATAATCTGGTTTCAATTAATTTTCTTTCCTTGTACACAACCCCAAATTAACCTCTGCCTTTGCTAATATAAATAGCCTGCCATGGTTCTATTTATTTCTGATTTCTGCCTTACCCGAAATCAGGTGTTCTACTTAAGGCTCCAAATAGAGTTTACCCCCTTTCTGTTTTCAAAATTACCAGTGAGAGAAGTAACAACTGCTTCTTAGGATGTGCATATCCCATATACAAACAAACAAACAAACAGCTTCATTTATATACCGCTTCATACCCTTAAGGAGTGTCTAAGCAGTTTACAATTGTAAGCTATTTGCCCCCCAACAATCTGGGTACTCACTTTAGCAACCTCGGAAGGATGCAAGCCTGAGTCAAGCTTCAGCCCTTTGCTGGTCTTGAACTTGCCACCTTATGGTTTTGAGTGAGTGGCTGCAGTACAGGCATTTAACCACTGCACCACCAGTGGATTTGGTTCACAAATAACATTCAGAATAATACTTAATTTTCTACTTATGCAGATGTATATTTGCAGAATCGTGCTTCCTCGTGTTCATCGTCACCATTGTTGTTCTTCTTCTTGTTGTTGTTGTTATTTTCCCCCTCTTTCATCTCCATCCATTACTACGACTACCTCCAGTTTATTTTTTAAAAAGTGTGTGGGTGGCAGTTCTTGGAAATACAAGCCATGAGAAATTGCGACAAAAATAATAAATGACCAATAATCTCTGCTATCTCAGACTGTTCAGATGCATAAACAGCTTATTTATTCCTTATGATTGGGGTGCAAGGAGGAGTATGCTTCCACCATGCTACTGGCAGCAAGTGAAGTTGCTACAAAGAATTGTGACAGTGATCTTATTTCTGATTGTCGCGGCCTCATTCACTGGTGGTAGGGTAGAAAAACATGTTTGTGCCACTATCAGAAGCAGAATGGACCTCTTCCCTCTGGTCTGACTCTTAGGATGGAGTGAGGTTAGCAGTAACGCTATGGAGTCTTAAGGAATACGGATCAGTTATGGATTCGTAACTCTCAGTACAGTTCTATAAATGAAAACCTGAATACCAGCCAATTTTTCTGTACAGAAAATGCTGCTTCCTAAACAGAAATTGCTATTTTCTGCACAATTGCCCCCACATGTTCATTTTCTGCAGAGTAAGTACTGAACTGTAAAGTCATTGAAAACTTCCTTGTAACTTAAAGAAAATTGCCAAAATTACTCATTGCTTCCTACAAGAATGAAATTAATGAAAAATTACATCCCTGGTGAAGAAGACTAAAAGAAGAGGCAGTGACTTGCATTTGGAATAAAGATACATGACCCACCAGCAACACTTCTCCCTCACACATGAGAAAATGAACCCACTGTAAGAAAATGTGTGTGCATGTGGAGACTTTTCTCAATTCATGCAAGATAGATTAATGCCACTGGAATGGAATGACACACTAAACACACTAAAATGTGACAGAATACCTTTATTTACATTCTCAAAAACCTCCCAAAATGAGAAATGGCCAAGTGGTATCTTTTGATTGTTCTACTCTTATTTTTTTGATTGTTCTACTCCAACAAAGAATTTTGGCTCTACAGAATCCTGAACTTGGGGGAAGTGGAAATTATAACACAAATGTGTCTTAATTTTCAAAATGTTGACACAAACAATATAGCTTGGATTCATCAGATATTTCTGCCATATACTGATATTTATGGTTATTTTTTTTTTAAAAAAAAAATCAGAATATTCCATCACTTAATAGGATAAGATTAAAGCTCCTCTCCAAAATCATGCACTCTCATCTCCATAAAGTAGACTCAAGATATATAATTGTGAATTTTAATAAGCAAGAATATTATTGGACAGTTTAAGGTATCTGCAGCAGTTTCTCCCTTTAACATAACTATCTTCCACCCTTGATGGTTGGGTTCCTGACATAACGGGAAGGTGCTTTATTGACTTTTTTTCTTGACCCCCCACCCCCACCCCCACCCCACCAACCAGGGGCAAGGGCCTCGGACAAGCCACAGTTCTCTCTAATGGCATGGGTGGTGCTCCCACCAGATCTCGATGTGGGTGTGGGTGAATCCAACATGTCCTAAGACAGTCTCCTGTTCTTTGGGGACTGGTAGAACAATATCCTTTCACTCTTTTCAAGTATTTTCTGTCTTGCTGTTAAGAGAAGTTGTTGTCTCAAAGAATAACCAGCTGGATAAGTCATTCTCTTTACAACATCAAATAGAAATGAAGACAAGGAAGAGAATGGGAAGGAAAGTTAAAGTTATGATTATTTAAGAATCTTTTCTTTTCTTTTTTTCCTTTTCTTTTTTTGCTCCTGAATTGCTATTATTCTGATGTTTGATTGTTTTTCTTGCTGGGATGAACGTCTTGTTTTCATCTCTGCTTGTAAGCTGGCATTTAATATTTATTGATTGGTGCTTGACTCATTTGATGTTTTAATGTGACTGCTCTTGCTAACTTATATTGTAAGAATATTTTATTGATTCATTCTTTTAATGTATCACTGTTGAATGCTATTTTAGCCCAGTAACATAGTATGCTTACATTTAAGATTGCTACAAGATTGGTGCAACTAAAATGCAATGTATAATCAATCCAGCTTTTGTACCTTTGCATTGCAATGCCTTTCATCCTTGTACAAACACTTTCTATTTCATTTGGTTCTTCTACATTTCTATTTAGTGTCATTAGTGCTTTCATAAAGTTGTTTTCCTTATTCTTTGAAGCACTACAGCTTCAATGTTTCCAAGGACACAGTTCTAATCATTTCAATAGTAATAGCAGCCTTAACGAACCGTGCCGCTTTCCCAATCTATTTCATACAAATTGCATTTTCTTTTGTTCAGCAGATGTCTAGGCCAAAGGCGTCAGAGCAAATATATATGAAGAGTGGACTGGTTCAAAATAGATATGATCCCATGACTTCAGTTCAAATTGCTCATGAAAGGAAGGGCGGATATACCAAGTTCCATTGATTTTGTTGTTTTATTTGGGACTGCTAAGTGGATTTAAACATTGTAGCCCACTCACCAGCAAATATCAGTGGCCTTCATTTTTTAAAGTAACTGTTAGATGTAATGTGGGATCCTCAAAAGTCATGTCACACTTGTGGTTCAGAAAACTGCTCTTAAAGCAGAGGTGAGAATCATAAAGCCCACCAGTTGTTTTTGGACTACAAATCTTAGCTTTAATCACCCCTTAACTATCCTGGCTAGGCCTACCGGGACTTGCAATTAAACATTACCTAGAGAGTCACATGGGTGAAACACAGGTCACTGACCAAAGCAGAATAAATCTACAGAATCAGTGGAATTTATGTAAGTATTGATATTTAATCAAGGTATTGTTGCATTAGTGGATCCACTTTAATTAGGATTAACAATATAATGTAGGCTAGGAACTAATGGGCAGTTGATGGTGAAAGACAAACTACATTCACTTTTAACCGCTTTTTTCATAGTACCCTGAAAATTGCAGAAGCATGTCAGATTGAACCAAGAGAAGGGTCAACCAAGAGAAAATTTAAAGCACCTCACTATCCTCAGTAGGATCTCAGTCCACATCTAGAACCTCTGTCTCTTTCCTGGGTTATCATCATATGGCATCAAAACACACCCCCAATGGACTGTAGTACAAGTGGTTTGGACATCCTCAGCATTTGCATGCAGAACTAATACAAGATCTCCCAGTGCAAATAATGTTGTGGCAGACTTCTTCTACAACACCCGTAGTTTGCTCCATTGACATTCAAAAGGATAATAGCCCTGCCCTTTAATGGAAAGCAACCATGTTCTCAGGGACAAAACATCAAGGTTCAAGATGCATTTAGCTTCATCTTTTTGTGGTCTTTCTGCTTGTGTGGGAGAAGCAAGTTCCCTGTAGCTACGTCTTTCTCTAGCCAATGATTGGGGTTGTTTCACCTTATGTGTCATGATGTTCCTTTGGAAACAGATGGGGAAGTAATAATTAATCTCTCTAGCTCAGTAATGGGCAACTGTGTGAGTGCCACAGGCCAATCCCACCAGCCACAAAGTTGTCCATTTTCTACTGCAGACCCTCTTCAAACAAGAACAGAAAGTGTCATTGTGTCACTTCCTGTCACTTACTATAGATGGACTGGAGATGAAAACAAAGGTATTTGGGGATAGTATTGGGTTTGCAGCTGCTTTGGGAGGGAGTACGTGTATTCACACAACATCTGTTCTGGATCTCCCCCACTCACAGATAAGAGAAAACACAGAACCTCAAGTCTCATTTCCCCCCAAGAAAACATGGAGCCTCAAGTCCTGTTGTTGCCATGCACCTCCATTGAGACCAGCAAGGGTTGCCATCTGCAATTGCTCAGCTCCATGGATGGCAACCCCATGGATGGCGAGACGCCCACTGTATTTTTCACATATTTTAGTGTGTGGTTTGGGGACAAATTGCCCAAACTTGCACTGATGTTGTTGTTGTCGTTGTTGTTTGTATGAAACTAATTGGGGGGTTTGGAAGACCAAAAAAAGTGGGAACCAAGAACTCTATGCCCAACCCTGTCCTAGCTGATAGTACAGATATTCAGGTTTGATGCCCAGAGTTTTGTATTTGGATTGAATCAAATGACATCACAGAGAATTTATGATACATTTGTTCACGTTGGAAAGAAAACAAGTAATTTGGAAATCCAAAAGCCAGAGAGATGTTTGTATCAGTTTTTCACAACAAAGGCACCACAAAATGCAAATCAACTTCTCTGTTACATGCAGTAAGTTGTAAACTCTAGGAAGGAGAGGTGCACTGGTTCCTTATTGTTGTTTTATGTGTCTTCAAGCTGAATTCAACGGCCAACACCACTGTCACAGAATTTTTCTGGTAAGATTTATTTCGATTAGGTTTGCCATTGCCTTTCCAGTAAGGCTGAAAAAGTGTGATTGGCACAAATGTGATTTGGTGTGTTTCCTCAATTTCTCATTTGATAGGCCTTTGTTTCAGGTTTGGCACTTGTGTGGTTTGGGGAAATGGCCCAACTTTACATTCAATTTTATCTCTACATGGGTTGGGATCAGCAAAAAGGATTGTACTGGAAATACATATATAGTATCCACTGACTCATTGACACAAATAGAGACAGAAGAGCCTAGTGCACAAGATATGATTGCCCAGCTCGGCTTTATCTGTCTGATGGGCAGGTTGTTTTCATGGTTGTTTCTTAGTTTTACTTAGCATTCTGTGATTTACTAGGGAATAGAGGAATGGGATTCACACCTGTGACACTGAAAAAATTATAGCATCTTTTGCAGAAGAGCTGCTACGTTTTAAGATGAAGTCACAGAAGTATTTTTTTAAGCAAGGGATATATACAAACATGTGCACAACAGACTTCTTAAAATGTCAGTGCTGTGGTCTAGATTTTGTTCCTCCTCGAAGTAGCACAAAGATGTTTCAAAGTGAGTTAGTGGCCCTGATGGCAGTGGGGTAGTGAATCAACTTTGGATTTTAGTTTGAACTTTAAAAGATTTATCCCACATGCTGGATGTATTTGGGATATAGAGTTCAGCTCTTTTGATAGCTACTTTAAAATCTGACTAGAATCTGGAATGAATTCACTATCTGTTACACAATACACAGTGACACACTGAGCCTATGAGAGGACATTCAGTCATGTGTTGTAGTGAATTCCACCTCTGTATAATAAAGGTGTGTCCATGTTCATTTTTATATATATTTAAAGATGTCCCTTTAAAAAAAAAAAAGGTAATTTGTTTAAATATGCTGGGCTTGATCCATTCCACTGCAGATGATTGAGAAATACATGGTCCAAAATACTGTCTTTATGGAAACCAAGGACAACCTTGTCCCTTAATTCTTTATACAGGTGTCAAATGGCGCTGACCTGAATTATCGGGCCAGCACTGTTGCAGCAACTGTGGCTGGCCCCTTCCAGGCCTCCTTTGCTGCCTTGCTGCTGCAGGTGCCCCTCATTGGTGGAGGCAGGCATTTTCCTGGCCTCCCATTGGTTGGGATCGAAAAGGGGGTGGGCTTTATACTGTCCCTTGGCCCCCATTGGCTCCCTGGCCTATTTAAGGCCATGTTCAGTGCTCCTCAGCACCATTTGAAGTTTGGCTACTCACCTTCTCTCCCTGGGGTTGGGTGTTTGTCACAATTTTGCATATGGCAGCAGAGGTTCTGGATTTGGCTGCGGGGTTCCAAGGCTCTATGGCCCTGGTTCAGGAGTCCTTTGGACCCGGGAGAATGCTGAGTGCACGGGTGACCATTGTGGGGGTCACAATGTATTTATATCCCGGTGACTAGGGGCTGATCCAGCAGTCCAGATAGATGTGTAATGATGGAATTGTGATTAAGTGCCTGTAGTCATCCTGATGCTTGTTTAAGCAACCTAACATCAGTCAGCCTTGGTGCTGGTGATGTTCCAAATCTAGACTTCTAGCTTGTGCCAACCCTACAGGTGTGTGGTGTTGCTGTTTCAATAAAGTTGAGGCCTTTTCTGCCCATAATTTGTCCTGTTACATTCTTGGGGGCCCTAGTACACTGCAATGCAACTGGAGCGGCAGTTGAACCTAGACAAACTGTGGTTAATCTTAAGATAACTTCAAACCATAGTTTATGATTCTGGTAAGTTTCAATAAACCATGGATGGGGAAAAGGGAATCCTCCACATAGTTTTGAATTACAATTCATATCGTCTCTAGCCAGCAAAACCATTGGTCAGAGATTATGCAAATTGTAGTGTAGGAGCAAATTCTAGAAGGCTGCTCATTCCCATCCCTGAAATAAATCATTTAAGATTAAATACAGATGTCATATGAAACTGCAGTTAATGGAAGTGAAAGCCATGGGAAAGGGTAGGAGGAGGGAGGGAGCATACAAGCCTGAGGCTAGTCTCAGCTCATTCAGGTAGGAACAATACACAATAATGTGTTACTTCTAAACACAGGCAATGAATGGGATCTTTTCATTCAATTTATCATTAGTTAGAACACAATTATGGTGGAAACTAATGACTCCCAAATGAGTAACTTTGCATTCACCATTAGTTTTGCTTTCTTTGTTCTGTCATTCAGGTTTCTCATTGCTAGATAAAATACTTAGTCCTGCAAAGAAAATTTATAGTACGCTTATAGGAGAGAGATTGGTTGTGAATGGGGGGGGGGGATTGCCATTCACACACATTATCAAAAGTTACTATGGCCCGATATATACAGGTTCGAAAGGGCACCCCTAGGGTTGCCTTGGTGCGTTGCATCTGCACTGCAGGCTAACCCTAGTACGTATGGATGCTGCCATTTTGGCGCGGCTTTCACATGGCTATACCAAGGAGGCCAAGGGAAAAGGGGCAGCGGCAGCAACCTCTTTCTCCCCTTGGGATTACCGCGCATGGCAGGGTGCAGTGGGTGCCCTGCACCCTGCTTCAGGCCACAGAGAAGAGGCAAGTAGCCACTGCTCCACTTTGATTTTTCTGAAAATCAAACCACCTAGTCAGTCAGAAAGGAATTACCAAAGCTGAACTCCAAAACTTCCAGAGGATCAAATCATGTTTGGCTAGATTGAATCAAAAATAGGATATAGCATATTTTGATTTCAGTGAGGCCTTTAACAAGGTTCATGATGACATTCTTGGGGAAAAAACTAGTAAAATGAGGGCTAGACAATACAAGCATTAAATGGCTTTGTTGACTGGCCACACCCAAAGGGTGCTCTGCAATGGCTCCTTGTCATCCTGGAAAGAAGTGACCAGTGGTATGCCACAGGGTTCTGTTCTGGGCCCAATGCTATTCAACATCTGTATCAATGACTTGGATGAAAAAATAGAGGGCATGCTTATCAAATTTGCAGGTGACACCAAATTAGGAGGAGCGGTTAATACCCCAGAAGAGAGGATCAAAATTCAAAATGATCTTAATAGATTAGAAAGCTGATTCAAAGCTAACAAAATGAATTTCAACATGGAAAAATGTAAAGTACTGCACTTATGGCAGAAAAATGAAAATCATAGATATAGGATGGGAGACCCCTGGCTTAAGGAGACTATGTGTGAAAGGGATCTAGGAGTCCTAATAGACCACATGAGTCAACAGGTGATGCCTCAGCTAAAAAGGCCAATATAATTTTAGGCTGCATCAATAGAAGTACTGGCCCAATACAGACAACCCAAAAGCACCGTCTGTGAGACGTGATTAGGGTTAGGGAGCGTGCAGCAAAATGGTGTCGTCCATACATGCACCATGATGGTGTCATGGCGTGCGCTGTGTTTATACAATGCAGCATGCACCTGATGTCATGGCTCCTCAGGAGGGCTGCACCCCCGCTGCACCCTGCCTGGAGAAGCAGTGAATGGGTCCTCTGGGGCTGCCAGTGAGGCAGCCCTGGCTCCATTCTGGTGCTTCTCTGGGCGCCTACAGACTGCCCCATAGAGTCTAGATCAAGGGAAGTAATAGTGCCACTCTATTCTGCTTTGATCAGACCTCACCTGGAATACTCTGTCCAGTTCTGGGCACCACAATTGAAAAAGGATGTTGACAAGTCGGAGCATGCTCAAAGGAGGGCAACTAAAATGGTGAAGGGTCTGTAAACCATGCCTTATGAGGAACGACTTAGGGGGCTGGGTATCTTTAGCCTGGAGAAGAAACAGCTAAGAGGTTATAAGACAGCTCTGTTTAAATATTTGACAGGGTGTCATATTGAGGATGGAGCAAGCTTGTTTTCTGCTGCTCCAAAGAACAGGACATGGAACATAGAGGAAAAGAGATTCCATCAAAAACATTAGGAGGAACATCTTGACAGTAAGAGCTTTTCAGTAGTGGAACACACTCCCTCTTTGGAGGTTTTTTAAACAGAGGTTGGATGGCCATCTATCAGGGATACTTTGAGAGTTCCTGCATGGTAGGAGGATGTACTGGATGGGCCTTGTGGTCTCTTTCAACTTGACGATTCTATGATTTTAGATGCTTGCTCCAATCCAGCAAAGTACACATGCCTGTTTAGACAACCTGATGTACATGTAGCCTATATAAATGCAGAGCTGTATGGACATATTTGAGTGAGCTCATTGCATCTGAGGGAAGGAGTATGCTATACCCCTCTACTTTCGTGGTTTTCACAACAAAGGGACCACAAAAAGCAAAACAGCTGCTATATTACATGCCGTAGGTTGTAAAAACTCTAGAAAGGACAGTTACACTAGTTCCAGCAACATGAGGCAGAAAGATATAGCAGATGCCTATATCTGTATATAGGTGCCCTGTTAGTAAACACTGCCTGTCTTAGGCCCTAACAATAGTGAATTCTGCCAGACCATATTCCCTCAGTAAAGTAGGTTGCAGCAGGCTCACCTTTCAAAAAAAATTTTTTATTTCATTTATACCCTGCCCTTCAGCCCTAAAGGCTATCAGAGAGGCTTACAATTATTATTTTTAATTGATCAACATGATCAGTGATGCTCAGTTCAGAACCTGTGAAGTCTCTCAGGGTGGCAAGGTGAAGCTTCCTCAGGTCTGTGGGTCAGGTGTGGCTCTTGGGGGTATTCACTATTGGTCTAGTATCATGGACTCAGGTGGCATCATAGGTGGAAAGGTCAGACACATCCAGATTGTGTTTTTGACCCCAAATTTTGGAGGATTTTTTTGGAATGGAGCACCATAAAGACACAGAAGACAACTCCCAGGACAAGGGGGATGCTGTGGCCGAGCTGCTTCACTGCAGAGTGATTCTCCCTCTATCCACTCTTTCTCCACAGTATCACACCTGGACATCAGTATCACATCTAGTTGTCACATCTAGTTGTCTCCCTGTCTCACAACATCTAGTTGTTTCACAATATCACATCTAGTTGTCTCCCTGTCTCCAGATGCCTTCTAGTCACCTCCTAGTCATTGCTTCTTCACTCGCCATCCCTGTGGAACTCAGTATCTCCCTCCCACAACACAACAGAATCATAGAATCAGAGTTTGAAGAGACCACAAGGTCCATCAAGTCCAACCTCCTGCCATGCAGGATCTCCCAATCAAAGTATCCCTGACAGATGGCCATCCAGCCTCTATTTAAAAACCTCAAAAGGAGGAGATTCCACCATGCTTTGAGGCAGCTTATTCCACCACTGAACAGTTCTTACTGTCAGGAAATTCTTCCCAATGTTGACGTGCAATCTCTTTCCCTGTAATTTGCATCCATTGCTCCGTGTCCTAGTCTCTGGAGCAGCAGAAAACAAGCTTGCTCCATCCTCAACATCATATCCTTTCACATGTTTAAACAGGGCTATCATGTCACCTTTTAACCTTCTCTTCTCCAGAATAAAACATACCCAGCTCCCTAAGTCGCTCCTCATAGGGCATGATGGAATTGCTTCTTCCATCATCTCCCTCAGTTCTATCACACTGTTAGGTGTTTCCACCTAGAATGGTGTGGCTTCCTCCTCCACAGACAGCTACCACCATATCCCTTATTCTTCCTCATCCCTGCCCCACTGAGGACTCCCCTCACTTGCTGGACAACTAGCCATTAATGCAGCATTTAGAGATGATAGGATTCCTGGTTGGTGCCATGACCTTACCTAACTAGGGAGCTTATCACACTGCCCCTGGAGACGTGATGGGGGCGTGACTGAAGGGAGCAGGATGGGAACTGAATGGGGCAAAGGGTGTATTTTACCGCACAGCCGAATACCACCACTTCCGCCAGAAGTTCCCATTGTGTTCCACATCCATCCCAGAAGAGGCGATTTTCAGGAATGCCTCTGAACAGTTCTTGAAAATTGCCTCCCCTGGGATGGATGTGCAATGCAATAGTAACTTCGGTTCCCATCCTGCTCCCTTCAATCATGCCCCATCACGTTCCTGGGGACAGTGCAATAAGCTCCTAGGCTACAATCGAGGAGATCTGAGTGGGGGCAGCAACCTGTAACATCATATAACAATACCCATATGGACATTTTTATCAAAGCCTAGGAATGTGAAAACCTCCATTTTTTTCAATTTTGTTCCGTTTCTCCAAATCCTTTCTGCATTTTCTTCATGTGCTTGCTTCATAAGAGATGGTAGGATTCTGCTCTTTCTTATCACACAGAAACCTGGGCAATTTGTACATTCATTGTTCCTAATTTGCCCATTTATTTGTGCAGTTGTACTAATTTCCCCTCTCTATTCTCACTAACAGAAGCATGATTTCATTCACATTTTAGTATGGCTTCAGGAACAATTTTAAGCAATTATGCACATCATAGTCCTGCACATTTTAAAATATGCATGTTCCTTTGGTTTAACTTTGTTTATGTAAAACACTCTATCTGCCTTGCAAATGGACAAATATTCCAAGTGACGTGCACATTTTCTCACAAAACATCTTGGAAGTTACAAAAATGTTATTTTAGTCAGCCTTATCAAATCCAATGAGATTTGTTTCCATCTATAGCCAGGCTCTACTGGGAAAGGTAAACCCTCACTGTCATATTTATGCTCACATTGTGACTATCATTGTTAGTTACTGTTTACAAGTAAAACTAGATTAAGGCCACTTAAAGCTGAAACATGACACCACCCCTGAAAAAGAAAAAAAAAGTTTCTATTTGGAGCGGAAAAAAGCCACCCCTTTGCCGCTAGAGATGAGTGATGTCTAAACACCACACCACACATCTGAACAGAAGCTGGCCAGCACATGCAGCTTCTGTCTGGCTTGGGGGCATGCCATGGCATGGCATGTCTAAATGCCACACCCCCAAGTCAGCATAGAGCCAGGCTTTCGGGGCTGTCTGTTTTGCCCCTTAGTTGATTTCAGGGAAAGTTAGCTTCCAAAATTATTCCAATTAAACTTTTTGTGTGAAATTGCAAGCAAAAGTGGGAGGATAAGGCTTTGAGTCTGACAGACTTAGGGCTCCACTTATTTTTCTTTGCTTGGTCCTTAGCTTAAACACTGCAAATCTTACTTGCTACAGAAAACAAACAAGCAAACAAACAGACAGACAGACACCACTAACACCTTTCAAATACTGTATATTGAGTCTTTTTATTATTTCCTAAAATGTGCAATGTCCATTATTCCTCTAGAGAATCTGTGACCTTTTCATTTATTAACTTGAGTCTCTCCATTTACTGTATTCATTCTTCTCATCGAGTTTTTTGAGAAAAGCTTTAAAGGCTATGTACTGCTCAACAAATCCCAGATTCTAGCCAGGGTACAAAAGAAGGCTCACGTCTATTCTTATGCTAACTCCTGGGGCTAGCATCAAAATGCTATTAAATGTTTGTTAGGGAAAGTCAGAGGTAGCATTTTTGAGCAGCTGGACTTCTCAGAAGAATTTGTACTATTTTCAGTCCAAAAATATGCCACTCTTCATTGGGTCTAGCCTTGAAAAGACTCATTTTGTTCTTTTGTAGCATAGCTAGTGGTATCTCATCTTATCTGCAGTACTATGATTTACTTTTTATTTTTATATTTCTGTACTTTAGACATAATATTTTCATTCTAGTAATAAATATATGCTAAGGTGTAACACCATGGAATGTATGCTTTGCAATTTGTAATATTTTGTAAGATATTGTGCTACCTAGTGTATTCCACATTCTTTATTTATTCTATTCTTTATTTATGCTAGGGCATGGTGAGAGAGTGTACCAACAAGTGAACAGCCTAAATTAGCAGGAGACTAAGGGGCTGTATAGAACACCCCTAAGGGGTGGCCTGCAGCCACCCCTTTTTGCACCAGAGTTGGACTGCAGCAAACGCATGCCATGGCCCCATTCTTGTCTTTCCATGGTGCATAAAGGAGCCATAAAAGTGGCTCCTTTCTGCCCCATGGAAAGGGCACCGTAGCCACCTGTGCCACAGCTTTTCCATGCTCCTTTGGCACTGTGTCATGTAGACGCAGCACCAGAAGAGTGCCATGACGCCTCCCACCACGTGGTGCAGCACACGGCATCACGCTGGCTTGGGATAGAACTTGGGGCATGTGTCATATGGACACCATGCCCTGTCTCTGCTCCCAGGCTGGCCTTAATGGCCAGTCTGTACAGCCTATAAGACTAAATAATTCTTGTTGCCATGCAACTTAGAGTTCACTCTGACTTATAATGATGCTATCTTAGGGCTTTTTAAAGCAAGACTTCTTCGAAGGGTTGCCATTGCCCTCCTGTAAGTCTGAGAGAAGGCAGTATGTCATAGCAGTTTGAGTGCTGCACTACAACTGTGGAGATCAGGGTTGAAATCCTGCAAGCCATGAATACTCACTGGGTGACCATGGGCAAGTCACGTATTCTCAGCCCTCAGAAAACCCTAAGATATGCTTGTGTTAGGGTCACCCTGAGTTAGAAAGAACTCAAAGGAACACAGCAATAATGATGACAACAAGGCTGAGTGATCATGACTTGCCTAAGAGCACTTTGAGGCTAAACAGGCTGGCAAAAAGAGGTGCTTTCAGGCTGGCTTGAAGGTGTGGCTTTTAGATGACATATGCCTTGAAGGCAGCAGAAAAGAGTCCTTATGCAGAGAAAAGCCATTTCAAAAAGAAGCAGTTTTCCCCCGCTTCTTCCTGGCTTGAAGCCATGTCATGCGGTCATGACTTGAGCACTCCCGCTACTTTGGGAGCTGACAGTGTAGTTGGTGGGGTTTCAACGTGGCTTCAGAAAAGGCAGCTTCAAGCCACTTTTTCCTGCCTCTCTGTTTTGTCCCATAGTGCATTTCTATGGCTGAATGAAGATTTGAATGCTGCTCTTCCAAAGGCCTAGTCCAACTCTCAACCAATGGAATGCTGATTGAATACTGATTGAAAGGATATGTATATACATGAGGAAGGGGTGACTGGCCAGCAGGCAGACAAATAGCAATCTGTTCAGAAGGAAGAACAAGATAATCACGACAAAAGTAAGATCTTTCACAATGGAACACACTCTCTTGGAGTGTGGTGGAGTGTCTTTCTTTGGATGTTTGTGAACAGTTTCTTTAAAAAGTTCCCTTAAACTGTTATAAAAATATTTTGTATGGCTAAGATGACTAAAATCACAGCACTTGACATGATGAAAAGACTTGCAATAGAGATTGCATTGTGCTAAGTGGCAACAGGTGATGACCATCTGGTAACTCTCTTTATATGTGCACTATGATTCATTGCACATGTGGGTTGAAAATAGTGGTTTGGAGAGAGTGGGTTGTTGATGGTTGAAGTTGGTTGGATTGAAGCTGTATTACAACAGACGGTGTAAGTTGATGGGAGTCGTGAGGAGTGTTTGTACATATTTGTATATATTACAATGTATGATAAAGAACCTCCAAGGACTTAGAAGATATCAATAAGTCTCTGTAAGTTTATTCCAGTATGGTCAGTACATTGCCAATACTTAAACTGTACTGGTGCTTCGTACTCTGCTACAGTAAGCTACTTCTGAGGGTGTATACTTTAGATAGTGCTGTAAGTTGGCATCTCTGGTGGGCCAAAGAGTTTTGTTGTTGTTGTTGTTGTTTTGTACATCAAGTAAGACAGAGAGAGAGCCAACTGCTGGAGGACCATCTGTCAGGGGTGATTTGATTGTGAATTCCTGTATGGCAGGGGGTTGGACTAGATGGCCCTTGTGGTCTCTTCAAACTCTATAAGTCTATGATTCCAGTATAAAAGCTTATTTCTACAGGTGAAGTCCAAAAACACTGCCTCAAACTCCTCATCATCAGATAAACTCCTGAGGTTCATGACCCTTAGCCTTTGCCAGTAGACTTAGAGCATCCTGGGGAAAGCTACTTAACCTATAGCAGTAGAAGAGATAAAGGAAGGGTCTTGGGTGGACTGGAACATGGAAAAGGCTAGTCCATTGGACCAAAGTCTGTACGAATGTGTCTCTGTGTGTGGTTAGAGATTTGCTTTGCTATAAATTGTGGGGCAAAACAGAAAGCCCTGATGTGGTGGCTTGAAGCCACCCCTGAAAGAGCTGGGTTGGAGATGCAAATTGCTGCTCCTTTTTGAGCTGGCAAAAATGAGTTTTTCCCTCTCCTTGCAGCTTTATGGTGCTCCTGAGGCATGCAGTGCATAAACACCTCACTGCTGGAGAGCCGTGAACCTGGCCCACATGTGGGCAGCCCAGCGACTCCGGGGTGGTTTTGGAATGATGTCAGGGAAGCATCGGGGCAGACATTGTGCATACACCATGCCCACAAGCTGCTGGGAAGCTGGTGTTTTGAGCCACTTTGTTTCAGCTATCAGTCCCCTTAAGCCAAATCTCTTTCTCTTTCAGTTTCTTTCCCTTTCTCCAAACTACAGACTTTCTTCTTGTCCTACAACTTTTCACTTTGCATCCAAACTTAAGAATCTACCTTTTTGTTTTTGATGCTAGTTTTTGTCCCATTGGGAACCTTCATGATATCTTTACTTCCTCATTTTTGTTCAGTTTCTTCATATTGGTTTGTTTGTTGCATTTCCGTTGCATAGTCTATCTAAAGAGAATTTATTGGAATATTAGTCTCTCTGATGGGTAGTCGAGCATTACTTAGTGACAAGTTAAAGTTCCCCAGCCCAAGATTGGGAGAGAAGGTCAACCTAGTGAAAGTGCAAACATAATTCTGGAAGTTTTACCTTCAAGCTTCTTTCAAGATAATACATGTTATCAAGAAATGTGCCTGCCTAGCAGTTTTTCATCTTAAAAAATGTTAAGCCTCAAATCCAATTGCTATTCCCAATTAGAGGCAACCCACTACATTTTTAGGATTTACATAGGTGTTGGATTACCATTCATCAATTGATTTAATGGGTTTACTCCAGTCCAATGAGCCTACTCCATCCAGAGGAGGAGGAGGAGGAGGCACACTGGGTTTAGCAAGTGGAGTTGGGCACGACTTTAAAAATATAATGGTGGGAATATCTCTATAGAAATATAGATCAGATTTTCAGGAACTACCATCAGCTTTTCCATAGCATTATATGTTCTGACCTTCTCCGTGCATAACCAAATTTTAGCCAGTGCCCATTTTGGAAAGAATTTGCATCTTATCATATGACTGTATCATTCTTGCTCTGGCTTGCCATTTTTATAATATCATCATCATACAACAAAGAATGGAACTGAAATCTGCTTTTCATTTAGAAGTGCTACACCCTGTTAAAGCCAAACCCTTTGATGGACATTTTTTTTAAAGAGCAATTTAGTGAATTGATTTTTGGAAGCTGGGATACTCTCATGACAAGTGACTGGGATTCCACTCCTGACAGTCTGCTTGTAGCAGACTTTACCATCCATTGTTTTGAAAAAGCATAAATGACACAAGTTGTCATCCTCTTGATGACATATATAAGTGTACATATAAAACCATAGAATCATAGAGATGGAAGAGAAACCACAAGGGCCATTCAGTCCAACACCATTCTGCATATACAGGAATACACAATCAAAACATTCCCGACAGATGCCCATGCAGCCTCTGTTCAAAGAAGGAGACTTCATCAAACTCTGAGGCAGCGTATTCCACTGTTAAACAGATCTTATCAGGAAGTTCTTCCTAATGTCAGTGGCATCACAAGGGTGTTGCATGAGGCCCTAGACAGAATGGCCCAAAAGGCTGGCCTGTGGGTGGAGTTTGGATGCAGTGTCCTGACAGCACACACCCTGACTCTGCCCCCAGGCCACCACGATGCTATGTGCCACTCCAGACAGCACATGGCATCATGGCGAGCCTCCAGCACTGTGTCCAAATGATGCATCACCGAACGGGTGCCATACAGCCACGCTGCTTTTTCTATGGTGCCCTTTGGAGGGAGCAAAAAGGAGCCACTTTTTGCAGCTCCTTTTTGTACCCTCCAAAGGCTGAATCGGGTTTTGTGCTATGTCCTTTTGTGAGATACTGTATATACTCATGTATAAATCCATAAGTCATGTGTAAGTTAGTGTGAGCGCAAACAGTTATGCCTGCTGGAGTTTTTGTAAGTTTTTTGACATTGTTTTCCATTCTTCATCACTTGGATCCTTTGTTGCATGCCCCTAAGTTTTCCCCTTGACTGAGGGGTCATACCAAAATCCATAATTTTGGCAGCAAAACCTGTCATTGACTTACACATGTGGTTAACCTATAGTTTATGTATGGTATTTAGCCTTCTCTGTCAGAGACCTCTGGTGCCACAACAAACTACAAATCCCAAGGTTCCATAAGATTTAGCCATGACTGTTAAATTAGTGTCAGACTGCATTATTTCTGAACACTAACCCCCAGAAGAATGAGATAAAGTGTGCATCTATACATTAGATAAAGTGTGCATCTATTCCCCCCCCCCTTCCATGGTTATCCATATATGGGCTTGCCCGTTATCCATATATGGTCTTGGCTTCCCTGTTCCTTCCTGGAAACAGGGAAGACAAGTCCATAAATGGATAATTGCATCACAGTCAGGGATATCCCCAGAGAAAAACCTTCCCCACTGTCTTTCCACAGCAGGAGAAAGAGGGAGGAGGTGCAGGAAGAGGTAAGGGAGCCCTGCTTGGTCACGCCACACTCCTGGAGGCCTGGGTAAGGGGCCAACAGCAGCAGGAGGAGGAGGAGAGAAAGGGAGCCACCACAGTCACCAAGCCCTTTCACATCCCCTTCACTCCCAGCCAGGCCCGATGCATTTGCATAAGCTGTCAACCAAATAAAAAGCCAAAGTGCCCGATCGGAGAAGGGAGGCATGTTGCATCCACTTCCCACCTTCTGACCTTGATCCCTCCCACTGAATGACCCAAACATGACTGGGGCCAAGTTTACATTGGCCTGGCCCTGATTTTTCTCAAAATAAAAGGGGGAAACCCCGGTTTCAAATATCCCGCGCCAAGGGACATATGCTCCGGATCTGTTGTGTAAGCTCCAGATCTTGGTGTGAAAGAACTGATGCCGGTGGGAACTTCCCACTTTTAATCCAGGTTGCAATTCAGTACAAAAGGTAGTCCAAATGGTCCCTACATTAACATCCATGGCTATAACCTACCCAATCCAGGAAGTTGCATTTTTTTTAACACCAGCACTCTTTGGAAGAAAAGGTTAAAGACCCCATAAACCCACAAATCACATGATTCCATAGGATGGAACTACGACACTTAATGGCGTCAAACCACATTACAGTTTAGATGCACACTAAGATAAGCCTCTCAACCCGGAAAATTGCTCCCTCCCCAAACCCGATGAAGACTCTCAGCAAGACAGGCCCTCAACTTAGCCATCTTGAGTCTAGGAAGTGGGTGTCCTTTGCTACCTCAACAAATCAACAGGTTATTCCCCACATGCCAATTGGACAGGCAGTACTTTAAATTCTTTTTTAGGTTATGTCTGTTTGCTGTCCTACTTTGTTCATTAGTTTAATTCTGTAGCCTTGCCTAAAACCTAACCCAATGATCTAAGAACCTAATCACCTAAACTCAGCACCTAACTCAACAACATTTAATTATTTTCCAGTTTATCGGTTTCAGACTGCAACCCAACACTGGATGAGGGCAGATCACTCTTCCTCCCATTCAAGAATGACTTATGACTTACCTCCCTCCCATCTGAACCAAGAAACAGAAAATGAAGGCCTATGACTAACATCTTCATTTTCCTCTCCTGTTTGCCTGATGAAGAAGCCACTGTGACTTCGAAAGCTTGCAACATGTAATTGTGTATTTTGGTTAGCCCAGTAAAGGTGTCATTGGTTGGATGTTATTGGATTTGGTATATGGTCAACACAGCTACCCCTAATGTTTTTTTGGATTTCAAGATACCACATTTTAGTCATAACAGGCGAATCCTAAAGAGAGAGTCAGTGCACTGGGACTTTGCTATCTGAGGCGTCTACCTCTTACAAAGATAAAGCAATTTTTTTCAAACATTGGGACTGGATTGGCATGCTTTACCTCTACACCATCTAAAGTTTTCCTGATGCAAAACATGAAGACTTATTGAGAAATTCAGTGTTATCTACCTACATAGAAGCCTGTTGCTTAACAAAGGAAGAGACATGCTGGATTCCAAGGAAGCATCTTCTTTGAGTTGCAAATGGACTTTAAATTTCCTTGACTTTGAGAATCTCCCAGTGACCGCATGGCCAAAGGGGGAGGTGCCTGCAGATAGAACTTCCTACCATCTGAACCAAAATAAAGAAATAAAAAAAAATTGCAGGCCTATCTTTATTTTTCTCCTCCTGTTTGCCTTTATCTTTATTTTTCTCCTCCTGTTTGCCTGATGAAGAAGTCAGTGTGACTTCAAAAGCTTACAACATGTAAGTGTGCATTTTGGTTGTCTCAGTAAAGGTATCATTGGTTGGATGTTATTGGATTTGATAGATGACCAACATGACTACCCCTAGATGTTATCATGGTAAGTTTGTGGATTGCTTCTCCTTTCAACCAAGGATGACTTATCACAGTAAGTACCAACACTTCATTCTGTGCTATAAAAATCCAGGCATCAAAATTATCTATCTATCTATCTATCTATCTATCTAATGAATATATAATAGCTCTGAAAATAGAATACCTGTTTTACAAATTTTGTGTTAACCACAAGCCATTATAAAATTTAACTTGTAACTGTGGATATATACTCATCAGTGAGAACTACTATGCTTGCTTCAAGTGAGCTGAAACATTCTGCATCCCTGAGGTATTTAGCACTGCAAGTGAGAACCTGATCCTGAAGGTAATTTCTGAAGAACAGATATTCTTTGGGGGCTTTTAATAAATTATGCCCTACATTTTCAGAATATTTGAATGAACTAGTTTGATTCTGATCATTTTTGTATCCACATGAATATATGTATTTTATATCTTTTAAAGGTCAAAAGGCAAGATTCCCCTCCCCTTGTGTTTCTTTATTATGACATACCACAATACCCAAGTTGGCCATACATATTTTGTTCCTTGTGTTTTTGTGAAAATTAAAGGTCAATAAATAAATAAATAAATAAATAAATAGGAGCTGGGGGGGGGCTAACATTTGCTCCTGGGAAATCATATGAGAAGCACTCTTCTGAAGTGAATTTTAATGACTAGGTTATTACAACACACAAAAGCTGTTTATATGGGACCTTAATTACAAAAAAGTGACAAAGGAAAACTGTGACTTTTTGATCAGGCATACTGTGAAGTGAAAGGGGTGGGGAAAAAAACCCAAAATGAACAATCAAAAAGCTTCAGTGAAGGTACCAATCCTCACTTTCACTTTTTGAAACCAAAATTGTAAATTTTATATCTATCTTATACCCAGACGTACCCAGATATAAGTGCCAATAGGTCTTATTTCTAAGTGAGTGTCACAATCTGCTTTACTAGCAGTCTCAAGACCATTTTCTCTTTCTATTGGGAACAATGTATTATCTGACACATTGCACACCACTCAGAGTTCAACCTCCATTTCAGGAAGGCTAAGGTTACGTGTTTGTTTGACACTGCTGCAAATAGAGATATTGTAGTTAACCAAACATTTATTCCTTGTGTTACTGTTTTTTGAATGAGGTCAAATAAGAAATAACCATTTTTATTTAGAGGAAGAGGGAGATGGGGAAGCAGGGATAAGGGGGGGGGGGGGAGAGACACCCAATGGGCTCCATGTGGATCTTGGACCATACTGGTTTACATGAAAACATATTTGGAGTGAACATTTTTTAAAACCACAACAAACCCAGGCAATTCTGTCTTCTAAACAACTGGCCAAATCCATAAAGTTAGTTACTTATAGCAAATCAAGGTACTTAACATTTATTTTCTATCAACTATAGGGATGTAATTCTTTATTTCCACTTGTAGAAAGTGAGAAAACTATTCAGAGTTTGGGATTTATTCTCCTCTTGATTTACACATGGCTTTTTACTTTGGACCATGAAAGAACATTTCCTGAGGGAGTGGGGGAATATTTCTGATGTTTCCTGTTCAGAAAAATGCTTCAATTGGAGACTTCTTTTGGACAAAATTTGGCGGTATTTTCTGCAAGGAAACATCATTTTCTCCTGTTTTTATTTTCTTTTCTGAACAAAACAAAAAATATAGTGAATTTTGCACAGAGTAAGTCCTGAACTACAAAGATTCTTCTGAGTCCAGAATTCTCCTCATCAGGCTTTCACCCAAACCCAAGAAACATGTTCTTAAACATTTTAAAATATATATATATATATATATATATATTTACTGTTCCCATCTGGTTTCCCAAGTCTATTCTATTTTGATATTAAATGTCGATAATGTTATGTTCTTGGGTGAGAAATGTTAAAGAGCTTCCTTTGATTCTATGAATCTGTTTGACAGACTCAGGGTATGTTCAGTGGATAGAAATATAGAATCTTAGACCTGGAAGAGACCTCAAGGGCCATCCAATCCAAAAACTCCTTCCCTGCAGGAAGATGCAATCAAAGCATTCCCAACAGATGGCCATTCAGCCTCTGTTTAAAAACCTCCAAAGAAAGACATTCCACCACATTCTGAGGCAGCATGTTCCACTGTTAGACAGCTTTTACCATTAGGAAAAACTAATTGAGGTGGAATCTCTTTTCCTTTAGTTTGAATACATTGCTCTGGGTCCTATTCTCTGGAGCTGCAGAAAATAAGCTTGTGCCATCTTCAGTAGTACATCCATTCAAATATTTAAACAGGGCTTCCATAACACTTCTTAACCTTCTCTTCTTTATTGCATGCATATAGTAGATTGCACACTGTACCCAGGGCAATGGGGGAAAATAGTTTTGTGATACTGGAACAAACAAACAAACTAATTTTACCTGATTGCTTAGCCTTATATGAACAAAAGTGGTAGAAGAAAGATGGAAGTCTTTTATTGTGTTTATTATTAGGAGTATGTTTATTGTGTGCATGCTGGTTTATTAATGTTTATCGGTATAAGTACAAACAAAAATCCATCAGTGATACCTTTATTGGCCAACAAAAATGCACAATATACTTATTGCAAGCTTTCGAAGCTCCATGGGCTTCTTCATCAGGCAAGATGTTACAAACCAGACAGGAGGTGGAAAAACAACAATTGGAGATGTTAGTCAGATGCTTGGATGTTTTTTCAATCCTTAGTAAAGATGGTACCCTGGAGAGGATATCTTCTGCAGTCAGGCTCCTTCTCCTTCTGGCCATGATGCAATAGACAGATTTTCACAGTCCAGGAAATTTAAAGTCCATTTGCATCTCAACAGGGACCCCTCTTTTGTAATCCAATATTTTGTAATCCATTCCAATAAGGTCACAGACCTCTTTGTAGGCAGAGAACAATGGATTCCTCAAGAAGTCTCCATATTTTTGCATCAGGAACATTATAGTGATGTAGAGGGAAAAGATGTGAATTCAGTCCAAACTTAAGAAGAAGAAGAAATTGTTTTACCTTGGTTGGTTGAAGTCCACATCCACAGGCTACTCTTCATGGGTCACCTGTTGCAGCTACTCTTGCAACATGGCCAGAAGGAGCAGGAACCTGCCTGCAAAAGATATCCTCCCCGGCATACCACATTTATTAAGGACTGAATCGACATGCAGGCATCTGACTAACATCTCCAATTGTTGGTTTCTATCACCTTTCCTGATGAAGAAGCCCATGAAGCCGGGAAAGCTTGCAACAAGTATATTGTCCATTTCAGCTGCCCAATAAAGGTAACACTGATGGATTTTTGTTTGTATTTGAGATACTGCATTGTGAGATACTGCATTGCAGCTGCAATGGGGGACCATGAAGAGTAGGACTTCAACCAAGGTAAAACAAGTTTTTTTTCTTCTTAAGGGGGGGGGGACAACAACTGGAGAAGTTAGTCAGATGCCTGCATGTTGATTCACTTTGGAAAAAAAAATCTCCCTATTGCCACATGGCCAGAAGGAGCCTGACTGCAAAAGATATCCTCCCCAGAATACTGTCTTTACTAAGGACTGAAACAACATGCCAGCATCTGATTAACATCTCCATTTTCCACCCTCCTGTTTGGTTTGTAACATCTTGTCTGATGAAGAAACCCATGGAGCTTCGAAAGCTTGCAACAAATATATTGTTCATTTCAGTAGGCCAAAAAAGTTATCACTGATGGATTTTCGTTTGTATGTGTTAAATTGCCAACACAGCTACCCCTGAGTATTATCAGTAATAAATGGATATTATGGTTTCCCCCCCCCTTTTTTTTCCCCTTTTCTGTGTTGGGGTGTCTCTATCTTTGGTTTTAACAATAATATTTTAATTAAAAATATTGAAGAGAATCCATTGGTACCAGCACTCATTCTAAAGTTACATGAAAAAATGAATATATATATATATATATATTAAAATCTTCACATTGGGTGAAATTATGCAAGTTCTGTGCACTCCCCACCCTTTTCTTCTTCTTTTACAACTGAGAAAAGAAGAGAAGTATATCATTTTTAACTACTACTAAGTTACTACTAACTTAAAAGTAGGCTAGTAAGTAGATCATTCTCACAATTTATAATAGGAGCAAGAGAATAAGAAAAATACTGGCATTGTCGCTTGCCAAATAAAGAGCAGGAAAGGCCCTGTAGTAACAGTAGGATAGACCCTAGTATAGCCTTTGCTCTCTCTGAATCTTCAAGTGAAACAGGTAAACAGACTGGCTCTGGCTCTTTGCTTTTGACTCTTTTTCTCCTGATACCTCTCAAAATCTCTCACACATTCACAATAAAGAAAACACTCCTGTGTGGAAATAAAAGCCACAGAGCACTTGTGGTTTTCTCTCCCATGTGAGTAAAGGTTCTAAAAGAAATGCTGAGGGGATGGCAGTAGTTGAAGTCATTTTTAGGAACCCTTGAGCCTCACACACTGAAGAAAGCAGTCACAAAAATAGAACTATGCAAGGAAAAGAAGTGCAGCAGTGCTTCTGCTTAGTTTCTGATAAATCTGAAAATAACAAACATGGAAAAGATGAAAGGCAAGTTGGAAGGAAGGCATTCGGATGGCTGCTCATTCTTGGCAGAAAGATGTGAATCTGCACAGAAAAGTGAAGAAAATTAACAATCATTGCAAATGTGCAAAAATTCACAGCAATTCACATAACACACTTAGGTGTAAATAGTCACAACGTCTTACAAAGAAAGGAAGAGGGGATGAAATCTCCACCACAAACCAAACTCACATACCATAAACACCTAACAAGGTCAGGAACCTGTGGTCCACCCAATTTTGGTAGACTGCGATTCTCATCTGTAACCATAGAATAGGCTGATTAAGCTGCCGGGAATCAGAGTCCTATATTCTCTGGATGTTCACAGGTTGTCTCACCGTGTCCCAGCACAATATAGTCATAGGAGCAGCCAGAGGCCACTCCCGCCCTGATCACTGCAGAACCACCATGTGATTGTGACAACCAGACATTACGGATCCAAGAGCAGCAGCAGCTGCTGCTGTTGCTGCAGTTCCAAATATGCCACAAAAAGGACCAGTAAGAAACCACTCCTTTTGTACCTGGGTTTAGCCTGCATTTGGTAGCCCCCCCCCCCCGATGACCTCCATGCAATCCGGGGTCATGTGCATACCTTGCCCCTGGATTGGCCTTCTAGTGGCCCTTTTGGGCTAGCTGTTTGAGGCCATACAAAACTATATTGAAGTCTATATTAAATCTCTTGAGCATATAACTTGTATGCTATTCTTAAAATTCCAGAAAAGTTTCACCTAAAGGCCCTCAGAATTTTGTTTTAAATTTCACCTCGGGAAGGATATAAATTTGGATTTTGGCTTGAAAGAAACTATTTCACCACATGAATCTGCCATAAATGTAAGATCTACAGGGAACAGCTTTCTCTCTCACCACCATCACAGCTTGCATGTTGAGGATATGAGAGAAAGCCTGCTCAGTGGCTTCTCCCACCTCGTGGAACTTTTTCCCATGAAAGACTAGGCTGGTTCCTTCTCTGCTTCATTTTGATTTCATTTCTCTTCAAAGAAGTTTTTAATATGTAACTGCACCCGGGAAGGCTTGTTTCTTTGGGGGATGGGTTGCTATTGTATGTTTTTATATTTTTAATGTTTTTATATTTTGATTGGAGGAGAGGTTGAATGTGTAGATGGAGGTTATCATGAGGCATATGGGAAAAATGGCCTAGAAACAGGAAAAGGATTTTCGATGAAGAGATGTCCTAGAGTAGAGGTTCTCAACCTTTGATCCTCCAACTGTTTTGGACTTCAGCACCCAGAAGCCTTTGCCAGCATGGCCAATTATAAGGGAATCTTATAAGTCAAAAACATCTGGACAACCAGAGAACGACTGCCCTAGAAATAAAGAAAAGCTGTAATAGAGATAGGACAGCCTGGGGAAAGAACTCGATAGGGTTTTGGGGAGCTGTGAGGAATTAAATAGTTCAGGGGTTATTGTGCATTAATAAACATCTTATTTATTTATTTAACTGTATCTGGCTGTTCCTGTTAAGTTTTGATAGAGTCTAATCATGCTCACCACAGTGTATCCACTGGACAACATATCCACTGGTCCATATGGGGATCATCTTGAGGTCCAAGTACTCATTCCGGGGATGGATCTTGAGGGAATAAGGGAAAGGTGAGAACCAGGAGCCCAAGGGTTGCAACTGTGGGAGCAGGCTGGAGAGGCGATCTGTCACTCTCTCCAGGCTCGCTCTGCAGTTCCAATCCTTGGGCTCATATCAATCACCTTGCCCTCTTTCCCACTGAGATCCTTCTTTGAATTGGGGACTTGTGAATCAAGGTGATCGCTATTTGGATCCTATGTGGATATTTTGCATGTAACCTGGAGACCTTTGTGAGGCATGTGGTGTTGATGGTATAGTCAAAGATAAAGCAACAGTAAGGTGGCCCAGCTTGACTGTTTGCATTTGCTCTTGTGATCTTGTTCCTCTTTTGGACCTCATCATGCTTACTGAGGTGTTAGATGACATCAATGACTTGAGGAGGAGGAGGTGAATTGCTAGTTACAGCCTATTAGCATGTGGCCTTTCTTCACTTATAGTTTTGTTTGTTTGTTTTGTTTTTGCTCAGTGGGTGAGTTTTGAACATGAGGCTCAGTGGGTGAGTTTTGAACTGGGCTTTAGGCAAGAGGAAGCAGGCTGCTTCCCCTTGCCTTGATTCATCAGAGGATGAGACCAGACATTTGAAGCAGTGTTAACCCATCTTAGTGCACTTGAGAGGCCCTGTGTTTTGACTTAACCTCCAGGAATGGATGGGAAGAGTACACATCCCTCTTCTATGGCTGAAGCAGCATCTTTTGGGTGGCTTACCTTGCTTGGCTGAGTGTGACCAAATCCCACTTGGGACTGGGGTTGAAAATCACTGCCGAAAGGGTAGGAGAAATAAAGAATGTGATGGAACAGTTTCTTCTGATATTCTTCAAAAAGATAAACCACTGCTTCAGATGTTTTAGTTGTTTATTATGGCAGGAATGATTCTGAACTCATGAAACAAAACCCACTTATTCTGTTGGCCATTACAGATCTCTGGGAGGTGAAGCACAGATTCCAAAAGGTTGGACTTATGTGGTCAGTCTTCACACTCTGAAAAATATGGAGGGTAGGTATCTTGTGATGTGAGGTATTGTAATCAAATGAGACTCAACGTCAATGGCTTCACACATTGGCATCTTTCTGCCTCACTAAGGGGCTATACAGACCGACCAAAAGGGCCTGCTCACCAGCAGCCCCAGAGGCCCCATTCCGCTACTTCTCCAGGCCATGGAGAAGCGGCAACTGCCACTTCTCTGTGGCCTGGAAACGGGGTGCAGCAGGTGCTCTGGGTGCCCGCTGTACCCCACCAACCTTGGCACTCCTGAGGAGAGAAAGGGGACACCGTTGCGGCCCCTTTCCCCTCGGGGTCCTCGGTTTGGTCTTGACCAGCACCAAATAAGGAGCTCCATTTTGAAGCTCCTTTTGGCACTGCAGAAAAGGTGCCCTAGGCACCCTCCTGCAGCACCATGAAGTCAGGTACGTGCTGCGTTGTATAAACGCGGAGAGTGCCATGACACCATCATGGCACATGTATATGGGTGGTGCCATTTTAAAATGGCGCCGTCCATATGCACTAGGGTTACGGAGCGTGCAAATGTTGCTCACTCCCTAACCCTAATCCCGCCCCACAGACAGGCCATCTGTATCGGGCCTAAGAGTGCATCTACACTGTAGAAATAATGCAATTTGACACCACTTTAACTGCCATGGCTCCACCCCAGAGAATCCTGGGATTAGCAATTTTGGCAGAGAAGGCAAAAGACTTTGTAAAACTATTCCAGGATTCCATAGGATGGAGATGCAGCACTTAAAGTGGTGTCAAGAAGCATTCTACTGTGAAGGTGCACTCTTAAACATTATATTTGTAAGGAACCTCATTTGGAATGATGAGATGCATTTGATGCAGCAGTGGAGTTTTATTTTATTTTATTTTTTATTTTTATTTTTTTAAAGAAAGTTGCAATATTACTTTAAGGCCAATCTTGATGCAGTAATGGGAGTAAAAAAAGGCAAAATAAGTTATTGCCTCTTGTCTTCGGTGGATAATGGAAAAAGGAAAAATATGGTTGGAGGATAGTTGATCATCTATGGGGCTCTTATGTGATGGATTATCTTTTGGATTAGTACTTCAAATTGTGTGGGGTTTAGAAGCTGAGAAGAGAACTTGCCTTGTGGCCAGATCTGCCCTTGCCGCACTTTAATGCCCAGGGTTTGAGTGGAATAGTAGGTAGGGCAACTGTCTGATACACATAGCTTACTGGTGACAGTCTAAATTGCACTAACCCACAGGTTCAACCTGCCTTTGAAAATGGGGAGTCAGGGAAGACCACTAGGCTCCTCCAGGTTTCTTATGGGACAAAACCCATTGGAGGTTAGGGTAAACAGTTCAATGAAGTGTGTGGTGAACATTCTACCCCACTGCTCTTATCTAGCATCTTTTTTTTTTTTCATCCACAAAACAGGCAGTAGCCTAGCAATGAGATGACTACTGATTTTATGTTGTCAATTGTACAATGAGCCTTTTCATATTAAACAATTATAGCACTCAGATACAATTTAACCTGTCATGACTCCTCCCTATGGACTAGTTGGATTTATGTTGTTATGAATTTTTTTGTTGTTGTTGAATGATGTTTTTAATTGTTGTATATGTTTTGCACCGCCCTGATCATTGGAAGGGCGGTATAAAAATAAAGATATTATTATTATTATTATTATTATTATTATTATTATTAAGTATTTAGAATTCTTAGCAAGAAAGCTCAAGTGCCTCACCAACTACAAACCCCAGGATTCCATATGATATATTTTTGGCAGTTGAAGTTGTGTGGTATTAAAAAGTTTACTAGAAAGAAAGTGAGCATACTTACCTTGTGCAAGAAAATATTTTCAGTTGTCATCAATGCTAACAATGCTAGAAGAAAGGAAGTGAAGTTAAATTGGAGAGGAGTAATGCAATGGGCAAACTTTGCCCCTTGCCCTGGAATCAATAAAATGCAGAGGTATCTTCATGCCTGCATGTAAAGCTGTGAAATTAATCAAAAAACTTTTTATTCTAGCTCTGTATGGTAGATGTCAGAGAGCAGAAAACAGGTTGGTGAAAACTGCTGGCTGAATAGTTTCAGATACTTTTGTTTGCTTAAAAAAAAAAAAAAGGAAATCCATTTAATGTGCTCAGCCTTGGATGGACCATCATTGGCATTTACATAAAATTGCAAAAAACAAAACACCTGCAAACAAATAAATGCTGAAACAGAAGGAGGTCTGCTATTTAAACTGATACACAATTCTATAAAAGTCTAAAGCTACAAATGAATAAACATCCAAAAAGCTGGTGTGTGTGTGGGGGGGGGGGGGGGAGGTAACTGAAAGTCAGAGATAAATTGAGACAGAGACTCTTCAATGTGTGTGTGTGTGTTTCTCCTCTTGTGAAAATTGTAATCAATATAAAATTAATGGTAAGAAATCTCTCTCTCTCTCTCTCTCTCTCTCTCATTCTCTCCCTCCTTCCTCTCTTTTTCTGGTCTGTCAAGAAAGGGACACGGGGAAATATAAATTTGGTTTATTGGGAAAATCTTAATTTATAGGTTTGTTGCCACTGTTACATGACTTAAAATTTTGCTTTACTGGCAAATTCAAGAAGCTGCTGAAGGACTGCAGTTGTTCAAAGATCAAGGGAGCTACTCTGGAGAAAGAACCATAAACAGACCTGGTTGATTTATCTTATGATAGACATCTTTATTTACATTTTGGTAAATAACATTACCAAATAACATTAGGTAAATTACATTGAGCAGCTTTATACATGGCTGCACTGTGCCACAAGGCCCTGACTTCAATAATTTTTCTCATGGATAGAAGATACAGGGTGTGATTCAGACATGTGTGACCCATGCTCCTACTTTGGAAGGTTCTGGAGCTGGGACTGGTGGGTAGATACAGTGTGGATGTATCAGTTTCCCTAGATTTATGGCATCCTCAAGTGGAGAAGCTATGTATCACTTCTCCTGCAGCAAGATAGATAGCAGTCTAGAAATCATGTTAGATAAAAGCATGGATAGCACCAAACTTGATTGATTCTTTCTACTCTCATCTTATTAGCCAGCTTAAATGAATTATCTGTAGAACTGTTATGAACAGATCATAACTACTGAGGTTCCATAGCATAAGATACCTTTTGGTACATTGAGAGTCACAATCATGTACAATGTGTGTGTTGAATGTTTTGACTTTGCATATAATTGCCTTATTTGGTGAGAGCAATGTGAAAGGAATTAAAATGTTTTATTAACATGAGTGTAATAATCACCTATCAGAAGACACAATGAATATCCAATGTATGTGCTTGCTTTTGAAACTGCTCAGTACAATTGTGGGAACTTACTCATAGAATCACCAGAGATAAGCTAATACCAGCTAATTCTAGCTAATATCAGAAGCATTCTAAGAGTAAAGAACTACTTTTCACACTGATTTGCATTCACATTATCTCATACATTTACCAAAGGAAACCTGAACATTTTAGGAAATTATGGGGAGCCCAAGTGGCCGTCACCCATGGCTCTATTCAAGTCAAAGCCTACTTGTCACCAGGTGATAAACCTGCAGTTCTACTGTGCAAATTCAGAAGACAGATGATGTTTCACAGGGTTGATGGTCTCATATATAGCATTCTTTATATAAAACATTCATCTCCAAACAAGGCTAGAGTAAAAGTGGCAAGAGGGTCTAATCTAACTTTTCCCACAGTGTAGTAATTTTCATTATAACAGGATTGTTTGTTTATTAATCATTGGGAGAAAAAGCAGACACACACATTCAAATACAAATTCAACCTCATCTTGGGCTTGCTATGTTATACTCAGCCTAATATCCCATCCCATCCTGTTCCTGTTCTAGTCCACTCTGCCTTTTTTAAAAGCAGCAGAATCTGCACTTAAATATGAGAGCATAAAACAGAGAGAGAAGTCCCCAGATGTCCAGGGGTAGGAAGAAGCTGCTGGTTCTACTGGTACTTGGACCTCTGCCTTTCAAATGGATTCCTCTCTCTTCAGGACTGAGGCACTGACTCAGTAGGCACTGTGTTTGTCATCACTCACAGCTGCTTTGCCTGCTAGGGCTTTAAAACCAGGACCTGACAGGGCTCTGCTTCAAAACACCTCAGCAGAGAGAATGGGAGGACGATGTGACAATCTAGGGCCAGGGGGAAGGAGGAGGAGGAGGAGGAGGAGGAGGAGGAGGAGGAGGAGGAGGAGGAGGGCAGCGGCAGCAGTGACAGCGGCAGCGGCAATGGCTGGTTCTACTGCTACTTGAACCTCTGCCTTCCAAGTGCCGTCTAAGAAGCAGAGCCCTCCCTCCAGTTCATCTGGTGCCATCTGACCATGTAGGGAGAGATGCAGGTCCAGCTCCATTGGGCCTAGCCTAGATTAAGAAGGTGAGCCCTCCCTCCAGTCCATCTGCCTTGGTCCAGGCCTCAGAGGGAGAGAAGACCTGCTTGACCTGATCCCCTTCCCCTCCACCATTCCCTTCTCCTTTTCTGTCCTGTCCTTTTAGATTGCAAGCCTGAGGGCAGGGAACTGTCTAATTAAAATAATAATAATTGTCAGACACTCTGACAGCCTTTAGGGCTGAGGGCAGGGTATAAATACTGTAAATAAATAAATAATAACACATTTTATGCATTTATCCTATGATACACATCTTTATTTACGTTTTGGTATGTTCTCTCAGCCAAGGGCAGCATCACAAAATTCAAGGAAGTAGAAAACCTTAGGAATAACTGCTTTCTAATCTTTGTTTTTGTCTGGAGAGTGCACAACCAGCCAATATATATATATATATATATATATATATCAAACAAAATGTCTCAGCATCCCTGCAGTGAAGAGAAAATGTATATGGGAATGAGTGCAAAGAGAATCTTCTAAACCACCCTTGGAAGAAGGCCAAGATTTTTTAAGGAATTAATTAAAAATGAAAAGTCCTGAAATGGACATCTTCAGACACACATCTAACACAGGCTTGCAGCTGTGCACTCCAGAGAAGATCACTCAATGTGGGAGCAACTTGCCATTTAGGGGAAATTGTGACAGTTACAGATTCTCTCTCTGAGAAATCTCAGAATTCCTGGAGAACAGTTTGAAAACCATGGCAAGGGATATATTATTCAGTGCACTCCGAGATATAGCTACTTATGGATGAAATGTCTTCCACACTTAAGGAAAAGCTTTGGACGTACCAAAAGTTGAGGGGGAAGTTCTCTGTTGAGAACTCTGATCGTGACATTTCACAGAGGTGGAAGGGAGGAAGTTGCCTGGAAATTTGTTTTACTTTTATCAGTTCTATGGATGGATAATTGGTTAAAGAACAGAAAGCAGGGGTTATAAAAAATATGGTCAGTACTCTAGAAAATGATGCAAATAGTAAAATCCAATGCAACAATGTTTGATGATGTTACCTACTGTGGTATAGTGGTTTGAGTATTGGGCTCTGGTGACCAAAGTTCAATTCCCAGCTCAGCCATGAAAGCCACTGGGTGGCCTTGGGCAAGTCACATGCTCTTAGCCTCAGGAGAAGACAATGGCAAATCACCTCTGAACAACTCTTGCCAAGAAAACACCATGATAGTTTCGCCTTAGGGTTGCCATAAGTCAGAAATTACACGAAGGCTCACAACAACAACATAGGAAAGAAATAGATTGTGAAGAGCTCCCCAAGGATCTTTCCATCAGCTGGGAAATTCCAAAACTAAATAGATGAGAATTTTCAGTGTAAAAATTAATGCAGCTGTTGTGGTCTATCAACGAGTTAGGCACGGTGGTCTACTCATGACTAAGGCCAGAGATCTACTCATGGGTAAAGGCAGAGATCTCATGAGCAATGCACAGCAGCCATCTACTTGAGAGTAGATCACCACCACCACACCAAGAGAAAGGAGGCAAGTGCCCACTGGAAGCCCCGCACACACTAGTTGACCTAAGTGAGGAGTGGGGACACTTGAAAGTGACCTGAAATCAGCTAACAGCAACATTTATTTTTAAATCTAGGAATGTAAATTCTTGGTTATATTATTCATGCACATGAATGCATACAATGCATTACTCCTACCCTGCAAAATGGGTAAGATATTTTTGGTTGGTCTTAAGATATGGGGTGTGTGTGTGTGTGTGTGTGCAGGCGCGGGCAGGCTTGCACACGTGCAAATTACATTAACTGTGGAAAATATGAAATTGGTAGCTACTGCCTTGTTATGTGATTTTTTTAAAAAAAATCAGAAGCATCAGATGGGTTGTCTGCATCTATTTGATTAATAAGTCAGTGCTTGCTCTCTTTATGTGTTTTGCTTCACAAAGGGGATGAAAAAAAAAACCCACCTGTTTTGTGCTGAGACATTTTTGCACATACTGTATTATAGAAACTACAGTGAATGGTAAATTGCTCCTCATCTCCTTCTTCATCTGGAGATGGGGATTCTTGTTGAAGCATCCCTCAAGAATGAGAACTATTGTGAACATTCTTCACATACCTGTATAGCATACAGTCAACCTGTTGGATTTTGTTTATGGTCACTAACTTGAATGGCTTTACAAAAATCATGCTGATTAAGGTTATCAAAAGCTGCTAGTTGGAATGGCTGCATTTTAGCTCCAGTATTGGAACCAGTGTACTGACACATATCAGTTGTTGGGAAATATTATGAGCACGAAAAGCAATGAGTCTCATGTCTCCCTTGTGGAGTTCCCATAGAAAATTGTGATTAACAGAATGCTGAGGTAGATAAAGATATGCCCCTCAAATGTGCAAATGTTAATCAGAAATGGCTAGATAGATAGATAGATAGATAGATGATAGATAATTTGATACTGCCATTCTGCTCTGGAGAGCTGGGCCCCATTATCAGAGACATTGAGCATTAAATATAGTCCCTTAGGGCCTGAACAGACAAGCAAAAAAACAAAAAAAAACAAAACAAAACAAAAACCCTGCTTCAGGTCACTTTGGAGGTATGCTGTTTAAATGACACACATATCTTAAAAGGCCAGAAGTTGAGCCAAAGCTGCGCTCCAGTCCTTAGGACTGGAGTGTGGCTTTTGTGTGGCTTCTGGCCTCTTAGTGAGCATGAATCATTTAAATAGCATACCTCCAAAGTGACCTGAAGCACCTTTATTTTGGCCTGTCTGTTCAGGCCCTTAGTTATCACTTTGTATATGTTATCACTTGGTCAGCTGATAATCAGGGCCAGAACCATTTTGATAATGGCCTTACCATCCACTGGCACAAGAATCCAGGGGTGCTCTTGTTGATGTAAACAAGCAGATGCACAGGTAAAGCAATCTCCGATGCCTTCGGAACTACCGGCGACCTTGGAGCTGTTTGGCTTTATCAGGAATTCCTCCTGCCTGCTGCTGATGAAACAGACTGGAGCCAAATCTCTCTCCTCAAGAGATTTTATTCTTAAAGTTGCTGTATTTACAAATATATACACGCTCGTCCAACAAAAAAACTCTCCAACCATCTATCCACTCCGACTACCCAACAACCCACACTGCGGTGTGCAGGCTATTTATAGATTTGTGCCATGTGGTCACAAACCCATCCTCTTCTGGTGACTCTTTTTCCTTGTGCCACCAACAATGTTGTCCCCTCAGTCAGGAAGACTTTTGATGTTACCCAGGCCTATGTGCAATCAAGCACATATCTGACCTTGAACACTGTCTGCTGTTCCAGCCTTCAGCTGCAGACAATTATGCCCATGATTCCTGGTTTCCTTTTGTGCACATCTGTACATTTCATAGACGGGCCTCAATGCCTAACTGCTCAGCTATGGTAAGGATCTCTTCACCAAGCAGCCCCATGCAGAGTAACAAATTATACTGGTGTGTACATTATCACCTTGGGTAGGTTCTTTGCCTGTAACATCTTACAGGATCTGGGTAAGATGTTACAGCTTATGGGCTGCAGCAACCCAAATTCCTTTTTGAACCCTGCCCCAAAGACTCACAAATTCCCCAGTCATTCCTCCCTTTTTTTGTTAATTTTTTTCAGACACAGTAGTTTGTCTTTACTCCCCCCCCCCCCCCAGCACAATCACAACAACCCTCCCAAATGGCTCAAGATCACCCAGTGGGCTCCCATGGCCAAGTGAGGAATCAAATCCTGATCTTCCAAGTTTTACTCCAACCCTTCAGCCACTAACACCATGCTGCCTCTTGTACACCAGGTTAAATGTGTGGCAAAATGGCCACCTGGGTCACCAATTGTCCATAGCAGAGTCCTTCCACAATCCACTATTATAACAGTATAATTTCACTTTAACTGCCATTGTTGTATCTCAAGGAATCATGTGGTTTGTAGTCTGACGAAGAATTAGTAGTTACCCGGCTGTGAATCTCAATATCCCAGGATTCTCAGGTTTCTATAAGATCAAATCCAACCATAAGATTGAACCACATCAGTAAAAGTGGAGTCGCACCACTATGACTGTAGAACATGAAGGGGGCTTAGTTTAGAGTTTTGTAAATCATCATTTCTATTCAAGGCTGGAAAGTTCCAATCAGAATTCACACTACAGAATTAAAGCAGTTTGACAACACTTTAACTGCCATGATTCTATCCTAGAGAATCCTGGAATTTGTTGTTTAGTGAGGTATTCTGCCTGGTCTGTTGAGAGCTCTGGTGTCTCACCAAATTACAAATCCCAGGATTCTGTAGGATAGAGTCATGACAATTAAAATAGTATCAAATTGCTTTACTTCTGCAGTGTGGATGCACCCTGAGGCTTCATTCCACATGCATCTAAAGGGGACTGAGTCCCAGTGAAATTTGTGAGGTTTCACCCATATAATGACATATAGAAAGTGTACACTTCTAAGAGACAATGAACCTTTTTGGTAAGAAAAACATATAAATAGATATAGGCTTACATCAAACATTGAGCTTATGCCCTTTAAGCAAGACTATTCAAAACCAGCTTTTCAGGACCTCTGCCCTTTCACGTTTCCCATTTCATCTAGCTCAATTACTATATTTCTGAATGTAAGCCTCTCAGCTTTCCATTGTATTCATTTCATCATCAAGGAAATTAATGCAATCATTTCCAAAGCTCGGGTTTGCACTGAGGGCCAAGGACAAAATGGGCTATTCTACAAAAGTTATTAGTATTTATCCCATCACAAAGGAGGAAAAACCATTGTACTAATATCAGCATTTATCATTACTGATGGGAGAACAAGTAATTTTATTCCCCATTCTGACATTATCACTCACAATCATTACCTTGGTTTCTTTGGTAGCAAACTGCAAAACAGTATTTCCCCTAGGAAACAAAGAAGGGAATAAGGGAAGAATGTTAGATATTTCTCTTTTGCTGTACAAGGATGGTTCTGCAACCCTTGCAAAAAATCCAGTAATGTCTCACTTAAATTAGAATATAATTCACTATGAACGATGAGAGGGTACAACTGAAATAGAGCTGAAAAGCATATCATTTTCTATTTATTTCTGCCATATCTAATATTTTATTTTGTGTATTGTACAACTGAGTTCTCCTCCTTTCGCATGCCATTACTGGAATTCATGTGATCAGAAAACTAATGGAACTGCCACAAATTTGGTATGTTGCTCCTCTGAAGGGGAACTATGGCTCACGGTTGCCAACAAAAGCTGCTTGTACATGTGTATATTTTCATAATATACATTTCACTGTCAGAACTTCTCGAGATGAGAGAAATTTCCCAGCAACTTCTCTGAAGCGAGCTGTCTTGACATGAGCTTCAGGAAGATGATAACTTCAGGAAATAGAGCATTAGCATGGTAACAATTATGGATTTTTTAAAATAAAGATTAAAGGCACAGTTCTATAGTGGGGCTTTCTAGATTGGCAGGAAAGTGTGACATGAAGTTGCCTTTTCCTTAATGCTTAGCAGCTGCACCACAGCCTTTACATGGACCTGTGCTGTTCTGCAGTTTTTAAAAAAGAAGCTGGGAAAACCAGCACCTTTTTAAAGGCACTTCTTCTCCCCTAAAATGCAACGATGAATGAAGGCTGCCTCCTATCTTAGATACTAGATTAATTGGAGAGAGAATTAAGTTCAAGCAATCTCTGATTCCTCCGATACCGGCAACCCCGGAGCTTTGGCTTTATCAGGAATCCTCCTCCCAGTTGTTGATGAAAACAGACTGGAGCCAAAACTCTTTCCTCAGAAGTTTTTATACTTACGTTGCTGTATTTACAAATATACACACGATCATCCGACAAATCTCTCCAACCATCCACTACAGAACAATTACCCAACAATCCTCACTGAGGTGTTCAGGCTGTTTATAGACTTGTGTCATGTGGTCACAAACCCAACCTCATCTGATGATTCTCCTTCCGTTTGCTGCCTGCATTTGTTGTCACCTCAGTCATGAAGACACAGTTCTTTTCATTAAGTCTACATGCAAGCAAGCACATACTGACCTTGAGCAGTGTCTTGTTTTCCATCCTTCAGCTGCAAAACAATTCTAGCCATAATTCCTGTTTTTCCTTTTGTGCACATCTGTACATTTCATACTCAGACCTCAAAGCCTAACAGGCATATATAAGACACATGCCTTGAAGCCAGTAGGAAAGTGCCCTCTAGGCCCCTTATGCAGAGAAAAGCCATTTCAAAAAGAAGCAGGGTTTTTTTCTGCTTCTTACTGGCTTTAAGCCATATCATGTGTTCATGATATGAGCACTCCAGCTGCCTTGGAAGCTGGTGGTGCAGTTGGTGGGGTTTCATTATGTGGCCTTGGAAAAGGCAGCTTCAAGCCACTTTTTCCTACCCATCTGTTTCACCCCATCATTTGACACATGGGCCCACCAGCAACTTGAAGCCAAATCTAAATGAGGCAATGCCTCTTCCCTCCATTCTCAGGCCTTGTAGGTAAAAGACCTAGTGGAGAAACAATGGTGCTCTGCAATGGTGGAGTCTGAAGTCATTGCCACTGTTTCCAGGGACAATAAGGGCTCATTGAGATGTTGGGATTTTTTTGTTTTGTTTTAGTTTGGTTTTTTGCACAATGATCTGAATCATCTTACTCACACATTCCAGGTTTGTTATTCACAGTATGGAACCACATTGATGCTCATCTCTGCAAGTTCGGTTGCTCACATGTGCAAGCATTCAAATAAAGTTGGAGTCCATCATGCAAATGTATCCAGAACACATTGAAGGCATGCAGCATTTTATCCTAGGTCTGTCTCTTGTGTCTGTTCACGTCAGTTCTTCACACTACCAATGATGCACATCTTTTTTAAAAAACTCAGGGAAAAACCCAATAACAATTATCCCAGATTAATTGGAGTTTTCACCCCCCCAAAAAAAACCCTTAATAGGGTGCAATCAGGATGCATGTGAACAACAGAGGTTCAAACCAGATTCTTCCTGTATTATTTTCATAGTGTGAATAACTCCTAAGAATCAACCTCAGACAAAACTGCTGAAATGGGATACAAGGCAAGGAGGGGAGGCTTGACCAAACACAATAACATTTGGGAAAAAGGAAGAGGAATTGCTGCCTGACTTGCTACTATAGTTGCACTATTGGGAACTAACTTTCTGATGTTAATGACTATGTGAAAGAAAGAGTAGGAGCATTTTTAAAATCAGAACTCTGATAGTAAAGGAAAATAGTTTTCATTTAAAAAAAACGATGAATGAAGGCTGCCTCCTATCTTAGATACTAGATTAATTGGAGAGAGAATAAGATTGGACCATATTACAGTGTTCTAAAGGAAATAGTCCTTCCTTTTTCTCATATAAAGTTGCCATGTGGAGAAAACGGCATGATAGGGACTTAAAACTCTGTGTAAGGAGCACTTCTCCCTCTCCCCCTCTCTCATTTACATGTATGTGTGAACATGCACATGCCCAAAGCTATCTGAAATGTTCAGTTCCCATCTTGATGCTCACTTATCTGTTATAATGATTGACATTTTGACAGCATAAAATAAGCATAAATTGAGGTTGTCAATGTGGTGATTGGGTCTGTTCTCCAAAATGTGTTTGCAAATAGATTATCTTAAAAGGTGATAGCTTAGAGAAGCAATATGTTCAACATTTCTCAAGATATATTACCATTCTGTTGGTCAAATGTAATCTTAAAAGACTATATATGGCAGATAGACTGCAAACTCTCTCTCTCTATACACACGCACACACACACACACACACACAGAGAGAGAGAGAAAGAGTCAAATAGGCTGCAGACTATACATGGAGTAGACAACTGATGACACATTACAATGAGATGCACACAAGTTTTTTTTAAAGTTTTTTTTTCCCAGTGTCCAGATTGTGATTTCAAAAGGCACAAAAGAGTGAATGGAAAAGAATTAAGCTTCTTCCTATTCACATATGATTGTGTGTACCTCTAGGCAGCCATTGTTTCCTATTATGCTGCTGGCTTTGGTGGCATTTAAACAAAAATATGAAAGCATTTTTAAAATATGATCTTAGCCAATTAAGGATCACTCAGTCATTGTGACAAAATCTCAACTATTCACTCTTGCCAAGACTAAACCAACTAGGCATGGAAAGAATATTAGAAAATATTCAAAAAATGGTTTTTAAAAAAGAATATTGAAAAAAACTTTCACAAGAAAGTATAAACTTACAGTGCTATAAAAATAAACTTTAATAATAAGAATAACCTGGGACTAACAAAAAATCTTCATAGTTGGGGACCTCCTCTGCGTAACATTTGCATGCAGCTGTTTTGCACAGAAAACAGGATTTTCTGCACAGAAAACAGTAATTTCTACATGGAAAAGTAGTATTCCAATGGAGAAATATTAATTCCTATGTAGAAAATATTAATTTTTGTGCAGAAAATACAATAATGGGGATTTATTCTTTGTACACTGCACACAAGGTTAATATGCATAGAAAACAATATTGTCTATAGCATTTTCCACATTTTCTGTATTTCCTAGCACTTTCTGTATTGAAATATTATTTTTCTCAAAGACAATGTTATTTTCTGGGCAGTAAATACTGCAGTGTATTCTTCCTAAAATTTGTGCATGGTTGATTTACATAGAGAACAGCATTTTCTGTGCAGAAAACAGCATTCTCTGTGCAGGAAATGTTTCTGCATTGATATATATCCCGGGTTACGAAGGTAATCCGTTCCGGATTACCTTTCGTAACCCTGAAGTCTTCGTTTCCCGGGGGACCACATTAGGAGACGGACCACGCGGCCAATTTAAAGGGGCCGCACGGTTTTTCTCCTTCGCATCCCGAGGGATCCTTCGGATCCCGGGGATGTTTTTTGGTCCTGCCGGTTTCGAGTCCCGGGGATTTCATTCCCCGGGGGATTCGTAAACCGGGGGACCACTGTATATATATAGTGCAGAAAATGTTGTTTTCTGTGCAAAATAATAATGTACAAATTTTGTATAGAATAAGTCCCAAATTCAAAATATTTGTTTGTTTGTTTGTTTTTAATTTCTATGCCACCAGAAGGGACCTATGGTGACTCACAAGTAAAAACATATTAAAAACTCATTATAATTAAACAATTAAAACATCACATAAAAACAATATTACAAATATTAAAACCACAATAAAAACATGATACCCACCTCATATAGCAAACACCCCATATAAAAATCTTAGGCTTAGGAAACTGCATAGTTTTCAAAGAATTTCATGCAATAGGAAAATAAAAATAAAAATGAATGAATAAAACTTCTATGAGTCTCTCACAAGGATGTGATTGCTTCCCACCTGTTGTGTTCCTGATATTTCAAGTGCAAGAATGTATTTGTGAAACTCCGCAGCTGAGATTGTCCAAGCAGTAAAGTAACAATGAGCCTGAGACAAGCTTGAGTCCTTTTGCTGGTGTTGAACTTGCCACCTTATGGTTTTGAGTGAGTGGCTGCAGTACAGGCATTTAACCACTGCACTACCAGGGCTCTAAAGCTACCATTCATATTGGGTTTTTCTAGAAAAGGAATGTTCTTTAAACCTCTGCCAAACTTCATTTTGACATGCTAAGTGAGTTTGAAATGCCAGGTAATTAGTGTAAATGTTCACCTCCTTTGACTTTTATTTTCAGTTGAGAAATCTGTGAAAAATACTTCTCGACAGGGAGAGAAAAAAATAACCTTTTGAAAGTGGGACTTTTGAAAAGATTTTATTTTAAAAAAAGAAAGAAATCACATCTAGCTCTCAATGGATGAGAAGAAGAAAAAATTGGTTTGTCACAAATTGGTGTCCCCCAACGTCCTTTTTAGCTTGTTGTACTGTTGAGCTACGTCTCCCCCAAATTTGTCTCTATTGAATTTTATTTTCTGTCCTATTTTCTAATTTATCTAGCTCTTTTTGAATTCTGTTCTTTTCTACCACTCCTCCCAGTATTGTATAGTCTGGAAACTTGATAAAGGGGCTTTACAGACTGTGTGGACCATGGGGGCCCCTTTAAGGTTCGGATTGGGGCCAGGGCAGCCTCACTACTTACAGAAACCAACCATAAGAGGATGAGTTTCTAAGTTACCAATATAAAATATCAGAAACTATAGCTAATAACAGAATTAAACAATGTCTGTGAGCCTCTAATCTGCTCTAATAAACTGTAATTTTGCAACTCTATCAAAATCAGTGCTATGTTTCTGTACCAACAGAGAATAACATGTCAAGTAATAATATGCTACTTTTCAAAGTTGGTACATTATTCATCTAAATAGCAGAATATTACTCTTCATCTAAATAGCAAAACAGATCTCTAGTTAGTGTTTGTGTGATTCATAAAGTAGTATACAAAACAGATAGACTTCAAATTTAAGATGGATTTAAACAGGTGGCTTTTGCATTTTTATTTCCTGTTCGGATGACATGTTTTATTCCAGTCCAATAAGATATTTTCTGAACACCAGAAGTGGTTTCCCCATTGCCAGTATTAACTCAACAATTTCACACGTTTTCTTCTTTCCATTGGGTTTGTTGTTTTGCTACTTTTTGGAAGGCAAGAGTTAAGAGCAGGGTAGAAAGGTGTGTATGTCTTTAGCTGTCACAGTCTCTCCTGGCCTTGTCCAAATGAGCTTCTGTTCATTTTGCTCATTGTAAAATAATTTTACAATGGCAGAATACATCTGGATTACAGTATTCGAGATCTCTCCCTAGCATACTTTTTTAAAAATAATTTATAGTTATATTTGTGAGCCAGTGTGTGGTAGTTGTTTAAATGTTTGCCAGGGACCAGGCTTTGGATCCCTTCTTGGCCATGGAACCTTCTGGGTGGCATTGCAAAGTCACACTCTCATAACCTAAAAGGAAGGCAAAGGCAAACCTCCTTTGCATAAATCTTGCCAAGGAAACCCTAAGATAATGCTATAGATTGGGGTCAACTGGAAGGTACATAACAACATCAAATAGTTGTATATTAGGTTTTCCTCTGTTATCACAAAAAGACATGGGGGGGGGGCTTAAGAGAAAGGAGGTGTAGGCATACATATACTGAGGAGACAGGGGCATCATTAGGGGATGCAAAGAGTATGGACCACACCAGGTGACACCTTAGGGAAACCTAATGGGTGATCTTGGGCAAATCAGACTCTCTCAGCCTAAGGTAAAGGCAATAAAACCTGATGATAGAGTCACTATAAGTTAGAGCTGAATTGAAGGCTGCATAGACAATGTGGAAATAATGATGTCTGACACAATTTGAACTGCCATGGCGCAATGTTATGGAATTCTGAGATTTTTTGTTTTATGTGATATTTAGCCATCTCTGTCAGAGAACTCTGGTGCCACAACAAGGGGATGGAATTCCAAGGAGTTCATAGGATGGAGCCATGGGAGCTAAAGTGGTGTCAAACTGTATTATTTGTGCTGTGCAGATGCATCCAAAGACATATAAAAATAACAGATAGCTTTCACATTCTTGGCTTTCCTTTTCCTGATCTAACGGAGGGAGAAAATTGTGGGAGGTAAGAAGAGGTGATCATGGTGAGTCAGATTATGAAACCATCTCACCCACCATGGGATGCAGTCAGATAGGAGAACTCCAGGCACATTTTACCTGATCTCTCCTAATGAAGGGAAGGGAATGAGGATAAACAATAATGGTGAATTGCGGGAAGGATTAAAACCTAACAGGAAATATCACTGTGTGAATCGACCTACATACCTTGCAATTTACAAATGATGAGACATTTGTGTTAAATATGACCATGAAGTTGGGATGAGATACTGCTGACCCCAACTACCTTTCCTTGTCAATATTCTTTTCTTTCCCTCGGTCTATGCTTACTCATCTGGCTGTCATCTCTTTCATTGCCTCATCTGCATAGATTATATTTATCCCATTTCATCAACATAAATGCTTTAGCAGTTGTTCACTGCCGCTTGCTGATCTTGACAATAAATTTAGGTTTTATTCATGCCACCAGCAGTAGTGGAGGATTTACCTTCCTTGTTGCAACCATATACAAAGTGGTCCACACAGAGAGACATTCTGCCGGGGAAAATTCATGACCCATTCCAATGTTAGAGGCAGGTTAAAATCTAACTTGCACAAGCCTTTATACAGAAGACACTGAACTAAACTGATAATTTGGAAACTGGGAAATGAATGCCACCAGATGAAAAGGAATGGACTAAGCAAAACTGAAGGGAGATTCTTATTACAAGTTCTCCTTTGAACTTGGCTCCCTGCTGTCATATTGAAAGGGAAATTAGTTACAGGATTTTGCAAGTGGAAACTCCAAGGGGCAAAAAAAAAAAAAAAAAAAAAAAAAAAAGCTAGTTTGAAATATTGCTGTTCAGGATTTCATCTGCTCAGTTCCTTCCATTCAATTCCTTCTCCCACCCTCCCCATTATCCTCATTAACTGTCATTCACAATGGCCACTGAGAATGGCCAGTTCCCATTGAATTCTTTTTTGGCTTCCCAATTTAAGTATTCTCTCCCTGTAAAGAGTCATTGAATTTCTACAACCTTTCAGTATTCCCAAGCTTGCTAATACTTATATCTTGTGTACAGGTGGCACCATTTGATTAAGAAAATAAGAGCACTTACAGCAGGGGTGAGTATCAAGTGGCCCTCCTGGTGTTGTTGGACTGCAAGTCCCATATGTTCTCACCAGCACAGCCAAGGGTTACGAATGCTGGGAAGTGTTGTCCAACAACATCTGAAGAGCCATACTATCCTCACTCTAACATGTGTCCATACTGTAGAAATAATGCAATTTGACACCATTTTAAATGCTGTAGCTTTGCATGCGATTCCAACTGAATCCTTTCCATAGAATTCCTATGAAATCCTGAGATGTATATTGTTACCAGGGCAGGGAACAACAACAATTAACACACATGTCACATCAGATAAAACACATCAATTAATATGCACATCAATTTTAAAGGACATTAATACATTTTAAAAGGAAAAGATATACACATATTAAAACAATGACAAATCCCAGGATTCTGTAGGATGGAGCCTTATTTCTACAGTGTAGACACACTCTTATTTTAAGTCTGGACCTATAGGCTTTCTTGCACATCCTCTACATGACAGGATACCATACAGGCACGTTACATATCCAAATATATAAAATGTGATGCTATGGAAAGATGGGGATGTTGTACAAAGAGATTCAGAGGAAGCATGCAGACAGTGATGGAGTTGGATGTTCGTCTTGACCTTTCAAAAGCTTAAAAGATACATAGGTTGCATGAAAGCTAGGAAGAGAGGCAACAAAAAGTGACCAAGGAAAGATTCCACTTGTAGTACTGAGTGGGCAGTGCTAAATTCTGTATGTGATAAAGTATTGTATTAGCATGAATGAAGACTGGAATTCTGGAAAGATAACAAACAGGCTATACAGACCAGCAAGAAATGCCAGCATCGGGGTGGGGTGCTGGCGTGGTGACTGCCCACTGCCCTCCCTGACTCCACTCTGATGCTAGTATCATGCCGCCCACCTGACCAAATGGCAGGCAGCATCACGACATTTCTGTGGAGGTATATAAATTCTGCAGTCAACAAACACCTTTATATTACCCATTTCTTACTACCTAAAACAAATAAGAAGAATTCAGCACATAATTCAAACAGATATGGAAGTGAATACGTTTAAAGAAAAATCTCTTTGATCAGAATTTCCATACAAAAAACATAGTGCAGAATACATTTCACTGTTCAAAGCACCCAGGTATACTATTTCAGTAACAACAGAGACAGCCCTGCAAGGTAGCCTGCATTATTGATACCCACTGCAGAGAAGTAGCTGTGGCAGAAGATGTATTCATATCAAACTAACTAGTGAGTTTGGGGTGGAAATTACATTAGATCTGGGCGGTTTCTAGCACATTAAGAGTATGTGCTGGAAAATGTGTCAAAATTTAAACTGATATCAGCTACAAGCAGAAAAGTTCAATGCTACTGCTTCCTCCCCACCTCTATTGTCTTGTGTCCCTTATGTTTGACAAACTATCATCTGAACTTAGAATTATACACAGTAAATATCTGTCAGTTATCTTTCTTCCTGCATTCCATTTGGTTAAACCTTAGTTTTTATGTCCATCTTGAATGCATGATTTATGAAGTTTGGAAAATCCTTCAACTACAAACACAAAATTTTCTCTACACTGACCAAATGCTATAGGTACAGCTATTTCAACTAATAATAATAATAATAATAATAATAATTTATCTTTAGAATAAAAAAAATCCCTCTCCATCTTCCTCCCTGCTTCCCAGTGGAGCAATTCTAATTGTCTTGACTGAAACTAACACAATTAAAATGGGGAATATCAAGTTATCTAGGTGATCTTACTATAGCTGTGTATACTTATGTGCAATGTCAGGTACATGTGAAACACACATGCATACATACGCTTTTATAAAGCTATAACAGATCTGGAGAGGGGCATAAAACACTCAGCTGTCTTTCCCTTCCACAGTGTCTAGAAGAATGGTCTGTGTTTATCTTTAGAATGGAATTCCTCCCTCTCCCACGCCCCTCCTGCAGTCCAGTGGAGTAATTCAAATTGCCTTAAGTAAGACTCACACAATTAAAATGAATATCTGTGGCACTTTTTCTTTTATTAATTAAGCAAAAAAGGTCCTAAATTTCAAATTTTCATTGAAGTGTTCTCCCCATTCATTCTTTTGCAAATGAAGTATCTGCAAATTCTCACATCTCAATTGGGAAGATGCTAAATTTCAAAGTTTGTAAATACTTGAAATGAGCATCAAGCAAACCAAAATCCTGTATTTTAACAAACTGCAATGAACTTTAATCATATCCTTAATTTTCTTCTGAGTACAAAGAAATGCATGAATGTTAATCAATTCTTTTCAAAAATGAAATAAAGCCAAATTCTCCCTCTGGCCAAACTGAATAGATACAACTATACCGAGCATAGTGAGAATCATGCTGTATCTATGTGCCACATAGGTGTTTAAGATGAAGAGCCACTCTTGCAGTCACTATGGTTATGGAGTGATTGTGGCCAGATTTTTAAGAAGATTTTTACTTTCTGTAGCAGTTAGTTGGCTTGTTAAACAAGTTTTTTTGAGGAGAAATAGTCTTCTCTTCTTCTCTAGCACCACATTGCAATTGAGTTAATTTTCCTCTCATCTGCTTTCTTCATTATCCAGCTCTTGCAGCTGTTTGTGGTGATGAGGAATACAATGCATTGGACTATGTAACGTGAGTGTTCAGCAATATATCTTTACACTTCAGGATCTTTCATGGCTGCTATTCCCATTCCTAGTTTTCTTCTAATTTCTCAATTGCAAGCCCTGTTCTGATCAATGTTTGACCAAAGGTACATTAACTCTATTTCAATTTCCTCATTATCTAGATTGAACTTATGTAGACCCTCTGCGGTCATTATTTTTGTTTTCTTTAAACTCAGCACTAAGCCTGCCTTTGTACTTTCTACTATTACCTTCCTTAGTAATTGTTCCAAATTTGTGATGTTTTCCACTAGTAGTATGGTGTCATGTGCATATTTTAGATGGTTGATATTCCTTCCTCCTTCTATGTCCAGCCCTGCTCTTTGTCTGATATTTTCAGCACACAGGTTGAACAGGTAGGGTGAAAGTCTTGCCAACTAGAAACCATTCTGCTTCTCCATACTCTGTTCTAACAGTAGCCTCTTGTCCTAAGTACAGATTTCTTGTCAGGACTATCAGATATGGTGGGACTCCCATGTCTTTAAGATCATTCCATAGCCTTTCATGAGCTATGCAGTTGAATGCTTTGCTATAATCTATAAAGGACATTTGATTCCCCCCCCCCCTGATATTCTTTGGTGTCTTCTTGGTGTGCTCTATTAATCATTGTATGTTTGCAATGCCTCTTCCTTTCCTGAACTCCATTTACACATCTGGGATTTCTATTTCCATATACAATTAGAGTCTGTGCTACATAATTTTGAGCCTAATTTTGCTTGATGGGAAATTAATGCCATGATCCTATAGTTGCTGCAGTCTTTTGTGTTTCCCTTTTTGTCTTCTTGTTACATCCTCAATAATCAATGGGGCTAAACAGACAGGCAAAAAGAGGTGCTTTCAGGCTGGCTTGAAGGTGTGGCATTTAGATGACACATGTCTTGAAGCCAGCGGGAAAGTGCCCTCTAGACACCTTATGCAAAGAAAATCTGTATCAAAAAGAAGCAGCTTTTTTCTGCTTCTCCCTGGCTTGAAGCCATGTCATATGGTCATTTTATTAGCACTCCAGCTCCCTTGGGAGCCAGTGGTGTGGTTGGTAGGGTTTCACTGTGGCTTTAGGAGTCCTGGCGGTGTAGTGGTTAAATCCCTGTACTGCAGCCACTCACTCAAACCCTAATGTTGTGAGTTCAAGACCAGCAAAAGGGTTCAAGCTCAACTCAGGCTTGCATCCTTCTGAGGTTGCTAAAATGAGTACTCAGATGGTTGGGAGCAAGTAGCTTACAGTTGTAAACCATTTAGACACTCCTTAGGCGGTATGAAGCAGTATATAAATGAAGCTGTTTGTTTGGTTTTTTAGAAAAGGCAGCTTCAAGCCACTTTTTCCTGCCCATCTGTTTCACCCCAATGTGTTTGACATAAAGATATTGGCCAGTATTCTACATCAGCTCTTTTGTTAATTAAAGTAGACTGTGGAAGGGGGAATTATGATTGTGGTAATAGAGTCACAATCATGACAAAGCAGCAATTTTGAATATGGAACTATTACCTAGATATTGTCACAACTGTTCTGTATTCATGATTATTACTTAGTCACAATTGTGACACTATTGCCATGATTGCAGCCCCCCCCCCCCCCCAACTTACCTTACTGGGCATCAGCTGTATGTGGAGAAGGAGCTCCATGCTGCTGGAAATCAAATTATGGGTGAATGAAATTTCCATCAGGCTCAGGCCAGAAGATGTTGCTTAGTTAAGTATACCTAAGTATACTTAGCTGATGTAGAACAGTGACCATTATTTACATGTTTTGCTTGCTGTAACTGAAGAGTGAATGAGAAGGGGCATCTGAAATTGGAAGCACACAGGTAAGGATTTTATAGTGTGCTCCATTCCCATCCAACTCTTATTAAATAATAACAGCTTAAATAACAGCAGGGCTTAAATAACAGCAAGGTTTACAATTTGGAAAAATGTGGAATAAAAGCAGAACAGGACAAAACAAATCTATGAATGAACACCTACAAAAGTGACACAGATTAGAAATAGACTGCTCTGTCCCTCCCTAGAGAACTGCTCGCAAAACCTCTAAATTATTGCTAGAGCATCCTGTAACTTCACACAGAATACCATCCAGGTTTAAAGTGCTGCCTTGCTTGAGGGTGAGTAGTATGTGAGATGCTACTTCTGCCACATCAATAATCCCTTCTGGGATTGAGAGGATTCCTCAGAGGCCAATGAGACATCATTGCTGCACATCCTCAAGACTTAAAAAAGAACTTTTACATGTTGTTTTGTAGGTAAGGTTTTGGCCAGCCTACACCCGGCACGTGACCATGAATGTTTCATTTTTATTTTAATGTGAACTTAGATAATTTCACACTTCCAAAAAAATGCCCACTTGTACATGCATGCAAGCACACACACATGGGAAGTGGCTGGATTAGCTGCCAATGAGTTGATGATTCCTTTTGTGTTGTTGTTGTCATCATCATCATCATCATCATCATCATCATCATGATGACTTCAAGCAGAATATAGTTTAAAAGCACAATGCAGTCAGAATTCCATATACATGGATTTCTTAGCAACAGATTTTAAAAAACAATGGTTTTATACACACACACACACACACACACACATATATAGTCCCAAAAGCAACCCTTGATTTTTGGTTTGAAATATATATATAGTCCCAAAAGCAACCCTTGATTTTGCCATTTATATACTGGACACCATTTTACTATGCCTTTGAATTTAATGAGAACTGAGCTTCCATGGATTTTGGTATCCATGGAACTGGAGGGCAGGGGGTGGGTCCTTGAACCAAACCCCAGTGGCTACCAAGGGCTGACTGTACAATTAAAAAAATACAAAAGTGTCCATTAAAATGCAATTAAACTATTATAAACCAAAAAACGATTACTTGTTTAAAAATAGAATACAATTTTTAAAAAGATGAAAGTGCTTTAAAACTGTACACAGCACCCCCATGGATAGTGTATAGCTATCAAGATATTTAAAGCTGCATCTGTACTGCAAAAATAATCCAGGTTGACATCATTTTGACTGCCATAGCTCAGTGCTATGGAATTTTGGTAATTGCATTTTTCTGAGCCAACCAAATTGCACAATTACATGTTCCAAGCTTTTGAAGCTCCACTGGCTTCTTCATCAGGCAAGGTATTAAAAATCATACAGAAGGGGAAAAAATTGAAGATGTTAGCCTCAGGCCTGCATTTTGCTGTTTTTTGTTCCCAGTTCAGATGGTAAGGAGGGATACTATTTGCAGGCAAGATCCTCCTCCTTATCACCATGTGATCACTGGGAGATTCTCAAAGTCCAGGAAATTCAACATCTATTTGTGTCCTGGTTTGGCTGGGGAAATGGTGTATAAATAAAGATGATTATGATTATGGTTATGTTAAGTCAGTCCTGATTTATGATGACTCCATGAATGAGAAGCCATGGTCATCAATGGATCTGCTCAGGCCTTGCACACTCAGGGTTGTGATTTCCTTGACCGAGTCTATCCATCTGTAATGGTATCATCTTATTTTGATATTGACTTCACTTTTTCTTATCATTTATCATTTTTAAAATCAGTCATACCTCATCTTATGATATGTTCAAAGTGCAATAGCCTCTGTTTAGTTATGTTGGCTTAATTTGTTCTAGGACCATTTCCTTGTTTTTGTTTTTGTTGGTCCATGATACAAACCTCCTCTAGCACCACATGTCAAATAAGTTGATCTTCTTCCTGTCAGCTTTCTTCACTGTCCACTTTTCATGCCCTTACAAAGAAATTGGAAAAAATGTAGTATGAATGAATCTGGCTTTGATATTGAAAATTATTACTACTAGTAGTAGCAGTAGTAGTAGTAGTATCCCACTCTTTTCCCAGAACTGGGACTCAGAGCAGGTTCACAATATTGAAAGAACACTACAGTTAAAACATAGAAAAGAGGTGCATTAAAAAGGAATTAAATTATTACAATGTTAAAATAGATAGCTATTAAAATACATTTTTAAAAGATAAATTGTAAAATTGTATTTTTAATAGTAGTTTGGCCATTGGACTGCAACTCTGGAGACCAGGGTTCAATTCTCCATTCTGCCATGGAACCCACTGAGTGACCTTGGGCAAGTCACATGCTCTCAGAGGATGACAATGGCAAACCTCCCCTGAATAGATGTTGTCAAGAAAACCCCATGATAGGGTCACATTAAGGTTGCCATAAATCAGAAATGAACTGAATGCACATAACACACATACAAGCCACCCTTACGTGTCTATACATTTTTACCTAAGCCAATAAACCAATAAATGAATGTCAAAATGGTGTCTATGTGTGTGTATATATAGAATCAGAGAGCTAGACATGGAGTGAAATTTTGATGTGTCATGGGATTTCACATAGCTGAGAATATATAAACTCAGAGAGATTTGTACACACAATAAAGATGAGCTTCATACACATTGTTTATCTATCTAGTCCAGCCAAGTGCAATGCACTACATGGAAGGAATGCAAAATAAGTCATGTTTAAATCCATTTAGAATTATCCAGCTACTCACAATACACTTCAGTAGGCATCTTGTAGGATTAAAATCTTTTAGCAAAGTTGTGAAACATAGTATAGTAGTGATCTGGTTACTATGAAATCCCGGATTATCTACAATTCTGCACTTTGAAAGTGACACAGTACTGATGGAGGAGCATCAGTAGTAGGACACAGATGACCAGATCAGTATCTGGGATTCTTGCTTGTTTTTGTATTTAGTAAGGATTCCAGATAGCAGATGTGATACAGATTTCTGAATGAGACCATAGAACAGAAGTGGGCAACACTCAGCCCGAGACCCATGTGCCACCAATGTCATGGGAGGCAATCTGTTGCCCTGTAGATGCCAATGGTAAAACAGCACTGGTAAAGCTTCACAGGCAAAAATCAGTAGTGCTTCTGTCATAACCACCAGAATTGGCAGCACTGCTACAGGCAGGATCCAACATTAAATAGATTACTGCACTACACTCTTATAGTGCCCCTATTCCACTGTTACTGCTCTGGCTGCCTTCTGTTGCATTCTGAGGCTTGCAATCCAGTGAGGCCTAAGAGCTCTCTGAGAATTCTAAATGCCCTTCCTTAAACTTCATGTCCCAGAATGCAAAAGGAGGCAGCTAGAGCAATACAAGTGGAATAGCAGCACTATAAGACTGTAGTGCCTTAATCTCCTGCATGGAAAGGCCATGCAGATTAACATCTGTCAGTCCTGGAAGGCATGAAGCTCTGAAGGCTGGAACAGTGAACAACAACAAGAAGAACTACAACAAGAACAACATTGTGAAATACATTTTGGTGTAATAACAGACCAGAGAGCTACAATGTCTGCTCCTACATCTCACCATAAACAAATCTCTACAAGCAGCAACATTTATTGATATGAATCGGTCATGGCAGCACACAGCATATAATTTGTACTGTAACTTTTGCACTCTATTTTGAGAACCTGCATCACAGGCATCTGATGTACTAGGCATCTGTTCATATTTGTACAATAAGCATTTCTTTCAGTCTTCTGAAAGTGGGGATGAGTGAATACAGTAAGCCAAGGAACCACTTTTATATCACCTGAGACCCTCTAGGGTTTTAAAAATACACTTCTGGTTTTGAAATTTTTATATTTTTGTTGTTAAACAATAATGGGAAGCTTTGCTATCTCTTTGAAAGGCAAATTGTTGCACCTGAAGGCTTCTGGGAACAAATTCACTCTCTCTTTTTTAGGCTGGAAAAAGTTGAGTTTGGGGATCCAAGAGGTGTTGAGAGCCACAGAAATATATACATGAAGCCGCAGGGCCACACTTTGCCCACTGCTCTTTTAAAAGAATAGGACTCCATGATGAACAGAAGGTAGTTTGTGTCCTTGGTAAAGCTGTAACTTTCCCAAGTTCCATTATGTCAGCTGATACTCCACAAACGAAGTCCTAGGTTGCATCTGCACAACAGACACAATGGAGTCTGATGCCATTTTAGCTGCCATGGCTCAATGCTGTGGAATCCTGGGATTTTTAGTTTGATGAGGCACTAGACCTCTCTGACAGAGAAGGCGAAATATCTCACAAAACTACAAACCCCACAATTCCATAGCATTGGACCATGACAATTAAAGCACTGTCAAACTGCATTATTTCTGCAGTGCAGATACAGCCATAGTGGCAATCTCACCAACAGCATTGAATGGGGAGTCAATACTTTTTAAAATCAAATTTACTCAATGAATCAACTGTAGTTGGGACCACCAGCTTGAAAAGCCTTGGTTGCCTTCTTCTTAACTGGGAGATTTAAAGACCTACTGCATTTTGTTCTGGGGATGCTACAGTATGTTCAGTTTGTGAGAAAAAGAAAGAAGAGGATTTAACAAAAGCATACAGTTTTTGGTAGTCGGCCCACCTCACATGACATATCCATTCCTCCTTGCAGGAGCACAGAGCATCTCACAATCTAAATGAAATTACATAAATAGGAGTGTGTTCTTCTTTTAACCCCTCCCCCCCCAAAAAAACCCTCAGATATCTTACGTTTTTCAAATGCTATTTTTCCAGATAGGCAGCTGATGGAAACTTGTTTTGTGCACCAGTTGCCTAGCACAGCAAGCTGAGAGACTGATAATAAACAGCAAGCAAATTCCACTTTGCTCCTCTCTTATACACAGCCAGGATCCTTTCCATTAAGCTGTTTGGAATCAACCAAAAACAAAAATAGTTTTCTGATTGTGCAGAAAAATCAGTTTTAGCCCATACTTCATCTAGAGCTGTCTTCACTCCAATAAAAATAAATAAATAAAAGCTCTTGCACAAGAAATGCTTCTTCCAGGGCAGAAAATGCTATTTTCTATGCAACTCAATCACATCTGAATTTTATGCAGAATAAAGCCCCAGTTACAGTATTTTCTTTGCAGAAAACCACAAACTTGGAATACATTAAAAACAACACTGTTCTGAAGTGTTCCTTTCCCGCTGTCTTAGAAATGGCTTGTACTGTTGCCAATAGAGTGAACAAGTCAAACAACAGAAAATGTCATAGAGTCTATCATTAAGTGCTGAACAAGGTATAGGTAGCTGAACAAGGTATAGATTTCCACTCTCAGAAAAGTGAACTTGCAGCCCCCTTTGTTATATACTCTCCAAATCTGCTATAAAAGGTTAAATGATCCCCTGGAGCAGATTGTTAGCTGTTTGGAAGGCTGTAGGGAGAGGATGGGAAGGAAAAGAAACACTACTGATATAGCAACTTAAATATTAGTTTCAACCCATTTGCATTATTGATTATAGCATAATATTATTGTATAACATTAGTTATGGCTAATCTTTCTATAACTCTGTGGAGTTCCTGATTGCAAAATAACAGCCCTTGGTGGTGGTGTTTTTTTCCTTCCCAGAGTGGAAAAGTAGAAATATTAAGAGGCTTGTAACCTGGTCAAGGCACTCTTTCCAGAAGGCACTAAGTTATGGATGAAACAAATATTCAAAAATATTCAGGAAATGGTTGAAAAACATATTTTTGAGTGTTCAGAACTCAAATGTGAAGAATCCTGGACTGATGAGAATCTTCATAGTTTGGGACTTACTATGTACAAAATTTGCATGTGGCTGTTTTGCCCAGGAAACAGGATTGCCAGCACACACACATGCCTAGTATTTTCTATGTTTTTCCCCCACTGCAGAAATAATTCCAGTACTGAAAATGCTGATCTTTTGCACAGAAAATGATGTAATTGGGGATTTATTCTGCATAAAATTTGCATGTGATTGACTTGTATAGAAAATAGCATTTTCTGCATAAAAAGCAGCATTTCCTGTGCAGGAATTAATATTCTACATACAAATATTGTTTTCAATGCAGAAAATGATGTTTCTATGCAAAGCAACCATATGTGAATATGGCACAGAGTAAGTCCCAAATTGTGAATAGCCTTTAAAAATTGTGGTTTTCAAACACTTTTTTGCAGCAGGAATTATTCACTACTGCATTTGAGAAGGAACTCAGTGAATAAGTATCTCCTTAAATTATATACAAAATCAATCAGAAGGTAAGATTTTGTTACCCTTAGATAGGTCCCTACAAACTAGGCACTTCTAGTGAAGAAGGAATTATCAGGTTGAAGTTTTGCCATATTATGGAATGGAGAGAAACAGAACATTACAGCTCTTATTCCAGGTTTTGCAATGTATGTAGCTTTTTCACTCCCACATCTATAATGACAGAGCCTGAAAAAATTACTTTTTGATCTGCAGCTCCCAGAATCTTTCTGACAGCACAACCAATATATGGAATTCTTAGAATTTAATGTCCAGAAAGTAACCTTTCCAAGTCTACTATGATTGTTTGAACTACTTATGTGCCACATAGCAAGTAGTATTTTTTTAAAGGATGACATGGCCATAGAGCAAACTCACTAGAGGGTTTATTCAGATGTTGTTTTAGCATGATGATGTGAATCATTTCACTTATGCCTTCCAGGTTTGTTATTCATACCGTGGAACCACATCAATGTGCATCTCTGTGAGTTCTGTTGCTCACATGTGCAAAGATGGAGTCTATGATGTGAATGCATTCAGAACCCCTTTTTGAGTATGCAGTGCTTTATCCTAGGTCTATTTGGGTCTATTCACATTGATTATTCATGCTAATGATATGGATCTTTTTACCAGTCTCACCAGGAGAAGGGTCTCCACTTCTAACAAGAGTTAACTCATTTCACATGAGTGAAAAAACATGGATGCATATGCACTGCAGAATTAATGCAGTTTGACATTGCTTCAACTGCCAATGGCTCAATGCTATAGAAATCTTGGATTTGTACTTTTGTGAGATATTTACCTTCCTCTGGCAGGGACCTCTAGTGCCACAACAAACTACAAATTCTAGGATTCCACAGAAGGGAGCCATGACAGTTAATTCAGTGTCAAATTCCACAAAATCTTCAATGTAGCAGCAGCAGCCCATAGTCTTGCTAGAGATCTGTCTTCTTCCAGCTACAGAGGATCTTATTGTTCAGCATTTTAAATCCAGACTCCTGGGCTAGAGCCGGGATGCAGGATGCAGGCAGGAATTATTGCACACCGAATAACCGTCGACTCGTCGGCCGCCGTCAGCCCAGGTCTCAGCTGAACTCCGCCCGCACTTTTTAGAAGTTGGAAAGCTTTCTGGCTTCTAAAAAGTGCTGGCGGAGCTCAGCTGGGACTTGGGCTGATGGCAGCTGGTTGTTCAGTGGCCATTTAGTGTGTTATAATTCATCCTGTGTCCCAGCTCCAGCCAGAGAGGCTGCAGCTGGTTTAAAATGCTGAGTGATAAGCTCCAGAGACCCACTTTCCTATGAACTGAGGGGTTCTACAGACCACCCCTAAGGGGTGGCCTGCAACCTCCCCTTTTCATGCTGGATTGAGGCCGTGGCAACTGCCCACTGTGGCCCCAGTCTAGCCTTTCAGGGTGGAAAAAGGAGCCACAAAAAAAGGCTCATTTTTGCTCCCTGAGAAGGGCTCCATAGCCACATTGCCACAACTTGGCGGTACTCCCTCGGCACTGTGTCACATGGATGCAGCTCCAGAGGAGCGCGATGATGCCATGCACCATGTGGAGCAGTGCGTGACATCATGGCACCCTGGGGGTGGAGTCAGGGTGTGTGTCATTTCAACATGACGTGCCGACTTTGCCTACAGGCTGGCCTTAATGGCTGGTCTGAAGAGGGCCTCAGTCCTCCTCATTTTAGTTCATCACTTCTTCTGTTAGGAGAAGCTATTTTTTTAAAAAAGATCAGTGATTATTGGTAAGAGTGTCTCTGCTGCCTTAGCATGGCTGCATGACTATATGAACTCCATCTCCTAAAGGAAAAATGCACCAAAACCCACAATTGTATTGGGATCTAGGAAACCTGGTGTTCAGTGTTGCTTCCTTATTCAACATCGAAAGTTGAAGTTTACTCAAGATATTTTCACTTGAACCAAGCAGGTCCAAAGGCATTCTGAGAATAGGGAAAACATGCAAGCCTATCTTGTCCATGCTCCTTTCATGTTGTTTTTGTTTGTTTGTTTGTTGGGGATTTTGGTTTGTTTGTTTTTCATGAGCAGAGAGATGCTTGCAAAGCAATCTTCCATTGAAAGCTTTCATTTTTTTTAAGGTAAATACTAGAGAGTAGTGTGTGGATACATCTACATTGCAGAAAGAATGCAGTTTGACATCATTTTAACCAGTTTGGCTCCATCCCACAGAACCTAGGGATTCATAGTTTTGAGAGGAACCAGCAGTCTTTGGCATAGAAGGCTACAGATCATGTACAACGACGAATCCTATAATCTCATAGGATGGACCTACAGCACTTAAAGTGGTGTCAAACTGCATTATTTCTACAGTGAAATAACCTTCTGTCTCAGACCTGTTTGCCTGTGGATGACAGCCAACTCAGCTACCCACCAGCACCTTGTACTTGTATTGATTTTAAAAAAAGGAACAAGGGAGACTTATTTTTATCAGGTGGCAGCTTAATAGATCTCTTTTCAAACCGAATAGCCCCCAGGAAAGTTTGATTTTCTTTTTTGCCTTTTTTTTTCTTTTTTCTTATGACTTCATCAAAAGCTTTAGATGGATTTAATTCAATACAGTATACCGGACTAATGCACCTTGTTACTTTACCATTAAATCGTTCTTTTTTTAAAAAAAGAAAAGAAAAAAGAATTCATAATGGTGTTCCCCTCCAAACACACACACACACACATTCACAAAGAAATCTTATTGCAAAACCAAAGTTTCCATTTATCACTATTGTTCATGCATTTCAGAGTAGGAAAGATTGAAATTATTAAAATAATTGCTTTTGTAAAGAATGTTAGCAGTAAATGTATTCATGCTCAGTGGTGTTTTAATTAGCATAATTAGCTTGTTCCTGGAATTCGCCTACCATGTGATTGTTCCAGAAAACAGTTGTGATGTATTGCTGCAATGGCAATTGAAGAAATGAGATCCAGATGCCAGCTCAGCTGAGAAGGAAACTGGGTAACAATCTGGGAAACCAACATTTGAGAGGCACCTGCCAGAGAGAGAGAGAGAGAGAATATCTTTGAAGAACACACATAGTTGGCTGTGTGCCCTCCTATGCCTTCCAAGAAACACTGTACTCTCATATTGGGTCGCCATTTCAGGATTACCCCAGATCATGAGTTTCCAGGCCAAAGTTTGAGAACTAGATTGCATCTGCACTGCAGAAGTAATGCAGTTTGACACCACTTTAAATATCATGGCTCAATGCTATGGAATTCTGGGATTTGTAATTTTGTGAGATATTTAGCCTTCTCTGACAACTAAAAACTATAAATTCCAGGGTTCCATAGGATGGAGCCATGGCAGTTAAAGCAGTGTCAAACTGCATTATATCTGCAATGCAGATGCAATCTAGTCTCAAGGTTTGGCCTAGGATCTCAGGGCAGATGCAACCTTAGGGGCAGACCGTGGTGGTGACATTAAGCATTGTGTATTTAGTAACAACTACAGTTGCTGACAGCTTGTGATTCAAACACACCATATTTCAAATTAAGAGAGAAATTGTAGCTAAAGAGTCTGTTCCCAGATCAAGGTGAAATGTGAGAATTATTCCTTCTCGCTTACTTAAAGAGATGGTATAAAGAACATTTAATATAACTTGCTTGATTCTCGCCAAAAGCTGGATGCAAAGAATAGCAGAGGATGAGTCTTGAGAAGGAAAGACAAAGCTAATTACATAATACCTAGAGCTGCTAGAATGTGTTTGCAAGTTGCTTCATCACATCAATTAAGCTTTGGAAACTGAAGCAATTGAGCTGAAGACTTTCACATAGCCCCTTCCTTGGAACCGAGTCCTCCAAAACAGGAGAATTTGCACTCCCCTCTCCTGGAGATGACCTATGGAAACTGGAGATTCAGGGCCAGTCCCTGAGATCTAATAGCACTACTGCCATATGGCCACTGCTGATTTCACCAAAGTACCAGGGTCACCATTTTATGTTATGGTGTATAGTAAATCCACAGAGTGGCTAGGGTGATGCTGGGAGCTGTAGACCAAGAAGTAACTTTCCCAGGCTCTGGGAATTTACATTTAAATTGGTGGATTTAAAACAGCAGCTTCATACAGCTTACACCTCTAGGGGAAGTGGGGAATTTAATCAACAGCTGGAAAATAGATATAATAGATAAAGAAATTTCATGAGATGCATCCCAGTCACACTTCATGGTCCATCTTCACAACTCAGCTCACAGATAAAGGTAGCAGTGAAAAGAATGTTAACAAATGTTCCTCCAGTTCTCTTGCTTTTTCTGTGTTTCTCTTCCTCTGGGAAAGGCTGACAAAATAGCTTAACAGTGAGTCCTGTTGCCAGTCGTACTAGCCTAGGTTAAGAATACTAATCTAATAAAATTTTTAAAAAGTGTGATTTATTCCAAACCAGACTTCTTTTCCCATAAAATAGCATTCTCTGAAGCTGTAGGTGAATGCCTCCACCTTTCTCGCTGACCTATTTCTGGCTGCTAAAATAGCAGCAAATGGCACGTAGAGAGCTCTCACACTTTCATCCACTTCTTCTTTGGTTTGGAAAACACTACTGCAGCCATGGACCTACCATTACTCAAAGGGCACCTCTATACTGGCAGGAAAATCCATCTTACATGAAGTCATTAAAAAGGCAAACAGCCAGTGAGAAGCAGGTCTGTCCCCTACCCACCATTTACCCTGGGACTGCAGTGTATGGGAATGTAGGTAGTATATGTGCTGTGTGTCCAGTGAAAATTGTCCTCACCTCCTAAAGTTGTTATTTGCCCCTGGAGAGACATCCCCATTATAACATCAAATGAGGCTGGATCTTTAGGGAGAAGGAGTTAATAGAGTCAGTCCTTCATATCCACTCATTCTTTATCCATATTTGAATATCCATGGTTTGAATATATATATACATTACTGTACTGATGGTAGCTTGTTTAACTTAAGCCATCTGAAGGCTTGCACAAAGACTCTAAACTATCTAGTCCGTGAGCTGCTTTTCGCTGATGATGCTGCCCTTGTTGCCCAGACAGAAGCAGCTCTGCAGTGCCTAACATCCTGCTTTGCAACGGCTGCAGAGATGTTTGGGCCGGAAGTCAGCCTGAAGAAAACAGAAGTTCTCTACCAGCCTGCACCACAGGAAGAGCACTATCACCCCCATGTCACCATAGGCAAATCTTTGCTTAAGTCCGTCCAGCAGTCCACCTACCTCGGAAGTATCATCTCCTCAGATACCAAGATTGACAAAGAGATCGATCACAGATTAGCAAAGGCATATAGTGCACTTGGAAAGCTTCACAAAAGAGTCTGGAGTAACAAACACCTGAGGAGAAGGACCAAAATCAGTGTGTACAGAACCATTATATTGTCCATTCTCCTCTATGGGTCTGAAACATGGATCACCTATCACCAACATCTACGACTCCTCGAACACTTTCATCAGCGCTGTCTACGCACAATCCTAAACATACACTGGACTGACTATGTGACGAATGTTACTGTCCTGGTACAAGCAGAAATCACCAGCATTGAGGCCATGCTATTGAAAACACAGCTGCGCTGGGCAGGGCATGTTTCTAGGATGGATGATCACTGCCTCCCCAAAATAGTACTCTATGGTGAACTCGCCACGGGTCAGCATAAGAGGGGCGCCCCAAAGAAGAGATACAAGGACTCCCTGAAACAACATCTCAAGCTTGGCCAAATTGATCACCAACAATGGTCTGCCCTGGCCTCACATCGGGAGGCATGGAGACGCACTATCCACAATGCTGCAGCCTCGTTCGAGAACTCATGCCGAACGAGTCCTGAAGAGAAACGACAACACAGAAAGAACCACAACTTGGTAACATCATCGAAGGAGACTTTCTGCTGTGCTTTCTGTAACTGGACTTGTTTATCTTGGATCGGCCTTTTTCGTCATCAACGCGCTTGCAGTAAGCGTGGGATGAGTCCTTCCTGAATCTTTGTTAGCAAAGAAAAGCCATATATATATATATATATATATATATCAAAAAGGAAACCTTGATTTGCCATTTTTATCTAAGAGATACCATTTTACTATGCCAGTGTATTCAATGGGCCTTTGGCATCCATGGATTTTGGTATCCACAGGGGACCCTGGAATCAAACTACAGTGGATACCAAGGGGCCACTGTAAATACATAAGTGGTGAAAGGAAGGGCAAATTTACCAAGTATTAAACAGACTTTCAGATGTTAATGTTTTGACTCAAAGCAAGCCAGACAGAGGAACTCATGCCTTCAGTTAGCTGTTGGAAGCCCTGAGAATCAAGGGCAAATATAGTGGGCCCTTGGTATCCATTGAGGTTTGGTTCTAGGACCCATCATGGATACCAAAATCCATGGAACTAAAGTCCTATTATATACAGTGGGGGTGTAAAATGGTGCCCCTTATATAAAATAACAAAATCAAGGTTTGTTTTTGTTTGTTTGTTTAAGCTGCAGAATCTTCTGGAAGAAATAAGATAAGAAAGTGAATATAGCAGGCCAAGAAAGTTGGCATAATGGAACAATTAACACATGTCATCCTCATCCTCCTCATTTAAAGTTCCTACCTTACTAGATTCCTTCCCTTTTAGAACTAATAGCAGCTGGGGGTGAAGTTGGAAGATGCTGAGGGAGGAAAAGGCTGACAATGAAAATTTACATCACAATCTAAATACATTGCTGTTTCAGAAAGACATCAATAAAATGAATGTATTTCATAATTCCAAAATTAGAAATGTATAACAACAAATCTAGAATGGTTCTAAGACACCAATCGAAGGGAAAGAGGCAGATCTCCCATGTAAAAGGTTATGTCATGTCCAGCCCTTTTAGCCCCTGTCAAAGGTAGTAAAACTCTACTTCTTTTGTCACCCGCTGTATGCTGCATGTCTGACTTCATTGCTTATTATCTTTTCTTTCTGTTTGCTTCCTCAATTCCTTTGCTTGTCTTTTCTTTAGCTGTAGCAACTCCTAGATCATCTAATTTTATTTTATTTTTATTGTTTTTGCTTTAGCTGAGCAAAGTGCCAAAGATATCGGCTCACAGTGGGCTTTCGACCAGTTAGTGTAGCTGAGCCTGAAAAATAGGTTGCCCTGCAGACACATGACTAAGTGATAACATTGATCTTGAGGATTTGAAATCCTCAAACTGTTGTCTAAGGCACAAAGGCAAGCCAGTTTGTGATCAGCTGCTAATTTCAGTTGTTTCCTAATTGCAAACTCAGCTGTAGCTCAGTGGTACAGCACATATTTGCTCGTAAAAGGTCTCACTCCTAATCCTTGGCATCCATAGGTTAAGGATGTGAAAGACTGCCTGAGACTGCAGAGAGTTACTGCCAGATAGTGTTGATAAGCCTAGCTAGTTAGAACGATGATCTGACTTGGTCTAACTCAACTTATACTGTACTCGCATTCTTCCTCCTACAAATAATTCCATTGTAACTCTTGTCTTCTGAATGTTAAATATATTTTAATATACTTATTTGTTTCTACTTTTTTTACTTCCTAATTGCAAACTCAACTGTAGCTCAATGCTACACTACATATTTTGCTTGAGAAAGATCTCACTCCTATCCCTGCCTGAAACTATAGAGAGTCCCTGTCAATCTGTGCTGAAAAGCTTAGCTAGTGAGATCAATGATCTTATCAGGTTATACTGTCCTCACATTATCCCCCCCCCCCCAAATCATTCCATTACAACTCACAACTTCTGAATGTTAAATATATTTATTGTATTTATATCTTTTACATATGCTCACTCTGCTATTCATTTTATTGATAGGTGTTAGACTTCCAGTTTCCCACAGAAAACAACAGCATCTAACAGACAAACCAAACTATAGGATAGATCAACTTTCTGGACACAGACCACAGGAATTTCTTATCTTGTTCCCCCAAAGAACAACCCTACTTCCCTCTAAATCTGCTCCCAAAGATCTCAAAAATCCTCAGAAAAGATTTTGGAAGCATATGAGGCTCAAAAGCTTAGTAGAAGTACCACCATTTTGTCCTATAAAAAGGAGAAGGAGGAGGAAGAAGAGATGATCCTAGTTTCAGCAAGTGCAGTATCTTCAACTGAAGGCCTTAAACTTTCTCCTCTAATGCTAGTTAAAATAATCAGTTCACCTTATCATTACAGTCCTGTTCAAGACAAAGACCTATCTATGAATCAAGAGGACCATCTAGACTGATGTTAAAGGAATGTAGCTAGCTAGGCTGCCTTTCATTCCTACTGCAATCCATGTACAATCCATGAGGGCAAATGGAAAGACCTTCTCAGATGCTGCTCCTAGGTTTTGAACTTCCTTCCTAGAGAGGCTGGATGCCCCCCCTTCTTTTTGTCCTTCCATCATAAGGGAAATACTTTTTCATTCTCTCATGTTTCTTTGAACAACAGGTTTTTAAAGGATGGAATTTTTAGGAGTACGTGTATTCTATTTAAGACTATGCTGTTTTGTTTTGTTTTTAAAAAGCTGTTTTTAAAGATTTCAGCTGTATGTTTTACATTGCCTTTTGTGTTTAATCCTATTTTAATGATGATCTTTTGCATTTCCTTTCGCTGCCTTGATTTCCCTAGAATCGTTGTAGTTCTTGAAGTGATTGCTGTTGTTTTTACAATACTGATTTTTTTTTTTTTTTTTTTTTTTTTTTTTTTTTGGTAAAACCTATGGCTGCTTCCAGATTTGTGTTTGGAAGTGGAATCATACCTTGATTCAAGTTGGGCAGTAAAAATCTTGGGTATCTGGAGCTTGCCCACTACTGGTTTAATGGCCATACAATATTGCCTTTCTTTCATGTTGTAATATAATATGCTTTCTCTCAATCTTTGTCAGTGTGTGTGCATGTCAGTGTTCTCTATAGGGAGAGAGTCATATGAATGAAATAAAAATAGAAAGTTACATGTTGTTGTTGTTGTTGTTGTTGTTGTTGTTGTGTGCTTACAAATCCCTTCTGAATCTAGCATGGTGCTTTCTTGGCAAATTTCTTCAAAGGGGGTTTGCTATTGCTGTCCTCTAAGGCTGAGCGAATGTGACTTGCCCAAAGTAACCCAGTGGCTTTCATGGCAAAGCAGAGATTCACACTGTGGTGCCTAGAGTCATAGTCCAACACTCAAACATCTACACCACACTGTGTATCTGCCAATACTTCAGAGAAGAAAATCAAGAGACATGGGTAAAAACAACACTGGAAGGTAGCTGAGATGGCAAAAAGTATTAATGAGGAAGAATACAGAGCCCAGGAGTGGCTGCCACAGTTTTCTGTTGCTTGAACCTACTGGGATGGGCAAGATTCCTCCTCCTCTTTCTGCTCCTCCTTGCAGAGTTAATTGAGTGCAAACTATTCTTAGATTTTGAATTCAGTTTGCAACAGTTGAAACAAAATAAGGACAAAGGGAGAACATGAAAAGAGGAAGAGGAAACTGGGAGATGTTTAAAGCATCTGAAAAGGAGGGACTGCAGATGATTAATTTGGACTATCCCCCCAAAATGAGGTCAGTTGGAGGGTATAAGGATGATTTATTGCTCAAAAATCAAAGTACAAAGGTTATTTAACAGATATTGAAGGAGTTGACTACACAGGAACGGACTACCTAGGTGTGGGGAAATCACCAATAGTTTATCTGGAAAAGCTGCACAGGCTAACATGTATACAAAACTGTTGTCTAACAGTAAATCTCTGGTGTAACATAACTTCTTAAACACACTAAGAAAAACCTTTTAAATAATTCAGGAGATACAAGTGGCTGAGAGAGTCATTCACGAAATGCTGCAGGATGCAGTGCTGATTGAAATGAGGAAAGAGGACAGACTATGAATTTCCACTAAACAAGTGTAGAGGCCAGGCGGGGGTAGAGCACTATTCATAGTCCAGCAACACTAACATTTGATAAGAAATAGCCTTGGTCTACCTTGAAGCAATGACAGCCTGTAATATAGCAGTGTTTCACTTTTGCAATATAATTTTATGTTTTCTTCTGATGTGAAATCACTTGGCAGAGGGCTGTAGAAAGAGATAGAAGAGAGACTCTAGAGACAAGGGAACAAATGAAAAAGATTTGATGACTCAGTGAGCGTTGGTGCTTTCATGTTAATTCATACTGTAGTATGAAGGTTCTTGGCAAGGACAGAAACTTTTCCTTTTTTTTTTTAAAGAGGGGGAAGTGGGGGTAGCCAGAAGGAAGAGAGCAAAGGTAAATAAAATTATAGGACATGTGCGTGCTTCTAGAACAGAACAGAAATAGGCAGCATCATGTTGTTTTAATTTCATGCTCAGGATCATGGACCAGACATGATCCTGCCATGCTTAATTGCTATGTGTGGTAATGCAGGATGATGGAATATGCTATTCTTTTGGTGATGCTGTGAAAAGCAAAGATTGTGTATCATTTGCAGCCTGGGATGATGAGCAGATGTGTGTATACATGGGGAAGTACGAGCTGCACCTTACCAAGATTATTCTTGTGGGAAGCTGTAGGTTGGAATATGGGAACAGAAGGAGGGGCAAGCCCCGGGAAGAAATTATATTTTGAGTTACTGGCAAACAGGATGAATGCTTTTGTAATAAATGAATTATTTGGACTCAAAGTATACTGTGTAGCGGGGGGGGGGGGGAGACCTCTCAGTCCTGGCAACAACTATGTACTGTGATCCACTCTGCTCACTGAATAAAGCTTTTTTGAATTTGCTGAAGGCTTGTGTTCCTGAAGTGGAGTTAGCCTATACATCTCACTAAGGCTGCATCTACACTGTAAAATTGATAGATTGTTGTTGTTGTTGTTGTTGTTGTTGTTGTTGTGTCTTCAAGTCATTTCTTGACTTATAGTGACATGGAGTTTTCTTGGCAAGATTTATTCAGAGGAGGTTTGTCATTGCCTTCCCCTGAGACTGAGGGCATGTGAATTGTCCAAGGTCACCCAGTGTATTTCATGACTGAGAGAGGAATCAAACCCTGGAGTCCCAGTCATAGTCCAAAACTAAAATCACTATACCATGCTGGCTCTCTGGGACTGATAGAGAAATACTTTAATCAATCAATCAATAAAATTTATGTCCCCAGAGAAATACAATGTGTGGAAAGGAAAAGGTGGCAAGAACTTTCCCCCTGTTCCTGAAATAGCAGGCCCATGTTTTAGGGGAATGCCTGAAAAGGAACAGTAACTTGTGATTGGGAAATCACTGCAATCAGGATTCTGAGCTGTGTAACTTCACACAGCCAACATTTCACCTTCAGACGATTCCCATGTGGGAAGGTCATAGGTAAAGGGGGGATGCTAGAAATTATACCTCCATCTCCCTCACTATACTTGCCATTTCCAAATGCCAGGATTCATCTTTAGTTCTGTTAGTTTAGTTTTAACTGTTAATGTTTTAATTTTGTTGTACCCCACCCCAATTGCCTGTTCAGAGGAGTGGGCTATAAATAAAAATATTATTGTTATTGTTATTGTTGTTGTTGTTGTTCAACCCTATGTCTACATTTCTCCTCAAGGACACTTCCGACTAGGGATGTAAAGTATACACCCAAATTTTCTTGTCCTCATTGGGAAAAAAGGTATCTCAACACGTCAAGATACTCCATCAAAAATAGGTCAACCCTCATGAGGTATTTTTCAGACCTAGACTATTACTGGTGTCTATTTTTGAGACACTAGGATTTTGCACAACTTTCCCCATGGAAGTGATTGGATATTTTTGTATGATGCAGAATATCCATATTCAGTTCAAAGTTACAGAATCAGAATTGTTAATTATCTATTGTGCATTCAGATACATATTGTGGCTAGAGGCCTGTGAACATTGCACATAGATACATGTGCACGTTAGTGGTGCATTAGGTTGCACATCTGATTCATTCAACATTAGAGAAATGTAGTGCAACTGATGCATAACAATTCTGTAGATGTATACCACACAATATCAATATATACTCATGGCCATTGTTTGTGTGCAGAAAACAGTGTATTTTCTACAAAATGCAATAGTTTATGAACAATTTTTTTTTCATAAATCTTTCGAAGTTATTCATACTTGTATGTGAGAATGAATTTTAGGAGATTTAAATATCTTCCATTTATTTGTATGGACACACCATTCAACTTGGAAGCAATAACTCCCAATATCCACTGACACACATACTGTCTTTCCTGGCCTGCATTTTTAGACACAAAGAAGAACTCATGTTATTGGCTTCAGTATTTCATTGGGGCTCTTCAGTATCTTTAATTGTTAACTTCTGCTGATCTGGTAAACTTATCTAGCTCTCATATTTTGATAAAAACAGTACTTCTTAATGAGCATGATAATGTAATAGGAACCAGGAAAGTGGTTGGCGAATCAAGTGATAAATGAGAAATACCAAAAGAACAGGGAACTTCTTTATAAATAATTTATTGGAGCACAAGCTTCAGGACAAGATAAACATGTAAATGATTCATCTTGAATAGACAAGAATCAAAACTTAAAATTGCCTTAGAAAACTTTAGCTATGTCCAGAATAATGACCAGAATCCCATTAATGAATTAAGTGTAATTAGGATCACTGAAGGGAAAACATTTTTCCTTTAGAGTGTACAGTGTGACAAAATGTCCTTAGTTATGATGATAAAGTCATATGCTATAAATACAGGATTCTTCTCATCAGGGTTTCTCAACTTAGAACTTAGACCAGTAGACTCATCAGGTTACTCTTGATACAATGTATCTACACTTGGTGGGATTAACAATGGGATCACAGCCAACTGTTCTCCCTCTAACACTCAAAGTTAACTGTTACATCCAATGATACGTAACAAATTATCGTGAGCACTTTCCCCCTAGATTCCAACATGAACCTTATATACCAGAATTTCACCCAGATCTATCAAGTCTATCAAGTCCTGGTATGTAACCAAATCCAGTTTTCCAGTTATCTATAAGTCAAGAGGCCACTTCACAGGGAGATCCTGACGCTGCCGCCCAACCAGTGGTAGTCTCATCAGTACTAGGTGAGCAGATGCCCCCATATAGTGACCTTCCTCCTGGTTAAAAAACTTCAGTAATATGCTGCCCCATTGCATTTTGATAGGGATGGGGGAAAGGGGGATCTGATAAGACAGAGCAGGGGTACAATTTGGTTGGTACATATCACAACCTATTTGGGGAGAATGGGTGGAACCCACATTCATGCCTGCCTCACCTTTATGGCCATCTTTAGATCCATGTGGGGGGATGCCTTAATATCAGTCTGGCTATTCTGGTGTGCCCCAATCTGCCATTCCTTTTGGGGTGATATCTCTCCCTTTGGGAGATCATCTTCTACAGTCAACTATTGATAAGATACTGAGAGGAGATTATATACATATTTTTACTTTGCTATACCATGAACTTGAGAAAAAGGAGAAGGGTCAATTAGATGATAAGGAAAAAATGTATGAGAGAAAGGTGGAACAAAATTTTACAGTTGGCCTATTGGCTTTCACTTTTATGCTGGGGTCATAGCTGTAGCACAGCCTACTCGTGCTGCTGCCCTGATCCTGTGTATGGACATTATTCACAGGGCTAACATCAGCTACACTGGTTGTGCTTGGCTGCTGTATGATGAAGCCTTTCAAATGAGGATGACCTTTTATCTGACTGTGCAATGGGATATGTTGCATTCCCAATTGTGGCTGCAGTTTTTGACAACAGATCACCTGATACAGGGTGAGCATACTCATAGTGGTCACCTAGTACAGAAGTCAAGTGGCCTTGCTACTTCTCAGCCTCAAAATTCTTCAGAGCAACAGGAAAAGCTCCTCTGTTGAGAGTTTAGTTTTCAGGGTGTTTGTAACCATAAGGCTTGCAAATACAGCCAGGAATGTTCAGTATGTAAGGGCCCTTGTTCCTTTCAGAATTATACAAAGGACCAAGCCCAGACAGGGTCCAACAAAGAAGGACAGAATAATAGAAGATTCAGTCGAAATCCTTCATCTTTGAAAGGGACCCAGCTCAATCGAGCTTGAGGTTCTGCAGCAGCTGCTGTCTTATCTGGACTCAAAGGGGGCATGTTATTTGCTTAGTGGTTTCCCTGAGGGTTTTTGGATTACTTTTCATGCGCCCAAGTTCCTTTTCTAGCCAACAGCTTGAAGTCAGTGAGGGGGATGGAGCATATTGTTAGGCAAATGATAGCTAAGGAGGTTGCAGAGGGTCGGGTGCTGGACCTCTTTGCCTGTCCTCCTACAACTAATTTGAGGGCTTCCCCTTTTGGTGTTGTCCCTAAAAAAAGCTGCATGTGAATTTCATATTATTCATTATTTGTCTTTTTCTCATGGTAAATCAATCAATGATGCCATCCCTATGAGTTGTGTACAGTTTGTTACATTTCTTTTGATACGGCTGTTTGGCAAGTTAGGAGCTTTGGTTTGGGTGCCGAGTTAGCCAAATGCGACATTAAGTCTGCATTTTGTTTGTTGCCTGTTCATCTTCTAGATTTTGAATTGCTAGGTTTTAGGTTTGAAGGCCACTTCTTCAGCACTTTTCTTGAATGGGCCCTTAGGACAAGGACTGCATCTGGTGCAGGGGTCTGTTCACTTTTAAATTTCAGGCATTAGCAGATGAGTTAGGGGTGGCATTGGTGCCTGAAAAAACAGAATGTCCAGCCACAAGATCAGAATTTGTGAGTAGCTCAAGATTTTCTCAGGTTCTGGGTTATGCACCAGTTGGGAGAGGTTCTACCTAGCCTGGTTCATCAGATCCTGCACTATTGTGTTACTCTTCATGACAAGGGATTGGCTTCTCAGTCTGTCTGTGGCAACTTGTCTGCAATTGCCGTTTGGCAGAAGCTACAAGGTGTTCAGGATACCACCACTGATTTTTGGGCTAAAAAGGTATTAGAAGGCTGGTCTAGAGAGAGAGGTCATATCAAAGACACAAGAATGCTATTGTCTCTTAACATTCTTAAAGGTTTGAGATCCATTTGGGATTATATTTGCATATTCCATATGAGCCATTCAGAAACATTAACTGTAGTTTTTGGCATGCTGAGAGTTAGTAGTTAGTTTTGGCTGCTAAGCATGAGAAGTCAGATAAGGCCTTACATTATAGTGAAATAAGTTCTTTAGACAGTCTGTTCATCTGAAACTGATCAGTGCATGAGAGGTGTGCAGCACTTTGGCCTTGTTCAGATGCATCAATCTGTTCAGTTCAGGTTTTACAGGATACAAGTCAAAGGATCCAGCCCGGGGCCTTTTTTGTAAACCAAGATATTTCCCCTTTAACTAGACATCAGTTTTGGGCTGTGGCTCTGACTACTATGAGCTTAACCAAGGTGCACTTTGCAACCCATTCTTTTTGAATTGGATCTGTTTCAGCAGCAGCTTCCATGAGCTTTCAACCAGATGGCATTAAGTAAATGGGTCAATAGGAGTCTTCTGCATACCGTAGATATGCAGATATACGTAGATATATGAGGCTGACGGTGTTCACCTTTCTGAAACTAGTAATGCATTTTCTTAGCAGATTTACAACAAAGTATTAAAGAGGTGCTCGATGCTGAGGTAGAAAATAGGGGCTAAGCAGATGTTTGCCCCATATCTGTGGCATAAATAATTGAATTATATTTTGGCAAGCACCTTGGACACCGTTTGGGTGGAAGGGATATTTCTGGAACCACCTCTTTAGGCCTTCAACCTGGAGGTGGCAGAAAGAAATTGCCCTTAGGTCTGGCTTGAAAGATAAGGCCATTCTTTAATCTTTGCAGACTGGGAGAGGGACTTTTGAGTTAGACTTCCTGATGTGGGCCGGGCAACGAATAACACAGCTTTTGGTTATTGTTGAGGGCTCAGGTGTGATCTTCCAAATAAACTGCAGAGGTGGCCTGGAGAAAGACACTGGCTGCAGCTTCTCCCACACTTGGTTATTTTTTGAATTAGTTGCAGTTCCATTTAGAAATTAATAAATAGGTTAATTAATAAATGGGTCTGTTTTCATCCCATTATGTTGTCTTGTCTCATTATTTCTGGAGTTGGGTAGCTATGTGCATTTTTTCACATGCTGGAACTTTATTTTGAATCTTTCTTGATAAGTTTTTACCCAAGGGTGTGGGATGAAAGGCTAGATTTTTTTCTTCAGAGAATCACAACCACAACTGGAGAAGGAACCTTTAAAAGAACCATATGGGTCTTATAGTTTTGATCCTAATTGAGGATCATAATCTGTCTTTGGTCTTGATGTTTTCAGGGATCAAGAAAATGCAGAAGCTGGAAGGACCTGCATAGCATTAAGATATATTTGTTCTCATTAACAATATTGTAGATGGGACAAAAGGAGAAATCTGTGTGACCATGCCTCTGGTTTCAGGCAGCCCCCACAGAAGAAAGAAATAACAATCACCTTGGGAAAAATGAGTAACTTTATGCTGCAACAGTGTTAGGGACAAAGACAAATTGTAACAGCATTTTTTCCCCATTCTGCAAATGTAAAAGGGCATGATTATTACCAAGTACACACATTGCCCAATTGAGCATATCCTTCAACAAAAGTGCATTTCTTTGGTAAGCACTCTTATTTAATTTAGAAAAGTGAACACTGAAAATACTGGGGGACTGTATGAAGCTATTTATTCTGATCTGCAGATTTTCGTTTGTGTTATTGTATTTGCTGCTATGAAATTACAAAGTTGCTGAATTTAAAAAAGTGGCACTGCACTCTATCACTGATGTCTAAATGGTGAAAGACTTACATAACTTTGCACTCAGGTAATACGTCCTCCTGAAATAAAGGTTGATGCACCTTGGCAAATTCTGGAATTCTCACATAGATTCTTTCCTCTCCAGGTCTTTCTAAAAAGGTGTCTGTTGCACAGCAATATATTTTTGAGTCAAAATATTCAATTGAAAATATATTCTTCGTTGTGGCATCCTATTCTGCATTATGGATCTAGCTTAAAAGTCATTTGTACGAAGACTGTGGCTGAAATGCTAGATCAAGGTAACTGCAAAGTAGGGATAGAAATAATATTTAAATATTCAAGGGGAAAGGAAGAAGAAAAGTATTTTTGAGTGTCTAAAAGCCCCAACAAGGGGAATCCTCCTTAAGACCCTTTCTCATTTTCCCCTGCCAGTTCCTGAATAGATTTGAGGACTGTTCTCCCTGAGTCACCTATATTTTTTCATGCCAAGATGAGAATGCAAGTGGGAAGCCCATTCAGGAGAATCATAACTGTGGGTTGTATTCTGCAAGCCAGCATGAAATTACAAGACCTGCATTAATCTCAATCATCTGTCAGAACACAGGTGATGAGGCTATAGCCTCCTTATCTTCACCTGTTTTTTCCTCTTCTTGATGTTATGTAGGTGAGTGAGTGGTTGGATCCAAAAGAGGATGCCATAGTCTCCCCAATCCTCACCGGTCTTCTCCCTCTCCAGATGTCACACAGGAGTGAATTAGGGGAGGCCACCACTGCCATGCTTCTGGGCACTTTCTCCCCCTGCCAATACCTCTTTGAAAAATGCATAGTTTTTGGAAACACCTGGCAGCTAGAAGAAAACAAATTAAATTATTCAATCTCCTTTTCTGGGAATGAAAAGTTTAACCAACACATTCCTATTGCAAAGCCAGCACTCTCATAATTGCTCCACCATTGCTGCATAATGATCACAGCATATGTCCCTCTCCTTTCTCCCAAATAGTAAAGAGCCTTGGCACAAACACAAGGGCCTAGGAGTTGCTGAGGGATGTTGGTATGTACATTGCATCAGCAACTATTGAATAGGTCCTGCTACAACGTCCAAAAACAGGTATCCAGTTCAGGACAATACAAATAAAGGAGGATATTGGCAAGCTGGAATGTGTCCAGAGGAGGATGAGCAAAATGGTGAAATGTCTGGAGACGAGGCCTTATGAGGAGTGGCTTAGGGAGCTAGATATGTTTATCCTGGAAAGGAGCAGCTCAAGTGGCGACATGATAGCCATGTTTAAATATCTGAAGGAATATCGGATTGACAGCCAACTCTACTGTTCTATTATTCTATGTGCATAATCTTGAGTTACATATGATAGAATTCTGGCATATTCATAGCAATTGATAAAGAACATATTAATATTTTATTTGTTTTCCTTTTTAAAAGGTCAAATCAGAAGATGAACTAAATTATTATGGGTGCAGGGAAACATTTATTCAGTATGTATTTGAATAATAAAGAAACTAATTTTGGTTTCCCAAACCAACATGCAAACCAACAGGCAATTATTCTTGGGTGTTTTTACTTTTCCAAATTTTTCAATGCAAATCTCCAAAATTTGCGTATTAATATGTGCATTTTATGGCAAAGTGCATGCAAAATGTATATTATTAGAGGCTTTAGAGGAGGGATTGGGATTTTGATGCAACACATGCGCCCAGCTTCCTCTCCTTTGTTGAGTAGAGACACAATGGGAAGATATGAGCACCAACCGAGTGGTAAAACTTATTATTTATCTTTTCCTTGTTAGACCAGAAGTGATGTGCACTTTTAAAGGGGGGGGGGGTCATTGAATTTCAGCTGGGGATCCAACTTTCATGATCTTTGGAAATATTTTAGAGATAGATTGCAGGGGTTTGTCTTGCAACTATGGGTAGAGTCAAACTGTGAAAAGTATTGGGAACACCAGAATAATTCTTCATGCATGCTGCTGCCTCAGAGAGTGGTGGAGTGTCTTTCTTTGGAGGTTTTTAAATGGAGGCTGAATGGCCATCTATTGGGAGTGCTTTGATTGTGTATTCCTTCATGGCAGAGGGTTGGACTGGGTGGCCTTTGTGGTCGCTTTCATTTAAACGATTCTATCACTATAAAATTCCTCCCTGACTGGATTCTAAAGCTCTTAGTGCACCTTATGTTGTCCCCATTTTTACCACACATTTTCCATTTATGGACAATTCGTCTATGAGAGGTTTACAATTTTGATAAATTTTGCTCACACAGAATTCATAAACTTGGAAAACTAAAACTAAAGACTTTCTGTAGCAAGTCCAAAGCTTCAGTAACATCCAACTTCAACTCAGACCAGTTTGGATAACAGTTACTTCACTTTAGAGGGGTCCAAATAATGCCAAATGGGGTTGTTTCAGTCTGGAATTTAGATTTAGCAGAAATATGTAGGCACTGCTAAGAAATACCATTGATAACTTTCCCATAGCCTGTTTTGATTCTGCGAGACTGTCCTCCATTTCTTTTAAGTTTCATTCTCTATTCTTGGATTGTGTTTAATCATCTTAATCAAATGTTTTCCAATAGTAATTTTACATTATAATTCTGGCAGACTCCTTAGTCTGTTAGAATTCCCTCCCTCAATGTATGTGATTTTCAACTTTGTGTTAATTGCCAGAGTTAATTAAATTAAACATAGATTGAGTTACCTCCACTTAAATGACAATGACATATGGTTTCTCTGGTCTTTCAAGGAGACAGTCATTTACATTCATTAGATAAGCCTCAGGATTGCTTTGCCTGGGTGACTTTGACAGATGATTGCACATCATCTTGTGTCTGAATGTGAACAAAATGAAACAGATCATTCAGGCCAAAGCTACCAGACAGGATAGTGCAATTTTCCAGCCACCTTTTTTGTGGTCTCCTGCATTCCAATAATATTGACAAGCTGCTTTGTAGGATGTGCCCACTGAAAGGACAGGAACAATCAGATAGTTATACCTGATTTCTTCAAGGTCTGATTAATATCATGTGGAGAGTTCTTTTAAAATTGTGTTTTTTATGTATCTGTCAGGGAACAGTGACAGCAACCTGTGGATGGCTGTATCAAACAGTTATGTTTAAATAGGTCAGGCAGCCTATCTGGGAACCATTGCTTTTGTTATGCTTCCTTGTGCATTTTTACAAATAAGAGCTAAGCTATATATGATAGCATATGTGTCTTCTGGTTATTTTCTCTTTTTTTCTAAAATAAAATGAAATAGAAATAGCAGCAGCAAAAGGGAGATGGATCAGAACAGATGTACTGGTGGGATTTCACCATTCCCACCCCCACCCTCTTCTGAAGTCACAAGGGAAATTCAATGTCTCTGAACCCATGTTTTACCTTGGGAAGAAATGGCCCATTTGTGTACCAATGGGTATTTAATACTTGCTTCAAAGGAGAGATTTTCTTCAGGATTGTAAAAAGAGAAGGGCTACATTTCTTTCTTAACATCTCTCCTGAACACATTAATCATCAACCAATTAGAGATGGTCAGTATTGCATAGTGATTTAAGTGTTGGCTTATGATTCTGGAGATCAAGGTTTGATTCCCAGCATGGCCATGAAATGCACTGGGTGGCCTTGGGCAAATCACATGTTCTCAGCCTCAGAGGAAGGCAATGGCAAACCTCCTCTGAACAAATCTTGCCTAGAAAGCTTTTTGACTCTGCTGCTCTGCTCTATCCAGTTCCATCATGGCTTCCAGTCAGTTGTGCTGAGCTCAGTCTATAAAGGAGGGGCTCAGCAGACAATGGACGATGAATTCTATCTAGGCTTTTGTGCTCTTTCTATCTTGTTCTGTTCCTTGATGCATACACATATCAGCCTAGTGTAGTAACAACATGTGGGGATGCTGAAGAAACATATTACTTATTGGTTACTTACCTCATAAGTTTATCCAGATGTTAAAAATATGTCCTCAGGTTTTCTTCTCCTTTTTTCTAAAATAAAACACTCTTTTTTTTCTAAAATAAAATAATTTTCTTTCTCCTCTATATTATGAATGTTCATCTCTGCAGCACATTTCTGCATACATAATATAGTACAACTACTAGGATAAATCAAGAATGTCTCATTTTAACACACTTTACCATGCTCTTCCTTAGAAGTGCTCAGAGCACCTTATATATGGTTTCCAGATAGTGTCCTATTTAAATGGTTTGCAAAGTTTGAGTCCAAGCTTGTCTTCTTATCTACAGTTTTAAAACTACACCCTGCGTGTCAATGAGAATGTATTTGGTGAACACTTTGAGCACTTGGTATGTGTTATATGAAGTCTAGGCAATTTATGATCTGCACTCCTAAAAGTATCTTATGAGGTAGATTGTACAAGAAAATCCATAGAACTATAGAATTACAGACGAGTTAGAAGGGACCACAGGTACCATATAATACAATCTCCTGCCATGAGAGAATGCACAACAAAAGAAGACTATCCAATCTTTGTTTAAGTTCTTCCAAAGAAGGAATACCTACTATACTCTATAGGACATGTCTATACTGTCCGCTTAATTCAGGGCCAGTCCAGTGCATTATGCCACTAGACTGACCATGAAGGTGACCACATGCACTGGGCTGAATCTGGTGCAATGCCACACCATTGTGCACATGGGAGAGTCAGGGTGATACCACACCAGCCCCACTGACTCAGCCACTTGCCCCTAGTACCATATCTGCAGCCTTTTTTCAATAACTGCCACTGGCACTTCTGCATGGGCAGGAGCTCCATTTAAATCCTGCATGACCCACTGCTGCTTTTGCTGAGGACAGAAACACCCCCACCTCCAGACTCCTTGCTCATCATCAATTTCTGTTCCCAGCATAAGTGGTGGCACACTGGGCAAGTGTTACACAGATCTCCTACCACTGAGGAAGTTGTGCTGGTGGCTCCAAAAATAGGCCACATGCCTAAAGAACCTTGTGTTTCTGGGAATCACTGGACTTTACCCATCAGGATGTTCTTCTTTATGCTAAGGTAATCCCCCCCCCCTTGTAGTTCATAGTGTAGAAGATATGCAAAGAGTTCCAAAATATTGTCTAAACAGTTGAAAAAATGTCTTGAAAGACTGAAACCCTGATAAAGGGAATCCTGGACTAATGAAAGGGAATCCTGGACTAATGAGAATCTTCAAAATTTGGGACTCATTCTGATTCTGTGAAAATGTTGCACTTTTTTAGTGTAGAAAGTAGCATTTTCTGATCACAAAACAGGAAAATAAAAAGAAAAATTTATATGCAGAGTGTTGTTTCTTTTACACCAAATGCTATTTCCTGCATAGAAAAGGTGAATTTTGAGCATATATCCCCAACTACCATGTTTCCCAAAAAATAAGACCGTGTCTTATATTAATTTTTGCTCCCAAAGATGCGGTAGGTCTTATTTTCATGGGATGTCTTATTTTTTTCCTTGAAGAAGAATTCACATTTATTTTTTAACCAAAAAATAATAATAATGAACATTTATTATATAATGTATGTATATTAATATACAAAAACTTTACTAGGTCTTATTTTCAGGAGAGGCCTTATATTTAGCAATTCAGCAAAACCTCGACTAGGTCTTATTTCTTGGGGATGCCTTATTTTCAGGGAAACAGGGTGTAGCATTTTCTGCATGGAGGAAAAAAAGCTGTTTTCTGTTTTTTGTTTAATTTGTTCAGAATCAGTCCTAAATTTAAAAACTGCAGTATTTAAAGACTTTTGTGCAGTGAGAAGAAAAATTCCTGAAATTACATGTTAATTCCACAAAGAACAAAACTGATGAACCATTACATCCTCATTCATCAAGGTTTATAAATGGGTTCTTGTTAACCGGGGTTTTAGCTTGTCTCCTTCATAATGATGGTCCAAGATATTTTGCTGCCTGAGGCAAAGGCTAATGTTAGATCCATTCCAACTAACAGAGAGTTGAATTGCAATTCAACCCCAGCAGTGGAATAGGTCAGCTTGCTACTTTAGGAGATATGGGTAGGCTGAGTGGCACACACAGCTCTGTCTTACCAGTAACAGTACTGGTCATTAGCCCAGGATAATAACTCAAGGATTCCCACTGTTGAATTCTCCCAGCACTTGTTTCTTGAAGTGGATGCTTCACACTTGCTGATGGTAGACTGACACTTGTCCTCCCCTTCTAAATCCCGTTCAGTACTGCACTATGTTCTTCACTGGTTGATCTGTTAATCAAATGGTATAACACACTTGTTATTATGGAATGGTATAATCACGAGGGTCCCTCATATAAAGAAAAATTCTTATATCTCTAGTTCTGATCTAAGATGATGTAATTTACTCCTCTCTCCTTATCCCTACAGTTCATTCTCATTGTCCCATTGTTGCGTACTGGAGAAAACACAACATATATTGGTTCTAGGGACAATTAAAGAGTTGCCATTTTTAGCAGCAGTTTATTGGTTTATATTGAAAAATTCACCTTTCCAAAATGTAATCAAACACTTCCCCAATACTTTCTCTCTCTCTTTAAATATTAATAATAAGAGGACACATGCATCACTTCCAATTAAAGTCAATAGCTTATGTAGCTTATTAAAAAAAAGATAGTTGCAGCAATCACTGCAGCAATTTCCTGGTCATAGTACATTTTTAAACCCAAAGTGCTTGGGCTTGCCCTGGTAAATTGTTGTTGTTGTTCATAGTTTCCCCCATGTGAATTGTTAGTGAGCTGTTTTTGTGGCTGAAAGACAATGGGCTGATCTAGACTGGCAAAAAGGGGTGTGTTCATGTCTGCATGAAAGTGTAGCCTTTAGATGACCCACACTGAAAGTTTGGCATGAACGCACTTCTTTTGCATTTTAGTGGGGGAAAAGCAGCTTTAAAAAGGAGCTGCTTTTCCCAGCTTCTTTTTAAAAAGGGTGTAACAGTGCAGCTGTGTCTAAATGCTGCAGTGCAACTGTGCAGTTTTTTAAAGCTCCCAAACCCTAGCTCCAGCCCTAATCCAAACCCTAGACATGTGCAGTAGGGACTCTGGGATGCTGTAACTGTTATGCAACTGCATATAAAATGTCAATTCATTCATAAAATTAAGAAGTTTATTCATAAACTTAAATTGTAACAGATTTAATATCTTTTTAAGGGGGGAAGGGATGCAGTTTGTTTTATTGATGTAATAGTATTTTAGTGGTGGGGTATTAATAATAATAATAATAATAATAATGATAACAACTATTATTATAAAATAAAGGGGTTCACTCATGGGGCACCGATGCAACTGCACACTTAAAAAAGGGAAGCAAAACCACAATGGTAATTTGACAGATCTTCATAACTGCACAGTTCATGTGTGATGTACCTGCACAACTGTGCAGTTCGCAGCCAACAACAACAACAAAAAATTAAAGTTTCAGTGTGGCCAAAAGCCCCATTCATTGCCACTCGTACAGCTGCTCCGCCTGTGTTTCTAGCAACCTGCCAGCTTCCAATGTAGTTGCTGAACAACAGAAAATACTTCAGATAAGTCGTCCCCACACCTCCTCAGTGTAGCTGCCCTATGCCTTTTTATTACACACCTGGGGCTTGCAGTGTAGCTGCTAAGCATTAAGGAAAAGGCAACTTCATGTCTCCCTTTCCTGCCAATCTAGAAAGCCCCAATGTTCCCTTCCTCCATTTTCATCCTGCCTATACATCCCAGATTTCCTAAGCCCCTCCTCATTTATTTTTAATTGTCAATAGTCCCCTTTTTCAAGTCTCTGATTGTGTGATCCATCATTGTGCACCATTTTTTTGTCTCCTCATCAGAGTTGGGTCCCTATAGATCTTTTGAATAGCTGTTTTTACTTAACTATTTCCCTGTTTTGGGGGGAAATGTCTTTATGGCCTAAAACAGTCCAGAGGGCAAGATTGTGCACAATTATGCCCCTCAAGATTCAATGGCAATTATTAAAGAAAAATAAAATTTATAAAGTTTTGGCTGCACCTGGCTCACGCCTAACATAAATATTTATATGGATATTTTGGTTGTCCTATATTGAAATCTATACATGGACTTTTCATTGTTGTATTCCTGTTTCTTTATGCCTGACTTTGCTTATTTTCTTTTATTTACATGATTTACATGATACACATTTTTACATAATAAATAATGCTAAATTAGAAAAACCCAACCCTATGAAATATATAAAAATGTATAAAAACACACCACAGCCTAAATCCTATAGTTTAGAGTAGATCCACTGAATCAATTGAATTTACCTATGTGTTGACACAATGAGCTACTCTAGCTGGGACTAACCAACAGGATTTCATCCTATAAAAGTTAAAATTGCATGCAAAACTGACTAGCTGGAGAAAAATGTAAACAAATATCCATATATTAAGAGAAATAAATTTTAAAGTACAAACGGATTTTGATGCTGACATCATACTGAAAGATGTAGTCATTCATTGAAATTGATAATGCAGAGGAGGAGGAGGAGGAGGGGGAGAATTAGTGTCAGAGTATAGAATACTCTGGGTAGACAATGTCAGAGATGTGGCTGTAGCCTAGAACTGGGACAAATATTGCATGTTGAACCCTGATTTCACATGCTCCAACAATTAGAAGAATAATTAGAATCAGAATTATAACATATGATTATGATTGGCCAGCAGGTTGGTCTTCATCATCAGAAGGCATCTGTCTCTCTGTCATGATGAGATGGATAGACATGCTCCCTGCAGTCAAGACCCTTTGAATAAAGAGGCCACTGCATTTTGTATTACCAGCTGCTTTTGCACCATCTTCTGTCTACAGAAACCATGCGCAGATCATGTTATATTGATCAATAAGTGGAAAAGATACATAGAAGTGTGAGTATGTAAATCTGCTCTGGCAAAAAGATGATGGAACGGAAAATACTTTTCATGGCTGGAATATATGTGATGCATGTTTACATAAACTTCCCTTCTTTTAGCACTACAGTTCTCAAATGCCCTGGGTAACAATTTGACCATTCATGTGTGCAGTAGTCATATCAACATTGATTACTGTAATTGATTCTTTCACATTGATTCTGCTAGAATCACTGTAAGACTTGGGCCAACATATTAGATGACTAAGTAAACAAAGCAGTTTCTTGGCTCCTTTTCTTCCTGTACAATCTCTTCTTATTCCAAAGAATGATTGATGTATTGGTAAATGAATGGCATGACAAAAATGATAGTTATGTCCTCGATAGCAGCTAACGTTGCCACTATTCATACAGAAAATACTATCTTATTATAATGATATACTGTGTATGAGTGTAGAAATAAATGAGCACAGGATAAATATGCTAGGCATATGTTTTGACTGGGAAGATGAAAACAGCAGTTGTTAACCAAGAGAACAACTAAGCTTGCCACATTTGTTTGCAGTCAAAAATATTGTGGGTTTTTAAAATGTGAAATAAGAAGGATTCAAGACCCACCTAAGGACCAAGCAATCTTTCAACAGGATGTGAAATGAAAGGTTGCAGGCAAGCCACCAAGTCCCAGTGCCTTCCTAAGCAGAACAAATCAGATACATATTCTCAGAAGAATTTCAGTTAATGTAAGATCCCTGGAGTCTTCTCACCATCTGTGCAAATGAGGGCATGAGAACTTTTGTATGACATTTGTAGGAACAGTTGGGAGATGTCCCAACTTAATTAATAAACAATTACTCACACACTGCTTTCATGCTTGTTCTCCAAATGTTCCACACACAAAGGACAATACAATGAGACCATATGCTGATGGTTAATGAAATAATTTTGATGCTAATTATTAGCATTGAAATTAATAGATATGCAGTTTAATGATGGTTCTTGCACTCCAAGGAATACAGGGTATCTATCTTCATGAGGATTTCCATACCAAGTTATCAGCCCCTGGCTCATATTACCTAAAATCTATTGACCTTTAATTTTCTATCACCATTATCTAGGTAGTTTGTAGCATTTTAATACCATACATGCATCTAGTGCTGATGACACCATTGGTATGTATCAGTATCTAGATGATACTGCACAGGCTGAAACCTCTATGGAACAGAATGAGTTCTTACAGCATATGAAAGCATCCAGAGGCTGTAATATATTATACAGCCTCTGCATAGTATGTTGGTATGTATCAGTATCTAAAAGATACTACACAGGCTGAAATTCATATGGAACAGAATGAGTTCTTACAGCATATGAAAAAATCCAGAGGCTGTAATATATTATACAGCCTCTGCATGATACTTCACATGGACTTTTTTCCTTCCCATGCTTCTTGGGTATCTTTAAATTAATATATATATATATATATATATATATATCCCATCTTTCTCCAAAAAATGGAATAGGGGATGGATGATTATTATTTGATTACTGTGTTATATGAATGAATTCAGGGTATTCACAAAAGAGTATTGTGTTACTTGGTTCCATGCCCTGAGGTATACTTCCCAAAGGTTGCAAACCCTAAGGTATACCTTCCCAAAGATGGGGTATATCACTGTAACTATGTAAAGAGTCTGAGACTACAAATAAGTGAGTTATCATAACATTGGTTTCTTGGCACTTCACATATATTAAAATTTATAATCTGTACCATACACTAAGGTCCTGAGGGACATTTACTTCAATCAGACAAAACGAGACTGGCAACTGTTACCCAGTGAACATTTTCATTGACCACCTCTAGACTGTAGAATGATGTGCCTGGAGACATTTGATAGCTTAACATACTCTCTGAATTTAAACCAGTATTAAAGACCTATCTCTTATTGGAGTCCTAAACAGTCAGTTTTAAACTATTATTAGTATATTTTAATCTGAATCATGTTAATGTGTAATGGCCATTTTAACCATATCTTTACATGTTTTAACATGTGTTTAATAGTTAGTTATATAGTGTATTTTAATCTGTATTATACCCTTCCTAGAATCTTGGGCAGATACAGATAAAAAATAAAATCATTGTCATCGTTGTCATCATTATCATAGTTCCCCTCACAGTTACCCATGAAAGAAAAAAAGAATCTTCTCATTGCAACTTATTTATATTTTACAATTCATGTACTAAATGATGGGCTAGACATTTTCCCCCTCCATTATACACATGTTCACATGCTTTCTATACTTAAATGAGGAGAGGTGATGTTGTCTTAAAACAAGATGCAGGACCCATTTTGCATCTTGGTTTTCCCCAAAAAATTTGTTGTACAAAAGTAGGCCATTTTTGTTTCTGTTGGCCTTTTTGTGGGACTATGTGGCCCACTGTGAGACTTGGAAGCAGAAAGAGGTCCTAGAGGCCACTGTGGAGCCTCAAGGTTACAACCATCTGAGGGTTGCCTGCCCCATCCCAAAGGGCTTTCAGAAATGAAGAGATGATGCACCACCTTTACTTTAAATCTAAGTTCATACAGTTTCTTTCTTGGTGTTCAGACTTTGGAAAGTAACCCACTGTTTTATCATGATCGTATGAATCATTCCACCAACTGTAACATCACAATGGGGGCTTTGCAAAAATACCATAAAAGTTACAGGCTATACAAAATAGCAGAAGTTACTAATATCTTTATGGAGATTGCAGGTAATTATTCATTCATTTACGCATTAATTCATCAGTTTCTATATGATTTTGCATATCTAATGATATCTCAAAGAAATATATTAATGAGTTAGGTTTATGTCACTGTTTTAAGTTGTACTAAAATAAAAATAGTAACATCTACCCTTGAGAACCACCTATCATGATCATCACCATCACCACCATTGCCATCACCATCATTATCATCTTAGATACATATCTGCTTGGAAGAGTAATCAATAAGAATAGGTTTAATCACCATTATTGTCACCACCACAAACAACAATACTTATGTAATACAGTTGGCATGTTCAGAGCACTTAATGTGCAAAACGCATTGTACCTCTTCAAAAAGCCACAAGAATAAAATGCTGCAGGTAAGATGCTGGTGGCCCTTTTACACTTCACAATCATAGAATTTATATTACAGTTTGACTGCCATGGCTGCATCCTATGAAAGCCTGAGGTTTCTGTTTTGGTGAGATACTAGAACTCTTTGACTGAGAATTCTAAACATCTGCCTCTAACCTACATATCCTAGGATTCAATAAAATGTTGCCATGCCTGTTAAAGTGTACTCACATTGCTTTAATTGCTCTAATCAGGGTTTTCCCTAAAGTCATGTACTGAGTTTCTGTATGATAAATTAAATTTGACATGAAAGATCTGTGCATAGGATCTCCTGAACATTTTTTTAAAGATGGTAACCACAGTTATAATTTGGACTGGTATCATGGCACTACCATGGCACAGGAGAAGCAGGGGTGTTTAAATATTTTGTTTACACTATTGTTTAAGGACTTTATTATATCAGGCAATAAACTGCAATAGCAGCTGGGCAATAGTGGGGGTTTTTTCCACCCTTGGAGTTATTATGCAACATCCCTTCCTTTCTGTCGTTATATCCGTGGGAGATCATTTGGAATGTGTTTCTTTACATTCACACAAAACCTCAGTGATTTATCTCCTTACCTGTGTCTCTAGTAAAGGAAGAGGATTTAAAAATTCTTAGCCAGATAGCTCTAGTGTTTCACTAACCTACAAATACGAGGATTTCATGGGGTGGAACCATGACAAAATGGAATAATAGCACTATAATTCTGTAGTGTGAATGGATCCCTGGGGATTTCCCCCGCAGCTATTTTGGAAGGAGTGTGGTTTAATCAGAACCATTTCACAGTGGGCACAATTCATATATCCAATGCCATTAGCTTCATCTGAAGTGGGCTCACTGACGACTGCTGTTAACCATTTTTTAAAAAGTGCTCTTATCCACAGATCTCCCATGCTTAGTTTTGACTGATCTTTGAATGTAATGAGTACTATGTGTGTATGTATGTGTGTATGTAGTATGGTCTTGAAAAGTGATCAGAACTAGAAAATCCCAGTACATCCCCTCCCCCACTATAATTCTTCCCTTGGAAAGTTAAGAAAAACCCTGAAAGCAAAGAAAACACTATAGCCTTTCAAAAACCTTTAGTTTTCCTGTTATATTTATTTCTGACCTTTCCTCATCTGTCACCTTACTTATTCCATTTCGATCAGAATAACACTTGTGACATCCATACTAGATGCAGCTTGAAATTGGCATTGTGGTCACTTGGCTTCATAAGTTATTCAGCACCTCTATGCACGCAAGCCAAACTAACAGCAGAAGCAGAGATAAAGGACTGCAAATCTACTTGTAGCATAGAATTTTCATTTGTTTTGCCTCCTTCTGTATGTATTTTGTAAAGCATATTATGTGCACAGGAAGGAAGGAAGGAAGGAAGGAAGGAAGGAAGGAAGGAAGGAAATTGATAAGTAGGGGTTCATAGAGATATGTATATATGTCAAATTGTAATTACTGTCTTTTAATCAATAGATTTTTTTTTCAAAAAAATTTAAAATAAGTAAGGGTGCATGTATCCAAAGCCTCTTCTCAGCTATTGGCTCTAGGGAAACACTTGGCCAAGCAAGGAATCTTCACTTCTAAGCCATATAATTCTGCCAGTTTAATAAACTATTTGGCAGTCCACTCTCATATTAAACACTAAAGGATGTGGAGGAGAATTGTATGCTCCTCTGGAAATCTGGAGGTATCATTCTTGCAGCATTCTCCTGACTGTGGATGTATCTGTGCTGCAGAAATAATCCAGTTTGACACAATTTTCACTGCCATGGCTCAGTGCTGTGCCATTCTGGGAACTGTAGTTCCTTGTGAACCAGGTTTCTGCTCTGGTGCTACAACAAATAACAGTTCCCAGAACTGCATAGCATTGAGCCATGGCTTGTCAAACCAGATTATTTCTGCAATGCAGGTGCAGCCTAAAAGATTGGCTGAGACCAAGATCACAACACATACTGAATTACGGAAGTGTTCCAGTGCCATGATATGGCCAAATAAAGGTTGATTATAGGTTGGTTATATTCCAGTTCTCCTGTTTGGAGAGCCCAATTGATAGACAGATTGTGCATTATGCAAATGAATCACATTGACTTTTCCTTTGTTTTCCTACCAATATCAATCAATCAGTTTCTTTATTTGTATTCCAACTGTCCCCTGCAAAATGGTAGGCATCTAGGTGGCTTGCAAAATAAAAAGAGATACAAGTATAATTACAGCGCTTCAGAAACCAGTCTAAAATGCCTGGGCGATCAGAAGTGCTTTGACTGGACACTGAAATCATTATCATCAGCATCATCTGAATTTCATTTGACCTACAGTGCCTGAGTTAGGGCATAATGAAAAGATCCTCTCTGTTGAACACCCCTACCATACTTCACCAACTTATAATCCATAGAACAAGGCATCTGAAGAGCTTAATGGGATGGTTTACTTAACTTACCAGCTTCTCCAGACATCTAGATCCTTAAGCACCAGCATCTTGTCTTGTGCTTAAAAGCAACTAGGCACCCAACATAATTTTGCAAGACCTGGTGCAACAGGTTCCACTTAACTGACAAAAAGCTGAATCTCAACCCTCAGATTCTGGGGAAAAAAGTCTTCATAGGTAATCTTATCAAGGAGTTGTCAAAACACGAATAACTGTAATTAAATTATCCCTGTCCAGAATGGCAACACCAAGCATGAGACCCCATCCCAAGTTCAGTTTTTTAAAAAAGTATGTCTCAGATTTGAAAACCACATACTTACCGTGCCCCTCAGTTGTTAAGAGCTGAGAATTGCTTTATGAAGAAGTTTCTTTCTCTTCACCTTCATGTTGCCATTCAACCTCCCAAGGTTACTATTCAATTTCTACTTGAACAATATTGGAACAGCAATATTTTGATGAAATTTTTAGAGAGTTTGCATATTACAGTAGGCACATCAAACAGGGTGCTATTCTCTGTAACCTAGCAGCATTTGCCTCCATTGGCAGCTAATTAGTTTGCATTCATATCCCTCACCACAAAGCAACCGTTTAGTTTTATTACCAAGTTTTACAGTTCTCTTTATCATGAGCACAGTATGGAAGCACATCTGATAGGTTATGAATTTGTTTCTCTTTCTGGCTCATCATAGGAAAATGATTTTTCTCAAGGGTGAACAAAAAGAAGATAAAGACTGGGAGAGAATTTCCAGCACAGAAAGAGGGATTTTAGTTCAAGACAGACATTTGTCATGGTTCAGATGATAGGCATTCATGTTGGGCAGAATAGATGTATCATAAACAACCAAAATGAATTTATTTCTCGAATAATTTCCCACTCATTAATGATAGTAGGAATTTTGTCTGTTTTTTTTTTTTTTTTTGGCCTTATTCTTCTAGCATTTTTCAAGTTTTGAAGGTTTTAAAGGCCTTAGATAAAACTGGCATAATGTCAGACATTTGCCATGTCAGTATAATGTCCCACCAAAGTGTAACATGAAATGAATTGAGTGTTTCTTCCTCAGATAAAAGGTCTAAGGAGTTTTGAGAACAGAGAAAATGGTGCTATTCTATGAGGGAGGTCTCCACAACTTTAAGCTGATCGTTGACTGTGGCTATCACAAAATTCAGATCAAATATATGGAGGTTTACTTTAGTTGTAGGAGGAAGAGGAATAAATAACATCAATGGCCCAATACAAATGGGCAGTAAAGGGTGCCTTTCCGGCGTGATTAGGGTTAGGGAGGGCACAGCGTTTGCACCCTCCCTCACCCTAGCACGTATGGATGCCACCATTTTAAAATGGTGGCATCCATACAGGCGCGCCATTATGTCATGACGCACGCAGAGTTTACATAACTCTGTGCGTGCCTGATAACATCGTGCCACGGGAAGGTGCCAAGCACGCCCTTTCCGCGGAGCAAAGAAGAGCTCCAAAACGGAACTCTTTTTTGTGCCTGGTCCTTGGGGCAGCCTTTAGACAGCCGTACCAAGGACCCAGAGGACAAAGTGGCCACCCTATTCTCCCCTCAGCACTGCTGGGGAGAGCGGGGTGCAGTGGGCACCCAGGGCGCCCGCTGCACCCCGCTTTCAGACTGCAGGGAAGTGGCAGTTCAGTGCTTCTCCACAGCCTTCAGAAGCGGTGGGATGGGGTCTCTGGGGCTGCCAGTGAGGCAGCCCTGGCCTCATCTCGCCGCTACTCTGGATGAGTACAGACAACCCCTTTTGGTGGTCTGTACTGCCCCAATCAGTACAAAGAATTTAGTAAAATGTACCCCAAGGTCACTTCATGTGCCACATTATTGTAAAATGCAATTATTATATGCACAATAAACAATTATTTCATTTAAATCAGGAATGACCTCTGATGTTCTGCTTTTTATTACAGGTACTGTTGTTTTTGCTTTGTACTAGACTTATTTTACCTTTTTTTTTTTTTTTAGTGTTTTGTTGTTTGACTGGTCTTTCATTCAGACCTTAGTGTCTCCTTAGTATTTCTCTTGCAGCCTTTAAAAAGGCCCTTAAGACTTATCTCTTCTGGTAGGCCTTCCCAACTTGACTTCTCTCCCTACATAGCACAACTGTGACATAATCTTATTGCCCTGTTTACTAAGCTTGTCCCCTAATTTTAACACTGTTGTATTTTTATTGTTTTAATTGAGTTGATTTAACTGCATTTTCGCTTGGGAAGGGGTGGGTGGGAAGGGATAATTCTGAATTTTATCATATTTTATGTATTTTAATCTGTTGTAACCCGCTAGGATGATGATGATGATGATGATGATGATGATGATGATGATGATCTGCAATTGGCTGAAGAACTGAAAATAACTTTTTCTCAAGGAGTTGTAGTCTTCCTTACCTTGTAAAGACTGAGTGTTTTGAAATCTAGATTAGAGATGGACAGCGTCAACTATGCCCCCAGGCTGTTTTTGCAGCCTTCAGTCCCTCTAAACAACACTTTTTTTCTTGGCCAAAGGGTGGTGGTGATCATTATTCTGCCCTTTTGAGACATAAGGCAGATGGATGTTCTTGTTGTTGCTGTTGAGTGTCTTCAAGTCATTTCCAACATTTGGCAACCTATCAAATCATTTCCAATAATGGCGAATCTATCATAGGGGTTTCTGGAGCTGAGAGTATGGATCATGCACAAGGTCAACCATTTTCATGGATGACCAAGGAATTGAATTGTGATCTGTAGAGGTGTAGCCCAGAGCTCAAACCACTACATTATCCTGACTCCTCAAGGGAGACAATTTACAATTTAAACATAGTTAAAATTTAACAGCATACAAAAATTTTAGAAAGCAAAAGTTGAGATTTAAAAAACAAACAACTAAACAAAATAAGAACAACAACAAGTCCAGTACAATAATACAAGGCCTGTTTTCCTTGGGAAAAAAGAATCAATTCTCAAAAGCCTGCTGGAATAGAAACCGTTTTACCCGTTTGTGGAAAGATAGTAAAGAAAGTGTTAGGAGATTATAGCTTGGCTTTTTCCCCTGATCTGAGCACAGGCTGAGACCGTGTATAAATGGAAGTTATCACACAGTTCGGTGCCCAGATCAGAAGCATCCCATACCCGATCAGGACTTCTCCTGTACTTAACAATGAACAGAAAATTACAATTTTTGCTAAGTTTGATTTCTTTCCTTGCTACATCTGCGGGGGGGGGGTTATAAAATGGGCTGGTGAATTGTTCAACTTCTGTCTAGCACATTAGTTACTTTGTTTGAGAGATCTACCATGGGGTCTCATATTTCCCAGTACAATGTCTCCATCATGTGTGCCTGTGAGGGTAACTGGAAAGACAGAAAGCCCTCCACATAAAATGTCAAAACACAGACAGGTTCATGTGGGAGAATAAGATAACCTGAAAGTTAATCCAGAATTATTTGTTCTTCCTTGACAGAAGAGAGTAAGCAAAGATTTTTATCCTCTGTTATAGTCATGGTTGCCTAGCAGGGACTTCAAATGTAGGGTTAGTGGTTAAAAAATGAATGAGCTTGTTAACCACTCCGGCATTATCTCCATTGACCAGTGGTTAAGTACAGGAAGTTGCCCTTCCCTTCTGGTGATATTCTACCGTGACAAAAAGAATGCCTCTCTCTGATCTCTGACATTTTGGGCATTTGTGGGCATCGGAATATACACAAAAGTCCACAATAGCTCTTTCTCCACCTTTTTATCCCAGTATAATCAGTCATTAGGGCCTAAATATCTTAAAGGCACTTGTCCCTGTCTGATCTTGGAAGCTAAGTAGAGTCACCCCTGGTTAGTATCTGGAAGGGAGACTGATGTAGGCTATATTTCAGAGAAAGGAACTGGCAAAACCACCTCTGTGTATTCCTTGATTTAAAAATTGCATAGGGTGGCCATATATCAAGAGGTGTCTTGAAGGTACACACAATCAGCCATTGCTTACATTCTCCTACATTCAAGCCTGATGTTATGCCACCAGAGGGGAAGCAGTCAACCTGTCCTATTCCCCACATTTCCCTTTTAAATAGCATTGGTGGGGTGGGTGTGTATGCTGATCGGTTGACCCAGAAACATCTCTGCCACTTTGCTGCAATGAAAATGATTACTATTTAAGTTAAGCTAAAGAGTATTTGCCACTGTTGCTATCATAGGACGTTATCAGACAATGGACATTGGAAATATAATCCAATGGCAATCCAAACGCAATCATGGGGTTTCACGTTATTGCATATTGGAGTATCTCACGCAATTTCAGGCAAAAGGGAAATCATTCTGAAGGCAATCATGGGTTTTACGTTATTGCGTATTAGAGTATCTCACACAATTTAGGGCAATGGGAAGTCATTTTCGGGCAATGGGAAATCATTCTGAACACATTCCAAATGCAATTAGAATTGATGTAAATTCGCTAAACTAGCGAATTTATGTGAATTCGAATTGGCTCCATTCTAAATAGAGAGAAATTCCTCCCATCTGATAAACTCCATAGAAAGGCAGGAGCAAAGCAGGCACCTTTGGGCCACCTGAGACACTGTTCCTCACTATGAGGAATACTTTTTCAGAGTAAGGCAATATGGGAAATGTGACCCCAGGGACCCCAGAATCCATTATTTTGCAAAATAACAGCACTCCATGGATATAGAAGGAGTAACTACACAAGCAGCTGGCTGTAGAGTATAATGTATAATGATGTATGTTCAGGAAATATGAATTTTATTTATTTATTGTATTTATGCCTCGTTCTTCAGAAATGCTCTCAGAGCAGCTTAGAAACTGGTAATTAGACAGTTCCCTGCCCTCAGGCTCACACTGTAAAGTTGTGATCCACAAGGAAAGGGGATGGCGGTTTCTGGGCTAAAATGGTGGAGCTGTACCTGCCTCCTCCCTCCCTCTGAGGCCATGGTGAAGGCAGTTGGACTGGAGAGAGGACTATGATGCATAAGACAGGAAAGCATCTATTGTCAGAGTATTTAAAAAAATCATAATGGAAAAAATTGCGCTATGGGCTAGACCCTTTGACCATCCTGAATACCCAAGCCTCATTTTTGAACTGCAAAATTCCCTCAACCTACCTACCCACCCACCCAGACAAGGAAATGATTACATTGATGGAGAGCATTCAGTGCTTACCTATCTTGTCCATCTCTGCTGAATAGAGACCTGCTGGACTGGCCCCATTGTAAAGCAAATATCTATCTTGATTGACTTTGTCCTGTGTACAGAATCTATTGTTCCTATTCCTCGGGCAACTTAAGAGCCATCATCAGAACCTGAAGGCCAAGTTCACCACTCCCTTTTCCCAAGCAGATGTTGAGGTTATGTTTGCTCCATTGAAAGATGTATCCTGCACTCTTAGGAAATCATCATAGAAGTTAAAAACAGAGACGCACACAGAGAGAGTCTCCGAGTCACCTTCTCAATGTCGGAAAGTGAGAAATTCCATGTGTGTGTTTTAGTCTGTAAACCTCTTAAGCTTAATTACACACCTCTAGCCCCTTTTAGATTGGTTAAGTTGGTTTTTAGGTCACAGGCTGAGTGTTTTGTGTCTTCCTCTGTGGCAGAAAGGGCTTGGACTGGATGACCCATGTAGTCTCTTCCAGCTATGATTCTATGTCTATGCCCCCATTTACTTTAAGAAACAGCTAGCACTGAGTACAGACTGTCCTGTTTCTGTTGCTATATTTTTCTGTCTTTTTAATAATAATAATAATAATAATAATAATAATTGTTTCTGCTGCAAAATCAGCTTGTCCTTCTATCTTGTTTTTACTTGAAGTCACTCTGGTTAATTAACCATTTTTAAAGCCTTCTGCCTGTAAGCTCCTGCAGAGAGCTGGTTACTGGGAGAGTCTTTCCCCCAAACCAGTTAAAACTAGTGCAAAGCTCTTAACAAGAGAGGCAGTTATAGCTGCAGTGGTAGGAAGGGGTGGCATTTCAGGTGGCATGTAGGAGGACCACAATTCACCAGATGAACCACGTTGCTCATGGAAAGGTTCAGCCCCTCATCTTTCAGCACTCCATGTCCAGCTAATGATATGGAAAGTTGCAGGTAGACAGAATTTGTGTGTGTGTGTCTTATTAGAACAACTGATTGTCTTGTGGCATGGTGGGAATGGTTGACCCAGAAGCATCTCTGCCACTTTGCTGCAACAAAAATGAAAACCTGATTTTTTGTCTAATTAGATGCTTCTAGCACTCAGAAGATCATTTACAGCATGACAAACCATTAAGGTAGTTTGAGAGCTTCACTTTAACCTTTACAGCTGTTAAGATTTATGTATTATTGCATCTCGCTAAAGGTTAAAAACAAAGCAGAATCATACATAAAACCTAGAGAATATTCAACATATCTTCACATTATTCCCCATTCTTCTTGAAAAGTTTAGTTTTCATATCTTCCAAGATTTATAATGCAGTCCAATTATATCTGCACAAGACAAAGTTTCGCCGAGTTCAATGGGACTTCTTTCCAGTTAAATATGTATAAGATTGCAGCTTTAAATATATACTCAAAGTTTCCAACATATTTTCTTTTAATGAAGATATCCATCATCTTGCCTTTGTTCATATTTCAGCCTTGCTCTTTATCTTGTACTCTTGTTTTCTATTTTTGATCCTGCATCCATATGTTATCACAGCATGTGTGAAGAGTTGTCAGAATCATAAGACTGGAACTGAAAGTTCTGCAGTGCAGTTCTAGGATTAGTTCCCACTTTTTTCACCATGAAGGCTTACAGGCCAGAGGAGGGAACTATAACCAACAGAACAGAGGACATTCTCCATGTATCTCACATTCCCTCTGGTTTAGGGAAAGGAGTAATAAGATAAAAAAAAATATCTGACTAGTTCTAGAGATAAAATTTTTTCATATCTGCTATAGTGTTTCATGGTGAGCAACCTATGAGTGAGAGTTACTACCAGGGTTTTCCTATCAAGCCATTTGATCATCCTCCTGACTTACTGTTGGGTAAAATGTCTCTTTAACAAGTGGGGAAATTATTTCTATGGCCGTAAGAAACACCAGGTGTCAACCCTAATGGTATCACCACTGTATGTAAGGGCTCTGGAACCCACAACAGGTGTGTATTGAAGAAAGGAGTTGGTTTGGTGGCTTGAAGGGTTTGTAGAGTGTGTTTGTTGGAGAAGTGGAGTAGCAGACAGTATACACTGATGGAAATTTGAGCTTCTGTTGTAAATACTTTGTATGTATTTTGCAACAGGAAAATAAAAGCCTCCAAGGACTTTGGAAGAAATCAACTGTATCTGTCCCTTATTTCAGGTTGGTCAGTGCTTTATTGTCAAATACAGCATACTGGGTTGTGCTTCCACACTCTTCTGTGAGCTGCTGTTGAGGTCAAGCACCTCAGATAGTGCTGAATGTTGACACCTCTGTTTGTGCCAAGTTTTTGTTTCTTTTGGTTGCTGCACACCTGCAGGATACAGAGGAGAACCATCACTTACTACCTTGCTGACTGACTATTGCCTTCCTGCTCCTAAAAACTGCCATCTATTTAAATCTTAGTGCCTGATAAGTGCCTTGCTACAAAGCATATGAATCAGCTCAGGAAAGAATTTCTTGAAAAAATAAATATTAGCATCCCAGCATACCTAATCACTTCATTTTCTTTCCTGAAAGCCATCTCAAATTTTCCAGACAGGTAGTGCTTCCATATCAGGCAAAGAAGCCTGCCATACATTCACATGCATCCCAATTGTTTTCAGAAATAGATTTTTTTTTCCACCTGGGGAATGTAACTTGTGGCTCTGAACCACTATGGATAGAAGTGTGACTAGCTTGAGGCAACTTGTATTAAAAAGGCAAGTGAAACTATTCTGCTATGATCAAGAGAAATCGTTATCCAAATAGGTGCATAGCAGACTCTTTCTCTGTTTTGCTGAATGTAAACTTTTAGACTCAGGAGAAGGAAGAGTGAAGACAGGTGGAAGGAACATCAACAATCTAAGGCATCAACAATCTAAGATATGCAAATGACACCATACTACTAGCAGAAAACATCTTAGACTTGGAACAATTATTAATGAAGGTCAAAGTGCAAAGGCAGACTTAATGAGGAACACACCAGACACACACACACACACACACACACACACACACAAATCAATTACCACAGAGAATCTTCACAAATTCATCCTAGATAATGAGGAAATTGAAATAGAGTTTTCCTGTACTTTAGATCAAACATTGATCAGAATGGAGACTGCAGTCAAAAAATCAAACAAAGACTAGAAATGGGAAGGGCAGCCATAAAAGAACCAGACAAGATATTAAAATATAAAGATATACAACTGGGACATAAAGGGTCTATACAGACCGCCCCAAAGGGGTGTTCTGCAGCAGCCCCATTACTGGCCTGATTGGTGCCACAGCAACTGCATGCTGCAGCACTGATCCAGCCTCTAGAGAGCGCAAAAAGGAGCCAGAAAAAGCAGCTTCTTTTTGTGCCCTCTGAAGGACATCATAGCCTCAACAGGGTGGCATGATGACACCCCTTTGGTGCTGCACTGTTTGGACGCAGCACCGGAGTGGCGCCATGATGTTGCATGCCATCTAGAAGGGTGTGTGGCATCATGATGCGACGGGGTGGAGTCACGGCATCCAGTGTGCACATGCTGCACCGTGGCTCCGCCCACAGGTCAGCCCAAAGTGGACCAAAGTTACAATTGTCCACGCCATTATATTCCCCATCATCATGTACGAATGTGATAACTGGACTGAAGAAAGTGGACGGAAAGAAAATCAACTCATTTGAATTGTGGTGCTAGAGACAAAGTAGGCTAAAGATACAGTGAGTGGTCAAAAAGACAAGCAAATGAACAGATCAAAACTGAAGCTAAGATGACAAAATAGAGGTCATTGTATTTTGGCCCTATCATGAGGAGGCATGATTCATTAGAAAATACAATAAAATGCTAGGGAAGGGAGAGGGCAGCGGGAAGAGAGGAAAACTGCACCCCAGATGGGCAGACTCAATCAGAGAGGTCGCAAGCATGACTTTGAAGGACCTAAGCAGAGCAGCAGAGGATAGTTTGGACAAAGACAAATCTGTTGGGCTATGGACTTCATTGAGGTTTGTCAGAAATACCTGCTTTTGTCTTTGTCAAAGTTCTATTCATGTGTGATAAGCATCAGCTGAAGCAGTCAGGAAAGGGGCTAAAGTTATCACAATCACCTTAACATTCCCAACTTATTCTTCTATTACTGGACAAAATTGTCTCCCCGATGCTCATTTTTAGTCTCATTTTGAATGAACATTAAATAAGTCTATAAATGCTATTGCATTTCCCTGACATAAGTAAACCTATGAGCAGTGTAGTACATCAAAGAAAGAGGTGAGTTCTTTCAGAAAGTGTTTCTAAAATGCAATGTTCTTCCATGGTAGAGTGAACAAGCAGCATCAAAGCATAGCCTAGACATCCATCAGACAATGTCTAGTTCTGATTGGATGGTCAGAGCTCCCACTGCTTTTCTCAAGAAATGTGTTATTACAGAAACACAGGCTTTGGACTATGTCAGTGTCATCAGGATATCTATATAATGGTTTTCTGCATGGGAAATATAAATCATTATGCAGCTACTACAGCAGGAGGCTATTATCCTGTTGTAGTCCATTGTCTTTCATACTCTAGCATTCCTCTGAGCGACAAATGTTTGCAAAGCCAAAAATAAAAAAATAAATCCCTTCATTGGATGATGTATCAACTGTACATGTCTCTCTTGATCTACATTTCATTAGTTTTCAGACTCTGTTTTCCTCCCTTTATTTCAGCAATTTTTTGAAAGCACAAATAGTACAGCATCCACACCATGGCTTTTCAGCATACTTTTCCTACTATAGCTTTTCATTGCTGTTGTTGTTATATCTTCATGTTGATTCCCAATTATAGTGCCCCTATCTTAAGGTTTTCTTAGCAAGATTTATTAGCTCAGTCATAAATTAGAATGGAGACTGCAGTTAAGAAATCAGAAGGGCCAAAACAGATGGCCTGGTAAAGCCGGTTTGTAGCTGGCTTGGCGTTTAAAAACTAGACAAGATCCTGAATTGTAAAGATATACCCTTGAATACTAAAGTTATGATTGTCCATGCCATCATCTTTACCTTTCAATGTAAGGTTATAAAAGCTGGAGAGTGAGAAAAGCTAATAGGAAGAAAATGAACTCATTTGAAATGTGATGGAGGAGAAGAGTTCTGTGGATACTGTCAAATAAATGAATCCTAGAGCAAATTAAGCCTTAACACTCGCTAAGAGGCAAGATAACCAAACTGAGGCTGTCATACATTGGCCATATCATGAAAAGCAATTACTTCATTAGACAATACATTAATACTTGGCAAGATACAAGAAGACAGTAGGAAAAGTGGAAGATCATATTCCAGATGATTTCAAGTGCAGCCTGGTTTCAAGTGCAGCATATATTAGGAATGTTGTAAGCAATAATGTAGAATTTCAATTATCACTAGCTGAGATTACTATTGTTGTTCCATATTTTGCTATGATTTCCCATATTTGAGGGGTTTTCTAAGAAAAATGTGTTTGTAAAAAGAAATGCATAATATCTTGACCCTCCCTCCCTCCCTTCCTTTTAGAAGGGATGTGTTGATATTTCAGCCCACCCTTTATAGGCAAAGAGAACATTTGTTTGTATTCTTTATATCCCTAGCATGGGCATACTGAACCTAAAATATTTTGCTTCCTGAAGTAGAATAGCAAGTGACACCTACCCCCCATGCATGCATTTACCTAAATCAAGGTATATAATAACCTACACCAGTTGTGTTTATTTGGCACTTAAGGCAGAAAAGGCCATCAAACACTTCTTTTCTTCCCTGACAGCAAAAAGTGTAACAAAAACAAGAAATTAAATTTGCTGGCCTTTCATGACAGTTGAAGTATGTGTGTATATGTGTGTGTGTTCTTGAGACTATTAATACTCCTCAAAGGAAGAAAAATGGCTACGAGGACACAGTTTCAGGGAGAAAGCACAGGCAAGGCCAAGCCTCAACATATCCTTCTGTGCTCTAGCTATATTTCAAATTGCCCTCCCACCTCTTCCCGTCCTGCTTGATAGGAAATCACTTTGATTCATACACTGCCACAAAGATAGCACTATCATTACAATATCAAGCCTGGTTTCTCCTAGAAGCCAAGGAAGTAGGCTGTCTGTCGTACCTTGTTGCTTCTCTACTCTCCATATTATCTACAATATCTTCATATTCTCCTGAAAAACAAAACAAAACACATCTCTTTTTTTAAAAAAATATATTAATTAAAATTTCAAATCATTCATACATTCCATCAATATCTGAACATTCTTAAAACATCATCTCAATGTTTCACAATATCAACATTAAACAAAACAATTTGAGGTGTGAATAAGCCACTACAAGATGATCAGAGTTTAATACACTTCCTTCTTATTTTATCCTTCTATTCTTATTTCTTTCCTACCCATCTCTTTTTCTTCTATTCTCCATTCAAATCCTTCAATTATTCTCACTCTCCACCTCTTCATCTTCCTTCTTATCTTATCCTTACTACATTCTCTCACTTTCCTCGACACACTAAACCCTTCAAATTCACTTAATCCACTTCTTTCTACTTTCTTTCCATTTTTACACTCATAACATACATACTAAACTGGATTATTAGGTATCATACTAAGACCCTCTTGTCCTTGTTTTATATAATTACTATCAACATCCTACAATACTTCGTATCTTTTATATTCTTGATCCAATTGTTTAATCTTAAACCTTACTCTCTAAACATCTCCTTCTATGTTTCTTATTTTCTATTTTATTATCTACCTTATCTATATACCTTTATATGCATCTCCTATTATCACATCATAGTCTATATTTTCCCCTTACAAATTATCATTCTTTCCTTTCAAAACCGTTGGGTTCTTCCCGTCTTTTTCCCCCTTTTCCTACAGTTAAATTTTATTGAATTCTTCAAATGACTCATTTCTTTACCTTTCTCTTCTGAGAGGGAGAGAGAAGAGAAGAGGACAAGGGAAACACATTTCTTGATATTCTATTTGGCAGAAGCAAGCACAGTCTTCCCAGATGTCTGATCTCCAACCTCAAACCCCTGCTTGTTAGAGGATCCTCCTGTGTGGCACCTGGTGCAGTGCAATGGCATCACTTATGGCTGAATCCCAGGGTACATGGAAAATCACTCTGCCTGCATACAGGAGGTCTTTGGAGAAAGGAGTTTCTGTACCTTGTAACAAATGTGAATCAAATTATGGACTTTACCTGGATTTGATGAAAAATGCATGAATATTTTGCTGATCATTGTGTATTGTGGAATGATAGTTTATTTGGTTATTAAATGCTGAATTTAAAAAAGAACCATCATGATTTGAGCAGCTGAGGTTTACACAGCCACTATGATTATATAAGGCTTCCAAACGAACATCAATCCAAGCGTTTGGACTTCATTTGATCCCACTAGATTTCTATCATGGTTCATCTATGTATACCATCTTCTATTGCACTTTAGTATGGGGATAAGGACATGTGACCCCTCCAAGTTTTCCTAAACTATAGCTCCCATCATGCCTCATCACTGGTTTACACTAGCGTGAACTGATGGAAGGTGAAGTCTGAAAACATCTTGAGGGCATCACATTCCCAACTGCTATTCTTTCATGACCAAGAAGTAATTCAGGCAGGACTGGGCTAATCAGAACTGCTTGCTCTGCAGGAGTGTATTTGCCTCTCTGGTGGCATGTCTGAGAGCACTCCTTTGTTTCTTTGTGTATAGGTAAATGCTTGACAGTCACATGTTTTCAGGGGGAAATAAGTATTTCAGGACAACTTTGTCCTTGTCTTTCAAAGCTCAGAGCTGTAAATGAAAAGTATAAATCAACTGCCCCCACCATCACTACCGGTAATGCAACATTAAGACAGAAGGAGAGTGGCATATTACACAAGAACCCCCAATAGACAAACATGAGGCAAAGGGGAGGAGAATGCAATTATGATCCCAAAGAGAAAGGCAGAATTCGATTAGCCTGAGTTATAAATAGCAATTTAAAACCACAGGGTAAAATAAATTCTCCTAAGTGGCAATTTCTCTGTATTATGTTTATTTCTCCCCTATTTTGCTGTCAAACATTTTCCAGTTTTAGTACCTTTGGGGAGAGGGAGGGAGGCATTGTTACTTGAGTTGTAAAGAGCTCACTGCTTTTAGCTACAGAGAGCAATGAAAATGTGCATATATATATATATACACCCAAGAATCACACTCTGTCAGTTTGAGGGTTCACAGGGAGTGGCCAATTTATGCACTGGTGATTTCCCCATGTTCTAAATTGTAAGTAAGGAAAATAAAACCCCTATAGTTGCTATAGACTTCTTTACCCAGAATTAAACATTGATCAGAAGGGAGACTTCGGAAGAAATAAAAAGAAGGCTAGGTATGGGAAGGGCAGCCATGAATAAATTAAAGAGGATCCTAAAGTGCAAAGATATAGAACTGAGTACTAAAGTTAGAATGCTCAAAGCCATTTTATTTCCCATCATGTACAGATGCAAGTAGACCACAAGTTGAACATGAGTCAACAGTGCAATGCGGCAGCTAAAAAGGCCAATGCTATTTTAGGCTGCATCAATAGAAGTATAGAGTCTAGAGTCTAGTGCCACTCTATTCTGCTTTGGTCAGGCCCCACCTGGAATACTGTGTCCAGTTCTGGGCACCACAATTCAAAAAGAATGTGGAGAAACTGGAGCATGTCCAAAGGAGAGCAACTAAGATGGTGAAAGACCTGGAGGCCATGCCCTATGAGGAGCGACTTAGGGAGCTGGGGCTGTTTAGCCTGGAGAAGACAAGGTTAAGAGGTGATATGATAGCCCTGTTTAAATATTTGAAGGGATGTCATATTGAGGAGGGAGCAAGCTTGTTTTCTGCTGCTGCAGAAACTGGAACGCGGAACAATGGAAGCCAACTGCAGGAAAAGAGATTCCACCTCAACATTAGGAGGAACTTCCTGAAGGTAAGGGCTGTTCGACAGTGGAACACACTCCCTCGGAGTGTAGGGGATTCTCCTTCCTTGGAGGTCTTTAAGCAGAGGCTGGATGGCCATCTGTCAGGGATGCTTTGATGGAGAGTTCCTGCATGGCAGGGGGTTGGACTGGATGGCACTTGTGGTCTCTTCCAACTCTCTGATTCTATGATTCTAAGAGCTGGACAGTGAAAAAAGCTGAAAGAAAATATATAAAGTCATTTTAGATGTGGTGGTGGAGAAGGGTGCTGAGGATACCATGGACAGCAAAAAGGTAAACTAATAGGTTCTGGAACAGATCGAGCCTGAACTTTCCCTGGAAGCCAAATTGATTAAGTTGAGGCTTTCAGGTTTTGCTCACATCATGAGAAGGCTTGACTTATTAGAAAAGACAATAATGCCAGGGTAGGTAGAAGGTAGCAGAAAGCTGGACACCAGATGGACAGAATCAATCAAAGATGTTGCTAGTGTGAATTTGAAGGACCTAAGAAGGTACATGGAGGAAAGTGGGGCATGGAGATGTCTCATTCACAGGTTCACCATGAGTCAGGGTCAACTCGAGGGTAGTTAACAACAGCAACAATAGTTGGCATAAGTAACAGACCTATATGGTTCTCAATTTTGACTGGGGAGCAGAGAATGTTTTGGATATCCTACTCTATGATGTAATGCAAGCCTCACTGCCACTAGGAACAAAAAAAAAAATGCTAACAAAAATCCATCAGTGATACCCTTATTGGCCTACTGAAATGCACAATTCACTTGTTTCAAGCTTTCAAAGCTCCATGGATTTCTTCATCAATTGAATTGGAATCTATACTCTGCCTATATCCTTGCTGGATACACTTCACACTCATAAGGGGAAACTTTGATGAGAGAAAAGAAAAGTAAATTGAAACAACAGAAGAAGACTGTCTACAGAAGACGTATGCAAATGTATTGGCTGGGAAGGAGGGGCCTGGGATTTGTAGTTTTTGTGTGGCACCAGCACTGTTTGGCCAAAATAATAATAATAATAATAATAATAATCATCATCATCATCATCATCATCATCTAAAGACTTTGTAAAACGTCAAATCCCAGGATTCCATAGGATAGAGCTACAACATTTAATGTGATGTCAAACTGCACTATTTCTACAGTGTATATACACACATAGAGAAAAGGTAATGTAATGAGAAACCTTTTAAAAAGGTTTTGTGTAACATTCCATAATATTTATGGGATTTATTTTACATATGCCACTCCTCCATGTCCCCAAACAAAACAAAAAAACTTAAACCAGTTTGTATGTAAAATGACTGTAATATGGCAGCTTAAAATTACTAATGAAGGCTTTCATATGGGCTCCAGGTGTTTTGAGTTCATTCAAAATATTAAGTTATTATTTTAACAGTTCATCATGCAGGCCAACACACGTCATATTCACCATGATTGCCAGCTGCATCTCTTCAGTGAAACCTGATGAAAAGTAAAAAGGAACATATTTAAGTAAGATGTCTAAGGAGATTATTGCACTGCCCTTTTCTGGCATGAAATCTTTTAAGCATGGATTTTATTGCATGTCTCTATGCCCAGGCTGGAGGCATCCCGTACCCAATCATGGCATCCCATACCCGATTCAGAATTCTCCAGCACTTTTTGAAAGAACAGGACTTTTCCATCCTTTGCGAAGTTTGGATCTGGTGCAGGATGACATGATCTGGTATGGGATGCCTCTGGCCTGGGCATGGAGGTGCAATAAAATATGTGCTTAAAAGTTTTCATTCCACACTTAGGTTGGGAGGGAAGGACAGAAAAGGGCAATGAAATAATCTCCTAAATGGAGAGATACACTGTAACTATATGAAACATTGAGAAGAGCAGATGAGATAAGCATTAGTTTGTTTCTGGTTATGTCTAGGAATGTTCACTGAACCTGTCCTTTTGTAAAATTCGTCTTCAGATTTTGAGGTTGCCATTTTTCTCTTCTTACTAATACACCAAAATTTATTTTATTTTAGAGATCATCTAAGGGTATATCAACTCCACACTTTCAGATAGGTTTTCACAGAGTAAAGACAGATGTGAGAATTGATTGACTTAAATTGACTTATCTAGCAGAGGAGCAGGCTGGACAAAAACAGAATGCAGAAAGCAACACAGTTTTGGCAGAAGGCAGGTATTAGAGAAGCATCCGATATTCATGCAACTTACATTCAAAAGGAGAAGGCAGGAGGTGAGGACTATTTAAAGCTGGATAAATTAAGTTCACAATGTACAAGCAGAGCAGAGCTAGCCTGCAAGACTGATGTTATGATAATGCTTGCATAATTACTTTGATGGGTTTAATTTTGCTTAAATGTGCAAAACATGAGCCTCTGGTGCTGAAGATAAGCTTGGGAAAAGATTACTTGTCAGGTTTAAAGGTCTGAAATTTAAATATACATATATCTTGCAAATGTTTGCCACCTGACTGACCACAGTGTTTTCTCCAGCCCACAGAAGAAAAGCATTAGGACTGAAAGCCAAAGGAAAAGTTAGGGTGCATGAATGCTTCATTGCAAGTGAGAGCAACAGTTCTGGCTATTCTTCCATTTAATATTTTTAAAGATATCCTTTGCTGAGATAGGTCAGAATTTCTCCCTTGAATGTTGTGTACTTGTATTTTTGGTTTGCTGTGTTTGCATTTTTAATTTGTAATGCCTTTAATGTGTTAGTTTGAAGTTTAACCATGGTTGAGAGGGGATTTCAACCTCAGACTCTTAGGTCCAAAACACGCTACAGAAACAATCCAGTTTGAGATCTCTTTAACTGCCCTGGTTCAGTGCTAGGGACTCTTGGGAACTGTAGTTTATTGTTGCACCAGGGTCCTCTGGTAAAGAAGACTAAATGTCTCACAAAACTACCATTCCCTGAATTCCCTAACATTGAGCCAGGGCAGTTGAAGTGGTCTCCATCTGAATTATTTCTGTAGTGTGTTTTGGACCCTAGAATAGCCAGGGAGAGGGAAAGGTAAGAGGTCATATGATTGCCCTGTCTAAATATTTGAAGGGCTGTTATACTGAAGATGGAACAAGCTTGTTTACTGCTGCTCCAGAGACTAGGACCCGGAGTGAGCAAACTACAAGAAAAGAGATTCCACATAAACATTTGGAGGAACTTCCTAACAGTAAGAGCTCCTTGACAATGGAACACACTCCCTCGGAGAGTGGTGGAATCTCCTTCTTTGGAGGTTTTTAAAGAGAGGCTGAGGGGTGCTTTGTGTATTCCTGCATGGCAGGGGGGTTGGACTGAATGGTCTTTGTGGTCTCTTCCAGTTCTGTGATTCTATGAATCCTAGTCCAACACACAAACCATCATAACACAGTGACTTTTAATTTTATCACACATGGCTCCAGGTATGCAAGTAGAATGGTACAAAAGGGGTTGGGATGGAAACAGAACAGGTAAGGGATGCAATTTACCGCACACCAGAATGCCACTGAACCCCACTGGAAATCCCTGTTCTGTTCCACTCTATTCCCCATCTGTCTCAGAGGAAGCAATTTTTGAGAACTTTTCAGAACAGTTCTCAAAAATCATCTCCTCTGGGATGGATGGGGAATGGAATTGGGACTTCTGGCGGTGTCGGTGGCATTCTGGTGTGCAGTAAAATGCGTCCTTCATCCATTCTGTTCCCATCCCGTCCCCTTTTGTTCCATTCTACTTGAGTGCCTGAAGTCACAATTAAAGCAGAACCAAAATAAGCTGTTGAGTGGTTAGCCAACACTTATGAAATGCTTTTACTTCAAAGACGCTACCAATAAGATTCAGTCGTCTGTTGTAAATCAGCTTCATACATCGGTTAGGACATACATGGGTATGTCCCGCCTCGATTGATCTCAGAGGGGTGGGGCATAAATAAATATATTTTATTATTGTTGTTGTTGTTGTTGTTGTTACCAACAGGGAAAATAGGTATGATGAATGTTGTAGTCCAATGTCATCTGACAAGCACTGAATTAGAAGATTCCATAGCCTTACCATATGTGAAAGAGCTTTGAATCACCCCTTTTCTAAATTGCCATGAGTTTAAAGCCAACATTTATCCCCCATCCTGCATTTGAGCAGAAAGGGCTCTATTTAATTCTCTTGGCTTAGCACAGATATGCACCACTACTGAAAAGAAATCTTACTCAATATTGTATATCCAAAGCATCTCAGAGAATGAGACTCCTCAAAGCAGTACTTTATTCTTCTTGTTGTTCATAAGTAGAGCATAGTCCTAGCTGAGATAGGGCTATTGATTACATCAGTACATGTTCTCATTACAAATGGGATTGATCCCTTTCCTTTTATAGATGGAAACTTATGGCCTAATCTTTTTCTAAGTTTCGAAAGAAAGCAAGGGAACTGCTAAATGTCAGAATCCCCTCTCAGAATACATAGTTCTTTTCAAGCTAAATGTTTTAATGACCTGCCAGTTGCTCCGTTGTGGGAGACAGTGGAGTCTGAGGTTGTTTTTTTTTTTTTTTAAGGATTGTTATTTCATATCAAACTACATAGACACAAAAAGGAAAATTGAGCACAGAGTTTCGGCAATATTTTTGGAACTGTACCAGAAAATTAGTAACAGATATGAAGATTATAGATAGACTTCAGGCTTCTACAATGCTAGTGTGGTGTTAGGCTTTACAGCATTTAACTGGAAATCTATTTGATCATCATGAAGGACTGTGGCACACAGAAAGAATGCCGTGTAACCAAAGGAAGAATAGTTGAGTACTGTCTTTGGACTTCATCACACAGGGAAAAATGTGCCTCCATCCTGATAATGATAAAAGTCCGTAAATCCCCAAAAAGTGATCAAATGTGCAAATGATTTTTGCAAATCACTATGTGTGTGCCCCTGCCTTGTGTGCCCCTGCCTTCCTTCAACAGATGTTCATTTAAGAGCCCTTGTTTTTTTTTTGGGGGGGGGGGGCTGAAGCTGGAGACAAACAGACATACACAGGAAAGATCAAGGGGGAACTTAGACTTTTCTCTGTCTCGCTTTCTCTGTCCCTGCCTTTATCTCAGTAACTGTTTTTTTAGAGCTCTGGATAGTCGGGAAGACTACAGTGATTCCCAAACTGTGCCCTTTAAGGGATTTTGGTCTTCCACTTCCAAAACCCTCAGCCATGTTGGCCAGTAGCCTGGGATTCTAAGAGCTGAAGTCCAAAATCCTTTAAAGGGGACAGTTTGCTCCCCCCCCCACCGCCCTTGCATCAGCTGTTTGTTTTAAGAACTCTGTCTACGAAGAAGGGTAAACACTTATTTTATTTATTCCATGGCACTGGAAGTAAACTCTGTTGTCACACTTGTGCAACCTGAAGTGCACACTGCTGAAGCTTTGTAGCTTGGACACATGCCACAGAAGCCACTGAAGTTCAGTACAGGCTGGAGAAATCCTTCTCCCACACACAGAAGCTGCAAACACAACAACACGCTGCGTTCTCTCAAATACGTTTTTGATTCCAACTATCTTTTAAATCAGATCACAAATTGGTTTGAACTGGTTCAAACGACCCTGGTTCCCACTGAAACTGAATCGCCAAAGTGATTCTGAGAGGGAGGCCATGCGCTAGACTACAGTGATTTCCATTTAAGCCTTGTCTTTTTGGCGCTGATGTTTTCCACGTCTTTTTTGATAAATTGATTCCACACAAGTGTGAACCAGATGCGGATCGGAATTGATTTAAATTTGTTCTTCGGCAGGCTGGAGCAGGTCTGTTTTGAATTTATTCATGCATGAATGTGAACCACAAGTGGATTATTTTAGAGGGGGAAAATGTGATCAGGGCCACTTTCAAAACCAATCCATTGATTTGGATCACACACCAATTTATCTGTAAGTGGGAATGAGGCCTATATTCACTGTTTACAAATCTTGGTCTCACTGACAGAATTTCTTGCCAATACTGTACACCACACCTCAACTACACCAGGTATTGAAGCTCCTCCCTTATATACATGTCCAGCGCTGGTGCTTCTAACCCAACCCCTTGCTAGTGTGTTACACTTAATTCCTGCCCCCCCCCCATGTGGCATGACTCTGCACTTTTGACACCTGGTGACTTCATGTCCTGCCAGTGTATCATCAGCTTTTTATGACACAGCAGGCTTCAAATGCTAAATCATCATGGTTCCTTTCTCAACCAGAGTTACCTCTAACCTTTGTCCCACATCCTGGACATTTTCCTTGGATGCTGCCCATCTGACAGATTTGCTCCAAAGAACCATGGGAAATTTGGCAACAAATGCAAAAACAGGGAGAATCCCATGAATAAACCTCAAATAGCTTTCACACTACACCAATTGTGCAAAAAAAGAAAAGAAAGGAAAGAAAGCAAATTTGTGAATGAAATGGAAATAAATTTCTGACATTTTCCTGAAAATGCTTATTTCCTGGTTCATGTCACTTTCTTGTTGGATTCTAAGTAGTTTGTGCACAGCATCATGTGAAAACCATGTGCGCAATTGTGCCTAATATGCTGGATAACCACAGGTTCTGACCCTTTTAAACTTCCAATTTTCCCCAGGTGATGAACTCCTTTGTTCGCACTGAGGTTTATCACACTAGAGGGCAAACAGGATTTAAACAGGAATTAAACAGGAATTAAACAGGAAATGCCCTATGTTAAACATAAGGCAACAGGAAATGCCCTATGTTAAACATAAGGCATTTCCTGTTTAATTCCTGTTTAATTCCTGTTTAAATCCTGTTTGCCCTCTAGTGTGATAAACCTCAACTGTGTCTTTTCATAAACAAAACAAGGCCAGAACAAGAATAGGAACTGTGTTGGAAATGCTAGCACAATATTGACCTTGAAAACCTTTCCTTTCTACAATTCTACAGGAACTCCAATATGCAGTTTGACACCATACTATGTTCTGTAGCTCCAGCCTATGGAATCCTGTGATTTTTAGTTTTACAAGGTTTTTAGATTTCTCTACCAAAGAGTTCTAAAGCCTCACAAAACAACAAGTCCCGGGATCCTGTGGGATGAAACCATGGTAGTTAACATTATGGCAAACTGCATTATTTCTTTAGCATAGATGCACCTTGAGAGATTTCTAACCCAGGCTGGTGGGTCCTTCTAGTTACAATCTAAATCACTATAGTACTATGAAGTCCAAACGAGAAACTTCTCATAACACATAACCCTTTCTCCCACCACACACACATGTTCTCTTTTTCCTTGTTGGTCCCACAATTAAGTTGAAGCTACGTATCATGGTGACAGACTTTGAGGTATCATTAAAAAGAAGCAAATTTTTACTTATGGAGATTATTCAGGTTTTCTTCTCTTAAATCACCATCCATGTGCGTCTTGGCCTTGCTTCTCATTGAATCGTATGTTTTGCTCTATGTCACACCAAGTTGATATTTTCTTTCCAAGATAATTAGAAAACAGCAACCACCTTGTTCTCTATACACCGCAGCAAGTTCCCTCACTGCAGTGCTTATAAGCAAGTAGCCAGCTGATTACAACTTTGGCAATCAATCAGTTCCAAGGAGCTGATTACAAATCAGAACAACTGAGAAGTAGTTCACACCTTAACAATAAATAACAGTTAATACAGATACATTTGCAAGTCACTCCCTGAAGCTGATTTTTTTTCAACAGCCATTTTGAGGATTATCTCTTTCACATGCAAATTTCAAAAGAGAAATGGACACTTTTTAAAATTTGTAGAAGGACATCTGTAAAAGTGGAGAGCATAGTATACACATATATACTTACTCTCTTACTCTATCTACTATATATTTAATATTCTTTAATATATATAATGTTCTCTCTGTGTGTGTGTACCTGGCAATAGGACAATTCTGTTCAGTTACTGGAAGGAATTCTAGTTTTAATTAAAGCTTTCAGAAACTATGCCCATGATTGTTGGGAGATACTGATATCAATAGTCCATTCTGGGAGCTAGTCCAAAAAAGAACATTTTAAAGATCTTCTTTTAATACCTCCCATAATTAGAAACACATTATCCACTGTAAAACATCCACTACTGGAAACTGACTATGAGATTGGGGAACCTAAAGTAGGGACAAAAATCAGAATTTGAAAAAAAAAAAAAAAAAAGAATTATGTTCAGAAGATAATCATCTAATTAGTAAAATGCATAAATTGTTATTCAGACTCAATATCAAGGAAGAACAAATAAAACATTGCATGATTAGTTGGACATCAGATATATTCCATAATCTGCAAATGAAGAAATGGGAAGATACTTGGACTAAAGGATTAAAATTTACATGTTCAAATGATCTCAAAGAAAATTTCTATAAAATGATGTAGAAATGGTATATGATTCCCCCCCAAATGGCAAAGATGTTTAAGGGAATATTGAATAAATGCTGGAATTGCAAGAAAAAGGTAGGTTCATTTTTTCATATATGGTGAAATGTAAAAGGGCTAGAAACTTTTGGTTTAAAATTAATAAGTGGATAGAACAAATATTGAAAATGAATATAAATTTGAAACCAGAATTATATTTGTTAAATATATTTGTTATATAAATTATAAATTATATAAATTATATTTGTTAAATATGATTCATTTAGATGGTATGGAAGAGAAAGAACATAGAAATTAGTTATTTAATTACAGCCACAAGATTGGTCTTTCCAGGGAAGTAGAAAACCAAAATAGCAACATATTTAGAATGGATAGAAAAGTTTATAAAATTGGCTTCTTTAGATAAACTGTCAGATTTGGTGAGAAATAATTCAGTGGAAATATTTAAGAAAACATGGAATCCATTTATAGAGTATATTAATAGGAAAAGAAGAAATATGAGTTGTGCAGGATTTGAAATATAAGATATATTCGTTCATATTATTTTTATTATAATTTGTGACTATGAAAGAAAAGTCAATAGCTCTTGTTACTATAATTAGAAGTTAAAAATGAAATGTATATGAAAATTAGATATTAGAAATTAGAAGTTAAAAATGAAATGTATATGAAAATTGGAGAAATTACATATTAATTTAGAAATCGGGAGATCAAATTTGAATTTTTGTGTATAATTGATTTTATATTAGTTTGTTTCATTTTATGGGTTTGATTTGTTTATTCACGTTCATTTGTCTTTGTTAATAAAGAATTATATTTTAAAAAAGTTTTTCTTAAACTGTCTCTGACTGTCTGTTGAGTTGAATTGGAGTCAGGCCATGCATACCAAATTAAAGAACCAACACAACAGCACAACCACAGGTGAACATATAACACCCAGTAACCCAATCTGGAAAGGAAAGAATTGGGGAAACATGGGTAGGGTTAGTTTCAGGATTCCTGGGGATTAGAGTTTTAGGACCAGCCTGGGGTTCAAGATGGTGTACACAGTTATTGTATTCTCAAAATATCCCTGTGAAATATTTTAAAATCTGAAATAATGACTGGTTCAAGAGTACTCAGTGAATGGAAATTTAAGGCAACCTCTGTGTGGGCTGTAGTACCTGGCAAATTGTAGCAAATTTGTGGCCAATGCCACATATCATGTGAGTTTTTCTCCAAACTGGAAGGAGATATCAAATATCTATGTTTCACTTTTAGGCCTAAATTAATAACTCTTCAAGTAAAGCCAACATATAATCATAACATTAAATACATCAGTGATGGTGACCTTGTGCTTATTGCAAAGGCTTAGAATCATAGAATCATAGAATCATAGAGTTGGAAGAGACCACAAGGGCCATCCAGTCCAACCCCCTGCCATGCAGGAACTCCAAGTCAAAGCATCCCTGACAGATGGCCATCCAGCCTCTGCTTAAAGACCCCTAAGGAAGGAGACTCCACTACACTCCGAGGGAGTGTGTCCCACTGTCGAACAGCCCTTACTGTCAGGAAGTTCCTCCTAATGTTGAGGTGGAATCTCTTTTCCTGCAGTTTGCATCCATTGTTTCGCGTTCTAGTCTCTGCAGCAGCAGAAAACAAGCTTGCTCCCTCCTCAATATGACATCTCTTCAAATATTTAAACAGGGCTATCATATCACCTCTTAACCTTCTCTTCTCCAGGCTAAACATCCCCAGCTCCCTGAGGCGTTCTTCATAGGGCAAGGTTTCCAGACCCTTCACCATCTTAGTTGCCCTCCTTTGGACATGCTCCAGTTTCTCCACATCTTTTTTGAATTGTGGTGCCCAGAACTGGACACAGTATTCCAGGTGGGGCCTGACCAAAGCAGAATAGAGTGGCACTATAACTTCCCTTGATCTAGAAACTATACTTCTATTGATGCAGCCTAAAATTGCATTGGCTTTTTTAGCTGCCGCATCACACTGTTGACTCATGTTCAGCTTATGGTCTACTTGGACTCCTAGATCCCTTTCACATGTGGTCTCATTCAGCCAGGTGTCCCCCATCCTATATCTGTGCATTTCATTTTTCCGCCCTAAGTGCACAACCTTACATTTCTCCGCATTGAATTTCATTTTGTTAGCACTGGCCCAGCTTTCTAGTCTATTCAGGTCATTTTGAATTTTGATCCTGTCCTCTGGGGTATTAGCGACTCCTCCCAGTTTAGTGTCATCTGCAAATTTGATAAGTATGCCCCCAATTCTGTCATCCAAATCGTTAATAAAGATGTTGAATAGGACTGGGCCCAGGACAGAGCCCTGTGGGACCCCACTGGTCACTTCTCTCCAGGATGAAAAGGAGCCATTGTTGAGCACCCTTTGAGTTCGGCCAGTCAACCAATTACAAATCCATGTAACAGTTAACTTGTCTATCCCACATTTTGCAAGCTTGTTTGCAAGAATGTCATGGGGAACCTTGTCAAAGGCCTTACTGAAATCGAGGTATACTATATCCACAGCATTCCCTTCATCTACCAAGCTGGTAATTTTATCAAAAAAAGAGATCAGGTTCGTTTGGCATGACTTATTTCTCTGAAACCCATGTTGGCTTTTTGTGATTATGGCATTGGCCTCTAAGTGTTCACAGACTCTCTGCTTAATGATCTGCTCTAGAACCTTTCCTGGAATTGATGTCAGACTAACTGGACGATAATTGTTGGGATCCTCTTTTTTTCCCTTTTTGAAGATGGGGACAACGTTTGCCCTCCTCCAGTCTGCTGGGACTTCTCCTGTTCTCCAGGAGTTCTCAAAGATTATTGCCAATGGCTCTGATATTACATTTGCCAGTTCTTTTAATACTCTAGGATGTAGTTCATCTGGTCCTGGAGATTTATATTCATTTAGGTTAACCAGGTATTCCTGTACTACCTCTTTACTTATTCTGTGCTGAATTTCCTCTATTCTGTCTCCATTATCCTTAGGTTGAGCACCCTTTGCCTTTTCTGAGAAGACTGAAGCAAAGAAGGTGTTGAGTAATTCTGCCTTTTCTCTGTCCCCTGCTAGAATTTTGCCATCTTCTGCACGCAGTGGCCCTACCGTTTCCTTCTTCTTCCTTTTGCTGCGGACATATCCAAAAAAGCCCTTTTTATTGTTCTTAATCTCTCTAGCAAGCCTGAGTTCATTCTGCGCTTTAGCTTTTCTGACTTTACCCCTACATGTGCTGGCTATTTGTTTGAATTCCTCTTTCGTGATTTCTCCATTTTTCCATTTCTTATACATGTTCCGTTTAAAACTTAGCTCATTTGAAAGTTCCTTAGTCATCCATCCTGGCTTCTTGAGACATCTTCCATTTTTCTTCCTCATTGGAACTGTTTGAAATTGTGCCTTCAATATCTCCCTTTTGAGAAACTCCCATCCGTCTTGAACTCCCTTTTCTTTTAGTATTCCTGACCATGGGATCACTCCCAGTATTTCTCTAAGTTTATTGAAATTAGCTCTCCTAAAGTCTAGAGTGCGTGTCTGACTATGCCTAGCTTCTCCCTTCCACTGTATTACAAACTCCAGGAGAACATGGTCACTTCCACCTAAGGATGCATACTTAATAAGAAAAACAATGCCTTTTTGATGGTAAAAGACACCAAAATATGCCTTTTTGATGGTAAAAGACACCAAAATATTTTTGGGATGCATACTTAATAAGAAAAACAATGCCTTTTTGATGGTAAAAGACACCAAAATATTGAAAGAATAAGAATTGCCAAGAAAGATTAAGGAGAAAGAATCCATGCTATAAGATATTCCAGCAGATAGAACATGCAATACACACACACAAGCACAAAGAGAGAGAGAGAGCACAAAAACTGAATTAAAAATGCTCATAGCATAAAACTAATAAGATTGTTAGAAAAACTAGGAGAGAAACAAATACTATCAAAAATAAAAGGCTGGGTGCTTAAGGCTATACAAACACACATTTTAATAGCATTTAATATTTTCTAAAAATCAACTTTAATTATATGGAAAATGAATAAAAAAATTAATAAGCTTTTCCATGAATACTGTTAGAATATATATGAGTCAGATTAGAGGAGAATGAACAACATAACGAACAATTTATTTAAAATGCAAAGTGGAAATAACATCACTTACAGTTAGGCAGGGCATAAGCAAGAGGGTCCTCTGAACAGAAAAAGGGATTTCTGTATTATTAATGTGCCAGTATGTGGGGAAGGAAAGGTAAAAGTATACAGGTTAGGTCCAGGCTATGTGAAAGACCAGTGCCATTGTACATTGCACTTGCACATGTGCATTGTCCATTGCACATTGTGCATGTAGATTTCCACAGCATTGTACATTCAGTTGTGCAACAGATCTTCAAGGGAGGTTTTCTTTCTCTGTCCCATCACCATCACAAGTATGCTTGGGCAGCACTTGAGCGAGAGAGAGAGAGAGAGAGAGAGAGAGAGAGAGATCTTGGTGGCTGCTCCCAGGATATGGAATTCTCTTCTATGGCTGCATCTGCATAGCAGAAATAATCCAGATTGACACCACTTTAACTGCTGTGGGTCCATGGCATGGAATACTGGGAACTGTAGTTTGTTGTGGCACCAGAGCTCTCTGATGAGAAGGCTAAATGTCTCACAAAACTACAGTTCACAGAATTCCATATCACATCATACAGGCAATTGTATTGCCAGCTGCGAACTGAGCAGTTGTGCAGGTACATCACACATGAACTGTGCAGTTATGAAGATCTGTCAAATTACCATTGTGGTTTTGCTTCCCTTTTTTAAGTGCACAGTTGCATCGGTGCACCATGAATGAACTCCTTTATTTTATAATAATAGTTATTATTGTTATTATTATTATTACCCCACCCCTTTGTGATCAATTGAGGTGGCTTACACATTAAAATACTATTTCATCAATAAAACAAACTACATCCCTCCTCCCCTTAAAAAGATATTAGGTCTGTTACAATTTAAGTTTATGAATAAACTTCTTTATTTTATGAAGGAATTGACATTTTGTGCACAGTTGCATAACAGTTATAGCATCCCAGAGTCCCTACTGCGCATGTCTAGGGTTTGGATTAGGGCTGGAGCTAGGGTTTGGGAGCTTTAAAAAACTGCACAGTTGCACTGCAGCATTTAGATGCAGCTGCACTGTTACACCCTTTTTAAAAAGAAGCTGGGAAAAGCAGGTCCTTTTTAAAGCTGCTTTTCCCCCACTAAAATGCAAAAGAAGTGCGTTCATGCCAAACTTTCAGTGGGTCATCTAAAGGCTACACTTTCATGCAGGCATGTACACACCCCTTTTTGCCAGTCTAGATCAGCCCATTGAAACATGGCTATTAAAGTAGTGTCAACCTAGATTATTTATTTCTGCTGTGTGGATGCAACCCAAGAGAGGCTTGGTTGCTCCCTGTCCTCTCTTTTTCTGATTAGCAAGTACCTTCTTATTTAATCAGGCCTTCAGCTAATAACTGGTAGTGGTAATGCAATGCTTTAAAAATGTGTATGGTGTTTTAACATTTTAAACTGTTCTAAATTAATGTTTTTTTTAAAAAAAGACTTGTTTAATGCTTTTAAAATATTTATATCAGAGATTGTTTTAATTATATTGTTGAACATGTTCTGTTAAACATGTTCTGCTTTAGCTATATTGTTTTAACACATTAACATTCTCTGCCAAAGAGTGCTGGTGCCTCACAAAGCTACAATTCCCAGGATTCTGTAGGATGGAGCCATGACAGTTAAACTGGTGTCAAACTGCATGTGTTTCAATGCCCCGGACTCCCATTCAGCAATACTTTCGAAACATAGGAAGTAACTTTATACTAAGTCAAATAATTAATCCACTGACTGGTCCATTTGTTGGTTTAATATTGAAACTCAGACTGCCAGAGGTTCTCCAGGGATTCACATTTCACAGGGATATTTTTCTAACCCTACCTATCGTTTTTCTGAAATTCTGAAATCAGGGGAGATCAGGCATGCTCAGAGTGGTCATGGAGGGAGAAAGTAACATTTCTTAATGCCAGTGTGTGAATTTCTGAGAAGCACACAATATTTTCTTTCAATTAGAAAAGCACCAACAAATGTAGATATGTGACAAGTCAACCAATCAAAAGGATATGATTCCATCTATCCTTCCCTTCTCCTGTCATAAACTAAGGGGCAAACATAGATTAAAAGCTCTGCTGACATTTTATATATATATATATATATATATATATATATTAGATTTTAAATCTTGTCCAAATAAAAAGCCCTGTGCCAAATGCCACCCCATCTTTTGTTCTGTATATCAGATGGGAACTGCTGCTTGCTTCCATCTTCTTGAAAGGATTTCCTCTTTGTTCTGACCTGAAGTAGATGTTTGTGCTGTTGAATGAGATTGTTTATTTGGGCTTTTTGTATAATAATTGAAGCAAGCAAACAGAAAGGCACCTACAGCTCAGGCTTCAGGGAAGCTGATGAAGAGGCGTATCTTGAAAGGTCTTCTCGCTGGTATCTTTCATTAGTCTCTGGCCCTTCAGTCACATTACCTGTAACTCTCTCAAAAGATCTTGTGTCACGCACACAATTACAGGTGCTAAAGAAGGAAGCAGGAGAGTAATCTAACACTAATTTTGCATCTCTCTCTATCTCTCCTTTTCTCCCCATGTATGTGTGTTTCTAGAAGTGGAACAAACATTATTCATGGCTTAAAGAAAAGATTTATCCTTTATCATGTGAAAATAAGTCTTTAGAGTTGGAGAAAAATCTCATTTCTATATTCCATTTGCAAATAACCATACCACTACAAGGATGAGGGGTTGGAAAGTGTATAATCCTCCAGATTTTGTTATGCCTGGGACATAACAAACCAAAATGATGTCCTCACTTCTTCTAACTAACACAAAGAATAATCCAAGAGGAAATTATGCTGTGCATTTTCTATGAACTGTCTTGCATAGGTGATTTCAGTGGGAGGGGTTTCAAGAAAAGATCATACCTAATAACTGGATCAGTCTCTGGTTCACCCCCTTCCCAGGAATGGTAGAGGTAATTTGTGGCTTTTTTCAAATACATATGAGTTTAACCAATAACTCACCCCTAGAACTCAACTGTGATCTGAACATAAATGGTGTTGTTATAGAAACCCATGTATCGCCCAACTTGCCTTGTAATTTGTACAACAAAAATGTGCTTGGAAAAATAAAGATGCATAGAAAAATAGTCAAAAAGTGTCCTTACATGTCAAAAATGTTTATGCTTTGACAAATGGACACAAAAAATGAATACAAATTTCCATGAAATTGAAAACACCTGGTGATCTCATAAGACCCAAGTCAAAGTAAGCTTCACCAGCCCATTTTACAGATTCATACTTCACTGTTAAAGATAGATAACTCTGTTAAGTTTGTTTTGTTTTTAGATTGTTTAAATTATCAAATTCATACCATCCCAAATGTGTGATGTCTATATTTTGGTAAATTCTTGAAAAATGGACAAAAATGAAATTTCTACATTGGCTAAATTCAATAGGTTCAGCTGTTCTCAGTAGGTTGAGGATCACCTTTTGTTTGCCTTCTATATACTGTTACAAATGTGGAATCTGTTGGAGGATCAGGGAGGCACCAAATGTACATCTACATTAACATGATTAAATATAAATTTCCAAACCATAACCAAAATCCTGCATCATCAGACATCACTATGATGACACAACTCCAAGGCACTGCCAAATGGGATGCTGTGTTATCCTGGTTGTGAGGTTTGTTGAAATGGATAGCTGGAGATATACCTCAGGGCCCTGCTATGCCTGCATCACTTAATGTAGCCCATGATTGGGAGGAAGAACCTTGCAGTCATAATTTCTTTTTCTTTTTAAAATTATCTTTATTTAAAGTTATTTACATCACATTAAAACATATATTCAAATAAAAGAAAAAAAATCATGAAAACATACCTCAAGAGATCTTTACATAAAATTACCAACTCTACATTCTCATTTCTCATCCTTACATTCAAACTTCCATTCCTTTTTTTCTCTCTTCCTTTTCCATTCTGTCTCATATACTTCTATCCCTATTTCTCCTCCTTATCTCTTCTGTCCTTTACCTTTTTCTCTCTTCTTTTATTCTCTCTCCCTTTCTCATACTCCCATTCCTCTGTTTTCTTCTACTCACAGTCATAATTTGTCAGGGCCCCAACCTGCATCACCTCTGAAACCCTTCATCTAGGGTACATCCTGGCTTAAGAGGTAGTTTTCTTGGGTCATGTCTGGCATTAATGACCATAAATATGAGTCTCCAATGTTACAAGATTATAAATCTGGTTAATGATCTCATAGATATTGATAAGGACAATAGCCATATTTTTAAGATTTAAGTACTCAAGTTCCCCAGCTTATCTAGAATATCTATCAGGCTAGTTTCTCAAAGATGGCATGAAGCTGTCTTTTCCAAAAAGCTGAGCAACCAGATTGCTAGTCCTGCAGGCGTGATGAAGACGCATGGAACAACTACACTGGTGGGGAATGAATATGGCTCATGTGAAGCCTCATTGCAACCTCAACAACCACACCACTGGCTCCAAGGATGCCATAAAGGGTGATGGAGCATCCACGTGGGCTGGCAGCAAACGCAGCTTTGAGCCATGGCACTCCTTTATTTATTTATTTATTTATTTTGTGTTCTGGCTGGAGATTCCGCATGTGCATAGGAACAAAGGAGACATCAATGCCAAGTGAACAGCGGTGTAAAAGGTACCAGTATCATGGATGCCACGTTGCCCGTGTGGCCTGCAGTGGCAGCCAGCATGCAATGCACAGTGGAAAGGGCATTTGGGTGGCTGAAGGAGGTGCTTTACTGCCTCGAGGGAGGTGCTTTACTGCCCTACTCCTTGTGGCAGAAGATAATGTCATGCCCATCATTGCTTCATGTATCATCCTCCACAATGTCTGTGAGATGAGGGGGAGGGTGATAGGTGCCATTTCATGCTGCCTACCCTGGGAACACCCATGCAGGACAATGACGTTATCAAGCAGAAAGAAGGGAAGGCTGCGAGGAGAGCCCTGGCAGATTTCTTTCTCAACAGGAGAATCCGAAGTATGCCCCTTCCTCCATCTATGATGCGAGAGTAAAAGTGTAGTGTGACAGAATGACCAGCTGAATAAATGGGATGGTACAGACTGCCCAAAAGGGGCAGTCTGCATCTGCCCCAAGAAGCAGCGAGATGAGGCTTCACCGGTAGCCTCAGAGGCCCCATCCTGCCACTTCTGCAGGCCAGGGAGAAGCAGCAACTTGCCACTTCCCCCGCAGCCTGCAAGTGGGGTGCAGCAGGCGCACTGAGTACTCCCCTCTGAGTCCTTGGTGCAGCTGTCTAAAGCACCAAGGACCAGGCACAAAAAAAGAGCTCAATTTTGGAGCTCTTTTTCACGCCGTGAAAAGGGCATGCTTGGCACCCTCCCACAGCTTGTGTTGTCAGGCGCACGCATGCTGTGCGCACCATGATGACATCATGACGTGCCCGTATGGACGCCGCCATTTTAAAATGGTGGTGCCCATACGTTTTATGGTTCGGGCATGTATAAATGCTGCGTCCTCCCTAATCGCGCCTTATAGTGCCCGTCTGTATCGGGCCAATGTATCCTATTATCCACAGTCTGTGTATAGCTATCACTCATGCTCTTCTGTAGGCAGTCTTACCCATGTGCCTGAGGGACACACACATACTAACAAAAGGACATGGGAGGTCACTCAGTACCAGTTCTCCTGGGTACTGAAAGATATATTGTTGTATGGTTTTAAATACTGTAAGCTGCTTTGATTGCTACGGCAAAAAGCAAGGTATAAATAAAAGTTTTATTTTTTTAATTATTTATACAACTGCTTCAACTTCCAACAGTCTTTCTGACAATGTATCAATTCCCCGAGCAAGATCGGCAGAGAGGAAGAGTGACAGAGGAAGAAGGAGAGGAAGTGGGGGGCACCCAGAAACCCTGGCTGTGGCATTGGGTGAAGGGATGCACAACTCTGTCCTAACCATCCTCTTTTTACTTCCCCTCCAGATTCCTGGAGGGTGACTTGCACAAGGTCCAACAATCACTGGAAGCCATACTCCAGTGACTTGGACCCTTGCAACCCCCACTTCCCCCCTCCCTGAAGCATTTTCCTTTCCCCTCCCCTTCCCCCTTGTACATAACTACCTTGTTATTGTTATTGTGAATATAAAAAAATTACATCTGTGGGTTGTTTCTCAGAGATCTCCACCTCCATAGTAACCCCCTGCTCCAGGACTGGAGGGCTGCCCCTCCTTTCTCTGGCCTGCTGCACAGACCCCTCCTCCAGGGCCTAGGGGATGCCCCTCCTCCTTGTGCCCTCCTCCACACCATACCCTCTGCCACCAACAACAACCCTTATGATTTCCACAAGGTGGACCAGCATATCATCTGCAGTTTGAAAGTGGCATTGAGTCACTCCTGCTACTGGACTGATCTTTCTTGTTGCTGGAAGGATCTCTCCAGCAACTCCCTCTGCTCTCTGCTCTCTGCTCTGCATGTCTCTCTGCCTGTCTCTCCCTCAGCTGATGGGCATGGTCTCCCTGTACCAGGAGTCCCTTCATGTGCTTTGAGGTGTAAGCCATGAGCTGATGCATAGCACTAATAGTTGTAGCACTTGCTGAGCAATACACCCTCTTATTTGGGATCTCAGCTATGCAATCCACTGGTGACATTGCAGCTCTGGGATTAGCTATACCATCTTCTGTGTTTCATCCTACTTCACATCCTATGGGACATATATGGAAGAGGGCAGAGTTTCAACATAAAACATGTCCTTCAGGGATCGGGAGTGGGGGGGGAGGAGAGAAGGGAGAGGCAAGGGAGGGTTGTGTACAAAGACTGGATACATGCACCTCATGCTCATGGAAGGGACACTCTCAAATGTACAACCATAAAAACGTTACTCCACTAGCCCCGCAAGCATGCAAAACTATTGTTAAGAATACCTGCACATGTGTGCATAATATCTCAAAGAAGCCATGCACATTGCAATGTCAATTACATCCAAGTGTACATTATAGGAAATGACTTTATCATGTGCGGCCTTGACCTGATCCATCAGCTGGATGAATTCTCCAGACCCTGCCCCCCCCTTCAACCTCACTGTTATCACTGACTGCTGTACTGGTCCATGGGACAGGTAAGCAATCACAGTAGCTACTGATCATGGAAGATGTAGTGCTGCCGTCCCTAGCATGAGATGGTGGCCTGCTTCTGAAAGCTGTAGAGCTACTCTCCCCAACACATGCTCGTTCTCTCATGGCAGAGATGTCCACAGCTCTCTGACTGCATGATGTGTCATCTGAGCCAGGGTTTTCATCCTGGTCATCTGCATGACAAAGGTTGATGGTCATGTCTGCCCTATGCCCACCCTGGTGCCACATCTTCCCCCTCTCCCCTGAATCCTTTCCCAGGGGGCCTGGCGCATGTTACCTTGAGATCCCATCAAAAGGTTCTGGCCACATTCTGCCTCAGAAGGGTCCTCCACAGTTGCAACTCTGGATTCTGGGCCTGCTGGGACCCTCACAAGTTCACCACTGGTACACAGTCTGCCAGGTCTTATGCTCCCATCCTTGGCAATGAAGGCATGGAGTTCCTTGTAGAAGAGCTTGCTGGTGGCACCCCAACCAGTTTTGACCTTGTTATCCCTAAAATTCTTGTACCTCCCTTGAGGGTTTTGCACTTCTGATGACACTCCTCTCAACTATGTTTGTGGCCTTTAGCCCTCATGCCTTCTGCCACCTCCTGATATGTTTCAGCATTCAAGTAGGACTTGTTCAATTTGTCCAAAATATGTGGTTTTTTTTTATTTAGTATTGTGAAATTTTACAAAAAAATAACATAAAAACAAATTATAACATTCTTTCATACCTATATTATACTTTAACATTTTTTTTTTATTTTATTAAAAAAATTGTGGTTGTGACCACAGAGCTATCAGGTCAGCTGTCTTCACATGTGACCACGACATTCCTCTTCATCTTTTTGGCATGCTTGTGGATGGCTCTCCAATTCTGTCTACTATCAAAAAGGACTCCCAACAGAGATGTGCTAAAGTCCAGCAGAGCTGCACAGTGACACAGGGAAAATGGCCATGGAATGTGTGTAGAGGTCCAGCTTAAAAGTGAAACTTTTCCCCTTATCACCTTTTCCATGCTAAAAATCTGGCAGCAACACTTACAGCATCTCACCATTCACAGGATACATGCATACCGTGTTAATGAACATTAGATGCATCTGTGGCGAAGTTTCCACACTGCAGAGAGCATGAAATTTTAAATTGAAACCAACTTTATACAGTGCAGCAACCAGTATAAATTCCACTGCAGAACTGGAAGCATTATACACTTTAATTAGGAGCCTAGTGCATACAGTGCATGCTCTGGATTCCCAACTCATGTTCTGCTGCACATGAGCCACTGCATCTCTATGAACTGTTTAAATATCCATTAACTCTTTTCTGCCATACCAGTGATGCTGTAACTATATGCTGCTGCAAAGGTACGCCCTTTCCAAAAAGAACTGGGGAAAAGCAGCTTCTTTTTGAAGCTGCATTTTCCTGGATGTAGTGTGAACCTGGCACATTCCTTCTGGCATTTATGTGTGTGTCATCTAACTGCCACACCTCCATACCTGCATGAACACACCTCTTTTTGCCAATCTGTATAGAGCCTTAAGTTTCATTTACATTCATTTAACAAATCATGTTTCTTTTGAGATAGTTTATTTCTATAGCAGAATAAATGTCCTCAGTATGAAAAGACCTAAGACCTTTTCCTTCAAATAATCTTTGCCCTCTGTAGAACTTTAATGAAAGTTTCATGATTTTACAGAACATGTTGAAAGCCTCAGGGTTTCAAAACTCACGAGCCAATTGTGAACATCCTGGGTATTTATTTCTGTTCCACATTTTAGCAGCAAAAAGCATAGCTTGGTGTCCAACAAAGGAAGAATGAAAACAGAATGCCATTAGGAAAAGATATCAAAACCAAGAGCACCTGAGCAATGCTGAAAGTAATGCAATATTTCCTTTTAAGTTTCTGTGATCTTTAATCCAGTAGAGCAAAAAAGCAAATCACCTATTATAGCCTCCTTAGGTGTGAAAATAGTTTTTGAAAGTAATAAATAGGAAGGGAATTTGGAGAGGGACTACTAGTTGTATTGCCAATGGTCTAAATTCTTTGATTTTCCTTTGTTTTCATACCAAAGTATATAAAACATTGGCTTCTTTTTTCATACAAGGATAAGCCACATTTAATGGACAATATAAGACAAACCCTTGTATTAATCATCCCATAAAAAAACAAAGGGTGGGTGAGGCACTGGTGGGGAAATACGAATCTGACCTCTTCCTGAACAAGGTTGACACACCATGCTCAGTAGTTATTGTTATAGGAATAGGATTGTTGCTTAGCAACAAGTCTCAAATAATCTTGCGCAGCTTTTGTATCTGAGGAAAAGTGAGGCGAAGAAAAGTTTGGGAAGCTAATGAGGAAGAAATAGCTTCGGTGTAGAACAATCAATAGTGCACCTGACCAGAAAATAAACTATTAATGGGCCCACAGAAAGCAAAGCTACTTAGAGAGGCTCAAAGGCAAATTTATTATCACCAGGTGTGTTTAATTGGCTGCACCGTAATTTTCCTTTTAGCTTGGTATCCTTTCTGGCTGGAGATACGCCTACAGCTACCTTGGCCTTGGCTATAAAAATTCATGAAAGGTTTCTGCTCAGTGACTTTAACCGGTGCACAGAAATCAGCCACTGTTTTGATCACATTGAATTCTCTACCCTTTAAGAATCCAAAAACTATCCATAGCTTGTAAGAATGCTATGATAGTAGAAAAGAGCCCCAGTGTCAACTTGTAGTAATACGTGGTACAAATGTCTTCAAACAGAGTGGTCACAGTTTTCTTTCACTAAGTGTCGAGTCAAAGACTCTCAGGACAATGCTTCTGCTACATTCCCAACTGTAGGACTGGCAAAGGGGAGGCAAAAGAGGAGGAGGAAAAGGGGGAAAAAATAAAGATAAGGAATTCAACTTTTTAAAAAGCAGTCATAGACAGTAGTCATGCCAGTATGTAATGGGTAATGATGATGATTGCAATTTTCTATTACCTACTTAGCTACATAACAATCTTAGTTAGCTACATACACTTACTGGGCAACAAGGGTTGGTTACTGGGTGACAGCTGCTATGACTAACAGAGGTTTGTTTTCCTGTCTGTTGGGAAGCAGTTGATCCTTCCTATGAGTTATCTTTGTTGTGATAAGCAGAAGCAGGGTCCCTGTTGCAATCCTCCCTTGGACAGGAGATCATTCACATCAGGGTATTGGGCAGGACCATCAGTTAGCTGCTTCCCAGGGAGCAGACCCCTGCTGATGGCAGCAGCTGCCCCCTGATACGTGAAGATTAGGGAACTTTAATGGTCCCTATGTATGCCCTAAATCAAGGACTATGTTGGGATCCTGAATTCATATCAGTCCCAAATATGTTACTCTAGCTTACTGCCTAAGTGAATTCCAGCCATTATTGTTTCTTAGCCAACACTCCTTATCAATTGATAAAACAATAGATAATACATATAACATAACTTGAAACAGCATATAAAACCAATGTGTATTAAAATCAACCAATAAATATGTAAAAATTGCATTAAAAATAATCTAGTTAGATTATTATTATAATTTTATTTATTTTATTTTTATAGAGCTGTAAATTTACACAGTGCTGTACATACAATCTTATAATTAGATGGATCCCTGCCCTCAGGCTTACAATCTAAAAGAGACAACACAAAAGGAAAAGAGGAAGGTGGTGGGAAGGGAATGAGGTCCAGTGGTTATTCTCTTCCTCTGGGGCCTGGACCAAGACATATGGACTGGAGGGAGGGCTTGGCTTCTTAACACATAGTTAACATGAGGCATCCTGGGGCAGATGGCACAATCCTGGGAATGCTTTCCTTTAGCTTAATTTTGAATCTGGTTAGAGAAGTGATGAGGTGTATATGTGGGGGAAGAAGATTCCAGGAGTGAAGGGAAGCAAGTGAGAAGGGACGAATCTGGAATAGGGCAGTGGAAATCCTTGGCTGGGACAGGAGGCCTTGATTATCAGAACAGAGGGTACGAGAAGGAGTGCGAGGAGAAAGAAGTTCAGACAAGTATGGAGGGGTCAGTCCGTGGAAGGCTTTGAAAGTCAGTAACAAAAGCCTGTACTGAATGTGGAAGGGGAAGGGGAGCCAGTGAAGGGAGGATAAGAGGGGAGAAACATGGTCAGAGTGGTGAGCAGATGTGATAATACGTGCAGCTGAGTTCTGGACAGAAATTAGAGGATGGAGGTGAGAGAGAGGAAGCCCTGTCAGAAGAAGGTTACAATAATCTAGTTGTGAAACCACTAGGGCATGGACCAGAGTCCTGGCAGTGGAGGCCGAGAGGAATTGATGGACTTTAACAATGTTGTAAAGAGAGAATCTACAGGTCTTGGCAGTGGCCTGAATCTGGGGAATAAATGACAGAGAGGAATCAAAAATGAAACCAAGACTGTGGGCTTGCTGAACCGGTTGAATAGAAGTGCCGTCAACAGAAACATAAAAGGAGCATTGAAGGGTGGGCTAAGGTGGGAAGATGAGAAGCCCTGTCTTAGACATGTTGAGCTTCAAGTGTCGATGCCGCATCCACTGAGAGATGGCAGCCAGTCAAGATGAGACTTGCTGTTCAAGCCCCGGCAAAACATCAGGGGTGGAAAGATACAGCTGAGTGTCATTGGCATACAGATGATAGGAGAAACCAAAAGAACTGATGAGTTTACCAAGGGACAATGTGTATAAAGAGAACAAAAGGAGACCCAGGAAAGAACCCTGAAGAACTCCAACAGATAAGGGAACAGAGGAGGAAGGGCTTTTTTGGATATGTCCGCAGCAAAAGGAAGAAGAAGGAAACAGTGGGGCCACTGCGTGCAGAAGATGGCAAAATGCTAACAGGGGACAGAGAAAAGGCAGAATTACTCAACACCTTCTTTGCTTCAGTCTTCTCAGAAAAGGCAAAAGGTGCTCAACCGAAGGATAATGGAGCAGAAGACAGAATAGGGGAATTTCAGCACAGAATAAGTAAAGAGATAGTACAGGAATACTTGGTTAACCTAAATGAATATAAATCTCCAGGACCAGATGAACTACATCCTAGAGTATTAAAAGAACTAGCAAATGTAATATCAGAGCCATTGGCAATAATCTTTGAGAACTCCTGGAGAACAGGAGAAGTCCCAGAAGACTGGAGGAGGGCAAACGTTGTCCCCATCTTCAAAAAGGGAAAAAAAGAGGATCCCAACAATTATCGTCCGGTTAGTCTGACATCAATTCCAGGAAAGGTGCTAGAGCAGATCATTAAGCAGAGAGTCTGCGAACATTTAGAAGCCAATGCCATAATCACAAAAAGCCAACATGGGTTTCAGAAAAAGAAGTCATGCCAAACGAACCTGATCTCTTTTTTTGATAAAATTACCAGCTTGGTAGATGAAGGGAATGCTGTGGATATAGTATACCTCGATTTCAGTAAGGCCTTTGACAAGGTTCCCCATGACATTCTTGCAAACAAGCTTGCAAAATGTGGGATAGACAAGTTAACTGTTACATGGATTTGTAATTGGTTGACTGGCCGAACTCAAAGGGTGCTGAACAATGGCTCCTTTTCATCCTGGAGAGAAGTGACAAGTGGGGTGCCACAGGGTTCTGTCCTGGGCCCAGTGCTATTCAATATCTTTATTAACGATTTGGATGACAGAATTGGGGGCATACTTATCAAATTTGCAGATGACACTAAACTGGGAGGAGTAGCTAATACCCCAGAGGATAGGATCAAAATTCAAAATGACCTGAATAGACTAGAAAGCTGGGCCAGTGCTAACAAAATGAAATTCAATACGGAGAAATGTAAGGTTCTGCACTTAGGGCGGAAAAATGAAATGCACAGATATAGGATGGGGGACACCTGGCTGAATGAGACCACATGTGAAAGGGATCTAGGAGTCCAAGTAGACCATAAGCTGAACATGAGTCAACAGTGTGATGCGGCAGCTAAAAAAGCCAATGCAGTTTTAGGCTGCATCAATAGAAGTATAGTTTCTAGATCAAGGGAAGTTATAGTGCCACTCTATTCTGCTTTGGTCAGGCCCCACCTGGAATACTGTGTCCAGTTCTGGGCACCACAATTCAAAAAGGATGTGGAGAAACTGGAGCATGTCCAAAGGAGGGCAACTAAGATGGTGAAGGGTCTGGAAACCTTGCCGTATGAAGAACGCCTTAGGGAGCTGGGGATGTTTAGCCTGGAGAAGAGAAGGTTAAGAGGTGATATGATAGCCCTGTTTAAATATTTGAAGGGATGTCATATTGAGGAGGGAGCAAGCTTGTTTTCTGCTGCTGCAGAGACTAGAACGCGGAACAATGGATGCAAACTGCAGGAAAAGAGATTCCACCTCAACATTAGGAGGAACTTCCTGACAGTAAGGGCTGTTCGACAGTGGAACACACTCCCTCGGAGTGTGGTGGAGTCTCCTTCCTTAGGGGTCTTTAAGCAGAGGCTGGATGGCCATCTGTCAGGGATGCTTTGACTTGGAGTTCCTGCATGGCAGGGGGTTGGACTGGATGGCCCTTGTGGTCTCTTCCAACTCTATGATTCTATGATTCTATGATTCTATGATTCTATGAAGTCTGACCACCTGTGACCACTGCAAAAGATCTGTCTGACAAGTAAGATTTAAACCAGTTGAGAACAGAGTCGGAGAAGCTGAGGTCAGAAAGTAAGTAAAGCAAGAGACAGTGATCCACGGTGTCGAAGGCCGCAGAGAAATCTAGAAGAATGAGAATAGTGTAGAGGCTATTCACCTTGGCCTGCAAGAGATCATTTGAGATCTTGGTGAGGGCCGTCTATATAGAGTGCCGTGGGCAGAAACAAGACTGAAAAGGGTCCAGGATGGAGTTGGCTTGGAGAAACTCAAGACAGCGAGAATAAACTACTCATTCCAGAAACTTAGAGAGGAAAGGAAGAAGAGAGATCGGACGATAGCTAGAGAAAGAAGAGGAGTCGAGAAAGGGTTTGCCAGAAAAGTCTTTACTGCTGCTTTAAATGCAGACATGAGGCTTGGATGAAGATGTAGGCAGGGGCAATGGAGCTCATGAAAGGAGATTTCCCTGTTCCATCACTCCCACAGCAGCTTCTCTAGTCACCTGAAAATGACAAGACAGAGCAGTGAGTAAGCTTTTGTATTGGGGGGGGGGGAGTATCACCAAACTCAATGGATCACCTTTCCGCCAGTGGAGACTTTTTCCTATTGGAAGTCAGGAAAGATAATAGATTCAATTTGGTAGATTCTAGTTTATAAGCAAGTTCCCCTACCTCTCTTGCTCTAAACTATTGTCCTTGTCTTCCCAATGAGTTGTGATAATCCTTCTCTGCTGGAACCATCCTGACCACATAATCATACTCTTAACAATGGGGTCCCCCCCATGAAGTACCTGTGTTGGGAGCTAAACAGAATGCCCCTAAGGGGCAGACTGCAGCCACCTCCTTCTTCACCAGAATGGGGCTGCAGCGACTACATGCCATGGCCCTGATCTGGCCTTTCCGTGGTGCAAAAAGAAGCTGCAAATGCAACTCCTTTTTGTGCAGCAGAAAGGGCACCACAGCTACTGGCACCATGACTTTTTGGCACTCCTTTGGTGCTGTGTCATCTGGACACAGCACCAGCGAAATGTCTGATGCCACCTGCCATGCAGTGGAGTGTGCAGCACTATGCCAACATGGGGGTGGAGTCAGGGTGTACATCATGCAGACATCATGCCAGCCTTTGATGCCAATCTGTACACCCTCTTAGTCTCTTCCATCATAACAATGAGGCAGGAAGAGGAGAGCAAAAAAGAAAAAGAAAGAAATGAAGCAGCACCTTTTAAGACAAGCTGGGTTTTATTTTTGCATGAGCTTTTGTAGATGTAAACCCATTTCTTTGGATGCAGTACAGAGTGATAATAAATACTCAGGTATATAACATATTTATACAGTAGTAGGAGTAGCTGGGGGAGATAATAGGATCAAGAAATGTGCAAATCAAGTTGTTGTTGTTGTTGTTATTGTTGTTGTGTCTTCAAGTTATTTCTAACATGACAAACTTAAGGGAAACCTAATTATCTGAGGCTGAGAGTGTGCAACTTGCTCAAGCTTACTCAATAGGTTTCCATGGCCAAGGAATGACTTGAACCTTGGCCTCCAGAGCCATAGACTAATGCTCAAACCACTGTGCCACTCTGACTCCAAATTATGATTCTTGCATTAAACCACTTATTGATGTTTACCAGAGCTCTCTGACAGATCAGGCTGAATACCTCACGAAACTACAAATTTCAGGATTCTGTAGGCTAGGGTCATGGCAGTTAAAGTGCTTTAATTCTTCTGTGTGGCCGTGCCAAAGACAATAGCTTCATGGCATACTACATATATTAACACAAGAGTCCTTTACTACTGCACATATAGCAAAAGGAATATTCTCAGACTATGTTTTGACCCATGAGAAACTGACTATGGTAAACAAATGTATTGCTTTTACACATCAGCACTAACTGACCACTAGTAATGTAAATTTATCTCTTTATTCTTCCCATCCCTGGACAGATGTTGGAAATGATATTATCATTGTTGCTTCTCTATGGAGAATGAGATATTTCAGAGAAGTGAAACATTCCTGGCAATTTTTTAAACAATGAGGGTTATAAAATGCTCAGCTGGCTTTCCCTCCCTTACTCTTCTTGCAAATATGGTATGAACCATGAAATTCTGTTCTAGCAAGGAAAGATGACCTATGGTTATCTTTACAATGAAATTCCTTCTCCTCTTCCCTCCTGCATCTGAATGGTATGATTCAAATTGCCTTTACTGAGATTCACACAATTAAAATGAATGACTGCAGCACTGTTACTCTTATTACTTCAAAAAAGGAAGAAGTCTTGCACATCAAATTTCTCACTGAAGTATTTGCCTCATTGTTTCTTTTGCAGATGGTCTGCAGATTCTCATACCTGGATTGAAACACATGCCACATTTCAGAGCTCATAAATACTTCAACTGAGCATTATAATAAATAATATAAATAAATAAAACTTTTATTTGTACCCCGCTTTTTGCCGGAACAATTAAAGTGGCTTATAGCATTTCAAACCATACAACAATATATATAAATTACCCCCCCCAAAGGAATTAAACAAGTTATGATTAAAATTTACATAAAAATGATTAAAAATAAATAAAATTTAAACAGTTCCTAATAATAACAGTGCAGAGTCGTTGTAATATGCGCCTATGTGGAGGGATATTTTTGGCCGAGAGATTTATTCCGGGAAGGCCTGCCGAAATAGATCCATCTTGATGGCTTTTTAAAAGCCATCCAGGTTGGTAATTTGATGGATCTCATCCAGCAGGCCATTCCATAAAGTGGGAGCAACTGCAGAAAAAGTCCTCTGGGAGGTTGCAACCAATCTGGTCTTCACTGGTTGCAATAGGTTCCTTCCAGAGGATCTAAGTGCATGGGGCGGATTATATGGAAGCAGGTGATCCCTTAGATAAGTTGGGCCCAGGCCATGTAGAGCTTTAAAGGTGATAACCAACAACTTCTACTGTGCCCAGAAACTAATAGGCAGCCAGTGGAGTGACTTCAATATTGGTGTAATATGGTCACTCCTTGCTGTTCCTGTAATTGGTCTGGCTGCTATGTTTTGTACCAAGTGAAGTTTCTGAACTAAGCACAAGGGTAGCCCCATATAAAGCACATTGCAAAAATCGAGTCTTTAGATTATCAGTGCATGTACTACAGTTTTGAGGTCCTCTGGTTCCAGGAAAGGGCGCAGCTGGCATATCAGCTGAAGCTGATAACAGGCTCTCTTGACCGTCACATTCACTTGATCTCTCATGTGAAGCGATGAGTCAAGAAGCACCCCTAGACTGTGAACACAGTCCTTTGAGGAGAGCATAAACCCCTGTAGGACTGGAGGTTGCAGCCCAATACCTGGTTTAGGGGTCCCTACTGTAAGTACCTCCATTTTGTTTGGATTCAACTTGAGCTTGTTTTCCCTCATCCAGTCCATTACTGCCGCAAGACACTGATTGAGGGGAGAAATGCCGTCTGTCGTCATTGCTAATGACCGAGACATGGAGAAATATATTTGGGTCTCATTGGTATATTGATAACACCCTGCCCCATGTCTATGGATGATTTCTCCCAGCGGCTTCATGTAAATATTAAATAGCATCGGGGACAGGATGGCGCCCTGAGGGATGCCACAATTAAGCTCCATTTTTGAGGAGCAACTGTCCCTGAGCATCACCCTCTGCAACCTGCCCAAGAGAAAGTAGCAAAAACATTGGAGCACAATGCCTCCAACTCCTAACTGTCTCAGGCGTCCCAAGAGGATGTCGTGATCTATTGTATCAAATGCTGCTGAGAGGTCCAGAAGCACCAACAGGGTCACGTTTCCTCTGTTGATACCTAGACGCAGGTTAAGGTGACCATGGCAGTCTCCACCCCATATCAGGTCCTAAATCCAGTTTGAAATGGATCAAGATAATTGGTTTCCTCCAAGACCGCTTGGAGCTGAAGAGCAACAGTTATCTCGATCACCTTGTCCAAAGATGGTAGATTGGATACAGGCCTATAGTTTTTCATGTCCAGGGGGTCGAGGGAAGGGTGTTTTAGGAGTGGTCTGACAACCGCTTCCTTTAAAGAAGATGGTACATAACCTTCCCCAAGGGATGCATTGATGACACGTCTAAGAAGTGCCATCAAGGTATCACCCCCCTGGACCGCCAGCCATGATGAGCAGGGATCAAGAGGGCATGTCATTTTCCTCTCCTTTCCAAGGATCTTGTCCACATCATCAGTACTCACAAGCTCGAACTGATTCAGTTTAATCTCACAAATGGGTTTCCGGACACCTCATCAGTTGATTTTGCTCCAACATTGGCATCCAAGTGTGTTCTTATCTGAGAGATTTTGTCTGTAAAGTAGTTATTAAAAACATCACAGCAGGCTGTTGTTGGATAAAGTAGAGGGTTCTGGGTAGATGGCATCACCATCAGTTCCCTCACCACCCTAAACAGTTCTGCCGGACGGAACTTTGCAGACGTAATACGAGTAGACAAGGAGGATCTCTTCGCTGTTTTTATTGCCTCACCATAAGAACGTTGTCCCACCCACTTCATGTTCTTCAACTCTCTGGTATACCAGAAATTCTGATTTGAAGCCAGTTGGAAAGGACGCTGGGGAGCGATTGTGTCGATAGCCTTAGTAAGATTGGTGTTCCATGTATTCACCAATCTTCGACAGAATCACCAGCATTATCAACCATTAGACCCTCTAGGGCTTTCTGGAAGCCAAGTGATTCCATTAGCCTTTGAGGACGGACCATTCTAAAGGGTCCTCCACCCCCAAGGGGAGCAAACAGTGGCTCTTAATTCTGACTTGACCAGGCATTGAGAAAACAAAAAAACCCATACATTTAACAAAGAGCAATGAGTTGTCATCATATTCCTACTGATCACTATAAAGCTCTGAAAGAACCAATTACCTTTGAAAATTTAGGGCATGGGTCATAATTTACATCTTTCTGTTGTTATTAAATTCTGTGCCACTCTCACAGCTATGTAAATGTGTTTTATACCTGAATATGTATTACATATTACACTGTACTGCATCTGAAGAAGTAGGTTTATATCCATGAAAGCTCATGTGGCAATAATAAAAAAAAAGTCTTAAAGGTGCTGCCACATTTCTCTCCCTCCACTTCCTTATCTTTTTATGAGTGATGAGGTGTTTGTTAGATTCCTCCCCACAATGCATTATGAGACATGACTGGAGTAATGTTGCTGTTGGTACCAAAAATCATGAGCTAAAGCTATTGGGGAAAAAAATACAAATATCAAAATTTGTCTGACATTTAGAAATACAAATATACAGCCTGTGAATCATCAAAAAAAAAATGGAGGAGGGTTCCTACTGCCACAGGAAAATTACAGAGAGACAGGTGGCAGTTTAAATATAAGTAGAAACATCTGTTTATGCTACTATCTCTGACTACAAATAATGGTGGTATATTAAATTTCTCCAGCTAAATCTCTCTTCTTATTTACACTTACACAAACAGAAAATAGTAATAAAAATACCTTCTGGTGATTGCAGGGTGAAGCCATCTCTCTTACAACAGATGGAAGTACAGAAATTTTCAATGGAGATGTTATAGTCAATAAATGTGTTGTTTGCATATTTTTGCTTTCTTAAATCCTTTCCACATCCATCAAAATGCATACAGGTGTCTCACTATCTGGTGCCACAGTTAATCTGGTTTTACAAGGTAATCTGGATACATTAGAATTTCATGTGAATTCCTCAGGCAGACTTACATGCAACATTAACCCAGGTTACTGGCAGACAGTATGATTTCTATGGATTGGATTTTGTCTCCTCAGTACAATGGTATGCACCACTTATATTTCAGCTGTCCCTGCTCTGCTTATTGATTTCATGAATCCCAGTTCAGAGAATGTATCTCTGGAAACATCCCTGACATATACATAGTAAGAAAGCATTATTTCATTATATAAAGTTGCATATGCTACCTTTAGGAGAAGAAAACCTACTCAAGGCTGCTTCGACAGAAATGTCTGAATAACAGTATACTTCATTGAACAAATCATCATACAATAAAGTCAGACCTATTTCACATCTATGCCACATAACTATATATCCATTTGTCTATGTAGCAGAGACACTGAAAAACCCTGTTAGTGAACTCTGAAGATGAAATTGTGAAGACACTGGCACGACTGCCCAATGTGCATTGGTGCCCAATAAGCATCAGGACAGACATGGTATGCATGAGGACCAATATAATGCACATTCCCTTCTGGTCCCATTGTGCATCAGTTGCACTGCATATCAGGCACTTTGTTCACTGTGCTACATAGAGTGTATCCACACTGTAGAAATAATGCAGTTTGACATCATTTTAAGAGTTGTAGCTGTGTTATTGTACTGAATGCCATACAGAAAACTAGATTCCGAGGGTGCCCTGCTATATGTGTTGGGGCTACTATTCATTGAGAGAGGCAGGTCAATAATTGACATGATGACCCTGAAATCCTGAACTACTTCTGATGAAATCATCACACTGTGCATATGCAGAAGTTCCTCACAACCACTAGCCTTGTTAGATCAGGTTTTTCAGGATGGCTTTTGTCTAATCTGCACTGCATAAATGATGTAGTTTTGGGGGCAGATCAGAACCCCAACCACATTTGGCTTTGGCTTTGCTCATCACTGTCACCTCAGCCCTGTTCTCTATTGTCAGTGAAACACAGCCCTGAAGCTAAAGTACCTCTTCCCTGTTTCAAGGGAATACTTGAAAATTCATCATTATTATTTTTTTTACTAGAAGAGCCCATATATTGATTTTGTATGGATGGTTTCATTTTCCAAGACAAATAAATGCATTTGAAATACTGAGGAAGTGTGTGTGTCTCTCTCTGTGTGTCTGTGTTGCTGTCTGTGTTAAGCATAATGTCTGATATTCATGTAGCTCATTTCAGATCAGAGATGTTAAATATCAATCCTGAAAATGAAGAAAATCCATTCACTGAATTTACTGTGGACATCTTTTTCAAGAGTTTAGTCCTTTGGCCACTTTTGATACTCCACAAGAAAGGAAACTGAAAACAGATTGAAAGACTGAAGAATGGAACTTTATTCAATTCTCTCTCCCTTGACCCCCACTACTAGGAGAAGGCATTAATATTATTGATGTGTGTCTGGACAAACGTCACTTGGCTATAATAAATCTTTTAGCTTCAGGCAAAAATCTTTTTGATGGTTTTCAGGGGAAGAAACACTTCACATTTCTACTTTAGGCTAAATCAAAAACCAATTATAGTCTTAGGGGCTGTGCAGACCGCCCCTTTTACAACCATATTGGGGCCACAGCAACCACACACTGATGTTAGCTGTGTGCCCTATTATATGTGTCCTATTATATATGGATTTTTGGACTCCACAAGAAGTTTTTTGCTCTTTTTAAAAGCATTTTTGTTGTTTCATTCGAAATCCTTTTTTCCCCAGAATAAGAAATTTCCATATTTATCTTGATATCTGGGTTTACACACAATGGGGCTTTTTAGACCGCCCAAAAGGGGCGGTCCATAGTCGCCCCTTCTGGCGGCGAGATGAGGCCTAGGCTGCCGCACGGGCAGCCCCAAAGGCCTCATCCCGCCGCTTTTGGAGGCCGCGGGGAACCGGCAAACTGCCGGTTCCCTGCGGCCTCCAAGCGGGGTGCAGCAGGCGCTCTGGGCGCCCGCTGCACCCCGCTTCCCTCGGCGGGGCTGAAGGGAGGAAGGGGCCGCCGCGGCAGCCCCTTTCTCACTGGGTCTTTGCTGCGGCCATTTAAAGGCTGCGGCAAAGACCCGCCGCAAAAAAAGAGCTCCGCGATGGAGCTCTTTTTTTGCAGCGCGGGAAGGGTGCGATTGGCACCCTCCCGCGCCGCAAAAACGTCATAACGTGCGCAGTGTGTCAAAACGCTGCGCACGTGATGACGCCTTTGCGGCGCCTCCATATGAACGCCACCATCTTTAAATGGCGGCGTCCATACGCTTTAGGGTTAGGGAGGGTGTAAACGCTACGCCCTCCCTAACCCTAAAGACGGGCTTTTTAGCCCTAATCGTGCATTTTTTTGCCCGTCTAAAACGGGCCAATGTACTTATAGGAATCAGTGATGCAGATTCAAGTTAATTCACTAAAAGGCTGTACATTAAGCCTGGCATCCATACAACGCATTCCCCAACTCCACTGCAATGCACTGTACCGTGATGCCGTGCACTGCTCCACATGGCATGTGACATCATGACACACCTCTGGCATTGTGTTTTTATGGCTCCTTTTTGCACCCTCGAAAGGCCAGATTGGGGCCTTGGTGTGTGGTTGCCATGGCCTCGATACAGCAAAGCTGGAGGTGGCTGCAGGCCGCCCCTTGGGCGCAGTCTGCACAGCCTCTATTCCTCAAGTCAGGCTCAAGTCACTTCTGTGACTCAACTTGGACTTGATTCAGCAATAAATGATGAACTGAATTCAGTTGACTTAACTTGTGACTTATATATTTTTAATAACCAATTTACTGGTATACTTAACTTTGGAAAGCAGGCAAGACCTGTCCCTGGAGTGATGTGTGTGTATGTGTGTGTGTGTGTGTGTTTGTCAGAGGGGAACAGCAAATGTGTCAGGCAATGGGTTTGAGGTAGAAAGATACTTCTAAAGCCTTTGAAAACTCTTAGAAGTCTCCTCTGATGTGCAGTGGAGACAAGCTGCCAAGCAGACCTGAAGCCCATTGCTTAGCATGGTTGATGTTCCCACCTAAGAAATGCACCCCACCTCCTTTTTTTCTGTTAAAAGTTAGCTTCCAGTCCTGATACTTCACTTGAGACTTAACTTGAAAGCATTTTGTAGGGACCTAAGACCCAGCTAGAAAGTAGAGACATGAGACTTGACTTGACACTTGGAATAAAAGACTTGAATACATCACTGTATTGTTTAGATGCTTATATTTACCCTCAGACATGGTATTCAGCATTTTACCCCAATGCCAATCCCACTCTAGATATCTTGTGTCTACTTGTTCATAGTCATTTTTATATGCAAACCTCAAGATACTCCACCATGATTTTAGAAAGTTTGGGTTTGTTTGAACAAACTTTCGTTTGAAACAGTACAGAAGACAAAGGGAATAGAAGAATGAAAATAGGAATACTGCCTTCCAGGTTGAACAATCTCTGCCCTTAGAAACCTTTTCCATTATGAATATTCGCATCTTCCATTCTCTCGACAGTAAATATATATTTCTTTCTGTAAATTATATTTCAATCAAAAATCCACTCTCACTGTGAGCTGTAAATAAAATATAGAACCCCCAAGAACCTGCCATCTAGAAAATGAGCTGGTGCTTACCTATGTAACTATTCTCTTTCAAACATCCAGGGGGAATTGCATTGTAAGCACTATTTCATGCTCTGGTGTCTGCCATAACAATAGATGCTCATAGAAACCTACTTTTTGGTTCAGGGCACAAAATTACTTATGCATATGCTAGTTCACCCTTGAACAATGTGACACCACCATTAAATCTCTGAGTAACAAAACAACAAAAGATTTTCTCCTTTGTCAGTGTCATAGATAATATTGGAATATAAAGGCACCACTGGTTACTGATGGGACTGGAAAGTCATTTAAGGAAAACTGTATAGCATTGTACTGTGGGGGCTATGCCTCCGAGCAAAGGCTCTGTGTGGCATTACCACTAAATGTATTACCACAAGTGTATATAACTTTTTCCCCCTGTTAGATAGACAGCAATCTGAATCATATATTTCCCATGTAAATGGAAACAGAAAGCTGCTGAAATCTCAGAGTCTCTCACCTTTTTGTCATAGTTACTGCTCCAATGCTCTGAGTATGCTTGCACATGCAAGGTCTTCCCATTGTTTTCTGTCAAAGGTATACCTGGTATTCACAAATCACTCTAAAAGTGTCTGTGTCTGGATCTAGTGAAATTTCTGCCAGCATTGTATCATATTTCAAACTCCTCTGGGAGCATTCAAGATTTCAACAATATTACCCCCTGATGTCTGTCTATCCTATTATCGTATCTGTTTTATTAATATGTCACTCTGAAAGTTTTGGCTATAGGCTGATACACGTTTTAAATAAAGGAATAAATAGGTTACAAATTTATTCTGTTTGCATCTCTTACCTCCCTACACATAACCACTCAATGCAACTTAGAAACACTGCTCTGCTGAACTATTGACATTCTGCACTGCTAATAGTGCCAATTCAAGATTTTGAAATGACATAGCTTAGTTTTTTCTCAATAAATTTCCAAGTTACATGAAGATGTTAAAGGTCTTAGTTGGAATAACCACTTTTCTTAGTCCCACGGTTTGATAGGCCAAAGCAAATTCTTCAGCATAAACAGATTCCCTCTTCTTAAATAAATGTCTCTTTTTTAGAAGACCTGGTGGGAAAAAAAACTTGGATATAAACACTTGTTGAGGAATTAGCTTACAATTTGATCTGTTGTATTTCATGGATTAGGCTTTTTGTTTGTTTTTTCCCCTTTACAGATCTGTTTCACATGAACTAGCTTTAAAATGTTTGATGGAGGCTATTACTCAGATATATTTCACGAACAAAAATTTTATTTTAAAAAACCTCTGCTTCCTATCCAGAAAATGTTGCTTTATGTGCAAATAACCCAAGTGTGCATTTTGTAAAGAATAAAGCTCCAGATACAACATTTTTGGCCCCTATCATAGAATCACAGAATGCCCAGCAGAGAATCAAACACTGATTTCCAGAGTCACAGTCCAATGATCAAACTGCTACACTATGCTGATTACCTCACTACTCATCTCATTTATTTGTTTTCAAAGGGGTCATACTGACTGGCAGCTTGGAGGGGCCTCTAGGCACTCCAGTGCTAGTCATCCCCCCAGTTGGCATGGGACTGCAGCCTCCAACTTGGCCACCAGCAGGAGCAGATTTTCTCCCCTCCTTTTTGTGCTGGCTCTTCAGGGTTTGAATGCTCTTGGCACACTCCCCACAGGGCTTCCAGCCACTTTCGCGGCATGCCCTACCCCCAAAGTGGCTGGAAGCTGCTTTTTCCTGCCCATCTGTTTCAGGCCATAATCATATTTGAAAGAAGTTTAAAAGAATTAGAATGAAGTGCTTAAACAAGGTAGCTTTCCTCCTCATCAACAATCTTGCAAGAAGCATAACTGTTATGAAATAATTTATATTCATTTTGAGCTTTGGATTTCCACAGCTTTAGGAACTACATAGCCAGGAGCTTGCACTGTTCTGTTATCTTGGATAAAAGGTGATAAGAACATAATTGTTTTGTCTCACTTTCGAGCATAGTGATTGAATTGAACATACATATTGTATATTGGCTCTGATTATATTCATTTTAGCAGAGGGAATTGGAGCTGTTAAAATCTTCTCATACAATTCCTCCAACACACCTCATTATTTGTAGTTTTAAGCATATAGCATATTCAATATTCTAATTCTAGATTCCTGTTGATCCTTTGTTACTTTTCCATTAATTTCTAGCAATTATGATGAAGTTGCCTAGTGATTTAATGGTGTGGAGGTTTAGCAAACTCCTACAACTGGACTGTGGTTTTTAGATGTAAATTCATTCACAAATCTGTGACCAAAAATCCTGATATACCTATTAAAAATATGCAAGGTCCAAACAATGTGATATACTTTATTCATGAAGCAACTACTCTAGATTATATTATATTTATATCCTATTTATGGTAAAGGAAGCCAAAAACTAATGTTATCAATATTAGCTTTTGGCTTCCTTTGTATCTAAAAAGTAGCCTTCAAATATACTTCACATTCTTTATTAGGAGAAATCTGATGGAATTTCATTCATTTGATGACTTGAGTTTGCAGTAACTGTTGGAGGTCTTGCTATTTTCACTTCAGTTTCATTTTATATGATATTGCAAAGAGAACTGTAGTAAAACAGCCAATACTCTAAAATAGTAAAACATAGACTCAATTCACAACTTGCTCCCTCCCCCCCCCCCCCTGCTCCCAAACATCATAGCTCATCCCAATAAAGGGACTACTTTAAGCACTGGCATTGCTGACTGTGAGGATTTGCAAAGGTACAACACAACAGTATATGGGGGAATAGAAATCCAGACCATGAAAAGAAAAAGGAATTATTCTGCTTTATTAAATACAAGTATTTAATAAAGTGCATTTCAGTTGTCCAGCAGGATCTCAGACAACACATGATCCAAAAGAACTGCTAAAGGAACTTGAATTTCACCCAGTTTACTTCCACTGGTGGTTGGAGGCAGAGACTGTATCTTCTTTTCCAATTGTGGAAGGCCAACCAGAAACTCATGAGTGCAATTCTGGTTGGCTGAAAGCAACCAGATACTGTCCACCTTGAGCATTCAGGGATAAAGTGCCCTCCACTCTCCGGACAAGGAAAGAAGGATATTGCTTCTTTCTCAGGTGGACATGGGCATCCATATGAGTGGCTCAGAGGGGGGAAGGGCTGTATCTCCAGTGGCTCTTGCAGACATGGGTAAAGATGATGCACAAGGAGGTAACAGGTAACTCCTTCAATGTCTTTAAAAGTACATGAGTGCATGTAACTTATGCATGTAACATTCTAGTCATTAGACACTTTTGTTTTCCTAAAAAGCTCCAGCCAAAGCAAGGGATGTAATCCTTGAACAATTATGACTCTCATCAAGCTAGCTGGATACCATCAGCTGGTCTTTTTGCCTTCAACTGGGAAGGAGTCCTGAAGCTCTCTGGTTAGTTCAGAAAATGGCTTCCACAATACACTGGATGACCTTTTCTGGAATCTTGATGGTGAGACTCCCCCCACCCCTCTCAAGAGAGTGCTAAAGTCTTGATTTAGCACCATTTGCTCCAATTTGTGTATTATTTTTGCCAGTTGTTTTCATACTGCCAATTTCTCAGTTATTTTCATACTGCTTTCTTTGTCACTTAACATCCCCTTTGGTTCTCCTAATTTTTATACCCTTTTATTTTCTTTCTAAGATTTTGGATTTTGTTTCCCTTTCCTAAAAGTTAAAGTTGATCCATTATTTAGACATTTGGAGGAAATATATGCAAGTAAGTGTGTGTGTGTGTGTGTGTGTTAAATCAGCAAGGCATGCATAAAGGTCAGTGTGCATCTAAGTAAAAGTGGAAGTCTCTCCAAAGCATGAAGCAGATAGCTAAAGCACTCCCCAATACTTCCTTTTCAACTTTTGCCCACTCAGAATACTTTATCTTTCATTTTCCCCACTTAGTTTATTTTCCTCCAATGTATTTTTCCAAGTTTTGTCAGCTTTTATACATAAAAAACATGAACACCAATTCTGGTTTGTTAGCATCTGATTGAGATTAGGCACATTAGCATGACTTGGACATGCTCAAGATCAAGTATAAGTCACGACCAATGCCATGTCATCTGTGCCTTTATATACATCAAACCTGAGTGCAAATATAATGACAGAGCAGATCTTAGAGCAGTAGCTACATAGATTTCAAGTTTAAACAAGGCCTTCATTGCCCTACTATGTATGAGTTGGGATTTTTCTTCTAATAGATGGCAACAGTCAATTATTTCCTCCCTAGAATGGATTAAACAACAAAAATTAATTCACATGAATTCAATAAGTGTGTTCATCTGGAATATTTTCAGTTCAATGACATCACCATTTTAGAGACTAAGGAGCGACAGAACCAGAATGAATGCTCCAGCCTGGTACACCTTTGCATACTTCTCTCACCCTCATTCTTTACTACCTATCAGGATCATGGTCAACACATGGTCCTGCCATGTTTAATTGTCATGCTTGTGCATATGTATGATAATGTGAGCTGATGGGGCATGCTATCATATTGGTGATGCTGGGGGAAAAATATTGTGTATCATTTGTGGCCTGACATACTGGGCAAATGTGTGGGGATGCAGTGTGGGCTGCAACTTACCAAGGTTATTCTTGGGGAAAGCTTAGTGGGGAGAAAGAAGGTGAGGTAAGACCTGGGAAGATATTTTGCTTTGAGTGGCTAACAAATTGGAAGATGGATTTTGTAACAGGTGCACTTTTTGGACTCTAAGTATATGGTGTACCAGGAAAACCCTTTTCATGCTGACAACATTATGCACAAATTGAATTTCTCTTATCCAGAACAGTTGCAACAAGAAGTGTTTTGGATTTTTTGACTGTTTTTGGATTTTGGAACAACTGTATTTTGGAACAGCTGTATATGTATATGGGGAAAAAGGATATTACAAATCTCCAAAGATGTATTCAAAATCACACTTAAAGGTTTTAATAGAAACCTATGTTAAGTTTTGAGAGGGAAGAAAGTGGGAAGTCAGAAATGAAATGTGCAGTATTATGCACACCTAATCTAAAGTGACTCTCACTGAGTTGAATGGGGCTTGCTTCCATGTAAACATACCAAAGAATAGAAGCATAAACCAGAGGAAAAAACCTTGGGGGATTTCATGAAGATATTTTTTACTGCATTTTCATGTCAATTCCACCCAGTTCTGATTGCACACCTTCCCTTGATAGTTATAACACACACACACACACACACACACACACATAATATTTAGATTAATTAATGGCCTCTTTATGGTGGGGGAGAGATTTCAAAAATATATTTACTTCAGCCAGCTACTTGTTTTTCAGTAGCATATTCATGGGGTGATCTGAAAAGGCATTTTCTCGCCATATTTTCAGTGAGGAGTGGAACATAAAGCACAGATATGAAATCTCACAAACAAATATCCTTGTAAAGCCTTTTTTCCCCCAAATCAAAATTGTTTGCAGTCTTGTGGAGTTCATACAGATTGGATTGCTGTGAGATAAACCATACAATCACATCTTAGTAAGTTTTCTTTATGCTTTGTGAATCTAAACATTTGGATGGCTGCTTGCATCTGTTTATGCACAATGCTGCAAATCTCCAAAATCCATCAGAACACTTAAAGGATTCTACATACCTCGTTCTAAAAAGCCTTTCTGTTGTCCAACATTTCCACTTCTTTCATACAGAGTACAGTTTTCCTCTTTGCTGTCTTCTTGAACTCTGATTCTATCAATTCATGTACAACACCCTACACATATGGCTCACATAAATCAATCCGCTTCAGCTGCTCTTGCCAGTTCTGTGCTTTTAGGCCCCAGTCCAATTGTTTATTGTTATCAGAGTAGATCCACTGAATATTATAACCTATTTAATTAATTTCACTTAATTTCTAAACATACTCATTAATATTTCACCAATGAAAACCAGGACACACACAGCTAAGAAGCTTCAAAAGAACACACAAGCTAGGAGAGGCTGCAAGATTCCCCCCTTCTTCTTTCACTGAATTAACTGGGTACAAAGTAATTTTGCAGTTTGACCTTAGTTTGCTGCAATTAAAGTAGCTGTCGACAAAGGAGGAAAGTGAGAGGAGGACAGAGAATCTGGTACATCATCAAAACAGCTGAAAAAGTAAGATGACAGAGGATTAATTGGGACTCTGCCTGTCAAATCTAGACAACAGGTGTGTGCGTGTTTGTAGCCCTACTCTGTTTTATTTCATTATGTAAGCCACCCTGTGGTCTAGGAGAAAAGTGAGCCTCTGTAAACCCCTACACACAAACCAGCAGAGCCTTTCTCTGTCCTGATAAAGAATTGAGAATCACCCCTCTCTAGGGAGAAGCCTTTCCTTTGCATCTGGTCACCCTGGTAGCAGCAACTGAGCAGTTGCCTGAGGAGCAACCAAGAGGTCTCTTGTCCACACTGGCCTTTGCTGCAAGGCTGATGCAGGTGAGAAGCTTGTTGGTCTCTGCTCAGCCTGCTGCCCCAGGATGACAGAGCTCAAAGGGAGCAGCAACTGAGTATCAAGTCAAACAGCAACCAAGAAGCCTCTTGCCTGTGCTGGTCTTACCAGCAAGGCTAGTACAAGCAAGAAGCTCCTTGTTTGCTGCTTAGCCAAGCTGCTTAGTTGCTGCTCCCAATATGACTGGGTGCAAAGGGAGCAACAACCAAGATGGTTGTTTTGAATTTGTAGTAGGAAAGAAAAAAGTTCAGATTTTCCCTTGACAGGATTATCTAGTTGTGTCTGACTTTAGGGGCAGTGCTCATCCCTGTTACTAAGCCGAGGGAGCCAGTTTTGTCAGAAAAAATTCCATGGTCATGTGGCCAGAATGACTACATGGAGAACAGTAGGCCTAGTATCAAACCTATGTGCAGGGAGGGTGCTAGAGTTGTCCTCCAAAAGGAATGGGGATGGTAGCCCAAAAAAGTTAGGGGACCACTGATCTAAATGCTATGCCCTGAGCACAGTGGGAAACCATGTCATTTGGCCCATTTGTTACGGTCCAATGTTTGGTTTTGAAAATTATTGTTAGTGTTTTTTATTGTCTTAAGTTAATTTTAATCCTATGCTGCCCTGCCCTGAGACCTTCGAGCATAAATAATTTACTAAATAAATAAAGAAGCTTCTTGATTGAATCAATCAATGAAAGTTACATAAATGTTAACGTACAAAGTTGATTCAGTGTATGTATTGCAGTTGGAACTAATAGTAGGATTTAGGTGTATATTTCTATTCATCTTATTTAATTCTCTTTATTGGATACATGTACATTCCTCTCAAACATGAATAATGTTCTAAATATTTGGTTTAAAGAGTGACATCTTGCTTCCTTTTGCTAAGACAACTCAAGTGTCACTTGGATTTTTCTGGGCTTTCTTCAGATATTTTTATGTGTCTGCATTTCCAACAGAGTACTTCCAATTTATCACCCTTTTAAAAAAGTAAGAGGCTGATCATGATGTGAATTCATTTTTATATAGGTAATGAAAGAACAGAAATGTGATATTAATTTCCCCCATGCTACAAAAGATACCCTAGTTTTTGCCAAAACCAGCATGAGTGAATGTCAATGGTACAAAGTAATATATACTTTATTTTTAATCCCTTGCTTTTGATTCTGTTCCATTTTCTCCTGAAAGGAGGACCTAGTTCTCAAAAATTGTATGTGACATTGTAAAAAAATTTCCTAGTTGATTCCATTTGAAATGCAGCTGGGACCTTATACAAAATGGAATCCCATTGCCTTAGGGACTGGTATGGTGAGAAAATATTTACTGACACTACACCATTGTACCCATTTGTGGGATTTATGCTTTTGTGAGGGATGTTATTTTCCATTGGACCCTTCCAATCTGTGGGGGTTTGTTGCTTCCCCACAGATGGCAAAAATGTGAATGGTTCACAACCCACATTATTCAATGTGTGTATAGATGCATGAGCATGTCCATGTGCATATACTGCCATTGAATAAAATGGGTGTAGCAATCCATGGGCAGTCAAATCTGTTTGTTTCATTAATTATTATTTGATGGGTTTATACACTAATTATCACATCTAATCTTACATTTTAAATGATTCTTATCCACATACTGAGGGCTCCTTTGGGTTGGCTATTGGAAATTATTTATTATTTTGTTTTATGCATGAGAACCTCAAAATTTGTCTTGTAATTTCACTTTTCTGTGGCACATTACTACACCTATAACTGAGAATGCAATGGAAGGAAAGGATGAATGTGATAACCAGCCTTGGATTTCAATGTCCTCTCTAAGGAATGTTGACTGATAGTTTCAATTGTCATTGGGGCAATAAATTCACACCAGGGTTTATATTGAAGTTTAAAAGAGATACCAAAGAGTCTGAGCCACCCCCTTCCTAAACCCATAATGGTTTCACCACCACAAAGACATGGAAGCCAACAGCAGTTACTGTCTTTAAATAACTGTGCTTTGTATTGTTCTTTTGAATAATCTTTAATGGTGAAATCTGAGATTCCCTAGAGTGGCAGCATAGGTGATTTCTTCTAGCTTTAGTATGTTGCACATTATTAAATGTATCTGAATCAATGTTGTGCTGCTCAATAAGTACACATCTTGGAGTTACATAGTAAAACACAGAATGAACTATGATTGATTGCAAGATGATCCACACAATAGACAAAACCCTTGGTATTTGGACTACTAGCAGTGTTGCCTAGACTTGAGTTTGTGCAAGGAATGCTAGCACATTTATTTTGAGATGATAAAGTTGCTGGACCAAGCTATAAAGGCAGAACAAAATAACATTTTAAGCATACAGGTATGGGTTTTGTGAATGCCTTGTGCAGTTAAAATAGCAATGTATTCAGGGAACAAACCCAACTCAGTTCATTGTATATATTTTATTAACACAGTGGCACTTCATTATTTCACTAATCTCTCAAGAAATACTGAACATAGACAAGCATGATTGCCTAAACCAAGAAGATTCCATCAGAATTCAGTTAAATTGAATATTCATTCTGAGAGAATTTCTACAATGCTTTACTTATCTCAGTAGTCACAGAATTATCCCTAGTCAAGCTAGAAATAAACCATTGCTCTTAGGGCTTTGTCAGACTAAATTATATGTGAAATTACATGAACCCCAGAAAGAGTCCCAGCTTAGTTGGCAATTCTCTTTAGACTTACCAGCTAGAGCAGTGCAAAACCCAGTTGCTTTATTCAGCATAAGTATTGTGGAGATATTTCATTTGGTTCCTAGGCATGTAGAATTTCAGGATCCCTTCTGAATTGCACTTGGGTTTCCAGGCTGAATGAACTCAAGATCTTAACAGTGAAAGAAATTCAAACATGACCAAGTTTTGAACATTTTCTCTTGAAAACCCACTGTAATGGAAAATGACATTGTATGACAACCATTTCCTGATTTATCAGTCAGAAAGGAAGTTCTCAAACAGATGGGAGGACTATGCAGGTTTTTAGCTAGTTTCAAATATCTTAACCTATCGTCTCCATATTGAACTGCATTACAGATTCCATTTCATAATGATAGAGAAAGGCCTATTGCTGTTATTCTGCCCATAATAAAAATGAATGGTTATGATATCTAGCACAAGATTAAAATGTAAATTTTAAAGGCACAAAAGGTTAGATACCTGGAACATCATTGGCCTTTGTGGCAGCTGGGGTTTCCAGGTGTGCCTTCATTCTACATAATTATAGCACTGTGATTCCACCTCCATTGCCATGGCTGCATCCCAGAAAATCCTGGGATTTGCAGATCGGTGAGGCACTAGAGCTCTCTAGATCAGAATTCCAAATAAGACTTCCTAGAATACAGATCCCAGGATTCCATAGAAGGTAGCCATGGCAGCAATATAATTATGTAGAATTAAGATTGTGCAGTGTAAAAGGGCCTCAGGTCAATGGGGTGGTGTGTCTCTTCCAGGTTTGTAGTCCACACTTTAAAAGAGCTGTCCAAAGTGCTGAACCTGTTTGTGTGATAGAGTTCAACATCTTGCATATCATCTTGAAAGTGAGGCTTAAAATCCAGGGGGGAATCACTACTCATTGACATGGAAGCCACCAGCCATCATTTCATGCAAACAAAGGTGTATCTTTCTCAGTGGCTTACAAATCTTTCTGCCTGACTTCTCCTATGTTTAAAAGAGCACAGACACCTTCCCCTCCATGCAAGGATTTTGGTGAAAGCCTAGGACACCATTTGAGTGGAAGGGAGGTCTACAGAACCACCTTTCTGAGCCTTGGAACCTGAGGGGTGGGGAAAGAGACACCCCTTGAGACTGGATGGAGGATAAACACCTCTCTTTAATTCTTGGGCATTGGGAGAGGAAATTTCATGTTACTCTTCCTGATGTGGGCCAGCCAATGGATAGCTTTTGGGTTACCATTGGGGCTCAGGTGTTACCAGGCTGCAAAGATGGTCTCAGAAATAGATCACTGGCTGCAGCTGATCCTATCCATGGCTTTTCCCCCCTCTTTGTTTGCAGTTCTGTTAAGAAATTATTAAATAGGTCAAATGAATAAATGGCCCTGTTTGAACCCTCTTTCCATTGTATTGTTTCGTTATTCCTGGGGTGGGTAGGCAAACATTATTTCCCCTACCAACCTTTATAAGAAGAATATAGAAAGGTGTTACAAATTTATCAATGTATGTTCTTTCTCAGGACAGGAATTCAGGAGGTTTTGAAATAATGGGATGGGGGGGCAATTCTATAAATAACAAAGTTCAAATTGATACTCACTATTACTTTAATGAGATCCACTTTTTGAACATCACTATTACAAAGGAAGAACAACACAATGGGATTATTATTATTATTATTATTTTACTGTTTTAAATAATTATATAAGGTTTGATGGTTCACACTCTATACTTTTGAGAGATAATCTACCCCATCGGGTGTCCCTGCAAAAATTATATAGATAAACATCTAGATCCTTTAAAATCCTTTGTAACAAAATATCTTAGCTACACCAGGAACAGAAAATCAGTTGCCCCTTTTGCCCTTTTGTTGATCATTTTCTAGAATATGATCACTCTCTTAAGGATCTGCACTTCTGGGTGCTTGAACACCCCCCCCCCGGTGAGAGAATCCTGCTTTAAAAAGAAATGGATTGGATATATAGACTTGACACATTAGTCCTCATGGTCTAATGTGGACCTAGTGTATATCCATCTTCTTTGAATTTTTCACATATTCCCTAATTTTCCTTTCTGCTGTAGAGTTGTTATAAGCAATTGGTACACATTGGGAAGAAATGGAACAGTATAATGTTCTGCCTCTGGTTCTCAAACCATCAAGCATAAACTATGGAAGCACTCCCTCCCCCCTTTTTTTTAAGTCCTGCAGGCAGTTCTAAAGTTCCACTGTAAGTAATATTTTGTACTTATCTTTTAATATCCCCTGAAGAAGGCATTAAATATTGCCAGGCCAAAATGTGTTGGGCTAATTACAAGAATAAAACAACAATAAATATTTTTCAACACCCTGAGACTTTGGGTATCTCTGTCTAATGCAGTTTGACAGCATTTGAATTGCCATGGCTCCATGCTACACAATCCTGTGATTTGTAGTATTGTGAGGCACCAGCACACCTTGGCAGAGGATGCTAAAGACCTTGCAAAACTATAAATCCCATAATTTCATAGTGCAGAGCTGCAGAACTTAAACTGGTGTCAAATTTTATTAGCTATACATTGTACAGGCATCCTTACTCTCTTCCCTACATCCCTTCCATTGAGTGTTAACCAGTCTTTCTTTGCATTTTAACCAGCCTAAGACCTTAGTGTTGGATGCCTGACCAGCCCTCAATGGCCAGTGGGCAGTTTCGGGAGTGTATCACACATAATACAGGTTTAAACTGGGAGGGTTAGTTATTCTAGATTAATTAATGAACTGGCTGTGTGCCCACTCTCAGCCTGCCTGCTCATCGCTGCAATTTCCATTGCTCAAAATGTTTTTCACTTCAGCCTTCATGTCAGGATCATTATCTGGCCTGTTCCCTGCCACTTTATCTTGACAGCTCTTTTTATGTCATCAAGGCGGTCTCATTAAGCACTGCCATTACACACCTCCTTGTTTGAAAGGAGGCTTTTGTTGCATTTGTGTGTTTTTTTAAATGATAAAGTAATTAAGCCTTATAGCCAACAGAAATATTATATCTGAATATAAAAGCTTACAGAGAGAGAAGCTTTTAGGCCATTCATATTGCTCAGAAACTGGCTTTGATTCAGGTGGGAAAATGGCATTTTGACAGGGCATTAATTATAAAAAGAAGAAAGACAGGAAGGAAGGTGAATTAGACTTCATAGATATATGAGGTGATGGATGAGCAGTTTTCATATCAAAGAGGAGGACTGCGTGCACCTCCTACGTCTTACTCCTTTGCCGTCTGAAGATTGCACCAAGCAAAGGCAGTTGCTGTTCTGAGCTTACAGTGAAGGTAAATTGAAATTTACATGAGGCTGTTTCCTAGAAGGTAAAGGATGAGATATGTTCATAAGAACTTACAGGCTTTGAAAGATCCTACTTGAAAGATTGAATGATTTAAAAACAAAACAAAATAATGTGGTTTCTCAACCACATTCCCCAATTGAACTCATTCCAATATTTCCCAGACAAGGATGGCGTTAGTGTCAGCTAGGCTCAGTCATTGGGTCTATGTGGTCAGGAGACAGGGCAAAGAGCAGACACCACAAGTTGTTTAGAGAAGATCTTCTTACATAGGAAAAATGCAACTCACTTTGTTTGGAGGGCAATACGTATGCTATTGATTATCAGAAATAACACAGTGAGGAAGCTGTAAGGAACTGAGTAGAAATGTCTAAGGGGAGAGATTTGCTTCAGCTTTTAACATAATAGATTCTAAAAGTAATCCACATACCAACTCCATGGTCCTCTCACTGCTATCTATACTACTTAGAACCAGGAAATATTTGAAGGCGTGAGGCATAGGGTACAACAAGAGCTGGTGAATTCAGTCTGCAAAGAAATATAAAGGCGAGAGACATGTATAGTTGGCCTTCTGTACCCATGAATTCTTCATCCACAGATTCAGCCATCCAACGCTTGAATTTATACTCTCACACACATATATATTTTTTCCAAAAAAAAAATTCAAAAGGCAAATCTTGATTTTTCCATTTTATATAAGGGCCATTATTTTACTATGCTATTCTGTTTAATGGGACTTGAGCGTTGACAGATTTAGGTATCCACAATATGGCCTAGTACCAAACTCAAGTGGATACCAAGCATCCACTGAATATGCACAAAACTATCAAGGAATTAAGCATTTACATCATTTTGAAAAGCATTACAGAAAACTTTTTTCTTGATTTGTAACTACACTGCCCCCAAAATTTGGGAGAGACATATTTCCAAATATCCAGTTTATCCATGCTTCTGTTTAACTGCATTCTGGAAACCTCTCATCTCATCTTTTAAAGGGCTTTCAAACCAGGTAGTGAGTGGATCTCCTACTCTAAGTACTTCCTTTTTTGAAAAAAAAAAAGCTTGCATAAGATGAAGGTGAGCAATAGCACCATGGCAAAAATGGCTGATCACTCACCCATATTTCTGCTTGCTATTGACTGGGGTGGGGGGAGCCCCCCATTTTGAAGAGTGTGATGGGCATGAACCTGGGAGGTCACAATTTTTTCCCCTGCACCTCCTCCTTCCTATTATCATAGAATCATAGACTTAGACGAAACCAAAAGGCCATTCAGTCCAACTCTTTGCTATGCAGGGATCCACAATCAAAGGACTCCTGGCAGATGGGCATACAAACTCTGTTTGAAAACCTCCAAAGAAAGCGAATCCATCGCTCTCTGAGGTAGCATATTCCACTGTTGAACAGCTCTTACCATCAGAAAGTTCTTCCTAATGTTAAGATAGATTTTCTTTTCCTGTAGTTTGAATCCATTGCCACTTGTCCTAGTCCATGGAAGAGCAGAAAACAAATTTGCTTCATCCTCAATCTGACACCCTTTTAAATACTTAAACTTGGCTGTGATATCCCCTCTTCACCTTCTTTTAAACTCAACATACATAACTTCCTAAGCTGCTCCTCATTGGGCATGGTTTCTAGATTTTTCACCATTTTGTTTGCCATTCTCTAGAAAGAAGGTTTTCCATTTGCTTCTGAGCCTAGGCAAGACAGAACTGTGCCTCTTCCTGCTCTTCCTCCTCTATATGAGGGTTGTACAGGCAACACTTTATACATTCTTGATTTTTATTGGCATTCTTTGCTATTGTGAAAAAGGACAGTTATTGTAAGTGTTGTTATCAGTCATGTGATTCTTGTATTCAGCTATACAACTCTGACATTTTCCTCTTTGGGACACAGAGACAGTACATCATAATGTCATACCCAGCCACCATGTCAAACAACATCCATGAATACCTCTGAAAAAGTTAACAGCAAAGCAAGATAAAATGAAGAAGCTAAGTACGAGCTTTGAGCTTATCTCTTGTTGGCAAAAGTGTGGTCTCTAATAGAACACCATAGCACAATACCCAACTACAGACAAAGCAGGGTGTTTTGTAGTTAAAAAGGGGGGGGGGCAATTGATTCATACAGAAGAAACAGACAAGACACGACTGAATGATGTAGGGAGAAAAAAGATCCTTATGCTATCCCTGTTAAGTCCGGCAAGATATCAAGTCCAGAAATCCAGGCTTCAGTAGTTAAAGCTCAGACAGCCTTTATTAAGACACTTTGCGGCGAAACAGATGGGCAGGAAAAAGTGGCTTGAAGGTGCCTTTTCTGAAGCCACATTGAAACCCCACCAACCGCACCACCATCTCACAAGGCAGCTGGAGTGCTCATGTCATGACCACATGGCATGGCTTCAAGCCAGGAAGAAGTGGAAAAAAGCTTCTTCTTTTTGAAAGAGCTTTTCTCTACATAAAGACACTCTTTTGGTGGCTTCAAGGTATGTGTCATCTAAATGTCATGCCTTCAAGCCACCTTGAAAGCACCTCTTTTTGCCTGTCTCTTTAGCCCCTATAGATTCAGGCCAATGATGTTCAGTGTCAGAATTGACCAGCGAGAGTTAAAATTGCCTAATTAAACTGCACAGTTTCAAACTCTGGGTGGTCTTAATTCTTATTTATTGTAATTAATAAACACATTCTCCACTCTTGCTCTCATACCAACCCTTCCATGTTATTCCATTCAATGACACAAAGTTGAGGAGACTTGATTCATGCTTACCTCCCTCCTGATGGTATCTCCACACTTGTGTCTGAGATCATCACGTTTTAGCAATATCCTTTTCTACTATATAACCCATAACACCAGCTACTCAATATTTTATGGCAGTCAAAGTACATAGGCACCTCCTGACAATTCCACACCCCTACATCTTTATACTAAAAACTAGACTCGAAATACATTTCAGGAGGTGATCAGAAAACCTCGTAAAAAAGACATGCTAAAGAACTGAGGAGTCTTGCTGATTATTTCTTTTAAGACTCCTGTAAAAAAAATTAAGTGCAGTGTATTGTTTTTGTTCACAGACTTTACATAAAATTATTTAAAAGCATATTCAGTGTGGTCTCTATGAGTTGCAATAGCCTACAAAATAGCTTCTAGCACTTTTGCCAATTGTTATAATGTCACTGCTAGTGAATTTGTATTTAGTTACCTTCCACTAGAGACACATAATTCTAGCAATTTGAGTTTCTCACTTTTCATTCTTTTCATCCCACAAAACAGTTTGTGATTTTTTTAAAAAAAAGAATGAAAATTACCATGCATGTTAAAATGCATTTCTCTTAATATAGATGGTTATATGCAATTTTACTTTATAGAACATTATCACAAGCCATTTTCCCTATAATAAGGCATTTTATTTTATTTCCACAAATTCATATTTTTGTACAGGCATGTCATTTGGAAACAAAATAAAACAAGTCTTTTTTTTTGCCAAGAGGTGCAAGAGAATTGCACAAGATCAGTGTGCATAGTCACTGTTTGCATTTTACTTTTAACAAACATAGCTTTCCTCAGCACAAATTTAGGAACATGAAACAAGACAGGTGGAAACAGCAAGGCTTACCCAACCTGTTTCTTAAATCTGTCTCTAGTGTAACACAACTCTTGAAGGCCAACTTACCAAAGTTATTGCATTCAGGCTCCTGATCTTTTTAAAGAGTTATGTTTCTACTATGATTGGTTGCAATCAGTGTTAGCAGAGTCACAGCTAAGTGTGGAAATCCTTCACAAAGAAATCCTTGGGAAGAATAAGAAACTGCTAGCCTGTTCTCCTAGCCTCTGAGATAGTGAATTATTTTATGCTGGTAATGAGAATAACTCTTGCATTGTGAGAACATATTTGTGCAAATGGTATAAATTGCACATATGTTGCACTGTAAAACTAAAACTTAATTGAGTTGCAAAATTTAATTTAAATTAAAATAATCAGAAGGGTAATTTGCATCACTTTCATTCTTCAGCCAGTTTTTCTGTCTTTGCTGTGTATGTGTTTTGCATTACAAAAGTGATGGAGCCACTAGTTTTACAAAGACATTTTTGCACAGAGAAACCTTGCTAGGAAAAACATTCTATGTCTCATTCTTACATTGGTGTCAAGAAGTTAGTGGAGGCTATAGGTTTCTCAATATGCTGTCTAGATGTGTTGAGATTGTCTCTTTGATCAAGAGTGAGAAATTTTGCAAATATTCTTTGCTAACCCAATCCCAGAATAATGAGACTAGACATTGAAATGGGATAAAACAGAACCATTTATTGATCTGTTTAATAAATTCTTAATGGAACTGCAACTAATTTTTAACAACAACCAAGTGTGGGAGAAGCTGCATACAGTATCTTCCCCAAGACCACCTCTGCAGCTTATCTAGACAATAACACCAGAGCCCTCAACGACAACCCAAAAACTGGATTATTCACTGGCCGGCCCACATCAGGAAATCTAACCAGAAAGCCCCCATCCTAATCTGTGAAGATTAAAGATGGGATTTATCTTTCAAGCCAGACCTAAGGGCAATTTCTTTCTGCCACCTCCCAGGTCACAAGGCCTAAAGAGGTGGTTCCAGAGATGTCCCTTCCACCCAACCAGTGTCCAAGATGCTCATTGAAATATAATCCAAATATTTATGCCACATATGTGGGCAAGCATCTGCTTAACCCCTATTTCCCACCTCGGCACTGAGTTCCTCTTAAATACATTGCTGCAGATCTATTAAGAATATTGCATTACCCATTCTGAAAAGGTGAACGTTGTCTGCCCTATAGAGCTCCAGCTTCTGAAATATAATCTGGGGATGGAACAGATAGTGGCCTAGCCCAGTCTCAATGGCTTTTGGATTTCCTTATTAGACCACCTTTGGGCTATGTCAATTGCAATAGGGTCACCACCACATTTCCATTCACACCAAGAAAGCATGGCAGACCAAACAATCTGCACCCTTGACCATGACTGTTTGATAAGGTGAAAATCATGCAGGACCTGAAGAATAAGCACCTTATCCTTTAATAGCCTTTGTAAACAAAATATTAAAGCAAAAATCTTGTAATGTAAATGCTCAGACCAAGTGCATGGCTCTCGGTGATTTGGATGTCAAGGAGTTAATGACATGGACCATTGACATGTTATCACACGAGAAGTGTACCAAAGAATTTGCAAAACTCTAGCCCATATGGTAACTGCCACTAAAATGGGAAAAAACTTCAGGAAAGTCAGGTCAGAAGTTATTCCCTCCTGAATCCATTCTTTCAGCCAAGACTGGGCACACCAATGGCCATTGAAGTATACACCAAAATCTACATATCTTGATGCATCAGATGATACCTGCAGGGCATCATAGAGCATGACTTCCTCACGCCAAAAAGAAATCCCATTAAAGTCAGCAAGAAACTGCAACCAAATTAAGAGGTCATCTTTTACAGAAGATGTAACACAGATCCTATGGAGAGGCTTAATGATTCTGTATATGACATCACAAAAGTGCCTCAGAAATGCTCACCCAGGAGAAACCACCCTACATGTGAAGTTCAAATGGCCAATAAGCTTCTGAAATTCATGGAGCATAGCCTTATGCTGACAAAGGAATTTCTGTACCTTTTCTTGTAACCTGACCACCATATCATCAGGGAGTTTCCACAACTGATTGACAGTGTCGATGGATATCCCCCCAAAACTGCAATCTAATGGTGGGTCCCTCAGTTTTTTCAGGAACTAATTGAATACCTAACTTACCAGCTAGAACTTGAAAACCCCTGAGTAAGAATGAACAAACCCCAGAACCAGATGACCCTATGAACAAGAAATCATCCAAGTAATGGACAACCCTTCTAAGACCAGCCCTGTCCCGAAGAGCCCATTCTAAAAAGGTGCTAAATGCCTGAAAGGCTGCACAGTAGACTGACCACCCTATCGGAAGTGCCCGATGCATGTAAAACTGGCCATCAAACTTGAAACTTAACAATTCAAAATCTAAAGGGTGAACTGCCAACTTAATGCTGCACTGAGAGAGTATAACCTGAAACAAAACCCCTATTGCAACTGAGCAGCCAGAGGGTAATATGTGTGTGTGTTTATGTGTGTATACACACACATATATACATATATGAACATTAACCAGGTCTCTGTGGATAAGACACTTCTAAATCCTTCATCCTCAACCTCTGCATGTCCTGCAGGCTCAGAAGACAGAACTAGAACATTGATTACAAAAGTTCAAAAATAATTAAAAAATACTACTAATATCAAAACATAGATTAAAAACTGCATAGTTAAAAATAGTAAAAATCATTAAACATTAAAACAGCACACCACATTACTCAAATAAAATCTATCCACCAAATGCCTGCATAAATAAAAATGTCTTCAGCTGCCAGTGGAAAGAGAGGGGGGCCAATGTGGTAGGACTGAGAGAAAGCCATCTCTTGCCAATCTTAGCACCTGGGCTGGTTTGTATAGGGAGATACAGTCCTTCAAATAGTCTGGACCCAATACATTTAGGGCTTTAAAGGTCAAAAACAGCACCTTGAATTCTTCCCAAAAATGTTCCAGTGGCCAATGCAGCTGTTTCAGTGGTGTGTGGGTGTGTGTGTGTGTGTGTGACATGATTCCTAAAGCCAGCCCCAGTCAACAGCCTGGCTGCAGCACTTTGTACCTGCTGCAGTTTCCAAACAGTTTCCAAAGGCAGCCCCAAGCAGAATGCATTACAATAGTCCAAATAGGATGTAATCAAGGCATGTGCCACCATAGCCAGATCTGACTTGTCAAAGAATGGGCACAGCTGGTGTACCAGTTTTAACTGTGTGAATGCATTCCTGGCCACAGCTGAAACCTGAGCATTCAGGCTCCGATCTGAATCCAGGAGCACGCCCAAGCTGCGAACCTGAGATTTCAGGGGAAGTATAACATTATAGGCTGAATACCTATTCCCTGACCTGCCTTATTACTTACCAGGAGCACCTCTGTTTTGTCTGTCTTGAAATTAAGTTTCAATTTGTTCACACTCATCTGGTCCATTACTGACAGCAGACACTGGTTCAGGAGAGAGACAGCTTCCTAGGAGTCAGATGGAAAAGAGAGATGGAGCTGGTGACATTGGCATATTGGTGACACCAAAACTCTGGATGACCTCTCCCAGTTGTTTCATGTAGATGTTAAATAACATTGGGGACAGAACAGAACCCTAAGGGCTCCCACAGGCCAATGGCCGGGGGTTGAACAGGAGTCCCCCAACACCAGCTTCTGAGTTTGCTTCTCCAAGAATTACTGAAGCCACTGTAAGACAGAGCCCCCAGGTTCCATCCAAGAGAGGACCTAAAAGGATACCATGGTCAATACTATCAAAAGCCACTGAACCAAAGCTGGTAGAGATTAGCGCCCCCCGCCCCCCCCGCCCCCCGCCCCCCACCCCCCCCCCACTTCATCCAGCAGCTTTCCATAATGCAAACCAGGTCAGCATGCTCATCCAGGATCAAGTGCTGGATCAGTGGTGTCTTTCCATTCACCAACCTGGCTTTGAGGAGAAGCATTTTCAGCCCAGGGGGCCTGTTGTCAAAGCTATCCAGGATGCCTGAAGTGGGAACAACCAACACTCTATGGATCTTCCAACTTCTCTGTTGATGGCTTTGTCTCCCCATGCTATATCTCCACATACATTTTAGAATTCCAATGGCTGCTCTCTTGGCAGCTTCTCCTCCCAAGATCTCTGCACACTCCATAACTATTGCAAATAAGGCAGCTAAAGATAATTTAAAAAGAGAAATAGTAAATATAACACACTCCACTCTCCAGCAAAGGAATTGGCCCTTGCCATTGCCCCTCCCCCTAAAGCAGCTCCCCCAAAGGAATGATCCCCATTTGGTGGTGATCCTGCCAGGCAGCCTCTTATATCCCTGTTATGGAGACAGGTGTTGCTCAATAGTAATTGGAGGAACCTGGAACTTGCTCCTCCAAGTAATTAGATGTCCTCTGCAGGAACCAGGCAGCTGCCTTGTATAAGAGAGCCAGGATTGGATGCTGGAATTCTCTTCTCTGCAGAGTCTTAGTGGTGGTGTTTTCCTTACAGGGGTGATAGTTTTCCCTCCTTCAGAGCTGATTTTGTCACCTCCAAAGTGTGCTGCTAATAGGACTGTCTTCCCACACCATATCTCCCACTGCCCATCACTACTGTAATTACTCTTTCCTGGGCTGCTTTCCTTCCCCTGCTCTCTGTGTAACATATTTTCTTTTGCTGGCAGGCAGGTTCTTTAAAAAGTTATAAAACCCCTGCACTCCTGCAGTTTTCAAACAAAGGGATTGACCCTCACCCTTGCTCTACCCTTCAAGGAACTCCCTCAAAGGGGCAACCCAGACAGTGGTGGGGCTGCCACATCAGCACCCAGATTGTATCCCCTTGCAAAGGGGACAGGTGGTCCTCCGGCCTATTAGTCACCGGATGAGTACCTGGGGTCTGTTTCTGCAGGGTGCAGGTGTCTGGAGCAGACAGCAGTCCACCAGGAGAGATGCAGAGCAACAAGCAGGGAGCAAGCAGTCACTCAGTAGACCTTTTTCCTTGGATGGTGGAGGTGATGATGTTCTTCTCCCAAACAAGGATACAGTGGGCTCTCAGTATCCACTGGGGATTCTTTCCAGACCCTCCTGTAGATATCAAAATCCGCAAATGCTCAAGTTCCATTGCCCCCAATGGGAGACTATGCATGTGGCTGCACTACCACTGGGGACAATAGGATTTCAATTGTGGTGCATGCACATGGCCATGCCACCATTAGGGACAGCCCTCATTGTCCCTAATGGGATGGTCAAGTCTCATTATCCCTAATGGTAGCATGGCCACATGCATGCACTTCCACTGGGGACAACAGGGGCTGTCCCTAATGGCGGCACAGCTATGTGTGTGTGTGTCACCATTGGGGACAACATGAGCTTGCTGTCCACAGATGCTTGAATCCACAGATGGCAAGTCCACAGATACTGAAAGCCGACTGTAATTCTAAATAGTGGCTATTTTCCTAGGGATGAACTTTACCTCAGTGGTAGGCCACATGTTTTTGAATGTCCCAGATTTAATCTCTGGTATGTACAAGTAGGACAGGAAAAACTTATACCTGAAAGTATGGAGCATTTCTACTATACAGTGCTGTTCAGTGGACTAGATGAAGCAATGGTCTGATTAAATATAGAATATTTTCCTACGTTCCTGATCTCTAGTGGAGAACTCCAAATGTGCTCACAACACTACAGTTCCCAGGGCTCCTTGCTGAGTAGATGTAAGCATTAAATTCAGCATACTAGCAACAGCAGACACCCACTATATCTATGGTAACTTTCTCTTTGATTCACTATAGCCTCGAAGGAAATAATGTTTTTTGGTGAAGAAATATTACATTCCTTTCATTCCCTTTATTTTGGAATACATGTCTTCATTGCTTTTGAAGTTGTCAGCTGGGTACGTCTAACATGGAATGATAGCTTCATTTGTATGATAGCTTCACTTAACCTATGCATAGGTGATGTGATGCACATACTTACAGTGATCCAAAACAAAAAGATGAGAGCAAATCACACATCCAGTTTATAAAGACTTTATAAACTGAAATGTTTTGGCATAAAACACCAGTTTCAGTCACTGGCATTTTTGCTACTGAAGCTGGCAGTTTATGCCAAAACATTTCATTTTTTATAAAATCTTTACAAACTCAGTGTATGATTCATAGTCATGATTTTTGTTTGATCGCTTCTTTTTGCATAGGCATCATATGTCTATTCTAGGGAGCAGACAAATCTGGGATTTAAGTCCAGCACTTTGTCACTGACAGCCATGCAATTCCAAGGTAATGGTGAAGTTGGAAACTATGCCCTGAGATACCATGCCATACACATATTCTCTAAATAATGTACCTGTCAAGTATGTGGCTTTTAACAGCTGTGATTCCTCAGCATTTGGGAGTTTGTATGAACACAGAAATCCCTTAACCTGAAAAAGTGTTATTTTAAAATGGATTCAATTGCATTTAAGAGGTCTGAAATTTTAAGCATGTGTAGTGCAGCTTTCCATCAAAGTGCAGTAATCTGAAAGCTTTCATAACTAGACTGTCTGTGTGAAAAGGGACAGGACATGTTTAAACAATCAATTTTCTCTGAGGGTAGAGTCAGGTCCAAAGAACATTGATGTTGGCATTTTATGCCAAAACAGTTCACAGCTCTTAAAATGTCAGCGTATATTTTCAAACACATATTTATTCTAGTAAAAAAAATCTTGTATTGCACAATACAGTTTTTGGTGAGGGGAAATTTCAGATTTCACTCAATTTCACCAGCTAAACGTTCCACCTTTGTCTTAGCTTTCTGGTAGGATGTGTGAAATCCTCAGAGCATATTGCCTTTCTCTCTGATGGTGTCTGCTTGAACAAGAACACTCTGGGAGCAGCCAGATTATTTGCCCCCCCCCCCCCGCTGCCCTGACATTATTATTATTATTATTAATTATTATTAACCTTTATTTATATAGCACTGTAAATTTACACAGTGCTGTACATACAATCTTATAATTAGATGGTTCCCCGCCCTCAGGCTTACAATCTAAAAGAGACATCCCCCTGTTGTCTGGGTACTCCTGTTGTGATGCCAGGCAGTGCAACCATCTGCCACTGTGGCAACTGCTGCTGTTGCCACTGGCAACATGCACTTACTCTAAGGTCAGAACAAGGCAGCCAGCATCAATCAAATGGCTCAGGAAGTTGTTCTGACTTCAGAGTGAACAACTCTTGCTACAGGAAGAGGTGTTGGGTGGCACAGTGGGATGCTCACTGAACAGCTTCCTGGCATTGCAATGGATGACTCTGGGTCTTCTGGGAAGATCTGGTGCAAAATATGAGTTTAAAAAACATTTCAAAGATGTTATATTTTGAGTTTGATGCTGAACTGGCTGGATGTCATTTGGGCAGTTCACACAAGAACTGAGGACTGGACCCTGCATCATCTGGACTCATCACGATGAGGATGGGGTGGGGGAAGAGATGTTTTATTTGGCCCATATAAACTGAGACTCTTTCTTTCTCTCTCTCTCCTTTTGTGTGCCAAAAGGGAGAAACCATATCAGCTTGATAGTAGAACACGAGTAGCCAACCTAGGCAGCACTGAAGGAAGGCAGCAAATTTTTATGATTAGCATTCACGTACTAACTGGATCAGATGTAAAAATGAAAATTGAGAGTACAAAAGAATGAAAGAAAGAAAAAAAGAAAGAAAGGAAAAGAAAAGAAAAGAAAAGAAAAGAAGACAAAGGCAAAAAAAATATCAGATGTCAAGTTCTGGTTTTTCTTTTTTTAAAATATATTTTTGGTTTTGGGGAAATCTTTTCAGGGAGAAGGGCTGGTAAACCACAACTCTTATTCCATAGGAGCCACATCTTTATGTTTTCTGTGTTCTGTGGGAAAACACAATAACATTTGCAATGGTGGGGAGGAGTATAGGAGAACTCCAGGATAACTATGGGCCTCAAATAAGACTGGTGAAAATGTGCAGTCAATCAGCCACAGAGTAGTAAAACCATTGCGCTCAGTATAGTCTACCATAGAAAACATGTTGCCAAGATAGATTGCAAGTAAACATAATGTTCTTTTTTCTTATTTCCTCTGTCATGGTTTCCATCTTGAACAAGCACCCTTGCCTGCTCACACACACCCTAACAGGTTACAAAAGCATTTTAAAAAGAAGATGAAATGGGGTGTATTTGTTGCCTAATAATTCAGTCACCCATGTTTGACATCTCATGGTGGAGAGGGTGTCCATGCTACTTTTATTTTTTCTGTCTGAAAAGCAGTATACTTCTTGGCTTTTCTCAAAAGCAAGTTTATTTCACTAGTAACATGACCAAAAATATTTAGCATCATTAAGAAAAGTCTCCCTGATCTAGCTTAACTAATTGGTTTTCTGAATGGTCCCATACCAAAAGCGATATCAGCCAGCAAATCTAGTTCTGACAAAATCTAGGACCAGAGTGGGAGGAGTGAACTCAGACAATACCTAAACATTTTTTAGATGTCACTTTTTGAAGTCACTTGTAAAATTTATCCAAATCCAGACCTCTATAAATATGCCCTTTCTCGTCTTTTCTGCCACAAATTCAGCATGGAACATCCCTCCTCCCCCCCCCCCCATACCTCTCCTGCATGGTCAAGATTCAGAACACTCTTTAGTATGAGTTTCTGGTATAATGATATAATCCTGCATTTATATTTATAATAGTTGGAAACAATTCATCCAACGCACTGGAAATGCTACCATATCTTGTAGTGTGAACAAAAAAAAAAAAAAAAAAGAATGCCTTTAAAAAAAAACTTAAAATGGACAGATAAAAGACATCCTCAAACTCTGTCAGAATATTGAAATACACATTTATTGGTATGTGATGGAAGGTGGAATGCAGAAAGGATGAAAAAAAATTAAAAGAATGTATTCTGTGTGTGATGCTGGAAGCACACAATGACTTATGGTGGAAGAGATGAAAAATGCATTTGAGCTGGGAATTCAAACTGTGTGTTGATACTTTGATAATAAACTTTTCCCCTTTGCTTGCTTCTGCTAACACAGAAAGGAGCAGCAGGGGAAGGGGGAAAGGAAAAGATGAAAAAGAGGTTTAGTAAAATGTAGCCAGCATAGTCAGTAGATTGAGGTTTATCAGATACCCTGCTGTGGGTTTCCTATTGACAGTTCCTCTTTTGATTTAGACATTCTTTGACATTTTAAAACCCCCAAAATATTTAACCAAAAATAATGTCTCTTACCATACTTGAGTTTCATCAGGTGGAATGTTACTCCCTGTGATATGCTCAGGTAAACTGGAAAGCAACCATTTCTGAATTACAGTGTTGTGTAAAGGCATGAATCACTTAGACAATACAGGCTTATAGCATCACATTTTAGCTGGGATTTTTAATGGGGTATGCTGAACTTTTATCTTATGTTTTATATGTATTTTAAAATTGTTTAAATATATTAATATTATCACCTATTTACTCTTGTTTTTGCAATTTGTGTACCAAAAATTGTTTTCATTTTTGCTATGTGCATTCAAGTCATTTCTGACTTATGTTGACTCTAAGGCAAACTTATCATGAAGTTTTCTTTGTGTGGTTTATTCAGAAGAGGATTGCCAGTGTCTTCCTCTGAGCCTTAGAGAGTGTGACTTGCCCCAGGTCAGCCAGCTGGTTTCCATGCCTGAGTAGGGATTTGAATCTTGGTCACCCAGAACTTGAGTCCAATACTCAAACAATCACACCATGTCTTAACTGCATTTTGTTTTAATTCTGCACTGGAGGTTGCTTGGTTTCCTATATTGGAAGAAAGGCTGGATATAAATGAAATATAAATTAAATAAATAAACAAGGGCAAAACTAGACATTAGGGCCCAATATAGATGGGCACTAAGAGGTGCCTGGGTGGCTCCATGAGGGTTCGTGAGCACGCAGCATTCACACGCTCATGAACCCTAACATGTAATGGCACCACCACCATTATGTAATGCCATTTAAATGGTGTTCATAATGGCAGCACTGCAGCTGCGCAGCTGCTATATGCAGCTGTGCAGTTGCAGTGGCAGAAAGGCGAATAATGGTGCCTTTTCCCCTACTCATGCCACAACTGTGGCACAAAAAAGGAGTGCGGTTTCCCCGCTCCTTTTTTGTGGCACAACTGCACTGCAGCATCTAGCGCAGTAGCTCCGCAAAAAGAGGTGTCCCCAGACCACCCCTTTTGGGCGGTCTGTATTGCCCCCATTATAACCTAAAACAGCAAATGCATATCAAGCCTTTCTTTTTCCTCTCCCATGAAGCATCATCCCAGCGTTTTCAAATATGAATGATTTCAACCTGTCATTGGCCTAAATCCTATTGCAACTCCCAATGAGAGCTGACCCAATGAATAAATTGGATATACCTATGGGCTGACTCACCATTCTGCAATAAATTCAATGGATCTAATCTAACTGAAAATTGACTGAAAAAATTAAGGACATTTATGTCTTTCTGCTTCATCACACCAGGAGGCAAACAGCATTTAAACAAGAGTTAAACAGGAAATGCCCTATGTTTATCATAGGACATTTCCTGTTTAACTCTAGTTTAAATCCTGTTTTCCCCCTAGTGTGATAAATCGTGTGTTTGCCTTCAAGTTGCTTGTCAAAATATGGTGACCATATGAATTTAATAGTGCCATTCTTACGCAAAGAATACTTAGAGATGGGTTTGCTAGTTCCTTGCTCTGAAATACAGCTTACAGTACCTGGTATTCCTTGACGGTCTTCAATCCAAGTACTAACCTGGGCTGACCCTGCTAAGCTTCCTAGATCAGATGAGATCTCCTGCCTTAAGTGGTGTGTGTGTATACAATGATCTCTATATGGCACATGTTCAAATGGTGTGAAGGTTATGAGGTCCTTGGTACACTGAATAATGAAGGATGGTCTTTTGTCTTTCCAGTACTTCAGTGTGTCTCCTAAGCCACCAAAAGGGCACACAGACTCAAATTCTGCTGTCCAGAAATTTCCAAGGCATAGTCAGACAATTAAAAGTCCATGCAGATTTGCAAAATTCAAAGATTCCTCTAAAATGAAATTAATTTGACTGAGAAACTCTCCCCAAAAGGAAACAACCTAAACTGTCAGTTTAAAAATAAATGAGGGGATTTACAGCACCTGCAGTTTGCTAGCTAAACACAGTGGCAGCCAACAGACACAAAACATGACTTCTGCTGAATGAACCACAGTTTTAAATCCATAGATGCACCAGTTTTTCTTTATGCTTTGTTCATTCTATATGCTAAAGAAATGTTGTTTTTATTGTTGTTGTTTTTTTAAAAAATGCAGTAGCTACAGAATCCAAAACTGGTTAAGGATAGAGAGCAATCTAAATTCTTATTCTATTCTTTTGTCAAACTTATATTCACTGAACAGTGTTTACAAATATTATTAGTTACTTCCTCCCTACACTCCCCAAAATATCCAGTGACTGTTTTCCAAAGTATAGGAAATACTGAGGCACTCAAGACTGCAGGATCATATTTAGGGACCAAGGTATGCTGTAAATGAAGATAGTGCCGTTAAAAAAAAGTAGGAAGAAGAGAATGTTATTGGATTATATATAATAAAATAATTGCATATATTGTTATATATAATTATTATATTGTTATATATAATTATTATATAATTATATTCAGTATATAACAAAATATATTACTAATTATTCAATTAATTATATTATTAAGGTTACAATTTTTTTTATCTGCTTTGGCCCTTGAATTCACTCAAAACCCACTGGAAAACTCTGTTCAATTGCTTTTACTTGTTAATCAGCAATCATTAGAAATGGCAATGGCAATTTACTTTTCCTGAGCAAACATCTTCACACTTGAAATTTAGTTTTCTTTGACCTGCTGTAATATACACACTTTTCTTGAATGGATTTCAGAATGTTTCCCTGCCTTAGGCAAAATAATATACTTTTTAAAAAACTTATTTTTTTCCCTCTTCCTCAAACCTTTGATTTGCACTTGCAATTGATATTGTTGTTCCCCTTCTTAGCATGCATGAAATCAGGTCCTTTGTAATTCAAACCACTTTTGTTAACTCATTCCCTTTTTCTCCAGTTAATTGATTCTGTTCCTAGGGGAAAAATGTTTTGCCCTCTCCAAAAAAATCTACCATTCATTTTTATTTCTTCATTTTGGACAATTTCCCCCACCCCCAATCCCAACCTCAAGAGTATTTTGTTAAATGGCCTCCCCAGTTTGTTATCTGTGAAAAGGGTAGAGATTTTCATAGTGTAACTGTGCATTCAGTTGTAAAGTTGTTTAATATATCAAAAGAACCAATGAAATTGTTCCCTGGTCCTTCCAGCCCAATTTTTATACATTGCTTGCTTTATTCACTTGTATTAAAAATGGTATAGAGAGCCAGAATGGCATAGTAGTTTAAGTGTTGGACTATGACTCTGGAGACCAAGGTTGGTGCTAGGAAATCCAAATAATTTGAGGACTTATGCATAGTGAGGGAGTTCACAATGTTACAGCCTCTCTTGCCTGGCAGAAACATTGGCTGTGCAGAAGAACAGCCTGTAGGATGATCGTCCTTCAGTTTCTCAAGATATCTCTATCACATTGGAATATAAATGGCATTAGAGGATGGTACTGTTTCAAATGACAGATACTGCCATCCAAGCTTGAAAGACAAAAAGAAGAAATATTTAATTGTGATACAACAGTTGAATACATGCATAAAATTATGGGGTGACCTCATAACTTTATTTTCCAGGAGACATTTGTCCATCCCTTAACTGAACTGTCAGAGATAATATTCTTCATATTACATTAACTCACTGCTGCAAAAATCAAGGTTTCTGAAGGTAGAAAGTCTCATTCTCTGTTTCATTGCTTTTTAATAAGTTGAAAATGTCATTGTCATTGCCAGTAAATATCACCAAATGTTTGTTTCTATGGTTCTGTTTCTATGACAATTTAGTTAGGATTGCATCTGTCTATCTCATATTAGAAGAAAGAACACCAGGAACAATTTTAACCTATAAAAAATTAGCAGTCTGCATGGCTGATTGGAATTTATATATCACTGTGGCCTTTATGTATTTCTCTAGACCACAGAGAGTACAAAAGTGACCTTAAAATGGACAAGAGTAATTTATTACTTGAAAGCTTTTGATCTGGAAGGAAAATGGAAATAAACCAGTTTCTGTTCTGTTAATGGTGACAGTGCATTCCACTTGTAGTGGAAGACACTTTTCATTATAGGTTTACATACAAAATGTGGATTCAGTTTCATGTCTTTGCTCCTTCACAGATTCTAAACATCAGTTTGGGGATGTATAATTCTTATATATTATGAACTGATATTATATATATATATATATATATATATTTCTTTTATATTATGAACCCCTCATACATGCATTCTTGCAAATCGTCAAATAAAGTATGAATAAACAGCACAAATTGCTCCTATCCCATACATAGAATCTCATGCATGATTCATTAGGCAAAATGAATTCTAAAATCATTCATCATGACTCATGTTAAGAGCTTTCCTCCATTCTCCAAATTTCTGCCTCCTTTTTTCTCTTTTAAAGCAAATATCCTGAAGATGACTCCTACAAAATCTAGGCTGTGTCTAGGCTCAATGGTATGCAATTCTGAGAATTATAGTTTGCTGTGGCACTTGCGCGCTCTGACAGAGAAGGCTATATCTCACACAGCTATTATTCCTAGAATTCCATATCATTGAGCCATGGCAGCTAAAATGGTGTCAACCTGGATTGTTCCTGCAGTGCTGATGTAGCCCTATTCAGCATAGGTCTATTCAGGCTTTCTTAACACTTTTTCAATATACACAAGAGGATTAGCAGTGCACTAGCTCACCCCCCCACACACACACCCTTTGTCATTTCTATTGCACAAAAAGTAACTTTGTTAATATGAGAGTCTCCTATATCTGTGGATGATCTCCATGTGATTTGAAATTCTAGCAAATCTGGATTCTAAATTTTGTGGAGAGAGATAAAGAAAGCTCTTCTTTTCAAAGTGTCATCCTCTGTTCATTGAAAGTAACAGAAATGATATCAGAGAATGACTGGCTTTCTTGAACATGCTCACATTTAATAAACACAGTTGTCTAGTGTCTTATGCTTTCTTATTCCGAAGTAGAATTTCCACATTTTTGGTGAGCAATAGCTGGATGAAGCATTTTTCAGTTTCTGCCATTGTCACTGACAATATGCAAAGAACCATAGGTCTCCCTACTTGTTACTGATCCCCCCACACTTAGGAAATAGAAAACATGCCAGCTAGTACATCACCAGGGGATTCTGTGGCATTACCATTCTGTTGTGTTAAAAATGTGGTATTTTCTGAAAATCTTGAAATGATAGTACCATATATACTTGACTATAAGTCAAATTCATGAATAAGTCGAGGTCAATTTTTGGGGCCAAAATTATGGATTTTGATATGACCTGTGGATAAGTAGAGGGTCAGACTTCAGAAGGCAGCCTGGCTGTGGAGAGGCTACATGGCGATCGGCCACCCTTTCCAGCCTGTCCGTAGCTGGGCTTTCTCCTGGGGAAGGAGCCCAGATACGGAGAGGATGCAGGGTGATCAGCAACCCTTTTTAGCCTCTCCCCAGATGGGCTGTCCCTTGCAGAGGCAGCCTGACAGGGGAGAAGATCGGGTCAATTACCATATTGACCTGCGTATAAGTTGACCCAAGTTTTTTGGATCAATTTTTTGACCGAACTTTTTTGACTTATACACAAGTATATATGATACTTTCATTAACAGAGCTAAATTAACTTTTAGTTACAAAGAGATGAGAAATTAATCCTTGACAGGATTATTGCTGAGGATTTGGGACATGGGACTATATCAGCTCCCCCCATACTGGTACTCTCCAGATTTAGAAAACAATGTTCAACTCTGCCCCCCTCCACCATGTTGTTTGAGGATGAGAGGAGTTGTAGTTCATCACATGTAGAGGGACTCAGCATGGAGAAAAAAAAACTAATCTACACAGGTTAGGTAACAAATATTATTAAAGTAAGGGAAAGAAGATGAAAAGGCCATCATTTAATGGAAAGATGGAGTCAAATTTCATTTTAAACAACAAAGCACATGGCAAAAGTCAGATATTTATCTTAGTAGGGAAGCTTTAAAGACAAACTATGAGTGTATGAATAATTTTATTTACCTGTTTATTAATATGAATGTTAACAGAAATTATACAGTTAAGTATATAATTAAGTATATAACTGTATAATTGTATGTATAATTAAATATATATTTGTTGTGTATTTATGTGATAGTATGATTTTTCAAATTATTCATATATCACTTCCAAGTGAATAATGTTATTTTTTAAAAAAATAACTAGGGGAAACCAAATATTAGTTGTGGCTGGACAGGGGTTAAATTTTAACTCACACAAAGACACACATATTTTAAAAGATGCCACATTTCACATACTTATAACCAGATATTACAGATATCCTTGTACATGAATTTGTAAATTCTACAAGGTGCAGTTGCTCTAAATGTGCTAGATATCAATGTATTTTTAAAATTATTATTATAAGATCACCTGGATCTTGGGTTTTTTTCATAAAGTGTACCCTTTCATCCCCCACATACACATACAACCCACAATCACCACCACCATCAAGTTTGGACCCAGCTCCTCTTCTGCAAGATATATTAACCTGAATACAAGTTTTCACATTGTCTCCAATCAAACAATTCCAAATGTCACTTTGGGTTGGAAATATATAGATGTTTGGATGGCCAATATTGTGTTTTACTGGAAAGTGATTTCCTGGTTTACTTCTTAACAGTACAGTTGCAATAGTCTAGTCATTATCCCTTCTTTGAAACACCCAGGTAGCAGTTGTGGTCAGAAGACTCTTTCTCTAACTTTCCTTTATATGTCCAGTCCATCCTTTCTTGAAGGAACCAACTTGGCCTCGGTCATTCACATTCTAGTCACTTCAGCCACTTATAGATTATATTACAGTACTAGATTTTGAACTTTCCTAAAGCAGTTAAATTGGTTGCAATTTGTTTCTGGGCTTAAATCAATGTACTATATTTGATCTTTCAAGTCTTTAACAGTGACTCAGAATACTGTATAAGCTATCTTTTCCACATGAACTTGTTGGAGAACTTGATTTTTCTACTGAGACCTTTCTCTATCTAGTTCCCATTATTATTGGAAGTAATGTGGATGTGTACCAGAAGTATGGCCTTTACCTAATTTTGTTGGTTAGACAGAAACAACAGTTATTTTTTCCCATTTTTTTCTGGAAATATAAAGATTATATTGCTATTTTTGAATGTTAAATCAATGAATGTTTCTTAGTTATTTTCTTCATAATTTTCATTATTTATTATATTTGTTATTTTTACTGTGATGAACAGCTGTGATTATTATTATTGGGGGGAAATTTAAGTAGGAATAAGAGTAGCACATGAACAAATTATTGAGACATAAAAAAAAGTTTGTCTCTATTCTGTCATGTGTTTACGCAAAATTCAATCATAAGAAAAGAAACAAGTGAAATTGAGATTCATATTGGCCTTTTAATTAATTTATTTAAATATCCATATCCTGCTCTGTGTCACAGGATCTCAAATCAGTGTAAGACTAAAATAAGTAACTTTTTAAAATTTAAAATGTTAAACATTGAAATAATTTAAAGACTAATAGTGCATTTTTTTTCATTTTTCCTCTTTAAAGTACCTTAATTTTCTAATGATCTGAAGCTACATATTTTTGATTCCAGATACGGACAGAGAAATTTGCTATGATAGTCAAGAGTTAAACTACCTTGGGCTACACTGTTCCAGTCTAGTGTTCAACCAAACTGCCAATCCTATGTGGACAAAATAAATGTTTTGTTAAAAGTGCACCTCCCCATTATTTCTATTTCATGTGTTATGCCACCACAAACCTATTATTTATAACCTGTCTTCAAAATAAGATGTGTTGAGCCCATTTTAAGGGTACCTAAGTACAGGGAGTTGGAAACCTTCAGTGATTTACTGTGCAATAAATCATCAGGAAATAATAGCGTGATGAAGAATGGAATCCAGCCATCACAGGTGAAGTGGAAGGGGATCAACTTCAGTTATTTAGTAAAATGAAAATATCAGGTTAGTAGGTAACTCCAGTGCTTTATTTTCTCAACATCATGTTTTCTTTGCATTCAGTATCAACAACAGCTTCTAAAATGAGGTGGAGGAAGAGCAATGAACATACTGTTTCCTTAGATCTAGTAAGGACTGTAGTCCACAGGACTAACTTTCAGTGGGTAATTTCTTTTTTTTTTTCCAGTGCAACCAAATTAAATACCCCTAGATATAGGCATAGGATACAAAATGTGGCTCTTTTTGACAAATAAAGAAACTGATGTATAAAGAATCTCAAAACACTTTATAAGGAGTGGTAGAATAGAGTTATAAATAATTTGTCAAGTCAGCTAGACACACTAATAAAAAGTGGTATGGAACATGCTGATGTATGGTTACATCTTAGTCCAGTGGGGCAGAACATAATGGCAGTCTCAGCACTGTAGTCAAAGGAGATTAGCACATTGGCTTTAAAGCACTTTCCAAAGTATGTGGGCTTCAGACCAATGAATGACTTGGGTCAGAATGCACAAACCATGCATCTAGTTGGGTGTGGATATTGCTTAGACTTTAGGGAAGAGAAGAGTGGAACATGTTTTATAAGTGGGTGGGAATGAGGGGTAGTGGTTTAGAAGCAGGTGTTTTGCTATTTTTTGTTTTTGTTGTTGTTGCTGCTGGTGTTTTTTTTTTTTTTTTTTTTAATCTTAGGTTGGCTCAAGAAAAATATGTAATTTCTTCAGGTTTGTGCCAGGGTAGTAGGTATCTAGGTGTAAAAAGGAGGGCACTGCCTGCCCAAATCAGAATTTTCCTCCATTAAATTGCCCTTAAGTCCCTGGAGGTTTTTTTGTGCTGCAGTAACTTAAAAGTTCAATTGAGCCTTTTAGGCATTCAAAGAAAAGGGGTAAGCAAAGTTATCCTGGAAATGTGAAGACAAGAAATGTGAGAGTCTAGGTGTGGAGTATTTTTCGTGAATTTCTGCAATGCTAGGTATTTGGGGGCAGAATGCAATTTTTTATATTTTGGGTGGCAGAACATTTATTTGAGGAAAATGCCCTCATTTTGCCTCCCTCATAGCTGATTTGTGTAGAAGAAATAATATATAATAATATATAATAATAATAATATATAATATAACTTCTGTGTTGATCCTAGATGATGTTGGGGAAGTTGATGTATTTTTAGCATTTGGATCTCAATCTTTATTTTTAAGATCATCTAACCAAGAAAAGATCAGGCTAGTGATGGGGATACCATGGCTAGCAGACCCAGCTTGTAGAGATTCCTCATTGGGCCCACAGTTTCTACAATGGCCCTGTCTATACAGTTCAAATAAACTGGCCTCTCTCTGACCAGATCAGGTCAGACCGGACGATGCAGGACCCAATCCTTGAGTTTGGCACAAACAGCAGTATGATTAAGGGTGGACACCTCATTCTGACTATCTAAGCAAGCAACTCACTTCTGCTGTGGCTGTGCCAAGTGGCACAGTGTGCTGCATGTATGAACAGCCATCCCATGTCATAATGGACAGTTAAGGGTAAGAGAGGGAGGTGGTCTATGCAGTGGCTGCACCAAATGGCATAGTAGATTGTGTGTTCAAGTAGACGTTGCACATCATAACCAGGGGGGGGGCAGTAAACCCCAGGCTGCCACCACAGAACCAGACACAGCTCTTCCTCCAAAGGCTACAGAGCCTCTAAAGATACTTTGAGAAGCAATTCCTCCATCCATTTGCCAGATATCTTAAATATCTGCTACTGTAGCTGGTCATGACTGGAGATGACAAAAATGCTTCTTGTGCTTCATCTTCTGGAACTGCTCTCCAGTTCAGAAGCAGTTTAGAAAGGATAATCCTTACATTTATTGTCTGCTATCATTCATCACACCTAATATTGGAGATACAGCTTTGTGTGCTTTGTTGGGATGTCAACCAGCTTTGAATTTGGTAGCCATGTTAGCCAGCATTTGGAAAAGATCTGGAAATGCCAGCTCACAAAGTTGCTGCAGGGAGAGAGAAGAAGCCCCATGCCATTCTCATATAGAGATAGTTAAAATAGGTGTTTTGGGTTTGTTAAACTAGATGGCAGTGCCACCTCCTAACATCCATCCCACAGGAGGGTCAGCATGAACGATCCAGCTTCCCATTAAAAAAAAAAAAAGACATTTAAAAGTTAATGTTGTCAGTTGTATTTGCATAACCCACTACCCCTCACCACCCCTCTTTCTCTAACTAGCAATTTAAAAGAAAATACATCATTCTGCATATTTGTCAAGACATGAGATTTTTAAAGGGCTGTGAGTATATTAGATATATAGATACAGACTTAACGTACACTCATACTAGCTCAGTTAACATTAAGCCAGCTGAAGCTGTGCTGGATGCAAACGCCTCTCAGATTAGGAATGTTAAAAATTGCTGACTATATTCAACTTTTGTCCTGACTGCACTGCCAGTAAGTCCCAGTCCAGTCCAGAGCATTATGGTCCAGATCTGTCTCTAGGATTGGCCACAATGGCGACTGAACACACTGGACTGCACCAGATGTGGTGACACAATGTTGTCTGCCCATGCCAGCTGGGCAGACTTTGCATCGGCACAGTTGGTCTGTTCCCTGTTGCTGGAGCTGCTGCTGCTGCAGTTTCCGTGCATGCAGGAGCTCTATAGACAGGCCCCGGCTCTCCTGAGGGTGGGTTCTCCTGTCCAACAAACATGAAGAGAGAGTAGAGAGCACCTCCCAAGACCCTAGCCATGTGATTGAGTTTCTCTCTACCTCCTATTCCCCTTGGTGACATGGGCAACTCCACCCTCAGAATAAGCAAACACGTGCCAGGCGACCTGTCCTCAGAGCTCCTGCAGGTACTTAAGTGGTAATAGGAGCTTCTCTGTCATTGTTGGCTGCCTCATGGTCTCCACTGGGGGAGGGGTATGGTATTCTCCATCCTCCCTCCCTGCTACCCTTTTGCCCAATCTCATGTAATATCCCTCCTGGCTGTCCAGTGCTTGCCTCCTCCCCTTTGTCATCTGCTGTGTCTGTAGGGATGAGAGGGGAGTTATGTTGGCTTCACCTTCCCTCTTGGCCAATCAGTGCTTTCCTCCTCTCCTTTATAAGAGAACTAGCAAAAACAAGTCTCCAGGAACAGATGTTATTCCAGTCAAACTGCTGCAATCCACAATGACAGAGTCAACTCTAATGCTAAACAACATGTGTCAACAGATATGGAAAATAAAACGATGGCCAACAGATTGGAAACTATCAATATACATCCCCATCCACAACAAAAGGAGACACAAAGGACTGCAGCAACTATAGAACCATAGCATTGATCTCCCACACAAACAAAATTATGCTTAAACTTCTGCAATATAGACTCCAACCATACAAGGAGAGATCCCAGAGGTCCAAGCAGGGTTCAGGAAAGGAAGAGGCACTAGAGATGACACTGATAACATACGACAGCTCATGGAATGCACCAGGGAGTTCCAAAAGAAAATCATGTGCTTTATAGACTACAGCAAAGCCTTTGACTGCATAGAGCATGAAAGGCTATGGAACTCCCTTAAAAACATGGGAGTGCCAACACATCTGAGTCCTGATGAGGAATCTGTACTCAGGATAAGAAGCTACTGTTTGAACAGAACATGGAGAGAGAGAATGTTTCCCAATTGGCAAAGGGGTCAGACAAGGCTGCATCTTATCACCCTACTCATTTAACTTATATGCAGAACATATTGTAAGAAAAGCAGGCCTGGACACAGAAGAAGGAGGAGTGAAAATAGGAGGAAGAAATATCTACAGTCTGAGATATTCTGGTGACAACATAATACTAGTAGAAAGCCTCACAGACCTGGAACAACTATTAAGGAAGATCAAGGAAGAAAGTGCAAAGGTTGAATAAGAAAACAAAAATAATGACCATGGAGAACTTACACAAATTCAAAGTACACAATGAGGAAATAGAAATAGTAAAAGAGTTCTCATATCTGGGATCAAACATTGATAGAAACAGGGACTGCAGCCAGGAAATCAGGAGATTAAGATTAAGATTAAGATTCAGAATGGAGAGGGCAACTTTGACTTTTAAAGCCTCACATGGCTTGGGTCCAACTTATCTTAGAGACCACCTCCTCCCATATGAGCCCCCATGTACTCTTCAGTCCTCTGGGAGGAATATGCTTCAACCTATAAAAACTAAGTTGTCCCAGACCTCCCCGAGGGCCTTTTCTGCCATTGCTCCCAGGCTGTGGAACGACCTGCCAGATGAGATGCGTCTTATTACAACGTTGGAAAGCTTTTAAAAAGCGACCAAGACACATCTCTTCCAGCAGGCCTTCCTGGATGGTAACTAATTTCCCATCGCCTGATGACCCCCCCCCGGCCCCCATCCAGCCACCTACAGGGGACTTTGAATGTATTTTACATTTTGATTCTTTTCATTATAATTAATACTGTTTTAAGGGGAGGGAGGAGCGTATGTTTGGAGGATTTTAACTGTATATGTTTTTAACATGTTGTACCCCACCTCAATTGCTCGCTCAGAGGGGCGGGTAAGAAATAATAATAATTATTATTATTATTATTATTAATGAAAGAACTAGAAAAAAATCCTAAAATGCAAAGATATACAACACAGCACAAAAGTTATAATCATAGAAGCCATTGTATTCCTTATCACCATGTATGGATGTGAGTGGTGGACAGTTAAGAAAGCAGATAGGAAGAAAATTAGTTCATTTAAGATGTGGTGCTGGAGAAGAATGCTGAGGATTCCACAGACAGCCAAAAAGGCAAACAAACAAAAAGATCCTAGAGCAGATCAGGTCAAAAATCTCACAGGAAGCCAAGATGCCAAAATTAGGCTGGCGTTCTTTGGACACAGCAAGAGAAGACATGAATCACTGGGAGAGGGGGGGGGGGACAATAATGCTAAAAAAAAGGTGAGGGAAGCAGAAAGAGATGAAGCCTGCATGCTAGATAGATTGACTCTATTAAAGAGATCAAGAGTATGATTTTGCACGAGCTGGGCAGAGCAGTGGAGGACAGGGGGTCTTGGAGATGTCTCATACAGGGTCGCCATGCATCTAGATTGACACAAGGGCAGTTAACAACAAAAGAACAACAAGTAGCTCCAGGAATAGTAGCTCCAGTAGCTCCATCCACTTTCCCTGCACTGCTCAGCATGGAAAGACGGATAGTGTGGCATCTGTTATGTGAACAGCTGATGGTCTGATTCAGCCTTGATCAAGCTGTTTGCATGCTACAAAGCTGCATGCTCGCTCCAGGGTTTCAGGAAAACACCGAGGCTTTCTCCAATTTTGCCAAGTCTGGGGCAAAAGTGGATTAACAGGGAAAGCCCCTGGAAGTCCCCATGCATCTTAAGAACAGGCAGCAGTGGCATTGCTGTGAAAACAAGGGTTTTCTCTGGTGCAGACAACCCCTTTGTGTCAGTAGGCACAGGTTTGTATCTGGTGTAGGTTGGCTCCTTCTTCTTCTATTTTTTTCACCTCTTCTACTCCACCTTTTGGACTCTTCTGGTAGCAGAGCATAGTATTTTCTGCAGAAACTACCTGGCACAGATGGTTCTGATGGCAGAAGGAGATTTCTACTGGCAGAGGGGCTTGAGCTTGATCCCAAGCCCATATAGCTTTCAGCTGTGATTGCAGTCTTAGAGTCACAAACGTTCCAAAAGAGCTAATATTCACACTCAGCTGTCAGGTGTGCCAGTTATAAAATACAGCTAAAATTTACATGTCAAAAATCCTGCAAACAGGAAATTGCTTGGTTATTCAGATAAAGTCCCAAATAAGGTTGGAAAATGACTGTGAGGCATTTTCCTTCACATTTTGACACACAGATTGGGCTCTTTTGAAAGGCTTTTTATTTATCACTGAAAGCTAACATCCCTATCTCAAGATTCACTGCACAAACATGTAAGTGCTTCTAATGGGTAGCGAACCAACAAGACATCACCAATCATTATGCTACAAGGATAGTGTTGGGTTACAAAGACAGTGGCCATTCTATTCGTCATCTGCCTGAAAGAAGACAAGTATATCCATTCACCTGAATAAGACCAAATGTCACTAACCTTCTTTCCACTAATCTCTGGTGGCTCCCATATGACTCTTAACTTTCTGGGAATAAAGTACACCACTGGGGATAAAGTACACCACTTTGGTTAGATCCTTTAAAGTTCAGATTAAAACCCAGAGTGAATGTACTGCTCCACTGACAGAAACCACCCAGGAACAATGCTGCTTTCAGACCTCAATCCAAAGTAAACATTTAGCTGGCTCACGTGGGGGCCTGTCCATGGCTTTCCCATAAACCTGAGCTAAACCCTTTTTCAGATCTTCCCATCCACAAACTGATGACTGAATAGGGAAAAAATATTTCAAGTGAGGCTTGCATGAAAAAAGGGAATGGCTGATATTTTCTACTGCCTGAGAAGATGGCAGCCATTTCCATTTACAGTAGCTAAATAGAGTGAATTAACATTCATCTCAAACTGATGTTTCAGATAGACAGGATGGCACCTGAGTGTAAAAAACAGAATGGCATGTACAACTCTTTTGTTGCGCTTTGTGTCTGAGGCAACCACCTCACTGTGCCTCATGAGAAGGCTGATCCTGAATCCATGCCCTTGCCTCTCCCTTTTTTGATCTGTCATGTGAATGGGTTGAATTGTTAGCATGGTTTGCGCAGCTTGCATAGGTCCACGCTGAAGTGCTATGGAGCTGTGTGGCTGGTCAGGAATCTCCTCCGTCCTTGCTTTAAGCTGATAAAGCACACTGAAACAAGAGGCTCTCTGCAAAGAAGCTTTAATTTTCCAGTTGCTCTTTATACAATACACACTGATAAAGCTACTTGTAAATACACACCCAACATCATCAACCCACACTGTACACTGAGGCTTGTTCCTTATATACACTAGTGCCATGCAGCCACTAAGTCCAGCCTCCTCCTGCTGTGTCACCTTGATTCCTGTCCCCCAGGCGAGATGACACTGCATATTTACAGCAGTTTTACGACACTTGGTAGTGCTTTCCAGCTCAAGATGATGTCACCCTGATATCACATCCTGTGACTCAGCTCTGTTCAAACTGCACAGTCATCATGGCTTCTGGTGACCTATAGTAACCTGTCAACTTTTACCCACATTTGGACATTTTCACTCTGGAAAATTCTCCAACCTGAATACCTCCACAGAATGTTCTGTGGTAATAATCTGAAGGGTGACCAACTAAATGGTGAAAAGAAATCTTCTGAACCTTTTCATCAGAGCATGAATTGAGTGTGAACCTTCGGCCACTTGGTTCCTTTCCTCCAAGAAAATATTCCAAAAATGCCCATTCTACCTGGATGAAGAGTGGTGAGAAATAGCTATGTCATCTCCTTTTTAATGCCAGATTATATTAGCCATAGGAAGAAAAGTGTCTGTCTGTCTGTCTGTCTGTCTGTGTTGTGTGCCTCCAAGTCATTTCTGACTCACAATGACCCTAAGGTGAACCTATCAGAGGGTTTTCTTGGCAAGATTTGTTCAGGCGAAGTTTGCCATTGCCTCCCCCTGAACCTGAGAACATATGACTTGCTCAAGGTCACCCAATAGGTTTCATGGCTGGATAGGAATGAAAACCTGGCTGCAGAGCCATAGTCCAATGCTCAAACCACTACACCATGTTTACTGTCAGAACAAAAATCAATGATGAAATCAACCAAAAGGCTGTTTAGACACAGAAAGAAATACCACTCATTGCTTTTATACCTCTGCTCGGTTTCCTGTGCATGACAAAACCACCTGAATTCACATGTGGGAATGATGAAACCCCAAAGGCCTGACCACCACCCTGCCTGTTTTGCCCCTTTCCCACAGCCTGGATAAGTGGCAGATTGTGGCATCTGGGGCAGCTGGTGAGTCTGCCTTGGACCCAATCCGCCACTCAAAGGGGTGGCTACAGACCGCCTTTTTTGGGCAGTCTGTGAAGCCCCTTTGAGATGTGGTTCCCTCATAGTCAGCCAATGTGGAAACAGTACCCTGAAGGAAAAAAGTTTGACGCCATTGCTGTAAACATTCACCACCAATAACTAGTAGATCCAGTATGTTTCTGTAGCTTTCAGTCTGCTTCTGGTGAATTCACACTAAAGGCTATTGCAAACCACAGCCTCATGGAAGCTGATGACATTTGTTGACTACAGAAGACAAAATGGGATTAATCCAGGTTCTCCCTTAAGGACCCTCTTTCAGGAAGAAGAGAAGAAGGGGGGATCTAATTTCCTTTTCTTTCTGAAGACCACTATGGTCTCCTCTGGAACGTCAGATGATGCCATGGTAGTGTGACAACTGCAGGTGGATGCTGTTTTAAGAGGAGGGGGCAGTGCTGCAAATTGTCTCCCTTCATTTCCTTCAGCAGTTACCTCTGCAGGATCACATGTCTTTTTTCAAAAAGAAAAAAGGGGAAGAAAAGAAGCCCTTCCATTCATAAAATGACAAGCCTGGATCAAACTCAGCAGGCAGAGTTTTACAGCTCTGTGTTACTGTATGCTTTGACACTTTTCCAATTCACTCCCTTTGCAAAAGTAATAGGGTGGGAGAACACTAACTCTCTCTAAGTTTTCATTTCATTTAATTATTTTCCCCTGTGGCTTTCTGTCAGTGACACATTCAAAATGTAGGTGGTTTCAGTTAATTTAATCATTGTCCCCTGTGGCTAGCATAGAAATAGTAAATTGAAAAGGTGCCTTATTAAATATTTCTAATGTGAAAACATGTAACCATTATTATAACAAGGATGATCTTCTATGTCCACCTCTCACACCTTCTGATTTTGTTGAACGTTAAAAACCAAGCTGTATTCAGGCCCAGAGCTAAAACTGGGCAGTTACAGATGGCATTATACACAGAAGCCATGGAGAGCTGCAGGTTTCCTTGACTGTGGATTTCTAGTAGAAAGCTGGCTGGCCAAAGCTAGAAATATGACATTAGATTTGGTGGGCCCTCCATACCTAAAAGGATCATCAGAAAACACAAATCCATTTTGAACTTTGAGGCTTGAGCTTTGATTCAGATATCTAAATGGCAGTCTTCAGAATGGGGAAAAGGAGAAAAGTGGGAAATGGTGTGGAAACACTCTTAAATGGAGTAAACAAACTAAAGAGAAAGTTGGAGATTATTCTTTGTCTGAAACCAAAGGTTCAACAGGGATCAACATAAGAATAGGCAAATAATTTGTCTTTGAACTGCACTAAAGTTGCATATCTTGTTTCATAATTTGATTACTTTCTGTTTTTGAATGGACATACTTTTTTTAAAAAAATGATAGAAAGGTATTTTAAACACGCAAACACAACTTGCTTAAAAATGCACATTAACAAACATTTTATGTCTAAGGGGCTGTACAGACAGCCCAGACTTTTATACCCAGATTTGGCCCACGGCAACTACATGCTGAAGCCCCGATCTGCCCTTTCCAAGGTGTGAAAAGGAGCCGTAAAAAGTGGCTCCTTTTTGCACCCTGGAAAGGATGTGACAGCGGGGCACTGTGGCTTTACAGCACTCCTTCAGCACTGCATTGTGCAGATGCAGTGCCAAAGGAGCACCGTGATGTCGCATGCCAGGTGGTGCAGTGCATGCTGTCACACTGTCACGCTGCCCTGGGAGTGGAACTGGGGTGGGCTACACCTCAACTCCACCCTCAACCTGGTCTTTAAACCTGCTCAGGCCCTAAGTATACCTTTCTGTTCAAACTGATTTTGTAAAAAAAAAATTGATTGTGAGAGATTTGTACTGAGAAACATAATTCACATTTGGAGAACTACAAAATCTTAAGAAGAAAAATGATGTTATCATTTGTATATTAAACTGGGAGCGGTGGTCAGCAGGAAAGTAAATATTCACCCAGCATTGGCTGCACATAAGAGGAGAAATTATTTTCATAGTTTCTCCTCAAAGCAGGAGGAACAAACATTTTTGGGTAATGTTTTTCCCAGTATTTGCACACCCTGAAGTGTTTTAGGAAATGATTATGTACAGAAATATACATTTTTAACATTAATTAATTAATTAATTAATGCACAGTTTTGTATGACTCCCCCCTCCCCCCAAACCTCACTCTTTCTTTCAGAAACACACTCCAATGGCCTATGGAATCTTGGCACTAATCCGGGATGATGGTATGAGAATCTTAGAATCTCACACCATGTCATCAATGATTCTGTGATTCACCCAGTCTGCAGAAAACATTATTTTTTAAAAAATTGCCTATATATGAAATTAGTCTGTTGGCTCATCTATAGGTTTTACCAGGTTATATATTGTTATTTAATTATATATAAACATTTTAATGGAATATGGACAGGCTGAGTAGTTGCCAACGAAAATTAATCATTTTGCTAGAAGGTTTAGCACAAGGCAGGATAAAAAGTGAAAGAAAATGTTGAAATATGAACTATACATGTATAAGTGGATTAAGACATTAGTAAGATTGAAGTCACATATATTATTGATTCAGTTACATTTCATTTATATCTGCCCAAAGGAGTTGGTAGTCGTCTCTGATTCAGCTTGGCTGCACATGTAGTTCCCATGCATGAACTTAAAAAAATTATTGGGCAACAGCCATAGATTTAATGCAATCATCCATGTGTGTTCAAATGTCCACATGGATTACTTACAGATGATCCATTCATCCCAGTCATGAAACGAGTTCCATTTCTACAAAGAAATGCTGATGTAGACCAGGGCCCAACACTGGGATTAAAAGAAAAAAGTCTTTCTGGTGCAGGAATTCCCTGCATATATGACCTTTCCATGACCATAAAAATCCCTTGCTAAAGGGAGCATACAAAAGTTAACTAACAGGATATACAGACCAGCAAGAAATGTTGGCATCAGGGTGGAGTGGGTGCGTGGTGACCGCATGCCACCCACTCCGACTCCACCATGATGCTGGCATCACACTGCCCACCCAACCAGACAGCAAATGACATCACAATGTTTCTGTGGTGCAGTATTTAGATAGGATGTGCCGAAGAAATGGGGAAAAGCCTGCAAGGGTAGATTCTTGTCAGGCAAATCACCAGATGAGGGCTACAGCATGTGGTTGCTGCAGCCCTGATCCAGTGCTCAAAGGGCCAGTCTGTTTAGCCCCTAAGGAAGGGGACAGTGAGAGAGGATGGTTTACCTGTAAATGGATAATGAATCTATTCCAGGTTTTTGTACAAAATTCACAGTGGATATCCAAATGTTCAAATTAAAATAGTCAAATGTGATACAGTTAAAGAAGCACTGGTCAAATATGTGTGCAAAAATGTGTACATTGGGGTAAATTGTATGGAAAAAAATGGATCCATTTGGGAAATAGCAAAGGAAAAGCCAGATATTGGTTGGAATTCTGTTGAGAACATACACAGGCATAAGTAATGCTATACATGCAAAAATCCATCAGCACTCAAAAGACATATTCTGCTGATTGCAGCAGAAACAGAGTTCTGTTGACAGCGTGTTAATCTGTGCCTTGATTTTTTTTTCCAAGCAGGCTTTTAATATGTAATTACACCCAGGGAAGCTTCTTCCTGGGGTATCAACTTTTGTATATTTTTAATGATTTTGTATTTTTACTTGTTTTATTGATGTGATGCTTTTAATTCTGTTTTAAAAGTTGTATCATTATTTTTAAAGTATCTTTTGGGTGCAATTTAGAAGAAAAGTGGCATGTTAAATAAATAAATATATTTGCAGTTCTTGCATTGTGCTTTACATTTTGTGGTTATGTATCCTACATTTTGCACTATATTTAAGAACCCTATACACTGGTCCCCTGGGTTACGAAGGTAATCCATTCCGGGAAGTCATTCGTAACTCGGGGGACCGCTTTCGCGGACGGACCGCGCGGCCATTTAAAGGGGCCGCGCGGCTTTTTTTCCGCTTTTTTTCTTTGGATCCCGGGGGATCCTTCGGATCCCGGGGGATACAATGGCGGTCCCGCTGCCTTCGGATCCCGGGGTTTTTGTAACCCGGGGGATTTGTAAGGCGGGGGACCACTGTATTTTACATTGCATATGTGCATTATGCATTGCAGAATGATACATAGTCATTTTCATGTGATACACGATACTATTCAGCATGAGGGTTGTGTAACATTCCTATAGCTTATCTCCTTGTTCAGATATTTACACTGCCCTGAAAGGATGTTTGATTGCAGCCATTGGAAGATATCATTTGCAAATTGGCATAAATATATGCAGAACAATGGCTGTAAATTCTTATACTGACCAGTTTTGAAGCAAAATAAAGAAATCAGTGAAACAAGCATACAGTGAGCTAAACCTGAGTTTTGGGGGAAATGCAATTCTATAGAAAGTGGGGATGGAAAGAGTATTGGAAATATTTTTAAAAATCAACCAAAAAAAAGCCAACCCACCCCACATTATTTTCAAGTGCTGACAAACTCCAGTGAGAAGAACCCTGTACTAATTGACAAATGCAGCTTTTACAAAAAATGATGTTTTCCCTATGCAAAAAAAAAAAAAAAAGAAAAAAGAAAAAAGAAAAAAAAGAAGAAAAAGAGGCTGTTTTCTGTGCAAAACAATACTTTGTACAAAATAAGTCCTTAATTGTGAATGGCTTTGGAAAATGTGGAATTTTTAAAGGCTTTCTCTCAGTGGGAAGAACATTACTAAAATTATTCATTGCTTCCTTCAAGAAGTGTGAAGAATTACATTCCTAACAGAAAGCAAAATAATTGTCGCTACCCATGATATTATGATATCTTCACCTTTCAAGAAAATTATGAACAATGGGTAGAAACCTGTTTCTTCATCTCCACTATGTAGGAAAGCTTTTTATTTTCCTATCCTTTCTTTCTTTTTCTTTTTCTGCTTCTCTCTTTTCTTTTTCTGCTCAAATCTTTCAGGAAGGTGGGTGACAATTAATCTAAACCAAGGAAGTAATTGCACCATAAGGCAGTAATTGAGCAATTAGCAAAAGGGATACGATTGATGAACTGCTTAAGAACCTTTCTTTTTTTAATCTCCAAATAACCAGTCCAAAGGTACAGCACAGGTAAGCAGCGGAAATGAGGCAAATTTTGTTTCCTTTATTCAATATGGTACTCTAAAGAATAACCTTTACTGTGCACACAGTAAAGCATCTTAGTACATCTTGGGAAAATATCACTCAAAATATTCTCTCTCTCTCTTTTGGGAAGCTTCTTCCATGTGACTGCTGGGTGCATGACTGGGAGCTAGAAATGTGGATGCTACAGCTCTCTGACTATGTTTTCCATCTGAAATATTTCCACAACTGAGAAGTTAGGAAAAGGTTTGGTTAGTCAACAATGCACATCTAAATTAGCATACTTTCTATAATGTGTGTCCAGTCTATAAGACATAATTATGCTTGAATAGAAGAAAATATAGTAGTGTCAGAAAACAAATCTGCCATAACATCTTGGAAAGACATAGAACCATACCATGTTTCCTCCAAAATAATACAGTGTCTTATATATTAATTTTGGCTCCCAAAAATGCACTAGGTGTTATTTTCTGGGGATGTCTTATTTTTCAATGAAGACGAATTCATATTTTTTGTTGTTGGGGAAAAAAAGAAAGAAAGAAAAGAAAGAAGGAAGGAAGGAAGGATCATTTATTATATACTGTATATATATTTATATACACAAACTTTGCTAGGTCTTACTTTCTGGGGAGGCCTTATATTTAGCAATTCAGCAAAACCTTTACTAAGTCTTATTTTTAGGGGATGTCTTATTTTCGGGGAAACAGGGTAGAATCGTAGAATTTTATTGGATTACTGCACTACACTCTTATAGTGCTGCTATTCCACTTTTACTGCTCTGGCTGCCTCCTGTTGCATTCTGAAGTTGGTAGTCCAATGAAGCCTAAGAACTCTCTGACTGAGGGCCCATTCCCACTGGCACAATAACCCGTGTTCGATTTGGGCTCTGCCCTGGTATCTCAATCGCTTCCAAAAGGCCCCTCGTTTCCACTATGAAAAGGGGGCCTGTTTGGAAGCGATTGTTTCCTTTGGGACGAATCTCATTGGAGCCATTCAGCCCTTCAGGCCGTATCCCCCCGGGACCCCGTCAGAGGGTCCCAACTTAACCCTCTTTCTCTCTTCCTTCCCTTCTCCTCCTTTCCTTTCCACATTCATTCCTTTTCCCTCTCCCCTTCTTTGTCCTTCCTTCCTACCTTCAATTTCCTTCCTTCTTACTTGCTGGGCCTCCACCACTTTTCCTGGGTTGACAGGGCCTGTGGAGCTCCTGCCTGGCCTCCACCACTTCTCCCGGAACTAGCGTGGCTTCTGCTGCTGCGCCACCGCTTATTGCTCCATTCTTGTCTTGTGCGGCAGCAGTGCCAGAAGGCCCACCTATACCAGGGAAGCGGTGAAAGCCTGGCAGGAGCACTGCAGGCCCCGCCAGTCCAGGAGAAGGCAAGGAAGGAGGGAAAAGAAGGGGGAGAGGGGGAAGGAAGGAAGGAAGCCTTGCTGGGCAAGCTGCGGTGGCTTTCTCTAGCAACAGGAGTAGGAGGAGGGTGAGATACTTTTTTTGCGATAGAATTGTTTGCAAAATCAACCTATTGCTAAAGCAAGAAGTGGAACACACTCCCTCGGAGGACGTTGGAGTCTCCTTCCTTGGCGGTCTTTAAGCAGAGGCTGGATGGCCATCTGTTGGCGATGCTTTGATCGAAAGTTCCTGCATGGCAGGGAGTTGGACTGGATGGCCCTTGGGGTTTCTTCCAACTCTATGATTCTATGAGTCATGTTCAACTTGTGATCTACTACTACAGGTATATTCCTTTCACATGGACAGTTGTCAAGCCAGGCATTACTCATCCTATATCTGTGTAATTCTTTTTTTTCCCCTCCCTAAGTGTAGTAACTTACATTTCTCCCTGATCAAATTCATTTTGTTAGTCTTGGTCCCATTCTCCAATCTGTCAAGGTTGTTTTGAATTCTGATCCTGTCATCTGTGGTATTAGCTCCCCCTCCTCCCCAATTTGGTGTAATCTTTAAATTTAATAAACATGCCTTCTATTCCATCATCAACTTCATTTAAAAAGTCACTTTTCTTCAGAAAAAAGCACTACCATTGTGAGTAGTTCAGTCTAGATTCAGTCTCTCAACCAATCACTGACCCATCTTACTGTAAAAGTGTCTATCTCACAGTTCACCAGCTTACTTGCAGGAATAACATAAGAAACCTTGTCAAAAACCTGACTGAAATCAAGATATATTATACATACAGAACTTCCCTGATCTACTTAGTTCATAACTGTATCCAGAGAGAGAGAGAGAGAGAGAGAGAGAGAGAGAGAGAAGATTAGTTTGGTATACTTGTTCTTTTGAGAATTCTTAGTAATCACAGTGTTCCTTCTTAAGTGTGCAAAGAAGGTTTAATGATCTGTTCTAGAATCTTTCCTAGTATTGACAACAAGCTACTCGTTGGCAGTTGTTTGGGTTCTCTTTTTTACTCTTTTTGAAGATGGAGGAAACATCCTGCCACCTCCTCTGCTGGGACTTCTCTTGTCCTCCAAGAATTCTCAAAGATAATTGATAATGGACTTGTGATTATGTCTGCCTTTTCCTGTAGTGTCCTTGCATACTCCTTTACCTATTCTGGAATGTAGTCCCCTTACTGCATGATTTATTCTATTTTCACAATTTAGTGCATTGTTGTTGGTGGTGGTGTTGTTTTGGGGGGAGAAGACTGAAGCAAAGAAGGGTTGACCTAGCTGTTTGGACCATGAAAAAATGTTTCTTCTTCCTCATCCCCATTTCAAGCAAGGACAATAAGTGGCTATCTTGATGGCTTCATACATCCTTCATTCTTGTGGAGATGTCCTCTCTCACTTGGGCTTCATATTATTTGTCTGACACATTTTTGATTCCTACCCCACTGACAGGGCATTCACACTTATTTTTTGCCCCAAGAAGATCTGGATCTCTGTGGTGATGCAATACTGGATTGGTGTTCCCACTAGGTTCCCCGTTCCCGAATCTATCCATGGCATTTTAACCCTGTTGCCATTCACAGTTGCCACCAAAGCTATTTAAAATGGAGGCACCTCCATTTCAGGGAATGATGTAGCACAATCTGAATTGATTCAGTAGCGTACTCACACTACTAAAAATATGGATCATTGTGGCTCTTTAAAAAAGATGTGGGGGGAAAAACCTGGTATCAAATATACCAGGTTAAGTGGGGTTAAGGTTTTTCTGGCAGCCTCTCCCTCCACAAGTGGGGGCAGTGTGCATGTTGCTGAAATAGCTCAGTTTCACACTGGATTATTTCCATAGTGTGAATTGGGCCTAAGAATGTGAAGAACAAAAATGCCCTGTACTTGATTCACTCCCAGCCTTGAGCCCCCAGATTTTGTTAGGTAGCATTTCTGATCATCCTTGGTCATTCCCCATCAAGACTGGAGATGGGGTTTAACATGGGGGGGGGGTGAGGGGAAGGCTTTGGAAATATTGTAATAGCCACTGGGGATAAATACACTTCAGGACTTCAAGGAACATTTCTGGCTCCTCCAAGACACTGTTGTATTGCAAGGCACTGTTGTGTCTGCCATTTTGGAAAGAGGTGGCATTCTATCAATTTTGGGAGCATTTGTGGATATTTTTACTGTTTCAGGATGGGATTCCCCTCAGAACTGTTGTCAAAACAATATATCCTGGAGAAAAGGTTGGGGTTTTTTTTTCCAGTCAAAAAGTGGGAAAGTGGCAGTACTCAGGGTTGTAGGTGGTCTGGCCAAAGGGCCACATGGAACTTTTTCAAATGGCTGCATGCAATTTGCAGGGCACAAGGTTCCAACCCCTGATATAGATCATATCAGTTTGCCTCCTTCCAGCTACATAAATGCCATGGATAATTGAACTTATAATCAAGATCATTTTAATCATTTCTTTCTGTTACATCTGATGCAGCTAATTAAAATTTGCTTCATTATGCTTATACTGTACTTGAAGGTTAAAAAAAAACAAGTTCAGGGAAATGGTCAGCACAGGCTAAACATGAATGGGATCAAAGAAGCTAGGAAACAACATTTGACATATTCTGCACAGGGAAAGAGACAACTCAGGCTCAAAAATAAGATTATGATCCTGTGATCTCCTTCCAAATGTTTCATAATTCATTTGCCCTGTTCGGCTATCTTTTTGTGCTTGTACAAGTTTAAATTCCCTTGCTCTCGTGGTTATATTTTTAGTTTGTCTCTTAATGCAAGCTGTCTGGAGGGTATAGCATTGAAAACAAGAGCATGACCACCTGGAGTTGAGCATGCATACCTGTCATGGTAGACATACTTGCACCAAACTCTATGAAGCAGAAACTGGGCAATTCTTTAAATCGTTTCAGAGACTCTTAGACAGACTGCATTCTTTCCCTTTTCATGACCCTTCAAGATTGATTTGAATCCTTTGTGCCCCTCAAGGCATTTCAGACAATGAATGCTCTTGGGTGGAAGAAAGAGATTTGTCTTTTCTTATTGAATCATACTCAACAGTTTGACGAAGCAACAATTCACAGATATTCCACATTACCCAATAATCTTCCTATACTTTCAGGTTCCATTTACTGAACCATACTTCACATACTGCTGTAGTGGTACTGTAGAAAGAATGAGTAAATAGATCTATATTTCCACTGTCCATAGATACTTCTCATGTTCACCAATAAAGATTTCTTCAAAAAAACAAAACCAAGCAAACACATACACAAACAAAAAACAACAACCCTTCAGGTAGTTAAATAGTAAAGATATATTTTAACTATATTTTAAATCTTCCCAAATATGCATTTCTACCCCTAATAGGTAGAACCTCATTTCTAGTTGGGTCACTTGTTAGTAATCTAGCCAGGCTTGAATTGAATTTTAATTGTGTGTTTTGGACCATAGTTTCAAATCCGCATTCAGCCAATAATCTCTTTGAATGGGATTGATTAGAGGTGCATCTACACTATAGAAGTAATACACTTCGATGCCACTATAAATGATGTTGCTTCATCCAATAGAATCCTGGAATTAGCTTTACAAACTCTTTAGCCTGATTATCACACTAGGGTCAATTCCAGAACCATGGTCAATTCCATGGTTCTGGAATTGACCCTAGTGTGATAATCTCAAAAGAATGCTAGTGCCACAGAAAGATGCACACCCCAGGATCCTGTAGGATGGAACTGTAACAGTTCAAGTGGTGTCAAACTGCATTATTTCTTCAGTGTATATGCACTCATAGTCCATGTCTCTTAGCCACACCTCCTTCATAGGATAGTTTTAAGAAAAATATAAAGGGGAAGCATACATGCAATCATGACGTCCTGAAGGGAAATAGGTGTGCAAACATAAATAAATACACATGATATGAAAACATGATGATCATCATAATTGTCATTGTCACCCTCTGGATTTCACTTCAACCAAAATCCAATTACAGTTGTCCTTTATGATTCGCTTGGGATCCGGAATGAATCCCCCTGCAAATTGGGGAAATTGCCAATATTGGATCCCCATTGATCACAATGGGGGGTGCACTCCTACATGTGGTGCTGTGTGGGCACCTCACTCGTGCCCCATTATGCCCCTCCTGGCTTGCCATCTACAAAAGACTGAGGGATACAAACAGCAAGTCTGCAAATCAGGAGGGATGACTATACTATTCCCAGCTACAGTAGTGCTATTGAATCAATTGCTGAATATTAAATTGATACTTACATATAATCTCTTCTTTTCAGTGGATCTAATTTATTTGGGATTAATAACTATATTTAGACTAGGAGCCTGTCAGCACCTCTCAGCCTATCTGACATGACATGAATTCTCCTGGTGCGAAAGAGGTCTGAGAGTAAACCATATCCCTCTCCCAGAGTTTCTTGTTGGATGAATGGGACAAAAATGTTAAAGAAGAAACGTCTAGAAATAATAATACACATTAATATTATCATTTTTCCAAGTAGTAGTCGTCAAGATGCTACCAATCATTTTCTATATACATGAAGCAGATATTCCTAAGCATGGCAGAAGTAAAATAACACTTTAGGGGTAAAAAGGAGAAAAAATCCTAATGGGTGATAAGAGTATTCCTTAAACCAATAAAACCAATAAAATGAAAATGAAGTATTCTCATTGGCCATGCTGACAAAAATATGGCATAGAAAAAGTGTGTAGAAATAGGTGTGACCATAAATGTTTCATAGGATAATGTTTTGATTTGAGTCCATTAATTGTTTAATGCAAACTTGCACTGTGCACAGTTTGGAAGAAAGTAGGTACTACTTGCCATTTCATGATCTCATATTTGAATTATTCAAAAACTAATCCAACTCATTAGATGGTGGCCATTTTTTCAGGAAGTACACTTACTAGGTAAAGGTAAAGGTAGTCCCTTGACATGAATGTCTAGTCATAACCAACTGTAGGGAGTGGTGCTTGTCTCCATTACTAAGCCAAAGAGCCAGCATTGTCTGAGGACTACTCTATTGGCCATGTGTCCAGCATGACCGCACTGAATGTTGTTACCTTCTCACCAAAGTGGTACCTATTTATCTACTTTCATTTGCATTCTTTCAAACTGCTAGGTTGGCAGAAGCAGAGACAAGTGACAGGAGCTCACCCCATCATGCAGCACTCAGGCCTCCAACTGCCAACCTTCCGATCATCTCATAATTAGAATTGATGTCTTAACCACTAAGCCACCACATCCCTATACTAGTATCATTTAAAAAAAAAAAGATTTCCCAATGTTTGCATTTCCCCAAAACAGAAACCACAATGCTGCATTTAATCACTAAAATAAACAACAACAATAACAACAACAACAACAACTGTTTTTCAATATGGTATCCAATGGAGTATATTTTTATTGAAATATAAATTTTCTGGTTTACCAAAGAATGAGAAAGTGTTGAATAAATAATTGCTGAATGTGTGAAAGTTTGGCAAATGCTTGCATTTTATTCCTCATTAATGGTGTTGCTGCTCAGGCATTCAGCAGAAAGACAAAAGTGTAAAGATTTGGTTTGCAATTAACCCAATCCAACTCCAAGAAAACTTGATGGAGAGAAGTAAAACCACTCTGTCTCTCAGGATTTATTTATTTATTTATTTATTTCCCTTGATGAATGATCTTCTTCAAAACTCAAGGTTTTCATAGGAAAATGGTTTTTATAGGTTTTGATAGATCACCCAAATCATCTGGATGAAGGGGCTCATGCATCTTCCAGGTGCTGATTTATGTTTTCTTTAGTTTTGTGAAGTCTTAAAAAGAATAGGGTCTGAGATGTACTGGAAAGGTAGCTCAGAGGATTTGGTTATCAAAGGAGAGAAATAGCTAGGTTGCAAATATCAAACCTTTCAACCTTTTTAAAAGCCAGTATCCTCCTGAGGCTCCCCCCCCCCCATCAATTTTTGTATTATAAAAAGAAGAGCCAAAACATTCCAAAAAAGACTGTGACCAGCATGTTCACAATTCTTTCACTGCAGACTATAAGGATATTGGAATATCCTTGTATATGGGTAACATGCCAGATCTCAATTGCTATATTCATTGAAATTGGTATATTCTAAACTTGCTTTTCATAGAATTATTAAGTTGGGAGAGACCACAATGACCATCCAGTCCAACCACCTGAATCCATTGCTTTATGTCCTAATCTCTGGAGCATTAGAAAACAAGCTTGCTTAGTCTTCAGTTTGACACCCATTCAGACATTCAAACATGGCCATCATGCCCCTTCTTAACCTTCTCTACTCCAGGTTTTACATACTCAGCTCTCTAAGCCATTTCTCATAAGGCATGTTCAAACCTTTTATTATTTTGTTGCCCTCCTCTGGACATATTCCAGCTTGTAAATAACCTTCTTGAATTGTGGTGCCCAGAAACAAGAAAGGATCTCCCCAGGTTTTCTGTCATTAAAACAAGTGGGCTTGTGAACTGATCATAACATTAATTTTTCAGTAAAAATGACAGCCAGCAATATTTCTATGAATATTTAATTGCACAGTGGATTATTCATTTATGGAGAAAGAAAACGGTCTCCTCTCCAATACTGCAAGACATGATCCCTTAGGATGGGCCATGTTGGATGAAGTCCCTTCACAGATCTGAACTGCTCAAATTCCCTACCCATCCTCTGATAGCTGTGGAGCTAGTGAGAGGCCAAAGGTTCAGATAACATCACCCCTCCAAGTCTCCACAGCTCTAGTGACATCATAACTGGAAAGAGATCCACCTCCAGAGCCAGCTGCCTGAAACGCTCCATCTGTAGGGTTAATGACTTGATCCATGGACACGTTGTCACACCAGAAGCGGACTGAAGAATTGGCCAGCCTCTTAGCCCAAATGTGTACCACCACCACTATAGGGAAAAACTCCAAAAATGTAAGATCAGATAGCAAGCCTGCCAATGTCCACTCCTCAGGCCATGTTTGCACACACCACTGTCCACTGTCCTTAGATGTATATACCAAACCCTGGAGAGCCTGTTGCACTGGATGATACCTTCATTGCATCACACATGTGTAACTCATCCCCATTATAGAAGACCCCATTATAATGAGTCAATAACTCCTTCCAGACCTCCTTAATTCCCTAGGATACCCTAATTCAATGTTGGGGCTTGGTCATACCAGCAGTGACTGTACAAAGGCACCTCACAAAAGCTCTAACAGGGGTCACAGCACTGCAAGTGAAATTTAGGTGACCAATACGTTCCTGGAACTCCCTGAGAGTGTCCTTCCAACTTGCCATGAAATCAGATAGTCTATCTGTAAGGTCAGTCAGCTTCCTGGTGGGTAGCTTGCAGTGCTTTGAGATGGTGTCAATCTCACCCCCCCCCCCCAGCACCAAACATGTTGTACGGCCTTCTGTTTTTTCATGGGCCACGAGGACACCCAGTGGCTTAGCTAGCAAGTGGAATTTGTCCCTTATATATACTTCCCTTAGGTATACACAATGCCCTGTGCCAACCCCACCAATCAACCAGAAATCATCCACGTAATTAATTACACCCCTGAGTCCTAATCTTTCCTTCAGAACCCATTCAATAAAGGTACTGAATTTCTCAAAGGCAGAACACAACATCGAACAAACCATAGGCAGGGTGCAGTCCATGCCAAAATGCCCTTTGAAAAAGAAAACCAGTAGTTCAAAGTCCTTGGGCAGGGGACAGGCCCACAGTTCATAAGGATCAAATTATTGGCTCTGGACTTTGCTTCCAAGGCATGAGGGCTGAACAATAACACTGGGGATTTCAGAATCTGGAAAGCCTTGGAAAGATGGGCTAGGGAAAGAGGCCCCCGGGTGGAAAAGCAGGAAACATCATCACTCTAGGTTCTTAAGGGCCTGAGGCTAGTTTGGCCTACCTTGTATGCTTCCCCATTTTAGGTTGAGCTGTTTCATGCAACTGCTTTGACTGCCTTTTGGGGGGGAGGGCTTATGGGTTAGTGAGTTGATGACCTCCTCTAGAAATATGGGTCAGGAGAAGCCCCATAGTTTGATTACCTCACCCTTTCTGAAGTTTCTGTAGTGCTGAGACACAGATTATCAAAGACAGATCAGAAAAGAAAAGGGGTGGCAATCACCTTGTTCCAGTACCCCAGCAGGGCAATATGTCCTGTTAGGGTGTTACACAAATATGTAGGCTGCTCATCTGCCACAATGATTTTTCCCTGCTCACCAAGTACAAATTTTGGAAAGTGGACACAAGGCCCTACATAAGCTGGGTTTACATGGAGTGAGATTTGGGATGCACTCATTTTAAATCAGGACTGCCTCTACAGCCTTTTCATTAAAAATGAGCCTGCAGTCCATTCAGCAGCCAGGTGATTGTAGATCCGGAGCCTACAAGAGGTATGTTCAACTATTTGAGTACTAATCCCTCCCTTCATCCACCATCATGAGGAGGAGGAAAAGGCAAGCCAGCTCCAACAGGCGTTGCCTGCAAGGAAGAAGAGCCCTCCCTTCATCCACCATCTTGAGGGAGAGAAAGGCAAGCCAGCTCCAAAAGGCCTTGCCTAAAAGGAAGAAGAGCCCTCCCTCCATATACCATCTTGAGAGAGAGAAAGGCAAGCCAGAGCTCCAACAGGCCTTGCCTTGAAGGGAAGAAGAGCCCTCCCTCCAGTACATCTGCCTTGGTCCAGGCCTGTGAGGGAGTGAAGATCTGCTGGACTTTCCCCTTCCCCACCACCATTCCCTTCTCCTTTTGTGTCATGTCTTTTTAGATTGTAAGCCTAAGGGCAGGGAAATGTCTACTTAACAAATTGTAAGCTGCTCTGATAGCCTTGGCTGAAGAGCAGGGTTATTATTATTATTATTATTATTATTATTATTATTATTCCATTTTGCTGTGTTCACTCTTTCTCTGATTAAGATTTCAGGGGCACTTCCAGGAGACAAAGGGTGCTTGCTTATGGCCACAGCATGGTCCACTGGGTGGAACGCCAGGCCAGAAGAAGTCATTGGGGGACCCAGTTGGGTAAGGTTGCCACTGTTAAATGGCAGGGAAGGAGGAGCCTGCACTGGAGTGGCTGCTGACCTGTTTATTCCAGGAGTGCAGGGGGCCAATGCTGGATGTACTTGTTGTTCACATGAGAGGGAATGATCTAGTCCTGCTTGAGGGCAAGGCATTGATCCTGCAGGCTTGGAAGGACCCGGCTATCATTCAAAACAAGTGGCCTGGGGTCAAGTTGGTGTGGTCAGCAGTCTTTCCTAGGCAGACTTGGTGCACTGAGTGAGAACTGCATGCCATTGACCTTGCACAGAGAAAGGTGAACAGAGAAATACGCAATGCCAGCTAAGGTTGTTGTCTAAGAGATGTATCCTGTGATCAGGTTTGATGGTGGGCCATGTTACAAATATTATGCAAGGGCAAGTTATTAAGCAATTTCCTGCAGCTGTCAGCCAATTAGAAGGCATACACAACCTTGACCCATAAATAATTCCTTACTTTGACTTCCCTTTTTCCTTTCTCTTTCTCCACTCATATTCTATAAATGTTCTAAATTGACTTTGAACACTTGTGATTTATGTGCACATGGAGACAAACCTTTACAGTTCTCTCCCTTAATTAAAGGCATCTTCAATATCTGCATGACTAGAAGTGAATTTAAAAAAAAATGAATGCAACCAAGTTGGAATATTAATGAAGGGATATGTATTAAGTAATGAACAGAATAGATGGCAAAGAACTAGATATTGGATCTTGTATAAAATATAAACAATGCATATATTTTGTGTTGAGTTTTGGTGTGTGTATTTTCTTCAGGGATGATTCTGCCAGATGAAAGTATGGCAGGTAGCTCTACTTCACTATATGAAAATGAAATAGTAGTTATATATTCTTTATTTGCATTTATACCACAGGTTTGCATTTCTAATGACATCAGGGTAGCTCAAATGGCTTTTCTTCTGTAAATTCTGTAAATCAGCCCTGGTGGTGCAGTGGTTAAATGCCTGTACTGCAGCCACTCACTCAAAACCAGAAGGTGGCGAGTTCAAGACCAGCAAAGGGCTGAAGCTTGACTCAGGCTTGCATCCTTCCGAGGTCGCTAAAATGAGTACCCAGATTGTTGGGGGCAAATAGCTTACAATTGTAAATGAAGCTGTTTGTTTAACAAATTGTAAGCCGCTCTGATAGACTTGGCTGAAGAGCGGGGTATAAATAAAAAACATTATTATTATTATTATTATTATTATTATTATTATTAATTAAGAAAAGCAAATCCTAAAATATGCAGTTTGCAGGTGAAGAGAAACCCTACAATGTTCACTCAAGTAAATAAATGTATACACTTGCATTTGGAGCAAAAAGAGAAAGGGTCCATGCAGTGTGGCTGATAATCTGAACAGTGGAAGTCAAATTGTTTGAACCAATTAGAAATCCTATTTAGTCCTATTGAGTGGCCTATGCTGGGTAGAAAGTGAAAATAAACATTGTGATCCTATGTAATACTTCAACTGGACATTCAGCCTGCTCTTTTCCTTCTAGTAAAGAACAGCAAGAGCAGATGAGACTGGAAACATCAGATGTCCCCTTCTCCCCCCCCCCCAAAAAAAAAATTCAATAAATTAGCCAAATGTTTTTCAGCTGATAAATATTTGCATGGCATTCTTCAGAAGCTGTTGAAAGAAAAAGAGAGAGGGTATGAATAATGATAGCCAAAGCATGGTTTGAAGAAGTACAATACATAAGTGTTTGTGCACTTATGTTTCAACTTGAATAAAAACACAATAATTGAGAGATAACATATTAAAACAGCTGAAATTGAATACATTCAAAACTATAATCTCTAAACACTTACAAAGCATCATGTAGTGTCATGGTTTGAGCATTGGACTGAAACTCTGGAGATCAAGGTTTGAATCCCTGCTAGGCCATAAAGACCCATTGGGCAAGTCACACTATCTCAGCCTCCAAAGAAGACAAAGGCAAAATCTTCCTGATCAAATCTCCCCCCCCCCCCCCCCACACACAAATGATGATAGATTTGCCTTAGGGTTGCCATAAGATGGAAATGACTTGAAGACATGTGGTAACAAGGCATTCAGAAAAAGTCTCTCCAAAGTCAATAGTTAATATTAATATTAGTTAATAGTTCTCATAACAGGAGGCAAAGTTGTATCACTCTTTCTTTCTCTGTGTAATAGGTATGTAGAGAGATCTTGTAGCACCTTTGAGAAAGAAAAATTTAGCAGCATGAGCTTTCATAGACTTCAGTCTACTTCCTCGGATGCTTTTCGTGGAGTTGACATATATATGCCATAGGTATATGAAAATGACATTTCAAATTCAACATCCTTTGTATATGTAAATGAAGTAGCAAGTCCAGTTTTAAGAATGGGAATTTGTGGACAAAGACATAGCCATTGAGTATGGAAATGAGGTGACAAGACCAATTTGGCCTTGGAAACTAGCCTGTAGGTGAGAATAACAGATGAATATAGGATGCCCCCATGAGGATGCTACTTCATTTACATACACAATAGATTTTGAATTTGAATTGACATTCTCACATACCTATGGCATATATATTTCTGTCCCTGGCTTCCACTCCACCAAAAGCATCTAAGGAAGTAGAATGAAGTCTACTGAAGATTCTAGAGCAGATCATTAAGCGGAGAGTCTGTGAACATTTAGAGGCCAATGCCATAATCACAAAAAGTAAACATGGGTTTCAGAAAAACAAGTCATGCCAAACAAACCTGACCTCTTTTTTGGATAAAATTACCAGCTTGGTAGATGAAGGGAATCCTGTGGATATAGTATACCTTGATTTCAGTAAGGCCTTTGACAAGGTTCCCCATGACTTTCTTACAAACAAGCTTGCAAAATGTGGGATAGACAAGTTAACTGTTACATGGATTTGTAATTGGTTGAGTGGCCGAACTCAAAGGGTGCTCAACAATGGCTCCTTTTCATCCTGGAGAGAAGTGACCAGTGGGGTCCCACAGGGTTCTGTCCTGGGCCCAGTCCTATTCAACATCTTTATTAATGATTTGGATGACAGAATTGGGGGCATACTTATCAAATTTGCAGATGACACTAAACTAGGAGGAGTAGCTAATACCCCAGAGGACAGGATCAAAATTCAAAATGACCTGAATAGACCAGAAAGCTGGGCCAATGCTAACAAGATGAATTTCAATGCAGAGAAATGTAAGGTTCTGCACTTAGGGAGGAAAAATGAAATGCACAGATACAAAATGGGGGATACCTGGCTGAATGAGACCACATGTGAAAGGGATCTAGGAGTCCAAGTGGACCATAAGCTGAACATGAGTCAACAGTGTGATGCGGCAGCTAAAAAGGCCAATGCAATTTTAGGCTGTATCAATAGAAGTATAGTGTCTAGATCAAGGGAAGTAACAGTGCCACTCTATTATGCTTTGGTCAGGCTCCACCTGGAATACTGTGTCCAGTTCTGGGCACCACAATTCAAAAAGGATGTGGAGAAACTGGAGCGTGTCCAAAGGAGGGCAATTAAGATGGCGAAGGGTCTGGAAAGCATGCCCTATGAGGAACGCCTTAGGGAATTGGGGATGTTTAGCCTCGAGAAGAGAAGGTTAAGAGGTGATATGATAGCCCTCTTTAAATATTTGCAGGGATGTCACATTGAGGAGGGAGCAAGCTTGTTTTCTGCTGCTGCAGAGACTAGGACGCGGAACAATGGATGCAAGCTGCAGGAAAAGAGATTCCACCTCGACATTAGGAGGAACTTCCTGACAGTAAGGGCTGTTCGACAGTGGAACACACTCCCTCGGAGTGTGGTGGAGACTCCTTCCTTAGAGGTCTTTAAGCAGAGCCTGGATGGCCATCTGTCGGGGATGCTTTGATTTGGAGTTCCTGCATGGCAGGGGGTTGGACTGGATGGCCCTTGTGGTCTCTTCCAACTCTATGATTCTATGATTCTATGAAAGCCCATGATGCCAATTTCTTTTTTTCAATTAGTCTCAAAGGTGCTACAAGATCTCTCTATGTATTGATTCTACAGACTAACAAAATTATATTGTTAAATTTTAATACTGTGTGTAGTAAGGTCATCTTAATTGCAAAAAAAACCCCAAAACAAAACAAAACAAAAACTTGCAGCACAGGTGGAATTTAGGAAAAGTGTAAAATATGAAACAGATAGACAGCCCCTGGACATACTACAAGGAGTGGCTGTCCATGTGGATTGACAGAAAATTGTACCCAGCACGATCTGACTGCTATTGTACTGTTGAGGGGCAAGTATTGTACAAAGGGAAACTGGTACTAGAGTTATGAGGGCTGCTAGGGACTAAGCACCCCAAGTCACCGTTTTTTCAGCAATAAATTCAACCAAATCACAATGGAGTCTCTTACCCCTAGAAAGTGGGCCTGGTATTACAGCCTGAGTTGTGCTTCTGTCGAAAAGCTTCTTTATCTTATAGACCTTTGACTGAACTCACATTTTAGACTGGTAAGTCCAATCATTTTACTTTTGAAGTGTTTTTAATTGTACTGTAGGGACATTGCAATTTTATTGCTATTTTAAGTTTTACTTTAGTACTTATTTCATTGTACAAATCATCTGGTTTATTTGATACAGAATGAGAGCTAGACCATAGCTGAATATGACAAATACATACAATAACAAATAAACAAATATGCTCCTATTGAAATAAAATGAAGGTTTTCTTTTCAAGTAAATGGGGTGGGTCTGGGACAGAAAAAAAATTATTCATAGCAATGGTTTTATTCTGGTTCCTTTATAAAAGTATTCTGCATGATGAGACCACTGTGGCTAATTTGAAATTGTTTCAAAAGCAAACAGTTGGACAGATAAAAATGAAATATTATAATAATAGATTAATAAACAAACTATTTTTATAAAGTGTGGGAGGAAGTGGCACTGTGTTAGCCTTGAATGTATATGAAGAGGGAGTCTATAATCCTGCAGAGAGCTAGAAGCAGTCAGAAAAACATGCTTAAATGGGTGGCTACAAGCAATGATCGACCAAAAAAGATGTCAGTATTATTTCTGAGTATGGACAACTATCACATTACGAAACACACAAAGACCATATCCATCAGCACATCAAAATATCAAATAGAAATAAATTGTAGTCTTATTCCCGTTACTTCTGGATAAGCCCTGTTGCATAGAGGGCAGCCTATGTCTAAGTAAAATGTTGTATTTTCTACAATGCAATATTTTAGTTAAACAGGTTTTGTTTTGTTTTGTTTTGTTTTTGTTGTTTTTGCTCAAAGAAGTCCAAAATGCAAATATTTATTGAAAGGTATGCAAAAACTCTGATAGCATGCCAGGGCACAACAGTGACAACATTTGTGAATATTCTTACATCCTTAACCTGAAAAAGGTGTGACAGGAGCTAGGTGCAGCAGAGAAATGGGAACTCAGAAAGAAAATCCCTTCCCCCAAGGAATTTTTCATGAGTGGATATTTTTCATGCGATCTCCTTCTCCAGTCCCATTATTTACAAACAATTGTTTGTATCTAGGATTGTTGTTGTTGTTGCTGTTGTTGTTGTTATATTTATTTATATCCCACCTTTCCTCCAAAAGGGGGACTCAGGGACTCAGACAATATTAAAACACAGTACAATTAAAATCATACAAAAATAGTGCATTAAAACAGAATTAAATTACTACTATATTAAAACAAATTCCATGTTACAGTATAAAATACAGTGTATACACACACACACACACACACACACTTCAAAACATTAAAACGCCCGAGCCTGTTCTTAAAAAAAAAAAAATCAAATGTCTAAACAGGATGCTTTTAGCTTGCCAGCAGAAGGACAACAAGAAAAGAACCATTCTGGTCTTCCTGGGAAGGGAGTTCCACAGTCTAGGGGCAGCCACAAAAAAGGTCCTCTCTTGTGTCCTCATCAGCCGTGATTGTGATGGTAGTGAGACAGAGGGAAGGGCCTGTCCTGAGGATCTCAGCACCCGGGCCGTCTCATACAGGGAGATATAGGAGCTGTCCAGACCATCCAAAAGGGGCGGTCTTTAGGTGCCCAGAAAAGTGTTGGAATGGGGCCAGGGCTGCCTCGCCGGCAGCCCCAGAGGCCCCATTCACCTCTTCTCCAGACTGCGGAAAAGGGGCAAAATGCCCCTTCCCCACAGCCTGGAAAGGGCTGTCCTTGGGGCTTCATGCCCCAAGGACAGCCCCACCAGTGGAGGACAGGGAGAAAGGGGCCTCCTGGCCCCTGTCTCCCTGCCTTCATTTCCACGACAATCTAGTTGCCGTGGGAACAATGTGCAGCCTGAAAAGGAGCTCCATTTTGGAGCTCCTTTTGGCGCCGCTGAAAGGGCTCCCTAGGCGCTGTCCAGCGGCACAATGAAATCATCATGGTGCCATGCATGGATGGTGCGCAAAAAAGATTGTGCCATCCATATGAGGTAGGGCTGGGGAGGGTGCAAATGCTATGCCTCTCCAACCCTACTCACGCCCTGGTGATGGCCCTTTGGTGCTGTCTGTACCAGGTCACAGTCTGCCAAATAGCCACATAAGGCTATTATGACTGTAGGTCATAACCAGCACTTTGAATTGTGCATGGAAATAAACTGGCAGCCAGTGGAACTGTTTCATCAGAGGCGTTGTGTGGTCTCTGTAACCTGCCCCAGTTAACAGCCTTGATTACACATAATTATGGTTGTTGTGTGCCTTCAAGTCATTTCCAGTTTATGGCAACCCTAAGGCAACCCTATCACAGGGTTTTCTGGTGCTGAGAATGTGTGACCCAAGGTCACCTAGTGCATTTCCATGGCCAAGCTGGGAATCAAATTTTCCCTGAGTCTCCAGAGTCATAGACCCAGAACACTTGAGCCAAATAAGGTGGCTTCTGGTTGCTTTGAGAGCATGGCATTTACATGGCACCTACCCCCAAAGTGTCTAGAATTCACTCTGATGCTATACCACTGGAGGGAAAGACGACCCCAAAAGGAGTGAATTTAATCTGCTCCTACCAGTGGCCCATGTGGAACTGCAGTGGCTGCTCACTTTGGAAGTCAGCTGTGAGGTTGCAGATGTTATAGTATGATTGGAGCTGGAGCGGCCATACGCTTCAGCCTATAGTCACTACACCCCACTATGCTATCTGCTCCAGCCTATAATCACTACACCCCACTGGCTTCATCATAACACAGTATGTAAATAAAACTGCAATGAATCTATGAAGCAAAACTGCAATTTCCTTTCATTGCCTAGATTATTTTTTGCTTCAAGGAAATTCACAAGAGATATCATGACTGAACAATAACATATGATGGATAGTCCTATTTGAGCCTCACTTACTAAAAGAGGTCTCAGAGATATGGGTTATGATAAGCCTGCCAGTCATAACATTTGGTTTGGGTGGTATTGTGGCAAATTTTCCAAAACCACAATAGGATGAGCAATGCTCTATCTATGCCGATCAACAAGAGCAACATTGCATTTAGATGTTACAAGAGATTTTACAGACAGTTGTAACAGACATCTGGCAATAGCCTGCTTCACTATAAAATATCCACTGAACTGTAACATTGGTTTGATACCTGATGAAGGAAAGGATGTGCAGAACTCCTTTAGGATATACACATACTCAGCCATTCCAAGAAATATTTCTAGATTTTCCCAAGTCTGCTTTCAACTTGCTCCAACCAGAGACTTGTAGACAATATTCGCATCATTTTTATGTCCTGAATTTGAAGCATTATATCTTTCAAAATGGAAGTGGAGGGGAGCTGAACTCTTCTGTGTTGGATCATTTGTTGTAAACTAGGGTTGGAAAGAAAATTTTAAAATATTCAGAAGATTATCAGGAATTTTTTTTTTAATGTTGAGAAACTCCAATGAGAAAAATTCATTCTGGACTTATTCTACACAATATTTACATTAGTTGTTTCTAAGCAGAAATACGATTTCCTGAGCAGAATTTTTTTCCCCTGTGCAAAACAGCCATGTGCAAATTTTGTACAAAAAAGTCCTGAATTCCAAATAGGTTTTAAACAGTGTTTTCAAAGATTTTTTTGTGGCAGGAAGGAAATGTTAAAGTTACTCATTACTTCCTTTGATTGGAAACTTACTGAAGAATTACCTCTGCACTGTAAACTAATCTTGGCTAATTTTATCTGCAAAAAATGCCATTTTATGTGCAAAGACTATGAATTTTTCACACAGAACTAAGTCCCACACAGAGTAAGTTCAATGAATGCTAATATAGTCCCATGTACCGTCTAAGGCTTGAATCATTATAATAATTGTAATTCAGAGGTCTGCATTTCTATTGTTTGATTTCTCAACATGTGACATCAGGAAATGAGACTTAAAGATAGCTTTTCAGCACAGAGTCCATTGAAATGATAATATTTACCTGCTTAGAATATGGTTGCCAGGCCTACTCATGAACCTGAGTAAGAGTACTGTTTCCAAGAATCTGAAAAGAATGTTATCAAGGACTCTTAAATCACTATGACAAATAGCAAGTTGACTGGTTCTTAGCTTATGGTTCCTGCTTGCTTTATCAAAGGCAACTATTAGCATTAAGAAAAACTGGTATAAATTGTTCAGAGCTAGTGACACCTTTGCTTTCAGATGGTTCAGTGGACACAACCTTTGTTTCATGCACAAAATTGTAGAAAATATTGTATAAAATAACTGTAAGGCTATGTGTATAAGGTGTATATTAAACATAAATGATTTTTTTCTTTAGACTTGAGTCCCATCTTCAAGATATATTTCATTATGTATGTATATAAAAATACAGGTGTTCCAAAAACCAAAAAAAGAAAGATCAAGGGGCAAGACAGATCGCCAGAAAACGGTGGACTGAAGGTGCCCGTTTTAACTCTGGAAGAATGTCGCAGCAGCCAAACCACATGGCATCCCTTTGGAGTAAAAAGAACCTGGGAAAATCGGGTTCTTTTTAGGTCACATGGCACATGTCATGAGAGCACCATTGGCACACCAGTGACGTAATAGACACACAGCGATTCTGTATGCTATGCATCCATTATGTCAAGATGGCGGCACTGTGACATGCTAGGGTTAGGGAGCATGCGATTGGTGTGCGCTCCCTAAGTATCAGCCCCAAGATGGCACTTCCTGGCCATCTGTCTCAGGCCCAAGATAACTCTGGCCCCAAACATTTCAGATAACAGATATTCAACCAGTAAAGAAAAATGTCAGGAAGCTGATTAAATTGAGAGGCTTAAAATGAGAGGCTTCTGGCCATACCTTCCTCAAGGTAAACCTGTGCTTCTCTGTGTGCCTTTTGATTGGGTAAGACCTTAAAATTTGAATTTGTGAGCCATTTCATTGGTTCATTGGGGAGGAGGAAAGAGAAATCTCATTTTATATAACTGCTAGGAGAGGCTTCTGGCCATACCTTCCTCAAGGTAAACCTGTGCTTCTCTGTGTGCCTTTTGATTGGGTAAGACCTTAAAATTTGAATTTGTGAGCCATTTCATTGGTTCATTGGGGAGGAGGAAAGAGAAATCTCATTTTATATAACTGCTAGGAGAGGCTTCTGGCCATACCTTCCTCAAGGTAAACCTGTGCTTCTCTGTGTGCCTTTTGATTGGGTAAGACCTTAAAATTTGAATTTGTGAGCCATTTCATTGGTTCATTGGGGAGGAGGAAAGAGAAATCTCATTTTATATAACTGCTAGGAGAGGCTTCTGGCCATACCTTCCTCAAGGTAAACCTGTGCTTCTCTGTGTGCCTTTTGATTGGGTAAGACCTTAAAATTTGAATTTGTGAGCCATTTCATTGGTTCATTGGGGAGGAGGAAAGAGAAATCTCATTTTATATAACTGCTAGGAGAGGCTTCTGGCCATACCCTCCTCAAGGTAAACCTGTGCTTCTCTGTGTGCCTTTTGATTGGGTAAGACCTTAAAATTTGAATTTGTGAGCCATTTCATTGGTTCATTGGGGAGGAGGAAAGAGAAATCTCATTTTATATAACTGCTAGGAGAGGCTTCTGGCCATACCTTCCTCAAGGTAAACCTGTGCTTCTCTGTGTGCCTTTTGATTGGGTAAGACCTTAAAATTTGAATTTGTGAGCCATTTCATTGGTTCATTGGGGAGGAGGAAAGAGAAATCTCATTTTATATAACTGCTAGGAGAGGCTTCTGGCCATACCTTCCTCAAGGTAAACCTGTGCTTCTCTGTGTGCCTTTTGATTGGGTAAGACCTTAAAATTTGAATTTGTGAGCCATTTCATTGGTTCATTGGGGAGGAGGAAAGAGAAATCTCATTTTATATAACTGCTAGGAGAGGCTTCTGGCCATACCTTCCTCAAGGTAAACCTGTGCTTCTCTGTGTGCCTTTTGATTGGGTAAGACCTTAAAATTTGAATTTGTGAGCCATTTCATTGGTTCATTGGGGAGGAGGAAAGAGAAATCTCATTTTATATAACTGCTAGGAGAGGCTTCTGGCCATACCTTCCTCAAGGTAAACCTGTGCTTCTCTGTGTGCCTTTTGATTGGGTAAGACCTTAAAATTTGAATTTGTGAGCCATTTCATTGGTTCATTGGGGAGGAGGAAAGAGAAATCTCATTTTATATAACTGCTAGGAGAGGCTTCTGGCCATACCTTCCTCAAGGTAAACCTGTGCTTCTCTGTGTGCCTTTTGATTGGGTAAGACCTTAAAATTTGAATTTGTGAGCCATTTCATTGGTTCATTGGGGAGGAGGAAAGAGAAATCTCATTTTATATAACTGCTAGGAGAGGCTTCTGGCCATACCTTCCTCAAGGTAAACCTGTGCTTCTCTGTGTGCCTTTTGATTGGGTAAGACCTTAAAATTTGAATTTGTGAGCCATTTCATTGGTTCATTGGGGAGGAGGAAAGAGAAATCTCATTTTAGGAGAGGCGCGCGCCTAACGGCGCGCGAATTTTTTCTTTTCATACTCATTTTTATATTTGATAGCCAAGGCAGGGGGGAAGTACAGAGGAGAAGGTAGCCTGAACACAGTGAGGACAAACTCATTCAATATTTATACTTTTCTTCCCACTATTCCCTTAAGGGGCTGTGGGGATTCAGAGGAAGTGAATCAGGGACTTGCCTCTAGAAGGAGCTAGCAGCCAGGAACTTTCTAGATACCTATAGGCCCAGTTGATTGAGCTCACTAACAGAGCTTGGGGACAAAGGCCAGCCACACAGGGATTTTTTACACTGGTGTTTTACAGGAGAAGCCCACAGTCTTGTTTCATTGCCTCCTTAAGACTTCTCACTATGGACACTGAGGGACCTGCAGCAGTCACCTGCAACACCTGTGGGATGTTTGTCTTCTTGCCTATAGATGTGGGGAACTTCACCTGCTCCAAGTGCAAGTTGGTAGCCCTCTTAGAAGGAAGAGTCCAGCAGTTGGAGGCCCAGGTGTCAACACTTCAGCATCACAGAGAGCAGGAGGTTCTCTTGAACAGAAAGGACCAGATGGTCCTGGACAGGAAACACACAGAGAAAGTTGCTGAGGAAGAAGAGGTCACTTCACACACAAAAGAAGGAGATGGTTGGAGGAAAGTTACACGCAGAAGTAGGGAAACCACGGTTCGTTCTGTGAGCTTGCAGCTACAGAATCACTTTGAATCTCTCTCTCTTATCAGAGATGATGAGGAAAAGCAGCAGGGACAGACATCAGGGACAGAGCAGGGGAGACTGAGAGTACCACGAAAGGGAACAGCCGCTGCTAAGCCTCGGAGGAGGCGTGTGGTGGTTGTGGGGGACTCCTTGCTGAGGGGTACAGAAGCAGTGGTTTGTGGGCCTGACAAGATGTCTCGGGAGGTGTGTTGTCTCCCTGGGGCAAAGATCCATCATGTAACTGAGAGGCTGACAAGACTTGTCAAGCCTACTGATCAACACCCCTTTCTTCTGGTTCATGTGGGAACCAATGATACTGCAAGGCACAGCCTTCAGAATATCATAAGGGATTATGAGGCTCTAGGAAGGAAGCTGAAAGAGATGGATGCACAGGTTGTCATATCATCTCTTCTCCCAGTAGAAAGGCATGGTCCAGGAAGGGAGAAGAAAATAGCAGAGGTGAATAACTGGCTCCGTAGATGGTGCCGCCAAGAACAGTTTGGATTCTTGGATCATGGGCTGCGGTTCCATGAGGAGGGACTTCTGGCAAGGGATGGGCTGCATCTCACACCAGTTGGCAAAAACATTTTTGCCAAAAGTCTCAAAAATCTGATCAGGAGGGCTTTAAACTGAGTTATATGGGGGAGGGAGACATTATTTTGGAAGGCAAAAGGGCTGGAGAAAATAATCAAACTGACATAGAGGGAACAAGGCAAACAGTGCAAGGACCCAACAGTGGGAAGCAAAAAAATTTGCACAGGCAGCAAGTAAAGGGAACACATGTTCTTAGATGTCTCTACACTAATGCACAGAGTATGGGAAATAAACAGGATGAACTCGAACTCCTAGCACAACAGAGCAAATATGATATAATAGGCATCACTGAAACCTGGTGGGATGAGTCTCATGACTGGAATGTAGAAATAGAGGGATATAACCTTTTTAAGAGAAACAGGCCAAACAGGAAAGGAGGAGGAATAGCATTATATGTCAGGGATATTTACACCAGTGAAGAGATCCAGGAAGTCAATACTGGAAGCCAGGTGGAGAGCATCTGGATAAACATTAAAGGAGAGGGAAACAACAGGGATGTTACTGTGGGAGTCTACTACAGACCCCCGACTCAGGCAGAGGAATTGGATGATGCCTTTCTAGAACAGATGAGCACACACTCAGAAAGGAGAGATGTAGTAGTGATGGGGGACTTCAACTATCCGGATATTTGCTGGAAGTCAAACTCAGCCAAATCCTCAAGGTCTAGCAAATTCCTCACTTGCCTGGAAGACAATTTCATTGTCCAAAAGGTGGAAGAGACAACAAGGGGATCAACTATTTTAGATCTGATCTTAACCAACAGGGATGACCTAGTCAATGGGGTGCAAGTGGTTGGATCCTTAGGGGGAAGCGACCATGTTCTCCTGGAGTTTGTTATACAGCGGAAAGGGGAAGCCAGGCATAGTCAGACACGCATTCTAGACTTTAGGAGAGCTGATTTCAATAAACTTAGAGAAATACTGGGGGAGATCCCATGGTCAAGAAAACTAAAAGAGAAGGGAGTTCAAGACGGATGGGAGTTTCTCAAAAAGGAGATACTGAAGGCGCAATTTCAAACAGTTCCAATGAGGAAGAAAAATGGGAGGTGTCTCAAGAAGCCAGGATGGATGACTAAGGAACTTTCAACTGAGATAAGCCTTAAACAGAACATGTATAAGAAATGGAAAAATGGGGAAATCACGAAAGAGGAATTCAAACAAATAGCCAGCACATGTAGGGGTAAAGTCAGAAAAGCTAAAGCACAGAATGAACTCAGGCTGGCTAGAGAGGTTAAGAACAACAAAAAGGGCTTTTTTGGGTATGTCCGAAGCAAAAGGAAGAAGAAGGAAACAGTAGGGCCACTGCGTGCAGAAGATGGCAAAATGCTAACAGGGGACAGAGAAAAGGCAGAATTACTCAACACCTTCTTTGCTTCAGTCTTCTCAGAAAAGGCAAAGGGTGGTCAACCTAAGGATAATGGAGCAGAAGACAGAATAGGGGAATCTCAGCACAGAATAAGTAAAGAGATAGTACAGGAATACCTGGTTAACCTAAATGAATATAAATCTCCAGGACCAGATGAACTACATCCCAGAGTATTAAAAGAACTGGCGAATGTAATATCGGAACCATTGGCAATAATCTTTGAGAACTCCTGGAGAACAGGAGAAGTCCCAGCAGACTGGAGGAGGGCAAACGTTGTGCCCATCTTCAAAAAGGGGAAAAAAGAGGATCCCAACAATTATCGTCCAGTTAGTCTGACATCAATTCCAGGAAAGATTCTAGAGCAGATCATTAAGCAGAGAGTCTGTGAACATTTAGAGGCCAATGCCATAATCACAAAAAGCCAACATGGGTTTCAGAGAAACAAGTCTTGCCAGACAAATCTGATCTCTTTTTTTGATAAAATTACCAGTTTGGTAGATGAAGGGAATGCTGTGGATATAGTATATCTTGATTTCAGTAAGGCCTTTGACAAGGTTCCCCATGACATTCTTGCAAACAAGCTCGTAAAATGTGGGCTAGACAAGGTAACCATTACATGGATTTGTAACTGGTTGACTGACCGAACTCAAAGGGTGCTCAACAATGGCTCCCTTTCATCCTGGAAAGAAGTGACCAGTGGGGTCCCACAGGGTTCTGTCCTGGGCCCAGTGCTATTCAATATCTTTATTAATGACTTGGATGACAGAATTGGGGGCATACTTATCAAATTTGCAGATGACACCAAATTAGGAGGAGTAGCCAATACTCCAGAAGACAGGATTGAAATTCAGAATGACCTGAATAGACTAGAAAGCTGGGCCAACGCTAACAAAATGAAATTCAATGCGGAGAAATGTAAGGTTCTGCACCTAGGGAGGAAAAATGAAATGCACAGATATAGGATGGGGGACATCTGGCTGAATGAAACTATGTGTGAAAGGGATCTAGGAGTCCAAGTAGACCATAAGTTGAACATGAGTCAGCAGTGTGATGCAGCAGCTAAAAAGGCCAATGCTATTTTAGGTTGCATCAATAGAAGTATAGTGTCTAGATCAAAGGAAGTAATAGTGCCTCTCTATTCTGCTTTGGTGAGGCCCCACCTGGAATACTGTGTCCAGTTCTGGGCACCACAATTCAAAAAGGATGTGGAGAAACTGGAGCGGGTCCAAAGGAGGGCAACTAAGATGGTGAAGGGTCTGGAAACCATGCCCTATGAGGAACGACTTAGAGAGCTGGGGATGTTTAGCCTGGAGAAGAGAAGGTTAAGAGGTGATATGATAGCCCTGTTCAAATATTTGAAGGGATGTCATATTGAGGAGGGAGCAGGCTTGTTTTCTGCTGCTCCAGAGACCAGAACGCGGAGCAATGGATGCAAGCTGCAGGAAAAGAGATTCCACCTCAACATTAGGAGGAACTTCCTGACAGTAAGGGCTGTTCGACGGTGGAACACACTCCCTCGGAGTGTGGTAGAGTCTCCATCCTTGGAGGTCTTTAAGCAGAGGCTGGATAGCCATCTGTCGGGGATGCTTTGACTGGGAGTTCCTGCATGGCAGGGGGTTGGACTGGATGGCCCTTGTGGTCTCTTCCAACTCTATGATTCTATGATTCTATGATTCTATGATTCTAAATTATTTTGCATCTATCTTCAATACAGAAGATGTAGTGGAGTCATCACTTCACTATGGTCCAAAAGACACTGCAGGAATAATCCATCTTGAGACCGCTTCAACTGTCCTGGCTCAGTGCTAGAGAATCCTGGGAATTGTAGCTTGCTGTGGCACTAAACCTGTCTGACATAGAAAGCTAAATGTCTCAGAAAACAACAGTTCCCAGAATTCTCTAGCATTGAGCCAGGGCAGTTAAAGCAGTCTCAAACTGGATTGTTTCTGCAGTGTGTTGTGAACCTATGTCAGATATTATTCCTGAGCTGTGCCTCCCCCCCCCCCCCCCCGGCAGCTTTTACAATTGAGAAATTGCAGGATCTCCATTTCAGATTAGTATAGCTAGTGGGAAATATTTCACTGCTGCTCCGGTTCCAGTCTTGATTATCTCCCTGTGCCTGTGCATTATATTGAATCCCACCATCCTACATTCATTAGAGCCAATGGTCATTATTTTTCCAGTTTCTGATGCAGGTGTGGAGCATTAGATTTGGACTGGGGTTGTGATGAGGTTCACAAAGTACTCCAGAGTCCTTGTAAAAACCTAGAAAGTTTTTGTTGTTTACATTGCTCTAGCTAATATCAATTGGGACAATGTCTGCTTTGGCTCTCAGTTGGAATGCTAACTGGGAGTGACTGTGGCAGAGGGATAAGAGATCTAGTGTCACATCTACATAATTTCATTTTAAAGCCCAGAAGCATTTGATTGTGTTAAAACCTTTCTACAGGAACACTTCATTTAAAAAAATCTAACAAAAAACAAGAAAGCTTAGTTTGCATAATTGTCCCATTACCAAATGAACAGCTGACATGTCTAAATTGGCACAACAGTGCCTAACCTTCAGATGACATCTTAACCTTATCATGATCCTCATTCGAAAATTGAATACTTTAGAAAAAAAATGGAGAAAATGAATATACTTAATAAGCTAGTGCAATTGAACTCTATGTCAATCAGATGTAATTACAATACTCTCTTATCTTCCAGGTTTTGATTTCAAGTGGTTCAGCAGGGATTTGAGAGGAGGAGGAGGAGGCAGCCCACAGAAATAAAAATTAATTATATTAGTAGGGAATAAAATAGATGGAAAAGGCAGGAAAGAGAATGATAATGATCCCAATTAAACTCAGTCTCAACACTGCTTTTTAAATGCTGCTATAGTAATAGTTGAGTGAGATAATGTGCTGTTTTGGATTGACAAGCGGAAATAAACTGCTACATATAATCTTGTTTTTGCTTACTCAGCAAGCAGGTAAGGAGGTAGACAAAGTTTGTCATTCTTTATCATTGGCATTGATTGAGTCATTCAACAACTAACTAAAGTCCTATTTTTTATGGAATTAAATCAGCACTATATACTCTAAAGGTACCAGATCCCACGTGACCTTGGAAGCTAAACAGGGTCAGCCCTGCTTACTGCTTAGATGGGAGACCAGAAAGGAAGTGGCAAAACCACCCTTATTTCTTGCCTTAAAATACCACTACAAAATTCATGGGGTTGATATAAGTCAACAGTAACATGAAGGCACATAAACACAGAGGTTGGGAGTAACTTTAGCACAATCTTCTGCACTTTTTCTGCACTGATTCATATAAGAAATATGAGACTGTAGAGAGTTATGCCTCTACCATCAGATGGATAGATGTTAGGGACCTTGTTTAGCATCATGGCCAAATGTTAACAGTTTCCAGTGACATGAAAGAGTTAACATGTAATAGTGACAGTAAGGTTGGAAACAGACACGAAGGTTGGAAACAGCGGATTGAGTTTTCATTTGTTACTAGCTTGCTTATACAGTTCTCATTTCTAATGAGAATGAAGATGGTCACACTTGCACAATTTAATGTTATTTGTTTGCTTTTCTACTATACAACCCCTGTGAATGCATTTGCCATTGGCCTTGCCTGGAAAAAGGTGCAGCTTAATCCAGGGATCCCATTCAGCCAGTGATAGGGAATTTGATAACCAACCTGAGTTGCTTGGTAAAACGGATCTCAGTTGTATCACTGATGGATGGGTGGGAGGACTGAATGCCTCCCTTCTATGTAACATCTGTTCCGTCATTTGCAACCAATAAAGCTTATGTTATAGCAGTAACATGTATCAGGTTTTGGCACCAAATGAGCTCCTGGGTAAGCTTGGAACTACAATAAATTCTGGTAAAAACAGGGGTTAGGTATCTCGGTTGTGCTATATTAAGTAGTTGGTCACAAGGACAGGTTAACATGGTAAGGAAATCCTGGGGCACACTCATGGTGAAAGGATTTGAGTTTTGGACCCTGGAATCCAGGATCTGGAAAGGGAACAGGGTGTGGGCCCCACTGAAATACTCCCCCCACATCTAGGGTCTTTGGGTGGCTGGAATAAAGGATTCCTTTAAGACATCCTGGCTATAAGCTATTACCATATGGCTTGTAACCAGAGCTTGGTTACTTACCCCATTTCTGATGCGAAGGGGAGACCCTCTGAAATCCACTAGATTGCCCTAATCCTGTATAGTAAGGCGGTACCTCTACAAGTTATATTTTAATAATTAAATGATTCTGTGGTCATGGATCACCTCATTTCTGTGCCTTAACTTTCTCTTTTCCATGACAGTGTGTAAAAGGAGAACCAAATAGGTTATAGGGTAGTTATGATGTTCTGTTTTAAACCAGTCCAACAAAAGCAATGATTGGAAGCACTTTTAGGGGGAAATACATTTCCAAGAATCCACCAACCAGTGGGAGTTCAGAATCTTGGAGTTATAGTCCAAAATAGAAATAACTTTTCCAAGTGATGAGTATATCCCTCCTTTCCAACATCTGCCAGTGAAGACCGGCTGAGAGAGTGTTTGTTTGCCCTCCTTCTACCTGGGCTCCTCCCATGCCTTGGCTCCTGGACTTAAGGAGGAGTCTTGTCTCCCCCCCCTTTTTTTTTTTTTTTAGATTGTTTATAGTTCATATTGTTTCTAGGATTGGGATGGGGGTTTGAGAATGGGGATTATTTTCTTTTTACTTGTTTTGGTATGTTAATTTTATGTATTTTGCTTTGTTAATTTTATTTTATTTGGTTATTTTTTGTTATAATTACTATATTTTGTTGTTGCTATAACTGCTATGTATTTTTGCTTTGTTAATTGTTATGTATTTTGCTTTGCTAATTTTATTGTTATTTAAATTACTATGTATGTTTGTTGCTATAATTGTTATGTATTTTGCTAGTTATTGTTATTGTTAATTGCTATCTGATTTTATTGTTATTGCTTAATACATTGCCATTTTTTTAAATTCATGTATATTGTTATTGTGTGTATAATCCCCTCCGTTGTAACCCGCCTGGATTGCTTGCTCAGAGGAACAGGCTAGAAATAAAAATTATAATAAGACTTTGTTTGTATACCGCCCTTCCTGCAATTATTATTATTATTATTATTATGTTACTCTCAGCTATGATCCATTGAAAAGAACAGAATGAAACATGATTGTGACTAACTTTAAATTTCATTGATATTAATGAAACTTACAACTGGAGCCTAGAGCTGAAAAAGAAAATTCCCAGCACTCTTCTGTAAATATTCTTTTATTCATTTTTAAATGATATTTTGTTAGATTTTTGAAAGTAGTACATTCTGATGAAGGACAGATATTCTGTCATTTATAATATAAATACTCTTCTGAAGCCTTAGAACAATCTGATAGTAGGTTGTATATTTGGTATTGATACTTAACATTGATATTTGATTTCAGTATGCAATACCTGGCAGTGTTAGATAACTAGGATTTCATTGTATTCTCTACTTGATATAATTTAATAGTCTTTGACATGCATTGGCATTGGACCATGTTTGATGCATGGCTTGTAACTGTATTTTTTAGCTGACAGCTGACATTTTTATGAGATTTCATATCTCACAACTGCCAGTGTCAAAACAATGGCAACAAGTTTAAAGCACCCAAGTAGGATGCATATTTTCTTCCACTCAAATTTCACATTGGAGGCATTACAGAATTTCAAAACATGTCTTAATTAATGCAATGCAAAATCAAAGAACGCTTGTTTTCTCTTTAAAGCAGTAGTGGGCAAGTTCAAATGGTCTGTGGACCAACTGATGCCCTCCAGGAACCACTACAGGCTGCACCAGCCTCCTGAAAAGAATATAGAAGTGGCCAGAAATTCACTTCCAATTTCGAGGGAGTCCATTTTTGCTCATTTTTACTATGTCATATCTGTCATATCTGTTCAACTATCTATGTCACATCTGTTCAACTATCATGTCTCTAAACCTGGGGCAGATATTCAGGGAAGCAGTGAGCAGTCCCCCACTTCTAAGCTATAAGATGCTCCAACTACGTCAAACAGCAATCGGCAATTCACTATTTGTTACAACATAATCTTGTTTTACTAATGAGTGAAATCATAGGCAAAACCAAAACATCCATCATTGCTTTAAAATGATCTGGGCTATCAGAGGTGGATAAAAATGATTTGGTGGCTGAATCCACCTATTTTGATATACAGATATTTCACTTCCAAGAAAATGGCAGCATTTTATCCATGTCAAACTTTTCAAATTACAAGTGATTAAAAGACCATTTAATCACTTTAAGAAGACTACTGTACAAAATTAGCCTCACTATCCTGGAGCCAGATAGAAAGTCTGCAAGCCAGAAAGAGAGGTATGATTGTGAGCTTCTTGTAGAGATTCTAAACTTGAAATTCATGGCAGCAAACTGGAGCTTGGGATAATTTAGTAGTTAGCTCTCTTATAAAACTCTGCAACTGATGGATCCTGGGTGATGCCAATGACAACAGCATTATAAAGGTGACAAGAATCAGTCTGGCATAATGTTTAATTTTATGACAGACTAAAATGGTGCCATATCATGCCTAACAACACTATAAATATGTTGTAAAATCACATAAAATGTTATAACTTGGCTATAAAGTTTATGGTTAGCTTATTCAACATCTTAAAAGCATGACTTGCTATATTTGTTTAATTAGGCTATTTATATCAGGATGCAAATTGCACAAATGTGCCCTATATAGAAGACTCAGGTTCTTCCAGAAAGAAGTGTTTATTTTCCATTTCTTTAATGTTCTCATGACTCAGGGAAAGGCTGGCTGTGGATGCCAAAGTTGATTTAGTTGATTTAGAATGTAGGATAGGGAAAAGACTGTTTTTAAGAGGAAAATATAAGTTTCTGTTTTAAAGGATGAAATATATAATACAAAGGGCAATAAGTGAAGAATCTAAGCATAGGAAGATAGGAGGCCAATTCAGATGAATAACTGTGGAACTATCCATAAACACAAGATAATCAGATATTAATCAGACAGCTAAAAATGCTGCCAAAATTTTTAGACATGAAACTTGCAGTAGGAGCTACTAGAGGCTTTCATTCTTTTTTGAAAACAGAAATAGTGGGAGAGAAAATTGTAGGATGAATAATGGCTAAGCAAACCATTATAACATTGTGGGGATCTGCTACAGATCCTCAAATCAGATTGAGGACTTGGATTGTGCCTTCCTGAAACTGAAGAGCAAACATTTAGAAATAAGAGATGTAGTAAAAATGGGAGATTTCAACTGTCCTAATATTTGTTGGAAGTCAAACTCTGCCAAAAATACAAGGTTCAACAAATTCCCCAACTGCCTTGTTGACAATTTCATTGTCTATGATGTGGAAGAGGCAACAAGGGGATCAGCTATTTTAGATCTGCTCCTAACCACCATTGAGGACAATAATAATAATAATAATAATAATAATAATATTTATTTATTTCTACCCTGCCTCTCCAACAAGTTCGAGGTGGCTTATGTCAGTAAAATCCATACAATACAACAGAATAAAATCCCACAATCCCTCTCCCTCCTTAACCCCAAATCAACAACAATAAGTACAACATAACAATAACTATAATAAATACAATTCAAATAATTAAAATGATTGCTAAAACAAAAATAGGACAGTCAAAGGATAGTCAATAGGATGGTCCATATCAGTGGTGCAACTGAGTCAATTATTCTGGGAAGGTCTGTTGTAAGAGATCCATCTTGCCAACTTTTATTAAAGCTGTCAAGGTTGGTAATACAGATCTCCTCTGGCAGGCTATTCCATAATTTGGGAGTGGCAGATGAAAAGGACCTCTGGGTAACCGTGGCCAGCTTGGTCTTTGTTGGCTGTAATACATTTTTTCCTAAAAGACCTAAGTGCACGGGGCAGATTATATGGAAGAAGGCAAATAGTCTGGACCCAAGCCATGAAGAGCTTTAAAGGTAATCACCAACAGCTTGTACTGTACCCAGAAACTACCCCGTTTTCCCAAAAATAAGACATCCCCATAAAAGAAGACTAGTAGAGGTTTTGCTGAATTGCTAAATATAAGGCCTCCTCTGAAAGTAAGACCTAGCAAAGGTTTTTTTTTTGTGTGTATATGTGTGTGTGTGTGTGTGTGTATTATATAATGTTCTTTTTTGTTGTTGTTCAACAATAAATGTGAATTTTTCTTCATGGAAAAATAAGACATCCCCTGAAAATAAGTCCTAGTGCATCTTTGGGAGCAAAAATTAATATAAGACACTGTCTTATTTTGGGGGAAACACGGTAATAGGAAGCCAGTGAAGAGATTTTAAAATTGGTGTTATATGGTCACCTCTTGATCTCCCAGTGACTAATCTGGCTGCCATGTTTTGAACTAATTGAAGTTTCCCGACTAAGCACAAGGATAGCCCCATATAGAGTACATTACAGAAGTCAAGTCATGAGGTTACCAGTGCATGTACCACAGTTTTCAAGTTCCCTGGCTGCAGAAGGGACACAGATGGTGTATCAAGCACTCCTGGCCGTCACATGTATCTGAACTGACATCCGAAGTGACAGATCCAGGAGCATCCCCAAGCTGTGAATACAGTCTTTTAGGAGAAGTGTGACCCCATCCAGGACTGGTTGACACATTTCCATACCCAGATTAGAGGCCCCAACAATGAGTACTTCTGTCTTATCTGGATTCACTTTCAGTCTGTTAATAGGATCAAAGTGGAGGGATATTTATGTGGGAGTGACCACATTTTCCTGGAGTTTGAATGGAAAGGGGAAGCCAAGCATAGTCAGATATGCATCTTAGATTTTAAGAAAGCTAAATATTGTAAACTTGAGGATCTGGGTGATCCCATGTTATTGTTTTCAGCACAGAAAAGGCTGGAAATGAGAATTTGTTCAGCATAAAATTTACACATGGTTGACTTTTAAAAAATAGCATTATCTGCATATAAATTAATATTTCTGCATTGGCAGATTATTTTCCATCAAGAAAATGTTTCCTGTGCATGATAGTTAAAACTGTGTCAAACTGCACTAGTTCTGCAGTATGACAGCAACCTAAGTGTCAGGGTGTGTCTTCTTTTCTAGTAAGCAATGAAAATGGCCTTCTTTACACTTGGGAAGTGGATTATCCCCTTTGTTTGGCATATAGCTCCATGCAGGGATTTATTTAATATTATTTTTTTAAAAAAATCACTTCTAAATGTCCAACATTTTTCATGTCTTTTTAGTCTGTTTCTCCTGTTTCAGTTCTCACACCAATAACAGATACATTTAAATTATTGTCTAAGCCTACATGAATGCTTTCTAACAACAGGTACAGCTCATACACTATTATGATCATTTCATAAAAGAATATAAGCTAAAATAGTTAGTGGTAAACTGCTTGCCAATATTTTATTTCTTGCAGATTTTCCCTCTGGTTTGCAGATGGTTTGCTGTTTCAGTTCAACAATACAAAGTTGACTCCTGAAATCCAGATTTCATATATAAATCACATTAATGTTTTTTGTTTGTTTGTTTAAATAAGAGACAGGGTATTTTTCCCAAGAGCAAAAAGCAAAGAACACAACATGGGTGGGGTATAAATAAATTAAAACTATTAATCTGAAGGAAAGTAGTATTTTTATTTCTCCTGATAGCTGTATGTTCAAATTATATGTTGGAAGTGCCTGTTTCAGACACTTATCCAGAAGAATAGGAAATATTTTCACAAGGAAGATTCAAGTCAATGCTTGTACATTGAATTCATATTATGTGGCACTAGTTTATTTCTTAACTAGACTGTTTTCTACAGCATACCTTTAAATGCACAAAATCATTATAAATGCACATTGAATCATAGCTTTGTGTTGTGACATCAAGAATGTATCTGCACTACACAGTTATTGCAATATGAAACTGCTTTAACTAGTACGGACTCATCCTATGAAATTGTGTGATATGCATTGTGGTGAAGAACTCAGAATTCACCATTAGAAAATTGTAATAATTCAAAGGAGGGCACTAGAGATTTCCAGGAAATATTTCTGATACTTCACCAAACTATGAATCCTCAGATTCTGCAGGATAGAGCCATGACAGTTAAATCAGTATCAAACTGCTCTAACTGTGCAGTATGGAAACACAATAAGCTGGCATTCTCAGTCACTTTACTTCACTGTTAGACAATAATATTCTAAAGCTAGTGTGTTTTGGGATTTGGGGAAACATATCTGCAACGGGTTGGTTTGCTTCCACACAAAATCACAATTATTCATGGTACTCCTAGAGAGACATTGACTGAGATTCGGCACTGAGAAACGTATCTCCAGCAAATAGCTACAATGCATATCCTGATGCAATCCTTTTCAGTGTGGCAACTCTGTCTCCCTCCCCCCACAGCCATTTCTTCGTCAGTGAAGGTGTTATTCTCATTTTGTCTTTGCTGTTATGGTGATGTGAATATTCTTTACATAATAGCTGAGAACCTGTAAGTGAGTTATGATGGTGTAGGACTAATGTCTAACACTGAGCTATTTTGCTTTAATTGGACATACAACAACAGGCATGCAGATGGAACCCCATGGGTCCTCTACAAGTTCCTGGTGATTTTGTTATTGGAGCAGGAGAATAGCAGCTTTGTCCATTAATACTCTCTCCATGCTGTCATAGCACTTCCATTCTCTTCCTGAGAGAGATGGTTGTAAAAGCATTCATTTTCTCACACTGGAAAAATCCTTTTAGCAAAAGGCACATTTTTATACCCGTCTCCTTCAAGAATGAGGACAGAAGTACTGTGGCAGCATGTGGGGAGGCACAGATTCCCAGTCCATTTTGGCTTTCTTTTGTCATGCGATAAGGCCCTTAATAATTTACATGAATTTCATTAGTGGCTATCTATTACATATCTAGGACATACATAATGAACAGAGCCGTAATTAATTTAAGACCATTAAAATCATACAAGTAGTAATTCATCTGCCATTTATCATCATACTCATTCTTCTACAATTAAATTACCACTACTTCATTCCATAGACAGCCAGAATAATTATAACATTTGCAAGATGGCTTTATACATGTTAGCAGCCAGTGCAAACATTTTTGCTACTTCCTTGGTTACTCTTTTATCAGCATTAGCCCATAATTTTTTTATTTTTTTTTAAAAAACAAAACCTAATTCTTCCTGGGTATTTTCTAAAAAGGGAGTTTATCAGTCTCAATTGACCATCTTTATAAAAGGAGCATTCAAAGAGAACATGTTGAATAGATTTCAGTTTTTCTTCTCCACAGGCACACTGTGCTAACTACTGCCCTATATTCTTATTTAATGTTGAGATCAAAATACTGACAGCTATTTTAGCTAATAGATTACAAAAATTCATTACATCTTTGTTAAGTCCTGACCAGATAGGTTTTATCAAGAACAGGCAGGGAGTTGAAAGTATTGAATTGGTTGGTTGTCAACTTTGCTTTAAACTTGGATAGAAGTGATTGTTGTGGTTGTTGTGTGTCTTCAAGTTGTTTCCAATACATGATAACCCTAACACAGGGTTTACTTGGCAAGTTTCTTCAGAAGGAGTTTGTCATTGCCACCCTCTGAGGCTGAGAGAATGTGACTTGTCCAAAGTCACCCAGTAGGTTTCATGGCCAAGCTGGGAATTGAGGTTAAAATTGCATATTTAGCACCAACAGCATGAATTGTGACCATTTCTTTTCTCATCCTTTTTTACATTTACACAAGGTACAAGGTATGGATGTCCATTGTCTCATTTAATATTCATCTTGTGCTTAGAACCGTTAGCACATGCTTATTGGGATGGGGGAAATCCAGGATCGATGGGTTTGTGTATGTCAATTTAGAATTTTAAAAACATTGTTTTTACAGATGATCTGATGTTGTTAATTTCAAAGTTCAAGCAGTCAATCCCTGTTTTGATGTAGCTGATTAAAAATTTTGGTAAAATATCTGGATATTCAATTAACTGATCCAAGTCAGAAATACTTCTGGTGGAAGACAAGGAAGATTCTGGCACATTTATAACATGGCAATTTCGATATTGCTCAAATTGTATTATCTGTTTGGGTATAATTATCCCTAGTGATTTATCTCTGATGATTAAACTTTATATAAGAAAGCTAATAAAATATATTGTTCAAGATTCAGAGAGATGGGTGGCGGGGTAAAATGAATTCTATGCCTATAATTGTTTATGTTATTCATACAATTCCTCTACTAATGCCTTGCAAGTATTTTTAAAAATTAAATGTATTGTTTAGGAGATTTTGGGGAGCTCATCTCCTTCCTGAATTTCAATGAAAAGAATACAAATTCCAGTCAAAGAGGAAAGGTTTGACCCTCCAGATCTTATTACCATCAGCCACATCTGTTAACTGGTATTAACTTTGAATATATCCACTTAAAGTAAGAAATACACCATGGTCATCCTTGGTGTCTTCATTTCGGGCACCTCTATTCAAATAGACAATACTTTTTATTTTTTATTTATTCTGGGTTTTTTTACACTACTTTTCTCACATATACAAACAAGCACACACACACACAATTTTTTTAAAAAAATGTACAATAAAAGTTTTTAAAACAAGTTCTCATTTTATTTAAAAGGACAGTGTTTTTCCAACAATTTCATCAGTTAGTACTGCATGCCAAATATTGTCAGTTGCAATTTGACCCATACAATCATGCCATATTGACTTTATGGGGGAATCCAGATTTAAAAATGGGTAAAGAACCATTTTTATAGAAGGTATGGGACTGTTATCTTAAATCAGATATTTGGTGTGGATGATGAGTTTTGGCCCTCTTCAATTTTACAAAAAGTATTTTAAACTTCCTCTATCAGCTAAATGACAATATCGACAACTGAAATATTTCTTACAATCCAGCCCTGCAGCTTTAAGTAAATCCAAGGTTCCTTTCATATTAGAAACATTCATTGAGGCCAACCAAGTATCAAAACCAACAAATTATATACATAAATTTATGCTATCTATAAATAAATATGACATATGAGGTTTACAACATGAATAGAATAGAGAACTGAAATATCCAGTTCTGACTAATCAATGCTCATTGTTTTTAACATCCATAACTAGTATGGCTATATTATTTATTTATTTATTTATTTAGCGCTGTAAATTTACACAGTGCTGTACATACAATCTTATAATTAGACAGTTCCCTGCCCTCAGGCTTAAAAGCTAAAGAGACCCAAACATGTCTTACACAATCTATAGAGACTCAAAATTGCTCTTTTGGGTACATTGGTCAACACAACATCTATGCAAGAAAAGACTTTCTGGTAATGCTTCCTTAACATATATATATGGATGTTGTCTTGTAGTAGATACATTTTGGGAGGAAGTAATCACGCAAGGAAATTTAGTTTTGGAAAGCTCCGTGATATTCAGGGACATGCACATTCTCTTGAATTATATGTCTGTTTCTTGGAAATTAACAAATGGCCAACAGAAGTGGATCATGGCATTGGATTATGACTCTGGAGACCAGAGTTCAAATGCTCTTTCAGGTATAAATACCCACTGGGTGACCTTGGGCAACTCATAATACTTCAGTCTCAGAGAATGGCAATGGCTCTGAAGAAACCCACTCTGAAGAAACTTGTCAGGAAAACCCTGTGATAGGTTCACCTTTGGGTCACCATAAGTCAAAGATTATATGGAGCCACGTGACAACAGCAACATTTCTAGGTTATATCTTTTCCCCCATACTTCACCTCAGCATTCAAAAAGATGTGATTGGCTAGCTCTGAGCAGTCTTGCTCAGCTTCTCATTTAACAGAAAAGTTTAGAAATTAAAACAAACAAAAAACAAAACAAAACATATTATCCTTTTGTAAAAATATTTTCCAGAAATGTTCAGTGCTTCTTGTAGAAGACAGAATGGGGTTCCTTTGTTCCTTTGTTTATTATATGACCTGGAGCTAAGGTAATTAAAACTGTATTAGAGACAATGTTAATGTGCCTCAGGAGGCATGTAAAGTCTCTCTATGAATTATTGTTTGGTTACTGTGCTAACATTTTTATTTGTAAGGCAGAAACCCTGATTTCCCCAAGATATATATCCAAATAGTATTTTAGGACTGGAACTTTAATTTTTTTTTAAAAAAAAAAAATCTTCTTTAAGATTCTGATTGATTTTGGGTCGAGTCATTGTTCCACTTTTGCTTGTTTAATTATTTTCATGTTTCTACTGGCGTATCAATGGGGCTTTCTAGATTGGCAGGAAAATGTGACATGAAGTTGCCTTTTCCTTAATGCTTAGCAGCTGCACCACAGCCTTTAGATGGAGCTGCACTGTTCTGCAGTTTTTAAAAAAGAAGCTGGGAAAACCAGCACCTTTTTAAAGGCGCTTATTCTCCCCTAAAATGCAAAAAAAGCGTTTTCATGGCACACTTTCCCTTTTTCTCATCTAAAGGCTAGAGTGTCATGCAGCCATGAACACACTTCTTTTTGCCAATCTAGAAAGCCCCATTGAACTTTAAAAGTATTTAAATCCATTTTCATTAATACGATATAGACAATTGAAAGTAAACCTTATGAAATTTACAAAGTGTCTCTATGTCAATAGGTCACCTGAAGGTATAAAGGCACACAATCAAAGTACATTAAAGTCAGATTTTTGACCAGGCCTATTAAAATTACATCTTTATCTCCTGGCCTATCCTGCCATACCCACCAATATTTCATAGGAGTTTATCACACGGGAGGAATTTCTCCCAATTTCGAATGGAGCCAATTCGAATTCACGTAAATTCTCTAGTTTAGCGAATTTATGTGAATTCTAATTGCATTCAGAATGCATTCAGAATGACTCCATATTTCCCAAAAATGACCCCCTCATTGCCCAAAATTGTGTGAGATACTATAATACACAATTACATGAAACCCCATGATTGCGTTCGGAATGACTTCCCATTGCCCGAAATTGCATGAGATACACTCATACACAATAACGGGCAACCCCATGATTGCATTCGGATTGCCATTGCATTATACCCCCCAAATTCCATCATATGATAAACTCCATAGATGCAAACTGAGACACTTGAGGCCAAGCAAAATAATAGTGTTATCAAGATGGGAAAAGTTCTTAACTATCATTGTCACACTGCACAAAAAATGCTAGAGAGATTAAGAGGAAGAGAAGGAGGAAGAGGAAGGAACGTGATGTATGTTTGTAGAAGATTCTGACTCTCTGCCAGAGAACAGCACTTTCTGATAAAAACAGCATTTTCTGCATGGAAAGTAATATTTCAATGCAGAAATATTAATTTCTGCACAAAATTTTTTTCTGCATGGAATTCACACAAGATTAATGTGCATAGAAAACATCTTTTTGTGTTTCAGAATTAATATTTCCATGCCAAAATATTATTTTCCATATTAAAAATGCTATTTCCCCATAGAAAATGCAAAAGAACCAAGTGCAAATTCTGCACAGAGTAATTGGTTTCCAGGCTGTATAATTTTCAATGACTTTCTCACAGGAAAAAGAATATTGCTGAAATTACTTGTTACTACATTCATAAAGAAATTTAGTGAAGAATTACACCTCTACATTTTTAGAGGGATTTGTATCCAACACTGGCTGAATCGCTATTCCCTGGTCACCTTTTTGACTGACCAAGAGGATCTCTGTCTCACCTGCATTAAATTTCAATTTCTTTGCTCTCATCCAGTCTATTACTCATGCCAGACATTGGTTTATGACCAAGACAGATTCCTTGGATTGAGGTGGAAAGAAATAGCAGAGCTGAATGTCAGCTGCATATTGATGGCACTGCACTCCAAAAGTCTGGATGACGTTTCTCAGCAATTTCATGTTGCTCACCAACGTGATCAAAACTGCCTTAGGGCCGAAACAGACAGCTGTATAGGGGCAGTTTGATGCCGCCCCTTTGAGCACCAGATCAGGGCCGTAGCAACTGCACACCATGGCTCCAAACCAGCTTTTTCCAGTGCAAAAAGTAGTGGTAAAATGCCACACTTTTTGGCACCAGGAAAAGCATTGCTTTTCCACCACTGCGCCAGCTTTTTGGCACTCCTACAGTGTGTGACGTATAAATACCACTTCACTGGAGTGCCACAATGTTGCCCACCATCTGGTCAGGTGGGCACTGTGACACTGGCTTGGGGGAAGTGCCAGGGCATGCATCATCTGAACACCATGCCTCCATGCCACTCCCAAGCCGGCGTATTGTGCCAGTCTGCTTTGCCGCTTAGTTCCATAATAAGAACTGAAACTAGATTGAAATGAGTCTAAATAATAATTTTCATCCAGAACCCCTGAAGGTGAGAGGCCACCACATATTCCAATACCTTGAACAAGAATGCTGTATTATGCATGGGCCGATAATGATCCATTAGAGAGGGTTTCAGGGAAGGCTTTTTCAACAAAGACCTAGTAACTTCTGCTTTTATGGAAGCTGAAACTCTGCGCTGTTATAAGGTGACACCGACTGAACTAGGCACAAGGATACCCCCATGTAGAGCACATTACAGAAGTCAAGTCATGAGGTTACCAGTGCATGTACCACAGTTTTCAAGTTCCCTGGCTCCAGAAAGCAACACATCTGGTGTATCAAGCACTCCTGGCCATCACATCTATCTGAACTGACATCTGAAGTGACAGATCCAGGAGCATCCCCAAGCTGTGAATACAGTCCTTTAGGAGAAGTGTGACCCAATCCAGGACTGGTTGACACATTTCCATACCCAGATTAGAGGCCCCAACAATGAGTACTTCTGTCTTATCTGGATTCACTTTCAGTCAGTTAATAGGATCAAAGTGGGGGGATCTTTATGTGGGAGTGACCATGTTTTCCTGGAGTTTGTTAAACAATGAAAAGAGGAAGCCAAGCATAGTCAGATATGTATCTTAGATTTTGAGAAATCTGAATATAGTAAACTTGAGGATCTAGGTGATCCCATACTATTTTTTTCTGCACAGAAAAAGGCTGGAAATGGAATTTGTTCAGCATAAAATTTACACATGATTGACTTACATTTTAAAAAAATAGCATTATCTGCATATAAGTTAATATTTCTGCATTGAAAGATTATTTTCCATCAAGAAAATGTTTCCTCTGCATGACAGTTAAAACTGTGTCAAATTGCACTAGTTTTGCAGTTCTTGAACAAGAATGGTGTATTAGGCATGGGCTGATAATGATCTATTAGAGAGGGTTTTAGAGAAGGCTTTTTCAACAAAGACCTAGTAACTTCCGCTTTTATGGAAATTGGAACTCTGCCCTGTTGTAAGGTGACACCGACTACCCCTTTCTCTCACTCAGTGAATCCCTTTCTGTCTTGTTTAATGAGTCACGAAGGTCAATGGCCTAGCATATATGTGGTGGCTCCTGCTTCTCTAAGGTCCACATGCTCAGGCTACATATACTGAAAAGCAGCCAATACCTATGCCCACAGTTATAGCATCCAAGTCAGAGCAGATATGAGCAATTTTATCTACATATTACTTTTCATCCTGACCTCCCTCCCCCCTTCAAAAAAATCTTAACATTCATATCTACAAGAAAAAAGTATTGCTTTTTGATCACTTAAAAAAATCTTTTTACCAATGTTTCACTATCATTATCATCATCATTATCATTATTATCAATGCTATAGCCCTATTGCATCAGTATGACCTGAAAACTTCCTTGCAGTAGCTAGATCAATTAAAATTATTACTTTGCTGTCAGCATTTGTTGCTTCAGTGAATTAATAAAGCTACAAAGACTCTGATCTACCACAGACTAACAAGTGACTCACCATAACAGGATTCTCTCTCTCTCTCTTTCTTTCTTTCTTTCTTTCTTTCTTTCTTTCGGGACTAATAAGGAACACTAACAGTATGTTTTCTTAAACAAAGCAAAAAAGATAATTAGGATCCTTTTCTGTGATACTGAAAATGCTAAGAACTTTCACTTTTGAAAACTGGACCAAAATCTTCTACCAATTAAAGCCCAGATCCTGTGATCCTGGTTTCCAGATGCATAAATCCCTTTCATGTTCCCTCCTGCTATACAAATAACTGTCAATGCATGTGTGAGGAACATTTTGTTATGCATAAACAGTTCCACACAAATTTCTCTATTATTCATCATGTTAAATTCTCCCTGAGCTGCACAGTGCCTACAGTTGCAATAAAGTCTCTGATCTTGGCAATACAACAGTAAATTTCTACATAATCTTCCCAAATGCCAATGTGCACTAGTTCTGGTGCTGGTTAATTGGGGAGGGAGAATAAAGTGACTTTCAAAAGAATAGAAGTGCATTTTAAAAAGGAAAGCATTGTTGTTGTTCTTCCAAGAACATATTTTCATTGAAATAATTGTTAAGCAGAGCAAGAGCAGCCTACTGGTGAGCAGGTTCCATTGCAACTCATGCTATAATTCAAATACTATGACAGCCTTGTGCAAGTCACTTCTCTAGAGGGGCATTCCCTCTTACTCCATCCTGGACGTCATTGGAGGATGGTGGTACATCGAAGGAGCCCCAGAAGGCTGGCAGGCTTCTCCGCCGCCACCACTGCTGCAGCAGGAAGGATGGAGGCAAGCAAGCCATGGAGGGTGGCAGAGAAGGATCCGGCCCCAGTCCTCTCCGGTCCTGCTGCCTTTCTCCTTCCATCCTGGCCCCCTTTAGCCCTACCGGGGCTGAGAAGGAGAAGGAGGCCGGGCAGCAAGGAGAAGGAGGAGGAGGAGGACAGGAGAAGAGGTGAACAATGAGGAGAAGAGGTGAACAGGCACGCAGGGAGGAGGGAAGGAGGGAACGAAAAGGGAGGAGGAGGAGAAGGAGGAAAGGAAGGAAGGGGGAAGAAAGGAAGGAGGAAGGAGGAGGAGGAGAGGAAGAAGGAAGGAGGGAAGTAAGAGAAGAGACATGCCCGGGAAGATAGAAGGAGGCAAGGCCGGGGTGGAGAGGGACTGCCAGGGTCGATTCAAATTTGCTCTGGGTTCCCACTTGGCTGAATCAATTTATTGTCAAATAAATCAATTCAGCCCAAAAAGGAAAGGAAAAACCCAGCATCTTTTTGAAGCAGGTTAAATGGGGGGAACCATGCCCCCCCTTAGGAATTGATTCCAAATCGATTCCCAAGTGGGAACCATAGTAGTTAAAAACAGATTGTGATTTGACCCTATCCGGTTTAAACCATAGTGGAAATGGGGCCTAGGACTAGAATGAGAAAATTCAGAGCAGGGTCAAGGATGTGACTGTTGCAGTGGTGAATGTTTTCCAGAATATCCTTTGGAAAGAGAAGCACAGCTCTGAGAAGGAACAATCTCTCTGCTGCCAACAGAAATACTGATATATCAAATTTATTTGGACAGTCACATGCAATGTCTGAACAAATTTTTACATCACATAGCTATTAATTCATCTAATAAGACCTCCCAAGTGGAGGAACACAGCTAAATATTTTCAACAATTCCAATGGGTGAAAAGTGAGTTGAAATAGTAATAGCTGGACAATTACAACAGGTTATTCTGGCTGAGATGCTGTACACTAAGGATGTGCTTTGTGATTAAATACATCCCATATGCCAAATTCAACCAGGCTTCTTTGTCCAGATTTGGGAGATGTTCAACTGGAAGCTGTACTCTTCCAAAGAACAATGAATTCAATTCTGAACACTCCTGAAGATCTAGGCTCCCTTTGCAGCTTCTTCTCACATTTTGCTCAAAAGATGAAGATAACTGATGTTCCTCATGGTGAGAAATCTATAACCCAACAGAATCCACATTGTTCCATATCAACAAACTACTTCTAGCCTTTTTTTATTCCACTAAGAGGAGACTGTGAGCTCCCATTACTAGTCCCAGCTTCTGCCAACCTAGCAGTTTCAAAGCATGTAAAAGTGCAAGTAGATAAATAGGTACCATTTTGATGGGAAAGTAACAGCATTCCATACAGTCATGCTGTCACAGCTGTCTTTGACAACACTCTGCTTTATCACACGAGGGGGCAAACAGGATTTAAATGAGAGTTAAATGAGAGTTAAACAGGCAATGTCCTATGTTTATCACAGGACATTTCTTGTTTAACTCTTGTTTAACTCTAGTTTAAATCCTGTTTGCCGCCTAGTGTGATAAAGCAGATAGGCTCCTTTGGCTTAATAATGGAGATGACCACTGCCTCCTAAAGTCAGACACAACTAGATAATCTTGTCAAAGGAAAACTGTTAACTTTTAAGAGGAGGTCCGTTCCAAATCTGATTGGCCATTTAAAACCAAGCTACAATATTATTGCATTAGAAATAGGAGAGCTTACAACAATTGATTGTTTATGGGAAAACCCATCCCATCACTCCAGCTATTATAATACAAGAAGTGAATTTCAGATTTAAAAAGAGGCCCAGGTGTTGAGAAGATGGCATCCTTGTTTGTTTATTAGTTTGTTTGTTTCTTTATATTGCCTATTTTGCCCCTGAGAGCTCCACTACATCACAGATTATTTCTCCTTTTGACAAAGCATTGTTTTACAGTTTTGAGCTAGAAGAAGCTCATTGTTTTACAGTTTTGAGCTGTGAATACCCTGTAGCTGCTTTATAGATTGGCAGCTGTCACAGTTTCAAGAGAGGTTTTTTTTTTAACTATGTAGAGCCTCATTAAGTAGCAAATAAGAATTTAATTCATGTCCCTATTTGTAGTTCAAATAAATGATCCAATGCAGAATTGTGTGGATGCAGGAAAACATTTGGATTGTTTTCTCATCACCCCTGTGATAGAATTTCAGATTTGATTTAAATTCACACAAACACCCCAATTTTATTTACCACAGATGATGACGAGTCCTATATATCTATACATTGAGTGTGGTCAAGCTGTGGACAGCATGAGACATATGTTGAAGCCATATGGTTAGCTGTTGAAGCTCAGTTAGAGAAGAGTAAAAAGAGCAGATAATAATGATAGTGATAGTAATTTTAAAAAACGTCTTCACAACTAATGAGCCTGAAGCAGCTGGTCCACCAAAATGTATTCATTTCCAGATGGCAGCCTCGATGGTTTTATTGGCTAATTAAAAGCTGAATGGCATCAAGAAAGACCAATGGGAGGCATCACTTCAAATGAGGGGAAGCCCCCAAATATTCCAAGAGAATAATGCTTTTAAAAATTGTTATACTTAAATAAAGGGTTCCAAAAGGTCCTAATGAAAAATACAGTATGACAAAGAAACAATTAATTGATTTGGAAGACCTTGATGCTAGATAAAGAGAAAAGTTATAGAGTGTGCATGCATGTGTGGACTCAAATACACACCTTTTGGATGATTAAGCTTAGGAAAGGCCTTCTTTTGATGAAAGCTCCTCTTAAATATCTCTCACACTTGGTTCTTCATATTCATGTTGTTTCATACAGGAATCTATAAAGAGGGAATTGGTCACTTACTCTCCACACATTGGTGCCATTCTGGACTCCCTCCTTGACCCAGTGCTTTTGTATTGTTTTTTATTGGTATTAGTTTAAATTTGTTGTTAATCATCTTGAGTCTCTATATCAGGAGAAAGGCGGGCTATAAATAAGCAAATAAAAAAAAGGAATCATTGTACATATTGAAGTTGGTGGGTGCAAATGTGGGGGTCAGTTCTTTTTTTTTTTAATTAATTCACCAAAATGGTGAATTTGAAAGAAAAGGAACTTGAGGTATATAACATTTCAGTGTGGAAGAATGCTAACTTGGCAGATTTCCCCATTCCTATTGTCAAATATGAGATAGAATTCTTCATTATGGATCACTGGAAGCCATCCAGCATTTGAGTGATTTATCTCACCCACATCCCTCACTCAAGATGCAATTTAGATTATAGTGACTACAGGATTTTATGAAGCTCACTTACTTGAACTATCTCATCTCATTTGTTGCAGGAGAGAGAGAGAGAGAGAGATTCCAATTGCCAAAGATTTCACAAAAAAGAGAAAAGGACTAAGAACATTTCTCAAATATTTTGAGTATTCTTTCCATCTCTAATTGCTATTGACAAAACAAAACAAAACAAAACAAAACATGGATGCCACCTTGTGGGAACATTTCCATTTAGTCCACCACAGCATTGTCAGGATGACTGTGGGATGGGATTCCTTTCACACTGATCCTTAACAAGTCCAAGATCAGGAAGTGGGACCATAAATGTTCCATCAAGAAGTTCTATGGGGCATCTCTTCCCTCAACCCCCCCCCACCTCCTTTTAGCTAGGGTGAAACATCACTCCCAACCTCTCTAATTCAGATACCTGTATTTGGGATCTATATTAAGCAGACTGAAGCAGATCTATTGCAACATAAACCTGTGGTAGAAACAGGAGAAATTACTCTAGATGTCATCATCATCATCAAGCCTTTATTGTAGTCAACAGACCATAGGCAAAGATAAAAGATAAAACAAATACAAAACAGACTCAATAGTACAAAAATTTAACATACATAAAACATTTTGGGTAGCCACAGCATACATAGTATTACTATTGTAAAAACTGTCAAATTGAAAGGGAAGGGGAATATAGAACAGGATTAAAACTATTTTATCAATCCTGGGAGAATGTCTTCAAGACTATTGGGCCGAAAGATAGAAATTATAATATAGCAAGTGGGCAACTTTAACAATTACAAGGCTTCAGCGGAACTGAATCTGAGTGCACTGTCCTTATAGTACGTCTTCACATACTCTGGATGTTCTTGTAAGGTACAAAAAGAAGAACTTACATATATTACCTGAAAAAAAAAATCCATTTTAGGATAGTAAAGAAGATAGACAAAATTAGTTGACCTAAACTTGGTTAGAGGAGCCCCTAAAAGTGGCTCTCGTGTGGAGGTAAGTCAACATTTGTTGCTGATGCTGGATGTTCCTCCTAGACAAAGGGAATAAAGAGATCAAATTCTTGAGAGAAGCAGGAAGTGATGTCTGCAAGAAAGAAGGAAACAAAAGGCTTGAAGACAGAGAGTAAAGAAATAAACTGAGGAGTGAAATAAAAGGATAGGCAATATTTAGACTCCCCTCTATAGCTAACATTTTAATGTAAGTGTCGATACCTTTTTTGCTTCCAATACTGCCCTCCATGGGGGTTGTGTGGGGGTCATAGAGAAGCATCCAGCTCTGTTCCTGTAGCTGGATGCAAAGCCATAATGTTACCTTCAGTGTTGTGCATGTGTGGGTCCAGATGCTAAAACAGATGCTTTTCTGCATACTCTTGCTTTTACAAGTGAGTAAACAGCTGTGTTAACTGAGGGCAGCACAGCAGCCAAAAAGTTTGTTTAGGATGAGGAGGGAGATGTTCCAGGTGGAATATTAAAACATGTCTTCCTGATCCAGGATTTCTTAACAATTAAAACTGTGTCTGGTGGAACATTACAATACTTCTTCCTGATCCAGGATTTGTTAACAATTAAAACTGCAAGAGCTCCAACCCATATTCAACCTGGAAACCTTTATACATCATAATTTCTTATGGCAGATTAAAAAATTATTGAAAATCAATTGTTTCTTAAGGAATATACATATGAAGTGATTTTTTCCCCCATAAGCCCAATGGACCATAATTTATCCTTCCACTGTAAACCTGACAGTGCATTTTGACACCTCCAGTTTTGTGTAATAATTCTTATTGATGCTAAACTACAAGAACGAATGGGTTCTTGGAGATATTTTGCAATCTAAATGGAAACAAATGATTCTAAATGAGAGAGATTTCTATCAATTGTTTAGTGATTGCATCTGCTTCAGTAGACAGTTTGCACCAAAAGTGGAATGCTCAAGGGTGATGCCATTGAACAGGAATATAAACACTTCAACAACAAACAACATTCATCTGTAGCACCCCTGTTTATATAATTTAATGTAATGGGAGACAACTCACTTGATACCTTGGAGAATCACACTCTTTCAGCCTTAGAGCAAGGCAAATGCAAACCCCCTCTAAAGAAACTTGCCAATGATGGGTTTGCTAATAAGTATACAAAAAGACTGAGTGAAGTATAATGTGTGGTATGTGATGGGAGGAGGAAATTATTTGTTGGCATTAGTACCTAAAATATCACCTAAATCTTACCCCCAGATCACTTTAATATTAAGAGAAATTTGGTACATTCCTGAAAACCATTATACTATAAACACTGACAGCTAATACTTTTAAGATGATTTCTGTATTAAGTATTCATTACTCAAAAGTATTGCTCCTTATGCGATAGCTGTTTGGGGGCTGAAAAGTATACCACTTGAATTATTTAAAACTGGGTATAAAGAACAGTCCCCCATTTTTGCATCCTGATTCCCAAGCCATTAAACTAAGAGCCATTGCTTCCTATGAGTGAGAGTGATGTATGGTGGGAACTCAACACATTTCTAAGCTCCTTATGCTGTTAACCATCATTTGTAACTCCTGAGAATGTTCAGAAATAGTGGCACAGCCTGGCAAAAAATCAGTTCAAGGAGCATTCTGATAAAGGATTTCACCTCCATTTCACCCCGGCCAAACTATTAACATGTAATAGTGCAGGTATAGTGTAAGGTACTGCACTTAGGGTGGAAAAATGAAATGCACAGATATAGGATGGGGGGCACCTGGCTGAATGAAACTATATGTGAAAGGGATCTAGGAGTCCAAGTAGACCACAAATTGAACATGAGCAAACAGTGTGATGTGGCAGCTAAAAAGGCCAATGCAATTTTAGGTTGCATCAATATAGTGTCTAGATCAAAGGAAGTAACAGTGCCACTCTATTCTGCTTTGGTCAGGCCCCACCTGGAATACTGTGTCCCGTTCTGGGCACCACAATTCAAAAAGGATGTTGAGAAACTGGAGCATGTCCAAAGGAGGGCAACTAAGATGGTGAAGGGTCTGGAAACCATGACCTATGAGGAACGACTTAGGGAGCTGGGGATGTTTAGCCTGGAGAAGAGAAGGTTAAGAGGTGATATGATAGCCCTATTTAAATATTTGAAGGGATGTCATAATGAGGAGGGAGCAAGCTTGTTTTCTGCTGCTCCAGAGACTAGGACCTGGATCAATGGATGCAAGGTACAGGAAAAGAGATTCCACCTCAACATTAGGAGGAACTTCCTGACAGTAAGGGCTGTTCGACAGTTGAAAACACTCCCTCAGAGTGTAGTGGAATCTCCTTCCTTGGAAGTCTTTAAGCAGAGGCTGGATGGCCATCTGTTGGCGATGCTTTGATGGAGAGTTCCTGCATGGCAGGAGGTTGGACTGGATGGCCTTTGTGCTCTCTTCCAACACTAAGGTTCTATGGTTCTATGATTCTAGGCCAGCACTACCTAAAATACATTTTCTCCTTATGGAAACCATTCCCATACATAGTTGTAACATATCACATATATTAAGCAGGCCATCGGATATGTGGTGTATGCATGTGTATGTCGTGTGTTTGCATATTTCCCAGTACTGAGCAGGAAAGGTTCTCAGGATTTAGTCTACCTCAGTTTCATGGGTAAATTGTAATGCTTTGAGTAAATCACCCCTTTAATGAAGATCACATTCCACATATAATTAGAGTTCACTAATGTTTGCTAATGTCTAAAACTAATGTCTGAAACCATTTTGGTCTCCAACTGAAACTGATTAGCAGCCTCCCCCTGGCTGTGGTGGTTGAATAAAGCCCTTTCCTTCTGCTGGCTAATGCATTTATGAAGGGAGACTAGAAATGTTTAAAAAAATGCAGATCAAGTCAACATTAAATTTCTCCACTGCCATTCTTAAAATGTATAATCCGCTATTTTGTAATTGCTTTTCTGTTATCCTTTTTGTACCTGTCATAGCCGATTCCCAGAGGCAGTGCAGAGCAATTAAACTTATGATATTTCATTTTCAGAAGAGAGGATCATCTCAAGCCTAGGAAAGGATTGTGAACCAAGTAAAAACATACTTTCTGCCACAACAAGATGTTCAGGGCTGTGTGAATAGATGAACAATGATACTTTGTTGCATTCAAGGATATCACATACTCTCCAACTGTCCCAATTTGGCAGGGATAATCTGAATTAATCCTCTGTCATCCCATTTTTTTCAGATGCTTTGAAAATATCCCAGTCTCTCTCCTTCTCTCACTTTCCATCTTGTCTTCAGCAGCTGAATCATCATCATCATCATCACCACCACCACCACCACCACCACTATCATCATCATCATCATCATCATCACCATCAATATTAATTTGTATCCAGCCTTTCTCTAAATAATGAGACCAAAAGCTACTAACAACATATGTAAAAATAATATGGTGTAAAACAAAATGTCAATAAAAGTATAAATGTAAAAAAATCTAAAAACAAACAATTAATAATGTTCAAAATATTAAACATTAAAATTCATTTTTTGTAGATTAGTCTTTATTTAGTTTTTCCATAATAAAATTAAAAAAAATTAACATTCATTAAAATACAACATAGCCAAACTTTAGAAACAGCGCCACAAAGCACTGGAAGCACATTCCAGTCGGTTTTGTAAAGATTTATGGCATAAAAATATTTTAACTTGCTGATGGAAGGATCTTGCTTTAATTGCCACAAAGGGAATTCAAGGTGCAAAAGTAATTTGTACTCAGTTAACTCAGTAGGGTGGAGAGGAGAGGAGAGGACAGAATTGCCCTTTCCAGTTGGCTCAGGCAAAAGAAAACTGCTGCATCCCCCCCCCCCCCAACATCCTTGTTATTCCTCACTAATGATTTTTGCCATCTTGGCCACACTCTGATGTTGCTTTGCCACTTGTGTCCTAGTGTACACTAGATCTGTGAAATATTTGAAGGATATTGTGTCACTTCAGAAGTCTATAGAGGGGGACAAGGAATGAGCAGCATATGCTTCAACAAGGTTTTGATAATTTGTACTTGTACATGCAAATATATTGTAAAGAAATATTGTGTCTTTTAAAACTTTATTTTTATTTAAGGGATGTCTTTGTTTAATTAGTTCCAAAATATTTGTTGAGTTTTCCTCTAGGGTTCCAGAGAGAGCTTAAATATTTTGTTGCGGGTGATGATGTTACATGTAGCACATTACTTTTTGGATTAGTGGAGGCATGACAATGCTCCAAAACACATTGCGGAAATAATCCAGTTTGAGACCGCTTTAACTGCCGTGGATCAGTGATAGGGAATCCTGGGAATTGAAGTTCATTCCTGCACTAGAGTTCTCTGTCAGAAAAGGCTAAGTGTCTCACAAACCTACAGCTCCCAAAATTCCCTAGCATTCAGCCAGGGCAGTCAAAGCAGTCTCAAACTGGATTATTTCTGTGGTGTATTTTGGACCAGTGTTACTTTTGCAAAAATTCTACCAGCTGCTATAATTATTTTTTGGTGCAATATCTGTACATTACTCTTTATAATTACTTGATGGGTGCAAAAATTATCTGTGAGGCCATTTTTAGGAACAGATAGATTTTTATTTTGTTTCACCCCCCATCAAAAATAAAAGAGCTTAAAGAAAATAATGAACAGTAGCTCTGCAGTATTACCATTACTTACTGATCTGTAATATCAAATGTAACAATTTATTGTGGGAGGGGAATCATAATGAGTTACATAACAAATAACTTTTTCTCCTCTGATTCCAGCCATGCAGCTGTGTCTTCTTCTATTACCCAGAATGCCAGAGCGCACCCATAACCAATATTTAATAGGGGAAATTTTATTAGCTCAAGTGAAGCTGCTGAGAGGCATTTGGGCAACTAAAAGCACTGCTCAAGCCTGTGTATATTGGTCCTGAGAAACAAAACTCCAGAATGCAAAGTCCGAAAGTAGTTTTATTTATACCAGCAAAAGGGAAATAAGCTCTCAAACACACTCACACACAAACAAGAACTAGCAATGCAAAAGGTATCAGCCGATAGTGATTTTCAGGTTTGCAAAGGGTGATATTGTACCTGGTTCCGGAAGCAGAGTTTCCAGTTAGAGGTGTTCTGTGAGTGGCTTAGCACACCACCTGTGGATCTGAGTTGACCAGCACTTGCTGAGGAGTCAGATGAGATACAGACAGAGTGTCTGTCTGACCTCAAAATAAAATCAAATTGAGCAGATATTCTTATAGGCCAAAATGTATCCTGGGGCAGTTCAGAGATTAAAATGAAGTTCCCAGGAAGAATGAATAGAACTGGAAGTCTGTAAATGACTAGGTAATCACCATGAATGTCCCTGGACAAAGGATTCTCACTCTAAGAGGGAGGTAATCCTGGACTTCTGTTTGTGTGTAAACCCAAGGTCTATCACCCACCAACACTTCTATCAGTGAAGGGATTATGGAGATTCAAATCTTAATTGATCTATCCTGGCTAAGTGCCCCACCTTCCCAAATGCTGAGCCAGCAAGATCTCCAACTACGGTCCTTATATGCCGTGGCTAGTTCTTGGCATGGAAGGTGTTCTCTTGGCCAACAGCCTAAAGCATTCCTTTAATATCAAATTGATATCAAAAAGAGGGTGTGTGTGTAGTTGGGGGCGGGGGGAGACTAGGTGTTAGTGTAACATTTCCAGAGTACTCCATTCTATTTTTACACCTTATTGTTTTCTTCCCCCACTCTGATATTCCATGGCCATGAATGTGTGCATTGGTCAGCTTTCATTTAACATTTTCCACTCCTTATTTGTACTTATGCAAAACTAATCCCCCCCCCACCCACCCACCCAGTGTTGTGTGATACCACCCTCTTCTGTGTTGATTGTACTATTTTTGCCTATATAGGCCCATTTTAGACGGGCAAAAAGGGGCGTGTTTAGGGCTAAAAAGCCCGCTTTTAGAGTTAGGGAGGGCGTAGCGTTTACACCCTCTCTAACCCTAAACCGCATGGAAGCCGCCATTTAAAGATGGCGGCTTCTACATGGAGGCGCCGTACAAGCATAATCACGTGCGCAGCGTTTTGACGCGCTGCGCACGTTATGACGCTTTTGCGCCGCGGGAGGGCGCCAATCGCGCCCTTCCCGCGGTGCAAAAAAAGAGCTCCTTCTCGGAGCTCTTTTCTTGCGGCGGGTCTTTGCTGCGGCCTTTAAATGGCCGCGGCAAAGACCCAGGGAGAAAGGGGCCGCAGCGGCGGCCCCTTCCTCCCTTCAGCCCCGCCGAGGGAAGCGGGGTGCAGCGGGTGCCCAGAGCACCTGCTGCACCCCGCTTGGAGGCCACGGGGAACCAGTAGTTTGCCGGTTCCCCGCGGCCTCCAAAAGCGGCGGGATGAGGCCTAGAGGCTGCCCGTGCGGCAGCCTCGGCGTCATCCCGCCGCCAGAAGGGGCGACAATAAAAACCCCATAAAAACCCAAACCCAAAAAGCCCCATAAAAACCCAAACTCAAGAGGACAGGTTTTCAATTAGTGTAGGTTGAGTCTCTCTTATCCAGGATTCTGAAATCCAAAATACTCCAAAAAACAAAACTTTGTTTTTTCATGGGTGGCTGAGATAGTGACCTTTTTTTTTTTTTTGCTTTCTGATGTTTCAGCGTACACAAACTTTGTTTCATGCACAAAATTATTTTAAAAGTATTGTATAAAATTACCTTTATATGTGTATATGGTGTATACGAAACATAAACAAAATTTGTGTTTAGGTTTGGTTCCCATCTTCAAAATATCTAATTATGTATATATATGCGAATACATTCATTCCAAATAAATAAATAAATGAAAACACAAAACATTTCTGGTTGAAAGCATTTCAGATAAGGTATACTCAACTTGTACTGTATATAAAATGTATGTGATTTTCATTTTGACTAGTGGCCCTCTCAAGCTAATTGCAGTCTATCATCTGCATAGTGTGGCCACCTGTCACCATGTCAATAAATTTCCTTTCTCCTTCCATTTTATACTTCAGACCTACAAACACAGTACCATCACCTTGCATGCCATGATACTTGACTAGTGGGAATGGAATTTGGAGTGGTCATTCACTTATTTTACAGGCCTTGTTCACATCACGGTAAGCTCAAAGATGCAAAAGTGAAAAAAAGAAATCACATTTAGATTTATTTGCTGGGAAAAGGTTTGGCCATACCCTAAATGAAGCAAAAGAAAAAAAAATAAATGCTCAGTAGTTGACAGTGCTTTTTTTACTGCTAGAACAATCAAGGAGGTACAGGCCTAGAATGGAGGAAGGTCCAAGCCAAGAGACAGAGTTTTCCAAAAACCCTTAGTCTGTATGGTTTTGAACCATCTCTTGGGTACACCCAAGAAGATCAAGAGAAAGTTGAGCTCTGTTCTATATTTAATGATATGGAGATCTTTTGTATTTATTTTATTTATTTTTTTAGAAATAGCAACTTGTGTTTACAGATTGACTGCAAGGCTCCAGATCTGAAGTACTGAGGCACTGCATGCTCTCCCGTGACATTTGGTACCTACCTCCAGTTACTATGGTAACACAAAAGTGGATCATTCTTTTTCAGAGGGGAAGAAGGATCCATAATACTGATAAAACAACTAGCCACTGTTCTCTCTAGAGAATATGTTTTATTTACGTTGTCACATAAACACACTATGTGGAACGTGCATGCTAAATATAGAGATTGCAAAGAACTAATAAAAGCACTTTAATTAAATCACCCAGTATACCAAAATAAGTAAATAAATAAATAAGCAAGCAAACCCTGTTGCATATAATAGAACCTGCCCCAGGTTACGTGCTTAGTATAATTCCTGGTTCTATTTGAATCTGAAATGTTAGTAGCACATAGCACAAGTCAGAATAATTTATAGGCTGTTTCAAGAAAGAAATTTTGTGTTCAAAAGGCCACTCAGGAAATACAGAGTAAAAATCAATGGGCATAGGAGAGATACAAAATTATAAACAATACAATTAATATGATTCTGCACATCAAAGGAAAGGGATTTTGAATAAATGATTCAGGGGCGAGGCTCATAATAGAAGGAACATTAATATATGGTTTATGGTTTATTAGAATTAACAAGTACTAAAAGTTTTGTATTAAATTTTGGGTATATCAATTTGTTAGCCATCATCATCATCATCATCATCATCATCATCATTTATTTATATAGCACAATCCAAGTACATGGCACTTTACAGTTATAGAATAAAACATTTATAACTAGTCCAGTAACATAACATAATAAAATACAATACTAAAATGCAATAAACACACACACACAATGCAGAATAAAATAGTACAGATAATCAAGTTTAGAAAAGATATAAATCATTAATCCAAAATTATCCCAACAATTCATATTCAGACTTTTTGTTTTGTTTTTTTTTAAAAAAAGGGAATCCCAATATAATGATATAAGTGACATCCTCAAGTAATATTAAATACAATTTAATAACATTTGAATAGTTCATAGCAACCACGTTTTTGAGCAATCCCTAGAAGTTCTGTAAACATCCCAAAACTCCATAGATATTAAAAGAAGAAGAAAAGTACAAACCATCAACATTCAGATCAGTACTGGGAATATTCAATAACACAACAAATTTGCTTATAACCCACCACCATGCTCAGCTATCCTCATTTAAAAAATAGTAATCTGCAAATATCTTGCATTCACGCATACACACTGTAACTTAACTGCAAGACAGTCTGAGATTTAGAAGATAAGATTTCATCCAATTGAAAGATAAATCCATTGACAGTTATTCAACAAGAATATCTCTCCAGAATTTCTACTGTAGCAATGGGACACCACTTGTTTAAATTGGTGAAACAAAACAAATTTGTTATAAAATTATCATTTTTCTCACTTCTGATAAATCTCATTTTTTTAATAGGCATTTCATTAAAGACTATTACATTTACTCTTTTCATCTAAAAAGGAGCTTCCAAATTCCTTTAAGTTAAATGCATGAAACCACTGTATAAAGCATTGCTAAACACAATAGACCTCTGCAATTGTGTCTACCAACTAGTTATGAAACAGCTTTGCACATTTAAAATTTATTGTACCATTTGTATCCCTGTTTATTGGACAATTTTCAGTCTTAACCTATCAACACTGTCTTTGGAAGACAAAGTGGCTCTCTCAAAGTTCAGAGACTAGCTCATTCATGTATTCAGAATTACATAACAAAGTTTCTCAGTCTATGCTATTTTTTTATTCCCGTAGATATTTCATATTCTCTTTCACCCACATAATCTCTCTTTCACTTTCTTGTAATGTCCAGTCTGATACTCTGAAGGACTCCAGAGGTCATATTTGTAATATTTAATGACCCAATAAATGTCTTAGTCAACTCTGACCATTGGTCTAAAATGATAAAACACTGTTGTGATAAAGAATTCAGAGAGATTGCCATGCTAGTCAGCAATATTGATATGCAAAAGGATCTTATGCAACATCTTTTGCTCAATTAGTTACAAATGTGCTACAAGATCCCTTTTCATACCAATAGTGTGATAACGTTATTGGTATTATTATTGGTATTATTATTATTATTATTACTAACCTTTATTTATATAGCACTGTAAATTTACACAGTGCTATACATACAATCTTATTGGTACATTCATGTTTGCTGTTGTTGGTGTTGTGTCTTCAAGTTGTTTCCAATTTATGGCAACCCTAAGGTGAATCTATCATGGGGTTTTCTTGGCAAGATTTGTTCAGAGGAGGGTTGCCATTTCCTTTCCCTGGGGCTGAGATTATGTGACTTGGCTAAGGTCATCCAGTGGTTTTACAGGGCTGAGTGGAGAATTGAACCTGGGCCTCCAGACTTGTAGTCCAACACTCAAACCACTGTGCCATGTTGGCTCATGTACCCATGCCAGATTTCTGCCTGGTAATGTCAGAAGCTTTTAGATTTTGGGTTTTTTGAATCTTAGTCATTTCAGTTTCAAAAAACTAGCTGCTGGATAACAAACACTTTGGTCTTCTGCCTCAAAGATGTATCTTCATTTATAGGATGTATTTTTTTCTTAAGAGAACATCACTAGTGTCCATTATTTTTCCCTACGCAGTGCTGGGTCTCATTGTAATCTCTTGTGAATTGAGTGCATGTACTAGAAAAGACACTGTTTTTGGTGTCCATGTGAAGTGAAAGTCCTGCAGTGTTGAGCAAACTTATTTTAGCTGTTCTTTTCACTGACATTGGCAGACTTTGCTCAGCTTCCAAAGAGGAAGACTGAAAGGGCACAAAGTCCCATGTGATGTGTGACAGTCCAAAAACTTTCATTTCTTTTTTAAAAAAAAGCTTTTCTAAGAAATAAAAGTTTTTGGACCACCACACAGCACATGAAAGTTTGTCTCCTTTTATTCTTCTAGTGTGAATACATGCTTTCCAGTTTTTTGTTCTGTTCCAGATTTCAAAGAACCATGAAAAATAGAGTGAAAGCTACCAGTATATCATGTTATACAGCTGGCCTTCTGTATCCACGGATTCTTTATCCATGAGTCAACCTTCCACAGCTTGAAAACATTCAAAAAATACATAAATTCCATAAAGCAAACCTAGATTTTGCCTTATATAAGGGACATCATTTTACTATGCCATTGTATTTAATGCGACTTGAGAATCCACAGATTTTGTTCTCCCCTGGACACCTGGAACCAAACCCCAGCAGATACCAAAGGCCCACTATAGTATTTGATCATTAACATGCAATTGTACTTGGATACTAATTGACTGTGGAATGGCATTTTTATCTCACATAATTTGATAAATAATAGGCCACAGTAATTGCTATTTGATATATTATAGTAATTAGCAATTAATGGTATCTAGTATTGAACAACATATGAGATTTTATGTTTGAAGCCTGCCACCATCAAAACAATCAACCAATTGAATACATTTGAATCAGGATTATTGGAGGGAGGGTGCAAAATGAGGTTATTACACCTCCAAACAAGAATTCCGAACCCCTCCACATTCCTTCAGTCCCAAAATTTCTACCACCTCAGAAACGTAAAACACAGAATATAGAAAATACATCCTTCAGTCATGGATGGTTTTTAATATCTCTTGCTCTGCAATGCTAGAAATTTAGGGACTGAAGAAAAAATGGGGGTGTCAAATTCATTTTGCCACACTCCATAGCTACAGCCTGGTTTCTGTTGTTGTTTTCTTTTGTGTCTGTGTGTGTGTTTTTTAAACAGATTCAAATTGTCAATTCAAAATATCTTTTTGAAATTTCTTATTAAAAAAAGAACTGGAGAGAAAAATTGGAAAAGCTGCCAATATTTATATATATATTCGGGTCAGCTCTACTTAAATAAGATTGTTGTTTATTCTTTCCCCCTCAACATTGTTAGGGAAAAAGAGTGAGCAATGGTTTCTGGGATGAAATCCAGGTTGCATGCAAAAGTGTGGTTTATCTCTCACATTTCCCCTTGTCTAGCCAGCTTGCTTCTTCTTCAGTTTCTTACACCACAGTTGTTGCCTTCTGTAAAACCTTCTTGTTTATTTCCACAGTTGCATGGCTACCTGACTTTTTCGTCTCTTTGCACAGTCAATAAATAGTTCTTTTAAACTGGTACAAAAACTGGAATCCAAAACAGAGTAGTCTCATTGTATAGGTGGCACTTCCATCAGAGTTAACTTATGAAATTTTACTGACTGAATCAATCTGTTGTAGTTGGTATTAACAACTGGACTTAGGCTGGCATTGTTATTCTCATTCTTCCAAAGACCTCAAAGTTAGTGACATTCTCAGATTTTTCTTTCTATCTTTGAATCAAATGTATCTTAAAAAGAGCAAGCAAACCATGTAATCTCTTTCCTCATGTTGTCAATGACTGCCTCCTGAGCTCTTCTTTCAGGCATATAATATTACAATAACTGGTTAGCAATCTCTTAGCCCTCACAGCTGGAATAACAGGCTAACATAGGCACAGCTGTTAAATTCTTCTCCATGCCCAGACTACTTTACTGAAACACTTGGGTACTCAGAACTTATTGAAATAGTTCCTATCCTGCCCTGGTGTGGAGATGTCAATGAACCATGTCATTAATTTACAGAAAGCTTTTTGCTACTTCTCATTCTTTCCTTCTTTCTTTCCACTTCTTCCCTCGCACCTGCTGGAATTAGCAGGTGGCAGTGTTTATTTTCATGCCATTAAAACCATGCCAAGAGATTTCTGAAGGATGTTAAAACCTTCTCAAAAAATCTTCCAAAATCTGACTAGCATTCCAGATGTCCAAGCCTTGCAAACAAAATCTTCACCCCCAAAGACACCCTATCAGTTGCAAGTAATTTGTGTTATATGGAGATAGTGCCTTCTCCTTTAGGTTCAGTGTGTATCTACACTACACAGTTATAACAGTTTAATGCCATGTTAACTGTCATGCCTCTGTTCTATGGAGTCCTGGGATTTGTAGTCTGATAGGATAATTCTCTTCTATGTTACTCTGTTTCATTCCCGTAACTACAATGCTACAGTTAACTAGCAAGAAATTTGAAATATCTCACCAAACTACATTCCATGAGATAGAAATATGACAGTAAAGCAATAGAAAAGTACAATAATTGTGTACAACAGGTACAGTCTTAAAATACTATAATGAATTATAATATTATAATGAATTATATTGTGAGATTGGGGGGTGCATCCACACTGTAGAATTAATGCAATTTGACACCACTTGAACTGCTATGGCTCCATCCCACAGACTCCTGGGATTTATAGCTTTGTGAGGCACAGCACTCTTTGACAGAAAAGGTTAAAGATATTGTAAAACTACAAGGCCCAGGATCCCATTATTTCTAAAGTGTAGATGCAACCCCCACCCCCACCCCAATATCTACACTCCTACACTGATTTCCAAATAGGGACAGAAACATCATCAATCCAGAGGCTTCAAGTTTGTTTTCCATAAAATATGTCAGTTGGCAGAATAGCTGCACTGTGTTGTTCTGTTCATCATGTGGTAACTTCCGTAATGAAAAAGAATTTCGTTGAAGTTCTCAATTAAAATTTTCATTTTTCACATTCTGAAACTGATTGCAAGATGAAGAACTAATTGCCTCCAAAATCCAGACATTTCCACAACTTGCTATTGTGTGGGAGAAATAAAACATCCTCAGGATTGTATAGGTACAAAACACACTATACTCAATAGAAAAAATGTACACAAAAGCACATACCTCCCCCCCTCCAAACATCTCCTTTCCCACAACATCCTTTGTAACAATGTTGTAAAGATGCCTCACAGAGCAATATAAATCTCACCAAGGGGTAGAGAAGCAGATGGAATTTGTAGAATTAAAACAAAACCACATCTGAGAGAGTTTCACATTATTTATATTTATTTATATCCTGACTTTTTTGCCAGTTTGGAACTCGAGGTGGTTCTATTTTTGTTGCTGTGTACCTTCAAGTCATTTCTGAATTATGGTGACCCTAAGGCCATAGGTCATGAGGTTTCTTGGCAAGATTTGTTCAGAGAAGGTTTGCCATTGCTTTCCCTTGAGGCTGATCACCCAGTGGGTTTCATGGCCACCCAGTTGGCCACTGTCATGCCTCTGTTCTATGGAGTCCTGGGATTCCAGTGGGTTTCATGGCCATCCAGTTGGCCACCCAGTGGGTTTCATGGCCAAGCTGGGAACTGAATCCAGAGTCACAGTCCAACGCTCAAAGTATTATATCATGCTGGCTCTCTCAAGGTGGCTTACAACAGTTGAAACAAACATAGTTAAAATCAGAAGTATAAAAAAGTAAAAAAAACCAAAACCAAACCAACAACAATTAAACAACGATAAAATTAAAACCAGTTCAAAAAATTATAACAGCAATGTATATAAGGCCTCTCCCCCTACCCTGAAGCATCTTCCTGAAGTTTTCCCCTGAAAATTCTCAAACTCCTGATGGAATAAAAGGGTTTATATTTCTGTATGTAAAGACAGTAAGGAGAGTGTCAGTCCAGGCTTTCTGGGAAGGGAGTTCCAGAGCCTGGAGGCAGCCATTGAGAAGGCTCTGCCCTGTGGTCCCACCAGATGAACCTCTGAAAATGGTCTCCCCAGAAGACCTCAGAACATAGCTTCATGGGGAAGAGTATAATCCTTCATAACATGTAGAGTTTCACTACCAGTGAAAGATGTGAATCCCTTGTCTACTTCATAGTGCTTTTGTGAAAATAAAATAGGATAGCATGAATGCTATTCTGAACTCCTTGGAGTGATACAAGTTAAACATTTTATTTACACGAGAATTTAAATAAATAAGAATGCTATATACAAATAGCAATATCAGAATCAAAGATAGGTCCCACAGGCCAGGATACACCAGGAACAGCCTGGAGCCCTGATGTCCTCTGTTTACCTGGCCTTCCATTCCAATACTGCGGTGGATGGTCACACTCAGTGTCCTTCTGAGCTTCTCAGCATATCTGCCACCATCATAGGTTGCTTAGCTCTGAGGTCAGAATGAGATGCTCAGCCATAGTCACATGGCTAGGTGACTCATTCTGATCTGAGAAAGAATGTCTGGCAGCAGTGGCAGATGTGTTGGGTGTCTTAGCTGGGTGTGTTTCAAACAGCTGAGCTAGTGCCAGAATGGAGGGCTCCAGGTCTTCCTGTAAGATCCACAGCATAAGATCCATGTATTAAGAGGATTCACTCAGTTCTGGTGTTGAATGGCACATTCTCAGGACATTGTCCAGACTGTTTACACCAAAACCAGGGGTTCGGCTGTGTGTCATCCAGACTCTCAATGGAGAGGACATGGGAAGACTGGTTTATATGGCCCATGCAATCAAGGCCCAGGTGTAGTGAAAAGACCCCAGAAAGAGCAAACCCCGGAGACAGAAACAGCCAATCACAGAACACCAGGTGTCCAGCCAATGAGGAGCTGGCTGGGCAGGGCTATATAAGAGCCTGAGCAGAGGGAGACAGGGGTTTTTTTTAGTTGGAGTTTGGCTGGGAAAAGGGAGACACCACAGAGGGTGGGTGTACTCTAGGTTCCTGAGGGGACAAGTGTAGGGTTTTGGAGAGTCCAGTGAGGGACTAGTTAGTTAGGTTTGAGGAGTAAAAGAGACTCCTAGCAATCTGTGAATAAGGATTGAATAGTAGTAATATTGGCTAAGTGGCTTTAGTGTAGGTTTGTAGTAAAAGAATCTGTAACTAAGAAAGACAAACAAAGCAGTTAAAGTATTCTACTAAATATCTCTTTATTTTGTAAATAAATTTTATTCCTGTTTTCAAATATTACTTGGCATCTTTTAAATAGCATGACACACTACCAGAAAGATATCAGTGCCTCAGAGAAACTTGGTGGTTCACCACAACACCAGGGCTTAAAGGGAAGCAAGTCCCATCAAGGTGAATGGAACTGACTTCCAAGTACACATGTTTACAATTAGGTTGTCCATCTTCTCTCTTATTTTGGACTTTAAGGGAGACAGTATGTGGGCCATCTGCCTTATGCTGTTTCGTAGTATACAGCCTCTATTACATTGTGCTTTAAAGCCCTGAGAATCCATGGGAGACCGAAAAGGGACAGACATTCTTCAGCAAGACATACTGTCTCTGCAGTGCTTTGCACACTGCCAGAAGTCTGATAAATGTTTATGATCAACATGTGTGCAATATAAGGGTATGATTCATCATTGTGCAGTAACTGTTTTGAGCATTACCAGAAGTGTGATAAACGTCTGCTGGCAGCTTGTTGGCAATAGGATTTATTTAGTGTTGACACTTACTCTATTCAGCTTCTTTTTTAAAAGAAGAAAGCAACAACTGAAGCTCAGTTTATGGAATGGAGTACATACCAATAAGGGCAGCAACAGTGAAAAACAGGATTGCTGTGGAGTCATGCATTGTCTAATATACAATTAACTTATTTGGCTTCTTCATGGAGTATAGGAGCAAACCCAAGAGATTATCATTTTAATCATTATGCACTAAGTTTTTTTAATGTATAGTAGGAAATCTGGGGGTGCTTTTGGACACCAGTGAACATTTTAGTTTTCTGTAGGCTGATGGTTACAGTCAAGGTTAGGGCTGCAGTAAGGTGTGTGTGTGTGTGTGTGTGTGTTTTCACTTTTGGAAAAATAAAGAACACTGCCTTGACTCAAAAAGGTGAGAGGTTGCCCCAAAAGTTTCCAAAGTCAGCAAAATTGTCAATATCAATCCCAGTGGTTTTGGGGGTTGCTATTCAGAGAAACAGCCATGTTTGACTGAAATGTCTCTGTTTAGAGGGCTCTTGCAGCACTTTTGAGGTTAACTGAGCAAAACACATTGTGGCATAAGCTTTCATAGGCTTGGTCTGCTTTCTCAGATGCTGAGAATCAGATGGGGTACTATTGTTCATTTTGAGGTGAGAAAAATAAGAGTGATTCCCAATTTTTGCAGGATATGATTTTTAAAATCATAACAACGACAACAATTCTCTAACTTTGGTTCAGGGCACTGACAGCAAAGAGCAGTACATGGGCCACAATCACACACACCCCAGGTGTGCCCCTTGCATTCCCTGCCAATCCCCAAAGATCCCTGAACACCCCCCAATTATTTTTCAGGCCAAGTTTTGGTTGACTTTTTGCCTGAAAACTGAATCAAGGATGACAAAACCATCTGAAAATGTACCAGTTTGTTTCCCCTCACCCCCTAAACTGCCCGCAACCTCCCTAAAAAGCCCTGAAAGAAAAAAAACCCCTGAAAATTAGCCAAAATGTTTGCTGAAAGTGACATTGCATCACTATGAGCATGCCAAAAGACACCAGTGAAGCCTATAGGGAGAGACAGAGAAGAAAAATGTCCCCTGTCCCTTGTTCAGTTGCCCACACCTTAAGGCATAATATATACTTGTATATTCTAACCTCACTGACAATTTCAGTGTACCCACAACATAAGAAGCTTCAGAGTTCCCTGAATAAGACCAACCTACTGACAACTAGAGCATGCTGCCACCGCCACCAGTACTACTACTTCTTCCTCTTCTTCCTCAGCAAATGAACTTCCCAGAATACATAGATGACTTCATAATTTGGAACAAAGATACTTGTAATTCTTTTTAAGAGGAAAAATGAATGGAAGAGAACACAAAACTGACATATCCATCCAGGCAGAGGACTGGGATAACTTTATTTTGAAAACTTCAAATTTAAATCCCTGCACATTCAACCATATTTGAGGAGCTGAACTGAGATTCCCCTGCCCCTTACCTTTAAAGAAGTCCCATGCTTTTAAGAACTTTGTGGCAGGCAAGTACAACCTATCCCTCCAGCAAAGTGAGATGCTAATGCTTTAAGTAGACCTACTGTTAGTTTTGGGGCATCCTCACACCTCACTTTTACAGAGTGAAAAGAATGAATTCTCTCTCTTGAAGTCCTCCTAGAGCAGGCATTTAAAAAAAAAATCACAAACCTACCACTAAGCAATTTAACATAAAACAACGTATTTTTAAAAAAACCAAAAGGTAACTTTGAGCCACTTCTGGATTTTTTTAGAGAAGGTGTTTTTGAAAAAAAAAAAAAAAAATCTGTGGAGACCTCAGGTGATCCCAGGGACAGAAAATTGTCTCCAGGTGCAGTGCAGTTGTCCACATTCACAATAATGCTATAACCATATCTGTTTAATTTTGTTCAGGCAGATTGTTTAGATTTTGATATTGCTTGCCAAAAATTGCAACTTTCCTCCTAAACTGGTCAATTAAAAAAAATCTTGGAGAAAGGAACTAATGAAATCACACATCCCTGCTCTTCCATGCACACATCTATGAAGCTCTCGTAGGTCCTTGCTATGGCCAGAACTGACCTACATATTTAACTATTTTTTTCAATAAGCTTGTCCAGAATCCTCCAAAAAACCCCAATGAGAACTGAAACCAATTCACTTACTTAGATTAGCAATAATGAGTGATGTATAAACTTCTTTGTTCTATTACTGATGTTACTCTGAAGCAATTCTGAGTGATAGGAGGCCCAGATGAATCCGAAGAAAGGGCTTCCATCTGTTTGAAATGGCTGGTCTTCATTCTTGTTTTACTGTGCTCAATGATAACATCTTAATTAAAATGCAAATCCTGTATAACTCAGTAATTTTTGTAGTTTGCCAGTGAATAAACTCTGACTTTTCAGCTTTGATTCACTGTGCTAATTTAATTAATGCTGATTAGAGGTTCCCTCCAACAAATAATTACAAGGTAAGTTATACATGTTGCTTTTTACACTTCCAAATTATGATGTAAACATGGAACTGATCAAATATTTGACACTTTAAAGAGAATGATGAGGACATAAGCAGCAACTGTAAAACAAAAATGTGATTCTGGATATATGCTTAATCAAAGGATGGCTTTAAAAAGTATGACAGATACACTACTGAACTATGGGAGAACCATATTATTGTAATCCACAGAAGCATTGAGACACAATTCCAAGTTAAAAGAATGGTGAAAAATACTGGAAACAAAATGGAATTATTAAATGAAATGACATTACAGTGTTCATTTTGTGTGTGTACGTGTGTGTGTGTGTGTGTGTGTGCATTTATTTATTATTTAAAAAGTTTGTTCTGTTACAACACTTTCCAAGCAAGTTTACTTTTTTTTAAAAAAAATTAAAAGATAAACAAAACAGAGTAAAGCAATAGAAAACATAAGAGGGAAAATGTAGCAAAATCACAATATAAAATTACAAACAATAAGTAGAGACCCTAGAACAGCAAACTGTTTTGCTTGGTGGGTAACACAGTAGATACCAGGTAAGTGCATTGTGTAATGGGGGCACCAAAACAGGGAATGTCCCTTTCCCATGTAGCCCTTAGAATAGGGAATTCTGAATCCTCTGTATATTTCTGGTGTGCCTCTTTTGGGGAAAACGTTATAGAGAAGATAAATTTATTTCTAAAATGATAGTAACAGTACTGAAGTAGCGGATGAATTTCATAGCCACAACTCTATTTGGTGGCAAGGAAAAAATGCTGAATGGAGATAGATCAACATGATTGTCCTTCATGTGTGATTGCATCTAAGATCCAAGTGACAGATCAGGTTCAGAACTTATCTCCAACTTTCCTGACTTTCAGATCATTTAAGGAAGAATATGGCGGTTTCATATTACCTGAGCTGATCCTCCACATAAAGTAAGTTGCCACAAGGACCTATGTGAAGCTTCCCTTCAAGCTGTTCAATAGAAGAGATTGCCTGCTAACCAATCTTTTATATTAAGATTTCTCAAGATGTTCAACGCATCCCCGACAGATGGCCATCCAGCTTCTGTTTAAAGACCTGCAAGGAAGGAGACTCCACCACTCTCCGAGGGAGTGTGTTCCACTGTCAAACAGCCCTTATTGTCAGGAAGTTCTTCCTTATGTTGAGGTGGAATTTCTTTTCCAAGAGCATGCATCCATTGTTCTGGGTCCTGTCCTCTGAAGCATCAGAAAACAAGCTTGCTCCCTCCAATGTGACATCCCCTCAAGTATTTAAACAGGGCTATCATATCACCTCTTAACTTTCTCTTCTTCAGGCTAAACATCCCTAGCTCCCTAAGTCATTCCTCATAGGGCATGGTTTCCAGACCCTTCTCCATTTTAGTTGCCCTCCTTTGGACCCACTCCAGTTTCTTCACATCCTTTTTGAATTGTGGTGTCCAGGTGGGGCCTGACCAAAGCAGAATAAAGTGGCACTATTACTTCCCTTGATCTAAACACTATACTTCTATTGATGCAGCCTAAAATTGCATTGGCCTTTTTAGCTGCTGCTAAAATATGGTGCTAAAAAGGAAAGTATGCTGAGACCCTTAATCTCCAAAAGATCTGGTTGACAATTTATTAACATGTTAAAATAGCATGTTGACAGTTTTTTAATCCCATGATGTTTTTTGCTTCCAGAACAAGACAGAAGCCAATTCACTGTGGCATACAGGGCATAACACTCTGTGCTCACAGCTCCAGACGTTTCCCCACCACCAAGGTCAACCCGAAGGGGCTTCCAAGATTTTTTTTACTGGTTCTACTAGGGAGGAGTGGAGTCAACCTGATAATGCTCAGCTACAGCTGGTGAAAAAGAAAGGAGGTTGCTCTTTTGGATCTCCAGTGGCTTGCTGGAGACCTGAAACCATGACCTCATTCTTCTCCCCTGCATCCAGGACAGGCACTGCCTGGTAACCTTCCCCTGCCTCTCCATCGGTTAGTAAATGGCCATAATAGTACATCTAGTGTGGGCAGCTGTTGGGAGGCATTAGACACTGTGTGGGGAGCTAATAAACAGCTGCTTGCAAAACATCTGTTTGATTTTTAAAAAAACATGCCAGCAATCCATTTGATCCTTCTAACTGTTATCACTTCACATAACAAGGCAGCTGCTATTAGAAAATATCTCTCCATCTTGCAAAAAAAGAGGGGGAAATGAAATTTCGTGTTCTTGGGTGCAAGAATGAGACAAGCACGGATCTTCATCTGTAAGAAAAATGTAGTGCATCATAACCTTTGGTGGCCAAAATGCATTATATAATAATTCCTACTTGTGTCCTAATAAATCTAGTCACTGATACAGTACAGAAAAAACAGGCATATTTTTCATAAGGAAAAGAAGTGCTCATCCATGCATGTATTTACCAGCTACTGTACCCAGCTGAGGGCAGGTGGTGTTTTGCTGACTATAATGACTTTATTTGTTACAAGTTTGATGAGAGGATATGTGATTGGTTTATTGAAGTAACTATAAATGATACTGGATTGCATGAAAAAAATGTTATGCTCTAATACTACCTGGTTTGGGATAAGAATAGAAAACAAATCACTAATTAATGAGAAAGAAATAAAACCATTTTCATGATGACAGGTAGCAGGTGGCTTATACTTTCCAGGTTTAGCAGCACATACCTTCCCACTTCAACTGACATTTCACAACTGACTAGGAAACTCTGTATCTGAGATTTGAACAAGATGCTACAAGTGACATTGATAATATATATATATATATATATATATATAATAACTCATGAACCTCAAAGTCAGTGTCCATATGTTGTAAGAGAGTTAAACCTAAAGCCAACCCAGGCTTCTAGATCATTGGGATCATTAGCTGAAGGAACTCAAACAGTGTTCCTTACTTTTATTTATGAGACCTAGATTATCAGTCCATCATCTGAGAATTTCCAAAGAATTTTTTTTAAAAAAGATTTAAATCAACAGACTATTGAGGTTTGATTGTACAAGGCCTGTCCAACCTAAGCAATGTAATGGACTTTCTATTTGTTATTTTTGTTGTTGCCTTTTTTTTTTTTAAAAAAAAAAAGGATATGCTTTTCTCAGCTTTTAACTTGTTAAAATTTAATCACATTTTAACTTTTGTATTTTATGATTTTTAATAAAAATATTTTGAAAACTGCCTTGAGTCTTGAACTGAGAAAAAAGTGGAAAACTTCACTAACTTTCTTCTTGAAGGAAGCAACTAAGTAATTTTAACAATTTTCATCCTACATGAGAAAGTCTTTCGAAATCACAATTTTCAAAGTCTGTTCACAATTCACACATATTGTGCAAAAATTTGCATTGTGTGCACATTATGGTCCCCAAAACAGCATTTTCTGAACAGAAAACAGCATTTTCAATATTGTGAAGTCAAACATCTAAACTGGGCTTTCCTGGCTAATGGTTACTCCAGCTCAGACATCAGAAGAGCTGCCAGACCCAGAAAAAAAATACCCAAAGGAAGGTATTTTTACCATACATCAAAGGAGTCATAGAAAGAATGGGGAAACTGATCTACAGACTGTCCAAAAAAATCCAGCAAGTGCTGCACTCAGCGAAGGACAGGGGAGACCTTCTCATGGCCGCATGGGTCTACCGCATACTATGCAGCTGTGGACAAGTCTCATCCGCTTTGAGTCTCTGTACTGAGAGAAAATAAATTAATAAAATGATAATAAAAATACATAGGGACCACAAAACACAGTGTTCAAACATGAATCAAGGAATACAACAGAAACTGCAGATTTGGGCCAGCCAAAAAAATCAGCAGTAGCAGAACATGTTATAAACCAACCTGGGCATAAAATGCTATTTGAAAACACAGAAATTCTAGGCCATGCCAACAACTATCAAGTCAGAATGCACAGGGAAGCCATTGAAATCCATAAACACCTGGGCAAGTTCAACAGAAAAGAAGAAACCTGAAAAACACTAAAATCAAGACTCAACACATGCAAATGAACATCACACAGAGTCATGGGATTTCTCCGCAGACAATGGATTGCTAGACTCAATTAGAAATTTCACAGGCCTAAATTTAGAAAACCTAAGCCAAGCAGTGGAGGACAGGGGGATTGGAAGATGTCTCATCCACACAGCCACCATGAATCAAGGTCAACTTGAGGGCAACTAACAACAACATAATTTGAGAGGTTTTTCCTTTTTCTTTAAAAAGAAAAAAACATTAAAACAAGGGAACCAGGCATAATACACAAAGTAACAAGGAAATGCATACATTTCAAACAAAACAAAACTATAACAGTGTGTAAATGAGTAGGGCAATGCTTTGGATAAAACATTCCCACAAAAGTAGCTCTTCCATACAAAACTCATAACATGCCAAACTAGCCAACTCTTAGCCCCATAAAGGTAAAGGTAAAGTTTCCCCCTTTGACAAGGTTGTCAAGTTGTGTCTGACTGTAGGGGGTGGTGCTCATCTACAATACTAAGCGGAAAAGCCAGCATTGTGAAAGACAACTCTGTGATCATGTGGCCAGCATGGCTGCACACAATGTTGCTACCTTCCCACCAGAGTTTATCTATTTATCTACTTGCACTTTCACATGTTCCAAACTGCTAGGTTGGCAGAAGCTGGGACGTGTGATGGGAGCTCACTCCATCACGTGGCACTTGGGCCTGAAACTGCCAGCCTGCCAATCTTGCAATCAACAGAGTGAGCCACAGCATCCCTCTTAGCCCTCTACAAAACCCTTTATTTGCCCCATGTCTTCCAACAGCCTACTAACTTATTAAATTCCCATTTGTATAGTAGCTTGGCATAAGGACTATAGAATAATGGCCTATATAGGTACTTACATATTATAGTTTCAGAAAATCCAGGATAGGACCTTTGTATCTGCAAGGGATTTGTTCCAGACCCCCTCCTGGGGATATGGAAAAACATGGGACATCAGATCTTGTTGTCACAAATGGCAGCACAACAAGTGCACACACTACCATTTGGGACAATGGGACCATCTGTGGATAGCAGGGTCTGAATCTGCCATTTATATATCTTTTCTGGAAAATTCATATGGAGGTAATTATCTAAGGAGAAATAGAAGAAAGATATAAAATAAATAAAGTAGTGAAGTATGAACCTCTGGAAGAACTAAAAGTAAAAGGTAAGGAAATTAAAAAAGAAAGCAAACAGAAAACTTCAGAAACCTATATTTACCATTACACTGTATCCCTTTCTGGCTGGTGCTCAACTCACATTAATTGCCAATTAAAAGCCTCATTAATCCAAACTCAGCCTCTACTGTTTCTGGATAGATCAAGTTTACCATGCTACTTGAACTAATAATCTGGTTCCTTGAAGTCTGTACAATCCCTCTTTACTCGCCTTTTGAAGACATTTCACCTGCACTACCACAATCATCTCCACATAATCACATGATGCATTCTTTTCTGTCCATTCCAAAGATACAATGTCCTCTATATGAATTAAATCCAGAGGCAAGTTTTCATTCCATATGCAACTGTGCTTACATATGCCACAGTGTTTGGCTGTTAATGAGATCAAACTCAAAGACTCAGTCAGAGCTGTTAATCAAACCAGAAACATTACAAATCAATCGACAGCTTCTTATGTGTAATATAGAATTTCCTCATTGCTGTGTATTAAACATGATGACTAACCTAAACTGACTGGCTAGAATCTATAGAATTACTTGGTTAGTTTGGTGAGACATTTGATTTCTTTGAAACAGCAGGCTCCTATATTTTATCACAAACTGCTTGTGAAAATTGCCCTGTTTTTTCTTGAAGAATAGAGGAATCTTCAGGCTCTTCAGGATCAAAACCCAGAGCCCCCATATGGTTATGGAATAGGCTGTGTCACTCTTAAAGCCTAGCCACAAAGTGCCTGAACAGATGGGTCCACCCCATGATATCCTGCCCCCAGTTTCCACCTGGGTCAATCTCTGTGCCAATGTGACAATGGGGAGGTGTTCACATGCATGCCTGCTGCTTCACTGTGGATCTGCCACTGCCATGTGGTATTTTTCCACTGCCACTGTTGCATCCACTTCAAATGCTCCTGCTGCAGACCATAAGTGATGGAGGAGGAGTATTACATGGTTCAAAAGCTGCCTCATGTTCTTTTCTGGATGTTGAATAGGAGTGTAGAGAAAACTCACAAATGATCACAAATGATCAGAAAGGATGTCTTAGTATTTGGGGATTTTTGTGACCAGTATAGGGATGAAAACAAATGACATATTTGTAAAAGTTCCTGGAAGGGGGGATCAAAAAGCATAAAGACTATTGTAATATTGTCCTGTAAGTTTTGATATTTTTCATTATTATGTACAAGAACAAAATAAGCATCTACATCTCTAGATCTGAGCCAAACGATCAGGAGACAGGAGAGTGTTTTGTATCATTAGCCTGTGACTTACAATATTCTAGTTCTGAAGGAAGTTACTTCCAAGTTATTTGTTTAAAAATAAGGTAATGTAGTTTTAACATAGTTATTGGGAAAATGAACCATCACAAATAACTAATTTTGAGGCTAATTACTAGTATCTAGTTAGTTCCAAACTGTCTTGTCTCTGGGAGTTGGTAATGAAGAGGATACATATAAGCTGGAACCCTGTAGTTGCTGCTTTGTGTAGTGTAGTGTGTGTGTGTATTAATAGTGTTAATATAATTCATAGTTTTTTGTGGAGCTTTTGGGCTATGTGGCCATGTTCTAGAAGAGTTCCTTTCTGACATTAATATAGTTCCATTGCTGCTCTACAGAAGAATGTTGTCTTTCAGTCATTTGCAAACTGCAGATTGTCTGCCCTCCAGTCTTGATTTACTTCCAGATACCAAAAATAGAAGACAAACATCAGGACCTGAATTTGCTTTCTCTTAATGAAGAGTGCAACTCAGTGCTCCTCTCAGATAGGAATCACAGCACTGGGAGTTCAATCAAAAATGTTACATGACTGTCAATTTAACTTTTACCATCTCTTCCCCCAATTAAGCTGTCCGGGCCTCACACACAAATAGCAATCCACATCTGCTGGCAGCTGATTTATCCCCCTATGATGGCCTGATTTGCTGATCAAAATTGGCAAGACTTCAAGTGGAATTCTAAATATCCACCAGCTGCTGCTGTAGCACTGTGTCTTGAGAGGGACAATGCTGAATGAATAGGAGAAGATGGAAAATAGGAGGCATCCTTTTCCTTTGCAACTATTTCTGATCCTAAGTATCCCTACTGAGAAGGAAGTCTATCTGAAAATGTATACAAATATCAGGAGTAAATTTGCAGATCTGGGCTCATCACTTGATGGTCACAAGGTCATCTAGTGAGCTGCATATGTGAATGAGCAACCGTACATCCAGAAAGTCTCCAGTTCCAGTGTTAGGATGAAAACCAAATGTTTGGGTAAAAACCTAACCCTGATATCATGACAGAGTAGATAATATGCATTTCATGAAATAAGGATTCTGTAGGGTGGAGCCATGGCAGTTAAAGTGATGTCAAACTGCATTATTTCTACAGTGTAAATGCTTTCCCCTCCTAGCCTCAGACGAAGTGAAAGGCAAACCTCCGCAGAACAAATCTTGCCAAGAAAACTTTAAAAAATATATTCTCCTTAGGATGGCCATAAGTCAGAAATGACTTGGGGCACACATCCGTATGACTGTGACGGTAGGCAATGGAACTACACTTTGAGGAAATTTATACAAAAACAGTGTGAAGAAAAACGTTTATGAAGACTTTTAACGTATTCTTTTTAATTTCTTGTAATCAAATAGATACATGGTAGGCAGCTAAAATGAAAGAGGAGAGGCAAAAGGTTACCTTGGGAACTAAAGCTGACATTAACCTTGATCTGTTCATTTTAATTTCAAATCTACTTAAAGCAGCAGGTTAGGTCAGTGATAAGACTCCAGTTATATGGAACATGTAATAAACTAGAAACCAGCCAAAAGTATAATTGCAGTGCAAGGAGGCTTAACATGAAAGGGGTGATGGAAGTTGGAGCATGTTCTCAGTATTGCTTTCCTTCTTGCTTTCAAGGAAGGAGAAAAGTTAGTCCATTTTAATTTTTAAAATAACTTCTGACAGCTTTTGAGGTTCGTGTCAAAGGGAATAGCCAGAATATCCCTAGACTTTTTGGATCTCTCAGGAGACTCTTAATTTAATTTATACCAATAGGAGAAGGAGATGGAGGAAGGAGAGAGAGAGAAAGACAGAGAAAGAGGTGGCAGGGTGTCTGACTACACTGTTTGAATAATTTAATATTCTCTAATACTATAAAGCCCAAAGATTGATTCATCCTGTACAGGCAAAAATCCACCTAAACATTAAGGAGAACGTCCTAATGGTAGGAATTGTTCAACAGTGGAATACATTGTTTCCAAGTGTGGTGGAGTCTCCTTCCTTGGAGATTTTTAAACAAAGGCTGGATTTTTTTTGTTTTTGTTTTTGTTTTGTTTTTTGTTTTTTGTGGGGCTTTCGGGCTATGTGGCCATGTTCTAAAAAAGTTCCTTTCTGACGTTTCACCAGCATTTGTGGCTGGCATCTTCAGAGAAGATCTCTGAAGATGCGAGCCACAGATGCTGGTGAAACATCAGAAAGGAACTCTTCTAGAACATGGCCACATAGCTCGAAAGCCCCACAAAAAACTATGGATGCCGGCCATGAAAGCCTTCGACTCCACAAAGGCTGGATGGCCATGTATCTGGATTACTTTGACTGTGTCTTCCTAGGAATCAGTGTTTTGGACTGGATGCTCCTTGTAGTCTCTTCCAACTATCATTCTATGATTCTATTATTCCTTTTCTAAGTGCCATGTTCTGCTGCCATCTCCAGTAATCTTCTTTGCATCCCTGATTCTCAATCCCCACTGACTTGTTTGTTGCCATTTTACTCTTTGTAAAACCCTGCTTCTTTACCCTGCTTCTTACTCTTGACTTGGACTTCTCCCATTTTAGCTTCTCATCCCTCAGGTCCCATTTCAGTATGCCATAGATATATGCCCTCAAGTGAAATGGAAGCTCACAGCTTTTAATGCAAGAGACAAATGACCTGAACACTTAGTAATTCCACCTCATTTACAGCAGTTTTTGACTCCTTTGAAAACCTGTTTTTAACATCCCCCTTTAATGTTCTCTACCTCAGGCTAAACAGAAGTACACAGTGCTGCAGAAATGAAGCTATCTAATTAAAAGAAAATAGAATGGAATTCATAACTATCATTGCAAGCATTCTTTGCTGTGTGTGCAAAATTCCCACTGAATCATACTCTGAGCTCTAATTTGCAATCAGAGTCCAGGCTTCTAGCAATCTCCACATTTTCTCAGAAGCTGCTTCACATCACCAAACCAGGCATAGCAAGGTCACAGTGGTTACTACATAAACTCCTGTTTAATTCAGCATGGCTTTCAAATGCAGGACCTTTAGCTGGCCTACACAGAAGGCAGGTGGCCTTTGCAGAAACATTTCATATAGTAAAGCTGCGTCTGCAAGTCTTGTGGGAAGAGTAAGCACAACGCCATCTCCTGCCTCCACTAAAGCTTTATGGGAATTCCACCAAGTTATTCAGTACACATTTATAAGTATGATTTTTGTTGTTGTTGCTGCTCAAATTGTATCCCCCCTTTTTACAGATACCAAATGCAAATGCCTCTATGATATTCAATAGAGGCAACAGTGATTTTGGCCTTGCCTACACTGGCTGGTATGTCCAGGGCCAGTCTGGAACATTATGCACTAGAAATAACACCAGACTAACCATGATGGCAGCTGCACACACTGAGCCATACCCAGTGCTATAGCACAGCATTGTCAGCATGGGCCAGCTGGGCTACCACCACATCAGCATGGCTGGCCCATCCCTTATCCTTGGATCCACCATCCTGCATCCCTTACCTCAGGGGCATCACTAAAGGTGTGTAACTTCATCAGGTGACACCTTAACGTGGGGTGACACCACTTCTCCCCAAACATCTGCCTTTGGGCAGAAATGGGCTATAGCATTCGCTCCGATTGGTTGACAGAGGAGCGGGCTATAAATAAATATTATTATTATTATTATTATTATTATCATCAATTATTACTTGTGTGCCTTTAAAATGCTGAAGATATGGTGGAAGGGTGAGAATCAGTGGAAAGAGAAAGGAGAAGCCTCAGGTTTTAAAAAAAGAAATAATTTTTATTTTTATTTTTTAATATATATATATAAATATATTAAAAAGACTATTATTGTCAATTTTTTGTTTAAAAATATCACATCTTACCACATTTTCACTTTAACATGTAAATGCATTTAGGCTGTGCATATGATATTGTAAATCAAAGATATAATTTTAATTTTGTTAGTTGTTTATGTCACAACTATTGCCTCTACAATCTGTGATATATGAGAATTATGATACATGACAATATTAGTACACAAAACATTACTAAGGATAAATAATCGCTATACTAGTGTTGTGACAAACCAATTTTTTCTTCTCATCCACCGAGAACTAGATGCATTTTTTTCAAAAAAAAAAATTATTCTTTTTCAAAAGTACCACTTTTAACAGGTTATTTTTTCTCTCCCTGTTGAGAAGTATTTTTTACAGATTTCTCAAATGAATGTAAAAGACAAGAGAGATGAACATTTACACTAATTACAGTACCTGGCATTTCAAACTCAATTAGCATGTCAAAAGGAAGTTTGGCAAAGGTTTAAAGAACATTCCTCTGCTAGAAAAATCTAGTTGAACGGTAGCTTTGTTTATTCAAAATACTCAAATCCTGGCCATCGAATTAAAAACCAAAATTCTTATTCATTGATCAAAAAATGCTCATAATTTCATCTCTTTAAAAAGCTTCCGAAATCTTCAAATAACAGATATTTCTTCTATTTATCGAATTTTTTTCACAAATATTCTTAACATCACTATGTATTAAGAAGCCGTGCCCTCCCTCCAGTCCATCTGCCTTGGTCCATGCCCCAGAAGGAGAGAAGAACCACTGGACCTCATCCCCTTTCCCATCACCTTCCCCTTCTCCTTTTGTGTTGTCTCTTCTAGATTGTAAGCCTGAGGGCAGGGATCCATCTAACTATAAGATTGTATGTACAGCACTGTGCAAATTTACAGCTCTAAATAAATAAATAAATAAATAAATAATAAAAATTCCCAACACCTAGGATCAAATATAGACAGAAATATTGACTGCAGTCAGGTAATAAGAAGAAGATTGGTAAAAGAAAGGAAAGCTATGAAATAACTAGAAAAACTAACAACGAATAAAGACACACAACTCAGCACAAAAATTAGAATCGTCCAAGCCATTGTATTCCCCATCACTATGTACAGATGTGAGAGCCAGATGATAAAGGAAGCAGACAGAAGAAAAATAATCCCATTTGGGATGTGGTCATGGAGAAGAGTGGTTAGGATACTGTGAACAGTTAAAAAGACAAACAGATGGGTCTTAGAACAGATCAAGCCAAAGATTTCATTAGAAGCCAAGATGAAAAAAAATTGATACTGATGTACTTTGGCCAAATACAGTGGTACCCCGGGGTACGAATCCCCCGGGGTATGAAAACCCCGGGGTATGAAAGAGCCGGGGCCGCAAAAACGGCCCCGGCTTGCAAAAAAAAAAAAACACCGGGGTACGAAACAAAATAAAGCGCGGTCCCTTTAAATTTCCTGCGCTGCGCAACAAACAAAGCGGTCCACTGGGTTACGAACATTTCCGGGTTACGAAAGGTAATCCGGAACGGATTACTTTCGTAACCCCGGGGGACCACTGTAATGAGAAAGCATGGATCACTAGAAAAGCCAATAGGGGAAAAAATGGAAAAGGCAGAAGGCAGAAGAAGAAGAGGATGTCCATATGGTGGATGGATTGACTCAGTCAGTGAGGATTTGGATTGGAGTGAGGATTGCAGTAACTAAGCAGTGAAGTGGAACATAGGAATTCTGGAAGGTGTTTCATCCACAGGGTTACTATAGGTTGAGGTCGAATTGGGGGCAGTTAACAACAACAATAAAGTCTTCCCCCCCCCCGCCCCAATTGTACAGCTGCCTGAACTAGGCAGCCACTTTTTTGTGGGGAGGGAGCTGTATTGCATCCACTCTTTTGTGCTTTGAGCCTTGGGGAATATGATGCAGAAAGATGATCTTCTCGCAAGGAATATTAAGCTCCAGAAAAAGAAAAGAATGAAACCCCGTGTAGCATCTGCCACATTGTAAATATAAGGTTGTTTACCATTTGCATCACTGCCAAATGGATTTGATAACTGTCTTGTTATCTGTAATATGCAGTGATGCTGTGGTCATTCAGTAGTAATCTTAACACATACTTCCATTAAACAAATGATAAACTATAATACAACTGGATTCAATGTCGACACAACATGCCCTGAAAGCAGTTTTTTACATAAGGATGATTCGTAAAATGACAATAACCTTGGGTTCTTCCTAAAATAATGTAATCTGACCATTGTCATCTGCTTTTAAACTAGAGATGCTTCAAAGAGATACAAAAACATACTTCAAAAGGAATTAAAATGGGATTCCAAGCATCAGCAGCAACACTGAACATGGCGTATTACCCTAATTCCAATGCATGACTTCATTTAATTAAATCCTACCCTTGGTTTCCTCTCCTTCACTATTGGATAAATAATATTTTGCATGCTATTTATATGCCAGTTTGGTAAATTATTACCTCTTCAGATGATTCCTCAATTTATGCAAAAATATGCATTGTTAGACACATATCTACCCACCAGATGTCCATTTCTTCATATTGTTCTGATGAGGTTTTGCTGTTTGTTTGTCTTTTTAAAAAGTATTCCCCATTCTAATCATAGCAATTCCTTAGAAGTATAATATTTATGAAATATATTCTCTTGTGTATGTCCATATCAAACCTTTGAAGCAAGTAACAATACTCAGGCTGAAACTCTGTGCACATTTACCTATAGATTAGCCCCACCAAATTCATCAGGACTTACTAGTTGTTAGATTTTTAGATTTTTATTTTATAAGGTAATCTATTTTATTGTTGTAAATAGGTATGTTTTAATGGTGTAATCCCGCCTCGATCCATAGTGAGAGGTGGGAAAATATAAATAAATATTACTACTACTACTACTACTACTACTACTACCACCACCACCACTAAGAATACATGCATAGGGTTGTGATGGTTGAACAATAATAATGGAGAAAGCACAATATAAATCATATAGAGTTTTGAACATTACTTTAAAAAGCCTTTCTTCACATTTATGTTACAGTATATATACAAAACAATTCATTGATTTAAATATTAAGAGGTTGAAAATGGAATTCATTACTTTTTTTTTTACTGCTTTTCATTACTTAAGACAAATAGATATCAACCTTTGGATTGATACAAGGATGACACTTAACTAGGAAAATTCCTGTCAAAATACTTCACTTTAAATGTCTTTAAAACATTTTAAGAATGTGACAACATTGGAATGTGAGTAGAAGATGTAACTCATCAGTACAGCAGCATAATTTTCACTTACAAAGCAGCTTATAAAATGTAATATCGTTTTGACCTCATTACCAGAAGAGTAATTAATTACACCTGTGCTGCTTGTAACATGTTATTTACAAGCTTGAAGAGAACTACAAGGGAAAGGACCAAGGGCAGGCAAATTACTATCCAAAAAACCTGCCTGGTTTACCACTCCCTCCCTACCACTTTCAAAAATATCTGAAATTTTAAAGAAAGAGTACTGTCATATATTAGCTAGGCAGCAGGATCCAGCAGAAGATATTGAAAATTTACTCTTTTGCTAATAAATGACTTTGTACATCAGGGATGAAAGTCATATGGTCCTCCAGAAATTTTTGGACTGCATATTACATCAACCAGCATGGTGTAGTGGTTTGAGTGTTGGAGTGTGACTCTGGAAACTAGGGTTCTAGTTCCTGGTCAGCCATGGAAATGCAGCCGGGTCAGTCACAAACTCTCAGTCTCGGGGAAAGGCAATGGCAAACCTCCTCTGAACACATATTGCCAAGAAAACCCCATGATAGCTTCACATTAGGATTGCAAGTGGTTTTTGTAGTGCAACAACAACAATCACATCAGCAGTAGCCAGCCTAGACATTGAACAAGTTAATCCTGGAGTTACAGACCAAGACCATCTTGAAGAATGCACAATTTTCATAGCTGTTGTACATTTGACCCTAGTAAATGTCTAAATGTCAGGATTTAGGCAGAGGGCAATTGTTAAGTTTATCACATAGGGCTGGCTGTAATGGTACAAAAGGGGCTGGAAAGGGAATGGAACGAGTGAGGGACAAGTGAGGAACACATTTTACTGCACACAGAACGCCACGGCAACCGGAAGTCCCCATTCTGTTCTGTTCAGAACAGATCTCAAAAAACTCCTCCTCTGGGAAGGATGGGGAACAGAACAGAATGGAACGGGGACTTCCTATCTGTGGTAAAATGTATCCCTCACTCATTACATTCCCTTCCCGGCCCCCTTTGTACCGTTCCAGGAGCCCTTTGCGATAAACTATTTAGTCTCAGCAAAAGGATCTCTCTGTGTGAAAACTCTTACTTATAAATCAGCCAATATGTATGGGTGTGAGAGCTGGACAGTGAGGAAAATAGACGGAAAGAAAATAAACTCATCAGAAATGTAGTGCTGGAGAATAATATTGAGGATACAGTGTACAGTCAAGAAGACAAACAAATGGATCCTAGTACAGATAAATACTACTACTACTACTAATAATAATAATAATAATAATAATAATTTGTATTTCTCGCCTCTCCCTTCGAATCGAGGCAGGATTCCAGCAGCGTTAAAAATTACAAGGTTAAAACAATTTTAAAAACAATTAAAACAACTATAATCATACTGTCCTCCTGGGCAGTGTCACTGTGTATGTTATTAGTTTAGTCTGTTCATTCATGATCCATCAAAGTAGATCAGGTGGGTAGGCCCGCTGGAAGAGATCCGTCTTAAGGGCTTTCTTAAAAGCATCCAAGGAAGTAATAAGACGGATCTCCTCCGGCAATTCATTCCAGAGCTTTGGAGCTGCCGCAGATAATGACTTCTGGGAAGTTGATATCAATCTTGTGTTAATGGGATCTAATAAATTCTTCCCTGATGTTCTAAGAGTGCGGGGTGGATTATGTAGGGAGAGGCGCTCCTTCAAGTAACTCGGACCCGAACCATATAGGGCTTTAAAGGTAACGACCAACACTTTGTATTGGGCCCGGAAGCTAATCGGCAGCCAGTGTAATGATCTTAATATAGGGGTGATGTGTTCAGATCTTAGTGCCCCTGTTAATAATCTGGCTGCTGCATTTTGAATTAACTGCAGCTTCTGGACTTGGTACAAAGGTAGCCCCATGTAAAGCGCATTACAGAAATCTAAACGAGAGGTTACCAGTGCATGTACCAATGTTTCAAGGTCCCCCCTGTCCAGGTAGGGGCACAGCTGGCGTATCAGCCAAAGCTGATACCAATCACTCCTGGCTGTCACTTCCACCTGATGTGTCAACTGGAGCAACGAGTCCAGGACTACGCCCAGACTGCGTACTTTGTCCTTTAGGGGAAGTGTGACTCCGTCCAGGACAGGTTGACAAATCTCCATCCCAGGGCAAGGGGATCCTATCACAAGTACCTCCGTTTTCTCTGGATTCAATTTGAGTTTATTTTCCCTCAGATAAGGCCTGAGCTCTTCCTGGAAGCCAAAATGACTAAACTTGGGCTATCATTCTTTGGTTATATAATGAGAAGATGTGATTTACTGGAAAAGACAACAATGCTAGGAAAGGCGAAGGACAAAAGAAAGAGAGGAAGGCCACATATTAGAAGGACAGAGACTGCAGGACCTGAACAGGATAGGGAGGGGGGCCTTGGAGATATCTCACTCATGGGGTTAGCATGAGTTCAAGTAGGCTTGAAGGCAGCTAACAACAAGATAATATCCAAGAAAAAATGGGATCATGAAAGAATCTGGAGCAACAAAGAAGAAAGCTAGAGAGCGATATGGGTGCTGACAAGAACACAGTGTCACAAACAGATTCAGAATCTTCTTTTAGTGCAGCTGAAGAAAGAATGATGCTGATATGGGTGGAAGGCTTCTACAACATTATGGCTTATTTTCTATGATGGAGGAATAGCACTGGTTGCAGGATTTTCTTTGTAATGTATCAAAATCATCATTGGTTTGGTGAGGTTACTGGGTTATTACAAGGCTACATGTGCCTAATTAGCTAGGATCATGCCAATGGGGGATTGATCTACTCTGGTTTTTATTCCATCATACCTTGGCACCTTGAATCTTCTAAAGATCATTGAGATCATTGGGAAAGGCCCTTTTCTCTGTCCCACCACCCTCTCAGGCACATTTGGTGGGAACAAGAGAGAGGACCTTCTCAGTGGCTGCTCCCAAGCTTTGGAACTCCTTCCCTAGGTTGGTCAGGATGGCTCCATCCCTGCTGTCCTTCCAGCAGCAGATGAAGACATTTTTGTGCCAGCAGTGCAGACTGGCAAGTACTGGGTTTTTAATATTGTGTAATGATATAAATTTTAATGGTTTTTAGTTTAACACATTATATTTTAATATATAACTGTCTTATCTCTTAAAATTTTTAATTTTTAATTTTTTATGTTTATATATTTTAATATTCTTGTACTGTTTTTAATTGTATTGTTTTATACTTGTTCACCTCCTTGAGTCCCTATGTTGGGAGAAAGTTGCGATATTATTATTATTATTATTATTTAACAAACCACAGTTATTTTCCAAAAGCATCTTCCAAACTTTGGTCCTCCAGGTGTTCCGGAATCCAACTTGGCCAGTAGTCAGGAATTCTGGGAGCTGAAGTCCAAAACATCTGGAGGACCAAAGCTTGGGAACCACTGAGTAGCACCTTTGAGACTTACTGAAAGAAAGAATTTGGCATCATGAGATTTCATATACTATTCACAGTCATTTTATTTACTTTCAGTAGCAGACAACCATGACACACTTTATCATCAGCTAGGTGCCACAATCCCATCTCTGAGAAAAATTGAATTTGCAACTGGGCTGCATTACAAGGAAGATCAGATCTTCTCCATCAGACACAGTAGATGTAGCCTCAACCTGAGGATGATGGGATGCAAGTTTTGGCTTCTGCATTTTGGAAGGAAGCTGGATATTGAGGCCGCAGCAGTTGTTGGCTGAAAGGCTTAACAGCACCCACAGCTGTTGTGTTGTAATCTGTACCATAGGCATATTCACACACTCTTGGACACACAGAGAGATTATCCTTTATATCATAATACCTAGATCACTTCCTTAAACTATGAGGTCAAGAACTTTAACCCCAAAGGGAGCATACAAGTTATTGAAAGATGTACAGTGCAACTTGATACAGCACCTGACAACAGTACATGACACAGAATTTGGAGGGGAAATGGATGGTGTGTTGAACTGGCCAAGATAGTCCACTTCTCCTTTATAGTGTAAGCAGTCTTTTAATGCTGTGGTTATAGATGTGGCTTAAAAATGCAAATCTCAAACTCTTTCAACCCCGGATATGAAGATGTTTGTCAATTCTGGTAAAAAACAACAACAACCAAAAACAAATGCAGTTTTCACCCATCTAGTTAACAAGTCATAAAATGTATTCTCATAAAGGCAAACTTTAAAAGCCTCACTAACTTCTGCAAGCAGTTAGTGTTGGCGATGAGCTGAGCTGAGATGTTGGTGAAGAACAACATCTTGTTTGAGTTGCATTTCAATTGCTGGGGTCAAACCACTACAGAGTGTTTTTCCTCTAAGAGTGGTATACTTCCCTCCATAGTTTATAGCTAGCTTTGTTTTATAAATGATTGTCACTTGCCTTGAGACCTTGAGATGGAGACAGGCTAAAAATAACTTCACATTATACAAAGAAATGATTTTCTGCATGGATACAGTGCCAAAGAGTAATGTCATATTATCAGTTGTACTTGTTACCCCAAAAAGAGTTTCTTATGCCTAACTAAATAAAGTAAGAGCTTAAAGATTGTTTATGCCTCACCACAGCCTACCGTCCATGGGTTATTAGTGTATAGAGTATATACTCTATGGTCCCTGGGGTGTATATTCTCTCCAAATCAGGGGTAAGCTGCATGTCTATATTGCCATAGATATTTTATTAAAGAAAGGGGCAATGTACCTTCCAGATATCACTGACATTCTACCTTATGGGGATGTACTGTAGTATACGGGTTCTACAGGAACAATTGCACCTCATCTCCTGTCTCCTTTCTCTGAACACCCTTTAAAAAAAAAGTGGTGCTCACCTCTGACATGTCCATGTTATGGCCAGTAGTGAGGGGGGTTGTGCAGGAAGCATTTGACTATGTCCCTGTAGCTAGATGCATAAGGGTGATTGCATGCTCCAAGATCTCTAGGGTTCCTCTGTGTCTGCCTATATTGACATAGCCACATGTTCACTCCATTAGCCATTACAGTGGGCCCTTGGTATCCACTGGGGTTTGGTTCCAGAACCCCTTGTGGATACCAAAATCCATGGATGCTCAAGTCCCATTAAATACAACAGCATAATAAAATGATGTCCCTTATATAACATGGTAAAATCAAGGTATTCATGCTGTGGATGGTTGAATCTGTGGGTAAAAAAAAACTATGGATATGGAGGATTGACTGTATAGGGCCTGTTGAGGTTGAGTAGCATGCAAAGGGTAGTTTTTGCTAATAAAATAAAGGTGGATGATGCTTTTGTGTGGAGGAGGGAAAGGATTTTAACCTCCTTAATGACCCAAAAATCAAACATTAGTTGGATTTTTAGTTGCATAGACTCTTTTCTGTCAGGCAAAAACTGACAACCAGCTGTTAATTTTTGGTTATAATATGTTTATTGGTTAATAAGCTCAAAATAATTTGTTAACAGTCATATAAGCAAGAATGCAGAGGGGATTTATAGAAAACAAGAAATCAAGATGGAGATTTTGATATCCCTTAATCTAACTGGAATAGAAAGTGGACTTGTTTTTTAAAGGATTTTGCCTTTGATGGTAGAAAGCAGCTGCCCATGAATGTGGTCCACCAAGCAAAGCAAGAAAACAATATCAATATCAGGACAGCAGTTCTATATCTCTTTATCATGTCCTCCTGTTTATGTTAACATAAAGATGCAAGAAAACATTGTGGCAAGCTGTGACCATTCTTTCCACATAATATGACATTTGGGAATTAGAAAAAAGGGAACTAGAATGTCTAATTCATCTGTGCATTATGAGATCCTTACCTTTAACTAGGACCCTCTAGTTGCTTACTGACATCTCAGAAAATGGTGCCAATGACTGTAGAGAAACTCAGATCAAAATGAATTGATAACAAGTGGCAGAAAGTTGCCAGAAAAGTGAGCAGCTTAGTTTTCCTTCCTCTCAGAAATTACCACCTGAATTTTGTGGGCCTCTGAATAAATTTTAAATTGACAGAATTTTAGCTGGTTCTCTCAGCATCTGTCACACTTCAAATTGTAACAGTCAGTCTGTGTTTAGGAGAGTTTTGAGATGACAAGAAAAATAACTAGGATAATAATTACATAGCTAAAACAGTTCTAGAGAGTTCTCAAGAAAGAGTCTTCCATATACAGAAATAACTATTATCTAGCTTCTTAGACAATAAATTGAATGCAAGTCTATCTGTGCCTGTTTAGAGCAAATTCAAGCATGCAAGACAGCATGTGGTATTGCCTTTCAAGGAATAGCATGGATGTGCATCACAAATTGTGTGTGTCTGTGTATCTGTGTGAAAGTGTGTATGTGTGAATTATTTGATTCTTTTGTGTGCTTTCAAGTCACTTCTGACCTATGGCAACCCTAACCCTGTCATGGGATTTTATTGGCAACATTTTCTCAAATGGGGCTTTCCATAGTATTCCTCTAATATTGTGAGAATGTGACTTGCACAATGTCACCTAGAGAGTTTCTACGGGCATACATGAATTTGAACCCTAGTCTCCTTGAGACCTAGACCACTGTTCAAAGCACTACGTCACTCTGGCTCTATATATATTAATAAATACCTACTATTTAAAGGTATTTCTATAAGCTAACCATCTCCGGGTTTTGCAAGAAATTTCTGTCCTCTCTGAATCCTGGCCTTATTTTTTGCAAGCCAATAACCTTGGGGACACGTACCAAAATAAGTGAGATGATGGTTTCCCAGATCTCTGAACCTTGCATTCGTTTTTTTGCCAGTCACCCGACTGACGTCCAGAAATTGGAATGGCTTATTATGTGGCCAGTATATTCTAAAAGATAGTGGAAGGAACATTCCTCCTTTTATTTTTCAGGCTCCCATTTTAATAAAGGCTTTTCTGCTACTTCACTATGATTACACAAGAAGAACATGATGACCCACATTTAGTGCACTCTCTCTTCATTCTGTGGAGTGCCTTCTTCAGCAATACAATTCCATGAATCCTGTGTGAAGGTTGTGTCAGAGCAAATCTCTCATACAAGGGCAGATTTTTCCAGTTTATCATTGAATTCCCTAAAACCATTGACTCATGCTGTCTTTGACTTAATGAACTGCTTCTTCGCCAGAAGGCCGTTACACAAGTGTGTCACATCAAAACAGAAGCAGGAAGCTGCTGTACATTTTGGCCTTTTGACATGAGCAGAACAAGGCTTCAGCCTTGGGCAGGATGTGAGAACAATCTAGCTTCTTTCCTGAAGATAAGGCTAGGAAGACACTTGTAAGCAGTTGGGTTTTTCCCCCTCACAAAGAAAATACCCCCCCCCCCGCATACTTCATTGGAATTGCTGCATAATGCAAAATCCCTAAAGAAACGTATCAACACTGTAGACTAGTAACAGAAGTAGGAAGGGAGAATGACTCTCTGTGGAAAATATTGTTGTCTCTGTTTGCCAGTGCCATCCCAAAGATTTTTTTGTGCAAATGTGTCTATCACAGCACTGTGTAAATTTACAATGCTATATAAATAAAGGTTAATAATAATAATAATAATAATAATAATAATAATAATTCAGCATGCATGGAAATGGTTTTAGAAGACTCTTGGTCATTCTGAGAAGCATCCCACTGCTCAGCAAAGGGACACAAATTTTGAACAAGTTGGAGCAGGAATGTACAGCTTTAACATTCTTGGGGACGACTCCAGAAAGTAGTGTGGACAGAAGACTGCATTCTGTTGCTCAACTCATTTCCTAGGAAATGTTTAGGCCACTTGTAAGTTTCATATTGTAACTCTAATTCATCATATTAGAATATATAAGGCAATATTCTGTATCAGCTGTTTACTTAATGAAGTTAACTAAGTCGCTACTCTTAGTCTGACACCCTCAGACCTGATAGAAGTATTATTCACCAATCATCTGATCACTGGCAGAATGGATCTCCTTCTCTTTATGCAGCAGATGCCCAGTAAAGTAAGTTGGGCAGTAATGTTTACAGTGTCACAGTTGTGACTAGATAGTGATTGTATTACAAATGAGAAAATCTAGGTAACTGATTTGCATTCATGGTCACTATTCAGTTATGTCTGTGACACTATTGCCAAGATCATAACTCCCCCTAACCTACATTACCAGGTATCGGTTGCATGGGGAAAAAGAGGCCTATTCTGCCAGCCAGGCTTTGGGGTCAAGTTGTGAGAGAATACAGAATACAAATCAATGTCCTTAAAAGAGCAACTTCAAAAAACAAAACAAAATACAATTATAGGTTAAAAAAATTAAAAACCCAACAGGTTGAGGATTATGACACTTAAAAAAAATACCCACAAACACAATTAAACATTTTGTATTACCTGAAAGAAGAAGACTGTCAAGTCCTTTATTCACATAAAAAAGTTGGTAACACAAGTAGCTTCAAAGGCATCATAGTATACATGCATCATAGTACTACATAAAATAATGAGTATATTACATATTGAAAGCCAATAGGGTGTAGTGGTTTGAGTGTTGAACTGTAACTCTGGAGACTAGGGTCCAAATCCCCGCTGAAGCATAAAAAACCACTAGGTGACCTGGGGGAAGTCACACACACTCAGCATCAGGGGATAGCCATGGAAACCCCCCTCTGAAGAAACTTGCCAAGAAAACCCTATGATAAGTTAGTCTTGGAATGATCATTAATCAAAAATTACTTGGAGACACCCAGTAACAACAACAAGAAGAACATGTTACATTTTAAAAATCCAGAGGGTAGAAACAAGTTCTTACAACCTCAAACACTTTTTGTCTAGTTTAAACTGTTGAAAAATATTTTACCAGACCATATTGGAACAAATAAAATTACTTCAGTGGCCTGTGGGCCACGAGTTGGTCATCTCCAAGTTATGGCAACAGGTAGAATCTGGAGGAGATCCGTCATATTACCACCCTGGATGCCTTTAAAAGGGCCGTCAAGATGGATCTCTTCTGGCAGGCCTTCCCATACTGACCTCCCATTAATATGATGGTCTGTCTGACCCTGACCATCCTACTCCATTTGCCCACTTTTAATTGTTTTATAATCATTTAATCATTTTAATTTTGTATTATTTTCTTGTTGGTGGAGGGTTGGGGATTGTTTAATTGATTACTTTGTTGAGTTATGTATTGGTTATTATCTTGTGTTTTATTTCTTTTTATTGTAACCTGCCTCAATCCGTAGGGAGAGGCAGGGTAATAATAATAATAATAATAATAATAATAATGATAATAATAATAATAATAATAGATACTTGAAGGATATGGAATCTCCAATTCAACCAATTATAATTGGTGCTATCTAGGAAAAGTGTGGGAGGTAAGCTGGTGGCTTCCAAGGGTGTATCCAAAGTGTAGAAATAATGATATCTGACATCACTGTAAGTTTTAGCTCCATCCCATGAAACCCTGGGATTTGTAGTTAAACACGATATTGGCCTTCTCTGCTTTATGCCAACTCAGAGGCTGTGCAGACCACCTGCAGCCACCTCCAGCTGTGCCAGATCGGGGCTGGTGTAACTGCACACCATGGCCCCAATCTGGCCTTTCCAGGGTGCAAAAAGGAGCCACAAAAAGCAGCTCTTTTTTGTGCCATGGAAAAGTTGCAATAGCAGTGGCACCATGGTTTTAAGGCACTCCTTTGGTGCTGCGTCATGAAAACACAGTGCCAGAGGAGTGCAGTGATGCCACATGCTGTGTGGAGCAGCGCGTGGCATCATACCGCCACAGGGCTGGAGTCGGGACGTATGTTGTATGGACACTATGCCCCGACTCTGTCCCCAGGCCAGCCTTAATGGTGAGTCTGCACAGCTCCTCAGTCAGGCAAGATTCTCCAACATTACAGACTGTTAAGACTGTTGCTTCCAATCCCTATCTCCTCAGTTTTGTTTCTTAACCTTGTTAACCAATTAAGTCATAACTTATATAATTTTAAACATACCAAAGTGCTGGTACCTTACAAAACTACAAATCCCAGGATGAAGCTGTGACAATTAAAGGGGTGTCAAACTGTTTCTGTAGTGTAGATGCACCCTCTGATACTGGGCAATGAATATGCTCCATGTTTTTAGTCTAAACCATAAAGGATCTGCAAGAGTACAGAAAGGAAGCTATGTGATTTGGCCTTTGACTACAGAGATCTCAAACACAGCACAGAATGTTAAACAATTGTCATTAGTGGAGGAAGCTTCAACTTTTAGTTTCCTTTTGTATATGGAATGTGGGAGGTACCATATTGTTCTTCACCACAGGCAGCAAAATGTATTTGGCCAGTCCTGAATATCAGTAATAAATGCAGCTGTACCCTGTAACAGCATCCGTTCCTGACATTCCATCTCTGAGCATCCACATTCCATTTTCACTTTCCATATAAGTTGTATAAAAGTGGGATTGTGATTTTGATGGGAAATAGAAAAAAAAATCAACACTGTTTCAGATGCAAATACCTCACTTTCCTGGGGTTGCCTAGCATTGAAGGTGAATCATTCCCAGGAGACTCAATCTGTTAATAAATCCTTTCTTTATAATACTCTGTCTCCCTTACACAATGAGTCAATCAGATCTACACATTTGTTTCTGAGTATGTGTGTGTGTGTGTGTGTGTGTGTGTGTGGAGGAGGGGTGAGGAGCTGTAATTCCCCTGAGTCAAAATCAGGTCACCCGGGACCTGTTCCTGCTAATTTCCATCTCCTTTGCATCATGGAAGTGAACCTGAAAACATCAGCAGAAGGAGTGTGCTAAACATGCTAATGGAATCAAAGTTCCCAACCTATTAAAGAGAATGGCACTGAAGCAGCAATAGAAAACTATTCCATTAAATAGGATATCCAGTGCACTCTAGCAAAAACGTACAAAGTATGGTCCAATACATCACAGAGCATTGCATTAGTATACATTAGCTGAGACATCTGGACCATAAAATAGCAAAAGAAGGAGGGAAAGGTTTTGTGTGTATGTGTGTGTGTCTCCATCTGTATTGTTCTTCCCACTACTAAGCAAGGTCAAAACTTTCACATGGCATCGCTCTGTCTCTCTCGCTCTCTCTTCATTTTGCAATTTTTTTTCTGTTCCTCATTTACATTAGATATTAGAAGTGAATGACAAGCTCTCCAAAGCAATTTCTTTGGTTCAAATCGAGGATATCCACCAGAGGAATGGAAGGTTTCGTAAAAACACACCATCTCTCCACTTGCCCATTTCATCACTGCCACACCTGATTCAGGCTGAGATCCTGTTGGGTGGCATTGTCCTGGGATTTGCTACTTAAGGAGATTATCACACAGCCAAATTGGCTGTGATGAGCCCAGGCTGAGAGTGTTAGGAAATTTTTGAAAACTTCCTAAGATCGAACATTATTGCACACCTCTGTGCTCAGACTGGAGGCATTGTGTCCCAATCTTAACCTTCCCCCATCCTTCACAATGAACAGTTAACATTGTGAAGGGTGGGAGAAGGATGGATCAGGGTTGGCATGGCTAAGATCGGGATGCAATGCCTCTGATTAGCCCACGGAGGTGTGTGATAACACCTGATCTTAGCAAATTTTTCAAAAATTGCAGCTTGCGTTCAGCCCATTCTCAAGCTGTCTGATTTGCTGGTGTGATAATCTTAGTCAGGGTCCTTTATAATTCCCATACAGAGATCTCTTAGGTCTCACTAGTTTAAAAACCCCAGAATTCCACAGGAGGCAGCCATAGCAATTAAATAGGAATAATAGCACTATACCATTTTAGTGTGCTATTGTCCTCTGGCATATATACACACGCACATACACACACAAACAGTAAAACACACACATGGTATTTGCATTGTTAAGGATCTAGAATGGTCAGATTTGACCCATTCTTCCTGGGTTGAGACTAGATATGGAAACAATATTTGGAAATATTAAAAAAAATGTTTGAAAAACATGTGGGTGTTTTTTGTTTTGTTTTGTTTTGTTTTGTTGTTGTTTTTTAAGTGTTAGGAAACCTGATGAGAAGAATCCTGGATTGACAAGTATTTCCACAATTGGGTACATTTTCAGCACACAATTGCTACACTCACCCACCTCACTTCCTCCTTCCCTAAAGTTTGGCAGTGGAAGATTACCCACAGAAGAAACTTGAGATGTGTTAGATGATCTCAAGATTATTTTAAAATGGTTGTTTGGTAATTTAAAAAGTCTAACACATTTTGAAACATGTCATGTTCTTTTTTCAAAACTAGTACAATAAACTTTTTGAATATTTTGAGATGTGTCTCCATTTTTTTAAATTAATCATCTGTTTTCCAGTGTTCATTTCATCTGTGAGATTATCCAGATTAGGGATATATGTAGCTATCCAATTCACATCGATAGACTTCTTCCTTTACCCTCTTCTGAGTCCAGTCTTTGCCTACTTGTGTCTGGTGGCAGTGGCTGAAGTGGTTAATTCATTTTATGGGCTAAAATCTATCCCATTTTAGCATGTGTGTGTATGTGTGTGTGTGTGTGTGTGCTCAAGTGTACCTTCCCCATATTGAATGGATCCCTCCCCCCATTTTTTTAAAAAAGATGGGGACAACCTTTTTCTTCCTCCAGTCTGCTGGGCCCTCTCATGTTCTCCAGGAATTATCAAAGATTATTACCAATGGTTCTGAGATGACTTCTGCCAGTTCTCTCAATATTATTGGATGTAGTTCATCTGGCCCTGGAGTTTTGAATTCATTTAGAGTAGGCAAGTCATTCTGTGCTGCATTTCCCTTACTGCGTCATCTTCTCCATTTACCCCAAGTTGAACACTGTTTTCCTTTTGGGAAAAGACTAGGACAGAAAAGATGATGAGTAGTTCTGCCTTTTCTCTGTCGACTGTTTCACAATCATTTCAATGCAGTGGCCCTATAATTTCTTTCTTCCAAGCTGTAGTTTGTTCTGTCATTTAGTTGTTGTTGTTGTTGTTGTTGTTGTTATTATTATTATTATTATTATTTCTATAGCGCTGTAAGTTTACACAGTGCTGTACATACAATCTTATTGTTAGTTGGATCCCTGCCCACAGGCTTACAGTCTAAAAGACAACACAAAAGGAAAAGGGGAAGGGGATGGGGTCCAGTGGTTCATCTCTCCCTCTGGGGCCTGGACCAAGGCAGATGGGCTGGAGGGAGGGCTTGGGTTCTTAAAACATAGTTAAGAGGAGGCATCCTGGGGCAGGTGGCACAATCCTGAGAATGCTTCTCTAAACAATATAGTCTTTAACTTACTTTTGAACCTGGATAGAGAAGTGATGAGGTGCACATGTTTTCTAACTTTCTTACTACATGTGCTGGATATTTGCTTCAATTCCTCTGCTGATTAGGATCAGATCTAAAATAGCTGGTTCCATTGTTGGTGCTTCCACTTTCTGGACAATGACACTTTCAACAAGGCAAGTAGGGAATTTGTTATATTCCTGGCACAGTTTGACTTCCAATATCAGGATAACTGATATCTCTCATCACTACTACATATCATTTTCCTGAATGTTTAGTTGTCTGTTTAAGGAAGGCACCATCTCAGTCTTACTAGGCAGTCTGTAGTAGACCCCTATAATGGCAACATTGTTGTTTCTGACTCACTTCATGTTTACCCAGATGCTTTTACCTGACTTCTAGGATTTAAGTCATGGATCTCTTCACAGTTGTAAACATCCTTGACATATAATGCTACTTCTCCTTTTCTGTTTGGCTGATTTCTCTGAAATAGGCTATATCCCTCTACTGCTACACTCCGATCATAGGAATCATCCCACCATTTTTCAGTGATGCCTATCATATGTACTTTGCTGTGTTGAGAGTTTGAGTACATCTTGTGTATTTCCCATCCTCTGTGCATTAGTGTGGAATCATCTAAGCCCATGGGTCATTTCCTCTAACCGCTTATTTAAGGTTCTTTTCTTCCACTGTTGGGTTCTTGTGCTATCCACCCAGTTCTCTCTATAACATTCTAGCAATTACCTCCATTATTTGATACTGCCCTCGAGAATACTGCTGTCCTCAAGTCTCCCTCCCCCATGTAACTCAGTTTCAAGCCCTCCTGATCAAGATGTCTTAACAAAAATGTTCTTTTCAACATCTGTGAGCTGCAATCTATCACTTGCCAGAAGTTCATCTTCATGAAACTACATACCATGGTCCAAGAAGTCCAATTGTTCCCATTGGCCAAACTGGAAGCAGTTGTTCACCTCCACTGTTCTTCTCTCCCTTCCTGGACTGTATCCTTCAGCTGGGAGGAGAGACAAAATGACAACCTCAATGCATCAATGTCCTTCATCTCCCTACTCAAAGCCCCATAATCCCTTGAGGCTATATCTTACAGTGTTATTGGTTTTTGTACAGACGAAAAACCAGGGGCAACGGCCAATGGGCTTGACAAGTCAGCCTCTTTGTTGTATCATTGATTTTTTGCCCCAGGGAGATTGAACACCTCTCATGATATTCTGTCAGGCCCACAATTCACTATTTCTGTTCTCCTCATCAAGGAGTCTCCACTACCACCACAACATATCTTTTCTGAGAAGTGGAAGGGGCCGTTCCATCTGCTGAAACTTCGAAGGTCACTTTCTCATTTTCTGACACTGTTGCTCTTGGTGCAGCTCACCATCATAACTGATAAGGGAGAGTTTCTAATCAATTCTGGAGTTCTAAACTCACAGAATGATCCCTGGTCCTTCTACTTCTATGTGTTACATTCCTCCAAATATTTACCTCCTATGTTTGGGAAGTGACCTCACCTCCTCCACTTCCTCCTCCAAGACATCCCCTGTGCATTCCTCATCCAGGATAGTCCTATGTCCTAGAAAACCTCATGCTTCCTTATATGCTGAAGAATAGCTACATGGCCCTCAAGTTGCTGGACCTTCTCCTCCAACAGGGCCACCAAGTTTAACTTGCTGTAGGTGTAGCTACCCAAATCTTCCAGCAAGAAAACAAACATACCATTGCTGTTTCCGGTTTCTGTAAATATGTGTCTTTACCAACTTGCAATAATGATTTGCAATTATTGTGGAAACATGCATTCATTCAGGGCATTAGACACCTGCCCATAGCCATGTAAATTGTAATAGGATGACACATTTTTGCTGGTTCTCTACCACACCTTTTATTTTATTTTTTCAATCACACATTGTATTAGCATGTGAATCAGTGATATAATAGTCCTGTTTAAATATTTGAAGGGATGTCATATTGAGGAGGGAGCAAGCTTAATTTCTGCTGCTCCAGAGAATAGGACCCGGAACAATGGATGCAAGCTCTAAGAAAAGAGATTCCACCTCAACATTAGGAGGAACTTCCTGACGTTAAGGGCTGTTCGACAGTGGAACACACTCCCTCGGAGTGTGGTGTGGTCTTCTTCCTTTGGAGGTCTTTAAGCAGAGGCTGGATGGCCATCTGTCAGGGATGCTTTGATCTGGAGTTCCTGCATGGTATGGGCTGGACTGGATGGCCCTTGTGGTCTCTTCCAACTCTATGATTCTATGATTCTTTAAAAGCACATTCTTTGTGCTAATGATGATAGTTCATGCTTTGGAAGTTCTGCTTTAGGAGATTAAAATTCTAATACAGGCCTGAGGGAAAGGTAGAAATGCATCCATCTATATACAAATTTTATAATGCTACTGAAAATCCTAGACCTTTGGAGCTCAATTTAAAACTGGAGCAGAACTGGATATTCACAGCAAAGTCTATCTCCTTCTGGTTTAGCTGAGTCAACTGCTACCCAGCAGCAATGGCAAATCTTAGGCAGAATTTACTATCACAAATTCTGTTTGACAGCCAATTAGATCCTTAGGTGTGGGGAAGAACTTCAAAACAGTTGGTGAGACTTTAGTAGTACTAAATGAGAACTATGTATATAAAACTAGATCTAAAGGATCATGTGAACACATTCTAATCAACTGTAATTGGATTAGGTATGAATGAGCAGTTCAAGATTTATTCTGCACAAAATATGCACTTTCCTTTCCTTTCCTTTTCCTTTTCCTTTTCCTTTTCCTCTTTCTTTCTTTCTTTCTTTTTTTGCAGAGAAATAGCATCTTCAGTGCCAAAACTATTATTTCTTAGCAGAAACAGTATTTTGTGCAAAAATTAAGAAACTGCTGTTTCATGTACAGACAATTATGATTGCAGCTGCTCTTTATACCATTGCTGTGTTGAGTCTTGTGACAATGGTACACAATCTCCAAAGTGGCTTTTCAGTCCATCCACAGAAAGAAAGGTCCATTTAGTCCGCCAGGCCCTAGAATGCCATCCCAAAGACCATACAACTGCAATCTCCATCTGAAGCCAAGATAGAAATTCAGTTTATAACAGTTTATAATATAGTGATGCCTTATAAGATGAAAGAATTAATATACTAACCTAGGACTGAAATCCATTTGTCAGTTCCAGCCTGACTCATTGAACCATTAGTGAGAAGATGGTAAGTCAACATTCATGAAAATTCAATTGATTAAAGGTTCTGCTCTGTATGGAACTAAGTATTGTATTTAGACAGATAATTATAGATGTCAATGCTGTCACTAAGCAAAAGAGACCACAGCAGTAACCCCCACCTCCAACTCAGCCCAAAAGCAATTGCTATTATGGAAGGTTAGTTTTGGTGATTTGAATATCCAGTGGATTAGGTTTAATATAAATATTTTTAAAAATGAGAAATTCATTTATGGAACTAATATTGCAACACAGGAAAGTGATGCTTGAAAAATTCAGGCTTTATACATTTTGACATAAAATCACCTGATCTGTACATCCTGATGATGAGTGCATTAGAATTTAGTCATTCATTTACATTCATACTTTACAATTTCCATGATTCAAAAACAAAAATCTAAATATTATGAAAATGAACAGTTTGAAAGGAAATCTGTTAAGGAATTCATATTTGTGGGGCAAGTGCATTTGAAAAATAGCCATTTAAATATGAATGGTCATGTGGTCTTTTTTTAAAAAGTAGATTAATGTGGAAAGGAGCAGCAATGGACTTATTGGCAAACAGATGCAAAAGTAGTGCAGGCCAGAAAAAAACAAAACAAATCAGTTTATCTCTGGCTGCTAATAAACACAATACCAGGTCTGTATTTGGACTGAGAGTGAAGTTATAAATAAAACTCTCTGTACATCACTGACCAAATATATTTTAAAAAGGATTTCTCTATCATCATTGATAAACTAGATTAGTGTTTCTTCACCATCTGGGAAAAAGCTAGCTTTGCTCAACTGTTCATAGCTATGTTTATTCAAACCATGAGGAAGCCAGTGTGCCATCCCTTCTCTTACTGTTATCATCTGAAAAGTAGCACATCTGAATAAGAGCGATTCCTCTACCTAAAGAGGTTCTTCACACATGTCAGAATCCTGATTTTCCTATATTTCAGTCTGTGGACTTTATCATACAGAAGGAATTTCTCCCAATTTCGAATTGAGCCAATTCGAATTCACGTAAATTTGCTAGTTTACTGAATTTATGTGAAATCTAATTGAGTTCAGAATGCGTTCAGAATGAATTCCCATTTCCCAAAAATGACCCCCCCCCCATTGCCTGAAATTGCGTGAGATACTCTTATATGCATTAACATAAAACTTATGATTGCATTCAGAATGACTTCCCTTTTGCCCGAAATTGCACGAGATACACTCATACGCAATTATGTGAAACCCCATGATTGCATTTGGATTGCCATTGCATTATACCCCCAAATTCCATCATATGATAAACTCCTGGGTGAATAGCCTCCATTTGAAGACGAAGCTCTCCTCCTCAGAATCCATGAGGGATGAGGTGGGACTATCTATCTAAAGAGCTATAGGTCCAATATCATTTGTACAACAGGAAGCTAATCTATATGTCCTTGGCAAATGACAAGTAACCTACATGGTCTGAAAAGTTAGT